>JAEDXY010000043.1:0-1303832 GCA_019395295.1 Osmanthus fragrans | reverse complement strand
AATTAATAAAAAAAATTAATTAATTAATGAAACTGATTTTTGTATAGGACCTAACTTTAGAGCTGATACTAATGATTAGTTTACTTAAAACATGTTTATGAATTCACTTCCCTAAAAAAAATATTTGTGTGTGGGCCCTGCACTGTATCTTCCCTGGCAGCCCTGTGAATGAACTTTCCTCCCTGTACTCCATAAGCACTTGCACATTGCAGCGTTCATTATCAAATAAATGTGCTATTATATGTCCAATCTTTTGTACATCAAATTGAAATTGTGATGGTTTTTCAGGGGACAATGTCCTTAGGATATAAATGTCGTTTGTTTTTGCGGAACGTGCAGTTTTTCTGATGAAATGAACAATTCTAGAAGTAATTGTTTTCTAAAAAAAATGTGTGAATAAAGAGTTCAAAAAATATATTAAAAATGTGAAATATTATATTTTTTAGAAACCGTAATAATATGATGAACGAGTTCTATTAGAAAAGAGATTTCGCAATAGTCACTTTCAAATAATAGAGGCTTATTTCCTATCTAAGATTTTTGTGTATCAAAATCTAAAAATGGATTATTTTTAGAGCATGTGTAGAGAGAGGAAATTTTTCCAAAATAAATTTTTTATCCTGTATATGTTACTTTTCTCTCTTTTTAATACATTACATTCTAAAAAAAGCATTTTACCAATTTGAAAATTTCTTAGTGTATATACATATTATATTTGTTATATCAGATAAAAGAATATTGTGGGACAGATATCATAGTATCAACAAATTGTATATCTTGAGTTAAGCCTCCTTGTATAAAGCGGATGTTTACAGAGGAGAATTATCACGAATGTTATGTGACTTAAGCTTTCCGTTTTTTTTTCCCATTTTTTTTACATAAATAGGAAAAATAGGACCGTTATCCATCACCATCCAAGCGCCACCATATCTTGACTTTACATCTATTGTGTTGTGGGCCACATAAGGACTATATAATATTCTTTTTTCATTTTACAAAAAATGTGCTATATACCGGGGGCTCTTTATTGTCATTGAGGAATATTAGGACAAAAAAAATATTTAAACAGAATAAAAACAGTGCTACAATTTGACATTCCTATCACAAATTGAGTCCATGGAAAATCCCCTTTACATTTAAAGCATTATTGTTATCATTTTTATCATGAATTGTAAGATGAATCGGTGATACTAATGGCAAAAATAAAAAAAACTAGATCTAGGAAACAGGAGGATACCAATACAATATAAATTATTACTACCAGACAATAAAATAATTAATTTTATAATATAACATAAAGTTAAGTAAAACTTATTATAATTATCCATTAAGTCATTAATTGTATTTAAAACTTAAAACTAAACTTCGTTACAAAGAGAGATAATGACGTAATTAATTTCCAATATTAAAATAATTAAGTAAGTCTCTTGTTTGGTTTAGTAAAAAATTACGTCTCCTGATTTTTAATATACTTTTTATAAAAATTAATGAAATGTATAGTTAAAAATATGAAAAAAAAATAAAATTATGGATCGTATAAATTGTATAAATAAAAATGAGTTTAAAAATTTAAAAAAAAATGGCTAAGGACTTTCGCCTCTTTAACCTTTTCAGCGGATAACTTGGAATATAATTGTGCAATTTCAGTAAGTCAAATGATAATTTGATTTAAAACCTATGCTCTTTAATTATTTTCGATAAACATTCTCAATTTAATAAGAAAACTAATGGAATTTTATCTTTAGTTGATACGTCGTGCAAACAAAAATCATAACTGTACAATTTTTCTTTTTCTTTTTTGTTTTCAAAAATGACGTCTTTATAAAACTAAGAGCAAATTTTTGTAATTATTTTAATTGAATATTAATTTTGATTATCATTACCAGACTACAAGAAATTATTGTTAATTGTTCCGGCGAGAAATCGTTCATTAAAAATTTAAATGTTACAAAATTTTAAATGTTGAAGATATATCTCTCATATATTATGGACTCCTAAGCGGAATTGTGGGGGGGGGGGGGGGGGGGGGAGCTGGTGGGGGAGATTGTTGAATTGGGAAGAAAATTTGCTCTAGCCAAGGGGGTGGGGGGGCAGTCGAGTATGGTGTAAACTCAAGGGAGATAATTTTCCGAGGAGACTGTTATTTAGCCTTTATATAGAAGTGAGGATCTCGTGTCTGTACATATATATTACTCGGAATCGTTTCTCCTGTTCATGAATTTGACATATTTATTTGACTAATAATCGTGACATTTAATATAAGTCAATTCAACGCTCAATATCTCATGAATCTCAAGTGGTTATAATAAACTTTCCCATGGATTTTAGTGAAATACGCATTGAGCGTTAGATTGACTAAATTTAAAGATCACGATTTATTTGTCAAATATAGTGTGTCAAATTTATGAGTAAGAGGAACGATTCCATATACTAATTTTAACTATGTAAATACTTATTTAATTTCTTGTATACGACTTCTTCTTGTTAAAGAATAATGATATTTATTTCAAAAGTTAGTTCCTCTTAAGGGTCCCCAACTTTTTATAAGCGTTAGGTAATTATGTCCCAACCTTTTAGCATTGTTCTCACTCAATGTTATACCCAACGAAAAAGTATCTACTTAGACGTTAATGGCCACCTGACACGCATGCAATGTGTAACATAAAGGGTAAAGTTGTCCTAAAAATATTTTCATCCAATTTGAATGCCAATATGACAACTTGATTTCTATTAGTGCTATCAACACGTAGCGTTGTCAAGTTAGTGTTGACCCTCTTTCATATTGAAATAAGGCCATGTTTGATACTGCATCATTTTTCATCAAAATTGGAAAATTAATTCAAATTTCTCACTTTATACTTGTTTGATAGCACTTATTTTCTATGGATTTGGTTTTTCATTTTTCCTCCCCACGTGCATATTTTCCTTGATTTTGTGGAATTGGTTTTTCCACATTTTAGGTGATTTTTTATTTTTTATTATTATTTTTGGCAATAGAAATAAATTCTATCTCCCAATTATAAAAAAAATAAAAAAAATATATCCATTTAATTGATAATTTCTATTTAAAACAAAATCAAACGAATACCAAACTTTTTTTTTTTTTTTTTTTTTTTTTTTGCAATCCAAATAAATTTTATTCTCAATTGTAAGAAAATTCTATCCATTTAACTGACAATTTTTCATGAACAACAAAATCAAACGAATACCAAAAGATAGAAAAATTTCAACATTTTTCAGGTGAAAAATTATATCAACAATCAAACACAATTAATTTATCAATTCCAAGTAAAACAAGTTCTAGACAATTTTAATTCCTACAATTCATTTTCTTTCCACCCGAAATTTCATCTTTGAATCAAAAACGGACAACAACAATTATAATCTTGACAAATTTGGAATTATAAGAGCATTATGCTATGTCAAATAAGATCTAATAATGCACAAAAGTCACGTCTCTTTTTCGCAAATTTCTCTTGTTTCTTTCTATGTATTCTAATATGAAAAATTGGAGATTCAACCCAACTACACCTAGAGGGAGTGATTAGGTATAAATGCAAAATTAAAAATTAATTAACATGCAATAAGTCACAAGTTAATTATGTCTAGGTGATTAATCAATCAATTCAGTTTATCCTAACTTGAGATACCACAATAACTAAAACAGTAAACAATATAAGAATTGTTCACGAAGAAATCCAACGTGGGAAAAGCTCCGGTCGCTTTGTCAGTCAAAGATCCACTATAAACTGTATTATACACTTATAGACCACTAGCAAAGTTGACGACACAAGTTTTCTGATCTCCTGTCTGAAGTTTAAAGTAGCTCTCCTAGAATGTGTACACGAACACCAATCCTAGCTCTTCTCGCAGTTTATCTCCTATAGATCCACTAAGAACTCTTTGTTATTGAGTTTCTTCCTGATCTTCGCAGCTAGTCAAGTTGAAGACACAATCTTTCTGACAGATCCAAGTAAAGAATGACACCAGTGTATTTGATTGAAGGTTTTGATGTTTTCACTCCAAAGAGCGCATATATCAAAGTGATTGAATTTGATGAAAGTTTAGCTCTTGAGAGAATAAGTGTTTTCTCTTGAATATAATAATGTTCAATATCTATTCCTGAGTGCACAAACGCCCCCTCTATATATGTTGGACGAATATGGTAACTTTGACTAATAAAAATTTCGCGAAATCGTGAATTAGGTCAGACCGTAAAACTGTCACTCGAGCGAGGAGCACTGTCGCTCGAGCGAGGGCCCTGTCGCACGAGCGATAGGGCAAAGGTCGAGCGTTAGATGTTTCTACTTCATTCGCTCGAGCATGACTCCCCCGCGAGCATCTAGGAAAAAATACGGCGAGTTTTCATCGTGTTCCAAACTTGGATCCCGAACCTTACACTATACTATCAACTATGAAACTTTACAATTAAATCCCTAAACTTCTAAAATATTTAAGTTGATCATTTTGTTCACAGAATAGCCAATTACAATAATCTACACTAACATAATATAACATACTAAAGTTAATATACCTTTAACGTGAAGAAAAACATCTCTTTAGACAATAAATGACCACACAACAATCATGTGATGCCCAACTACAAGTATAAATTCATGCAAAAGAGATTTTCGTCCAATTTGAATATCATAATGATAGTTTGTTTCCTTCTATCTTCCTCAAGATTGGTTGCTGCCAACTTTTTAAGCAAAATACCAACACAATCTTAGCGAGATTTCAGGCGCCATTAGGGAAGACTGATGGAGGTTTGGATTCTCCCAACCGTAATATATAAAAGCACAAATCACGAGAACAAAATGAAAGGAGCGTAAATATGATCTCCTGAAAGCAAAAAGATGCAATAAATAGAGGGATGTAATAAGAGGAAAAGTACTACTTCCAATACAAAATTATCAAATGAAAACCAAACTATAGCGTTCTCTAATACTAGGAGGTCTATATCTATCTATTTGTACAAGAGCTCGAAGACATCGTGATAGGTCAAGGGGACCATACTCCTGATAATGACGTTGATCCCACCCATCAAATGCAAGTGAATTAAGTAACTAGTTCCTCACCTCGAAAAGTGTAAAAATTTGTATCACAATCAACAGAAAGATGATGTTTGATCTATCAAGAATGTTTTGAATCGTCTATGGTCCTCCACCTCTGCCTCCATCCAAATGTCTAATAAACTAATTTGTTGAGCAAGTAAAATCTCATCCAAAATAGCTTGCAACTTAGTCTTCGGAATAGGGCAATCTGTATAAGATGACGAGAAAGTTTTAATGCAATGTCCATCCTAGTATCGAATAATGCCCCCGCCACTAGTAAAACCATCCTTGATGCATCTGTCGGTAGAATTTGCCCTCTTTTCAACAATTAAGAAACTAGGTGGAGGATATAATTAGTTGTCAATTTGCAGCCAATAGACTTGCCAAGTAAAGAATAAAATATAAATGCTTGAAAAACGGTCCCGCTACATTTGCATACGATAATTCACGTCACCTTGTTTGTCCTCTGTCAAACTCTATCCCTCCACCCATTTTCTCTCCCTACACATATACATAATACAATAATACACACACACACACACACACACACACACACACACATATATATATATATTTATATATATATATGTTATTGAAGGCAGTGGCATTCTGGTGATTGGTTCGTCTTTTCTTGTTATGTATAACAAATAAATTTGGATATTCTGAATCTTAGTTCATCATAGATCCGAATTCTGTGTTTGTTACAGAAATCAGCGTTTTTACTGGACCCCGAAATCGAAATTGGGTGTTTGTTGATGCTTATCTAATAGTCCCGAAGCCTCCGAAATCCTCTGGTAAAAACATTTTCTTTTTCTATTTTTTATTCGTGCATGTGTACGATTTGTAAGTCTGTGGCGTGTGCATATAAAGATGTTTGTATGTATTTAAATGATTAAAATTTTAATACAGAAGTACGGTATATCAATTGGCCATAATATAATTTTTTGTTTTATTTTTTCAGTTTCAAGTTTGATTTTTCCTAAAAACTATTATTGGTGTTTCGAGTTTAGCTCTTGTGACTTGTCAATATGAAAGGGCAATACCGGGTCATAGATTTTGTAATCAGCAGTGCATTCTTTGATGGTTTGGTAGTTAATCATTGCAGCTTAATTGAAGAAGTTAGTTTTTTTCAATTAATTTTATTCGTTTTAAATTGAGGAAGATTCTAGAATTTTTTTTTTTTTTATTACATTGCCAATACTGATGAAAATTCATAGGGAAGATTTGTCATATTTTCTTCTGTAGCTTCTGAATCCGAGCATCTGAAAATTTTGGACAATGATGGCATGGCGTGTCAAACTCACTAAATTTGAAGTGCATGTTTGGAATACGATATTGGATGAGACTCAACGTTATAATGAATAAGATTCTAACTTTTTGTTTTCTTTGTTAATACTTTCTGGTGCTATCCAATCCTCAAACCACACCATAAATGCGGTGCAATTTTCTGACTGGAGTGGTAAATGATCAGCATAGAAGAGTTTATGTGTGCGTGTTCACATTTTGAAGAATTCTTGTTAATTCTGCAGAATAACTTATGATTCTCTGTAGTTCCATTTGAAAATGACAGATTCAGAAAAGGATCTTTATTTGTTAAAAATGACTGGTGGATCTAGTATTACTAAAAGTGGATTAATTTCTCTCTCAATGTCTAGCATTCGAAGAGTGTGATACAGTCAAAAATTTTAATTTTGGAAAACATGGAGATAATTTATAAACATTTTTAAGTCAGTGTCTTTTGCATCTTATTCTCACTGAATTCGTATTCTTCTATTGCAGGACTGAGATGGTTGAGTTTGGGAAAAAGTTGAAGGGAAGACAAATTCGAGAATGGCAAGGGTATGTGTGAGATGCTTGAATTTATTTCCCTTCTTTCTTTTATCTGTTGGTCAGATGAATCATTCTAATCATGGAAGAGTTGGGGGTCCTAGTTGAAGTTGTTGACTCAAACTCAATTATAATTGATATTCTTGTTGGAGGTTGGTAGAGATTTGCAAATCACGGTTTCAACAGTACCAAAACCTCTTAAATTTGCTTGTCGAGCCAGTAATGTAAATCACACAAAGCTTATATATGGTAGTACAAGTGGACAACCTGTCCCATAGGCTTTTTAGTGTTGAATAATGGTGGAACAATAAACTGCACGAAAACAGAAAAACACAAAGAAAGAAGACTTTGTGATCATTCTGCTTTAGAATGTCATAGTTACATTGCTTATGCCATTAAAAAAAGTTGTATGTGTTCTGATCATAAACATTTTCTACCATCTTGCTACTACATAAACTACAAATTAATGAAGAAAAAAGTGAAAGCAATATGCTAATCAAATTGAGGCTGGAGCACTTGATCGCCGACATGTTCTCAAGGATTTTTCTAGAATGCTGGATAACCAGGTACTAGTAAGAAGTTGTTCATAAATTTTTGAGCTTGTGATGTTTTTATGGACATGCTAAATACTCGTGCTGTCAGATAATGCCTTTAATTCTAACCAGGTACCGTAGAAGTTGTTCATAATTTTGAGCTTGTGATGTTTTATAGATGTGCTAAATACTCGTACTGTCAGATAATACCTTTAATTCTAACATCAACTTTAATTGCGCTCCTTGTTATTCACTGAACTTTGTATAGGAATGTTTTATGGGATTTTACGACATCAAGAGGCATTTCCCTTTTATATATATATATATGAGTGTGTGCGCGCGCGCTCGCACGTGTGTGTAACTCTTTAACTTTAGATCCTTTTTTTTCCCCTTAATAATACTCTCGGATGGGGTTGTGTTGTCGTTATGAAGTGGATTGCATTTGTATGACATGCTGAGATGTGCAGAAAATTAGACATGTGCAATTTTTAAATAATTAAGCATCTAGCAGAAATATTTTTTGATTTTTATTGATACAAAAAATTTCAAGGTTATGAAATTTTTGCATTCACTGCCCAATTTGTATGTGCAAGATATAGTTTAATGATAGATGAAAGCACATGGATCCATTTTGTTTCCTGTTTCATTGAGCTTTCGCAAACACTATTGGACCTATGTGTGACTAAGTGATTTTGGGCCTGGATTAGTAATGTTCATTGATCCTGGGAATGTGTTTAGGAATACTCAATTTGTTTTGTTGTACGGTAAGCTAAGATGATTTCTTCAATATAATTACAGATTGAAAAAATTGTTCTTTTTCTGTTGGAACAACAAGGTCGACTTGCAAGCAGGATAGCCCAACTTAATGAACAACAAGAGTATCTTCAGGAACAACCTGATATATCCAAAATATCCGAGTTACGAGAATCTTACAGGGAAGTTGGGAGAGAGCTTTTAAAGCTTCTGTTTTTTGTTGAAATAAACGCCATTGGCCTGCGAAAGATCCTTAAGAAGTTTGATAAGCGATTTGGCTACAGATTCACTGATTACTATGTCAAAACTCGTGCTAATCATCCTTACTCCCAGCTTCAGCAAGTATTCAAGCACGTGGTAATGTGCTTAAATGACACAGATACTTCCTATTCCCAATTCTAGTCATATTCCCCTTAAAATTATATTGTAACAATAGATTTTTTGTTTCAGCATTATCTAAATCATTACATCATCGTAAATGAAGCTTACCAGTTACAGTTCGAAATAAATGTAGAAAGGAATAAAAATATATAATTGCTGATAACTAGTTTGTGCAGGGTTTAGGAGCTGTAGTTGGGGCAGTATCTCGTAATCTTGCAGATCTCCAGGACCACCAAGGAAGCTACTTATCAATTTATGACCAGCCTGCCCTTCCTCTACAGGTATTTCATATGCTGACGATTTAGTTAGCTTATCTGAATTTTGGTGCATCTTCAAGCCTAGTTTGTTGCTTTTTTTTTATTTCATTTTCTTGATTTGCTCCTCCTTCTGCTATCTCTTGTGGAGTTCATTTGCAGGATTCCTGTTGTGAATTCCATAAGATCTGCTGTAGATAGATTAACCCATTCAACAAACTTCCTTAACTTTTTGGGACAACATGCACTCATCATGCAAGAAGAATTGCCTACCCCAGCAGAAGAACACGTTGATGATCAAAGATACCATTTTATGTCCCTTCTTTTAAACTTGGCAAGCACATTTCTTTATATGGTCAATACATATATTGTCATTCCAACAGCGGATGACTACTCTATGAACCTTGGGGCGGCTGTGCAACAGTCTGTGGTGTTGTGATAGGGGCAATGGCCTGTTGCTCAGATATTTTCTTCTGTGTATTTCAGTGCTTGGTCCAATAAGTCATACTTCAAACCTCTGATATTTAGCAGTATAGTTCTATTTGTGGGGAATGTCATGTATGCATTGGCTTATGATCTCAATTCAATATCAGTTCTTTTGATTGGTCGACTATGTTGTGGGTAGGCCTCTCTCTCTCTCTCCTCTCTCTGTGTGTGTGTTGTCCATGCATTTGTTTCTATGGCCTTGTCACGGGTTAGTTTATTTATTTGGTTATTTTAAATGTGCTTAGGTATTTTTACATGATTCTTGATAAGTAATTTGTTTCAAATAGTTTTTTATTATACTGATTCCAACCTCTAATTTGAACATTGATGTTTCAGCATTTATCTTGTGTACAACTTTAGCATGAATAGCCTTGTAGTTTATAGATACTTTATTTCTATCTTGATTACGCTCTTCTTATTAAATTAATTATCAATTAAAATCATGGATGTAGATGCTTGTATTGTTTTGTGTTGCTCCTCTATTACAAAATTGGGGGTAGATGATGAATGTTGGAGCTATTTAATTTTCAGGATTCCCTCTTTTCGGATAGAGATAAATTTTCACTACAGAGCCAGTATCCAAGAACCATGATATATCACGTTAAATGACTTGGTGACCATGACAAAGACCAGTATAAGATGACAAACATGGAGGACAGTTTTGTGGACCACTTATTCAATAGAATCCTTTTAGATTTCTATGGATAATGGCATTCAATTGCCTGTGATGCTTTTATTTCCTTGCTGACTTGTATCGAGGGGCAATACATTATTTGGATGTGATAAATGATCAATTTAAGTTATACTTGCTCCTCCATGTTTTCATATCACACCAGGTAAGCTGTATTAATTATGGGGAATACCAATGGACCACATTGAACTCATATTTAGGAAGAATAGAGATCATATGAATAAGAAACTTTCATTTATTGATGACATGCTGTATTAGTTTTTCTTAATTATCTACTCAAGCTTAAACTCATGCAGACATGCTCACCTATTCTTTGCATGCTGGTGCTTATAACTGTGGTGACTGCTGCATGCAATGCCTGGTCTTGAAAGTGGTGATTTTATTTGGATATGTTATGACAAAGTGTAGTTTTCTCCTTTTGAACTTGCAGTTTCGGTTTCTGCCAGAGCAGTTAACCGACGTTATATCAGTGACTGTGGTGCCACTTAAAATCCGCATGCAAGCTTCAGCGGGTTTTGTTAGTGCTAGTGCTCTCGGAATGGCATGTGGCCCTGCACTTGCTGGGTTACTTCAAACTAATTTCAAGATTTACAAGCTCACATTTAATCAAGATACTTTGCCAGGTTGGGTAATGGCCCTGGCATGGTTAGTTTACTTAATGTGGTTGTGGATCTCATTTAGGGAACCAGTTCGTGAGACTGACCATGTCCAACATGAAACCAATGGCGGTATGTTTACCTGATTGTGCTACTTTCCTTTCCTTTTTTAATTTCTCATGTATTTACCCTTTTTTCTGTGGATACAACTACATATTTATTATGGTTTCCAAGAAACAGGGGAGAAGGTACTGAAAATCCAATTATATAAACCAGATGCAACAAAATGTTTATATATCGCAATTGAAATTTTGAAAATAATATCGAGATAAAATGCATCATTATTTGTCTTTTCTTCTTGTCCCCTCAATGCCAAAACATAAGATTCAGTGTCATGGAGTTGGGCACTTTTTCCCGTAGATGAACACTTTTTTCCAGATGCAACTCTATTGAGGAATGCAACTTCCAACACTTAACTGGGCATGAACCACATGCTTACAGAAGAAAATGAAGCATTTTTCTGCCCCCATGGGCATGGTGTAGTGGTAAAGCATGAGGATTCTATACGGAGCATCGGAAGTTCGAATCCCCACGACAGCTGGAAGACAACATTTATATTGGAAGACAGATGTCCTGTGGAGACAAAGTTATGATGCGCTTTGTCGCCCTCCGGGGGTCCTGTCCGCATGTCGTGAAGGGAGGTCCACAGGAAGGAGAGCCACATCCCGAAAGTCCGGTTCAAGTGTATATAAGCTATGTCCGCATCCGAATTTACTCTAGTGGCGAATCAGGGGGAAGACCGTCATTCCTCAGGATTAGTTGGGCGAAGTTTAAACATCTGAGTCATAAAAAAAATAATAATAATAAAAAAATGAAGCATTTTCTGTGGTATTGCTCTCTTGAGTCAACAACTATTATGTTGACTATCCTTCTTCATGTTGTTCCTAGATAAAAATACACTTCTCCCCTCTCCCTCCTCCATGTTTTTTAGAGTTTGATTATTTTGTACGCTTGCCTCAATTCTTTGTTTTTTTCTGTTATCGGTATTTCTACTTTATACTTTTCTCTTTTTGTCTCTCTTCCTCTTAAGTAGCTTTAAGGCGGGCTACTTAATTTTGATTACAAAAATTAATTTCCTAAGGATCCATCAAATCTATTATTTTCTTCACTAAGATGGTATTGGGAAAAAAATTTTGTTATATAATATATCTGTGCAATACAATAATTTAATATTCAATTACCAATTTTTTGATGTTATGAAGAGTTGGCAAAATAATTCTGTTGGGGACCAAGTTTTTAATAATCACCTCAGACCCACTTCAGAAAACTAAGTTACACCTCAACAACACATGTGGTCGACCCATCAGCTTTGCAAAACAGGTTGGCCTACACCCGCCGACTGTTGTCATCAAGGAACATCATTATTACACAAAAGGATTAAGTTATTTGTACCTTTTGGCTTACCCTTTGGGTTTGTCCGACCTCACCAGTGTTCTCACATGAGGGTCGGGATCCACTTCCGACAAATGTGTCCCACTCGTCCCCAATGTGAGAGGGGCGGGGCGGGGCGGGGGCGGGGCGGGTGGGGTGAGGTCGAGTAAACGAACGGGTAAAACCACTGAGTACGTGTAGCGGAATTGCTACACAAAAGGGATTTAGATTTCTGACAGTGATGTCATCACCTTGAATACCACCAACCCCTAGTCAAAAAGTGGCGCCTTTGAGGTAAGCACCTCCATTTCCGCCGATCAAGGAGCTGCAATGATGAAACCTGATATGATGTAGGGATCAATGGAAAAAGTGTTGTATTCAGCCGAAATAAAACAGAGCAAGAAGGAGCAGGCTGCATGAAAGGGGGGAGAAACCAGGGGGGGAAGGGGGACCCCGAGAAGAAGAGAGCAAGAGGGAAGGCTGGGAAGGGAGAGAAACGTTTTCTCCAAGCAACGCTAATTTATTTCATTAATTCATCGTCTATCTCATTCAGTTACAATACCAATATTTTATAGAAAGGAAAACAAACCTACAAGCATAAGGGATTGGGCCAAACCCATTAATACAAGCCCAGTAACAGAAAACATAAATAAGAGTCCAAAATAGAGAATAGATATAGATGGATGTCCGCATCATGATAGTTAGGCAATCATTACATATGAAAGCTAGGACCTAGGGGTATAACAACCTGCTATGTTGACCCCAACAGCCAATCAGGTACCCTAAAATTGGGCCGTGGCGCACATTCCAAGGTCAGCACTTTAGCTGATGTGATAGTGGGCGGCCAATTAGCTTCAAAAGAATAAATAGGGTAAATAGTCTCCTCAAAGGGACATTAAAAATGTATCCTCTCTACTACCCCTTAAAAAATAAACTCATATAAATTTAGCCTCTACGATTTATATCGCAAAACACCTCTACTTTTGTAAAAAATCACACTAAGTTGATCCAAAATCACCACGCCATTTTATGATATCAACAAATTCTGTTCCTCTTCTCCACCCTGTTTTCAAGTTGTAGTTTAGGCATTTTTTTCGATGTCCAATTATACTTGTATAATTTAATTTTTGCCTCTACCCATTTTTTATATTGGAAATTTCACTTCCTGTTACCTTCCCTTTATTTTTTATTTTTTATATTGGAAAAAGTACAACAGAGCCTTTAGAGAAAGAAACAAAGAACCTTACCCTTTGGCTTTTATCTCAAAATCATTTACCTTGAGCAATATCAGCTGAGCCTGAGCTTGATTAATGGGCAGCATAAATTTAGTTAATGTCTGACATTGTAATTTTTAGTTGGTGTGAAACAAAATGTAAAGGTAAATGGCATGACAGCTAAGTGTCTATTTATGAAGCTTAGGTACTTATATTTAATGGTTACTTGGCTCATTATTCTGATTATATACATCTCTAGCATAGTCTGTGAACTTTCTGCTTGTGTCGAATGTCAACTTTTTGATCCCTAAATGACTGGTTGACTATCCGCATAGCATGTAAATCTGTAGAAACTGTACAGTAATTGTTAGTTTCTCTTAAACTGTTTGGTTGTGTACTGATGTTTGCATGCCCATTATCATTATCTGACTATTATGCATAGCATAGTCTCCAAAAATTCAGGTTTCATTTGTTTAAATTCTTTAATAAATAGTGATTGAAGAATGAAAATGGGCACCTAACATTAATCCTGTGGTTGGCAGTAGAAAATGATAAGCTTGAGAAGGGTCTTGCACAGCCGTTGCTTTTAACATCAACTGAGAATGAACAAGAAGATGAGGAGGATCAAGAATATGATGGGAGTGAAGAGGCTCATGAAGAATCCCGTCTACCGGTCAATTCTCTGGGATCGGCTTACAGGTTACTTACGCCTTCTATAAAGGTATGTGCTTGATTCTGTGTTCATAATTGTATTGAATAGTTGGCTCTTTTTACTTTATATATATTCTTTTAGATTGTTATTGTAGGAAAGTTTTAAATGTTTGTATTGGTGGTGGATTGATGAGCATAGGTAGGCTTTCTTGGTGTATGTGCCATCTTCATACATAGCTATGTTTCAGATAAAAAAGAGGGTGAAAACTAGAGAGATTGCATTTATCTTCATCCTGCATTCTTAATAAATATAATTATTTATTTTCTCAAGTGTACATTTGTTGAATTGTTTCAATTTCTCTTGCAACATGATCATAATCTTGCAAAAGATTCTATAATGTTTTCAGGTTCAACTCTTGATTTACTTCATGCTTAAATATGCAATGGAGATTCTTCTTTCGGAATCAAGTGTCATCACTACGTACTATTTTGGTTGGACTACAAGTACAGTGTCAGTTTTTCTTGCGTGCCTTGGGCTAACCGTGCTTCCAGTAAATATTGTTGTTGGAAGCTACATAAGCAATATGTTGGAGGACAGGTAACTGCATTTCCATTAAGCCATGCATCGATCTCTAATTTATAAAAAGTATGTGTTAGATTTGTTGTTAGCCAACTGCTTTTCGGCCAATCTAACACTAAGGCTAATATTGTCCACTGAAGGCATGTCTAATGGAAATACAAATCAGCTACCAGCATGAAGTTCATGATACTTTTCTCACATTATTGACCTGTTTTACAAAAATGTTTTACTAATTAAAAATTTCGTTAATTTTATATTTCAAAATTTACAAAAATTGGGCGTCCTGTCTCCTTGATGTGTCGAGGACACATTTCTTGTGTGTCAAAAGTATAAAGAATATGAACAATATAGGATGTCCGGGAATGTTTGAGGAGTATCAGTATTCAGATACTCATTAGAAGTAAACACGCCACTCTAGTTGGACTGTCCATACTTCACGGACTAGCTTGGCACTACTTGTTGCGAAGAGGTTTATTGCTGGGCTTAATGTTAATTTGCCCACTATCTACACACTGCTGTCATGCTTGTCCAGGAAGAATATCACAATGAATTGTGCCTTTTTTAGTTTAATTTCTGTCTCTGAATTTTGTGCACAAGGAGAATACAATAGTTTAAGCATTGAAAGGGTCTGTCCGTTGCCTAGTGAATAAGCATTGTTGCCGATTTACTTACGACCCTGTTCTAACGAATTGCATCTGCTCAAGATCTTCATTTCAATCTTGTTTTAAATGCCAGTTTCTGCATTTCATTAGGAATCCTTGATATCACAGCATACTCATCGATTTTTATTCTCAAATTGTTTGTAGGCAAATTTTACTGGCATCTGAAATTGTGGTCTTGCTGGGTATGCTCTTCAGTTTTCACATAATAATCCCATATTCTGTGCCACAGTATGTAGTCTCGGGGCTTGTAATGTTTGTATCTGCTGAAGTATTGGAAGGTAAGATTTCCATTCAGTAACTACGATTTATATTAATTGTAAGAGGGTGTTGTTTAGGATATTAAT
This sequence comes from Osmanthus fragrans, assembly GCA_019395295.1. Taxonomy (NCBI): domain Eukaryota; kingdom Viridiplantae; phylum Streptophyta; class Magnoliopsida; order Lamiales; family Oleaceae; genus Osmanthus; species Osmanthus fragrans. The sequence goes on along the minus strand of JAEDXY010000043.1, from coordinate 1,288,375 downwards.
TGTTGTATCATGTTGACTGAACGATATATTTCTGGTTGTGAGTTAAGGTGTCAATTTGTCACTCCTCTCTCGAGTAATGTCATCCAGGCTTTCTCATGGGACCTACAATGGAGGGCTTTTGTCGACCGAAGCTGGAACACTTGCTCGAGTGATTGCAGATGGAACAATAACCCTGGCTGGGTATTTGGGGCAGGATAGGCTCTTGAACACCACCCTTCTTCCTTCCCTTGTGATTTGCATAGGTTCCATTGTTGCCACCTGTTGTACCTACAATTCTCTCTATTGATTAAGCATTAGCATTAGGATCATCAAGTTTGAAGCATAGTGATTGCTTATTCATTCTTTCACATAGATCTCTCTGTATCCGTATTGATGCCCTGTTTGATTCTCATTTTGGGGGAAGAATGTATTTTGAATAGTTGATTGATGGAGAATGTGAGGTTAAAAATTAAAGAAAAGTTTTGAATTTGTGTGTAATATTATTTTATTGAAGAATGTATGGTTGGAAAGAAGAGAGAAAAAAAATGAGAACAAACGGGGGCTTAATTTGTTTAGTTTAATTATTGCTCATTTATGAATGCTGTAAAGTTGAAAGGGTTACAGTCTATCCATTTGTGTCACAATTTTGTCTAGTATATATATATATATATATATATATATATTCTATCGACTAAATTTATATAAAGTTTTAACATGGTATTAGAACAATCAAGGTTTAAAGATTTTAGCACCACTTATTAATGAAAATTGTGAAGGTGTCCGGCCTTTAATAAAGAAATAAACTACTAACCCTTGTTTGAGTCCCATTTTTGTCATAAAAAATACATTTTTGAATAGTGTATTGATGGAAAATGTGTAGTTAAAAAATAAAGAAAATTTTGGATTTGTGTGTAATATTATTTTATTGAAGATGTGTAGTTGAAATGATATCAAATACTGTTTAAGAATGCAGTTTTTCTCTTAAAGAATGAGGCTCAAACAAGGGCTAAATACAATTACTTAGCATAAGTTATGATACGATGTTTAGTACATCATTTTTATTTAAATAAATTGAGGCATAGTTGAACATGCTACAAAAGTACCAAATTAAGACAATTGTATTCAATAATTACATGCTCAACAAATGAGTTTAGATAGTAAAATCGATGAAGGAAGAAACTTCATCTCCTAAAAAAAAGGCCTCTAGATGATAAATTGCATGAAATAATAAGAAAAGTTAATTACATGGTGTGGGTGCTTCATGGTCTCGGGCCTTGTGCCGTCTTCAAATGGTCAAGTTGAGCTTCAAACATGCGAACCAAGACACTTACCAGCCAATACAGTGAAACGCGAGCTCATCGGCTCGACGGCTTCCAGCACGAGTCAAGCCCACGAGTAGACGCTTGCCCATCTTAACCCTCTACACCATTTCTAAAATTCAAGATTTTATGAAGTCAGATAAGCGAGAAAATTTTTAGTGTATGTTGTCAGTATTTAATTACATGCACATTATTCATCTATATTTGGAAAAAAAAAAAAAATTATAATACCCTCAGAATCTGGTGTACTAGGAATGTTCTACTATGTTCAGGTTCCAGCTATTTAACATACTTATAAATTAAATAGTACCAGTGTATTGACTCTGTATTTTGAGATTACTTGATTTTTTCCGATATAAGCATGCATATGATGGCTTTTGGCTCCCAAAGATACTATCCCAATTACGTTTAATATTTCGTATCAAATATAATCGTAAATACACAACAAGCCATTAAAGTTTAAGTGAATAGACATTAAAGTCAATTATTTTTAATTTAGTGCAATAAGGTCATCCAATACCTATTTTCTTGTAGATCTTGTCGCTTATCTTTAATAATGTGATAAAATTACCCAACTCCGATTTGCCTGCAATCATTTGTCACTACAATAATGTTGTAGCTAACATAATATGTTGTCTTGGACGTTAAATGAACTGCAGGTCATTGATAAGTGTAAAATTTATACTTATCTTGGCCATAAAAAATAGCTTTTGAACGTAATTTTATGAGCTAGATACATAACTTTTATGTGGTTTTTATTATTTTAGGAGAAAACTTGGGATTGGACAAGAATGGATGCAAAAGAGGTAATAATTGACAAAAGGGAGTAAAGTTGGACATAGTTTGAAAGTTAGGGACCAATGAGTCACGTTTGGAAGTTGAAGGACCTCAATTGCAAAATTGAAGAACTCAATTTGAGTTAAAAACAAGAAACAAAAACCCAATCATACAAGAAAATATTAAATTTCAGCAATTGGAGATATCCTACTTGGACGAAAATATGTTCCTTATCTTATTAGAACTCTATTTTGGACCTAAATTAGGTCTATAAATAAGAATCTTTCATTCCAAAAATTGGGAGAGGTTAGAGATACAATTTTAAGGCATAATTAAACATCCAAGCACATTGAAATCTCAAGATTTGTGTCTCAATTTGGGATTTGAAGGTAGAAAAACACAATTGGCTGGGAGATATACAAGTTTGGAAGAGGAGATTGATGATCCATTGTTGAAAATTGGGTGCCAAAGAACAACAATTGTTAGGATTTTTTTTTCTCTAATTCCTTTTATTGAACCTGGTGATTTTTTTATCTTTTTATTATTTAATTTTTCAATTTCGATTGGCTAAATGATTGATTGTTAGGATAACAATGTAACTTATGATTTTTGACATTTATTTAATTTCATGACATCATGCCACTTTAATACGTGTTAATTATTTATTGTGTTATAAATGCTTCGATTGATTTCGGGATAGTACTGAAATCGAGAGGTGGTGTATAATTCTAGCATGTGCAATAAATAAAATATGTATTATAAGAGATCGATAGATAATTATAGGCTGTGCGATCATTATTGAATTCCTATAAGTTAATGTGTTCATATTTGTGTGAATTTACTTAGAGATATAGTAAATTTGGACATATGAATATGATTAGTGTTGCTTGAGAGATATCACTAGCTACACTAGTTTAATTCGATCGATGGTACGTATGAATAGGAACTAAATGAATTGTAATTAGATACATGTTAAACAACTTTAAGTGAAATCGAAATTCCAAACCACTTAATCCAAATAGTTCTCCACAAATTAGGTTAGTTAGGTTAGTTTAGTTTAGGTTAATATAATTTAGTTAAAATACAAACACTTGATTTGTTAAGTTTTTACCACATCAATTTAGATTGGAGTTGGAATTGAGATAAATTTTAATAGTAAAAATTAGTTTATGTGGAAATGATATTCGGACTTAAATATTCACTTTATTACTTGTCATGATCCGCCACTTGCGAAATCACACGAACATCATCAAACTTTGAGCAAAGTTGCACCTGGATCACTAACCTTATGTTTGGTGTAATCATGTTACCCAATTTTGTCTATTGTCTTGAGTTTAACTAAGGTACTAAGATGACTTGAAAATTTAAAATTATAAGATAGTTGACATTTAAAATAAGTTTTTATTTCATGTTCCTTGGGCAGTGGACAAAATGATCACATTTGCTAGCAAATCGATGTTGGATGATATGTTTGCACCAAATTGAAGACAAGTGACCGATGTGTAAGCAAAACGAAGTTAAGTGATCAGATTGTACCAAATTGACTATCAGTAATTCATGTACAACTCTCAAAATTAGATACTTGCAATGCATTTCTAGTTGCCTCTATATCTCCTTGTAAAAATATCTAAACAAATTATACTGATGTATGGGATTATATTGATTTAAGATGTCAACATATATGTGTATATGTTATCAATATGCATTTATTTATTTATTATTATTATTATTATTTTTTATGACTTGCAAGTGTCCTATTAATTTCTTGCAACTGCCCCTTTACTAGTACCCACCCACACCAAAGTGATGCAAGAACTTATATGTTGTGATATACTTACATAATGATTTATATACACATGATATAGTGAGATCTGTTTGGATCAAAATTTCTTCAACCAAATAAAAAAAAACTTCTAAATACTATTTTTGAACTTTGACACTTCATTTATATGTAAATCATTATGTAAAAATAAGATTATTCATACATAAACCTAATCCAATCATGCTACTTGTATAATCTTTTTTTTTTTACAATTTTGGTTAACAATCATACTTGACAACATCACATTCATTTATTTTAAAAACTTGACAACATCACATTCATTTATTTCAAAAACTGTTTTTAAAATTAATGATCCAGATTTTGATAACATCAATGTTGTCATCCATTATTGTCAATCATAATTGTACAAATAAATTAATTCTACGTAATCAGATTAGCCATATCCAGAACAAGCAACATATTGTGGGTCCCCATTAAATAGTTTTTTAAGAGGCAGATTTATTGCTGTAAGTTAGCCTTGTTAAAGTATTTAAAATCGCCATTGCTAGCTGTGCATTTCTTGAATCTCTTCTTTTTTTTAAGATCTTCATTTCATTACACTACCCCCCACCCCCCCAACACACACCAAACAGTAATCTTTTTACTGTCAAAACTTATTGCCTTCTGAATAAAAAATCAGCTAGCTTGAAGGTAAATTTTATCATAAAGCTTGAAAGAGTTCATTTTGCTTCATAGGATGAAAACACAGTTTCACTTCACTTATAATCTGTTTTAATTAAGCTTATATTTACATTTAGATTATGAGTAAAATGTTGGTTTGTGTGCTGTGGAGATTGCTTAGTGCCGCACTCCTTTTTAATGGCTTCTGTTTCTCTCAAACAGGTATCAATATGCATTTTCCAACCAATTTTATGCGAATATTCACTTAGATTTTATCTTAAAAATAACATGAAATTAAGATTTTTTTTTTATTCTTAAATATTTTTTGTTATATTCTTCCCTTGATCATTGAAGTTTGGAACTGCAAAAACTGTATTACATTAATGTTCGCTAACATTTTTGTTGCCCAAGAATAGGAAAGACTAATATATTGCTTTTACATTTTACGCCTTTAGTTGGAGGTTAGACCGTGACCCCAACCTAAGTATGTATTACGCTTGTTTTCGTTTTCAATAGAACATTCCACGTTAAATGGTTATGTTAAAAAAGAACACATTTTTGTTGCCTTGAAAGCCATTACAAATTGCTACATGTTAGTGACAGAAACTTCTAAATTGATGCCTATTAATCAACATTAATTTGCATTGATTGGAAGTAGTTGTCTACTTCTCTTGAACAAAATATGCTTAGGTCTACAGGTCCATATATTTATGATCCACCGCTGGCATGCAATAAATTCAGCAACAACTACTACTTCTTGAAATAAAGCCAGTAATTATTTTTTTCGACTTTTAATTAATTAATTAATCTCTTTTGATTACTTTCATGGTTTCGCCGGTTATGTTTAACGTATACTTGGTACAGTGAAATCGACACTACTGTACAACATATTAACAATTTTTTCTTAATTATGTTCGATCCGGTCTAGTTCAAAATATTTAATTTTTCTGAATTTATTGGCAGCACCAAACTACAGTTTCATGCACGAAGCAACAACAGCCCGAGCAGTGTCATATTTTGACTACATCATAATAGGCGGCGGCACAGCCGGCTGCCCTTTGGCTGCCACTCTATCCGAAAACGCCACCGTGCTCCTCCTCGAACGTGGTGGCTCGCCCTATGGCAACCCCAACATCACCAACCTAGGTGCATTTGGCAAAACTATCTCCGACCTCTCACGTTCGTCCCCTTCCCAACGCTTCATCTCAGAGGATGGCGTGATAAGTGCTCGTGCACGAGTGCTGGGGGGCGGCAGTTGCCTCAATGTGGGGTTTTACTGGCGCGCCTCCCCTAGATATGTGAATGATGCCGGCTGGGAGGGACGATTGGTGAATGAGTCTTATAGGTGGGTCGAAAAGAAGGTGTCCTTTGAGCCACCGATGAAGCAGTGGCAGTCCGTCGTGAGGGGTGGGTTGTTGGAGGTTGGCGTGCACCCTTACAATGGTTTTACGTACGATCAACTGCCCGGAACTAAGGTAGGGGGAACAATTTTCGATGTCGATCGCCACCGGCACACGGCTGCTAATGACAGGACCCGTCCCGAGTCAACCTAATGGACCCGACACGTGTCATGCGCCGGTGGTATATTCAGATAAATACTGGATTCACCACCAAGGCAACTGAACATTTCTTTGACTATGAAATATTTTTAAAAGAATTTTGACAGAGTTTCAATTGAAAAATGGACTAAAACCACCTGGATAAAAATCAATTTTCTCAAACATACTCATATAATTTAAAATAGGGCGCACTAGTCCCTCAAAATACAAACTTTTCAAATAAAATACTGGTAAAACCATATTTAATAAACTTTAAAAATCAAAATACCCAAAAAGAATATGAACTAAATAATCTGATGAAATGACCCATACAGTTAATGCAATGTGTGTGTCTCAACGCCATAGATCGACAGGCTCCAAAGCTGCGCAACTTTGCTACTATCTGCTCAGAAAAAAATTTTAAAATATGAGCTTGTAACTCAGTGAGTGGATAGTTTGAATATAAGTATACTTTTCTGAAAAGTCTTGCATTGTTAAAAACTTTGAGAAATTCTGATATCTGAGAATACTTTTAAAACTAAGCATGATTGCATCATAAAATTCCTTGCTCTTTGTTCTAAATAAACAACTGAATATAACTAATCTGATCTCGGTAACTATAAGTGAAAATATGGTTTCACATTACTGTAAGCTGAAATCATTATTCTGCAAACTAAATAAACTGAATTCTGAAGTCTGAAATCTAATAAGCTGAATAAACATCATATTATATGCTAAAAAGTCACACCAATAAGTACCCCATGAGTAGCCTTACTCATGTACAGAGTAATCTCGATGTACACGGCGAAGCCATTCAAATCTGATAAGCTGATAACTGATAATCTGGTCATACGTACGCAGAGCTGCACCAAAGGCTAAGCACCTTAGTACACGGCCCAAAGCCTATGTGTGTACAAGAGTGGGTCCCAAAGACCTCTGATAATCTGGTCATACATTGTGGAAACACATTCACATTAGTGCAGAGCGGATAAAATCACCATATCTGGTCATACATTGTGGAAACACATTCACACAAGTGCAGAGCGGGTAAATCACCTGGGCACTTTCTAGTGGTTTTAAAAATAACTTTATACAAGCTGAAATGTGTGTAATATGAATATAACATGCTAACGAAATGATTTAATTTAACTGAAATTAACTTTAAAAAGGACTTGCTATAAGAATCACTTTATTCTGAAATTCATGCTATAAAATCAGCTGTAGGAAATAATTAACTTTCAAATCCAAATCTAATATAAATTTAATAAATACTAATTTCTTGAAAAATGAGCTTTTTCACTCACCGAGTTATGGACTGATCATGGTTTCCACATTCTCGTCACCCCTCACCTTCAAGTGCCAAGTATGATATCATAAACTTGCTCCAATAAATCAAATCTCTTCATAAAGGTGTCTTGAAGATTTTCCTACCAATAGATATAATAATAATTTACCAATAAGAACTTGGAGTCATTTATTTTCATAATCTCAATTAGAGTTACTAATACATATCCACCACTTAACTCCTCAATTTCTATATTTACCCATGCATCCCATTTTCTAATCTTTCCTATCTTTGATTAATTATCAACTTACCCTTCCTTAAAATCACTACCTTATACATTTACAACCCCTATACATAATTAATCCAATACATAAACCTTAATATTTGTCATATAACTTCATTTCAACTTCTAAAATCTGAAAATCAAAGGTTTGACAAAAACAGCACTCAAATCTCAGATTTCTGAATTCTGTCACCATTTTTATTTATTGAAATCTGGCACTAAAACTATGGACAGAAATAGCACCATTCTGAAATTGACAGAAATAGCACAATTCTGGGCAGATTTTCGAAAATAGCACCTGTGCACATTTGGTTCGAAAATTACCTACAATAATTTCTTAAAAATGGAGAAATCAACCTTAATCCCTTAATTTAAGTGTTTAACATCATGTAATCCAAAAAAAAAAAAACAAAAAAGAAGCATTTATTTCATAAACCCATTTCCAAAATTCATTTCCTTCAATACCTATCTTTCCATATTTACATTTCTTTGACATATTCATGTTTAATACCTCGAATACATGTCAATAACCTCTAATTCTTGCAAAAATTCGAATTTAATCACATAGTTCATAAATCCTAAATTTTTTTAAACATAAACCATACCAAATCTCTTCAAAAAATTAGAAGATGAAATAGGAATAGGCAAATATACCTATTTTCCTTCCTTTTTTCTTTCTTCCTTTCTTTCTTTCTTTTTCTTCTTCTTTTCTTTCCCTTTTTTTTCTTTCTTTTTCTCTTTTCTTCCTCTCTGCCGGCTGCCCTCTCTGTGTATAGAAAATGAGAGACTAATGGTTTTGATGATATTTATGTTTCTTAAGTCAATATTGCCAAAGAAGTCCCTTAGCTTTCATAATATATATATATAAGTACATCCCAAACTTTTATTTTATCCACCTTAAACCTCAAGTATAGTCAATTATAAAATAAACCCCAATAAAATCATTTATTCCAATCAAATCCCTAATTAACTTTGACTTTGACTATTCCACTTTTGACTTTTGACTAAATAAAATATGGGTTGTAACAGCTGATCTTCTTCAGTATGCAAACCCAAGTGGTCTTACTCTGCTATTACATGCTTCTGCTCATAAAATCTTGTTTAGGGTCAAGGGTAAGTATTAATTCACACAAACATGTTTAGCTAGGGTTTGGTGGATATTAAAATCAGAGTTTGGTAGATTTTGATAAAAAAAAAAAATGAAATGTGTGATTTAAAAGTTGTAGGTCCATGAAATGCTTGGTAGGAATTAATTGTTGACTTTGACTTAAATTAAATATAGACGAGACTAAAAAGTATAATTAACTAAATTTAACTCTATCATTGTTCAATATTGTTTAGTCCGCGTCAGCAAACATGCAGCGGACGACTTCAACCTGCATCTATGTTTTGAAATTTGATCGTTTTAAATCATGTTTGAGACGATGGACTTCATAAGACCGGATAAATCTATGAACTAACTTATCATATTTTTATTTTTTTGTTCTTGTCGAATCTAACGTCTCAATTAATGGCATTTCCCATCTTTCGTCTCTCAATGTCTGTATCAACCCTAACAGAGTGATTTTTCTGCTTCAAGCAGGCAAAAAGAGGCCAACAGCTTATGGAGTAGTATTCAGAGATGCATTAGTGTTGGATTTTGATACCCAATAAATCCCCCGGGCGATGATGTAAACTCGATTTTATAATCAATCGGCTTTAGCCAAATAATTGAACGTTGGATTGACACCACCATTGAAATGTCCCGACCATAGAATTTAGTTGAGTCATTCGAAGTAGCCTAATTAATTAGAGCTGCTCATGACCCGTTCTCCACCTACTTGGACGGCTCACTTATTGGAGGCCCATTTATCTTGTATCCCACCTTTGGTACTAATTGGGCCTTGACCCAATTAGTGTGACCTGACCTAACTTACCTTATTTACTTGGACTCGGGCTATATGAATAATTGGACTCTCTTTCTCTCCACTTAACCACGCCGTTATTCTCCCTCTTCTCTCTGTGAGTTCTTCCTCGCGTTCTCTCTTGCTACTTTGGCCTCTGCTGTGTGCAACCATATTATCTTCCTCTCTTTGTGAGTGTCCCTGTGTGGGTGAAGATTGTGGAAACCTAGTGTAGCAACCGTAGGTGGAGAATAGTGGGTGGAAATGGTCGGTTGGTGATTCTTGGTGGTGTCAATCCGTTGGAGTAAACTGAGCCCGCGTTTACCTATGTGGTGGTCGATTATTTGCCCAACATCTGGTATCAAAGATTGGGAGGTGTTTTCCCGGCCAGAAATCGACAGAAAGAGAAGGCTGAAGTCGGCGGGTCGCGAGTTCTTCAAAGGGCCGAATCTGCAATCCCAAATTCTGGCCAAACCAGTGACTGCCCAGAATTTCTAAGGCCGGAATTGGACTCTACAGGTGCTGGGGCGTCCTCCCTAGGTTGAAGATTCGCAAAGAAATCGACCAAAATCGCGAAGGAGACGCGATTTCCCCCCCAACTGACTGAGGCTTCAATCGCATTTTTTCGGCCAAAGTACAACTCCGGTGGAAGAATGAAGACCGGCGTTGGACTCAGCAGGTTGAGGCGCCTCCGGCAATGAGGCGCGTGGTGGTCCGGCGGCGGCGCGTTCAGATTCCGGCGGCGGCGCATGGTTGCATTTTTCGGCGAGCTCTTTTCTGGCAGAATACTTATTTTAACCTGCTGAACGTATTGATATTTTGTGTTTAGTGTTTCAGGTTACGCAGGAAAATTTAGACGGTTTTGCCCCTGGACAGTCGCGTGCATTACAGTCTGCATCAGTTGCTGATTGCGTTGATATATTTGCTGAACCTCTAGGGCGAATAGTGGTGGCCCTAAGGCAGCAAATTCGCATCTCTTGTAAATTTACGGACTCAGAAACGTCCGCTCTGGTAAATTGGCTGAATCCTTTATATTATCGCACTAGCAGATCATCGTGTGGGGTGATCATTAGAATTGAAGGTTGTCATTGCTTGATAACCATTGCTTGTGCTAGAATTTTTAGGATTACTTACCCTTGCTTGACGATTTTGTATCTCAACTTTTGATAGAATTGGCTTATTGTGTTGTGTGATATAATTGTCGTTATTTGGAATCTTCTATGATTGGATATACATGTTTTGTTGCATTGTCAATTCCACTGCGTTGTTATTTCCATTAGAATACCTAGACCTTACCTGTTCGAACATTCCCTTGATCTGAGACCTCGCGAGTCTTATGAAACCCTGGGAATCTAAAACAGTGTATATTGTCTGTGACCCTAGTAGTCACTTTGTGTGGTTTATTTTTGTGATTGTGATTCTGTGTTTTTGATTAATTCATAAAACGACAAGTCACAACTTTGATTTGGGAATTTTTAATGAAAAAGGTGATTTTTCGATCTGGCAACAAAAAATGAGGGGTATTTTTTGGTTCAACAAAAAATTTTAAAAGCTATTGATGGCAATTTTTCAGCTGATTTTTCAAAAGAACAAAAAGAATAAGTCAATGAGCTTGCTTATACCTCAATAATCTTACACTTGTCTGATACTGTTTTAAGAAAGGTGGGTAAATTAAAAACCACTAAAGAATTTTGGAAAAAATTGGAAGAACTGTATTTGCTTAAGTCTGCCCCGAATAAGCTTTACTTGCTTGAACGTTTTTTCAGTTTTAAAATGGATCCCTCAAAGGATCTTGACGACAATTTAGATGTTTTTAACAAACTTGTTCAAGATATTGCTAATTGTGATGAGAAAGTGTCTGAGACTTATAAAGCTATAATTTTACTGAACTCTATGCCTGATTCATATAGGGAAATAAAAAATGCTATTAAGTATGGTAGGGACACTTTAACACCTGAAATTGTCGTCGACTCACTTAGAAGTAAGGAGATGGAACTTAGAACTGAAAAAGAGGATAAGAAGAGTGGTGAGTTGCTTATGATGAGGAATATGATGAAATTTAAGCAAATGAATTTGGGTAGAGCACAAGACAATAGTGATTCGAGTAGTGACTCGAGTGATGAGGATTGTAAGAAGAAGGGCAAGGGATGGGACAAGTCTAGTATTAGAAGATGTTTTAGTTGTGGTAGAACTGGACACTTTATTAGGGACTGTCCTAAGAATAAGGATAAGCAGAGGGGTAGGATGAGAGATGAGACGAATGTGGCTATGGGGTCGAGTGATGACCCTAGTGAGGTTTATTAAGTGTAAACCTAGTTATTGTATTGCATCTGTGTGTAATCCTTTCTGCATGTGTGTGAGTACTTGATTCTGTTGCATATTGTATGTTACACTTACAATGTGTTTGATGTGTGTAATTGCATGAATCAATGTGACTCGAATACTTGGTGTATTTGTTTGCATGCATAGTGGGTTGGTGATACATTAGCAGTAAGTGTGTGTGTGTTGAATGTCTATTGGTGAGGTGGAGTATAGATGCCTAGGGGTACATTGTGGTTTGTACTGGGGGATGTGTAGTGTGACATTTGGATCACGAGTGGAGATGTGATCAAATGTCTAGAATCCTTTATCAGAAAGAGACCCTGATCAGGTGGAGTGTGAGAGAGGGACACTTCTATCACTTCTGTTAGGTAGAGCCCCATTATCCACGTAGTTTGGAAGAAGTGATGAGGTGATAAAGGATTATCCCAAGAACTTAGGATCTATTGTGACTTACCTTTTAGACATAAGTTGAGTGATTAGTCTAGTGAGCATGGTGGAGCGATGAGTGGAGATATGTGTTCTCGAGGTGAGAGTAACACGGAATGGGATAGGATAAGTATGGAGAGATCTTTTTATGGGGCCATTTATGCATTTGTTGCATATGTGTTAACTGTGTGTTGACCCGTTGATTAACTGGGTGTTAATCTGTTGTTCTGTGTGAACGTATTTGGAAAAGATCTATGTGTTATCCTATAGTATATCGGCATCGCATGTTTTATTTGCTCTTGACTGTCACTGTGATTATCTGCTTCTACTTGGGTGTTCTTGACCTTAGCCCTGGTGAGTATATGGAGCAGGTATGGTATGTGTTTCAGGTTGAAAACACGAGGTAAGGTCTGTGATCCCAATTTTACCGTTTATTTGATTAGGCAAGTATGAACTGTGTGTTTTGATCGCTTGCAGGTTTATTGAGCATCAAGGTAGAGATTTGTTGGGTTTTGATACCCAATAAATCCCCCGGGCGATGATGTAAACTCGATTTTATAATCAGTCGACTTTAGCCAAATGACTGAATGTTGGATTAACACCACCATTGAAATGTCCCGACCCTAGAATTTAGTTGGGTCATTCGAAGTAGCCTAATTAATTAGAGCTGCTCATGACCCGTTCTCCACCTACTTGGACGGCTCACTTATTGGAGGCCCATTTATCTTGTATCACACCTTTGGTACTAATTGGGCCTTGACCCAATTAGTGTGACCTAACCTAACTTACCTTATTTACTTGGACTCGAGCTATATGAATAATTGGACTCTCTTTCTCTCCACTTAACCACGCCGTTATTCTCCCTCTTCTCTCTATGAGTTCTTCCTCGCGTTCTCTCTTGCTACTTTGGCCTCTGCTATGTGCAACCATATGATCTTCCTCTCTTTGTGAGTGTCCTTATGTGGGTGAAGATTGTGGGAATCTAGTGTAGCAACCGTAGGTGGAGAATAGTGGGTGGAAAGGGTTGGTTGGTGATTCTTGGTGGTGTCAATTCGTTGGAGTAAACTGAGCCCGCGTTTACCTGTGTGGTGGTCGATTATTTGCCCAACAATTAGGAAAAAAACACAGAGCCTACTTGAAGACTGGGCCAAAGAATGAGATAATATTATCAGCTGGAGCACTTGGAAGCCCACAAATGTTAATGTTGAGTGGGGTAGGCCCAGCAGATCACCTGAAGGCCCATAATATTACAGTGATTTTAGACCAGCCCTCAGTGGGCCACGGCATGTCGGACAACCCAATGAATGCCATTTTTGTACCATCCCCAAATCCAGTAGAGGTGTCTTTGATTCAAGTGGTTGGTATAACCAATTTTGGAAGCTACATTGAAGCTGCCAGCGGTGAGAATTTTGCAGGTGGTGGCGTGGTGCTGACTTCGGGATGTTCTCCCCTAAGGTACATTGCACGAATTTCCTCTCGGGTACAAACTTAAGTTGAAGAGATGAGAAAATGTGATGCAACATGATAAAAAGGTTTGACACACATCACTAAAACAAGATTGAAGACTTTATGGATGCAGACCAACACTTTTGCTGGAGGAATAACTAAATTCTTCAATTTTATAAATAAGGAAAAGGAATAGTTAAGGGAAATTAGGCATTTAAGATATTTTAATATAATTAGCACAAAATCTAAATAATTCATTAATTTTTTTTGGTAGAAAAGTTTCCATGCATCATAGGTGGAAGCCAATGTTCCTACTAAGTTATGGTGGTGGAAGCAAATATTCCTACTTATAAGTTACAGTGGTAAGATTTAAATAAATAACCCGAGTATATGTGGGGTTCGATTATAACTATTTTTTTTTTATACATATAATTCTTTCAAGAACTTGTTTGCAGATTGGGCAGCTCTCCACTGTTCCACCTAAGCAAAGGACCCCAGAAGCCCTAGCCAAAGCTATAGAAGCCATGGAAGCTGTTGAACCAGCAGTTTTTAGAGGTGGATTCATCTTAGAAAAAATCATGGGCCCTATATCCACAGGCCATTTAGAGCTCAGAACCAAAAACCCTAATGACAATCCATCAGTCACATTCAACTACTTCAAAGAAACAGAAGATTTACAAAGATGTGTGAATGGCCTCAAAATCATTGAAAATATGACTGAATCAAAGGCATTTACCCAGTTCAGATATGATTATCTCTCGTTGCCTGTTCTTCTCAACATGACAGCCAATGCCCCTATCAATTTACTACCGAAACACACTAACGTTTCGACCTCGCTGGAACAGTTCTGTAAGGACACAGTGATGACAATTTGGCATTACAATGGGGGCTGTCAAGTTGGAAGAGTTGTTGATGGGGATTATAGGGTTCTTGGAGTGGATGCTTTGAGGGTTATTGATGGATCGACCTTTAATTACTCCCCTGGAACTAATCCTCAAGCCACGGTTATGATGCTGGGAAGGTAAGCACAGCAGACAATACTAAGAGGTCTTTTACGAAGTTTTTGATAAAAGTTGATGAATTGTGTAGTTGATATGGTCTTTTACGAAGTTTCTGATAAAAGTTGATGAATTGTATAGTTGATAAAAGTTATGGATGTTACAAAATGTATAGTTAATGTTGAAGTTTGACAAAGTTGATTAAATTTTAGCAAAGTTTTATCAAACAAGCACAAGAAAAAAAAAAAGTTAAAATTTTATTCATTGTATAGCCGACTGACTCTGCAATAAACATGCACTAAATGGATTGTTTTGGCTTGCTACAGGTACATGGGAGTAAAGATACTGAGGGAGAGACTTCAAGGCTAAAAAAACATATTCATATACAACAAATGTAAACCCTAAATTAAGCTGTATCTCTCAGAGTTTGTCAATTACTGGACTATTGAAGTATTTTATTTTGGCTTCTTTTTATTTTCAATTAATAATTTTTTTTGGGACTAATTGATTTGTTGTGGCAAGTTTTCTTGCATTTTCGACTACCTTGGCAGTACTTGCAGTAATGTCTATTGCTAAAATCGTAGAGAACCCGAGCTTTGATACCAAATTAATGATGAGCGCTTGATTGGAAATATTGTGTAAAGAATAATTACAAAAGCTTTAAAGTAGGCACTTTGAATGCAAAAGAAACTTGTTCATCGACTGTTGAAAGTAGCAAGTTACAATGATTAGAACTGGGGATAGGCTCTAGAAAGCATTACATAACTTCATTATGCACATTTTCCCCATGTATTAGGCTTATCTAGAAAAAACATAAGTTTCATTGTAAACTTTTACTTAGAGGTGGACATAATTCCATTTTGGTTCCGATTTCAAGAGAGCCGAACCATACCAAAAATCAATATTTTTCTATAATGAGGCCGATATTCCTTTTTTTTTTTAAGATATGAAACCAAACCTGATCCGAACCGTCATTTGGTTTTGGTTTGATTTTTTGTCTCCATTATTTAAATTTTCAATTGATAAATGCAAATTAAAATTTATTACCATATCCAAGTTGGTAATATATATCTAAATGAAAAAAATAAACATTAAACATTCAAAAAATATAATGGTAGCTTTGGTGTAGAGTGTGAGTGTATGTCTAAAATTGAAAATGAGAGAAATGAATCAGAATTTAGATCTAAGACTTGGACGCTTTGTCTGATAGGTGATAAAGTAAAATGTAATCGTAAAGGACTTTTTTGTCCATTTTACAATTTTAGATTTTAAAGGTTTGATTTTTTTATTTTTTTTTTTGTGATTCACTGATTTGTAAAAAAAATATATATATAATAAATAATAAAAATTAACTTCCGTTCTTTGTTTTGGTTCTGAAATCAGAACCAGAACAAGAGTCGGAACCAAATGGTTCTCAACTCTTAAAATCAAAATCATTAATTTCTTTATAGAATCGAACCGAATAGCTCAATTTGATTTGATTTGGTTTGATCTGATATGATCATTTTGTCCATCCCTAATTTTACTAGTAAAAAATGATCTGCGTCTATAGAGGCTGGGCAATGACTGTCAACATGTGTTAAGGGCTATGTTGAACAAAAAAACTTGACACTTTGTTGTGTAGTTCAGTTGCCACAAGGTTGGCATGTCAGGACCACTCGCAGGATCTACTTTATTTTACAATTTTTGGTAAATTTTTCATTGAAAAATAATTCGTAATGGGGCCTCCATGTACTTTTCTCCAATATGACAACACTTCTTCTTCTTCCTCTTCTTGTGAAATAAACCGCACACATTGCCATTGGCACTATGCCCAATGTCACTTTATTTTACACAGCCACATGTTTCAAAACTTGTCTGGCCTGCCTCAAGTTTGAACCATTCAATCCACTTTTACGCATCTACTTCGATCCATTTAAATTGTAGGCCACAAAAATCAATTTCCACCTTTATAATTAATATTTTTTGAGATGTCACATTCTTTTAAGAAGTGATACAAACTAGAAGTCATGTGGTCATCAACTCTATCATTCATTTTTCTAATCCATGAACCTAACTGGGGCAGATTTGTATGCCCCATGTGTGTTGCAAATAATCAATACCTTTGACTTCAAGGGTACTCAATGAATAATTAATTTTTTGCCTGACTATTTAGGGTAGTGTACAGTTCTATCCTCTATTTTCTTGCCATAAAATAATGCTCTAAGTATTAAATGCATATTTTAAGGTTTCCTCAACTTGTTGGGAGAAGATTGTTCTTGTTCTTCAATCCGCTTTTCTAATCTGTTTTAATTTATTGAGATTTCTTTTAAGTGGATATTTTTAAGAACAAAAATAGTCAAAGTTAAGAACTTTATAATCTTCTTTTTCAAACTGATAAAATTTCCTGCTCTGATAAAAGAAGGCAAGAAATAGATTTTTTGGGTTTACGTGTATAATTATAAAGATAAAGATAAATGGCAAGTTCAAGAAACCAAGAACAACAAAAGAATTAAATATATGCATGCAAATGATTTGTGTCAACTTGATCAAGTCGAGTTGAGGGACAGATTGAGGAGTAAGAGCCGAGTTAACTCTAAATTTTGAAAAAATAACATGGGGTTCCGCCTTAATATTGAAATTCATTAACAAAGAGGTTTTAAAGCTTATAAGTTTTTTTGTAATAATAATAATAATAATTACAATTAAAGAAAAACTTATTTCTCAGTGATTTTTTCTTCTGGACGGAAGCAATACACGTGACTCGAAGTAATGGTAATGGTATTGTCAAATTAAAGGGACATATCTGTCATCCAAAACATTTGTGAAAATGCTATAATATCTGCCTGTTCCGTGTGGGGACCTTAGATTACATGCATCTCTACAAATTCTGGAAAACAACAATAAGTCCTTGTTTGATGTACATTAAAATGGAAATAATATATTTTTTTGAATGATGTTATGGTGAATATGTGGTTGAAAAAGGGAAAAGTTATTGACGCGATAAAAAACGTTTAATTGAAATTGAGTAGAAGAATGAGAATGAAAATTAGAATGTGGATCAAACAGACCTTAAATGTCATCTAGTTGTATTGGCAATTAAGCAAGAAAAAAAATTGATTTAGAGAATGTTTTGTAAATTTAAAATTTATATTCATAAGTAAATAAGTTTATAATATATAATTTTTTTTAATGAAGTTGAAAATAAGTTACTTGTCGTTAATAAAAAAAAAAAGGTGACTTTAAAATAAGTAATTTTAATTAAGCTATCAAACTCACATGTTTAAAGGTAAATTGCATATGCAATCACTTAACTTTTAGTGGAATCTCAATCAGATCACTACACTTTAATTTATTTCAATTGAAATAACTGAAGTTCAATTGAGAGCATTTCTAATGTATTCCGTGGATTGATATCTATGTAACATTTAAATAAAAAAAATTGCAATCGTTACTTATAGTCTCCCAAATTGATGAAAATTGCTTAGAAAGCTACTTAGGTAAACATAATGTAAATTATTTTCATAAAATCGTTACGTAACACTCTAGAAATAAAAATTGTAAAATGAGATTTATGACAATGCCGTTAGGTTAAAAGTTAAAAGACGTGCTTTTTAATTTTATCACTTTTATGACACGACATTGTAATAAGTTGACATGCACGCAACAATACGTAGGAGATTTGTTGTTATATGATACCAATTAAGCAATTTTCTTTAATTTGAAAGACATCATGTGACATAAAGATAAAGGTAAAATTTGAAACTAAATTGAACTTCAATGACTGAAACTAAAAAAGTTCAGTGACACAATTGAAATTAAAAATTGACAATCTAAATTGACATTCAATCTTTTAAGACAAAATAAAGTTTGATACTCCAATTGAAAATTTTCTAAAATTTAAGTGACTGTGGATAAAATGTACTCAACTAGAGATAAAAAGTTACTTAAAATAACTTCACTTTTTTCATAAAGTATCCTGACGTGCTTTTAAGTCATTCCAAAGAAGGCCCTAGCTAGCAGGCATGATGCCGGCCACATGAGAAACTCAACAGTTTGCTCTTTTGTGTTTGGTTTTTTGCCCTTTTGGAATCAGCCAAAAAAAGAAAAAAAGAAAAGCATAACATAAAGATGTTGTCAAGGGAAGGGTCCTTGTCTAGCATTTGATATTTAGGAAATAGTCTTTTGTCTTGCCTAAGAATTTTGTTAGCATCAATTGTGACTTCGACTCGTGACATCTTTAATATGTGATATTAGATAAAATTAATATTTTCTTCTTTAGTATTGTTGAGTTTTCATCAGTGCAATGTACGAAGTATGTTTTTAGAGGGTGTTTGGTGAGTATTAAAATCAGATTTTTAGTAGATTGTAATAGAAGTTTTTGAAATGTGTGGTTAAAAAGTTGTAGGGCCCAAGAAAGATGTGGTTGATATTGATTGTTTGACTTTAACTTTAACTTAAATTAAATTAAAATCAAATTTTAATTTGAAACAAACAAACCTTTAGTGTGTCATAGTAATATTTGGTCACACACGTCAAATAGCACACTACTATGAATTGAACATTAATCCTTACTTCGAGAGCAATAATGAACAAAAAGAGATCAGAAACATGCAAAAGAAAACATATAGACCAGAATTGTTCAACTTCAACAATAGAAAAATATATTTCAATAGGGTGGCTCTAGAGGAATACCTCTGCAAGTTGGTCCTATATGCACTAGTAATAACGTCCAATCAAATCATGACTTGAGTGATTCACGGTCCGAAGTGTCATGATTAAAATGGACAATATTACCATATGTGTATAGGACCACTCCATTGAAGTATTTCTCCAACAAAAAGGCTAGCTTGACTTGCTACCGAAGAGTTTTTACTATAATGAAGGAAATAACAAGATCTTTTACATTCTATTGTGTGGAGAAAGTGGTACAAAATGACCAACTGGGCTGCTGAACTAATTGGGTCAAACTACAATTACTTGGACCATTTGGTGGACTCACTTATACAACCGGGTTATAAAACGTGTTTTGAAGGAATGTGATTTTATTAAAGAGATGGACGGTCGAGATACCACCATGTGATGCTCTAACAAGCATTGGATCAAGGTTTCGAGAGAGATCTATTATATGCTATGGTTAGAGATATTTTTGCAATTCATCTCTCATTCTCTCACTCTGGAAGAACGCTCTCTCTCTCTCGACTCTCTGTCCTCTTTCAAGCGTCGCCCCTATTTTTGCCCTTTACTCTGTTCTCTCTCTCTCTTGTAAATCAATTGATGAAAGCTTTAGTATGTTTCTTGAGTGATCTGTGCAAAGCTAAGTGTGTATCCTTGTGTGGATTTCCATTTCGATTTAAGAGGGTTTCGTTTAGGGATTCTTCTACTATGATCGGGTCTTATGTGACTCTCAAAGGTTGCTTGGTGTATTGTTGAACAAACGTCGATTCTTGGTTAATATAGTGATCTCTTCCCGTTGGCGGAAGCTCAAAAGGGGATTAAGAATTTATTCCAAACCTCTTACCTTAGGGCGAAAATTCTTCAAGTTCTTTATATTTCTGTCGATTTCTTGCTTTTTTATTTACTGTTGTTTGTTAAAAGTTGGTTGATACTTGAGTGCGATCTGTATAGTGGTTTCAGAGCTCCAGGCGAAGGTTGTCCGTTCTCGATCTGTGCAGTTCGTGCAGTCCTTTACGTTTTTCTTTCTTCGTGATTCACCTTGTCCGATTTATGTTCTGTAACCTAACAAGGGGGTTTTGGTGAGATCTTTCCGGTTTTATGTTTTATAGTACAACTTACTACTTATACTTTGAAGTTTGTTGCATATAGTGTTTTAAAATTGGGTTTGAGACTCTTATTGGCAATACCTTTGTCCAGAAACCTTAAGAGTTGTCTGGAATCTAAGGGTTGTCTTGATTCCGAGTCAAGAACTTTGTTATTAAAACTTCTGCTTATGTTCTTTAATACAGTATATTACATATTGTGATAGTTTTACTAGTTATTGTTACTTTAAACATGCTTAAGTGACTATCTTGCTTGATTGAGCCTTTGTGAAGTTCTAAACATTGTTTATACAACCTTGTGATCATTGTATAATTCAGTCACTATCTCTTGAGTTTTTGATAACTGGATTATTACTTGTTGTATATACTGCTAGTGTGTTCTATCTGAATTGCATACATTACTTTTACATTCAAATTTTTTGATTATGCCTGCTTCAAAATTTGAAATGGAAGTTTTTAATGGTAAATGAGACTTTAGTCTCTGGCGCCAGAAAATGCGAGCCCTTTTACTTCAACAAAAATGTGCTAAAACCCTTGATGAAACATAACCTGAGGGTTTAGAAGAAAATAAGAAAGTAGAACTTGATAGTATCTTCTAAAACAGTTTTTTGGTTTTAAACTTGACTCATCTTTAGACCTTGATGCTAACTTTGATAGATTCAATAGGTTATCCCGTGACCTTGCCAACTGTGATAAGAAACTCTCAAAAGATTAGTTGGGTGTGGTTTTATTAAATTCAATTGGTGATAAATATAAGGAAGTCAAAAATGCAATTGAATATAGTAGGGAAACGCTAACCACTGATGTGATTATTAATGCCTTAACAAATAAGGAATTAGAGTTAAAATCTGAAAGGAAAGAATATGTTAGCGGTGTGAATTTGATGGTAAAGTCTAAGTTTAATCTCAAGACTAGTAACCTCAATAAGAAATTTGGACAAAAGAAGAAAGGTTTTTAGAATGATAAAATGAAAATCAAAGGTAAAAATGTTTTTACTGTCAAGATGAAAGTCATTTTATCAGAGATTGTTCTAAGAGGCTTAGTGACAATAGAAATAAGTTTAAATTTGATGGTGATGCAGCTCTGGCCTGCAATAATGAAACTAATATAGATGAAGTCTATGTTGTTGTTACTCACCAACCTAGTTAAGAGTGGATTTTAGACTCAGGTTGTACCTTTCACATGTGTCCAAATAAAGAGTGGTTTGTTGATTTTGAAAATGTAAATGGTGGTCAAGTTTTAATAGATAATCATATGGCATGTCAAGTTAAAGACATAAGAACCATCACTTTAAGAGTAAATGATAATAATGTGTTTGTCTTAGAAAAGACAAGATATGTTCCTGACCTTCAAAGAAATCTGATTTCTTTAGGTGTGTTAGATGACCTAAATTGTGACATTATGATTAATGCGAGATATATTAAAATCTTGAGGAATTTACACTTGATTGTGAAAGTTCCCAAGAGACACGGACTTTACATTTTGTAAACTCAAAACTCTTGATTCCACTTCAGCAGCACTTTTGTTTATAATTATAAATCACAAATATGGCACAAGAGATTGGGTCATTTTAGTGATAAAAGGTTGCAGATTTTGAAAAGAAAAAAAAAAGTGCCTTTGAAAAAGATAACGTTGAAAAACTCAATTTTTGTGACTATTGCATTCTAGGAAAGCATAATAGATTACCATTTCTGCCTGGAATGCATAAATCTGTGTCTATTCTTGAATACCTATCTTTGAGGACTAGCTAATGTGCCTACTCATACTGATTTTAAATATTTCTTGTTAATCATTGATGATTTTTCAAGAAAAAATTGGATATTTCTATTGAAATCTAAATCTGATAATTTTAATGCCTTTAAAGATTGAAAATTTTTGATTGAAAACCAAACAGATAAAAGGATAAAAGTATTAAAAACTGATAATGGACTTGAATTTTGCAATTATGAGTTTGATGATTTGTGTAAAGTGTATGGTATATTAAGACACAGAACTGTTACAGACACTCCACAACAAAATGGCTTAACTGAAAGAATGAATAGAACTTTGCTTGAAAAGGTTAGATGTATGCTTTTAAGTTCTGGTCTTCCCAAACTATTTTGGGGAGAAGCGGCAAAAACTGCTAGTTATCTTATTAATAGGAGTCCCGCTAGTGCTATACATTTTAAGACCCCCGAAGAAATGTGGAAAAATAAACTTGTTGACCTTAGCAATTTAATAGTGTCTGGGTGTGCAGCCTTTGCACATCAATATAAGGGGAAACTTGAATTTAGAGCTCTTAAGTGTGTCTTCTTGGGTTATGGTGAAGGGGTAAAATGATATAGACTATGGGTAAGGGAAACCAAAGGTTATAGAATCATTATAAGTAGAAATGTGGAGTTCAATGAAAATGATCTGTCTTATTTAAAAGCTAACGGCAACTCTGAACCTATAAATCAGACCGATAGCATAGAGAGACTGAAATTGAGGTGGAACAAGTTGAAAATGATGATCAATTACCTAACATTCAGATTGGAGAGTTTGAAACTGATACTGATGTTGAACACATAGTAATAATGAGGTTGAACAATCTGAAACTGATTTAGAAACAAATCAGACCTTAGATGATTATCAACTAGCTCGTGATAGGCAAAGACGACAAGTTAGACCACCTGTGAGGCTTGATGATGAAGTGTCTTTGCTTACCATTCAAGGTTTTGTTGAGAATGAATCTAGTTCATATAATGAGGCTATGGGTAGCCAAGATTCCAAGCATTGGCTTGAAGCAATGCAAGATGAGATGAAATCTCTTAAGAAGAATAAAACATAAGTTTTGACTAATACACTTAAGGGGAAAGGGGTTGTGGATTGTAAATGGATCTTTAAGATAAAAAGAGGTGAATAAAGTGAGAATGACATTAGATACAAAGCTAGACTAGTGGCTAAGGATTTCACTCAAAAAAAGGGAATAGATTTTAATGAAATCTTTTCTCCAGTTGTAAAATTTACCACTATTAGAGAGATATTAGCCTTAGCGGCTCAATTTAATTGGGAATTGGATCAATTGGATGTCAAAATCGCTTTTTTAAATGGAGATCTTGATGAAACTATTTACATGGAACAACCAAAAGGTTTTGAAATAAATAAAAATTTTGACATTGTATGCCTTCTTAAAAAGTCCTTATATGGTTTAAACAAGTTTCAAGACAATGGTACAAGAGATTTTATACCTTTGTTCTTGGACTTGGTTTTAAAAGAAGTAATTTTGATACATGTTTATATTGCAAAGGAAATGGTGGTGAAAATTCACTCTATTTTTTTCTTTATGTGGATGACATGCTCTTGACTAGTCATGACATAAAAGAAATAGAGTTAATTAAAAATAAACTTAAATTTGAATTTGGAATGAAGGACTTAGGTCCTATTAGAAAAATATTGAGTATTGAAATCAAAAGGAATAGAAGGGAAGTCATACTTAGTTTAAGTAAAAAAATCCTATGTTTTGAAATTGGTGGAAAAAATTTCTATGAGTAATGCTAAAAGTGTGAGCTTACCTTTAGCAAATCACTTTAAACTTTCTTGTAATCAATCTCCCAAATCTGAAACTGAGTTAAAAAGAATGTCAAAAGTGCCTTGTTCTAATGTAGTTGGGACTGTTATGTATCTAATGATCTATTCCTGACCTGATTTAGCTTTCTCTATAAGTGTGTTGAGTAGATTTATGTCAAATCCAGGTGAAACATATTGGGAAGCTATGAAATGGCTTCTTAAATACATTAAGGGAACTTGTGACTTGGGGATTCATTATAAGAAACAATCGATGGTGTTATCTTGAGGGGTTACACTGATTTTGACTATATAAGTGATAGGGATAATAGGAAGTCTACTTTTTCTTATGTTTATACTTTATGTAATTCATGCATTAGTTGGAAATCTCAATTACAGAAAATTGTTGCATTATTTTCAACTGAGACTGAATATATTGCTGCAACCGATGCTATAAAAGAGGATATTTGGATGAAGGGTCTGTTAAATGAATTTGGCTTTGTTAAAGATGTTTTATTCTCAGATAGCCATTATGTCATTTATTTGAGTAGAAATCCTGTTTTGCATAATAGATCTAAACATGTTGATGTGAAATTTCATTTCATTAGAGATGTTACCTCACAAAGTGTTGTGAAACTTGAGAAAATCTCTACTCATTTTAACCCTGCTGATGTTGGACCTAAAATTCTGCTTTTAAATAAGTTTTTGGATTGTTTAAAGATGCTGAACATTGATACTTGCTAATTTGTGTATCAGGTACCGAGCAAATGATGCCAAAATTGGAAAGATCACTATAGATGAATCTAGGATCATTGTACCAAGGTGAAAATTGTGGAGAAAGTGGTACAAAATGACCAACTGGGCTGTTGAACTAATTGGGCCAGACTACAATTACTTGGACCATTTGGTGGAGTCACTTAAACAACCGAGTTATAAAACGTGTTTTGAAGGAATGTGATTTTATTAAAGAGATGGACGGTCGAGATACCACCATACGATGCTCTAACATCCATTGGATCAAGGTTTCGAGAGAGTTCTATTATATGCTAGGGTTAGAGATATTTTTGCAATTCATCTCTCATTCTCTCATTCTCTCTCTCTCTCTCTCTCTCTCTCTCTCTGCCTTCTTTCAAGCACCGCCCCTGTTTTTGCCCTTTACTCTGTTCTCTCTCTTGTAAATCAATTGATGAAAGCTTTAGTATATTTCTTGAGTGATCTGTGCAAAGCTGAGTATGTATCCTTGTGTGGATTTCCATTTCGATTTAAGAGGGTTTCGTTTAGGGCTTCTTATACTATGACCGAGTCTTGTGTGACTCTCGAAGGGTGCTTGGTGTATTGTTGAACAAACGTCAATTCTTGGTTAATATAGTGATCTCTTCCCGTTGACGGATGCTCAAAAGGGGATTAGAAATTTATTCCGAACCTCTTGCCTTAGGACGAAAATTCTTTGAGTTCTTTATGTTTCTGTCGATTACTTGCTTTTTTATTTGCTGTTGTTTGTTAAAAGTTGGCTAATACTTGAGTGCGATCTGTACATATTGCCTACACAAAAAAGTCACCCCCACAACATCCTCCAAAAAGGGGAAAATAAATGGGAAAATAAAATCGTTCATATATGATAAGAATGGTGGATTGATCAAATACGTCAGAATCTACACAAAAATATTAAAAATAAAAAGAAATGTAGAACCGGCTATGATTTATGAATGACTTGGTCAATCTTATTTCCCTATCAGACAACCTGTCTAAAACTGCTGCATAATGGATTAAAACAAGGGTTATTCAAGTTGAACCAAACAAAGGATTATGAGTGAGGACAAAACTAGAAAGAAAATGGAATCAAGCTGCATCAGAGAAGCATCAAGAGCCTGTTTCTATAGTTGTTGCTCAAATCCTTTGCTTGGCTTGCCAGAGACTCGTAATACACCCCCCCGTAAGGCAAGGAGCACTGGTATCGGTCCTCGACATGATTTTACAACTGCCATACTTGCTTCTATTCAACCAAATGGGAATTTTACTAATCCCGAGTCCCTTCCTTCATCGACAGAATTGTTTTCTCGCTTTGAAAATGCATGTTCACACTACTCGACTACCGTTCTTGCTGATAATATTCGAGCACAAGAATACAACCATCTCTTGGTCTCGAATCATGTGTGCCTTGATTACATAGGCCATGGTCTTTTCTCCTACTCCCAGCAGCAGGGACATAATCTTACGACTGAAATTGCCTCTTCTTCGAGATCTACCCCTCCAAGACCTTCGCACTCGCCCTTCTTTGACATTTCCTACAAGTTGGTGAATTTGAGCTCTTTCTTGTTATATGGCGGTCAAGAATCAGAATTCGAATCAGCAATGCGAAAAAGAATCATGAAATTCATGAATGTCTCGGAAGAGGACTATTACATGGTTTTCACAGCCAACCAGTCGTCTGCATTTAAGCTTCTAGCAGACTCTTATCCTTTTCAATCTAATCAGAACCTTCTTACAGTATATGATTATGAGAATGAGGCAGTGCAAGTGATGGTCGAGAGCTCTAAGAAAAAAGGCGCACGACCAATATCGGCAGTGTTCTCTTGGCCTAACTTGAAAGTCAATTCCAGGAAGCTGAGAAAACTGGTTGTGAACAAGAGTAAGCAAAGGAATCGAGGCTTGTTTGTTTTTCCTCTTCAGTCGAGGATGACTGGAGCGCGATATTCTTATCAATGGATGAGCCTGGCAAGGGAAAATGGATGGCATATTTTGCTGGACGCCTGTGCCTTAGGAGCGAAGGACATGGAAACATTAGGCCTCTCTCTATTCCAACCTGACTTTCTCATTTGCTCCTTTTTTAAGGTTTTAGGGGAAAATCCATCTGGATTTTGCTGCCTGTTTGTTAAGAAATCCAGTGTCTCAGAGTTGTGCAAATCCTCCACAAGCGTGGGGATCGTCACCCTATTGCCAGCAAATGAACCATCTGAACAATTAGCCTTTGCCAGGGCAGAAACCGAAAAAGAAACATCAATATCACAGCAAGAAATCGAAGAAACTCCCGAACAAGTTCACATGAAGCTGAAAGAACCATCAGTTTCTGAAATCGTCGAATTGGATGAAGCCCTTGAAACAACACAATCAAAAAACCGCAAATGTAGCACCTCCGGAGGAATCGAATGCCGAGGTCTGGATCATGCAGATACCCTAGGCCTAATACTGATCAGTAGTAGAACAAGGTGCCTAGTAAATTGGCTGGTGAACGCATTAATGTCTCTTCAGCACCCACATTCAGAAAATGGGTTCCCCCTGGTTAGAATCTACGGGCCAAAAATAAAGTTAGACAGAGGGCCAGCAGTTGCATTCAATGTATATGACTGGAAAGGAGAAAAAATTGATCCCATTCTAGTACAAAAACTAGCTGATCGAAACAAAATTTCTGTTGGTTGCGGCATTTTAACAAACATCTGGTTCGCAGAAATTCACGAAGAAGAAAAGCATAAATAAATGGATACAAGAAGTACAAAGGAGGAATCTAAGAAGAAAGACAAGAATTTACATGGGATTTCTGTGGTGACGATTTCAATTGGGATGTTAACGAACTTTGAGGACATGTATAGGATCTGGGCATTTATTTCGAGGTTTCTTGATGCAGATTTTGTGGAGAAAGAACGATGGAGATACACTGCTTTGAATCAAACAACTGTTGAGGTATAAATATTTTATTCTTTAATTTAATTTTTTTTCTTTTCCGGGGTTTGGGGGCGCCCGCCGGAAGAGGGGCGGGGTTAAGTTTATGTGATTTCTTCAAATTCCCGGTTCATTGAATCGAATGTCCATCATCAATTGAATCCCTTAATATAAAAAATCGTAGCTAAAGTTTGTTAAAAATTTCAAAGTATTTTTCATACCAAAGTAATTGCCCAAATTTTTAACAGCACTCAACTAGAAAAGTTAACCTAAAATCCTATGTTTTACTGTTAAATTCAATAGACCAAATTAACAAATACGTATTACGATTTATAAAAATTCACAAAAATCTTAAAAATATATCTATTTTTTATTCAAATTAATAGTTTTCATTATTAAGATTTAGGAGCGAGTGTATCACCTCTAGATCTTAATAGAGCTCTCATTAATAACAGGCTCAAAATTATATGGTATTTGAAGTCAAAAGACTCAAAACATCATAATTGAAATTAATTAGATTACGTCATTGCCCTTACTAATAGAATTAATTCTAGAGATGGTAATGAGACGGGTTCGAGATGGGGCACCTTCACCTCGCCCCGTCCCGTGTCCTGCCACGCCTTAGACGGGATAGGAAGGGATGCGGGGTGGATTGGGGCGCAAATGGGAAAAAAATTTGTCCCATTTGTTGCTCCGTTTAATTATTATTATTATTTTTTTATTTTTTTTTATATTTCAAAATTCGAGTTATATTATTATTTAAAATTCAACCCTTAATCCAAAACCTAAAAGTCATTCCATATATTTTAAATTTTTTTTATTTTTTTCGATCAATATATTAACTTGCTTTGATTAATTTGTATAAATTTTTCAAAAGTAAAGAATATTTATTTAATTATCATAATTCATAATTTTAAATTATATAATTTAATTATAATAAAAAGATTGAATGTCCGAATTTATAAATTATATAAACGATTGTTAGTTATGTAAAATTTTAAATTGACAATTGTATAATATAATTGTTGGATTAGAAACATGTTATAAAATTACAAATAAAATAACAATTTATTAAAATTCTATTTTTTTTTTTTCACGGGGCGATGCCCCACCCCGCCCCACGACCCGCCACGGGGTGATCTACGACGTCTCGCCCCGTCCCGCCAACTTATCGGGACGATTTTTTTGCCCCCATTCGGGGCGGGGCTCTGTCGGAACGAGACGGATTAAATTGTCATCCCTAATTAATTCATTAGGACAACACATTATTAAATTTGAAGACATCACATAGACTAATTAGGAGGAAAAAAAAAAAAAAAAAAGAGAGACTAGACGACAACTTCTCTTGAAACTAAAATTCCAAACTTTTATATTGTCTGCTTCTTTGTCGTTTTCCTTCTCCAAAATCAAATTCTTTAACGCCCGTTTGATTGGGGTGGAATTAAATCTTAAATTTGGTATTTGAATGCATGATTTTTCATAAAATTCATTTTCACCCTTTTTTTAGGTACAACCATTTAAAACACATTTTTCATCTTTTATTTTCCTATGGGTATGGTGGAAAATATTTTCCATCTTTTTTTTTTTTTTTTAACTTTTTGACAATGAAAACATATTCTAAATCTAATGGTAAAAAAATTTATCCATTTAATTAACAATTTGCATAAAAAATTAAAGTCAAATGAACACAAAAAAATTTAAAAAAATTTTTTAAAATTTTTTTTTTTTTACTTTTTTGCAATCAAAACAAATTTTAATACATATTGTGAAAAAAATTATCCCAAAAGGTAACAATTTGCATGAAAAATAAAGTCAAACGAATTAGGTGAAAATTATACCAATCAAACACTATTAATTACAATTCTTTCTAAAACAAATTCTATTCAGGGTCCGTTTGATTGCAAAGATGGAAAATGAGTGGAAAGAAAATGAATGACAGTGAATTGAATTAAATAGAATTTATTTTAGAAGGAATTGTAATTAATGGTGTTTGATTGGTATATTTTTTCACCTAATCCGTTTGACTTTATTTTTCATACAAATTATTATTTTTTGGGATAAATGTTTTCACAATCTGTATTAAAATTTGTTTGGATTGCAAAAAAGTAAAAAAAAATTAAAAAAAATTAAAAAAAATTTAAAATTTTTTTGTGTTCGCTTGACTTTATTTTTCATGCAAATTGTCAATTAAATGGATAAAAGATTTTTACCATTGGATTTAAAATATGTTTCCATAGCCAAAAAGTTAAAAAAAAAAGATGGAAAATATTTTCCCACCATACCCATAGGAAAATAAAAGATGAAAAATGTGTTTTAAATGGTTGTACCTAGAAAATAAGTGAAAATGAATTCCATGAAAAAATTATGCAATCAAACATCAAATTTAAGGGTGAAAAAGGAAAATATTTTCCTTTTCCACTCAATTTCACTACAATCAAACGGGGTCTCAATTCAATTGTCTGTCATTCATTGTCTTTCCACCCATTTTTCTCCCTTCCAATCAAACGGAGCCTAAATCTTAATCTATGCTTCATATTTTTAGAGTTTTGCTAAATGACCATAGAAGGTGACACCTCCCTGATCGAAACCCCAAAAATAGGGGCGGGGGATGCTACCACAGCAAAATTCATATTTTTATGTGTTAAATAAATTTTCGTCCTAACAGTGATTTGACTAATCAACATTTCATGGAATGGGGGAGAAAAATTAAGAAATCTGCTATGTTTACAGAAATATTATACCAAAATTTTCACAGAATACACGTAACAGTTTCCTGTTAGACAATGGCAAAAAAAAAAAATGAAAAGAGGAAGACCATTTGATGAAATTCTGGCACCACAACTTTTGTACCAGCAGAGAAATTGAAAAATTAATTTGGTGTGATTATGATGATAATCAATGTCTCCAACAATTCATGTAATCAAATGTTGATTGAGAAAAACTAATTTGATGCAATTAGAAAATGGTACTTTTTTAATTGGTTTAGCCGTTTTGGAGTACCAAACTCTCGTATGTTGAAAAAAGGTAAGGCCAAAAAAAATAAATGGAAATAATCATGAAATAGGAGACTGTACAAGACATGTCACTCTTCGATAGACCATTTTAATTTAATAGAGATTTATGTGCCTAAAAGATGAAAATTGAAGTTTTAAATGTTTAGGTGAGGAGAAATTACCTCAAACCCTACTTTCTAAGTTTTATTTCAAAAATCATGTACTAATAATATTTTAAGTAGAAAATAAATATTCTTATCATTTACTACCTCTCTCCCTGTAATCAAAATCTTTAGATTTCTGGACAAAATCAACTCTGGCCACCGTCAAAATTAGATCTGTAAACATTTGATAATGAATGGAGACGACTCGGGTGTCACCATAACTCAACAAAAAACTAGAAGAAGAGAGAGGAACGAAAAAAAAATCCAATCGATTTCTGACCATGAAAGTCACTAGTCATCACCGTGCTACAAAGTCCTTAGCTTGGGACCATCGTCCCCCAACCACCAAACCCACCAACATTGCAGACCCATGGCAAAACCTGTCCCACCCTGGTCCGTAGTCATGACTCTGGCTCCAATTTCTGCAACAGTCGCCCCTCAAATGCCTCTATCAATTGCCGGTCAACCGTCGTCCCCAAATCTTATCGATGGGAAATGGTTGTTGTTGGCATTGATGGTAGAGATGGGGTGAGTATTGAAGAAGAGGAGAAAATGGCAACAGTGGTATTGGCAACATTTGTAGGTGTTTATGTTGTTGTTCCACCAAAGCTGCAAATGAAGCAAACGTGCGATGGGGGGTTCTTCTAAGTTTGACCCAGTCAAATCATTCAAATTTCATTTTGACTTTAAAAAATATGATATTTTTCACAATGACCTCCAAAGCGTAAAAAGACAAAAAAGACCTTAAATATATAAAACAATTATTAAATATTAATTTGTTCAAAGACAATAATACCCTTTATTTCACAAATAAAAACCAAATACAACGTAAATTTTGAAACTTGTTTGCCTTTTCTTATCTGTCAATTTCAACACAGATAAAAAATTCTCTCAACTTTCATTAGCCTCAACAATAAAATCTGAAAAATCGATGAACGCTGAAAGTCGGAATTTTTTTATATCAATCACTATAATTTCAGTAAGTACATTTTACGCATATTTAATTTCGTTTTCATCAAATTAGTATACGTTTTTATCGATAAAATTTATTATAATGTGTTAGTAGATAAAATTGTTAATAGATCTATAAATTTTTTAAGCATGAAGAAGAAAAAAATTCAGCTGTATCTTTCAGAAATTAGTATACGTTTTTTTCGATAAAATTTATTATGATGTGTTAGTAGATTAAATTGTTAATAGATCTATAATTTTTGTAAGCATGAAGAAAAAAATTCATCTGACGAAATGGATCTAATAGAAATTGGGATAGACGAGATAGACAGCCGGCTGTATTTTTTTTTTTTAATTCCACTGATTTTATTTCCTATGATTAAATGTAAATTCTATTTCGTCATACAGATATGAATGTAGTCCCGGTCTGTTACTTTGGTGATTTCGAACGAGATGAAAGAAATCGATGGATATGGAAATATACGAGCGAAATACGTACTATCACGATTGCTTTATCATCAAGTACATCATATGAAGAATTGTATAGTGATTTACAGAACAAATTGAATGTTGATACCTCTCAGTACGATATGGAATTGAAATTTATATTCATCTAACACAAAGCAATTGTCATGGCACCTATAAGGATTTATTCTGATGTTGAAGTAAATTATTTATTCCTTCTGAACCAAAAGGAGACGACTCCTCTTTGCGTGACTTTAGTGATCAAGGATGTCGTCGAAGGTAATTTGAATGGAGGGGATCACAATGGTAATGATTTTTGGGCTACTGTGGAGATAGCTCGTGATGATAATGTGGTTATTCCAGAGACAGATGCTCCTCAACGTGATATCGTTGTTACGCACAGAATTCCATCTGTAGTTGAGGACAACGAAAATCAAAATGAATTTACAAATGAGGATTTGTTTGCTTCTCGTCAGAGACATGAGCAGGGTGGGACTTCAACAGTTGGAATGAGTGGACCGTCCTCTAACTCTTCGCGCGTGGTTCCCGATGAAGATGATTTGGTTGTCGGACAACTGTTTCAAACAAAGAAAGATTTGCAGGAATCTCTACACCTACTTGCAATAAAATACAATTTTGAGTTCAAAGTGAAAAAATCATCGCAGACGTTGTCGATCGCATGCGTCGATGACAATTGCAATTGGCGTTTGCGAGCGGCGAAGATGGACACGAACCTGTGCTTTGTAGTTCGCAAGTATACACGGGAACATACTTGTGAAGTGGGAATTGTTCGAAGTGATCACAGACAAGCCCGTGTTTGGTTGATTGGTCGACAGATAATGCACAGGTATGAGGACCCACGAACAATCTACAGGCATTCGGACATCATTAACGACTACCGTCGAGATCATGGAGTGATCTTGAGCTACCAGAAAGCCTGGAAGGCCAAAGAATGCGCATTTCAGGATTTAATGGGATCAGCGGAGGAGAGCTATGTTAAATTGGGCAGGTACTGCCACAACATGGAGAAAACTAATCCTGGATCGGCGTATTTTATCGAGACGGAGGGCGATAATTGCTTCAAATTTTTCTTCATGGCTCTTGGACAGTCCATTCGGGGATTTCGAAATGCCATGCGACCCATAATTCTAGTCGATGGTACAACTCTGAAATCTAAATACGAAGGCAAGTTGATTATTGCTACATGCCAGGATGTCAATATCCAAATTTACCCTCTTGCATTCGGCATAGTCGATAGTGAGAATGATCAGTCTATGCGTTGGTTCTTCACAAAGCTGAGGGAAGTAATCGGGGAAGTCGAGGACCTTGCATTTGTAACTGATCGGGGACAGTCTTTGATAAATGGTATCGCTGAAGTTTTTCCCGAGGCACATCATGGTTATTGCATGTAC
The DNA here is from genome assembly GCA_019395295.1 of Osmanthus fragrans. Lineage (NCBI taxonomy): Eukaryota > Viridiplantae > Streptophyta > Magnoliopsida > Lamiales > Oleaceae > Osmanthus > Osmanthus fragrans. Next base: position 1,254,750 of record JAEDXY010000043.1, on the reverse strand, counting down.
CATATACAAGGCAACTTGAAGACTAGGTTTCGGGGCAAAGGCATCGGAAAATTATTTAGAGGAGCGGCCGAAGCATACAGTGTTGAAGAGTGTAACAGGTTCATGGAAGAAATAGGAAGCAAATCATTCCCGGCTTGGGAGTATCTGACAAAAATGGGGATCGAACATTGGGCTCGCTCATACTTTCCAGGCCGTCGGTACAACATGATGACGTCGAACAATGCGGAGTCTCTAAATGCGTTATTCAAGAAGGATCGAGAGTTACCCATCCTCGCAATGATTGAGAACATTCGTAACAAGCTGCAGCAGTGGTTTCATGATCGGCGTGCGGAATCACGTAATTGTTCGACCATGCTAGCGCCAGCTCAAGAGGAGAAACTCTGTAAAGCTGCAGCTGTTGCGAGAAAATTTAATGTGGAACCACTAGATGAGTCACGATTCTTTGTGAAATGTACACGTACTACAGCATACATGGTTGACTTGAGTGATAACACATGCACTTGTAATCGATTTCAGTTGGAGAGTTTTCCATGTCAGCACGCAGTCGCGGTGGCTATATATCGAGGCTTTGCAGCGAGAACATTATGCTCTCGTTATTACACGGCTGATTCTTGGAGAGCAGCGTATGCAGAGACTATATTTCCTCTACCTAATGAAGTTGAGTAGGAAGTTCCCGACTACATTAGCCACCTTAATACTGTTTCACCACCAGAAGTTCAACCGCGTGGTCCAGGACGTCCACGTATGTCTAGAATACCATCTATTGGAGAGTTTCATCAACCGCGTAGGTGTGGCAGGTGCAGAGCCGTAGGCCATACTCGTCAAAATTGTAACAGTCATGTTCCCCTAAGTGACATGTAAGCGGATGTACGAAATGAATAATATTTTTATTATTTATGTTATTTAAAATTCAGTATTTAATTTTAGTCATCATCAAATTTTTAATTATTATTTTCGATGTTCGTTAAATAATATATTCTATCGTAATATTAATTAAAAATCAGTAAGTAAATATTAATTACAAAAGATTTATATTCTTTAATTTATATTTAATTATTTATAAAGTGTAATTGTTAATTTTTTTATACCAAGTTAAAATTTAATTATATAAAGAATTTCAAAGTAAATTAGTAACATAAAAATGCAAAATTACAAATGATTACAATGTACATAAATAACAAAAATTTTAATTAAACAATAGCTACAAAATTACAAAGAATAAAAAAATAAATAAATTTACGGGTTGCAGTTAAATTCCCATAAATCCGCTGCTAACTTATTGCGCCAGTTCTGAATCCATGACTGGTTGATAGAATCAACCTTATGATCTATACTCAAAAACTCTATATATTTGATAACGTATATGCCGCAATCACCGCTGCAATTAAACAATAACTGGTTAGTAATAATAAATAAATATAAGAAGAAAGTCTAAAATTTTAAAAAAAATAACAAACACTTACGATATGGTCTGTCTCGCCTTAGTCGTGTCCCACACGATGGTTAGTCTGTCCTCCACGCAGATATCCGCTAGTCTAGCCATCCGGGGAACGATCACAGCCACCGGCTCGCAGATCTGCTCGAGCTGCATCTGTGTCAAGTATGAGTGATCGGGGTCATACACATACACCTTCGACTCGGTCAAGACAATCTCCAGTGAAATGTAGTGATGGTTCGCACAGACTGGAATGTACATATGTGTACAATCAGTCCATGGCCTCCCCGACCTTCGGTGACAACCCGAAAATTCAATCGGCCAAATAATCCGGCACTACGTAGTCGCCAGTCTGATGCCTGAACGACTCGTACTCAATGTCAATGGCCTAAAAGAACTCCATATTCATAATGAGTCGGCCTGGGATGCAAAAGGACTTCGGGAGTCTCACAGCTCGGTCACGCAGCAGATCCATAATAAGGTCGATGTGCTGCATTCAAATGTACATACATCAGTTTATCAGTTCATCAATTAATTGTAAAATTATATACATATAATAAATAAATTCACTTACATCGTCGGCGAGCCAAGTACCAGACTGGGTGACGTCATGAAACCAGCTGTAGACGTTCTAGATCGCCTTTCCCGCGATCGTGCGTGGAACCCTGAATGTATACAACCAAAAACATAATTAAACAATATGTAACGAGTAATTATTTCGCAGTTCACTAATCAATTAATTACAATACTTACCCGGGCCTCCACCGTCTCCACTCCGTCTCGAACGCCTTCCATTTGGCGCTATCCACCTCCCTAAACATGTTCGGGACGCCTCCATCAATAAAAGTCCTCCTCATGGCCTCGGCCGTGTAGGGAGAAACAATGTACTGTGACGGCATCCTAGGCCTCTTGCCAACCGCCTGCTCAACCACGTCAACAGAATGCTTCTTACCCTAGTCACGGCCGGCGTCCTCTCACCCCCCTCAACTACCTCCTCCGTCCTCCCCCGTCGGGGCTGCCTCCTCCCTCCCCCCCTCCTCCATCACCTCCTCCGGCAGCCCCTCCTCCCTCCCCCCTCCTCCACCACCGCCTCCGACAGCCCCTCCTCCGGCAACCCCTCCTCACCCGTCGGGGCTGCCTCTTCCCCCGTCGAGGCTGCCGCCTCCCTCCCCTTCTCCGCCGCCTCTCCAGCCCCCTCCTCCGTAAACGACCAATCCGAGAGGTCCACATCTCCCCAGTACTGTGGGTGACCTCCCTCTCTGTCCCCTCCTCCATCCCCCTCTCGGCCAGCCTCTCTGACTCCATCAGATATCACAGCCGACCGAAGCGACGCGACCTCTGCCTGAAGATCTGCAACGTGGCCACGCAGCAGAGTCACATCGTGTGACAGAGAGTCGACTCTGTCAGTCAGATCACGACCATGATCCATCAACTCCCGGCGCAACTCAGCAATCTGTCCGGTCAGATCACGACCCTGATCCATCCACTCTCGGCGCAAATCTGCAATCTGACCGGTCAACTGTCGTCGTAGCTCACCGACCTCCCTATGATAAGTACAGTCAATCGGGCAAATAAATCATCGCTCTGGCTCTGACCGGGTGTAGGGGGCGACCATGCTGGAGCCGGAGGGGGAGACCACGCTGGGGCCGGAGGGGGCGACCATGCCATGGGCGCCGGGGACGCCCGCGCGCGAAGGTGACACAATGGGCGGAGGGGGCGACCTGGACGCTGGGGATGCCCTCCGCGAAGGTGACACCATGGGCGGAGGGGGCGCCAAAGTTGGAGGTGATCCTCGATCTACTGGATCGCGCTCCTACAAAAATGTCAACATACACAATTAATAACTTCAATTTTATTGAAAAAATTTATACATAATTTATCGGTCAAATCACATACCCTATCTCGGTCCAAGACCTGATCGGTCGCCTGGTCGCCTAGACCCTCCTCCATCGACACCGTCAACTCTGTTATTACTTCCAACTGACATATTGACGTTTGAATTATTATTAGTTTAAACTGCATCGATATTTTAATTTGCATAAAATCTAAATGAAAAATTTACAATACTCACAGTCGGATCGTCGAGGAGAGTCGATAACTGTCTCCCAGATGGGCAGCCATCCTGTCGGGATGATCGCCAATGGTGCATCCGGGGACAACGTGTCTCCAGCCGCTTTGCATAGCGGCTACCCAGCAGGAGGATGGTCTCGTACGCCCAGATCTGCAACATATACAAATATGTTATACACAATTACGTTTATTTTTTTTCAATAATGCTGAGTATGTTAAATATTTACCTACACTGCTAGGGGCAACCCATATACATCGTACTTACGCACTGCCCCCTTGGGCTTCGAGTGCGATCGGGTGAAGACGTGGACGGTGTCATCGTAACACCTCCGGCCCCAAGGATAACTGTTGAAGCCATCCAGGTCATCGACGATCTCTAAGTGGAGGAGATCGATCGCAGTCTTCTTATGGTGACACCGCAGAACGTTCTCCAGAATGTAGACCAATCCTAGCTTTAATCGATCTAGCATGTGGTCACATCTCCTGACTGCCTCGATCAACTACGGCTGCAGCACCGTCCCTTGTCCTGGAAAGTAAGCATCCAGCAACCTGTTGCTTCGTCGAGCAACCTCGTCCCCAGTCAGCTGTAGCCCAGTCATCAGTGTAAACTCGGCTGGACCGAAACTGGCAACCTTGCCCCCGAGGTCGAAGTGGAAGGCATCGCCGTCGACAGGACTCAGCAATCAACATAATAAAGCATCGATCATTTGGCCCGAAAACTGTATCTCACGCAACTCACGTAAGGGCCAGATGAAAGACTCTCGCAGCAGCTGTATGTGCTGATCATCCAACAGCCCCTCTACTATCGAAAAAGCGTCAAAGCTACTATTCCAAGTAGCTTTACCCGCCATCCGCCTCAACTCGTCATCCAGATGATATTTCATCCTACAAAAATTCAAAATGAGCAATGTTACAACGCTGTACAACATATAATATAATAACGTATAATAACATCACATTAAGGAATCTGAATAACAACTACTACCAACAAAGACATAGAACATGTTTAATAATTAATTACAATTCTTTGTACTTGCAGATTTTCAATGTCAAAAATAAAGTAAAAAAGAAATTACAATTTAAATAAACAATTTTTATTTAATTACCAAATTAAATTTTTGGGACAAACTTAATTTAAATGAATAAATAAATTATCGGCTATTAATGAAATACTATTAATATTATTGAATTAATAAATTAATTAATTAACCAGTATAAATATTATTGAATTAATATTTAATTACTAATTCTTAAATTTAAAAACAATATTTTTATATTTAATTACAAATATTATTTAATCTTTTTTTAATTAATTTAAAAAAATTAACTCATAAGAAAATTACAAACAAATTATAAATAATTACGAATTTATTATTTGTTAATTATCAATTTAGTACTACATAATTAAAAAATTTAAAGAATAAGTAAATATTATAATTAAATAAAGAAATTTTTTTTATTGAATTAATAAATTAATTATTTAACCATTATAAATATTATTTCATTAATATTTAATTACAAATTTTTAAATGTAAAAACAATATTTTTTATATTTAATTACAAATATTATTAATTCTTTTATTTTTAACAATAACTAAATATTATAATTAATTAAAAAAAATATTTCTTATTTAATTATAGTTAGTAAATTTTTAACATTAATAATTTCTTTTAAAATAAAATTTAATTTTGGTAAAATTATCAATTATCAAATTTTTAAAAATTAAAATTACAATTTTTTTTTTTAATTAAACTTTTTTTAAAAAAAACTGGCAGAAACAGTCGGCCCAACTGTTTCAAACAGTTGGGTCGACTTTTTTTTTTTTGAAAAAAAAAAAAATTAAGGCCGAAACAGTCGGCCCAACCCAAAACAGACGGCCCACTTCCAAAACAGACGGCCCAAATTCGATAAAACTATGCCGACCCGAAACAGTCGGGTTTAAGACCCGACTGTTTACCCGACTATTTTCGGGTCAACCCGACTGTCCGTTTCGTCTCCTCTCGCTGGTTTGCCGGAAAAACTCCATTTTCGACGATTTCAAGCCCAAAAAATGCGAAATCCACTTAATCTAATCCTATATACTCAATCATCTAACCAAATAATTAACAATAATCCATAAAAACGTTGAAATATCATGCCATTTTCACGAAATCAAAAGGAAACTCAATATTCAACCACTAACCTTGTTCGATTTCAGTAAATGGTTTAGAGTTTTGTTCTTTGACCAAAGTTTCACGATCTCACCGGCGTCGATCGGTCGTTTGCATTCGGTGCGGTCGATTTTTTTTTCGCTTTTTTCCTTTCTTTTTCACGTGTGGGGTAAAGGAAAGTGAAAGGGAGGGTATTTTTGAACTTTTAACGTCAAACTCAAATTTTTTTTTTTTTTTTAAATTACATCCGGTCAAAGGTCATAGTGGAAATTCCCACTTTTCTCTAGGTCATTTACACCAATTTCCTCCGTGCGATGGTGGGGTAACCAGTGAGGGACACAGAGATTTTATATTAGTGGGACATGCTCAAACATGTCAAAAAATTGATAAAAAATTTAACTATTCGATATCCAAACCAACAGTCAATGTCGGCAAGGTGACAAGATATAATTTATATCCAAACCAACAGGCAACGCCGACAAGACGACAAGATATCCAAACCAACAGAACAATTGAACAAACAACGCCAACAAGACGACAAGGGACAACTAACATAAGAGGAAAACAGTCTACAAATTAATTAATTGTACCTCTAAAATATAAGAGATTTTAAGGGTTAAACCGCTAAAGAGTTTACCTGGGTTGAGATTGAAGCTCAACTATTACAACAATTTCATCAAAATCTCTAGTCTGTGACTGTGATTCTGAAGGTGGACGGCTGCAGCCTGCAAAAAGGCGAGCGAATAGCGATTAGGGATTAAGGATACATTTATTTAATTGTACTTATGATATTAGTGTCAACTAGAGTGGTGTTGGCATTAAGGATACATTTATAGAATTATATGATTCATTTAATTGTGTAATTATTTAGCCCATATTTGACCCAATCTCTTAAAACTTATTATTTCTCAAATTCATTTTAAACTATTTAATTGTGTAATTCTATCTTTTATTTAACTTAATCACCTAACTTTTCTTCGACTAATGTTATAATTCCAATGAAACTAAATAGAATTATTTTTTATGAAATACTTATCTCAAATTCCAACAACATATTTAACCTAAGAGGACATTAATGTCAACTAGACTCTTTATATATATTTGTTTGCCTTTTTATTACAGTTATCCAGCGTGTATTTGGCCCAAAATTATACTAATTTTAAATGGACAAAAAATAAAATTTAAAACTATAAATAAAAGAAAAATTGGTTGGTCCCAGGACCCACCAAGTCCAAAGGTGGGTCCACCCCTGGGGGTAAGGAGAGGTGAATAGTGACTATGATCATATAATTGTATAATTTGTGATTAATAAATTATTTATGACCTATTAATTGAATATATTTGACTTAATGTTTAATAGTGACTCATAAATTGTGTGATACGTGACTATAACCTCGTGTGATTTACTTAGTATATGACTATAATCTATAAATTGTGTTGTATTTGTAATTGTGACCTATAAATTTCAATTGTAGGTCACAATATTTATCACTGGTCACAAATGTTAGCACTTAATTTTAATTTTTTTTTTCACTAGTTCGTTAAATTTGAAGTTGTATTCTTAAATATGTGTGGTTATGAAATTCCCGTAAATCAATTTTTTGATTAAAAGTATCTTCAAATGGAAAGACGAATAGGTTTAATTGAGGAGGAAATTACAGTTAGAGATGTATTTGAAGATCTAATTTCAAAAATAGGATGAAATATTTAATTATACAAAAATCAGGTTTTAATTATAACATTATAAAATATTTTAATATTAAATAATAATATTATAAAATTTAATTACTCATATCTTTTTTAAAAACCCTAATTAAAATCATTTGCTTCGCACACACACTCTCTCTCTAGAACTCGAGGCGCCTCCCTCTCTCTTTGTCTACAACTGACCCTGACAACGGCAACCCACAATCTTATGACCGGCGACATCCACTTACACCAGAACCAGTAGATGAAAACCTAGAAGTGCCCCTCCAACGAGAGCAATCCTGAAGCCTCGTTACCAAATCCTCCCACCACCGAGTCCAGATCTGCTCCCTCTGTTTCCTGGCGACATTGATAGTGAACTGTGTTTATGGTGGTGTGGGCTGTGTTGGGATGCGAGGTGACGGTGTGGGCTGTGTTGGTGTGCGAAGTGGTGGCGGTGACTATAATTATGTGTTTTTTTTAATTAATTCGATTTCTCCGCACATATCTGTGGAGTTATGATTCTGTGGTGGTCGTGGTTATTTTGGTGTTGGGGTCGGGATTTGCTGTGCTTGCGTGTTGGCGGTGGTGGATATACTGTGCGTGCGTATGACGTTGGTGGTTTTGGGATGGTAATAGTGGTGCTGGAAGGGTATGGGATTAGTTTTGAGGTGTTGATGTTGCTATTGGGCGGCGACGGTGGTAGTACCGCTGGTGGAGGTAGAGCGATGTCGTGGTCACATATGATTCGGTGGTGGTTACAATAGTACGACTTATATGTTAGTGAATTGTAACCTTACTGTTAAGCTATTGGACGGCGACGATGGTGGTGTCACTGGTGGAGACAGGGACGAAGTGGTGGTCACTTATAATTTGGTGGTGGTCACAATAATGTGACTTATATATTCGTGAATTGTGACCGAAATTAATTGTGACCTAAGAAATTAATCTGTGACCTATTAAAATTTTGATAATTTATAATCTATTTATAAATTAATTAATTAAATATATTAAAATTACGGATCTATATAATTTGGTCACAGATTCACAATTTAGTTAGTCACATATTATTTTCGATCACAAATCAGAAATTTTAAATGTCAAAAATTATTTTACGTCACAATTCAAAAATTTTATAGGTCACAATTTGTTCATTAGTCACAGATTCACAATTTAATTAGTCACATATTATTTTTCGGTCACAAATTAAAAATTTTAAATGTCACAAATTTTTTATGGTCACAATTTAAAAATTTTAAAGGTCACAGAATATTTTTACACATAACTCAGGTTCTTGTTGATAGTCACAAGTTTATTTCAAATGGCCACAACACAGGTCACAAATATTTTTGCACATGACTCAAGTTTTTGTTGATAGTCACAACAGAGGTCACATAATATTTTGCACATGGCTCAGGTCACAGCACATGACTCAGGTCACAGCATTGGTCACAAAGACTATACAGCACCACTTCACCACCACTACCGTCTTATATGCCCCAAACCTACTCCGTCGCTGCTACCACAGTCGACAACTCACCACAACCACCATTACTAACATCGCCAACACAACTTCACCGATCGACGGCAAACCAAAAACCATGACAATCTCCGGTACCAACAATATCGCCGCCACCACCATAGCAAATTATTAGATCCACAAACCCACCATCCCCGCCAACACGACCGCCACCAACAAAATCACTGCACAAAATCCCGTAGCTACCACCAACAAATCATCGTCGTTGATCGCCACCGCCAACCATTGCCAGATCCACCACACCTACGTCACACAGCACCGCAACCACACCCACGCCAACAGCAAACACCGTACCACTACTGCACCCACATCACACACTCACAACCGCAACCAACAACCTCTTATCATCACCACGCCACAACCACCACCGTTGACCGGCACCGCCAACCACTGCCAGATCCACCACACCCACATCACACAGCATCGCAACCACATCAAACACACCCACGCCAACGGCAAACACCGCACCACCACTGCACCTAATCACAGCACCCACATCACACACTCACAACCGCGACCAACCACACCGTCAACCCATACACCACTGCGATAACCACGACCTCCAACTATCTCGCAACAGAGGGGAGGGGAGGGGAGGAGAGAGAGAAGGGGAGGATGAGGTTGAGGCGACGCAACGAGCTGTGGTCTTCGACGGCGATGGTGACGACGACAACTGCTTCTTCTGGCCGACGATTTGCAGCGGCGATAGTGAGAGGGGGAATGGTGGTTGCGCAGAGAGAGAGAGAGACGAGTGAGACGAGAGTGAAGAGGAAGTAAGAAAATTTTTTAGGGTTTGATTATTAATTAATTAATTAAACATTTGGTTTTTGTATAATGAAACATCTCACCTGATTTTAGAACTCTCAATACTTAAAGTAGGATTTTCTGTAATTTCCACATATTATAATTGGACCTTGTAAAAATTGACCCAAGCATAATCCAGTTCATTCTTACAGCTCTTAACTCAACAAGAATGGACCCTGAAAACAGACGATGAAACGGCCCGACCCTAATATATACATACGTTCAAATAAGTGTTTTAAAAGATGGGTAACGACACGTCAAAATGTGAGGCGTGAGAAAAAATAACAAAGTTATTCACAGTCGTTCACTACAGCAATCGTCTTACATAACATACACATAGTAAGTATTTATTTGATATATGAATCAATAAAAAATTATCACATTAATATATCAAATAATCACATGTTATGTGTATGTATGACGATTATTACAATGAACGACTACAAATAACATTACTCGAGAAAAAAAGCCACTTACATTAGAATGCGTGCAAAAAACAATCAATTCTATTTTTAATCGTCTAATGCAGACATAACGTTGCACTTTTTCTTTTTCTTTTCTATAAATTTTTTGTCCATTTGTTATTTTTATTTTTTTAAATTAAATAAACTAAAACAGTTTATTTGATTCTGCGTCAACCTGTTAATGGTTTGGTTAAGTTTTTAATATTTTAATTACGATTTAAAATCAAATTAAATCATTTAAAGAATATTTAAGAAAATATTTCTCTATTTGGTTATTAATTATACCTTTAAAAAGGAAATAAAATAAATTTCATCCATTCCAGGTCAAAAATTTGAAAAGTTGTTAAGAGTTGAGATCAAAGTCGACAATTAATTTTAATTACATATTTCATATGATTCACAACTTTTATCAACTTTTCAACTATAAATTTCATTAACTTTTATTAAAATTCATTAAAACTTTATCTAACAACTTCTATATTTGTTATAGGATTTTTTTTTTTTTTTTTTTTTTTTTTTTGGTTTAATTGAAATTTACAATAATTAAATGTTGAAAAAACAACATGAAACAATCAATAAATTGTTGACCACTATAAAACAAGTCAATAATTCAATGCAAACATGTCAACTAGTTATTATTGTTGGTTTAAATTTTTTTAGGAAGCCATGAACTATATTAGTGATGTTAAAGCCAACATGGAAAAAAAAAAATGTAAATCATGGTTTAAAATTCAAGCAAACCTCTATTTATAGTTTAATTTGTTTTGAACGACACGTTTTGATTCAGGTTTGAGATTTTATCGCGACGTCTGAAATTTTGTCATTTACTCTCTATCTAATTAGATTAACTTAATAAACGATGCTTTCATTGTGGTTTAGCATTCTAGAGGAAAAGAAGGTAACTTTATTTTTATTTAACACAAGTGTATATCGGTATATGATACTGAATGATTAAACAACACAGAAAATTGCAATTTTTTTCTCGTTTTCAAATTTGTGCTAGACTTATCCATTACTTTATATTACCAAGAACGTCCGATAAGATTTCAAACGATGAACAAAATATGAAACACTCCAATTTTAAGAATTTTTATCTATTTTAAAAAGTATTTTTCCCTTAAAGTTTGTCGAATTTATTATGCTTAATTTATGCCACATAAACGGGTAGATGTAATTGTCAAGCATTACTTTCTCGCCTTGACTAACAAACAATTTCCTGTCAATATTTTCCTATCTCAATCTTGGCTCGTGACGAAATCACCTCAAAATGTACTAATCAATTTGGTGGTTGCAATATTTAACACTAGGGTAATTATATTCATATATTTTTAATTATAATGAAAGTTCTTAATTTTTATTCCTTATGATATTTGTGTCCCCAATATCTCTTTGTCACATTTCCATCACTAACCTTCAGTTAAAAATTTGTTTAACATAGACTTTTCTAAGAGCAAAATGATTTTTTTTTTTAGGAGAATATGGTTAAAAGTGGAGAATAATTGTGGGTTTAGTAGAATGTGTTTGAAAATGATTTTAGTGAAAAATAATTTTAAAAATTTTAACAAACAAGCCTTAAATTAGCACATGTTGTATCTAACGATGATTTTTTGTACAAATATTAAGCTTAACTAAATTAAAATGGGGAACGAATAATTTTTTATTTTATTTTTATTTTTATGTTCTCTTAGGGAAATTTTTGGACGAAAATCATTATGAAAGACGTGATGTTCAAATTAATAAAAAAATGAGGATAAAAATGTCACCAAAAAATTTGATGATACAAGTGTGGAATGAACGAAAATTGAGAATTTTCGTTGTAATTAAAATGTTTCATAATTTACTAGAAGTATGATGCGGATATAATTACTTTCTATGTTATAATTTTTTAATTTGTTTTTAAAAAATAAACCCTGAAGAGTAGATTAGTTGATCAGATCTTATGTTTGCTCCCCAATGATCATCAGTTCAAGTCCATCATGACCACTGAGGTGAGTATCCAGCTGTAAATTTCAGGGTCTCGTGAAATTAGTTGAGGTATGCGTAAGATGACCTAAATATCCACATTTATTAAAAAAAAAATTATTATTAAAAGTACAAGTAGACCCGTATAATTCAAGATTAACCTACTCCTTTAAGATTAGTTAGAAGTTACAATCAGTCAAATTCGTACTAAATTTTGCAACCGTTATTTGTTTTCTGCAAATTTGACTATGTCAATTCACGTAACAACGTAAATTTATCTTTATTAGTATAGATTACAGTCAAAATAGATAGAAATTTGATTTTTTAGTAAATTAAATTTAAAAAATGTGAAAAGGGCATGGAAGTCGGCGAGAGGCACATCAATTTGACCAAATGAATCTTGCCTCAATGGACTTCCCCATTAAACCTAAAACGTTCCTCACCTATTATATTTGTCTCTATTTGAAATATTGTTATTTTAATATATAAACGTGTCAAGCCATATTATTTCATTCTCAAGATTCACAAAAATACTTTGTATCTCGCCACAATCTGTCCGATATACAATTATCGTATTGAAATAATTAAATAAATCTGCGTACGAGATATTCAACATTGGATAATCGCACAATAGAGCTCAACCAATTTACTAGCTCCGTAGCAAGAAATGATGGTTTAAAATTTGTAGGTTAAATTGAGTGTAATTTAAAACATGTATAATAAAAAAATTTAGATTCGATAAATTGAAGAAATAGATATATAGCATGTTTGTCCAATATTATTTATCGTGCCTTAATATAATTATTTCTTGACTATGGTTGGCTTAAGGTCGCGCTTCGCACGGGTAAGGATCACATCATTTTAATATTTTTAATGTTTATTTATAGTATTATTTTCAATTATTTATAAGAAATTTCAAATAAAAGTGATTCAGTCAAGATTTAAGTGACAGTAAAGAATACACATTTTCTAATTTGGTTGGTCGATTCAGATTTCATTCTTACTTTGAAAAATAAAAGAGAGGAAAAAAAAATGATTCTTTGACTAATTATAGTGTGGGGTCAACTTTGGCTAACAGCGGACACAAAATGAATATTATTCTTGAGAATATAATTAAAGTTAATTTATATAAGATGCCCTAAATTGGATCTGATTTTGATTAGTTATTTAATTTATAAAATATTAAAAAGGTGACGGAAATTCCTGTGAAAGATCACAGACTAAACAGGTAGGGTTATGGCTCTGGATGTCAGCTTTATAATTAATATAAATTATTAATTAATAAAATAAATTTGTTCCCAGTGACAGATACAGATTTCAGAATTTTATCACTTTCAAGAACATTAGACACGTAGATTTGTTGTGGTAATTGCAGTCCAAAATTGTGAATATACGCAAAGTTGTTGATTATTATTATAATAATGATTCCAAATAATGTTCAAAGTGTTGTCTGATTTTGCTCGGGATAAAGATATTTGTACCAAATTCGGATTATCGAATTAGTTACATACTTTCATATGCGCACGAGACCCGCGTGGATAAAAAAAATTCAAAACATGTGGTCCACACCCCTATTGTGAATGTATGTAAATGACTCAGTAAAAAAAAAAAATCGATACTTGTAGCATTGTCCTTTTGCTCGAAAGTAATTGCTGGTAAGTTTCATTGATTGATGATTGAAAAATTGTATATCAACGGAATTTATTTATTTATTCTTTTTTAAATTCGTGACGTTGAAAGAAATAGAATATGAAAAATGAGTAAATATCAATTATTTTATTTTTCGTGTTAAAATTGACAAATTTTTAAAAATGCATAATTTGGGATATTTTGGAACAAAACCATACTTTTGGTTGTTGGTGCAATAAATCAAATAACAATTTTATCTAAATCATATATAATTTAAAGGTTTTGTGAATTTGCACGAAGGTAATTGATGATACACTTCGTCAATGGAACAGATGAATTGCATATCAACATTTTATTTCTCATAAAATTCAAGAATAATCGTGAAAGTAATAAAATATGAAATATGAATAAAAAATTCGTGTCAAACTTTCGATGCAATTTCCTAAAAAGGCATAATTGGAGATAAAATTTCTAAAATAATTTTGGGGGGGGGGGGGGGGGGGGGGAGAGCCTACTATTGGCTATTGATGCAATAAATCAAATGACAATGTACCTAAGTTATATGTAATTACTAGTTGGAAAATTCCAAGATTTAACATGTAGAATAAAATGCTAAATTAACTCACCTAAAATGTCAACCAATTTAAAAGTCAAAAGTTATTTCCCTACCTAACTCATCCACCAAGCCAAGCACCATAAATTAGCTAATAAATAAAATAAAAGGACAAATTATCTGTTAATCATAAACATAATCCAGACTTATTCAATTCTTAATTCAAAATAAAATAAAATAAAGCATGGAAATAAAAAACACAAACAGAAAAATATTGAAATTCTTTTGCAAGATGTCAATGTCTGGGATTCTAAATTTGTCAAATAAATTAATAAATATAATGATAAAACACATAATTCTTCTAAGATAGAATTTGTCTATATGATGCAAAAGAAGAAAGTTAATTGTAATAATATTTTACGATATTTATTTATCTTTAGTCACTTACTATATCGATGACATTGAATATGACATGCGATAAAATCTATCACACGGTTCTGTTTTTTAATCATATCCGATCTTATAAATTTAATGCATGAAACACGTTCTTGTTAAGATTTAGTAAAGATATACTTCAACAAGTTTTGATAGGTGTCGCTTAACATTAGGATTAGGACAACGTGTAATCGAAACAATATCGAAAAATACGAATATATAAATATTTGAAAATTAATTTAAAAAGTGATCAAACATTAATACTATAATAGCATTTTTTTTAATCACATCAAGCATGGGTGGGAATTATGTAACTAGGTTTAGGTACCTTGTGAACTAGATCGAATCGTGAAAATAGAATCATCGGTTATATGAAGAAGAAAATTAAAAAAAAAAAAAAAAAAAAAAAAAATTGAACTATATCAGAAGTTGATCAGGAATGATTCTTCACATCTCAAAAATAAAATATAAATTGTAAATTGGAATTATTGTGTAAATAGTAAATATTTTTATTTTACGTTCACACTTTCAGTTTTAAACGATAAACCTGTTGATTATTCTGAATACATGTCAATTTCATATAAATTATGATTTAATTAAGAGAAAAAGAAATAATTTTGAAACCAAATCAAAGAATAAAAGGCCAGAGTAGAACTATTCAATTTATAATTTTGTGACTTAGATTCAGAACGATGGTAATTCGAATCGAATAGACTAATTCAGGCCGATTTCAATTGGGATCCGACGATCTGGGATAAAAATGCACACTCTTATTATTCTATTGAATTGAACATACACGACAACTCAATTAAAAATTAAATTTATTTATATTACGAGGGGTTGGGGGTTTGGGGGGAGGTTTAAATAATTGGTGGAATCACAAAAAGTCTGCATTTGGCGGCTGTGGTGGCAAAGAAAAAGGGAAAATGCAAAAAAAAAAATGGAAATTTCGCAGTCTGTTTAATACTCTCGCCTATATATATGCCATCCAACGGCCATGTTCCCATCGCCAACACAATTTCTTCCACCTCTCCCTCTGCGATTTTTTCTATCTTTTTAGCTTGATCTGCCTTTTGCATTTGTAAAGAAAAAGAACAAAGGAGAAAGAAATGGCTTCACAAGCGAAGAATGTGGGAATTCTCGCCATCGAAATCTACTTCCCTCCCACTTGCATCCAGCAGGTCAAATATCTTGTTTTAAGCACAAACTTATGCACTACAGTCTACACTCATAATTTTGAAAGCAATTCTCGTTTTCATTTGTTTTTCTTTATGGGTTTTGGAAATGCTTTGAAAGGGTGAGGAATGATGCAGGAAAATATGGAAAAAGGAAAGGAACTTTTTCTGGGGTCATCGCCATTTTTTGTTTTGGACTTATGGACCCACTAGTTTGATTAATTAAACCTTTTTGATCCACTGTCAGATCATATTTGGTATTTCTGGATTTCAGAATTTTAAAATTTGAACTTCGTTGAGCAGATATTTTAGCCTTTTTTTGATCGGTTGGCTAATGTTAGAAGAGGAAACACACACACACACACACACACACACACACACTGGACTATTGTTTTTTTACGATTCTAATTGAAAATTTGAATACTTAAGTTTAACTCTACACTTAGTTGAGTAAAGATATGATTTTTTTAACAAAAAACTTTTGTACTTGCTACAGGAAGTGTTGGAGGCTCATGATGGAGCAAGCAAAGGGAAATACACAATTGGGCTTGGCCAAGATTGCATGGGGTTTTGTACTGAGGTTGAAGATGTCATTTCAATGAGGTACTAAGTCGATATTTGATGAAAATTTTATGAGCTGCATGAATTGTTTGACTGGTTTAATTTCGATAGTTTATTTGATACTCCATACCTGCGCTCGAACTCTATGTTTTATGGAAGGACAAGGATAAGAGAAAGGAAATACAAGGGTCGTACTTTCATACATATCTTTGTGAATGGCTCGTCAAACTTGTTGATAGTTATACAATACGATTGCACTATCTTGAACGAATATAAGCCGCTTTTTGGGTGCATGAAATTTAGATGCAATTGTTGCATTTATATTTGCTCGTCTGCAATTCAGTCTGTAAAGTTGTGTCTGTGTAGTAAAACAATGTGTTGTGTTTAAAAAAGAATATGAAGAGTGTCCTTTTCAGGTTAAGCAAGGAAAGGTTCACAATTACCCATTTATATGTTGCTGAACCTTGGCATCTGCCCTTTATATTGATGTTAGTTGTTATGATTTTATTATGCATATTCTCTATTTATTACATCATGGAAAAAGTATGCGCTGCTTCTCAATTTCTTTATATGCTGAAATATCCTCCTGATGAATGATTAAACAGAGTCATACAGAAAGTTGCAGACATGCTTTGTGAAATTCTTGTATACAGTATTTTATCTTTTATTCATTTTTTAACTCCTTCACTGAAATGAAACTTGATGAATAAAAATTTGGTTGTAAATTGTTTTTTGTCCTTGTATTGATAACATTGTCAATTACAAGTTACTTGCATTTATTAACTCTTTAAACTTCAATTTGGCAGCTGTACTAATAATATTGACAGTAACAAGTTACTTTCATTTATTAACTCTTTAACCTTCAGTTTGACAGCCGTTAGTTCACTTCTTGAGAAATATGGGGTTGACCCAAAGCAGATTGGTCGTCTGGAAGTTGGAAGTGAGACTGTACTAGACAAGAGCAAGTCTATTAAGACATTCTTGATGCCAATTTTTGAGGTATTTAAGTATGCAATCTGTATTTTGCATTATTAGCATTAGCAGTTAGTATACATTGGCGCTTTGTGTTGGAACATGAATTACTGGAATACAATCTCTATTCTCGAACTGATGTTCTAACTGAGAGCTTACCTAAATGATACTTAAAGTTATCATATTATTCTGCTTCGCTTTTAAGCAAAAGTCACCATGGCCATATTTTAGCAAAAGGCTTAAGTTATTTGACTAAAAATGTATATTTGACATATATTCATTCATTTGTTCTCTCGTGAACAACCAGAAAAGTGGAAATACTGACATAGAAGGCGTTGACTCAACCAATGCATGCTATGGGGGAACTGCAGCTCTCTTCAACTGCGTCAATTGGGTGGAAAGTAGTTCATGGGATGGACGATATGGGCTTGTTGTCTGCACAGACAGTGCGGTATGACCATCATCTTTATACATTTTCATATCCTTGATTTGCATTCAGACATGCTTTTTTTTTAACTGCCAAATGGCTGCAGAACTATATTTTCTACGTTGCACTTATTCCTATAATTTCCATTTCCCTTGCTTTATAAGCTGGATCGTATTTGTACTCCTTTAAGGTTCAATCATAGTGTAACTTTTCCCTCTGCTGGAATGTATTTATTTTATTGCTCATCCAAAAACTAAGCCCTTGTTTGATCCCCATTTTCCCAAAACTCATTTTCAACCATAGATTCTCCCAATAAAATAATTTTACACGTAAACCAAAACTTTTCCCTATTTTTTAACCACACATTCTCCAGAAAATCACTATTCAAAATCTAATAACCCCAAAAAATGGGGCTCAAACAAGGGCTAAGTGTTGATTTAATTTTTCAGTAGAACACTTTGATTGTGCTTATGAGTTATGGGTGATTGCCTTACCAGTAAGCTTTGTTTAACAGGTCTATGCAGAGGGGCCAGCCAGGCCAACTGGAGGAGCTGCAGCTATTGCCATGCTAATAGGGCCTAATGCTCCTATTGTGTTTGAAAGCAAGTTCAGGGGTAGTCATATGGCTCATGCCTATGATTTTTACAAGCCTAATCTTGCCAGTGAATATCCAGTAATTCTCATTTTTAACGCCCATCTATTAATTTCATTTTTACAAGCCTGATTGTCTCTGCTAATAAAAACAAACAAAAACTTGGGATTGATGTTTTGGAAAATATGTGTTGCTACTTCAAATCTGCTGCATTATACTCTGTTCAGTTCTGATATGGTTAAAATTATGTTTATAGGTTGTCGATGGCAAGCTTTCTCAGACTTGCTATCTCATGGCACTCGATTCTTGTTATAAAACCTTCTGTAACAAGTAAGCTTTTGCTGAGATAAAGTGTTATTCTCTTTAAATTTAAACCTTCCTGTATTTCTATGTTATGGATGCTTAAACATTTTGTATCTATAGGTACAAGAAATTGGAGGGCAAACAGTTTTCAGTTGCTGATGCCGAATACTTTGTCTTTCATTCTCCATATAACAAGGTAATTAGTGAGCGGTGATGGAAATTTAGCAATAGTGTCCTTTAACAGGTTGCTTTATTTTTTTCCCCTTCATAAAGATTGATCAATTGCAAAGTTGTGTTAACATATTACCTCATATCCTGCAGCTTGTTCAAAAGAGCTTTGCTCGATTGGTGTTCAATGATTTTGTAAGGAATGCCAGGTAGATATTTTCTTCATCATTCGAGAAGCACTAATTAATAAGGGTTCCACTTTGTATTAATTTCTGCTTATGTATTTGGCAGCTACATTGATGAGGCTGCTAAAGAAAAACTTGCACCATTTTCATCTTTAACTAGTGATGAAAGCTACCGAAGTCGTGAGCTTGAAAAGGTTTGTATCACTCTAACGCACACTTTTCTTCCTCGTTCAAATTCTTTGATAATTTAGTGGTTAATATGTGGAAGATAAGTTAACACTAATGACGCAAGACGGGAAATGTGAACTATAATAAAAGATTCTTGTTCATAACACACAAATGGATGTTTGCTCGAATTTCGCTCAAATGAGCGTGAGAGTTATTAGAATCCACCAATTAATAAAAAAATTGAAAGATTATTAATTTAAAACGAATGTCTGTAATTTACAAACTCAACTCTTCAACACATTTAAAGACTCAAAATAAATCATAGTCCAAACGAAATCTTAATTCATAGACAAATCCAAATAAACTAGGAAACAACGTAACAAATCCAAATAAAACTAAAAAAATTGTAAAAACAATGAAAATACCCCTAAACTAACTTAAAGCAGAAAAATGTTAAATGGACTCCTAAATGACGAAATCTAACCCCGAAATTTTGACAGTGTTGGCAGATGGTCACAATTGTCACCCGACAAAATTGTGCAAAATCGAAAAACGCTTTCGAATTATATACACGGATAAAAATTCAATATCCGAGTTGAAAGTTATGCACGTTTTCGTAGATTTTTCTTATTGCTTCTCTTTTTAAATTGGTTTAGAATTTTCTCTTCTAATTGATCTGCATCAACGAAACTTTCCTCATAATTTATATCTGGTACCATATATGAACATCTCTGAACAGATTTATCGGTTCTACAGGCATCTCAGCAAGTTGCAAAGCCCTTTTATGATGCAAAGGTGAAGCCATCCACTTTAATTCCAAAGCAAGTCGGGCAACATGTACACCGCATCAATCTATGCTGCATTTGCATCTCTGATTCACAATAAAAATAGCACTCTGGTAAAGTTATAACTCCATATTTGTTCTAGTGATCGTTTGCACTTACTAAACATCACTAATTATTTGGTTTTTACCTTCTCAATTTTCTTTAGGCTGGGCAGAGGGTGATCTTGTTCTCCTATGGTAGTGGTTTGAGTGCCACTATGTTTTCAGTCCGTTTTAATGAGGGTCAACATCCTTTTAGCCTATCCAATATTGAATCTGTCATGAATGTTTCAGAGAAGTTGAAATCAAGACACGAGGTATGCTTATTTTAGTTCAATTATATTCTCGCAAATCTATTAATTGATCAAAATTGTTCTTGAATACACAGCAACAAATGAAAGTGACATGAATTTTGGATGAATTTAGAACCACTTAGTGGTTGGAGCTTTTTTACGTAGACATAGAGAGGTTCTTGAGTGACACAATCTCATTACAAGAAGAGAGAGACGTGATATTGTAATTGCTAAAAATCTAGTTAGTGGATCAAGTAATGAACTAAAATGAGGATTTTATAGCTGGCTCCAAATTTGTTTGAGAGCCTGTCTGAGAAAGCTTAAATTATAGTTTAAGAAATACTTCATATTCCCTCCGTCCCATAAAGATAGTCCTGTTTTCTTTTTTTGTCTGTCCCAAATTATAGTCCTATTTTTTATTTAAGATTTTAATTAATATATTAGTTTCATAGTATATGCCCCTATTTAATGTACTTTGTTATCACAAATATAATTTAATTACCTTTAATATTGATTGCATTAATGTAGGGGTATGTTAGGAAAAATAATAGTAAAATTTATTATTTCAACTATATTAACTAAATTTTCTTAATCTGTGTGAAATAAGAAATATGACTATTTTTATGGGACGGAGAGAGTATCAACACATTTCGTAGGACAACTTATAAATAATTACAAGCACTACCAAACAAAGCACTTAATGCGTTGTCTCTTAGCATGGCTCATGATACACACTCTTTTGTGCAGTTCCCTCCAGAAAAATTCGTAGAGATCATGCAAGTAATGGAGCATAGGTACGGTGCCAAGGACTTCGTGACAAACAAGGACACTAATCTTTTGGCGCCGAGCACATACTTTCTTACTCATGTGGATTCAATGTACCGAAGATTCTATTCCAAGAAGTCTTCCGAGAATGGCTCACTCGCCAATGGTCACTAAAGATAGATAGTGACGAACCACAGTGTGTGATGCCATGATATTGGCTCGTGTTTTTAGCGTGTAGAAGAATAAGTACATGCCCATTGATTGATACAAACATCTAGTTTCTTTTTCTGTTCTTTTATTTTTCTCTTTATTATATTTGTTATCTCAGTGACATTAAGAAATTTACACATTTTACTCATCAAATAGCGTGAATCATCTGAGTTACGTGCATCGACGTCCCATCACTGAGAACGGCCAAGGAAATGCTGCTTCTGCAATTATGATGCACCTTAACATAAATCTGTTGATTCCGAAGAATAACTAAAAAAGATCGAAAATGTTTAATATGATTCAGTAAAAAATAAACACAACAATGCACTCTTAATCTCGACTCCGATCATGAGACCACTATTTATGGCGAGTAGCGTGGCACTGAACATTCTAATCAAATGAGGCTGGATCAAGATATCAAAGGTTTGGAAGACAAGGTATTCTAGCCCATATACAAACAGCCAATCCAAGGCATCAAAACAAACCTGACTCTTAGGATCACAAATCTTCTTGGTAGATCATGGTCTGCAACGCAATTTTTTTTATGTTAAGGATCCTCGGAAGAGGTAAAGCAGAGCATACTTATGTGACTGCTAAAGTAGTTGATTAACATAACTGCTCATGGTCTAGTTCTGATTTTTATGTTTGTGTTCCAACATTCCGCAAATGACTCCATTAAAGCTCGACTTCCGTAAGAGATTCTAGAAAAGTAGGTCAATTAACACAACATTCAATAAGAATTCGAAGAAACGGCACTGCGAGGTCGATTAATGTGGCTTTCACTCGAAAGACAAATCATCACCTTCCTAGTTAGCAACTAACCACTTAAGGAAGTATCGATGAATTTGAGAGAATAACGTTGTTGCAAACTGACATCAAACAAATAGGATAAAGAGTGTATCATATTCATCTTTATTCGTAGAAATATCTTGTTTATACTTTGTCATTTTTGAGAGACAAAATATAGACCGTGAGTATATATATCTATAAATATTTGGTATTCAAATTGTCTTCGTGCATGCACAACGCATACAACATTAGGCTTCATATCCATGGTATTGGTAAGGCAAATAATGCCTTTAAAAAAAAAGCATCAAAACGTGCCTTGAAGCCGTTTTTCATTGTTCGGGATTCTACTATTTTCTAACTTCTCCATTCCTTTATTTTCTATCATTTGTGTCGATAGTATCGGCTAGTTGTTCAGTTGAGAGGTTTAGATTATCATCTGTGTTGATGGTATCTCTGTCAAATGCCTGGTCAGCCTTTAGGTTGACTCTTTGACATCCACCAACAGTCACTCCAATAAGAGAATTTTAATTATGGTTCAAA
Organism: Osmanthus fragrans; assembly: GCA_019395295.1. Taxonomy (NCBI): domain Eukaryota; kingdom Viridiplantae; phylum Streptophyta; class Magnoliopsida; order Lamiales; family Oleaceae; genus Osmanthus; species Osmanthus fragrans. Next base: position 1,232,050 of record JAEDXY010000043.1, on the reverse strand, counting down.
AATTCAAGCAAAATGGAGCGACCTCCAATTAGCTTCACAACATGCCTTTGTGGAAGAATTTAGTGCATTTGATATAATGGGCGGTACAATAAGATCTTCATTTCAATGAGCTATTCTCAACTCTTTCTCTGTTAAAAACTGTAAATGAAACAGAAAAAATAAAAAAGAATAAGAAAATTCGTATGATTTTTTTATGTTTCAACACACTTCTCGCATCGATGCCCAGACTCTTTTGATAATCAAAAGCCTAATATGTTAGCAATATTCATAAATGGATGACAATCAGACATGAACCCATCATTTTTTGGTCAGAAAGTTAATAACTGAATATAATCGATATAGACGCAAGAAGAAACTGTAATTTTTGTCTTCAAAGTCCCCGTCCCGTCCTAGGTAGTTGTCTTGATGATGAAGATCTCAAGGCGTTTACCAAAAAGCACATCAATTACAAAGCAACAGTGAAGTTTAATACTGTAAAAGTAGCCAGCTCATGATCAAATATCCGAAATTCTACAATATGTTCTTCCAGACATGGCATTATCATAAAGAAAACAGCAAAGGCGACGTTCTCAAAACATAAGTAGACGGAAAACAAATTCTGACAGTTAAGCTTCTGAAAATACAAGGAGATTAAATAATCCTTAAACTTGTGCTATATATACCTCATTCTCGGTTAATGAAACATAAAATCACATTAGCAATACTTAAGTCATAATGGTGAAGGGAGGATTACTTTTTCTTCTCTATTCTTTATTGCTTTCGACTCTTGTTCTCCATTGCCAATGCCAAGAAAGAAAGGTATCCGGAAATCGTCTCTTGATATTATCAATGCTCAATATTTGTTACCCCCTTATGCTATATTTTTGAGTTTTTTTGCAGCTTCACATTGTCTACATGGGAAATAAGCCTGATGGAGATGCATCAGTTGCATCTGCACATCATACCATGCTGCATAAAGTACTTGGAAGGTTGTTACCCTATTCTTACAATTAATATTTGAAATGTTTCATGCTGGACACAATGAGTAATTGGTAATGAGAATCACAAATAGTTGATTCAGCACAAGAATGCCAATTTGAGAATGGAAAACCTCCAATATAGATTTATTTCATTCATCCATCAAGCTACTGAATCCTTAACTAGTCCTAAATAGTAAATAAAATGCGAGTATAATTACACATAAATAAATAAATACAGGAGTCTTAAGACTTTCTCATCTGTTTGCCTCGTGTCTCATCTTCATGAGTTTTCTAATAAATTAAAGGCATATTTTGTACACATTACTGGACGCAAGTTCAGCGTAGAGAGTTTTAGTTTCTTTTAATTCTTTAATACTATTCAGGCTATGTCATTAGAGCATTTAGATCATACTAGAGAACTATTCACACAACTCCACAAGAATATAATACCAGCTTGAAAATAGAAACATTTGAATCAACCAGTTGAGGTGTAATACCCAAGAACTATAGCTTCAAAATGAATCAAGGCTCGTTTCATGTCTGTCTAGTTATTAAAACTTAATCCCATTTCATCTACTTTGAGAAGTTGAGAACCTGTAAATATTACTATTGCAGCCCTTCTTCTGCCAAAGAATCATTAGTTCACAGTTATGGGAGAAGTTTTAACGGATTTGCAGCCAAGCTGACTAAAGAGGAAGCCACAAAGATTTCAGGTATCTCAGATACTCGAATGTTTGTTATGCAGTGCTCGACACGACTATACAATAATGAAAAAGATTTTAGACTCTAATACTAACTTTTCCTAAAATGCTTTCCAGCGCAATAGAATCCTCTCTACCAAGCATTCGATTATAGTTTTAAGCTGAACACAATATAAATTTATGGCCTGCAGGTATGCAAGGAGTCGTATCTGTGATTCCAAACCGACATTATAAACTTCACACAACAAGGTCCTGGAATTTCTTGAATCTTACCGTAAACAATGTTGGAGCTCCTCAAGAATCAGATGTCATTATTGGACTCCTAGACACTGGTAAATAAATGAACCGTTAATGCTAAAATTCAGCTTCAAGTCGAGAGCATTATTATATATTGGTTTCTCAATTTCCTTTTTCATTGTTTACCTTCTATTCCTTTAGGAATATGGCCAGAGCACCCTAGCTTCAATGACTCAGGTTATGGCCCTCCACCGGCTAAATGGAAGGGGACTTGCAATTCAAATATCACCTGCAACAAGTAAGCATTTTGATATTGCTGCTGCATTAAGCTTGAAAATAATAAGTAACTGATGAAGATTTTCCTGATATGACCATCGCAGTAAGATAATTGGAGCACAGTACTACAACAGCGATGGTGAGTATTTCGATACGGATATCCCTTCTCCAAGAGATTCGGAAGGACACGGTACGCATACGTCCTCGACTGCTGGAGGGAATGAGGTGTCAGACGCGAGCTATTTTGGTCTAGCAGAGGGTCTAGCAAGAGGTGGCGTTCCAAGTGCAAGAATTGCAGTGTACAAGGTTTGCTGGTCCTTTGGATGCGGTCTTGCAGACATCCTCAAAGCCTTCGACGATGCAATTGCAGATGGGGTTGATATTATATCAGTTTCCTTGGGAGGTGACCCGGAGGATTATTTTGACGATCCTATTGCTATCGGATCTTTCCATGCCATGAGAAATGGAATTTTAACCTCCAATTCAGCTGGAAATTCTGGTCCTTTTCCCGTAACAGCTTCCAATGTTGCACCGTGGACCCTAACAGTTGCTGCTAGCACCATTGACAGAAAATTCGTGGCCAGATTGCAACTCGGAAATGGGATAATCCTGACAGTAAGTTAGAAATTGCTCATAACCTCATTTAGCCCCTCTTTGGTTCAGTTAATTTTTCTTATCAAAATCTAAGTCAAAGTCAATTATTAATTTTAATTACATATTTTATGGATTCACAACATTCAACCACACATTACATCAAATTTTATCAAAATCTATTATAAATTTGATTTTTTATCTAAATCAAACAGGGGCTTAATATATTTTGTCCTCTCTTTTTTAACTGATAATCAACAAAAATGAAGGGTATAAGCGTTAATAACTTCGATCTCAACGGGACTTCATATCCCTTAATCTGGGGAGGATCGGCTGCAAATTACACCATCGGCTCTAGTCCCGATATTTCAAGATATTGCATTCCTGATTCCATGAATAATGACATAGTGGCTGGAAAAATTGTATTCTGTGAACTCCTCTGGGATGGCTCTGGCGTTCTATTGGCCAATGGCGTTGGCACAATTATGGCGGATCCACTTGTCGTGGATCCTGATTTCGCCCTCAATTTTCCATTACCAGCAACCTTGATAACACCAGAAGATGGCCATAAAGTTTTGGCTTACATAAGATCCACAGAGTATGGACACTCTCAATTTCACTTCTCCTATATATGATATTCATTCTACATGACTTCATAATTTCCGTTGTACTTTCAGCAACCCGACTGCAACCATTTTTGTCAGTGACGCATGGAAAGATGCCATGGCTCCTATAGTTGTCTCGTTTTCTTCCAGAGGACCGAATCCTATCACCCCAGACGTTCTTAAGGTGACAAAAACATTCTCCTCGACCAAGCACTTCTTTCTTAGTGTTCAATACTAATGCCTTAATGATTATCAGCCCGATATTACCGCCCCTGGTGTGGATATTCTTGCTGGCTGGTCCCCGATAGCGCCGCCTTCAGTCTACTATGGTGACAAGAGGAGCACACTCTTCAATATCATTTCAGGGACATCCATGTCTTGTCCTCATGCCAGTGGCGCTGCCGCTTACGTTAAAGCCGTCCACCCAAATTGGTCTCCGGCTGCTATTAAGTCTGCCCTTATGACAACAGGTGAAAAATGATTTATATAAAGAAATTTGAGATAAGAACTTAAGTGTCCGTTCGACTTCTTCTGATGACGCTTCTTTTTGTTCTCAGCATCCATTATGGATACGAGGAAACATCCAGATCTTGAATTCGCTTATGGATCCGGGCAAATCAACCCGGTTTCTGCAAGGGACCCTGGACTAGTTTTTGATATTTCGGAAGCAGATTATATTAATTTCCTCTGCAAACAGGGCTATAACACTTCGACTCTGAGGCTAGTCACTGGAGATAACAGCACCTGTACCAGTACAACCCCTGGTCGAGCATGGGACCTCAATTACCCATCATTCTCCCTATATGTTTTAGATGGCCAGAAGATCTCAGCCACGTTCACTAGAAAAGTGACGAATGTGGGTGCAGCAAACTCGACTTACACAGCTACCGTTTCCATGCCTACAGCGATTAGTGTTACAGTCGACCCATCTGTCCTCACATTCTCATCTGTTGGACAGACGCTCTCGTTCTCTGTGAAGGTCGATGGACCAGCAATTTCACAGCAGCCAATCATGTCAGGAGCCATCACATGGACCGACGGAATCCACGTGGTCAGGACTCCTCTCGCGGTCTATAACTATATCCCAGGTGCTCCTTACAATCTGCCGTCGGAAACTTCCTCCTACACACCAACGAAGAGAACAGTTTTCAAGAGTTCTTCCATCTATCACAAGGACAGAATAATGGGACATCTCAAAACACATCCATGAATCCGTGAAGCCTCATCGTTGTAACTATCTATCAATAAAGGGAGTGTTTCCTAGGATTGCATCCTTGGACATGACAAAGTCAAGTTCAAGGAATCAGTGTTTGAGTGCTTGGATTTGTGTTGGCAACAAAGATTTCAACTGCAGATAATTTTAAATAAACGGAAGGCTTTTAATGTTTCTAGCCTCTCCATGAATTGTACAAAGAATGTTAATAAAACGGTTGCCTCAAAATAAACGGGCACTTCTTCTTTCCTCTTGTCACTCATTTTCAATTCGATTGAGAAAGATTACAACATTTCATATGTGCGTTTCAAGTATTGAAATCAACATTTTCAAGGCGGATCACAAAATCTTTGTGATCTTTCTCTATTTAACGAATGAGGAGTTTGCTTTAAAATTGTCCGTCTTGCACCTACCACCAAGTATATAGTCCCCATTACGATAGTATAGTTCAATAGTCCTCAAATATATACTCCTAGAAGAATTGCACAATGATAGATTAAAAACCTCTGGAAATGCCCACCAATAACCCATTAGATTACATAGAAAGTGACTTTTGCACTGGACATTCCCAAATAAATACATCGAGTAATTGGCCAAGGTTGAACCTGGAGAAAGGAGCCGGGCGGGGATTGGGATTGGTCTGTTTGGTTTACCTTTTCTTCTTATTATTATTATTTTGTTATAATTTGCTTTCTTTTTTGGATCCTTCCAACAAAAAATTAACTTTTTTTAAACAATCGGACATTTGTATAGCATTCACCAGTCCAACAATAGTAAGTCAGTATCCTTGCCCGAACCAGGGTCTAACTCAAAATGAATCAGTTAGGTATTTTGATACTAAATAAACTCCGGACGGTGGTGAAAAATCGGGTCGGATTAATTCAGTAGGTTTTGAGCCAAATTATTGAACATTGTTTAACGATTTACCTGAGATAACAATTGGCGGCCCATGGAATCGAGACGGACTGAGAATCCCACAAGTGGCAATTAGGGGCAACTAGGGCTCGACCCATTTAATATTTACTTTGGCCAATTGGGTGACCTCCCTGTCCACTGTTTGAGAGAGAAATACGATACACATGCTGCTTCCCTTCCTTGGCTCTTGGCTGCGCGATTCTCTGTGGTTTTCTTCGTGCCTTCTCTGTGCTGTTGTTCGGCTCCTTTGTGCTGCCGATTCTGCCAGTTCTCTGTGAGCTTTCTGTGGCGATTTTCTTGGTGATTACGTGGGATTCTTGGGTTGGTCCAATTGGTTGTGGTTTTACCTTGTTGTCTTGGGTTGGTTGATCTGAGCCCTATAAATCCATCTTTGATTCAGAACATGGTTTGAAAAGAGAAGTGTTATTCTTGCAATTTCGATTTGATTAATTCGATTTCTAGTTTTGGTTATTGATAATTAAGATTATGTCTACTTGCCAGGAATCATATTTTAACAAAATCAAAAGAGAGATTATGAATAAGACCATTTTCATATATAAACCAATGTAACATTTCCACTCATTTATTGACTAATGCAACTTATACAATACAACATTCAGTACACAACCGGGAAAAAGTGCGTATAACGTGGGAACAGATTCATGGGGCAGAGAATTAAATTGCAACAACCCACATGAACGACGAGAAAATAATATCCACTAACAAAATTATAACTTTCATGCTACAGGGGTCTTTCCATTTGGCTTGAAGACATTTTGTACGAGGGACTCCTTAATACCTAAGAGTAGGGAATTCCTACTTCAGTTTGGTGGCATCAAGCTCGTTGTTACTCCTCGGGGGCAACAATTACCTTAGCCTGCTCCTCGAGATTGAAGTTCTTCCAAGAAAAATTTGGGTCTATGTACATCTCCATAATTTCATTATGGCTAACAACTCCAGGATTCGTGAGGTTTCTCTTAGCCATTTCAATGGATATTGGTAGGAGTTCGTCCAAGATTGTCATAGAGTTTGGGGATGTTCACCACCTTCTCTACCTGGAGATCTTTGTAATGAAGTTCACATTCTCATAGTTCTTTAGTAAGCCCTCGACCTGCCAAAATAACAGTAAAAGGGAACTTCCATTAGGACCACCCAAAGAGCACAAGTTCAAGTCAGTTTCAAATTTCTTTAGTTCTCTCCTCATCAACTTGGAATAAAATAAAATAAACAGATAATTTCCATTAGTTTATGCCTAATAAATGGAAATGGTGGACTCAACCTTGCAAATTAGTCAGTGTTCTAAAAAACTCGCCTAGGCGATGCCTAGACACCGTCTAGACTCGAAGCTCGGGTAAAATGCCTCGCTTCGCGTCTGGACACTTTTCTTTTTTTCCAATTCCTAAGCGACTAAATTTTTTTCATCATTTTTTTGGTCTTCCATAGACGCGTTTTACTAGTTTTTTTTTTAAAAAAAAATTATTTGACTTTAGGTTATTATTATTATTTTTTTAAAAAAAACTTTTCATTTGACTTTACTTTCAAGTTTTTAAAAGATTTTATCAGTAGAAAGGTAAAAAATGAATTTATCTAAATAGTTAAATAATATTTAAATTTTGGCGTTAGATACATTATGTAATTATCATATCGAGATTCATTTTAATACAAATTTAAAAGCTTGTATGGAATTCCTATAAATCTATTAAGTAGGATCTGTCTAGTTGAAAATTAAAATTATGAAAAATATTCTAATTTTTGTATTTTCAAAACTTGAAAATTGTATGATTAACTAATAGTAGGAGTTATCAAGTAAATATTGTATTTTATAATTTTTAGATGTTTAATATGTATTCTTTAATTATTAAATAATTTTTTAAACGATTAAAAATAATATTATAAATAAGAAAACGTTTTTTTACGCCTAAACCTCGCATAAGCTCGTAAAGCTTGAAATTTCGACTCCACGCCTGGTCACGCTTTACGCTTTTTAGAACACTGAAATTAGTAACCCGTTGCAATATTTATGCATTAGTTAAGCTCTTCAACTTTGACAATTGACACGACACACGACATTTTACTTCAAAGAAGCAAAGAAAATAGGGGAAACTAGTATTGTCTATGTTGAGTTTTGATACCCAATAAACTCCCCGAGCTAGTTGATTCCTTAAAAGTAAGTTTCTAATTCCTCAGCTATAGGATGAAATCTATTACAACAGGAGCCTTCAACTAACTGGAGCCTTCAACCAACTGGAGCCTTTGTTAGTTAGGGAGTTAATAACTAACTTTGATGCCCCTTTATGTCTATAAATAACAGCATTAGTGTAGAAGAAACGAAGGGCTCTCGAGAGTGAAAAATGTAGAAAGTGAGATAGAGTGAAGCTCTTGAAATCTGCAGTAAATCTTTCTGATGATTTAGAGATAGTAAATCATGTAAAGTTTTGTATGAAATAAAGGCCGAGAAAGTGTCTTTTTCTTCCTGTTCCAAATCTGTACTGTATTTTCCTTCTGCCGGTTTATTTTTCTGCTGTGTTTCATCTGTTCGGCTGGCGTTCCATAGTTGTTTACTCCCTCATCTCCAATTCTGCTGGTGCATTCTGTGCTCCAATTAATTCTTGATTAATTTCAGAAGTATAAAGAAGTCATTGCAGCCCCAACACCATCAATGTCACATAAGTTTTCAATCTCCTTGACGAACTGATGCTGTTGAATTTAACCTGCCAAAATAGAATTCTTTGAGTAGAAGTACATGTAGGCACACCTCCGGCCATATTGGGATGACAATGTAGACTGAAAATCTCTCCGTTGCTCAGATTTGTGTTAGCAATCTTTAGAGCAATTTCCATAGGTATCAAATTGTTTGCGCCTGAAAATAAAAATGGATTAGCTTAATCTTCACCATTCATTTATTGTTGAGTTTATTAGTTAGGGATTAGTCAATCTTCTATAAGATTTTTCTTACCCAAGTCTTTGTAATTGGTCCAATCGGACAATGAACCAAGGAAGTCGTACTGGTTCTCAATGTAAATGAAATGTTGGGCACTACGATATGCGATAAATTAGTTCAAATGTACAAGAAGAAACTACGGTTCGAAATATTTGTGTTGAAGGAAGAAAAAATTGATTTGATCATACCTGGACGTGCCAGGTCTCGGGATAATCTATCCTTTTGTTGGCAGCCTCTTCTATTCCTTATATATCAGGTACACTCTCGAGCTTGAGTAAGTTATCACCATGTGTTGCTTTCATTTTCTGTATGCCACTAGGCTTTGACGCCTTTAATCATCGCTCCTCGAAATTAGTTAAGACGTCATATGCAGCTGAACCATCTATTCGACAGGGTAAATCGTGCCATGGATCTCTATTCCCTTGGACAATCAACAGCACGCACTGTGCATTCGAAACAAGTGAGGCTGGATAAAGATATCAAAGGTTTTGAAGACAAGTTTAAATAACATCTAAATAAGAGAATCCAAAATACCATCACTTAAAATAAAAGAGAGAATTGAAATAATAACTAAATGAATAAAATTAAAATAGTATGAGATGTCCTGACACTGAGGACCATCTGAAACCCAATTTTTTAGTTCTTAATTCTATGTTTGGGTTCCAGCATTCCACAAATGACTCGACTAAGGCTTGACTTCTGTAAGGGATTCTAGAAAGTAGGTCAACTAACACAACATTCAATAAGAATTCGAAGAAACGGTACTGTGAGGTCGATTGATGTGGCTTTCACTCGAAAGACAAATCATTGCCGTCCTAGGTAGCAACTAACCATTTAAGAAAGTATCAATGAATTTGAGACAATAACGTTGTTGCAAATTGACATCAAACAAATAGGATAAACAGTGTATCATATTCATATTTTTTCCTACAAAAATTTCGTTTATAATATGTCATTCTCGATAGACAAAGTATAGACCTTGAGTATAGACATCTATAAATATTTGGTGTTAGAATTGTCTTTGTGGGTGCACAATGCAGGCAACATTAGACTTCATATCCACGGTATTGGTAGGGCGAATAATGTCTTAAAAAAGCATCAACACGTGCCTTGAAGCCGGCTTTTTCTTTGTTCGAGATTCTACTATTTTCCAACTTCTCCATTCCTCTATTATCTATCATTTGGGTCGATAGTATCGGCTTTGAGTATGTATTGAACATCCCCCAACAGTCACTCCAATAAAAGAATTTTAATTAGGGTTCAAAAATTCGGGCAAAAAATGGAGCAACCTCTAATTGGCTTCACGACATGCCTTTGTGGGGGGAGTTTAGTGCAGTTGATATCATGGGCAGTACAACATTAAACCCTTGTTTGAGCCGCATTTTTTCCATCAAAATGCATTTTTGAACAGTGATTCGACTAAATTTCAATCATACATTCTTCAATAAAATAATATTACATGCAAATTCAAAACTTTTCCTTATTTTTAATCACATTCTCCATCATAACACTATTATAAAATGCATTTTTTTATAAAAAGAATGGGGCTCAAACAACCCCGTTGATTTAGATAATTCACAGTTAAAAGCTGAAACAGAAAAAATAAAGAGAATAAGAGAATTCGTATGATTTTTTTCTGTTTCAACACACTCCTAGCGTCCAGGCCCAGATTCTTTTGATAATCAAAAGCCTAGTATGTTTGCAGTGTTCATAAATGGATGAAAATAAGACATGAACCCATATTTTTTGGTCAGATAGTTAAAAACTGAATAAAATCGAAATAAATTCAATGAGAAAACAAGAAAAAACTGTAATTTTTGTCTACAAAGTCCCTGTCCTCATCCGAGGTAGTTGTCTTGATGATGAAGATCTCAAGGCTGTGTACCAAAAAGCACATCAATTACAAAGCAACAATGTCGCATCATTTAATAATGCAAAAATAGCCAGCTAATGTTCAAAATATCCGAAACTCTAAAACATGTCATTATCATAAGGAAAACAGAAAAGCCGGAGCTCTCAAAACATAAGCAGACAAGAACACAAATTCTGCCAGTTAAGCTTCTGAAAAATACGAGGAGATAAAATAATCCTTAAACTTGTGCTATATATACCTCATTATCTGTTAATGAAACATAACATCGCATTAGCAATACTTTAGTCATAATGGTGAAGGGAGGATTACTTTTTCTTCTCTATCCTTTATTGCTTTCAACTCTTGTTCTCAACTGCCAGTGCCAAGAAAGAAAGGTATTCCAGAAATCGTCTCTTGATATTATCAACGCTCAATATTTTTGCGTTGATTCTAAGAGCCGTGGCTTTTGTTTTTTTTTTCTTTTTTTGCAGCTTCACATTGTCTACTTGGGAAATAAGCCTGACGGAGATGCATCAGTTGCATCTGCACATCATTCCATGCTGCATAAAGTACTTGGAAGGTTGTTACCTTATTCTTATAATTAATGTTTGAAGTTTATTTATGCGGGAAGGAATTAATAATTCATAATGAGGATCACAAATCGTTGATTCAACACAGGAATGCCAATTTGAGAATGGAAAACCTCCAACATAGATTTATTTCATTTATCCATCAAGCTACTGAATCTTTAACTAGTCTTAAATAGTAAATAAAATGCATAAGTATGATAAAACATAAATAGATACAGGAATCTTACGACTGTCTCATCTCTTCGCCTCGCATCTCATCTTCATAAGTTTTCTAATAAATTAAAGGCATATTTTGTACACATTACTGGACGTAACTTACAGTTCAGTTTCTTTTAATTCTTTAATCCAGCTTTCATTCTGCATTCTTGAAAATGGAAACATTTGAATCAACCAGTTGAGGTATAATACCCAAGAACTATAACTTCAAAATGAATCAAGGCTCGTTTCATGTCTGTCTAGTTATTACAACTTAATCGCGTTTCATCTACTTTAAGAAGTTGAAAACTTGTAAATATTACTATTGCAGCCCTTCTTCTGCCAAAGAATCATTAGTTCACAGTTATGGGAGAAGTTTTAACGGATTTGCAGCCAAGCTGACTAAAGAGGAAGCCACAAAGATTTCAGGTATCTCAGATACTCGAATGTTTGTTATGCACCGCTCGACACGACTATACAATAATGAAAAAGATTTTAAGACTCTAATACTAACTTTTCCTAAAATGCTTTCCAGCGCAATAGAATCCTCTCTATCAAGCATTCGATTATAGTTTTAAGCTGAAAGCAAGATAAATTTATGGCCTGCAGGTATGCAAGGAGTCGTATCTGTGATTCCAAACCGACATTATAAACTTCACACAACAAGGTCTTGGAATTTCTTGAATCTTACCGTAAACAATGTTGGAGCTCCTCAAGAATCAGATGTCATTATTGGACTCCTAGACACTGGTAGATGAATGAACCGTTAATGCTAAAATTCAGCTTCAAGTCGAGAGCATTATTATATATTGGTTTCTCAATTTCCTTTTTCATTGTTTACCTTCTATTCCTTTAGGAATATGGCCAGAGCACCCTAGCTTCAATGACTCAGGATATGGCCCTCCACCGGCTAAATGGAAGGGGACTTGCAATTCAAATATCACCTGCAACAAGTAAGCATTTTGACATTGCTGCTGCATTAAGCTTGAAAATAATAAGTAACTGATGAAGATTTTCCTGATATGACCATCGCAGTAAGATAATTGGAGCACAGTACTACAACAGCGATGGTGAGTATTTCGATACGGATATCCCTTCTCCAAGAGATTCGGAAGGACATGGTACGCATACGTCCTCGACTGCTGGAGGAAACGAGGTGTCAGACGCGAGCTATTTTGGTCTAGCAGAGGGTCTAGCAAGAGGTGGCGTTCCAAGTGCAAGAATTGCAGTGTACAAGGTTTGCTGGTCCTTTGGATGCGGTCTTGCAGACATCCTCAAAGCCTTCGATGATGCAATTGCAGATGGGGTTGATATTATATCAGTTTCCTTGGGAGGTGGCCCGGAGGATTATTTTGACGATCCTATTGCTATCGGATCTTTCCACGCCATGAGAAATGGAATTTTAACCTCCAATTCAGCTGGAAATTCTGGTCCTTTTCCCGTAACAGCTTCCAATGTTGCACCGTGGACCCTAACAGTTGCTGCTAGCACCATTGACAGAAAATTCGTGGCCAGATTGCAACTCGGAAATGGGATAATCCTGACAGTAAGTTAGAAATTGCTCATAACCTGATTTAGCCCCTCTTTGGTTCAGTTAATTTTTCTTATCAAAATCTAAGTCAAAGTCAATTATTAATTTTAATTACATATTTTATGGATTCACAACATTCAACCACACATTACATCAAATTTTATCAAAATCTATTATAAATTTGATTTTTTATCTAAATCAAACAGGGGCTTAATATATTTTGTCCTCTCTTTTTTAACTGATAATTAACAAAAATGAAGGGTATAAGCGTTAATAACTTCGATCTCAACGGGACTTCATATCCCTTAATCTGGGGAGGATCGGCTGCAAATTACACCATCGGCTCTAGTCCCGATATTTCAAGATATTGCATTCCTGATTCCATGAATAATGACATAGTGGCTGGAAAAATTGTATTCTGTGAACTCCTCTGGGATGGCTCTGGCGTTCTATTGGCCAATGGCGTTGGCACAATTATGGCGGATCCACTTGTCGTGGATCCTGATTTCGCCCTCAATTTTCCATTACCAGCAACCTTGATAACACCAGAAGATGGCCATAAAGTTTTGGCTTACATAAGATCCACAGAGTATGGACACTCTCAATTTCACTTCTCCTATATATGATATTCATTATACATGACTTCATAATTTCCGTTGTATTTTCAGCAACCCGACTGCAACCATTTTTGTCAGTGACGCATGGAAAGATGCCATGGCTCCTATAGTTGTCTCGTTTTCTTCCAGAGGACCGAATCCTATCACCCCAGACGTTCTTAAGGTGACAAAAACATTCTCCTCGACCAAGCACTTATTTCTTAGTGTTCAATACTAATGCCTTAATGATTATCAGCCCGATATTACCGCCCCTGGTGTGGATATTCTTGCTGGCTGGTCCCCGATAGCGCCGCCTTCAGTCTACTATGGTGACAAGAGGAGCACACTCTTCAATATCATTTCAGGGACATCCATGTCTTGTCCTCATGCCAGTGGCGCTGCCGCTTACGTTAAAGCCGTCCACCCAAATTGGTCTCCGGCTGCTATTAAGTCTGCCATTATGACAACAGGTGAAAAATGATTTATATAAAGAAATTTGAGATAAGAACTTACGTGTCCATTCGACTTCTTCTGACGACACTTCTTTTTTTTCTTAGCATCCATTATGGATACGAGGAAACATCCGGATCTTGAATTCGCTTATGGATCCGGACAAATCAACCCGGTTGCTGCAAGGGACCCTGGACTAGTTTTTGATATTTCCGAGGCAGATTATATTAATTTCCTCTGCAAACAGGGCTATAACACTTCGACTCTGAGGCTAGTCACTGGAGATAACAGCACCTGTGCCAGTACAACCCCTGGTCGAGCATGGGACCTCAATTACCCATCATTCTCCCTATATGTTTTAGATGGCCAGAAGATCTCAGCCACGTTCACTAGAAAAGTGACGAATGTGGGTGCAGCAAACTCGACTTACACAGCTACCGTTTCCATGCCTACAGCGATTAGTGTTACAGTCGACCCATCTGTCCTCACATTCTCATCTGTTGGACAGACGCTCTCGTTCTCTGTGAAGGTCGATGGACCAGCAATTTCACAGCAGCCAATCATGTCAGGAGCCATCACATGGACCGACGGAATCCATGTGGTCAGGACTCCTCTCGCGGTCTATAACTATATCCCAGGTGCTCCTTACAATCTGCCGTCGGAAACTTCCTCCTACACACCAACGAAGAGAACAGTTTTCAAGAGTTCTTCCATCTATCACAAGGACAGAATAATGGGACATCTCAAAACACATCCATGAATCCGTGAAGCCTCATCGTTGTAACTATCTATCAATAAAGGGAGTGTTTCCTAGGATTGCATCCTTGGACATGACAAAGTCAAGTTCAAGGAATCAGTGTTTGAGTGCTTGGATTTGTGTTGGCAACAAAGATTTCAACTGCAGATAATTTTAAATAAACGGAAGGCTTTTAATGTTTCTAGCCTATCCATGAATTGTACAAAGAATGTTAATAAAACGGTTGCCTCAAAATAAACAGGCACTTCTTCTTTCCTCTTTTCACTCATTTTCAATTCGATTGAGAAAGATTACAACATTTCATATGTGCTTAAGAGTTTAAGTATTCAAGTCAACATTTTCAAGGCGGATCACGAAATCTTGGTGACCTTTCTCTAATTAACGAATGAGAAGTTTGCTTTAAAATTGTCTGCCTTGCACCCACCACCGAGTATATAGTCCCTACTACCGACAATATAGTTCAATAGTCCTCGAGTATATACTTTAAAAGGATTCACACAATGATAGATTAGAAACCTCCGGAAATGCCCACCGATAACCCGTCAGATTACATAGTAGGTGACTTTGGCACTAGACATTCCCAAATAAATACATTGGCTAATTGGCCAAGGTTGAACCTGGAGAAGGGGGCGGGTGGGGATCAGGATTGGTGTGTTTGGTTCCATTTTTTTTATTTTTAAATTTGCTTTCATTTTTGGATCCTTCCAACAAAGAATTAACTTTCTAACAACAATCGGACACTATTATAGCATCCACCACTCCAACAATAGAAATTCAGTATCCCTGCTTGAACCAGGTCCAACTCAAAATGAATCAAAAGAGAAATTATGAATAAGACGATTTTCATATATAAACCAATGTAACATTCATTTATTAACTAATGCAACTTATACAATACAACATTCAGTACATAACCAGGAAAAAGTGCGTACAACATGGGAACAGAATACAAGCCATAGAAATTGCAACAACCACATTAACGATGAGAAAATAATATCCACTAACAAAATTATAAGTTCAAACCTCTAACTTTCAAGCTACAGAGGTCTTTCGATTTGGCTTGAAGACATTTTGTATGAGGGACTCCTTAATACCTAAGAGTTCAGGGAATTCCTGCTTCAATTTGGTGGCATCAAGCTCGTTGTTGCTCCTTGGGGCAACAATTACCTTAGCCTGCTCCTCGAGATTGAAGTTCTTCCAAGTGAAATTTGGGTCTATGTTTTCACAGTACATCTCCAGAATTTCATTATGGCTGACGACCCCAGGATTCGTGAAGTTCCATATCCCAGTGAGGTTTCTCTTAGCCATTTCGATGGATATTGGTTCCTTCATCCAAGATTGTCATAGAGTTGGGGATGTTCACCACCTTCTCATACCTGGAGATCTTTGTAATGAAGTTGCGAGGGTTCGACAGATCAGATGAGATTGGCATCCTGACACGCAGTGTACAGACATTCTCGTAGTTCTTTAGTAAGTCCTCGACCTGCCAAAATAACAGTAAAAAAGAACTTCCATCAGGACCACCCAAAGAGCACGAATTCAATTCAGTTTCAAAATTCTTTAGTTCTCTCCTAATCAGTCAACAACATGGAATAAAATAAAATAAACAGATAATTTCCATAAGTTTATGCCTAATAAATGGAAATGGTGGACTCAACCCTGCAAATTAGTAACCCGCTGCAATATTTGTGCATTAGTTCAAGCTCTTCAGCTTCAACTATTGACACCACACATGACATTTTACTTAAAAGAAGCAAAGAATGTAGGGGAAACTAGTATTGTATACTAAATAAGTTCTATTTTTCATTTTATATCTATATTGTGGCAGGCGCATTGTGATTCAGGTTCAAAAAATTTCTTTCCAGACACTTCCTAATGCATACATAATTATTTGCTCAAACAAGAATATGCCCTCAGAATTTAACTTTCGATAACTAGATTGCAACAACAGAGCCCTGGACTCTTAACAAGTCAAATGAAAACATATGCTATAAATTGAGAAGAGCACAAGCCATATGCAATACATGCTATAATTGGCAATTCCATGAAAATATTTAAATACTCCAACAACCTCTTTATCTTTAACACTTAATTTCACTACTCCCAACACATATTTAGGATACGTCACTAACACACATGGTTTTAAAAAACGCACGAAAGAGGTGTGCCTTAGCCTGAGGCGCAAAAAATCAGTACTGAGGCGCATTTTTTCTGCCTGTTCGAGAGGCGTCCGCCTCTAGTTAATGAGGCAAAGAAGTCAGCACGCACGCCTCATCAAATATGAGGCGTGCGCCTCTTTTTTTTCTTTTTTTTTTGAACGGGCCTCTATTTCCGTGTAGCCTGTCAAACCCCAAAAAAATGAGTTCGTTGGGAATCAACGTTACCATAAATATGTATGGGAAGGGGAAGAGTAGGCTGCAACATAATTTGAAGGTTTCGCAAGCTTCCAAAAGCCAGGTAACGTTTTTTTCCTTTTCTTCCCCTATCTTCTTCGTCTCTCTAGCTTCTTCCTACCTTAATTCTTACCTTCCTCCTTTCAGTTTCTTTGCCGGAGAACAGGAGAAGGAAGAGAAGAGAAACCAGGCGATCCAGGCTTCATTTTCAACGAAGGTAACTGTGGCTATTCCTCTATGCTGTTTATACTTTATTGATCATGTTTTGCTTCAGGAATTCGTGTTTTTATACGCATGTATGCTCTTTATGGAAGTTGATAAATCGTTATGGTTCTATTTCCTGTAATGTGTATCCAGCTACTCTGTCTTTCTCGCTTCTGTGACTGCCACATGGCTGCTATTAGGGCTCTTTACAGGATATCATTTCTTGATCTACAATGGATTATAGATGCACTAGCATCTTGACTTCTGAATATATTGTTACTAAAATATATTGTTACTAAAATACAGGATGTCACAATTTTA
The DNA here is from genome assembly GCA_019395295.1 of Osmanthus fragrans. NCBI lineage: Eukaryota > Viridiplantae > Streptophyta > Magnoliopsida > Lamiales > Oleaceae > Osmanthus > Osmanthus fragrans. The sequence goes on along the minus strand of JAEDXY010000043.1, from coordinate 1,214,723 downwards.
TAGTACCTAAAATGACTTCTGAATTTATACTTCTCTTCACAATTTGTTAGTGAGCATTCTTGCATTCTGTTGCTTGTTGCTACTGGTTTAATTGTTTATATCATTACTGTATGGGATAGGGATTGTGAAATTAAATTTTAGGTTTCTACATTTATTCACTATATTTATTCATGGTATTTTGTTTCATTTACAGCGAAGAGCAAAGGAAAAGTAATACAATTGCAAGACGAGGAGGATGAGTGGGAAAATGTTGAAAGTGACGAGGAAGATGATATAGAAGCTAGAGATTTTATGCAAAATCTTAGTGATAGTGAATAGGATTCACATGGAAACTTATCCATTTTATTATCTGTTGGATTTGAGTGGCTATTTGACTTTATTTTATGCTTGTTTGCATTGGTACTTTAAGTTAATTTATGGTTTTTAGACTAATATTTTATTTATGTTATTTCATGTATTTTTTTTTATATATTTTTATTAAAAAAAATGGTTCACGGTGAGGCTTACGCCTCAAAGCGCCTCGATGCTTACGCCTCGCCTAGCGAAGAAAAAACGCCTCGGTACCTGTTTCCCTTTTTTTAAACCTTGCTAACACATTAATTAAATTCTTTAAAATTATTCATTTATATAGTATAAATTTAATTTTATATTTGTTATAAAATTTTCTTGTTGAAATCTTTTAAATATATATAAGTACATCTTTATTATTTAATAATAATTATGAATTAAAAATATATAATATTTCTATAAATAAAGAAAAATGACAATGGTAGATTTTTCAAGGAGTGTCGGTATCCAACATGCATCCGACATTTGTTGGACACGAACATGCTATTCTAATTGAAGTATCCGTGCAACAGAGTTTTTTTTATATTTTATTTTCACTAACTTCCCTTCAAATTATTATATTATTTTTCCCATTTTCTTTGTATATACTATTTAGTTGGGACAATAAATGGAGCATTGAAAATTAGAATATTTTGAATGCATTCAATTATAGAAAGTGAGTTTCACCCTCAAAACCAACTCTCTATTTTAAAATGTTGATTTGAATTGTCTTTTGAAGCATAGTTTTAAGAGTTTAGTCTTTAAAATAAAAGGCATTATACTTTTAAAGAGCTTCTTGAAAATGCTCTAAAAATGTTTAATTATGCTTAAAAAATTACTTATAAGTAAATTATAGAATAAATAACTTTTTTGTCAAGGTAGAAGACTAAATAATTTACATATTATGACAATTGCTACTGTCAAAATAATTAACTTATTTCTACGTATAAATATGAAAAAGGTAATATTTCCAAACATTTTTGAAAACAAAAAGTCACTCACTTTAGTAATAAATCTAAGAACCTTTTGAGGTTAGCAAAACAAGCCAATATCAAACTCATCGATCCCTTTCCATTTCGTAATTACACTTAACAACAGAAAACAAAACATACACGTCACATTGATCCAATTTACTAAAAGCACGGATTTTGATTTAATTCAAACATTTACAATAAATACATAAACCCAAAAATAACGATAAATTCAAACATTACCCACCATTGCTTTCGTCTTGGAGTAAAATGATCCGATGAAATTCGGGGTGTCCTCCTCCTTGAATCCAATACCTGACCCAAGCGGGTGCGCCTCATCATACTAAAAAATACATCCCGTGGCATAGTTGATCAAAACCCGCCCCTTCTCCCTGCACACGTCAGCTAGCGTCAACGTGCCGACAACATTTGTCCTAATGGTCTCCACCTTGTGGGACTCGCACCAGTCGACATTAGGTCGACCGGTGACACCGGCGGCGTTGAATACATGGGTCGGTTGAACCGAGGCCAGGTCGGACTCAAGGGAGGCCCGGTTCTCCAACCGACCCGACCCGTAAACGTATTCGATCTTCTGAGATTCACAGAGCTTCCCGAGGAGCCCACCAATCCATCCGGTGCGTCCGTAGATCAGGAATTTGTAGGGCTAGCCGGAGCCGTTTGCCGTGGCAACCATAGCGAAGAATTTTGAGTATGGTGTGTGTGAAAGTTGAGGGTGTGTATGGATTATTATACCCTTTTTACGCCTTGGTAATTATTCAATGACAAATATACCCTTGTCTAGCCCCAAAAATAAAAGGAAAGGTCAATTTATTATTATAGAGAATTCAATATGAAAAAATTTAAACAGACAGAGCCACGACAGAACCCTTGCCAATAGGGGGGCATCACATGCACCCCGTGGACGTAGAGGGCATACATGGCTCTGTCCATCCGTAGCAACACCCATAGATTTACAATTGTGTACCAACCCGATATATTATTTTAAGATAAAAACATCAAATTTATTAATAAACAATATGATTCTCAACATGACGAATTTAAAATAAAAATACTATCTATCTAACTAAAAGAAGTCATGAACTTGGAAGTGAAAAAAGATTATGAGCACTGCATTATCTTAGTTATATCAGATTATGTAAAAGTTAAAATTATAGAAACATCAAATTTGAAGTCTATTTGAAGCGTCTAGCCGGAATAAATTTCAAATGTTTTATTACTTTATTTTGTTTCAGACAATCTTAAAGTACTACATTGACACTATTTCGTCAAAATTCAAACTAATAATTTGATACGAGTTAGGGTGTAGAAATCAATCTTACACTTAATTACTTAGCTATTGTCGTTTTGTTTGGGGAGGATATTACTTGAAATATGGTACGACTACATATGAGTTTATTCAAGTTCCGAAAATGGTTAGAATGTGAAATTTGACGCTTTAATAAAACAGTTGATAAGGATATTTTTGTCATTTTGATGTTTTGAAGCTCTTATTGGGAGTGTATATCATTTCTAGTTTTTGAGCTAGATTTGAGTAGTAGGTGAGTAGGTGGAGTTTTCCTGCCATGCTCCCTACTTCCCGAAAATATTGTGGTAATGTCCATACGATTGTTATTTCTTGCCTTAAATTTTCATTTCCAAAAGTAAATTAGTTTTTATTTTATTAAATATACACTTCAAAAATATTTTTCCAATTCTAAACGGTGAAAATATTTATTAAACGTGAACACTGTTAAAATTTGAATGATTTAAGACAAATTTTTAAATCAAATCACTTCAAAAAAGTTTGACTTTTCAAACCACACCACTTCGATTTTTAAACAAAACCAATCTAAACCAATTTTTTTTGGTTTTATTCGATTTAAAAAAGAAAATTTTAATATATATTGAATCAGATAAATCATAAATATTAGTCTAAAATTTCACGTTTAAACATAAATTGTATCATTAAAAATATTACAAATTAAAGTTGTATAGTTCTAATCATTATAATGAAACAATCTGATAAAAACATTTTAACCTCTTAATCGATACTAATTTGCGCAATATTTGCAATTGTAACATATGATTCATTCTCTCCATAAAGATAAGAATATAATACATGAATTCATTGATTATAATTAAATGACGTAAAACAATTAATAAAAGACAATGAATAGAAAGATCAAATGCGATGATATTTTATATAATTTTTTGTGAATTATTCAATTATTCTACTTCATCCAAATATTGACGAATTGCTATAGGTTTCATATTATTATGCAACCAATTTTTATGATAAATTATCGTTTCAAATATTTTTGCATTCGACGAACTCCTAAAGGAATTAAAAATTCAACCACTACTAATAGGGAATGTAGATTCAGAAATAATTGTTTATATTTGATAGTTAACACAACTTTAGCAATTTGAGGAACGATTTTGTATTTATTTGTATTTAATTTTCACCAAAGCAATATGTTGACAGGTTCATTGGTCAAACATTCAAAATAACCATTTAAGTAATCCACCAAATTACTCTAGCATTTAAGAGTTAAATTTAAAAATTAAGTTAAAGTGTAAATAATTAATTGAGTGACCTGACTAGAAAATTAAGACTTAAATAAAAATGTTGTTAGCTGATAATTTAAGAGGGCCCGACAATAATTAAAACAAAACTACATAACTAACAAAAAAAATATAACAAAAAATTGTCAAAAATAAGAAAATTTGAATAAATTGACCTGGAAATTTAGGCAAAATTTGAGAAAATTATTAGTAGAAGAAAAAGAAATGCATAAGTTTGAATTAAAAATAGATTTAATTGTGTACTCAATTATTATGGGCAATCGATGAATATTATTTAGCATCAATTGTTCAACACTTCACCCAATTTGAAAGTTTTACTTCACAGTTGTAGTGACTAAGTGTCCGTTTGATTGACAAAGATGAAAATGCAAATCAATTCCATATAAGTTGAAAAATAAAAACTCACCTAAATCATAAGAAATTGTTTTCCATGAAATTGGTTGAAAACAAGTTTAAAGTGGTTATATTGGAATTCGAACTCCATTTTCACTTTAGTATTAAACAGCCAAAGTAGAATTCGAATTCCTCGTATGTGACATTTTCCATAGAATTCGAACCAATCAAACGGACCCTAATAGATATTTAGATCTAATTTAATTAATGAATGGGAATGTATAATTGTTTATTTAAGTATTGGGTTCTGTTTAATTGAGGTGGACAAAATTTAGATTTATTTTATTTTATTTTTGAGGAAATTAGGATGTGTACTCTAAAAAAGGGACAAGTTAGATTAATACACTTAAAATAAATTAAAACTTCTATCAACCGTAATTAATGCGCCCTAATCCCCCCTCCCTTCCCCCAATTGTCCATTTTTGCGCATTCTAACAAAGCAAAATAAATCAAATATCGCACACAGAGAAACGGGGTGCTGCTGGGGTTTGAGAACTCTAGGAAGCTTTTGAGGTTGTTCTATGGCGGAGAAGAAAGTGTTAAACAAATAATACAAAAGGGAGAGAGGGAAAACAAAAGAGGGGCTAGGGTTTACATTGAAGCAATGATCGATTGGGGGCCTCCAATATTAGGGCTAATGTTAACATACAATGAGGGGCTATATATATACTACAATACAAGGAAATATAAAAGACTAAATTACCCTTACACAATTCTATTTATTACATTAACATCCCCCCTCAAACTCAGCTACACTAAGAAGCAACGAGAGTTTGTCAAGAAAGAAACCAAAACGATGAATCGGATGTGACTTCATGAAGTAGTCGGCAAGTTGCAGCGATAAAGAAACAAAATGGCATACACCAAAACAACCAAATGATTCTCTTCTGAGAATTCAAAACTCAAGTTCATCACTTGAGCAACCAACGGACTCAACAATCTGCAGCACAAAGAACAATCCAAATACTGCAACATAAACAATAGTCCACAATAAAATCAAACCAAACATTAGCCCTAATACTCCAACAGCCCAACAAACTCACGGCCCAAGATTTTCTCCAACAGAAAGCACACAACACATTAGTCCAAGCCCACTTTTTTTTTTATACACACACAACATCAAAAATTCCTCTGGCCACATCCCAGCTGCCACACTTGGCATACATATCCAAGCCCATAAATCAATACATTCCACGAAACTACCTCTCTCAGAGACAATTACCTCGAACACCTTGCTTAAACTCTGCACATATCCTAAACCCCCATCACAAGCATGAAGAGCAAGAATTGAAGAAAAACCAAAAGGAGTCAACCAAACTGTACCAACCCACAGAAACACCAACAGACCAAAATGTACCTGTGACCAGAATAAAAAAGCAAACGAAAAATATATACACCAATACATACAGTTTGCAACGAAGGAGAAGCAAGGAGACCCACAAACTGCACGAACTGGAGAAAAACAACAGCGAAGAAGAACAATCAAAGCTACCGAAAAGAAGGTAGAAAACTCCCGAACATACAGAGGCACAAAACCAACCGACTATTACATACAAAAACCAGCAAGAAGAAACCACCTAGCAAGTTCGAATTTCACTCTCATTCGGATGATGTTCCTTGAATATGTCCAAAGTGCAAACTTCAAAGAATCTAGGCTCCTACTTTCAGCTCTTGTATTAAACCCACGATCGTAAGAATCCGAAAACCGATTTCCAATCTACCAGCTCTGATACCATGTTAAACAAATGATACAAAAGGGAGAGAGGGAAAACAAAAGGGGGGCTAGGGTTTACATTGAAGCAATGATTGATTGGGGGCCTCCAATATTAGGGCTAATGTTAACATACAATGAGGGTCTATATATATACTACAATACAAGGAAATGTAAAAGACTAAACTACCCTTACACAATTCTATTTATTACATTAACAGAAAGGACTATTGAAGAGATCGTGTCAGATTTCAACACCATATTCCCTCCCTCTCTCCACTTCTACGCTTGCTCCGCTCTCGAGTTACTTTTAGACCCTAAAGCACTCATCCCTCTCTTCGTTAGGGTTTTTTTCTTACTATTTCTACTTTTCGTTTCATGTCAATTGTCTGGTTTTTTCATGAAATGGGTGAGGAATTTACATAAGTAATCGATTTTTTGTACTTGATCACTTTGTGTGCTAAATGTAGTTCTATTATTTTGAGAAAGCCAATTAGCTAGGGTATTGATTTCGTGAAACTTAAAAGGTGTATTTCACCATTTTGCTTGAATTTTCTTATCTGGAATTGAAAGTAATTCATTGTTGATGAGTGGGTGAATATATGGGAGAATGTAGCTCTATGGTTTGCAAACTTTGGACGTGTCCTTATTTAGGATTTTGGATGTATACCTGTAGATGCAATTTGCAACATCTAAGTAGATTTTAAGAAGGATCAATCTACAGTGAGAAAAGGAAAAACGGCCCAAGTGTTTAGAACAACTCTTTTGAATGATTCCATATATTGTAAACATTTTCTTCAACTTTGGTGAACTTTTTAAGACTGAAATCCTTAATCATTGTCTTGTATTGTAATAATGCTAAATTTGTCACTTTTTTTTACTTGCCATTTTTTTAATCAATTCCATATCCACGTGATGGTAAGCAGGTTAGAAGATCTACCTGAGAAAGGAATGTTGTTTTTTTCCCCCTCAAAAATCTGCCACTAATGTAACAGTTCTCAAGGACAATGAAGGCAGATCTGAGGCAAAAGTCCAACGCCATGGTAATAAACCAAAACTTGGATCTTTTGGTTTGGTTCCGTGAGTTTTGGAAGGTATAGTGTGGCTTGAATCACTGGGGGAAATGTTTAAGTCTTCGGAGGCTATACCGGTGGCATCGTCATTCGGCAACAGAGGAATATGTGGTGAACCGATAAGCGTCTCGGCAGTGCCATCTTTGTATAGTTTGATGACCAGAGAGAGGTAGGCGAGAACCTCTTTGGTGGTGCTCGATGCCATGGCAGTGCGGTTGATGGAGATAAAATCAGTAGATAGTATTTTGTGCACCTCATATAACATTTGTCAAAGTAAACTGTACATGCCAAAAGATTGATATAAAACTTCAATTGAATTGTTTTGTTTTTTATATTTAAAAAATCTTATTCCAAATCCAACGTAATTATAAGAAAAATCATAGGGATCCATAAAGGTTGCATTATAAACGATGAATTTCGAGGGTTTAATTCATGAATGCTATCGATGTGTGAGATTGAATAATTTTACCTATATCTCATCATCGATTAAGAAAATAGACTGAAAACTATTGTTATTTCTAAATTTCTACCAAAAGTTTTAATAGACTAAAATAAATACTAATTATTCAACGAGAAAATCACTATCATACTATTTTCGTCACTTTTTTTTAGTGTTTTTCCCTTTTTTTGAATTTTCGTCACTTTTTTTTTTTTTTTTTTTTTTTTTTTTTTTTTTAATTTCGTCACTTTTTTTTTTCTGTTACTTTTTTTTTTTAATTTGTGTCATTTTTTTTAATTCCCACTTTTATAAAATTTCTATCATCTTTTTGAATTTTTGTCACTTTTTAATAATATATTTTAAGGTTTTAATTGATATTGTCACTTTTTTATGTTTTGTTACTTTTTTTAATTTACGTCACTTTTTAATAGTATTTGTCACTTTTTTTTTTAATTTATTATTTTTTTTAAGTGACAAACATCACTTATTTATAAAAGTGAGACAGTATGTCACTTTTTAACAAAAAGTAACACTTAACTTTATATAGAAATTTTCACTTTTGAAAAGCTTTTTATGTCACTTTTTTAAATTCGTCACTTTCTTTAAATTTCTATCACTTTTTTTTAATTTTATTACTTTTGTTTTAGTAATTGTCACTTTATTTGAATTTTTATCACTTTTATGTGTTTGTCACTTTTTTCAATTGTCTTTTTGAAATTTCTATCATTTTTTTATGTGACAAATATCACTTTTGTAATAAAAGTGAGAGTGTATGCAATTTTTTAATAAAAAAGTGATACTAAACTTTTAAAAGTGACATTATGTCACTTAAAAAAAAAAGGTGACAACTTTTATAAAAAAATGACATTGTGTCACTTTTTAATTTTACACAGTATTTTTTACTTTCAAAAAATATTTCATACTGTTTTTCAAAACACCCCTAATTTTAAGAATATTTTTGTAAGTTGCCCTTTTTTTTGTGTGTAAACGGTTTGCAAAAATTAAACCATAAACAAATCATTTCGAAATGATTTGATTTAGTTCAAAATCAAAACGTTGATGGATTCACGTGGACCCAAACCAATGGTTTCAAAAAAAAAATTTCGATTCAATTTTACGATTTGACAATTTCGTTGTTCAACCCTAATATTTGTTGCGTTATTTGGATTTTGCTCTTCCCTTTTATTCTAATTCAATCCACCGCAAATTAGAATATTTGTTCATATTATATAATTACGAGGATGGCATGCCAACTTGTCCTTCAATAGCTGGAAATTTAGCAAGTTGGAAAAATTGGGAGCTAAATAATATTAATGTATCTTAAGACCTTACTAATTAACATATTTTCACCAACGGAAATTAAATCCAGATTACCATAGGTGAAGGTGCTTATCGAACATCTGCAAGGAAAAATGAAATAATTTCTCCATTCACTTACGAATTTTTGATAGGTGAATGTCAGTGCCAATATTTGTAGCTGAATAACTCGCTTTCAATTTTTTATTTTTTTATTTTTTATTTTTAACTAAGAATTCACTCGTGGTATATCCTGATGTTATACAATGGTCAAACAGGATTATATTTCCAAATTTGCATCCCGCTCTTAAAACTTCATATCTGGAACTTGTATCAGAACCAAAATGAAGCATGAAAGTGTGTGTATTATTAAAGCACAAAAAAACATACCTGCACTGTTTTACAAGGAACATTTATCGAACAACAACTGATTTAAACAAAAATGAAAGTAATCAAGATTCCTTAATAAAAATACAAAGATTTGATCAAATTGTGAGATTCTCTTGTATTCCACTGAATGTACCAACAATTTTGCCACCCATATCTGGGAATGTTTCACAACCAGGAAGAGGCTGAACCTTCCCCATTCTACTTACTTCGACCGGATACTTAAGTAGATGACCTTTCATTTCACTTACTTCGTCCGCTGCAAATTGTTTCCAGTTATGTTCGGCCATCCATCTGACACGTCTCACACATTCAAGACTCTCGGGTTGCTCAAAACATTGCTCTAATATACCCGTGTGCTCGGCCCAGAGCGACATCCTATATCCGTAGATCTGCATTTAAAATGTGCACAGACTAGGTCACATATGCTGTCACAAACATTTGAAACCAATATGAGGTAGAAGAAAAATGTTACCTGTCCATGTGGATTAGTACGTTTGCTAGCCCATGTATATCCCGGCTGATATGCGCCCATGGCAATTTCAGTATCTCTTGTTCCTTCGAGAGAGCGTTGGTTGATGTTAGCAGATCCCAATATCACATATTCATCGTCCACAATCATTCCCTTTGAATGGACATAGATCATGAAGCGTCTATTCTTTCGAGTGAGTACCTAGATAATGACACCATGGGCTCATAAGACGAAATGCAACATATGAACTTGAAGACTTATAAATATTCAGAAAATTAAGAGGCATGTACTTGTGGAGTGTTTGTTGGAGAACTCTTAGTAGTATCCGAAATGCTTCCACCATCGTGAGCCTCACGATTCCCCAGGCAAAAGAAATTCAAATAATCTTGGGGTTCATAAACCTTCTCAAGTCCTGCCTCTTCTAAAGCCTTGTAGATAGTTTCATACATCATTTGCATTGTGTTACTCTGTAACATATAAAAAGAACTCTATTTGAATCCATCAATCTCACATAAGTTTTCTATCTCTTTAACGAACAGAGGCTGCTGAATTTAACCTGCCAAAATAGAATTCTTTGAGTAGGAGTACTTGTAGGAACACCTTCCGGCCACATTGGGAGGACAATGTAGACTGAAAACCTTTCCCTTGCTTGGATTTTGTTAGCAATCTTTAGAGCAATTTCCATAGGTATCAAATTGTTTGCACCTGGAAATAAATTTGGATATGCTTAATCTTCATCATTCATAAATTGTCTGAGTATTGCAGGTACTAATTAATAAATTTTGTATAAGATTTTGCTTACCCAAGTCTTTGTAATTGGTCCAATTGTACGACGAACCAAGGAAGTACTGGTTCTCGATGTAAATGAAATGTTGGGCACTACGAATTGCCTTGACGTAAGCTGTATGTATACTCATGTCTATCAGTACATTCTTCCCACATACCAGGTTCTGTTCTAATGCAGCAAACATAAAACGTCATTCACTAGCACCGCGCTACAAGAGATGAAAAAAGAAGAGACAAATGTTTTTACCTTGTTTGGAGCCTCCTTTGGATCTTTAGGAAAACCTTTAACAGAGTTGGAGTCAATTGAACGAAAAACCTAAAAAAATGCGATAAATTAGTTCAAACATACAAGAAGAAACTACAGTTCAAAATATTGGAGTCGAAGAAAAATTTATATTGATGATACCTGGACGTGCCAGGTCTCGGGATCATCTAGTTTTTGGTTGGCAGCCTCTTCTATTCCTAATATATCAGGTATCCTGTCAAGCTTGAGTAAGTTATCGTCATGTGATGCTTTCATTTTCTTTATGCCACTAGGCTTTGACGCCTTTAACCAACGCTCCTCGAAATTAGTTAAGACATCATATGCAGCCGGACCGTCTATTCGACAGTGTAAATCGTGCCATGCCTCTCTTGGACAATCAACAGCAGGCCCCTGTTTAGTTACAACTTGCATAAATAAGCAAAATACAGATAATAGGCAAGATAAACAACATAAAAGTTTTGTAGAAAATTACTGTGAAATTAGGATTGTGATAGTCATCCTTATGAACAGTTTGTAATGTGCTAAAAATTGGATGTTTTGGTGTATCATATCTGCCCTTGCATAAGTCAAGGCCTCCAACAAATGCTATGATCTTTCTTCTGTAATTACCAGCATCAGCATCTACTATCACACTCTTCTGATGATGAGTGTAGATCGTACCAGTTTCCTGAAGAGTAAATGAACAAACACGATTAGATAGCATTGGATAGTATTAAGAAAAAGAAGTTAAAATATTGTTTGTTATACTATCTAGTAGTGCATAAATCCCTTAGAGACGATTATAAGAAGCCAACCTGCTTTTTGACCCAACTACCTTTCCCAGCAGTTCGAGGACACAGCAGCACTTGCACTGACGAATGCTTGAAAAAACGACGTGTTTCTTCATCACTTGTACTCATCACCCCTTCCTGAATGTCATGGAAAGTGATAAAAGACCATCAGATGCAAGAATAAAAATAAAAACTTACCCAAAACTACCACTATGCAAATGCTGTATAAGCGAACATTTTTAAGACTACAAACTGATTCAAAACCAGAACACATTAAAAAGACACACATTGATAAAAAGATACTGATAATGTGATGAACATTTATACTGAAATAGCATGTTTAACCGACCTTCATGCTAATCAGCAATCAAAATTTTCTCATACTATAACATTGCAAAGTTCAGATAAATTGAACTGCTTACAATCTTTAGAGTTCAGAGCATAACAATGCAAAGGGTTGAGTGAGATTAATAAGCTCAATGATGATTGTATCAACCAAGGAAAATAGATGAAAAAATTGAGCTATTGAAAGACTCAGTCACATCTAAATCCAAAATTTCATTTAAAAAAACAATACTTCATTCAAGTTCTAGTGCAATTGATAAAGGAACACACTATAGAGTTGGTTCTTACTGTTTTATATCCGAGAATGCTCCTAGAAGTAGGATCATCCCATACAAGGAGCAGCACTCTCACACCTTCTTGTGATTTGACTTTCAGAAGCTTGCCTAAGCTGCTATCTGTTGCATTCGGATCGTCCCTGACAAGTTGAACTAGATGGTAAACAGACCAACCGGTAATATAAACCAAACGTCGTGCCTGACTTATTGCATCATAAATATCCCGCCAACACTGTCCATGCTGATACAGCATACCATTCGCCAACCACAAACTCGGTAACGAACCATCGTGTACATGAGCATCTTGATAAAGGGTCAAGTTACCTCCTCTCCTTAGAGGAAAATAAGTACCCGGGACACCCTGATACGAAAGATCTGATCCCACTCCACCATGATAAATGTACAATTTTTCCATTGGTGAGTACTGTATTGATAGACTCAAAACAGCCTCGGCCTTGCACGGTTTCCCATTCGCATTGAGTATGGGATAAGTACCCTGGATTCTTTCCCCGGACAATAACTGCTCTACCGGGATCCCAACAGCCCCCATAGTCTGAGAGCCGACAATATCACTATCTTTAACCACAAACTGAACTTCTGCAGCATGATGTGCTACTGGAACATAAAAATGCTGCCTCCAAGTAGGGTTCTCAGTGTTACTAATCACAAAAGTTCGACCGATTACCGCGTTGGAGACCACGATTGTTACATAAGGATCACTCGTTATCTTGTTGGACATGTTCCCTTCCATTTTAGAACCAAATTTGCCAAACATATCACCTAACTTTTTGTGGAATAAATCCATGTTTGGGAGATTCTGAGCTTCGTTAACCCAAATATCCAAATTCCCATGTAATAGCAACACTTTTAGGGTCCCTGTCTTGGATGGAAAAATTTCCACACCTTGACCATGCTGTGATCCACCATTCATTGAATCAGAATACACCAAGTGAGCCATAACTACTTGAATGTGAGACAATAGCTATGAATAACTACTCAAATGACGGATCTAAATCAACTTTATCTATAAGTATACAAAGAAGTCTATCTTGTGATTCACCAGATGAATAAATGTTTGACAAATACGTCTAAACCGTGTTTAAGACGGCAGAAAGCTGGAAAAAGAGGAGATTTTTCTTGTTAATCACGATATTAATAATAGATAGCAGAAGAAATCAAGAAAATGATCCAAAAGAGTAAGAGAAAGAATCAAGTAAAAACATATGCATAAGATGAGTAATCTTTATCCCGAATGGATGTAAATGATCTGTAGATGACCAGAAGGAAATAGTGGGTACGTGGGGACCAGTGGAGTACTTAAGTAGGAAAAGAAGGCATTGAATAGAGATGGAGTTGAAGAAAAAGAAGGGACATTAATTTAATGGAAGTTTTTATCTTTACAGTTTTCTATATTTTGGACAATTTTTGGCTGATTCAACAGGATTATGGGTTTTAGGAATAAGGAAAGCATGTTTAAATCAGGCACTCTAACTCTCTTTGCGGACCGGTGGTACAAAGGGCTGCTTTTCGCAAAAGGTTGGTTTTATAGAGTCACGGTTGAGAAAAATGAATTAATGAGAAGGAATGGAAAGTAAAGATTTATTTGTATCCTTGTCTTTTAGGTTTATAGCAACTTTAACACCATTCCCTTACTAGTCGATTTGAAATGTGAGTTCTAAATTAACAAGTTAGATGTTCGGTCACCTAAATTTGCACTTAGTAGTTAAGTCTTTCCGTATCGTGAATTCGAGTCATGGCTATATCGTTGATAATCAGACATAATGCATGTGTATACATCTATGTATATATTTCTTTTTCTAAATAATGCAGTTTGTACGCGTGCCCGTATATATGTATATGTATGTGTGTGTATATATATATATATATATATATATATATAGAGAGAGAGAGAGAGAGAGAGAGAGAGAGAGAGAGAGAGAGAGAGAGAGAGATTTTGATTCCAGAGGCGGCTGGTGAGAAAGTGAACAAAAGATACTTTCCTTTGTTCGAATAGTGATGAATTTATGCTTCATTTAGGTTCTTGTTTTCTTCGTCCTAGAAAATAAATCAAATATTGTTCTAAATCTCCACAGATTTGAATGGTCAATATTTTAATGTTTAATTCAACAAGTTTTACCCAGTCAAATTTGAATTATTAAATTGAAGTTGAATAGTATTAAATTAATTAATTAAAGCAGATGTTGGCGGATTCAATGCCTAGGGAGCCTCTAATACAAGTGCGGATAATTAAAGATGGGTGACTTTTTAAAAGATCACAAGTTTTACGAGTCTTTCCTAATATCTGAAATGTTATCATTTTTACGCATTTTCTTTCTTTAGATTTACTGTAGTTAACACGAGTCTATTAACAGCACACTTACTGTCAATAATATTCTATAATATAATAGTAATAGAAATATTATACGAAAAATATTGAATGTATAACACTAGTATACAGTATGGATGACAATCCTCGCCTATGCAGTGGGGTCCATGATTGTTTTAATTGTGGATCTCGCTCCTTGAATGTGAGTATATTGTACACTATGTTGTGTACTATGTTGTACCTATAACCTCAACCATATTATACAGACGAATGTTAAACACTAATAAAGTTAAATATCATTATTTTTTTGATAAATAGTTAATCCTCTGTTCAATATGACAGATTTAATAGCAATTACATAATTATTATCTGGCTGAAATTAACCACCTGTTCAAACTTAAATACTAGGCTACTGATTAAATGCAAACTTTTTTTCTTCAGTGAAATTGTTTGAAATTTCTATTAGCTTTCTCCAATGCACCCACGTAAAGTTGGCTTTGAATTTTTGAGTGACTTCTGCGAAATCTGAAAAACTGCCTATATTACTATTAGAAGCAGTGTTCTAAAAAAACATAAAACTTGGAGGTTAAATTTCAAGTTTTACGAGTCTGAGCGTAAAAAAAATTGATTTCTCATTTTTAATATTATTTTAAATTTAATCATTTTAAAAATCATTTAATAATTAAAATGATATATACCAATAAGGGCGTCAATTTAGCTCGTCAACTAAGGCGAATCCTAAGCTGGCCCCAGCTTGTGGGATCGACGAGTCACAGAGGTTGGCTGGTGTCACGGGCGTGATAAATGGGGAAATATCTATTCTGACACGTTATTGAGGTAATGAAAATAAAATTAATAATTCACATGTTCTGACATTCGTGTCGTCTGCAAAAATTAATAATTTCTAAAGTCCATTACAAAAATATTCATAATATCTAACCAATCTAAAGGAAAAAATCAGATGCACATATGAGATGTACACTTCAATAAAGAAAGTTGCATAAGTGATGTGTAACCCACAGAAAGCGAGCTAATTTCTCGGCATGGTCACATGTTCGATTTTTTGCTCTACATTGTACATTCCACAATTTACTTCATCCACAGGATCTCAGGACAAGAATTGTGGGACACTTTTGATGGGACGTTACCCAAAAAAAAGTGAGCTAATTCAATTAGCCCCTATTTGGGAGCCATTTTGGAGTAAATATGTAGCAAAATTTCGTCTGTTATACAGTCATGGTCAAAAAAGTGATGCTGCGATAATTGACTAAATAGCTGTAAAATTATCGATGTACCCCTACATATAAAATTCAATCTTCTGTAGAAAATGACAATTTCGGTAATTGACAAAGAGGTGTAGTAATAATTATTGCAATAATGGGTCCCACATACCATTCAACAGGCAAAAAATGAATTAAAAGTTGGCCAAAATGACTCCCAAACAAGGGCTTAATTTTGCTTGGACAATACAAAGTGCTGCATGTTTATCTCAATTGAATCAAATTAGCCAAAGTGTGCATTCATGAGACACCACTTCTACCAAACATTCAAACAACCATACTTCATAATACAACTCTAAGAAAGGCGAGGCAAATTGTCAATTTCTTTATCAAAAGCCTTGTTTTGGGCATAACAATCCCTACCAACTATTGATTGACGTCTCATTCTAACCAAACATGTACAATCGAAAAAAAAAAAAAAAAAAAAAAAAAAAAAAAAACCTGCTTAATTTTTTTTTAGCAACTGATATAACTATATAACTAACTAAAATACGATTGTCAATAAGCCACCTTATTTCAACCCGTAATAAAAAATAGCAAACTTCAGCTATCTTAACATGGCATATGAATATGGGTTTTGCTGTTTGTACTTTGTACAATCGAGGTTGATACTCGGGATGTACACATGGCAAAACTCTATGAATATTGATATTCACCTGAATTTTAAAATGATGATTATATATAAGATATCAAAAATAAAATCGTTTATCTTATATGAACCCTACTGGAGAGACAGGGTTATCCATCTGATATTCAAAAATGCAGACGAAATAGGGATTGAATAAAGGGAAAATTTCATATCTAAGAAATTAATTATGATCCATTTCAAACTAAGAAACAAGGTGTAAAACTTTAAAAATTAGACAATATTAAAATTTATTTATAAAATAATTAATTAAATATATTAAGGTCACAATCATATTCAACTTGGTCACAAATTATCAAATTAATTGATCATAAATTATTTCTCAATTACAGTCAAAAATTTTATAGGTCACAAATTATTTTATAATCACAAATCAAAAAAATTATAAGTCACAATTTATTATTTGGTCACAAATGTATCAAATTAATAGATCACTATTATTCATTGGTCACAAATCACAAATTTTACAAGTCATAACTTATTTCATGGTCACAAATTATTAAATTAATTGATCACGAATTATTTATTAGTCACAACTTCATAAAATGTAAGTCACAATCACATTTTTTAAGTCACATTATTTATTTGACACAAATTAACCAATTTATTGGTTACAATCAACCCAATAATTGGTCACAAAACACCCAACCCCTATCCCATCCCAACCCACCCACCCACCCACCCACCCACCAACCACAACAACCACCGTACCATCGTCACGACTATCACCAGTGCCACTGCCAAATCCATCGGTACCATCAAATCCATTACCACTAGCTCTAGATCGACTAGTACGATCATCAATAAAACCACCAAACATCACCAAAACGATGGAAACCACCACTCCAAGAACCAACAAAAACAAAAACCACAAACAACAAATCATAGACCACGACGACTGCTCATCCACGGATCGATACATATCACAAGCCATAGCGGCACAATGTGACAGTGTGAGGCAGGTTGAGGTTGGTGCAAGGTGGTGTGGCATAACACGACAGTGGTGCGAGGTTGAGCATTGTCAGCACAACGCAACGATGGTACAAAGCTAAGTGATGGGGGTTGGTGCGAGGTGGTGCGAAAGAGGATGGCAGCGTCGTCAGAATGGGTGGCAGCCCCGTAAGTGGTTGGTAGAGAAAGTGAGAAGATGGAGAGAAGAGGGTTGTTGTGATCCAGGATAGGCCACGAGCAATCAATGATTTGATGTTTGTTATAGAGAGGATAACGAAAAGTTCGAGTTCTCAAAGTATGAATAAAGCCACGCAAAATACTAGTTCAAGTTATGGGGTCAAGAGCGGTGAAGTTCATAAGCCAAAAGTCAAGTTCTATGTTGGGGTCGAGGAAATGAACCATTTGGAGCAACTTGGGTTAAGCAGCGAAAGAAGGGGCTGAAAGACCAAACTATGCGACCGCATAGTTAAAACAGGCATGTGACCTTTACAGGGAATCAACCGAGGCAAAACAGGTCTTCTATGCGGCCGTATAGTTATATTTTTTGCAGAATTTTTCTTTTTCTCACGAGTTTCCTTATTTGATTAGAATTCTATATCTTTTGATATTTTGTAATCATTTTCAAATTATTTTCGTTTTTAACTAGTATCTAGGGTTTAGTATAAATAAGATTGTTATTTCTTTCATTAAATACTTTTGATATTTTGAGATTAATACGAAAGGTTGTTTGTTTCCACTTTCTTGTTCTTAATTGACCAAATCGAACTTATCAAGAATATCATTCTTGTGGCAATCGAACTTATCAAGATTAACAATCTTGTGGCGTTCACAAAATCGGCTGCGATTCAATAATTGTGTGATCAAGAGGTCGATAAACTCTATTTTATTGGTTGTTTGATTCATAGTTTTTGGGTTAAATTTGTCGGCATTCTTGGGATTCGTTTTCAATCTTTTTTGGGTTTCATAGCCACCGTTGCTACGTGGTTCTCATTAGGTGGTATGAGAGCCATGTTCCAAAATCAAGGTTATAATATCCCTTTTATTTCTTCTTGAGTCGTTGTTTTTCATTTTTTTTTATTCGTTCTTCATGTTCCTCATAAATTTTGAGTTTTTGATCCAAAAAATTTCAAAAAAAGAATCAAAAGTTATCTTTAGGCTAATCTAGTATCCAAATCAACTTTCATTTGTTTTGCTGATATCATAGTTGATTTTCGAGCTAAAAAAATATTGTTCACGGGTATTGTTCATACAAAAAAATTATTATTTTTGGGAATTGCCAATATCCTATTCTGAGTAAAAAATATGTTTCTGTTCAGTCCAATCAAAAATTCAAGAACTACTCTCTTGAATTTTCATATGTCCATTCGAAATCTTATCCAAAATTTCTTGAGTCTTTAAGGTCACAAATCTCACTTGGTTTGAATTCTACGAGAATAACTCATTGTTGAGTTTGAATTGTTCTTTGAAGCACTTGGGTGGAAGTTTGAGTGGTAAAAGGTTGAGTGGTGAGATCAACAGAGGGTAAAATTTGAAAATTGTAGGATACACGAGTGAACCTTGTGAGGCAGAAAATAAATTGTGGGACAAAATGTCTGACAATGAAAGTTCAGTATCAGGCAGGGACAATAATAGATCATACATGTCGGGTGAAATGGTTCGAGATGCTGTTTGAGCATATGAGGGATAGGCTGGATAGGCTTGACATAACGGTGACAAATCTTCACAGGGGACAACGTGTGGAGGTACCCAATATAAGGAGACAGGGTGGAAGAGATCCTGGGGTGGAGATTCGAGATGAGAATGAATAAGGTAGTGACATTGATACGGAGGCTGAAATGGGTAGGATGAGGCATATGGGTGCTGGGATTGAACGAAGGGGTAGGGATCATGTTGGAGGCGATGTGGTTGGAAGCATGGAGAGCATTAAAATGTCAATTCCGTCATTCAAGTAAAGAAACGATCTAGAGGCTTACCTAGAGTGGGAGAAGAAGGTGGAGTTGATCTTTGACTGTCACAATTACTCAGAGGGGAGGAATGTGAAAGTAGTCGTTCTTGAGTTCACTAATTATGCAATCACTTGGTGGGATCAAGTAGTGACATCAAGGCGTAGGAATCGGGAGCGACCAATCAGCACTTGGGATGAGTTGAAGGCTGTTATGCGGAAGAGATTCATACCTAACCACTATTATCAAGAGCTTCATCAAAGATTGCAGGGCCTCTATCAGGGACCAAAGAGTATGGTAGACTACCATAAGGAAATGGAGATGCTAATGATCATGGCGAATGTGGAGGAGGATCGAGAAGTCACCATGGCTCGATTTTTGAACTGGATGAATCGAGATATTGTCAATATGGTAGAGTTGAAGTACTATGTGGAGCTAGAAGAAATGCTTCATGTGGCCATAAAGTTGGAGAGGCAATTGAAGCAAAAAAGGATTTAGCAAGGTATTCATCGGGACCTAATTCATCTTGGAAATCGAAGTGGGATGATGATAGAGTAGATGGAGCTATTGCAAATGGTATGATCGAGCCACCAAAGAGGAAGGAAGAGAATGCTAGCAATGCCCTACCAAAGGCGGAATCACAACATTATAGGAGTTGGGATATAAAGTGTTTCATGTGCTTGGGAGCGGGGTACTTTGCTTCTTATTGTCCTAATAAACGAGCCATGACCTTGAGTGCCAATGGGAAAGTAGTGAGAGACAGTGATGGAGATGGGATACCCGAACTAGAAGATGCTAGCAATGATTAAGTGGTAGAACATGCAGTAGAAGGGAAAACACTCGTGGTGATGCGTGCATTCAACACACATATCAAGGTGGATGAAGAGGAACAACAACGGAAAACCATCTTTCATACTAGATGTCATGTGGAGAACAAGGTATGTAGTTTAATAATTGATAGAGGTTATAGCACTAATATAGCTAGTACCGTGCTTGTTGACTAGTTAGGTTTGATTACAACAAAACACCCTAAGCCTTACAAATTGCAGTGGTTAGATGATTGTGTGGAGGTTAAGGTGAATAAGAAAGTACTACTGAACCTTTTGATAGGACGAAACAAATATGAGTTGTTGTGTGATGTTGTTCCTATGCATGCTGAGCATATTATTAGGTAGGTCATGGCAGCATGATCGGAAGGTGAAACATGACGGGTTTAGGAATATGTATAGTCTTGTAAAGGATGGAAGGGCTGTTACACTTGTACCTTTGACACCGCAACAGGTTTATGAAGACCAAATAAAATTGAGAGGTGAGAAAAAAGAAAGAGCAAGGGAGAAAATGGAGAGATGACTAATTGTGAGAAAAACATAGTAGAGCTACAAATGAGAAAAGAAAGAGAGTCTTCCGATGGAAGAGAAAAATACAAAGTGAGCTTCTATGCGAGAAAGAATGAGGTCGAGAGTGATTTAGTGAGGACTAACAAATCTTTCACCAGTTTTGATATTTCTTTGATGCAAGAATTCAATGATTTGTGCCATGGAGACTTGATTCAAGGAATAACACCTTTTGAGTATCCAATTGATTCGGTACAATGGAGCACGTGATGAGCATTAGAGGGGAAGCGTTCAACAAAGCTACAGATGGTTGAATCATATGCATCTCAGGGTAGTAAGTGGGAGAGGCGCAAAGTGATCGAACCAGGTACGGATTCGAGGACGAATCCGCTTGAGGAGGAAGGGGATGATGTGATCCAGGGTAGGCTACGAGCGATCGAGGATTTGATGTTTGTTGTAGAGAGGATAACCGCAAGTTTGAATTCTCAAAGTGTAAATAAAGCCAAGCAAAATTCTAGTTCAAGCTATGAGGTCAAGAGGAGCGAAGTTCATAAGTCAAATGTCAAGCTCCATGTTGTGGTCGAGGGCCAAAATCATTTGGATCAACTTGGGTCGAGCAACGAAAGAAGTGATTGGAAGACCAAACTATGAGACTGTATAGTTAAAACAGGCATGTGGTTGCATGCCTATTTATAGGGAATCAGTCAGGGCAAAACAATTATTCTATGCGACCGCATAGATAACAACTCTGTGGCCGCATAATTATATTCTGGACAGAATTTTCGTTTTTCTCGTGAGTTTCCTTATTTAATTTGAATTCTATATCTTTTGATATTTTGTAGTAATTTTTTGAATTATTTTCATGTTTAACTATTATTTAAGATTTAGTATAAATATGATTGTTATTTCTTTTAGTAAACACTTTTAAAATTTTGAAATTAATACAAGAGGTTGTTTGTTTCCACTTTCCTGTTCTGAACAAATCGAACGTATAAAGAATTTCATTCTTGTGACGTTCAACCGAACTTATCAAGATTAACAATCTTGTGGCGTTCACAAATTCGGGCGTGATTCAATAATTGTATAATTAAGAGGTCAACAAACTCTATTTTATTGGTTGTTTGGTTCGTAATTTTTGGGTTAAATTCAAAACCTTGACTTGTTAGCATTTTTGGGATCCGTTGTCGATCTATTGTGGGTTTCATAGCCACCGTTGTTACGTGGTTCTCATTAAAAGTGAAAATGATTTTAGGGTTTGGGAAGAAATTGAACTAGGGTTATGGGTAGACGGGTGGATTATTTTAATTTTATATTATTATTAATATTTAAAATTTTCATTATTTTTTATTTTTGAAAAAAAAAATTGTAACACTTAGTTATGAATTGAAATCTTGAAAACACTTAGTCCATGTAATAAAAAGTAGCAAACTTCAGCTACATTATCATGTCATATGAATATTGATATCCACTTGAATTTAAAAATGATGATTATATATAAGATTTCAAAAATAAAATCGTTTATCTCATATTCAAAAATGCACGTGAAATAGGGATTGAATCAATGTGAAACAGATCCGGTTATGGCAGTGGCCTTGGGCCTAAATATATTAAGGGCCTCAAAAAACTCAAAAGTCCAAAATGATCATATGTAATAGTGCAAATAAAGTAGAAGGTTGTCCCGCTACCCAATAATGACCATTTTTTTTTTAATTATTCAAGGTTAATTTTTGTTTTGTAGATTTGGTATCTGCTTATAATTTTTTTTTTCTAATTTTTAAATATATGATATTTTAGGCAATAAAAATGGTAGTCACTACTCACATACCTCGTGGATTTTCAGAAGGCCATAGCTTCGTTTCTTGAATGTGAGAAATGATTCTCGGACAAATCAAATGATGAGTGAATGTCATCGACATAATGTTCCTCATCACGAGAAATTGTGTTTGAATCTACCATGATTGATGCTATAGAGTTGGAAAAAAACAAATAAAAAATTAAAAAAATTATATTTAAAAGCTTCATAATATTTTGTTGCCTTGGGTCTCAAAATTGTCAAGGCTAACCCTAATGTGAGAGATGGACATACTTGAACTATTTACGAAGGTAATGTCATTAGCAGGGGCCGGCCAAGGAGAACAAATATATATATATATATATATATATATATATATATATATATATATATATATATATATATTTATATATTGAGCTGATATTTTAGAAAACTGAATGGGCTTGCAATAGGCATGGGTTCTGGTCATCAGGGCCCTCTTACAACCTGGTGTTGTGAGAGGTCATAAACAACTGGAGTAATATGGTGTGAGGATCCAGAATCCACTATCTAGCCACTTGGAGATGATTGTAATGTAGAATGATTGACTTAGGGCTTGGATGGACGCATGTGTGGAAAAGCTTGTAGAGCCTGTTGGTAATATGTAATTTCATGTGAAAGTAATAACACAATAACACACAACCAAGAAGATGTACGATCACAAAGGTTAGTGTCGGTAGGGGCCCTAAAGCCAAAGATGGTGGTGACATATGCTAAGGCCGAGAAACATTGGATGGCGACAAAGGTGATTTGATTATAGAACATGTGTATGTAGTGCATGTTAGAGCAAGAATGGTAGATAAAGACTCAGCATCATGAATACGTATCTCGTGATCAATGAGCTTGTCCAAATATTTCTTGAAGGTGACATAATCATCCTTAGTTCGAAGAGTAACAACCTCCTAATAAGCCAAACCAAGACCATGAGTGCAATAAACCAAAAGGTCAACATTACGGGCAAGGCATGGAGAGTGGATAATTCTTCGACTAGGTTTTTGACATTTAATGAGAAAATAACAATAGGTTGAATTAGAATAGTTTTTCTTTGGAAAACACTCACTGTCCCGGCTTAGGGACAGGGAGAACCCCTATTGGAGTGTGTCAGTCCCCCCCTCCAATAGGGAAGTACTGTTTGTCGGGATAGGGAGCACGTCTCTTTTTCTTTTGAGATGGATGATGTGGGATTGAAGTCATTTGGAAAAGATTCAATCAAGATAGGCCCACCCTCATGGAGTTGGTAGTCAAGGCAATGAGAATAATGATAGGTTCAGTGAGGCCTATCATTATTGGTAAATCGAGAGTAATGATAGTTTTAGTATTTAGGTAAAAACCTCAATCTAGAGTCAAGGCCTATCAAAACCCCAATCATAGGTTCAGCGAGAGTCAAGTTAACAACGTCTATATACAAGGTAAAAACACAAGGTATTTACTTGAAAGATAAATCGCTTAGCTTTTAGTAAGATGATGAACACTTTTTAGAGAAGCCAAGTAATGATCAGGTAGGGCCCCCAGGGCACATTTTCAAGTGGTAAAAGAGGAAGGTGAAGAAATTCAGCTTTACTTGAGGCTGCTACGTCAAGAGTTCGAATCCTGAAATATGGATTTGACTCTTGGGAAAGTATAAGTGTATAAGCAGTCTTTCACCCTGTACCATTGGATGTATAACCTGCGATTTACCTCCTTCACCAATGCTTAGGATAGGACAGGTAGGGGCACCAGTAATGAAGCGTAATAATAATAATAATAATAATAAAGTAATGATCAGGTAGGTAGCCAATGTAATTTGGTAAAATCGTACATAGCAGGTGAAAAGATTTCAATTTCACTATTAGGTACGCATCAGGCTCATTACTATGTCGTTGAAATCTCAATCGTTTTATATTGGAATCTATAAATTTGTATAGTACTGAAGATGATTGAACGGTAAAAAAAAGGTTGGATTTTCTTTTTTATCGTAATACTCAATTATTTTCTCTAGAACTGTTTATGAAATATGCTAGTAACGTTTTTCAAACTATTACAGCGAACGCATGGGAAAAAAGCTTCATATTTGTAGTAGCTAGATTTGAATTTCTTCAAAGCTTAAGGTATTTAGAGTCCAATGACTTCATGTTGTATCTATAATTTCAGTAGCATTATTCTATTTAATTAGCTAGCATGCCAAATAATTAGATAGGTCACTATAAGATTCTTAGATCACGATTTCAGTCAATAATTAGCTAGTGATTGTTCACAACTTAATTGGCATGCATGCTCTTAAGGTTGTATAAATAATGTAAAGAAATATTTTTTTGAGGCAGAAAATTAATCTCATTAATTCAAATATCCATGAATCGGTGAATTTTTTTTTTTGAATGCAATCAATACATCTAACAAAATTGATTTCTACAATGGGTAAATTAGGCTGGAATCCCCAACTTTTTACGTGGTATGATTTTAGAGCATCAACTTTCAGAAGCTAGATTTTGAGTTTTCAACCTATGTAACACCTGTTTAACTCACACTTCTTC
The DNA here is from genome assembly GCA_019395295.1 of Osmanthus fragrans. Classification (NCBI taxonomy): domain Eukaryota; kingdom Viridiplantae; phylum Streptophyta; class Magnoliopsida; order Lamiales; family Oleaceae; genus Osmanthus; species Osmanthus fragrans. Next base: position 1,189,806 of record JAEDXY010000043.1, on the reverse strand, counting down.
AAAACTCATTTTTAATCGCACATTTTCCCATAAAATAATTTTATACGTAAATTCAAAACATTTTCTTATTTTTTTAACTACACATTCTTCAAAAAAATTACTATTTCAAAACCCATTTCCACCAAAAAAAAATAGAGCTCAAATGGGGGCTTGAATTGGTGAATCTAGGTCTCTAAGTGACCAAAATCATTAATGTAGAATACAATCAATACATGTAACAAAATTGCACGCTTATATGACTCTAAAACTAGAGGGCAAAATTGTTTTTAAATTTGGAGACCCAAATTCCCATATCAAATAGGTTGGAACCAAAACCTCATTTTTTAAGCTTGAAGTTCCATAACCACATTACATAAAAGGTTGGAGAGTCCAACCTAAACTACCCTTCTAAATTAGCATAGAACACAAGAATATGGACTACTGTGTTTATTTCCGTCCCTGAAAATGAAGCGACGAGAACTACAACTTATGTTTCTGATAATAAAGCGTCATTTGGAGCTATGCTAAAATCTGAATGAAGACTTTGAATCATTCGTAAAGAATTACATTCCTTCCACCATAGCCAACAAAAACCCGATTTCTTTTGCTAAGAGAATGTCGTCCTGAATAGCAAAAGACTCAGCATCTTCCATCTATGAGTAGCCAGCTACACGATTAGATTATGCAGCAAAAAATTGTTCCGAAATGGTCCCGAATCCTCCCATCTCGAAGTTCTTGCATGTTAGATTTATATTTTGTATTGGCAATTTTGTGACCAAAAGGACCAACTTGAACATTTATAAAAGTTGAGGGACTAATTGTAAAGTTTAATAGTTGGTAGGTTAGAATAGGGTTTGTGGTTCATTATTGGAACAAAAAGGATTCACGTTGGATTTTCGCTAACTGTGCGCCTAACTTGTGCTCGAGCGTATTAAGCAATACATTAATTGCTCGACCTTCGCTCGAGTGACTGACTCTTTGCTCGAGCAAAACAGCTCATCGCTCGAGTGACAGTGTTATATGACCAAACTTAATTTTCGATTTTCAAGATTTTACTCAGCCACATTACCAAAAAGGTCCAACATATAAATAGACGCACTTCATTATTTTCCGTACTAGAGATTAAATATTGTGCTCATTGAGAGAAAACATTCTACAAATCTTAGATCCAGTTCAATCCAGCCTTTTGATATGCACCTAAATTTGTGAAAACATCAAAAGAACCAAATCAAACACCAACGTGCAATCTTCACTTGGTTCTGCCATAGGTTTGAAGATTATTGAAGAACGAGTGGTTCTTTTAAAGATCCGCAGGAGATAAATGTTTGTGAAGAGTCAGAAGTGGAGTTCATGTGCTCATTCCAGGAAGACTGCTTTACAAGAAAAGCCAAGTTTGGTATTAGTGTGCACAATCCAGGAGGGCTGTTTCAAACTTCAGACAGGAGGTCAGAAAACTTGTGTCGTCAATTTTGTTGGCAGTCTGTAAGTTTATCAATATGTTTATAGTGTATTTGACTGGTAAAGCGTTCGGAGTTTTCCCACGTTGAGTTTTTCCGTGAACAACTTTCATGTTATTTACTGCTTTATTTATTTTTTTGATAAATTTTGGTATTCAAAGATAGGATAATTGACTTGATTGATTAATCGCCTAAACATAATTAACTTGTGACTTATTGCTTGTTAATTAGATTTTAAATTCCGTATTTACACCTAATCACTCTCCCTTTAGGTGTAGTTGGGTCAAATTGCGTTTTTCACTGCACCAATCGACACTACACTGTCAGTCTGTCACATTAGTATTCAACGTGTGGATATACTCCTACTATTTTTAAGGGGTGGTGAAGAAGAGACCAATTGTTGATCCTCAATTGTGAAAATAATAATTATCAATTAGTTACATATATAATGAAGGAACATCAAATACATTACGAACAATTCTATTAGTGCTCGATTTTTAATTTTTAATTTTCATCTTCACTCTTAAAATGTAAACATTAAATACCAATATAGAATTCTCTTCTCGTTTTCCACACCTAACACGCTTTTGTTATTTTTTTAGCCAAGATATTTTAGCATATGGGAGTAACGGTAAACACGGTTCAACTTGAATGATCTTTTAACTATATTAAAACTAAATTATTTTTCGTGGTTCAATTTAATTTTAAATCACGATTATAACAATATAAAAATAATAATTTTCAAATAAGTAAATAAATATATTGGTTCAAAAATTTTCAATATAACATTTAAATTAAAACATTCTAAACATAAGCATTATAATACTAATATATCTATCTCAACAAAGCTTAACCCATAAATTAATACAACGTCTAACAACAAAATTTAAGCTTACAAATTCGTTATTTTGAAATAGCTAAGAAATTATTATCATAAATCATTATTTCCCTAAAGAGTCAATATAAGCGAACTAGCAATTAAATTTTTCGAATTATAACTAGAGCTAATAAATTATACTTTGGGTAAAATAAATAAATAATATATATATATATATATATATATATATATATATATATATATATATATATATATATATATATATTTTATTGGGTGAACAAATCTGTTTTATTATAATTATCGAAATTCAAAACGTAATATTTTCAGATGATTTGATTATACTTCTGAATTATTGAAATCAAACTGAATAAATTCCAAACAAACGGTTTCAAAAATCATTATTTCAATTCAATTTGATGAGTTAACAACAAACCACCTCTATCATATAGCATCCTCAATTATTCTATTTATAAACAAAAATAAATGAATAAAAATACTTGCCACGAGATGCATATGTCAACGTTATTTGATGTTAATTTATTTTTTTAATCACAATTAAGGTTGAACAATTGGTATTTGAAATCACAATTAACAAATCAGTACAACACAATTTCTCAAAGACCCTGAAGGCTCTGGAATATATATAATTGAAATAACGTTGGTATTTGAAATCACAAATATCATATAATTATATAAATCCAGTGCACACTTACTCGATATTACAATTTCAAAGACCCTGAAGGCTCTGAAATTTCTCACTTACTTAATTGTAGCCAAAGTGTCAATTCACTTTTTAATCGTGCTTTTGGAACTCTATTTGAAAGATATGTAATTAGGATTCCAATCCTGAATTACTTTGTAGTTCAATAGGTTTGGAAAATATAAGGAATTAATATGTTTGTGGTGGAACAACAATTTATTTTATTAAAAATTATATTAAAATTTTAATTATGTAATTTTACTTAAGGCTATTTAAGTAAATAAAAAAAATATTAAAAATTGTGTTGCACTTAATAAATTTTATAGTGATAATATAATTATGCTACTATTTATTATTCACATAAAAAATGAAACCAATATTATTTCTTCTAAAAAGTTATTAGTAATTTTAGATGAAAAAAATTAAAAATTGAATAATATGGTAGAAGGACTATAAGTCAGGTAAAGTGGCGTTTTCAACTCATGAAACTCGTGGTCGAATATTCTTCTACTCCTTGTGCCAATCGTGCACGCGCTCAGTAGCGCGAGTATTTTTGGCAATTCCTAGTAGAAGAAAAACATTGAGAGAAAATCACGAGACGCGCCACAAAAGGAAGGGCCACGTGAAGTGGTCTGGTAAGAGACAAGCTGTCATTTTCCTATTGGCTTAAGAATATCGTCAATTGTATGGACTGATTTTGACGTCTCTTGAGAGTGTACGGACAAACAACCTTTTTATGCAAATTGCAAACTGCCTTAACTCCCAACGTCAGTTCCAGCTTCCAACCTGGTGAGACCGCCAACCAATAGACAGTTAAAAAAAAGAGTAACGCTGTTGATAGTGAAGATCATTGATAATCGTTCTATATAGTATATATATGATAATTTATTATTTAATGAATGAGACAATAAAAAATTATCATATTAATACATCAAATAATAAATTGTCATGTGTATATCACGTAAGACGATTATTGATTTTTTTCACAATGAATAGCATTAGCCATTACTCTAAAAAATGTGTTTTATACATCATCGTTTATTAATATTTTAAAAAACGTAAAGCGTACGAAGCATGAAAGCCAAGCTTTTTGGCCAAGGCAGTAAAAAGTGTTTTCTCATTTTAACACTATTTTAAAATTTTAAGTTGATCTAAAAATTATTTAATAATTAAAGAAAAGAGTAAAAAGATGTAAACAAAAAAAAATTGAGTTAGAAAGCATAAAAAGTGCAACTTGGCTCAAAAAATAAAAAAAAAATAAGAAAAAAAAAGTGGGAGAGTTTTTCTTTTCATTTTGGTTGATGTGATTTTGACCCAATCGAATCTTACAACATCATGTGTTGGTAAACAAGTTTGTAATTTGTAATGTACATATAACGCAATCAATTATATTATTCTCCAATGCCACCTTCGGAGATAGTATATAAATTTAGTACGAAGAATTAAATTGTACGAGATGATATAAATAAATTAATTTTATTTACAATTCTAATATTGTCTAATATCATTTTTAGTCTACATTATTTAACGTACCATAACAATTATAGTGAGTGTTTTGAAGAAGAGAAATTTAAGAGCAAGTTTTCTTCGAACATAATTTTTTTTTTCCTGAAATCCAATAGGATGCTGATCCCACATTCTTTGAATCGATATGAAAATTAAGATACAATTAATCGACTTTTTATCACTTAAATAATTTGTAGCAAGTGAAACGAGTTTGTGGACTATCTTATTCTCGAACCGACAAGAGCTACAAACATCACATGATAAAAGCGCTATAGTTAATAACAACATTGCTACAAGTATAGAAAAAATTTGATAGAATTCTTATAGAAAGACACTTGGAAGTTTTTTTTATTGATTTTTGACACAACAAAAATAGAAAATATATCATACATGTGCTGTTAACGTAGTATCTGTTTCATTTCTGTCAATAATTTCCTGTACATATGAAATTATTCAATTAATAATATGTAAAAGAATCAAAACATTTGCCATCATGCTATTGAAAATGATTTTTATGTTAATGTTGAAGTACGTGAAATACTCACGGATATGATGCCTATTCAGTATTTTTTAATATAATTCAGAAAACTATTTTTTTGAAGAAATTTTTCATTTGTATTTTTCTCTATCAAAAGGTGCTACACGATTAAATGAAAAAAGTTAGCTACTTTTGTTAGGTGAACGTAGGCCCTAGCTACTTTATACATATGGTGTAGGTGTTATTGATTATTTATGGTTGACGTGAGTATCTAGTCAATAATATTTTCTTTCATAAATAAATGAAATAAGCGTAACCACAAAAAGAAAAATGAAATACGTGTTCATGAGCAAATTTAGAGGATGTTTGAGAGTAATTTTTGGGGAAAGAATTGATTTTTGAATAGTGATATGATGGAAAATGTGTGGTTGAAAAAGAAGAAAAAATTATTGATGTGATGGAAAATATTATTTTATTGAAAAATGTGTGGTTGAAAATGAGAATTGATTGAGAATTGATTTTGCGAATCTGTACCGAATAAGCCCTTATTTCCCCACGCCTCTTCAGTCCCTAAACTTAGATTCTACTTAAAGTACAAAATTAGTTCACACTTTCAATAATATGGTACCATTTCTTAGGGTTGAAGTTTAATACATTATACATTGTTTGACTTTATAATTAATTAGTTGAAATATTAATGCTTTATTTTATATAAATTTATCATAGTAATAAAATTCATAGATAATCTTGAAATAAATTAGATTTCAAAGGGATGAGGGAACATGTTTATCCCTAGCTTTTCCAATTAACTTTTACAAAATATGTGAAGTAGTTTGATTTAATAAAGTAGAAGAAGTGGCAAATAATTGAGAATTCATTCCTGTGAAAAATATTTGAGAATTTAATCCTAGGATTATTACTTTTCAAATTTATTAATTCATTCTATTTGTATAGTATAGTGATGTAGGAAGTGCAACCTACATTTTCAACACTAAAATCTCATGTATCTTAAATGAAAAAAAAAAAATAACGAGGAAAGTAGATGGCATGTCATTTTTAGAGAGAGAATGGAATTTGTTCTCCATTTTTTTTCGTATCATGCCTTATTTAAAAGTTTTACCAATTTTTTCATCTTTGTTTTTGTAAGAATTTCAAACTATCTAGGCAACTCGTCAAGCTAAACAAAGTTAAAATTTTTATTTTTACATGAATTTTGAACCATACAAGTATTATGATCTTTTAGACATCTTAGTTTTCTTTGCTAATTTTGTCTAAATTTACCTAGACGAATTCTAAAAAGAAGTACACTACAATTTTCCGTACGATTGAAATATTTGATAAAGATTTTGTGGGAAATAAATTTTATTTTGGCCAAAAGAAAAGGCTTAATAGATATTTTTTCCGGATTTGAGCTATTTCTTTTTATATGATGAGATGACATTTAAGATGAAAGCTTAATAGGATACCAAAGTCCAAAAATCAAACGCCAAGATTCTGAAGTTCAAGTGAGCAGTGAAATTTTGAGACTGGTGCTTTCAAATGAATCAACATCACTTAAAGACACATATTATCACTTAAAAAATATAAAAAAAATCAATAAATAAATTTTTGAATTACTTAAAAATAGTCCTGAAAAATGTGGTAGCTCTGCGGGTCCCCAAGGGACGAAGGCAACCGTCTTAATAAAATAAAGAATAATCCCAACAAAAAAAAATTGTCTGAAAAAAAAAGAAGGAGGAATAATCCCAACAAATTTCCACTTGTTGCTTGCTATGTTATACTCCATTTCTTTTGGGTTGTCTATTTTAGACTAGTGCTCCTGGTGAAATTTCCAAATCAAGAAAGAGATGAGGTTTTTATTCCTCTGTGCTCTTCCCTTAATCATTTGCTCTTTTGATTGAAACTACAAGTAGAATATATCCATTTATGTAGCCCAATTTTCTTGGAAATCAAATTAGGGTTTCTGATACCCACAAAGCTTTCATCTTTTTTCTCCCTTATTTTCACAGATCTGAAAAAGCCATCACAGTTTTTGTATGTGTTTTCAACAGAATCCCTTTCTATTTCTGGAAATCCTTCTTGGTTTCAGATTTTCCTAATTTGGTTGCTGTTTTCTGACACTTGGATTGAGCCCTCAATCATTTTTTTTTCTTTTTTCTTTTGCATCTTCACTCAACGTCTCAACCTTTATTGAAGTAAATATAAATATATTTTATACATATATAAACAAAATGGTGAGAGGTAAAACTCAGATGAAAAGGATCGAAAATGCAACAAGCAGGCAAGTGACTTTTTCCAAGCGCAGAAGTGGGCTGCTCAAGAAGGCCTTTGAACTTTCAGTTCTTTGTGATGCTGAAGTTGCAGTTATAATCTTCTCTCCCAAAGGAAAACTCTATGAATTCTCAAGTTCCAGGTATATTTTATTTTAGTGCTTTTAATATACAGTTTAAGCACTAAAAATAATATGTTTATGCTGAATCTTTGTTATTTGGCTATGTAGTTTTGTACTCGTACATATACTTATTTTACTATACATGAAATAGTAATTAGTACATTGGATGGAAGTTGAGATTTTGATTATTTGGATGTGTCAAACAAGTACAACGGCCAGGCTTTATTTCTGTGGAAGGCGTCCTCTCTATCTTGTTTCTTACTTTATATGTCTGAAATTTAATCTTACCTGCAGATCTGTATACAATGTTAATCTTTCCATTGATTTTGTAGATTTTTTTAATTTTTTTTTTTCAAATATAACATAATGAAATTATATATACACCTACACAAGTGAGAAATCCCATGAAATTAGTACACTTACATAATAAGTAATTTATTATTTTTATGATTTTATGCTTAAATTATACTCCATTGAAGAAACCATTACAGGAAATTATAGTACTCTATAATCTATTCAAGGCTTTAGTATTTTGTCAATTAAAACAATAGTCGGCAGGGATAGACTATTGTCAAAGCATTGTTTTGTCAAAGGTCCGTTGATAAGAAAATGGCTTAGGTCACTGATCACCTGAAAGAAAAGGAGGATCATGATGACAATGTAGTCACAGCTTGTACTTTAGATGTTTATCTTAAAGCCCCCACCCACTTTCCGTTCGTTTACAACTACTGTAAAAGGAACTGGTCCTTGTTTTCTGCTAAACATTAGTTAATCTATTTTTGGCTGAAGAATACTATTTATGGTACTGTGACAAGACCCTTACAAAATCCACATTCCACAAGGATAAGTTTGATGTGCCGGAAGGGGATTAGAGATCGAAATAAACGAGTGGCTTTCTTTTGCTAAGTGTATATGGTATACTTCTGTTACAGTTTGAGTACAAGAGATACTGATTCAATTTCAATCTATATTCATTTTGAAGCTGTTGGAGTAAATAAATTTCTATTAGGACAAGATCATGTGTTCCAATCCTACAACATAACAAGCAAGCATAATCTGAATAAAATGAATTTGTAATTTTCAAGATGCCCTCTACCTCGTTTTAGCTGTTGGGTCCTGGCACTGAAAAGTGGAATTGTTCTTCACTTTTTTGGATAATATTATATGTTAGAGTAAATATATATCTACTGTACTGTGTATGAAATGTCGTATAAATAATGAGTTGAGATTTGCTGTCCACCCAATTAATTATAGACAAATCATTTTAAATTACCATGTCATCAATTTGGTGGATTAGTGGTGAAGTTAACGATGGTAAATTTGAGATGACATGTTGATTTAAAAATGATATGTCAATAATTAATTGGGTGAACAGCAAGTTGGAGATAAAAAATTTGGATAGCAAATCTCAACTCATAAATAATTAAACTTTTGTGAAAAATAACAGCTTGAATGCAATTTAAAACGAATGTGTGTGTGTGTGTGTGTGTGTGGGGGGGGGGGGGGGGGGGGGGGGGGAGCTATAATGGATGGATAAAGGGATTAGTAAGTTGAATCTGTTAGTGAAGAATATGTAAGCAAAGTATGATGTGACTGTATGTATCTAGGTATGAATGTTTGTAATGTGTGCTATAATTAAGTGTTACCATTCTTTAATTTCTCTATCTGTTATGTTCAACTATATAATTCTTTAATTTCTCTCTGTTTATACATGCACTTGAGAAAATAATTCTTTGTTAGAACTTGAACAGTTTTTGATACCTTGTTTTATTTATTATAGCTCCCTATATATGCTGTTTGGTTTTTTATTTTCAGTTCGTTGTTGCTCACTATGTTTAATTGTGAATGAACTTTTAGTGAACATGTCGAATATTTATAACTGTAATGAATTTGTGTTCTAGTTTACATTAGAGAAGGACTATCAGATGCATCAATCATGTGATGTGAATTGAATGTGGCCCCAAGAACTTCTTAATTAGCTTAATTAATTTTAGTCCATTTTACTCGAGAAAACTAAACTTTTCCTCGTGATTTTCAATTCATTCAAAATTACCCCCTTTTCTTCAAACCTGATCTGTAGTAAGTTTTTTCATGTACTCTTAGTTCAAATAATAGGAGCATATGATTTTCTTAAACAACTTAGATTCATGATGGAAATCAGGGTTTCTTAGTGAGAACAGTAGGAAGATAATAGGATATCTGGAATGGGGTAAACTCATTGGATACAATATATTTTACGACTGTCATAAACCTGAATCTGATATTGCTGCGGAAGTAACATACTTTGCAGGAACCAACATGTATATAAGGCCTATGCTGACTTTACAAAATGAAGGTTGTCCCAAACGTAATGAGGAAATGAGAATGATAATATTCTACAAAATGAAATTATGAAATATTTGACGATATGAGAATATACCCTTTCCGAATCTTTGTGAAACATAAACTCACGTTCAAAATAAGCATTAATATATCATCAATACTTTTCCAGCCAATATAAAAAATTCTTCGTGAAGTATAGTTTTTCAAATAAGAATTCATATGTAAGCAATATCATGATAAAGTTTGTTAATAAAACCAGTTTGAAGGGATCTAGCATTTCTATCAATACACGTACGATTTATAGCTGTCATTAAATACTTCTCCCTAGATGATTCATTCATTATTTAACAATTACATGACTGTGACTAGTGGCTACATGAACCTAATATTCAAATACATCTTAGAATACTCAGATACATGAACACAACTCTGAATTTGATTTATTCATTGGCCTTCTGTAAACCAAAATTGCTTTTGATTCCCAAACTGTAACCCATTCTTTTCATAACCATGTCTAGGACCCATCATCTTTTCTAAATAATATTTGCCATCTCCTTTCTTTTTGCTTGCACGTCCCTAATTTCTCTTAGCTAATGACTTTAAATCTTCCTTGTCTTTTTCAATTTTAAAAGCTCAGTAATCCTTTTCTCACACGGTTTGGATGCTTCCCTTATGATGCTTGGACGTTTTCTTCAAAAGTTATCAATCTTCCAATTTATGAACTTTCGAGAGATGGTTTAGTAAGCTGACCTCCACACCTTTTTGAACAATTTCAGACCAAAAATCTGATTTAACTACATTGAGTTTCATTAGTTAAAAATTATTAGAGCTCGAGCTGATTTTTGCAACAAGTTGTTTCTTTTTCTTCACGATAAAAACATTTTTAGAAAAATAAAAGTCAAAACCCTTCTTCACGAGCTGATCAACAGTTACTAGGTGCTTTCCAAACTTAGAATGTAATAAACTAGAGATTTCTTCTTTATTGCCATGCTTAATTTCGAATGCTGAATATCTAATCCCTAAATTTTATGAGACATAGCATGTGCAGTGATTAGTTCTCCGTAGTTCTCCATATTTTAGCTTCAACAAGATTTTAATTTTTTGTTTCCCCACACCCATTATAGCTAGCGCTGCTAGATACCAGTATTGCTCAAGTTTTTGCACAAGCAATTACCAGTGTTTCTTAAACATTTTCAATTTCACTTTCATGGACACACAGTTTCATCTCTACATTCACTCAAGTTATGTCTAGGTTTACGCTCGTGTACCCTTTTCATAATATCCGCAATCTCTCTCTCTTTGATTTATGCGCGAAGTTTGTCCCTTTATCTATTTTGTGAGGTTATTACTTTTGCCACGTCCATGTGATGAGCAGAAACGAGTTAAAATAATCTTGTTCATTCGACAGAAAATACCGGAACTATGAAAGTAAATTTGGAACAAACCTAGCTGAAAGAAGTTTGATTTATTGATAATTTAAATGATCCTTTTACAATAACAAAAAAAGTTCAAATGGAAAACCACTTGCAATGAGACATAAGCAAATTATCAAACTAAACAAAACATAACAGACACAATGCAATATATAGAAATGTGTTTTGTTGTGGTATGGAAATAATGCCCCAATCATGTGATAAAGCTTCAGTTGTGGGATCATGTATCGACCCATTTTCCAATCAAGCAATCCAGACACTTATTGGCTATTTTCACGACCTCCTCTTCCTTATCCATGACCTCATCATTGTCTATGGACTTGTCCATGTCCATGATTTGAATCACGGCCTTCCGCAAATGTAAGTTAGTTCATGATTATGTGAAAGGAACTTGGACGATTTCTCGTAGTAATTTGAAATTCATCAGATTCAAACTCTCTTGCCAATCTTCGAAAGATTAAGATGAAGGAAATTTAGATTCTCCGACATCAACCACAAGTTGATCAAATTTACTCACTAGAATACAAAGATTAGATTTACCTATTCTTTACTTCTCTAAAACTCCATTCAAAACCAATTGGTTCACAATTGAATTCATTTTTGTAAGGTATTTTTTTTTTTCCTGAAATTGTTCATTCTCTTCCATCTATAATTTTTTCTATCCTCAAAGTTTGTAAACGTATTCTTCCCTTGCTCTTTACATATAAATAATAATGCAATAATTTCCCATGCTGCTTTTGAATTTGTGGTCTCCTCTATTCTCATAGACATGCATTTCAATTGCTTGATAAATTTGAAAGAATTCCGTGCTATCCCTTTTCCTTTTGTCGCTTAACAAATTATTTTTTACAGTTTTTTTAAGAAACATGAATCTAAGCAAATACATTTATTAATCCATTATTAACTACTTCTCGCTATTATGATTCATGTATTTAGAAAGTTCGCGAATCACTTACTACACGAATATAATATTCAATTATATAAAGGACGCTGAGATTACTCCTAACGCGTTAATATAACTTTGACTTTTGTTTATTTATCCGACAATATCTCACAAGAATTTAATGTTGGACAACTAAATCCTTGAATTTCAACATAGGTATCAGTAAAAAAGCCAATTGATGCTGTGAATAATGTAACAAAGATTTACATATCGTATCTTCGAACCTTTGTTCTGGTGATAAGATAGGTTTTGGGATTGAAGGTCTCACGTCCAAGTTCCATTGCTTTGTTAGTTTGCTTAGCTCCTTGTTCTTTGACCTACTATTTCCCCTATTTGGTGTAGATTAAAGTCACATTTTTCGTAGATTCTGATAAAAGTTGATAAAATGAGTGGTTGGAAAGTTGTGGATTCAATTAAATGTATCATTAAAATTAATTATTGACTTTCACTTGAGATTTTTAGTGGATTTTAATCTACACCAAACAAGGGCTACTCTCAATTTCATAAAAAAAAAAAAAAAAAAAAAAAAATTAGCCTTCACCCTTCCTAATGCTCCTAGGCTGGAAACCTATACCAATCTCCAAAATTTTTAAGGGCTTCACCAAAGATGGTCTTGAGTAGCTATATGGCATTGGCTTTATTATATGAAATTAAACTACACTTGAGAAAATGAATATTGAAAGATGATTTATAGAATATTGGCACTTGCGATATTTACATTTCACAGGATCTTGAAGAAGAATCATTAATCACTTGTATTAGTAGAATTAATCTATACTATTAAATGTAATATATAGGAATTTGTGTGTCATTGTAAAATTCTATGAAGGAATTAGAGTCATTGTAATTTTCGATTTTGCTTTAATTAATCTTATAAATTGGGAGACCTTCTTCGACTTTATTAATATTATCAAAGAGAGAGAGAGAGAGAGAGAGGACTGCAATTTTCTCTTAAAACTTTTTTCATCAAAGTGAATTATTGCAGCGGCGGGAGAAGATGTAGTCTCACACTGAGGTGGACTTCTATAAATCTTGTGTGTTCTTTTATGTTTATTTTTCTCTTTTCAAATTGATTGCTTCCGGTGGAATATGATTATGTTTTATTATTCTTAACACATTTATGAGCTTCGATTGAAGAATTTTGGCTCAACTCTTTTAGAGCAAGTGTTTCAGTTTCAAGCCTGTTTTAAATAAGATCTAAGAGGAAAAGGAGGTCAATGAACTAGAGGACAAGGTAGAGAGTGAGAATTGAATATTTGATATCAATGAGTGGTGACCATTATCATCTCCCATTTATTGCACTGTATTGGGGAAAAAATCTAGATTTATTTGTTCAAAACAAAATATCAAGATTTTGAAAGATTCAATTTGCTGAAAGTGATGCAAAGAGAGTTGTCCAAGGGCTGAAGACCTCCAATTGTTTCGCTCCTAATGCTCTTTTATTTTATGATATTTTAGAGTTATGTGTTAAGGTGAATTGTGGCACATGCTGTTTTATTCCCTGGAGATACGAATAGGATGGTCCAAAACCTCGCTTCGTCTTTTTTTTTTTTTTTTTTTTTTTTTTGCCTTTTCACCTGTGAGTTCTCACTGGACGAGTTGTGTACCTGCTTTTATTTCGTCATATATTTGCGACGATTTGATTGAATCAAATGGTTACGATACGCCTTTGAAAAAGAGATTTTGAAATATTCAAAATTTGACTTTTTGTGGAGAGTGAAAGTGGCTACAAGAAAAGTAAAGTACTATACGATTGAGATGTATGAGAAGTTTGATCGCCGCCATAAAAATGTTCTAGGGACTTCATATGAAATAACTTTTATATTTTTTTGGCTAGACAATTGTACTAAATGTTTCTCCAATAACTTAAGTCAAAACTCTGGGTATATCCTATACAAGGTGAACTTTGAACCTTTGTGCTCTTCCATCTTCAGGATGATTTGTTCAGGAAACCAATTTAGACTCGATACATTTGCAGTATTAGGTTAAGGTACAATAGTCAAACGTTTCGTGTCAGCCAAATTGTGCAACTTTTCTTTCACAGGTACTATCTAATTTGCCCTCTCAGAAGCAAAGGCTTTGATAAGCAGAGCAGTTTTGAATCCTAGTATTACGATCCAAGTCCTCCTGCAAATTGGAAGACATTGTCAACATCGGATATCAATTATCCATTGCTGACAATTTGCCGCAGTTGTTCTTCAATGGATGTTCAAGTTTGATTAATTTGTTAAATAGAAAACCATGATGAAACGAGCTCACCATTGTTAAGCCACGTAGAATGCTCTTGATTAATTAGTAACATTTTTTAGGATGAATCGTTTTTCTCTGAATGATGATGACACCAAGTCTGTGAATTCAAGTAAAGATTTGGGATATCAGTCGAGGAAACTTTGCTAGAAATCAAACTACCACATTGGAGAAATGATTGAATGGAAAGTTGGGTTTTAACCAGAGAGATTTTGGAGTTTGTGGAACAAAACAAGTGTTTTTCAAATTGGATATAAAGAAAAAAAGTAATGTTACACAAGTCTGATGTATCATTTTGTACTGTGTGATTAGAAAAGGCATCCTACATGCATGCGCTCGCAAATACTTGCTCTCACAAAGTGCCTTTGACTGACAAATGGAACAAAGATTGAAAAGAAAAAAATGGTTTCTTTTAAGCAAAGACTCTACGAAACTAAACTCTTCCATGGTTGTAGGGATTTGAGTTGTCCTAGCCTCGAGACTTGATACGAGGAGTTCAAGTTTGATTTCTGGACTATTGAGTGCAGTTGTTCATTACAAGAGTTGATGCTTATTCATTTATGATTGATCAGTGTAGTTCTTTTCCTCGGTTAAGGACTTCAATGGCGGATGATTGAGAAGCATTCTTTCCTTGAGCAAATGTTTTATTTGAGGGTAATTGGGAAGAGATGTTCTTTCCGCTAGTCTATTCGATTACTTAGCCCTTTGTTATTTTGACAGTGTTACTGGATATGTTCTCAAATTATAAATATGCATTGGAAATTAAAATGGGGGCGGGGTTTGACAAATCTTTTGATGACAGATAAAAGACGATTAAATAATTGGTTGAAAAGTTAATAAAAATTATGGACTCCATTAAATGTGATTAAAATTGAAGTTTAGCTGTTGAAATGTTGATAAAAGTCAAAATTTTATTAAACAAGCACCAATTAAATATTTTCAGTTTTCTGAGACATTCTTCTTCGCATCTCTCTCTTAAAATAGAAGGGTTTCATAAAAGTAGGTATTCTCGCTGGGCTGGCTTGAAACCTTTCTCCCTTCTCCTTCCCATCTCCTTATGTATGTAATGTCAAATGAATCTTAAGTGTGTTTCTCAGTTTGGCTTCATGAAATTTAAGTGTTATCGACTAAGTGTGCAATTTTCCTTCGAAAGCATGCTTTATTTGAGTGTAAAATTGATGTAAGCTTCTTTATGATCTGAAAATCAGGATAGAATTAGTATTCCTTAATTCCTGTCAATTTGTTTTATCTGAAATATTCTACACACAGACCTCATTTATCGACAGACTAAATGGGCACAGAAATTTTGTTGCTTACAATTAGTAGTCCAACAAAAGTAGCACGTCAGCAACAACTTTCGTTGTTAAAAGAATAACGTACACTAATAACTATGGGGAAGAATGTAAAGAGTATAAGGCATTTACACAAAATTATCCTGAAACTACACAATATGAGAAAATATATGGAAAGAGTGCGAAGTATTTGAACAAAATCTCTTAGAAGTATGTATACCAAGTAAGATCATGAAGAATCATAAAAGTCATTTATACTGAAAGATAGCCCAGGTTAATCTTAAAAAATAGGGTAGAATCAAAGTGCTAAGGGGGAGAAAAAGTAGGCTAAGTCTTCTCTTTCAAGATGGGATAAACAATGCAAACTAGGTAAACAATACGCAAATTATATTGACATGATTTACTATGATAATTGAATGTTGATTAATGTAATAGAGTTATACATGTATAGTGATTTTATTTTCCTAGTCCCTACTGTCCTAAAGTTTACTTTGATTGCAATTTTCCCCATTGCGGTATTTCGAAATGTTTACAGTGTCAATAAAATCACACAACGGTATCTGAAGAATGTCAAGAACCGAGCTATTGCACAAAAAAACAGCTGAAGAAAATATTGAGGCCAGATTCTTCTCAGTCCGGGTAATTATTTCTTTTACATGATCGATAAGATGCAACCAACTGCTACGCATGCTCTTTGTCTTCTTGTTATGCCTCTATATTAATTAGGCTATGTGAAGTATAAGCTCAGTTGCTCAACTAATCAAGCGAATTAGTTTGGCACCTGCTTCTGAACAGGAGAAACTGACCTGAATATGTGAAAATTGAAAGTTACAATTTCAACCTTAAAATCACCTAGAAGAAGGGGGATGAATAGGTGAATAACGGGGAATTAAAGTAACAAATCACTTTTTAATTGTTTTAAATGTTTAGTCAATTTTATGCTATGTTGAATTGTCACAATAATAAATAAAGCAATAAATAATACAAGATTTGTTGACAAAGAAGATCCCTCCCAGGATTAAAAAATCTGGACCAAGTCAGTGACTTTCACTATAGACAATAAGAATGTACAGTATGATGTAGCCTAGAAAATCCACTAGACTCCCTAATCTAATTTCTGCAATCTCCAAGATTCGCTGGAATGTGCTTCACTCACACCTGCTTTCTTCTATAATTGTTTATCTTCTTAGATCACCGAAAATACATTGTTCTTGTACTCTTCCTGTGCTTCTAGTCCAACCTTCCTGATCAATCTTTGGCAACCTCTGAAAGCTGTTGAGAAAGTGCCTTCCTGATTATACATGGGAAGTGAGTGTTTTGGATTATGTGATTTTGATATTTTTTTCCAACTTGTGGTTGATTGATATCAAGATGTAAAATTGTTGTTTGATCTCCAAAAGATGTTATGAAGGCAGAAAATGATGATCAACCTTCGTTTTCACTAAGTGGGGCTTGTATATTTACAGTAGAGAGGTATTTGGGTAATATAGGATACATAAAACTCTCGAAAATTGCGAACTAGGGTTTCTCGGAAAATACCATTGCTCGAGTGCCAGGTGTTGCTCGAGCTATAATAGGGCAGTAATTATTCTGTTTTGGACGCTGGATCATTAGTTTTGCAAACAAAATTTCAGTGACTATTTCTCTACGTTTCATACTCAAATCCAGAGACTCAATTCATCTATACAACATCCCAAAAGACTCATTGGCATACACAACTCTTATAATAATCATTTTGTCTAAAGAATGACCAATACAAATTAGCCTATGTTTGGCCCCCATTCTTTTAAAAATTTATTTTTTTAAAATTCATTTTCAATCACACATTCTTTTATAAAATAATATTACATGTAAATAAAAAAAAATTTCTTACTTTTTAACTACACAATCTCCAGCAAAACACTATTCAAAATACATTTTTTGTCCTAAAATGAGGCTCAAACAAGGGCTTAAACCTAACAGACCCCATTGATATTTTGTGACAAAAACTATACAATACAAGTCAAGAAAAAAAAAAAAACTTATCTACCCAAACTTAAATGTATGTCTCTAGCATTCCTTGTTAAATTTGTTTCCTGAAATTAATAACACAAATATCAAGTGTAAAAATACGTGAAGCAGGAAATATAACGATTGAAATGCACTATCATAAATATGCAAGTTAGATTGAGAAGTAATAGTAATGTTAATTAAAACCCCAATTGCAACATTAATATCACAAAATATCAAAATTCAAAAAAGCTAAGTATTCAAATGATATGGAATGTCGTGAAATACTATCATCTCTCTCTTACTGCGAAATCTCCCTAAAATGCCATCCCATCTTCATCTCAACTATTTCCCTTTTTGTCACAAACAACTTAAGGATGCATTTGATAGCATACACAAATATAATCAATGATCAGTAAACTTTCTCACATACTTAGTTCAAGTTAAAATGGAGTAAATTGTATAAGTAACTCATTTGTATAAAATAGCACTAACCTTTGTATGTAGGAATCTAAACCTCAATTTTGTAAGAAAAGACATGCTAAACATCACTGTTAATAAATTTATTCATCCACTTATGAAAGTCAAATCAATAATAGCATACTAGAGTCTATAGAAGAAGCTCATTTTTATGTATATTATTATTCTCTCCCCCTGAATTTGAAACTATAAATTTATTTAAATTTTTTTTGAAGCCCATCAATTTTTCTCATTTTATGTGCAATGTTTTCTTCATTAAGTGACTAAGATGATCATTGTAAAGAGTTTTAGGCAGGTTAACCCAAGTTAGATAATCATAGGCACCCGTTTATGAGAAACCCTTCAAACTTAATTGCACAAGTCAAATAGGCTATGAAGAAGAATATATGATATTGAATTTTTTCTTTTAAGGGAATATACTTGAGCTTAAGTATACTATAATAATGTCAATTTATGTTCAAGTCACCTTACCAAAATATGATTGTCATCCCAAATCTCGCACAAGTGGTCAAGTCCAACTCACAATATTATAGTGTGTGTAGTGCAAATGGTATATGAAGAAATCTATACTAAATACTCTAAACAATCTAAACAAGTAATGAAAAATATGCTACAACACATCAATTAAACTCATACTTGATCACAACACACATTTTTAAGTAACACATCATTCTGTAATGTCAATTTTTTTTTTTCAATTGATAAAACATGAATGCACCAAATACGCAAAAATAAAAAATAAAAATATAGAAAAATAAAAAATATATGCAACACTAGAAACAAAAAAAAATGTGCACGTGCCAATGCAAACAAAATGAGATGCATGTTATCATGAATAAACACGATTGTGTATAAAAAATACCAACTCACTGAGACAGAAAACTATTCTCCCCTTGAAGAGTAACAAAATCAGCATCATCAATCAGAGCATTTCTCTAATCATAGAGATCACTCTTTTTAACCCAGACTTGTCTAGTGGAAGACTTATTCCGAGTCAACTGAGTCATTAACTCGGTCAATTGATTCACTTGATTAGTGAGGAAGTCAATTCGGCTATCACAATCCTTTTTTCTATTTATAGTGAAATTCTGATTTGTATTTCTATTTAGGAGTTTATGACAACTAGGCCTTAAATGTCCTAGTTCACTATAATTGAAACAAGTAGGGATAAACCTAGGTCCAAAGTTATGTGGTAGCTGATATCTATTCCTAGGTTGGTAAGTCATATGCTGTTTAG
The DNA here is from genome assembly GCA_019395295.1 of Osmanthus fragrans. Classification (NCBI taxonomy): domain Eukaryota; kingdom Viridiplantae; phylum Streptophyta; class Magnoliopsida; order Lamiales; family Oleaceae; genus Osmanthus; species Osmanthus fragrans. The sequence goes on along the minus strand of JAEDXY010000043.1, from coordinate 1,170,513 downwards.
TAGGCCTCTGTCCTACAATATCCGTGTTTTTAAGTTTAGGATTAGGAACATATTTAGGCCAGTTGGGGATAGGGATAAAAATGGTTTTGGAAGTACTAGCACTATTATGATCGGTCTGTTTATATCCAAAACCTCCCATGTTCCCATCAGGCTTATTCAACCCTAAAAGATTATCCAGTTTCTGAGATCCACTCATGAAGGAATAGAGTTAAGTATTGGATTTCTCAAGGTTGCTTATCAGGGTTTTAACCTTAGCCTCTAAGTTATTCTTAACTAATTTTAACTCAATAAGGCTTTTGATTGACTCCTAAAGGTCATATATAAGTATCTCTCTTTCTAGTTTAAGTGCATTAACCTTCTTAAGCACGACTTTATTCACCTTCTTAATCTTAAGACTCTTCTCAAATGATTGATAATAAGCTTCACGAATTTTTTCCTCATATTCAAAATGTTCGTCAGAGTGCTCACCATTATCTACTTCCCCAACCTTCTCATCATCCTTATCAGATTCACTCATAATCCTAGAAGTAAATGCCATAAACTTCCCACTTTCATCATGAATGAGCCTCTCACTTTGATAATTCGAGCTAGACTTGTTATCAGTGAGAGTTGTATTCATAGCTTTACCCTAATTTCTCTTACGGTTAAGACACTCACTACTATATTGGCCAAAATCTTGACACTTATGACATCTCAAAGACTAAGATCTCTTTCTAGACTCGCTGGGAGCACCTTTTGTCTCTCTTTTGAGGCTCTGTCTTATTTCTAAATATTTTTCGAAATTTCTTAGTGAAAGAAGCTATATCCTTATCATACTGATCTCAGTATCAGTAGAGTCATACTCTTCTTCCTTAACAGTGTTCAAGGTTATAGATTGTTCTTCTTAAGTTGAGATATGGTGAGCTCATAAGTTTAGAGAGATCTAACTAATTCTCCAATTTTAGCCGTATCTAAATCCTTACTCTCTTCGATAGCCATGATTTTAGGCCTAAATCTCTTGGGCAAGGATCTAAGGATTTTTCAGACAATCTTAGGCTAATTCTCACCTAGGTTGAAGCTAGAATTAACTATGTAATTCAAGCTCGCATAAAAGTCATCAAAGGTTTCATCATCCTTCATCCTAATTTCTTCAAACATAGTAGTCAATATCTGTAACTTAGTGTTCTTAACGGACTGAGTTTCCTCATATGTGGTTAACCACCTCATATATAGACACATGCCTAAATTCTTCTGGTAACACAACCATAAATAAAGCATGGAAAGCGTTATTATTTCAATTACACTTATCTAAATTGTTCTGGACCAATTTGCTATAGGAGTGGGGATGAAAACACCATTAACAGTGCTAGAAGGGACAGTTCAACCACTCATTACGCTAAACCAAATACGCTCATCCATCGATTTTAGGAAGGCTTTCACTCCAACTTTCCAATAGGTGTAGTTACTGCTATCAAAATATGGCGGGACAGACAATGAACTACTCATTTAGAAAATTAGGGTTAGGAATTGAATTTGCGCTATGATACAAATTGAAAGTTACTAGTTCTACCATAAAATATCTAGATGAGGGGTGAATAACACGAAACTGAAATTACCAATTAAAAGCACGTCACTTTTTAATTTTTTCTAGATGTTTAGTCAGTCAAGTTAATTTTATTTTATGTTGAATTACCACAATAATAAATAAAGCAGCAAATAACACAAGATTTGTTGATGGAGAAAATCTTTCATAGGATTAAAAACTCCGGGGCCAAGCTAGTGATTTTTACTATAGACAGTAAGAACTTACGGTATGATCTAGCCCAGAAAATCCACTAGATTCACTGATCTAATTTTTGCAATCTCCAAGACTAGCTGAAACGTGCTTCACTCACACTTGCTCCCGATCTTCTGAAATTATCTCTCTTATGGATAACCGAAAACACCTTGTTCTTGTATTTTTCCTGTGTTTCTGGTCCAACCACCCTCAATTTTCAGCAACCTCTAAAAGTTATTGAGAAAGTGCATTCCCGATTATATTTAGGAAGTGCGTGTTTTGGATTATGTGATTTTGTTGTTTTTCCTAACTCATAGGTTGATTGATCTCAAGATATAAAATTGTTGTTTGATCTCTAAAGGATGTTATGAAGGCAGAAAATAATGATCAACCTACGTTTTCTCAAAGTGGTGCTTATGTATTTATAGTAGAGAAGTATTTGGGTAGCATAGGATAGATAAAACTTTTGAAAATTGTGAACTAGGGTTTCTTAGAAAACATCGTCACTCGAGCGTCAAGTGGGTCGCTGGAGCGATAGTCCGGTGACAGGTGGGCGACAATGATTCTATTTTGGACGGTTGAGCATCAGTATGGTGACAGACTAGCATAATTCTGCCGACTCTTTCTCCATGTTCCATGCTCGAACCCAAAGACTCTTAGTTCATCTATACAATATCCCAAAAAACTCATTGACTTTTACAACTCTTTTATAACAATCATTTTGTTTAAAGAATAGTCAATACAAATTAAAACCTAACAAAAATAATAACTTATTTTGATACTAGAGGAGGGGTCATTTTAAACGCTTGAGGTTTTTTATACAGCCCATCAGTAAATTTATTCAGAAATGAGAGGAAGGATTCTGAAGAAAAGAACGTGACTGGGGTATCTAAATGGATTCTGATATCTGCAGCCAAATGTTTTTTGAACATTTGATTGGATTCAAACACGGTTTAATTCTTAATTTTGATCGTGCAGTATACATTATTGAGGTCCCGTTTGACCCACATTTTCATTTTCATTTTCATTTTCATTCTTCTACTCATTTTCAACCACACATTCTTCAATAAAATAATATTTTCCATCACATCAATAACTTTTCCTTCTTTTTCAACCACACATTTCCCATCATATCACTATTTCAAAATTCATTTTTTCCAAATAATTTCTATCAAACACACTCTGAATATTGTTAAATAACTTTTACAACTCATGATAATCTCAGTTGTTTTATATAGATTAAATTAATGATCAAGGTTTACAACTGTCTAGAATATCTCTCTTTTACATTCTTCTATGTTCTTGAGTTTCAAAAGATTTTTCTTTAGAAACCATCATGATTAACATGAATTATGGCCTCTTCAGTTTTGCTCTACCTTTCATTTACTAAATTCCATGGCAGAATTTGAAATGCGAGACTGCAGAACTGAGTACGAAGATCGAGCTCCTTGAGGATTCAAAGAGGTTGTTCTCCCAACCTGATTCTTTCCTTATAAGCTGCTAATTGTTAATATTGTACACCTAGCAAAAAGGATACTCATAGCGTGTTGGTTAAACCCAGAAAGTGTACATGTAACTAGGTTTTCAAATAATTAGCTAAACCTGGAAACTATTTAAGTTAATAATTTCAATTACTATAAGGTATTGATTGTTTTGAAAATAAGTGACTTTTTTCAAAAGTAAATTATCAAACCATGTTCGTAAACAAAAAATATTCTTAGATGTAACTTAAAGTAAATGACTGGAGTCATTTTCTGGGATTCTTGGACTCATGACAGAAAGCTTCTGGGAGATGGTTTGGATACTTGTTCCATAGATGAATTACAACAGGTCGAAGAACAGTTGGAAAGAAGTTTAATCAGCATTAGGGCGAGAAAGGTATGTCATAACATTTTGTCCAGTCCATAAAGCGAACTGCTAACATAAAAAATAAGCTTGACTAAGCCTGTCATTTGAAAATGCCCAGAATTTGCTATTCAAAGAGAAGATTGATCAGCTGAAAGAACAGGTAATTTACGTCTTTATATATCAAGAATTTTCATTTATAAAATGCTCAGTTATATGTATACAAAATTACAAATTGTTTTTTCAGTGCTTGTTATTTTGAACATTTTTATTTGATAATGCAGGAGAAAATCCTAGCAAAACAAAAGAAAGAATTAAGAGAAAAGGTGGGTTTTACATATTAATATTATTTTAATAAAATGATGTTATTATTTAAAGTAAATGATTAAACATAAAGGAAAAACGAGTACAACTACTGATACAAGCAATGCCCTATCTATATATATGCAATTGGGAGTATTACTCCATTTACAACATATAATAATCTCTTTTGCAGTCAGCTTTGTGCCGGTACTCCTTGCACAATTGCAATAAGGTCTCATTCTTTTCGACTCCATCAGCCCAAACAGCTCCTGTGTCAACCTTTTATCATTCTGATTGAGGCCATAGACCATTTACAAAAGTGATCAGGCCTTTCACTTCTCCTTTAAAATTATGTAACATTAGCTATTTAAATAGCAACTCTATTTCCTTCCCACCATATGTGTGTGATTTTGATTCCTAATTGATCGTGCATCTGATAAATGTACTCTAGGTCAAATTGCACGGTACTTTGTTTCTCTGTTTGGAATCAACTTCTGCCCATACTTTCTTATATCCATGTTGGTAACAGATTTTTAGCACTATAGATAATGCTTTGATTTCAGCCTCCAGTATAGTACATTTCGCATAAGATACATTAAATTCCCATAGTAAATTTTCCAAACAATTTCTCACCACTCCACTTGCCGCCTGACCATCTGTTCTAAAAGTGCCATCAGAATTTAATTTTACGCATCCTGACATAGGCTTTTTCCATAGCACTGTATGTAAAAGGGCGTAAACTTTAAGAGATTTGATCTCTGGAAGGCGAATAAGTCCTGCTTTCCTTGTACTATCAATCAGAATCAATTCTTTTGATCACACTATTGACATTCATCTTATTGCTGGTTCCCTACATTTTCGTTTTTGGCATATTTCTACTTCATGACGTAAAAGTGTGAGGCAATTGAAAAATCAAGCTTAGAACATGTTCAGTATGTTTTAGATTATATGAATTAAAAGGAAATATGTGTATCATTTTCTTGGATGACTGGTCCAGCCTAATTTGTCAAGAAGTGTGGTCACTCCAGGCATCTGCCTAGATAACTTGGCCCAACCAAATCTGTTTTACAACTAACTCTAATCGTACCCGGTGGTTATAACTTGTGATTCATTGAATGTGACTGAAATAATTAGTTAAATATTTGATTTGTGCAGTGTGAGATGGTGCCATTGTCACTGTCAATAATTCCAGACTCGGGGGCTTTTGCTCAAGTTATGGAAGTCGAGACGGCATTGTTCATAGGACCTCCCGAAACACGAGCCACCATTTAGAGTTTGCATAAATTTAGTATGATTACATCAATAAATATTTATACTTGTTTCAATATGTGAAACTATTTAATGGGTGGAAATTACCTAAATTCGTGAACTGAAAATTCATGCTTATATAGTAATTATTGCAGAGTTTACGATGCAGGAAGTTGTACATGTGAATCTTTTTCCATAATGGAAGAATAATGAAGTTCTAATAATCTTTCTTTTATTTTGCTAGTTTGACATCACAATGCAGAAATGAAAAGTTTTAACGACAATGGTAAATGACACATTGACAATTTTGAATCAATTTATGATTCTTAACACTCTTAATTGTGAGTGGGTCCCGCAATTGATTACGATGTTAATGAGATTATAAATAATCTTTGATACAAGGTGATTATTAATGTTGAATAATTAATGTACTAAAAATATGTTTTTGGGTGGATTGAAATAATTCTCTACATTACCTTTCATAAAATAAGTTTTTTGCTGCCTTCAAAAAGGAAATTGGATTAGAATCTCGCATTAAAAATAATAAAAGATGAAGTTAATTTTCATTTTTTCCGTCTTGATGCTTATAGGTGGCACGTTGATTTGATTTGATTCTAATAAGAACTAATTTGATTTACTTCGTTGAGAATTTATTGATTGACCGTAGAAGATAAATATTGAATTGATCCGGAATTGAAAAGTTCACGAGGAGTTTGTTTAATCTTTCGATTCAATTATGAGTAATATATATCTTTCTTTCTGCTAAACATTACACATGTTAGATAGTATAATACATGCATTCATACGATTAGATTGACTAGTGTAATTGCAACATTTTGTATATGTTTGGCTAGATAGAATTGAACAAATTCATTGAATCATGTGAATTATTATCTTTAATTCTGTTTAATTTAGTGTGTTGATTTCAATTCAAATACGACATTTTTCGAGTGAGACTAAGAATCATTTTGACCATTTTATTGCTTTCCCTGTCCACGTTCTAGCCACGGTTTTATTTTTGAAATGTTGAAACAATTATTTATTATATATTGTACTGTCATTGTGAAATGCAACTCACAATATTTTCTTCACGATTTTTTAGGGTTAAAAATAGAAAATTAAATTACATGTTGAACTTTCCAATATTTGCTTTTACTTTTCCGGTCTACAAATAAACGTGGAGGAAGGATTCTTTATAAATTAATGGTCCACTCCAAATCCCTACCACACGACTAGACACCAAACAAATTAAACAAGTGGTAAACGTCAAATAAACTAAGTGGGAAAAAAAAAAGACTTTTACAAATTTATGTAATGTGGTTTTCATTTTTTTGATATTTAAAAAAAAAAATATCTTGTTCGCAATTATGTTGTCCCCACGCCCCCTCGGCCCCTCTCCTCCCTTTTTAAGGTAGTGGTGTGTGTGCTTGCCGTTTTGTGTGGCACGTGCATGCCATATATGAAGAGTTGTGCTGCAGGTAGAGATCCTGCTTCACAGAGCCTGTACAAGACACTCATATTGAAGGGTGGGTGAGATATAATTTTTGACAATATTTTAATCATATGGACCTCATCTATGTGAGTTTTCTGTAAAACATCATTTTCCATGTATGAATTTTGAACTATGTGCTTGTGCTCATGCTGGGTTGCTTCTTTCGGATTTTGTGCAATTTCATCCCAAATTTTAATTCTTGATCCGTTAAAGTATTTTTTTTTCTAGCAAATTCAATCTTCCAACTTTTAATTGCATCAAATTGAACCTGTTAAATCTTCAACCTTCATTTTTGGTTCGAATCAACTGTTTAAAGTTGCAATTTAGTCTCCAAACTTTAAATTTCACCCTTTTTTGTCTATTTTTTTCAATTTCTCGTCCACTCATCAAGTTTCTCCTAATAAACAAAATATAAATTAAAGTAGGCTATAATAAATCAAAAGAACAACGAAATGTCAATATTTTAAAGCTCAAATTAGTGTATTTTTCATTATATATCTTCAACGGATATATGTTGGTGTGTTTATACACAAAATACAGAATGAAATAAACATTAAACATACACCTAATTTATTCTATAAGATGATTGGAAGATATGTTGTTCCTAATCTAGTTTTTAATTTTAATAACATTACCCCTTCTATTAGAGGTAGCCGAGTGTTGTTGCTGTTGTAGATTAGCTGTGACTCTATCTGTTGGAGTTGGCCAATGTGCTGTTATTGGAGATTATGATTATTGGCCTTATCCGTAATCCCAACATGCTCTCACAATATGAAGCTTTCATTGGAGACTCCGAACTTGGGAAGAAGAGTGGCAAACTATAGAGAGAATAGTGGTTTTGTTAGAGAATTATCCAACTGATCTTTACTCGAAAGGTAGGAAGTAGTGAACGATACAAGAGATACACGGAGTACAAACAAAGTGATAATCAATAGTTATATATTTCAGGTGCGAGGAATATAGGATTAATCAATTGGTAAATGATGCCAAGACTATCATAATAAAGTAATGGAACGAGTAGGAGTTGACAAATGATGTACTTGCAAAAGATTGTTAACCTAAGTCCTTTGTTTGACAATCATTACTTGAAAACTCTTTTATCCACACTCATTTTCAACTACATATTCACACAATAAAATATTTTGCATGTAAATTTAAATTTTTTTTTCTACTTTTTAACTACACATTTGCCTAAATAATACTACTCAAAACTTTATTTTCTCCAAATAATGATTGTCAAATAGAGGCTTAAATAAGTTTGCCAAAGCAAGTATCCCCAACATATGGAATATGGGGTACATGGATGATGGACGGACCCACATGGGTCATGTGGGATCAAATGACCCCACATTTTTTTGGGTAAATTACCCAAACCTTATATATTGCCAAGCCCATTTACGACTCATTCACTTGTCCAAGACTTGACTTTTCATTTGTATAATTGCATTTGGATTTTAACGTAAACCTCAGAGAGAGAGAGAGAGAGAGAGAGAGAGAGAGAGAGAGAGAGAGAGAGAGAGAGAGAGAGAGAGATGAATCGACACTGTAGCATGTTGTGGAAAGTTGGAGACCACTATTCATATTTACAGATTTTCTCTACTTGTGCTAAACTACTAATTTTGTGATTTTTCTTTCGTCTAGGTAACAAATTGACAACATATTTGCTTGATTTTTAAAAAAATGAATGATCCAAATAGAGTTCATTGATTTGGGAAACAAATGAGTCATTTGCCAAATGTTATTGGTACTTAATTCTATATGCTCCAATCAACCCCACATATACAGATAAAGGATAAAAAATGAATGAGAAATAAAATAAAAGGCACTCACAATTCCGATAGTTACCGTCTATTCCATGCACCAAAGAGTCACTAAATTTTAAAAATGTTAAAATGCACCAAAGGCTCATTGATATCCCTTCCTAGTTCTCTTTATTTTGGAAATTATTTGATAGAGATGTTGTACAAAGAGTCACTAAAATTTAAAATATTAAAATATCGTTTAAAAAAAATATATTTTAGTTTTTGACCCCACAATATAAAACATTTGGCTCTGTCCCTGATGGGGTAATGCGATGAGTGGAAGTAGAGGTTGAGATGAAGAGAGTGAATTGAAAAATTAAAATGTTCTCTTTAATAGGAGTATTTAGAGTTTGATAGATTACCAAAGTTTTTAAAGGGACTAAAAAAGTAAAAAATTATAAGCAAGCGATACCATTCCAAAATGTTTGCCAATTAAACTTCAACAAAAAGCAAGTTCAAAACTTGAAGCAACCGACAGTCTCTTTCACGCGTATGAAAATCAAGCTTCAAAGTTGGAAAGACTTCTAACTTCAAAGCAAAGCAAAAATCCTACCACAAAAGCCAAAGCTCCCAAGTAGCAGCACCCTACTCTCTCTCTCTCTCTCTCTACATATATGTTATTTTGTAAGGGCGAAACGCTAAGTACACATCGACATCCCAATTAAATCGGCACCTCTCTCTATACATACGCACACCTCTCTCTGTCTCTAAGATTGTGGGATATGGGTGCTTTGACTGCAAATCTACTGCAGCTCCCATCAGAGTTGAAGCCACTAGCAGAAGAAAAAACATCTATTTTTCTGCACAAAACAAGGAGGAGGATTCCGACCAACAAGAATCAGTCCATTGTCCCTGTGCACTTTCTATCCTTAATTTCCTCATGCTTTATGTTCTGTGGATTTCTTGAAGAAAAGGGTTCATGTTTTTTTATATAATTATAATTATTTTTTTTTAATTTTTGATCAGGTTGCCAGATTGTTTGGACCGTCTACATTTGAGGCATCAAAGCTGAAGGTTGTGTTTTTAGGAGATGATGAAAAGAAGCATCCGGGAATGCTCCCAAGAACATATACATTTACACACTCTGATATAACCTCTAAGCTCACTCTTGCCATCTCCCATACCATAAATAATTCCCAGGTAATAATACTTCTAACGTACAAATAAATATGAGTTTACCCGTGTAATCAATTGAGATTTTTAATGACGTTTTAAGATTTATAAAGTTTATGTGTATTAATGTAAACTTTTTAAGACACTCTAAAAATTATGGAGTATTCAATTGAGACTTTTATAGACTTTTAAAAACCCTTATAAAAGTTTCTAAAAAGTTACAATGTATTCAATTAAAACTTTTTAGAAGTCTCTATAAGTTTTTGGATATTCAAATTTTAATAATTTTTGGAAGCTTTTATAAAAATTTCTGGAGTACTAATTTTTAAGTAGAAAATACTCATAAAATCTAAAAATTTGTCTCTCATTAATCACGAGATTTTGGGAGACTTTTACATAAAAAAGATTTTTTTTTTTCCAATATTTCTTTCATTTTTCCTTCTAAGAACATTACAGCTATGATTAAAATTTATTTTTTCTATTGATTCTCTCTCTCTCTCGTTTATTTCTATTTTTTATGAAAACAAATTAAATTGAATTCTTGTAACTTTTTTTTTTCATTCATTTTTTTTTTGTGAAAAATATCTATTTTCTTGTTAAATTATAAAATTTTATATGACAAATTTGTAATTAAATGTATTTATATTGATTTATATTTGTTTTTAAAATTATATTATATTAATAATATTGAATATTAACTTTATTTTTTATCATTAAATTTATTAAAGTCTAAAAAAGTTATAAAATGAAAGTCTATAGAAGTCTACGAAAGAGTTTTACTAATTCTATGCAAATTTATGAAAAATTCATGAAAGTCATCACTTAAAAAAAGTCCATCAAAATCTTCAAAAGTCTCAATTGAATACACATATAATGTAGATAGTCTTGAAGATAAATTTAAAATAAATAATTTTTTGTTGTTTAATAGTTTAACCCTTTTAGACGAGATCGTACAACATGATATCATTATAAGCAGAAGTCCTAAGTTCAAGTTTCTCCGTCGCTCATTTATAAAAATTATGTACTGCATTGCTCATTAACTATTTAAGATTTAAGATTAAGTGATTTGACTAAAAAGACAAGGAAAATAATTTGGACCTTTCTTGCAGTTACAAGGATGGTACAACAAATTACAAAGAGATGAAGTGGTGGCAGAGTGGAAGAATATCAATGGGACAATGTCTTTACATGTTCACTGTCACGTAAGTGGTGACCATTTCCTGCTAGATCTATTTGCTAGCCTCAGATACCACATTTTCCGCAAGGAACTACCCGTGGTAAATTCTCCAAGTCAATTTTAAGTACTAGCATTTGAAATCAAACTCACTCCACCTGAAATATGTACTATCTTATTTAAATCTTAGGTAGCCCAAGTCATTTTCTCATAAACTTGAACTTAAGACTTTTTAATGATATCACGCGGTTTAAGTGCACCTCATCTATTTGCCAATCACACGATTTGGCAACAACACATTTCTCTTTCTACATACATCAATTAAATTGAAAATATTATTGCTATTTATATTTGAGTTCCTTGATCAAATCTACTTATTGATCATTAGGTGTTGAAGGCTTTTATTCATGGAGACAAGAACTTGTTCAGAAATTATCCAGAATTGGAACAAGCTTTGGCTTGGGTATACTTCCACTCCAACACCCCAGAATTCAACAAGGTGGAGTGCTGGGGGCCTCTCATTGAAGCAGCTTCTCCTTCTAGTGGGGCCAGTGCAATCCAATTAGAGGCAGGAAAATGTTCGTGTGGGGTCAAGGTTGACTAATGAGAGCGTGACAATTATATTGGAACAAGGGTGCTTCGGGTTCTGATAGATTTTATTCAAAATTACGTTAGTTTGGATATCGACTAAGGGTCAGTGAATGATTTTAGGTGCGTCCGACGATGTCGAGGGCACCCCCTCTCCCCCTCCCCAACCGGGCCTCCAACAACAAACTGTGGTCTTTGGTCTTCATGCTAGATTTATTTTTCTCAATTTAATATTTAAAAATGTGTTTAAATGTAATTATTGTTGGGAAAATGGCATCATAGGCTGATTTTGACATAATTTTGAGCAGGACCGTTCATTAATTTTAAAAGATCAAAATTAATTCGTGTTCTCTTCCGTGAGAATATCGAAATCATATATTTACTCGTCAAAAATGATAATCGAATGAATGAGAAATTTGAGTTTAAAGTGAACCAATGGAAGATAATAATATGTATTGGATGGAAAACAAATGATGTTTGCCCCACATAGGAAAATGATGAAAGCAAATGCCGCTTTATATATAGCTACATTTTGAAAATGTGTAATCAAGTATAGTATAGATACCCTTTTCATGTATGCGCACTCGATTTTCTTTGTTTGAAACCTACGAAATTCCATTTCCTTTTCTGCATAAAACTTTTAATCTTCTTTCTACAAGTTTGTAATTTCTATCAAAGTCTTGGTGATCGGTTCAGATACAGCTTCAGTTAGTCGGAGTAAAAATTCAGTGCTCAATTTCTGCAGATCCACCGTTATATCCAGTGGCGGACGCAGAGATTTTATATTAGTGGGTCACACTCAAACAAGTCAAAAAGCTAACAAAAAATTTAACTATTCGATATCCAAACCAACAGACAATGCCGACAAGATGACAAGATATAATTTACATCCAAACCAACAGGCAACGCTGGCAAGGCGATAAGATAGCCAAACCAACAAAACAATTGAACAAACAACGCCGACAAGGCGACAAGGGGCAACCAACATAACAAGAAAACAGTCCACAAATCAATTAATTGTACCTCTAAAATATAAGAGATTTTAAGGGTTAAACCGTTAAAGAGCTTACTTGGGTTGAGATTGAAGCTCAACTATTACAACAACTTCATCAAAATCCCTAATCTGTGACTGTGACTGTGATTCTGAAGGTGAACGGCTCACGGCTGCAGCCTGCATACCTACAAAAAGGCGAGCGAATAGCGATTAGCATCGCGAGAAGATGAAAGCATAAATGAAGGACTAAGAAAAAAAAATGCTTGAGGATTGCAGGATCACAACAAGTTCATTATTTTCGTTTTTTAACGATTTTGCCGTGTTTTCTTGACTGAAATTCAAGGGAGGTAAAGTAAGGAACCTGGTCAGTGGTCTCCACACTATAAGAGAAGAACCCCTGACGCCGACAGTAGAAGACCCAATGGCGACGGCGGAAGATGAAGGGCGACGACGCACAAGACAGATTTTCATTTGAACGGCGGTCGGGTCCAAACAGAACAAGAAAGAAATTATTTAATAAAGGACTTCCCCTTATGGGTTTTCTGAGAAGAAGCATAAAAGCCCTCACTCCCGTCGTAGAAGAAGAAGAAGGAATTGGACTGAGGAGTGAAGGCGGTGTCCTCTCTGAACTCTCTCGACTCTCAGTCCCTCTCTCCGTGTCAAATGGACACCTTCCACATTGGGTGTGTCATCTAGGTCACAAAAAGGTCCAATGGGCCATTAATTTGCAATTTTAATGGCCCACTGTCATTTGGCTTAAAATTATACCGATTTTAAATGGAAAAAAAAAAAATTTGGTAGGTCACAGGACCCACCAAGTCCAAAGGTGGATCCGCCCTTGGTTATATCCTAGGAGACAGATGCTCACAAAATCCTCAAACACTTACAGTAAGGGAACAAATTTGTTTTTAAGGAAACCGTGTTTAGATATGTCTTGGTTTGCAAATTCTTTTCCCCTTACCAATTAAAATATTACTCCAGTTTGTTCTTGTTCAATTTATGTTACTGTAGTGTTGCTTTTAGTTCTGTAAATTAATTTGCAGTTTTATTTACTGTTCGTATTCTTTCTGAAATAATAAAACATTACTGTATTCTGCAATTATATAATTCAACAAATATTAGCCTATTTATTTATGTATGCTTGCATAGAAATAAATTGTAACAGTCATGAAACATAAGAGTGACTGCTGGCATAAGTATAAATGTTAATTGACTAACTAAAGGAATTTTTTTTTTTTGGGTCCTTTTTGATCATGTGTATTTTGGTTTATCACCGTTGTTCTTGAAGGAGGCAGCCACGATTTTTCTGAATAAACCGACCAAGTACACCAAATGACCATATCCTTGGCCAAATCAACCTCCATGTTAGTTTATGTGGACAATATTAATTTAAGTGATTATCAACAAAAAAAAAAAAATTAAATTAAATCTAGTGGTTAAATAATAACAATTTAAAGTTCAATAATGTTTTGTGACCACTAGGGCTGGACATGGTCCGGTCCGATTCGGTTCTCTTCAGAATCGAATCGAACCAAAAATTTTCGGGTATTTAGTAAATGGAATCGTCGGGTTCAGATATAATTATGGATCCGTTCGGGTTCGGTTCAGTTCAGTTCGATTCCGTTCAATTCGGTTCGGTTCCGTACCATTATTAAATTTTTTAACATTTATAATAAAAATAACTAATAACACGTTCAATCTTAGAGCCCGTTTGATGCACATTATTTTGAAGAAAATACATTTTTTTTGATGTAATGATGATGAATATGTGGTTGAAAAGTTATTGATGTGATGGAAAATTTAATTGAAGAATGTGTGGTTGAAAATGAGTAGAAGAATAAGAATGAGAATGAGAATGAGAATAGGAATCAAACAGGGCCTTAATTTTATAAATTGACGTAGTTCAATTTAATAAATATAAATAACAAGTTGTACAATAAGATTAATTTACAAATATATACAAATACCAAAAAACATATACTAATACTAAAACATCGGTGATTCATTTCCTATCAAGAATTCATTTGCTTTAAACATTTAAATCTACATAAAATAAAGAAATATAAATTAGAAGTTATAGAGATAAAATTATTTTAAAGTATTGTTAATACTTACCAACTATTTGTTAATTTGCTAATTTATTTAGAAAAAAGTTAAATAATTTGATTTATATAATATAAAAAAATAGAATTTTTAAAAAGATTCAGTTCTTGTTCGATTATTCGATTTTTGGTCTAGAACTGAGAACCAAACCAAAACTTTCGGATCTAGATTCGGGTATTTAATTTCAGAAGAACCGTTCAATTCGATTCCGATTCGGACCGATTCGATTCGGGACTTTTGTCCAATTCTAATGACCACATTGAGTATACAAGGATCTTTAGGTTGGATGGTTGTGTTGTGTTGTGTTGTGTTCCATCCACCCCGAGGAGTCCCCACCTTGCAACGTTAGATCGGCCGCTGCTACGGGTTACAAATCATGCCGGCCACATATTTCCCATTCGGTGTACCGTATACATCATAGACAGTCTACCACCTTAGTTATCTCAACGTGGCCAGCCCTTTTCACATTGATGCATACATTGGGAAACGGGTTACGAATTATTTAATGGACAAAAGATTAATAATTTCTCCATCACAACAATCAGAATGGTGCCACTTTTCCGCATATTTACATTAATCCCAAATTGCAATGTACGTCTATTCATCTCTTAGCCCATATTTGAATCTATTTTTGGAGAATTGATTTTGTAAAAGATGCTATTTTTAAGAATGTAGGATTAGAAAGTAAGAAATTTTTTAGATTTTATGCATAAAACTATTTTAATAAAAAATTGTATATTTGAAAATAAATTTAAAATAATGAAGCGCAAACAATGACTTAATATATTTGCCAGAACCAAATTGATTCTAACAAATGCCATTAGAGCGGTCCATTCAATGTCGTCTTGAAGCTTGCATGATCATTAATCGAGGTTAAATCTATCAAATGTCACCCAACTTTATATTTAGTATCACTATGTCTATTCAATTTTATTTTATTTTACCATGGTCACCTAATTTTGTATAACATTTCACTATGACCAACCAAATTTTTTTTTCATCCTATTCACTAATTTTAAAGAGGGTAAAATTGTAACTTTGCATTATATATATAAAATAAATTTTTAAAAATAAAGGTAGTTTTTTAAATAAGTTTTTATTTCATTTTAGAATAAATTTTTATCTTATTTTATTTTTTAAGGAACGTTTTTTTCTAATATTTATTTTATTTTATTTTTCTTAGTAACTTTTTTTTTTTTAAAATAAGCTTTTATTTTGTTTTAAAAACATTTTTTTTATTTACATACGTTTTTATTTTATATTATTTTTTAAATAAGCTTTTATATTTTTTCATTTAAAAAAAATGATTTTCTTTTATTTTTTTAAATTTATTATATATATAATGCAAAGTTACTGTTTTACCCATTTTAAAATTAATGAAAACGATGAAAATAATTTTGGTGGACGTAGTGAAATGTTATTTGAAATTGGATAGTCATGGTGAAATAAAATCAAATTGAGTGATCATGATGATATTAAATATAAAGTTTGGGGGGCTATTAGTGTATTTAGTTTTGACGTTTGCTATTTTCTCAAATATTTTACTCGTGCAAAATTACTTAATGCAATTATAATTATTGAAAGAAACAATATAAGAAGAGACAGAAAGAGTCATTTCATGCGGTCAACAAACGAGGAAAATGCATCTTTAAATCGCCTTTAATTTTTGTTGATGTACTCGATCTCGATCGTACATTTTATAATCTGAATTATGATATATTTAGAGGGTGTTTGAGCCCTATTTTTATGAAAAAAAAAATTATATTTTAGAATAGTAAATTGATGGAGAATATGTAGTTGAAAAATAATGATTTTTTTTTTTATTTACAAGTAATATTACTTTCATGAAGAACGTGCGATTGAAAAGAAAAAAAATAAAAATGCATTGTGGAACAAACGGGAATCAAACAAATAAAAAGAGTTTTGCTAGGAACCCCTACCAACAACTCACAATAAGGGGAACCGGGGGGGAGGGGAGGGGGTGAGTGGGTTGGCAATTTTTTTATTTTGAATGGACCCCATATTTGTGAGTTATCTATGTGAACCCTATCCGTACATGGGGCAAAACTCATATAAAAAGTCTGTCAAAAAGTATCAGGCACGTCTCAATATAGAATCCCTTTGGATGGATTGTCTCGATTATTATTATTATTTGTTCTAGTTTATATTTATTTCTTTTTCTTTTTTTCTCTAAAATTTTAGATCCTATAGAATGTTCTTAAGACATAATAACGGAAAAGAAGGAACATTTTTAAATTTGAAATGAGGGAAAAGAATATACTACTACCACCTGTACTTAATTATTTTTGAAATACAAGAGATTTTTATATTGTGTTTTTCCTTTCTTTTTTTCTCATTTTCCCTTCTTGAAAACTAAACTTACATTAATTAACGTACCTTAAGTTTATATTTCTTGGGTATATGTAGATTAAGTTCTAAATCAATGTGCATACGGCTCTTTGAGCCAACGCTCACATTGCTTCTCCTCATAGTTCAGGTGACATTGTTCGATTTGCCTCGTTGAATATTGCCTCATTTGACGGCTCAACTTTCATGAATAAGCTGATCTATTAGTTTCTCTTATCGATCCTCAGAAATAGAGTATTTCAAGACTACATGCGTTGACTTGATGTAATGAGCAATTACTTAAATGAGACAATCTGTTATTATCTAGTGGTTTTGAAGATGAGACTCTCCATGGTGATGAGAGGCTTTTGTCACACGGGGTATTCCATTAAGGTCAATGGGTGTACTCATAGGACAACATTATACTTCGCTAAGGTGGCAATATGACATGGTTCCACCTCGAATGATGATTTAATAATAATTTTGGGCTTTGTCTCTATCTTTCGATCATTTGAGTTTTAGCTTATTGCCCAACATGATTTATAATACATTATTATTTTTTGCCTTACAGGGACATTCCATAATTCCATTTTAGAACAACATTTTGAGGGAAGTTTCTGTAATACATGGTAGAATTGCGCTCCGCCCCATTGACACCCGGCAACATCGCTGCTATATGTGGGTGGCAAATCATGCTGACCACAAATTGCACATTAGGAAACCATTGCTGTCCTCCACCTTTAACACGTTAGCTATATCAATTGGATTTGGGGACTTCCTGATGAGGAGGTTTGTTGAAACGTTTTTCACGTTGTGATGCATATATTAGGAAACCAGTTACGAAATTGTTATTGTGTAAAGTATTTTATTGTAGAAAAGTCAAAGCATGTGTCAAACAAACGAGCGCTAAAAATGTAATTTGTAGTGTGCTTTTGGAGTCTGTATAAATAGCTTATACGCCCTAATAGTGTATTGAATGAAGTCTTGTGAAAAAAAATAAAAAATAGATTTATAAATTAGTATATGAAATACTTATAATCAGAATGTAAAATAGATTTTGAGGAACAATACAAACTATGTCAATGGAAGGTAAACCATTATTTATGTAAACTGTTACAGTGAAATAGAGAGATTTTGTGTCATAAACTTTGTTTTGAAGATTATGCAATTTATTATATTCTTATTGCTTTAGGTTATTAGTACTAAAATGTAGAGCTTGATGTGTTCTTAAGGCTGCTATCATGCTAGATGAACATGGCCACATTGACCTTGTTCATCCAAGGAGTGCCCACCTACATCGGCCCTCTGTTCGAATAGAGCCGACATGGTGTTCGAACAACTTTACTCTAAAAGAAAAAGCTCCTTGTGAGATGAAAAATCGTTAAACGGTTTCTTTACAAATAATTTTTCAAGTGCAAAGGTATTTAAATATATAAATTATCTGTACAATATTCTGAAATTATTTATAATTTACAAGATTATATCTCGTTAAAAAAATTCAAAATGTATAAGATTTTCATCTACGGGCATAATTTATTTAAAAATTATTAAAATGAAACTTTCATGTTGTTATAGGCATTGATGTGTATCTCATAATTAACCATATGCGCTTGTGACATAGTATTTTGGGCAACTAGAAACAAAATATATTTTCTTTGACGTAAGTTAAAATATATATATATTTTTTTCTCTTATCATATAAAAGTAATGCTCTTTGCATAGGAACAATATGGGAAAAAAAATTGAAAGGAAAGGAAAAAGAAAAAGAAAAAGAAAAGAAAAGGAAAAATATAATATTCTAATCATTTAATAACAATTTTTAAACATAGCATGAAACAAAATGGTAAAATTGAAAATACGTGATTATTTTTGGCTTATAGGGAGATTCCATTATGCAACAAACTTTGGGAAATCATTATGTAATTTTTTATAAGCGCGCTACAATTTAATTGCATAAAAGATCCATAACTTTTAAACATTATTATTTTTACGTCCATTATTTTTCTCACGACATTCTTATCCTAATATTTTCATTAATTATCACATCTTTTCCTTGATGACAAGTTTAAAAAGACATATTGCCATCATATTTTTAAATTAGCAAAAGTAAAAATAAATACAAATTGCAACTAAAAATTCTTTCCTCATTTTAAAGCACACTAATACAATTTTTGGACTAAAATTATCATTACAGATAATTTCTAATTAATGAAAGGTTAAGGATAGAAACACAATGAAAAAGTTAGGGATGTAAATTTGACAATAAATAAAGATTAATAATTTTTAATGCAATTATAGTTTAGGAAAATGTCTTTTGTACACCATGCTTTATAGCATGGTGTACAGTCCCCTCACATGAGAAGGGGTCCCACCATGAAGAAAAAATTTATGGGACCCCCTCTTGTGTGAGGGAGTTGTACACCATGTTGTAAAGTATGGTGTACATGTAGCATCCTTCTATAGTTTAATGCATTTACAAAAGAATATGGTATGAATATAACCAATTTTTAAAAAGAAATTAATGTCTCATTAATAAGTAATCTGAGCGGTATTCTGTTATTTACTATATGAAACATATATAAATAATAGGATAAGAAGATCTTACATTTAAGTCAATCATTTAGGTAATTTCAGAACTAAAGAACTAAAAACAAAGTCTATAATTGTACAATAAACTAGAGATTAAGCATCCTCCCTTTTTTGAGTTTATTTTCAAAAATCCAGTAAGATGCAATAATAATTAACACATTGCAACATGATTTAACAAACAATGTAAATTGCAATTTAAATAAATTAAGTACACTATAACATGATTTAACACGCCTCGATCATTGAGAAAACTAAAATTTTAAAAGAGAATTACATAAACTGTAATCGAGTGTAAATCACAATTTCAAAATATTATATAAATTGTAATTGGGAATGATACAGTGTAAGATACAATAAATTTTCCGGAAAATTACATAATTGTAATTTGCCAAAAATTACATTCACATCAAATAGTTAAATAAAATGTACTTACCACATTTTTCTTTAAGCGCCAGTAAAAGTTGTAATTTTACAAAAATCAACATTTTTTTATTCACCGCATATTGTATCAATATTTGAGTAAATTGTCCATATAGTTTCTAAGGCCCATAACTATTAGAAGACCGTCACTATTTCTTTTAGAAAAATTGAAACAGATAGCTTTAATATGGAACATAAAAGGTTCAAAATAGGGATGGCGATTAGGGGTGTAAGCGGTTCAATTTTATCAATTTTTGATAAATTTTTAAACCAAACCGTTTAAATCGGTTTGAGAAAAATCCAAATCTAAACCAAACCATTTTCAATGGTTTGAACAAAACTCAAACCTAAACCTAACGGTTTGGTCCGATTTTAAACCGTCGATTTCGTCGTATATATTTTTTTAATTGTCTACTTTTATGTCAATAATTCATTGAATTCAATATATATTTATATCTTACTAGCAACAAATTTAAAACAAACTAAATATAATTACTATAAATTTAAATACTAACTAAATCAAAGTAAAATCACAATAAACTACAATATAGGTTTTTTGTTTGCTTTTTTTAGGTTAGTGACGTTACGATAACCTTACAATATATGTCTACTAAATTAAATATAAAGTCCAAAAAAAATAATGATATCCACCAAGACCTCTTGATCATCATATTTAAAAAAATGTTACTAATTTGATAGAGAAAATAACCAATCACAATAATAAAACAATTGTTTATAATATCTTAACATAATAATTACACAAGCTTACCGTTGTATGTTGTTATAAACTCAATTTCTTACATATACTCAAACATCAATTGGTGTAGCACATTATTCATCGTTTGCATAGTCAAACAAATGTATTCATTAAATCATCATAATATTAGATAAGAGATAGATAAGAGAATCTTTAAAAATATGATAATAGAAAATATAAATCACCAACCACAACTTTCATTGAATCATCCAATGCCTCCACTTCATCTAACTATTGGCGCAGCACTAAAGTTTCATTCTTAGTTTGCAACCAATATTTTCTACACATACAAGTCTCAACCATCCTTGCACCTAATGAACTCCTAAAGGAATCAAGTATCAGACCTCTATCTAAGAATGTAGACTCGGAAGCAACTGTAAAAATTTGAATCGCTAATATATCTTTGATAATTTGGGAGAAAATCTTATACTTAGGAGCATTTATTTTTCACCACAATAAAATGTCGAATGACTCCTCAATCAAAACTTCACATCGATCGGACAAGTAATCTACAAAACCATTTTTCTCCAAACTGACATCCTGATTAAGCCTCAATTTAAAGATTAAGGGCTCTTAATTTTGAAAGAAAAAGTGCTTTTGATAGATTAGGTTAGTCTTGAAATTATTAGATATAAATTAAGATTATTGAGTAATAATAATATGTATGTAGTAGAAATTTAGAATTTGACAAAAATTCCCACAAATTACAAAACTATTGAATTTTACATATTTGGATGAATATTTTTAAAAAATTATTTTTTTTTTATTTTATTTTTTTGCCAGTCCAGTTTGGTTTTAAACCGCAATTAAAATTCTCAAACCTAAACTAAATCATTTTTAATTGGTTTGATTTGGTTCAAAATCATTTCGTTGACGCGTCCACGTTGCATCAAACCAACTGTTTCTAAAATGTGGTTTTGGTTTGATTTTTCGATTTGACGATTTTTACTTATAGCCCTGCAACTGATTGGGGTCTATCTGTGTCAAATGAGGCATTTTTTACGTTTATTTGCAAAATTTACATAAGATGCAAGAATAACTAACACAGCGCAAAAATATTTCACAAATAGCATAAGTGACAATTTCAATAAATTAAATACACTGCAACGTGATTAACACATATTTGCCATTGAGAAAATTTATAATTTTAGTAGAGAATTACATACAGCGTAATTGAGTGTAAATTACAATTTCAAAAAATTATATAAACTGTAGTCAAGAATAATAAATAATATAAGTTACAAGCAATTGCGAAGAATTACATAATTGTAATTTGCCAAAATATACATACACATAAAAAAGTTAGGGTATTTATTTTTAAAAAATTACACAAGTTGCAACAACAATTAACATAGTGCAACATGATTTAACAAATAGTTTGCAATTTCAACTGATTAAATACACACTAACATGATTAACACAGTCCAGCCATAGAGAAAAACTACAATTTTAAAATATAATTGCATGCACTATAACTGTGTGTAAATTACAATTACAATTACAATTTTTTTTTTTTTTTTTTGGGAATAGCACATGAATAATGTTCCTTGTACATTTTATGGATGATATGAAATTTGACATCCTTTGCAAATTTAAAATGTTGTGTGACGGGAAAATGTGTTGAATAAAAAAAACTAATCAATCATGTGCCGACACGTAATACAATGTCAAATTTGATGTCAAATACAATGTACATGTAGCATGATTTATAACACATTGTAAAGTGTAAATTAAATTTCAAAAACTATATGATGTTGGGTGGGACCAAACTCACCCGTGACACCACGCCGCAAAACTCACCCGCGACACCACCACGTGAAGAAAAGCTATGAGACACCCCTATACTATGGAGCACTACCCGATCGGAACGTCGATCCCTATGGGTGCTCTACTACTACGCGGTTGGAACATCGACCCTATGGGTGCTCTACCACTACGCGGTTAGATCATCGACCCTTATGGGTGCTCTATCACTACGCGGTCAGAATGTCGACCCCTATGGGTGCTCTGCCACTACGCGGTCGGACCGTCGACCCCTATGAGTGCTCTATCACTACGCGGTCGGAACGTCGACCACTATGAGTGCTCTACCACTACGCGCCACGCGGCCGGACCGTCAACCCCTATGGGTGCTCTATCACTACGCGGCCAACACAACACTCAACCATTATGAAAGATCAACCCCCATGCCTACCACGCCGAGCCATCGACCCCATGCAAAAGCTCAACGCATAGGTCGAACCGTGTACCACTACGAGGCACCCTATTACACTTAGTCGCGAGGGATCACTCAAGTAGATAGAGGCCGCCTGGAGGTTATCACAAAGACAACCAATCACTAGGCAAGTAGTGACCACCTTCTCAGAACGTGGGGAAAGTGGGAGCACAACGTGTGACACGTGACATTGCAATCGTCCGACAGTTATGCGGCCCTTGCTGCCTATAAATACCCCCAAGGCAGGTCAAGTATAAACTAGTGAAATTTTTTCTAGTTAAGCTCTCCCTACGTATTTAACTCCAAAAACTCACATACTAATTCTCACATCGAAGGTACAATTGGGGAGAAAGCCCCTTCCTCATTTTGCAGGTGACTTTGATTAATCGGAATAGTAGAACCACCCTACGCAATTAGAAGAACACGGAGATTTGTTTCGCAATTGTTTCACCATATACACTACAATCAGAAATATCTGAGTGTAAGTTACAATCAATTGCCAAAAAATTACATAATTGTAATTTGCCAAAAACGACATGCCCATCAAAAAGTTAAATAAAGTGTACTTGTCGGATTTTCCTATAAGTGCCACTAAAAGTCGTAATTTTACAAGATTTCACAAAAAATAATATCTTCACTTCCCCCCATATTTTAGAGTTTTGCTGTTTCCACAATACGATGCGGTGCACCGTGCACATCACCTCCTATTGTGAGGGGATTGTGCCCCCAGCTCGGTTCCATATTTTATCCATAGAATAATGCCGCTCAAACAAGGGGGAAAAAAGGGGGCATACGTCCCTCTAATAGTGGGCGCCACATACGCTCCTTGTTTTCCCCCCTGTTTGAGCACGATTATTATCCATATTCGAGTAAATTGTTGATAAAGTTTCGAAGGCCCATAACTATTAGGAGGCCGTCACTATTGCTCTAGAAACATTGACACAAATAGTTGGATCTATAAAGTTCAAAATAGAGATGGCAACTGGTTGAGGTGACTCTCTCTGTCAAATGAGGCTTATGATTTAGTAATTCTACATTTCATTGTGTTTATTTTTAAAAAAATTGCATAAGATGCAATAGTAATTAACACAATACAATATGATTTTACAAATAGTGCAAGTTATAGTTTTATTCAATTAAATACACAGTAACATGATTAATACAACTTTGCTATTGAGAGAAACTACAATTTTCAAAGAGAATTACATAAAATTTAACCGGGTGTATATTATAATTTTAAAAAAACTATATAGAATGTAACCAGGAATAGTGTAAGTGCAATCAATTGCCGAAAAAATTCTATTATTGTAATTTGCCAAAAATTGCATACACATCAAAAAGTTAAATAAAGTGTAATTGCTAGATTTTTCTTTAAGCCCAAGTAAAAGTTATAATTTTACATAATTTAAATATAATCTTTTAGATTTATATTGTATTGACAATACTTTAGATAAATGGATTAATATAAAAGAGTTGTAAAAGTCAAATTTTTTTTTGGAGTTGATAGTATAGTCCTTGAAGAAGATCAACATGTCCAAGAAGACCACTTATGATCAAGAAAATGCAATTAGAAGTCTAAATGATATCAAAGAGCAGCATAAGTTATGTTCCAAATTCTCATTCGTAACTTGCAACGCATTTTTCATATAGAAAACATTGAAATTTGAACAAGGCTGTTTCTAGAAAAATTGAATCACTTTGAGTTATCTTTCCAACTCATTTTTAATATCTTAATCGGACATTGAGATATAAAGTTATGAAGAAAATACTGACGACTGCTCAGCTGTCGCCAGCATGTCGCTAGCTTTTCGCTCGAGCGACGGTGCATACCGGAAAATCCTAATTTGCATTTTTGAAGAGTTTGACATGGCCAAAACAACCTAAACACATTCAACTATAAATACATAAGTCCTAGCACGAATTTTGTATGGTTGTTTTATTGTATTGCTTCTCCATATCCTTCTTAAAAGATTCAAGAACACATTCATCCTTTGTGATTCAATCATTTGATTCTTGAATTCCTACAATCATCTTTGGGAAAAATATCAAAGATCCAAAATCGAAAACACCCACTTCCTTAACACATCAAGGAAGACACTTTATCAATTGGAACTTCAGAGGCTGCTAAAGATTGAAAAAAGTTGGACTATAAACACATGAATATGTGATTCTTGGGTATATATTTGGAAGAGACAATTGGTATAAGATCAGGAGGTTGAAAGAAGACAGCAGATCTTGGAGGTTGCAGGAGGTAGATCGGGAAGTCTAGTGAAATGACTAGACAGTATCTACGTCAGTAGATCGTGAGACTAAAAGATTGATAGCGGATATTAGAGATTATAAGAATTATAATAGCTAAAATTAGTGGAAGTTGCTAAACTGGAATCGCACTGTATCCCTGATTGTCTATAGTGGAGGTAATTGGCTTGGTCCTAGAGCTTTTCCTACGTTAGATTTCTCCGTCAACAAATCTTGTGTTGTTACTACTTTCCATATTATTATTGCAGATTTAGGAAAATTTGACTTTTATGTATAATCATCTAAAAAACTAATTAAAATTAACAAGTTGCTTTAATTAGTCAATAATCAATATTTTGAATTCATCCCATACTTTGTCCATATTTGAGTAAATTGCCCATAATGTTTCAAAGGCCCATAACTATTAGGAGTTTGTCATTATTTCTTCTAGGATAATTGATACAAATAGCTTTAATATGGATCATATTATTTTTAAAATACTGATGGCAACTGGTTGGGATGACTCTCTCTGATATTTATATCACATATTGGGAAATTTGTTTAATTGATAATTAATAAAATTGAGAGTTTTCTCCAATTTTATTATCCAAATTCTCGGAATTGGTGCATGTTAAATGGACTTTAATGCATAGTTTTCTAGCATTCATATAAATCAACATAAACTAAAATGTGATCCCATCACGATACTCATTTGAAATCAACATGAATTCGATCACTTGGGCATTCATCTTTTATTCTTCTAATAACAAATGGATATTAAAATTTTATAATGATTCCAACTATTAATATATCTGACTCTGTTATTTTGCTTTATTTTCCTCATAAAAAACTTTTTCCTTTTCTTCATAGCAATCTTGGCTGTCGGTTGTTGAAAATGATTAAAAGGAAAAAAAATTAGAATTGGACTTTTAACATTTCAATTAGTGTGATTTTGAATTCTCAACCTTCAAAACTAATGTTGTCAAATCCCAACTACTTAAATATGTAAATCTGAATCTCTATGTATCAAAAAACCAACTAGATACGTATTATATTGCATGTCACTTTCAAGTAACTTAGGGTCCGTTTGATTGCAAATGTGAAATTTGGATAAAAAAAAATGAATTATAGGGAATTGAATTACCTAGAATTTATTTTACCGGGAATTATCAATTAATTGTGTTTGATTAGTATAATTTTCCATCCGAAATTTTTTTGAAATTTTGAATTTTTTGATATTTGTTTGACTTTTTTTTTTTTATGAAAATTGTTCATTAAAGTGATAAATTTTTTTTTCCACCATTGGGTCTAGAATTTGTTCTAATTACCAAAAAAAAAAAAAAAACAAACAAAATTCATACCGAATACCATTTGTTTGACTTTGTTTTTCATGCAAACTATGAATTAAAGGGATAATTTTTTTTTACCATTGGATCTAAAATTTGTTCTAATTGCCAAAAAAAAAAATTAATAATAAAAATTATCATACCGAATATCATTCATTTGACTTTGTTTTTCATGGTAATTGTGAATTAAATGGATAAATTTTCTACCATTGGGTCTAGAATTTGTTCAAATTGTAAAAAAAAAAAAGACCTAGAATTACTTTTCCCACCAAAGTAGTGGGAAAAGATTTTTCTCAATTACCGGGAAAAGATTTTTCTCAATTACCAAGAAAGAATTATTCTAGTTGTACAACCGGAGTTGACAACTCCGGTTGACAATCACTTACATGGGAGGGGACCCACAATGAAAATTGTGGGTCTCCTCCCATGTAAGTGATTGTCAACCGGGGTTGTCAACCCCGGTTGTACTTATAGCATGGTTCACCAAGAAAAGAGGCGCGTGTGTGAGGGCGGAAAATTTTTTCCTTGAAATTTATTTGCATCAAACGTCCCAAAAAGGGTGAAGTTGAAAAATGAATTCCATTTTCTATGAAATTTAAAAGCTATCAAACAGGCCTTAAATTTATATATATATATGTTAAGTGATGGTTTGTAAAATATATTTATATAAATAACACTTGTCTGTTTTTCATTTTGTTTTATCTTATTATCTAGGAATAATTATTTTTTGGTTTTTATTTTATGGTGACTGTATGAGTGTTTTAGAAGCAAAGATGTCTTCATCATTTTGTCTCACTTTAATCAAGAGCGTGCTTTTCTAATCACGCTGGCAAAAAAACTAATAAAAGTTACATTTATTTTCTAATATTTCAACTTTAAAATCATTTTTAACAATTTATATTATTTGAGGATGCTGATAATAAATTAAGCCCTTGTTTGGTGGTCATTTTTTTTGGAAAAACATTGTTTTGGATAGTAAGAAAAAGTTTTGAGTTTATACATAGAATATTTTATTGTGTGAATGTGTAGTTGAAAATAAGTATGAAAAAATGAGTTTTGAACGAATGAGAGACAAACATGGGCTAACAACTTTTCACCACTTTTTAACAAAGGTTCCAGAGTTGATTATAATTAGAGTCATGCTGGTTGTATAGAATGACCTTGACAGAGGGATTGACAGATCCCTCACATGGGGGGCCCGCATCAATTTTTTTTTTTTTTTTTAATACAGATGGGCCCGCGCTACAGTGAGGATCTGTCATCCACTTCTGTCAAACCTCATCTGTACAACCAGATTTATTCTTATAATTATGTTTCGTCGTTCAGTCCTTTAGTGCAAGATGTAAATCTATCGAGACAATTAGGAACACCAAGAACAAGAACAGTAAACTAGCTAGAAAAAATAGAAAAATACTCAAACTCAATTCGTCTTAATGATTCAATAAAAATTGGTCAGATTAGCAAAACTGTGCTACTAATTTGAAACAATTTTGCATTCTAAGAAGTGCCCGAAGAAATCTCAAACCTAAACCTGGACTAATTAATAATACACAAAGAATGATAAATATTAGAAAACTGATACTTCAAGAGGCAAGTAATCTATGTATACTCATCGTCATGTTCATTTCTAGGCAATGTCCGAGCACTAGATGAAGTATGAGTACTTACATGACCAACCATTGAAACTTGTAGAGCTTCCTCTTCGTACGCCCTCCTTTCAAGTTCGTCCATTCTTGCCTTCTTCTTCGCGTTAACAAACATCGCGATCAGCAACAAACTCAGAAGAAACGCGCCTAATGCAGCCCCAATCGTGCTTCCAATCGTTATCTTCCATTTGCTTAAAGTCTTCTTTTTCAATGGTATTAATGGTGATTCTACTACCAATCCAAAATGGCCATGCCTTGTTGCCACACAGATATTAGGCGACGCTTGATTAGTTAGTGTCACTTTTCCATCATGATCAAAACTTACACATAAAGGTATGACCCCTGATGTGATATTGAGCCTTGTCGTATTGCCGAAATCTACAGTGATCGGTTGTTTCCCGGCCTGAATCCCGAGCTCAGATGGAGTACTAAATTTTATGCCGTCGCCAATGTTATATGCTAATAGGCCTACAACAGGCGAAATAAGTCGATAACCTGATAACTCAAAATTATCATAGTATATAGATGACCAGTTAGATCCAAGATTTTGTCTAATTATCAAAACTCTTTCAATGCAAGGATGCACAGTTACACCTATTCCCAGATGGAATTCCTTAATTTTGGCTCCATACCTTTGAAGACTACCACAACGAAATCGCACTGAATGGACTGTTATGCCCGAGAGATTTGCTGGTAACTTGATCTGGTGTAGTTTACCTGTCTTAAAGTATTTGTTGTATGATTTGAAAGTGTAGTCTCTAATGACAAGATCGAGAAGGCGGGCCGATTTTATTTCTTGAGTTTGAGTTTGAAGGGCTGATAAAGATGCAAATGAAAGAAAAATCAAAGTGAAAGAGAAGAGGAAGCCCATTCCTTGTCCTATTTCCAGTCTTAAACATGAAAACAGTATGTTTGATTTCGGTGGAGGTTTTAGATTGGTCTGAGGAGACTTCTTGAGTGAAAAAGGTGGACTAAAAAGACAAAATTTTATATTTCGGTTCTATTTAATGTTGTAATGAAAGGAGATGTTCGGTGGGAATGAAAATGTTGGGTCAAAGAGTGGCTTTAGGCGCGAGGGAAGTGAGAAAAAGTTAATACAATTTTTCACTATTTGTTCCTATGATCCGTCTTCTAACGTTTGTATTTTTTTATGTGTGCATTGATTGGAAATGTTATGATCAATGTACTGGAATATAAGCGCTAATACCCAAAAAATAAATAAATAAATAAATAAATCACGATAATCAGGCCCAGAGTGGACAGCCAAGTTGGTTGACGATCCAAATTGGGAGAATCTAGCAGTACAAAAACTCGAGTTGATCCAACGATGATGAAATTTAGGCACTTAAAAATTAATGTTGCAAGAAGAAATGTCAACATCGCACTAGAAAAGTGATCCTACTTCAAGCTTGGCAAGAACTTCGATACTGAAGACTAAATTCTACTCTCTTACTTGATCGACGCTCAAGGGCATAGCAGAGCATTCATCATACCGACGCACAATTGTGTTCAAATTTACACAGCTTGACAAATGCTAGTATGAATTGACCTAACCGGCCAATCAATACCTTTGCCTACTCAGAGTTAAACATTTATTTTATTTGATCTAAGATACCATGAATTATCTATTCCATCTAACACATTTATTTTTTATTTGCATGTGCTTGCCTTCAAATCAATTACATGACTTTTGAGGGGGTTAGGATGATAAAAGGTAGGAGAAATGATTTTGGAGCGTGGAGTGATGATGATATTGAGTTCAAAAGGGAATGAAATTGGGATGGCGTGTTGAGGAAAATGGAATGAAGGCAACGAGGCATGTCTCCCACTTCAACAATCTTGTAGGCTAGCATGCATATCAATTAATTCTTTACTATTTGAGGGCCCTTCTATTTTTAAATAGGCGGATCATCCTTTTTTTTTTTATAAAACTCTTTTAGGGAACCATTGGGCAAGTCATGAGGTGTCTTTCACTTGAAAGTGGAAAAGGAATGTTCATTTGATGAGTGGTTTCTTGGGTAATATAAGCCCCCGTTTGGTTCCCATTTTTTCATCATAAAAATAAAAAATATGGCCGTTATCCATCACATCCAACCATCTTATTTGACTTTATATCTCTTGTATAGGGCCCATAACGATTATATTTTTCATTCTCATTTTACAAAAAATATGTATCAAACGAGTCAATTTTATTTCCTCAATTTGAAATCATTTTGTTTTATGTTAGATAAAATTGAGTTGTCAGTAGTATCAAGAAACAAGTTAAAATTCTGTTCATTGAATAAAAAATTAAGATTTATTTAAAATTTAAAACTCATCATGTATGATTAACATAAATACTAGGTTCGAATAGAGGATCACTAGGGGTGTAAGCGGTCCGATTTTATTGATTTTTAACAGATTTTCAAATCAAACCGTTTACATCGGTTTGAGAAAAATTCAAACTTAAACCAAACCATTTTGAACGATTTGAAAAAAACTCAAACTTAAACCTAACGGTTTGATCCAGTTTTAAAACGTCGATTTCGTCGTATATTTTTTTTGTTTGTCTACTTTTATGATATTAATTTAGGAGTAGATATTTTTTCCAGAACCGGTAGAATTAGACTGGAACCATTTAGAACTGATCGATTCGGTTCCAGATCTTCTAAAAATTAATTTAATTTAGGGACAAACTATTAAGAACCAACCGATTCCGGTCCAGTTCTCGGTTCTAGTATGGGAACCGCCCGGAACCGGATGATTTTCATAGGATTTTTTTTAATTTTTTTGGTAAAAGATATGATTCAATCTCCAATTACTTTTATAAAAAATAATAGGGTTCATTTTTCATTTTAGACTTTCCTTTTTCTCTTTGATTATTTTCTTCTCTCTTCTTATAATTCTTTCATTAACTGATTCTCAAGCCAAATTAGAAGATTGGGTAAATCTATACCTTAATAAATTTATTTACAATATATAATTTCATTTCTAAGATCTGAAATTTTTATTTTACTTTCACTTTGATTACATAGTTGTTGATTCGATCAAAATATTTTATCTAGATTTCTACAAATTCTAATCGACAGAACTAGAAGTTGCAATAATTTTTTAAAGGATGTCCAATTCAATGTAGAATTTTGATTTTTGATTTAAGTTTGTTTAATCATTGGAATACTATGCAATTTATATAAGTTGATGATTGTTTGGTGATAGTAATATATATGGAATATAACGTAAGATTGCTTGATGAATCGTTTCAGACTTTCAGTTTAAGAGCCTATGGAATATATGAGTCTCATTTAAAAAAAAAATTAAAAACCCAACACAAAAGTCTTACAAGTTACAATTTAGAAATTTTCATTTTTTTTAATTTTTATATATTTTTTTGCTGGTCCGGTTTGGTTTTAAACCGCAATAAAATTTCTCAAACCTAAACCAAAATATTTTTGACCGGTTTGGTTTGATTTAAAACCATTTCGTTGACGGGTCCACATGGCAACAAATCGACGGTTTTCAAAATGCGGTTTCGGCTTGATTTTCTGGTTTGACGATTTTTGCTTATAGCTCTAGCAGTGGAGGCACCCTAAAGAGTCTGTGATTTCATTTAATTCTATCTAGTGTCTAAAATCTTTAAATAGATTGGAGATCTTGATACGAAATATGATTCAATAATAGTTTCGAAAAGAGGTACAAGTTATTGTAGTACAATGCTCAAACAAGAATCTTTGAGGATTACTTTAAATTATTTCTCCTATCATATCGCTAAACTTTCGTATGACATGTAAAATTGTCATTTCTTTAATCAGACAAAGATAAGATACAATATCAATAGAAAATGAAAATAGAGAAAAATGGAAGCCAAAATAAGTAAAAAATGGTTTGAAGCCCTACCCTTTTGGCTTAAATGCAAAGAAAGAGAGGAATTAGATTCTTGCGTTACATACATATATCTCAATGAAAGTTGACATTACCACTATTAAGTTAATCCTACTTGCCAATTAGAAGGGGCAACATTCCATGCAATAATAGTCTCACGGGATGTATATGAAGTTAACTTGAAAGAAAGGGCTTGGCCTCCAAGAGTTGCAAATGCTTGATATGAAGTCCCCCAGTTGTGGCTCATGCTTATCCACCCTGTCGTGCTTCCCTTAACCCACATTTGTGCGATATCTCCGCCCCCCAGCAACATTCATCGCCTACACAAGCAGCCAGTAGCCGTTTCCTTGGATGGTGAATTGAAGGCCGCCTTTCCTAACACATGGCACTCTACAACAAGAATTTGAAGTGGTCAACGTGTTACTAGAGATAACGTAACTGGCCTATATACAAGTGTTATGCGATCTTGGTAGAAAATATAAAAATATGAAGTGGTGGATCGATGTAATGTGACTTATTGTTGTGAAAGTTTAGTAGCATTTGGTGTTCTAGTAGGAGCGCTGATCTAAATAGAATAAAGAAAGGATTTTGGTAGCCAATCTCAAATTTATTGAGAATAAATCTTAATTTGTCGTTTGTTTCTGGCAAGATATTGTCTATATGTCATTCTAATAGTATAACATATTACCTTTTCGCAATTTGATATTTTTTTTTTTTCTATTGCTTGTAGTGGTTAATTATAATTTAAGAATTATGTGGTTTTCTAAGGAAGTAAATAGGCAACAATAAGATATGGCTAAAATTATTTAACATAACAGGTGTTAAAATACGACGCTAATGCAACATTAAATGAGTCACTTATTAATTCCACATTTTATTGAGCTTATCACATAGGACCATCTAGACTGGTGTTACAGCATCAATGGTGTTAGGTAGCATTATTCATAAGATATCAATCTAAAGAATTCTAATCATAATTTGATGAAAAAGCAAAATTATACCTACGGAACATGATGATGACAGGTACAATACCAGCCTTCCACTGTGCAATTTTCATGAATGCAGGTTTAGACATGTCAAAATGTGTTCGAGGTGGGTTGCACCAGCCACCGTTGTTCGAGCCCTCAGCCCAGTTAGGAGGGCAGAGGTTTGTGGCCGTGATGGTGGTGATTGGCGAGCCTCTGTAGCACCATTGCGACTTAGCGCACTGTATTTGGAAGCATTGGCCGCATTCCTAACCGTTGTTGAATAGTACGGAGCTCAACGCCGCCGTGGCAGTACCATAACCACTGCTGAACAAATTTCCATACCCACATGCTCCACCTGTGGACACCAAAGTAATGGACTATATTAGACTAGGGGACTAATATAGATCTTTGTCGTTCCGACTAAGCCTAAACAGCCTTGCCCAACAAAAGTCCGGTTGAGGCATGGCAAGATTCGACCCTGGGACCCATCCAAATATTTGGTTAAAGATCTTCCATGGTGTAGGACGAAATACTGGTGCATAATACGCTGCGGTTGCGTTGCCTAATACTGCCATTACCAAGAAGAAGCTAAAGCGCCATGAATGAAGAGCTGCCATGGCTGTTGGCCTAAACTATACTCAAAGTTATTAAGTACTTTACAAAGTGAATCGCCTAATTGACTTCAAAATATATGGCCTTTATATAGTTTAATGCTTTAGAATAAGTGATAGTGTCTACGTGACCCTCAAGAACTTATGGCATCTCAAATCAAGAGAGGAATTTTTAAATTATAAGAAATGGTTACAATATTTGTATAACGCTATCCTGTAACACTTGGTCAAAAAAAATGTTCGTTAAATTTTAAAGAGTCTGAAAACGTGCTGGCAGCTCATTTGGTAAACCATAGTTTTTCCTTCTTCTTTTTCCCTGGTACGGTTTAACAATGAACTGTGCAATGGAATGGAATCTAATATTAAGAAACAAGAATTTACTAGTTTGGGAATAGTCCAAGTCCAATTATCTAGCTATGACAATAAAAAATGCATAAATATGGCCGTCACAATCATTTGGTGGCTGCTTTTGCAAAGAAATTTGGGGGATGATTATCTCCCGAAGCACTTGTTTTATGGAAAGAACTATGTTTTGTCGAAGTCAATGCCATAATAGTTGATGTAGTACACCGGAATGCCCTTCTGAGTAATCAATGGACTGGAAAATGTGGCTCATTTAACTCTAAGTGCTCCTATTTTTTTTATACATTGTAATTTCGTTATCAGAAGTTGAATTTGGTACTTGATACATTAATGTCCTATACGGGAATGAAGTAACCTACAATCTTGCTTCGTTAGTAACTAGTTTTAGTGCTCGCGTTCACTTTTAGACTAATGTATTCTGTTTTCTATTTTGTTTGCTGTTCATGATGATCTTGCTTAATGAGAAGTTCAAGTTTATGTTAAAAAAAAAAAAACAACAACAACAACAAAAAACACTTTTTCACATTGAATAGTTTATCACCAGAAACAGAAGTGTAAATGATATTTCAAATAAATGCTAAGAATGCTTAAATAGTATGAGATGATTGTAGTTTTGCTGAATGATTTTCTTCAAAATAGTCAAGCATTTGTGTTCTACAGTGCACAAACCTGTACGAAATTTACATATGAAGTTATGAACATTCTCAAGATACAAATATCTATAGACATAAAACCAGTTATGCAGCAACAACATCGTATCTACACTGAACTCAGACTTGCACCATTTCATTAGTTCTTCTCCCGCATCTGAATCCCATCAGTGCCTGCGATATGCAAAGTTTCTGCTTAGTAATACATAGTGCACACATTTTCACTCGGACCAGTTCGTAAAAGATAATGAAATTTAAGATCGATGATTTTGTAGGAAACAGTGAATGGAAAGGAGTTATGAATGGAAATTGTAATTAATTATGCACAGGTGGAAAACTAAATACAGTTCGGGTTCTTTTGTCCTTAGCAGTGAATCTAGACTAGCCTCTTCAACAACTTGACATTAAAAATGCATGCTTAAATGAAAAACTAGAAGAATAATTCTACATGACAATACTTCCAAGATTCAACATAAGAAGTGAGAAAAATCAAGTGTATAAACTCAAGAAGTCTCTGTATGGTCTCAAACAGTCAACGAGAGCATGGTTCAATAGATTTGCAAAAATATTGAAAATTCAAAGATACCAATAGGGGCAGTCCGATCATACCATGTTCTACCAACAATCTAAAAATGGTGCAAAGACAATACTAATTGTATATGTTGATGATATAATCTCAACTGGGGAAATCATTACTGAGATGGAAAGATTACAGAAGTACTTAGCCGCAGAATTTGAAGTAAAAGATTTGGGACAAATGAAGTAGTTTTTGGGGATGGAGATTGTAAGATCAAAGAATGGTATTAGTGTATCTCAACGGAAATACATTCATGATCTGTTGAGTGAAACTAGCATGCTAGGATCAAAACCAAGTGACACGCTTATTGTATTTGGGGGAAAAAAAAGGACACAGGGAGCCCAGTGAAAATAGACAAATACTAAAAATTGGTTGGTAAGTTAATCTATCTCACATACTAGACCTAATATTGCTTTCACAATCAATATGGTAAGTCAAAACATGTACTCTCCTAAAGAAGCTCATTTGAAAGCAGTATACAACATTCTTAGATTACTTTTCGAAAAGAATAAAAGGACGGGAGTAGAAGTATTCACTGATGTGGTCTACGTTGGATCAATCGAAAATAGAAGATCTACCTCGGGCTACTGTACATTTGTATGGGAAAACTTAGTGACTTGGAGAAGCAAGAAACAAAATGTAGTGACAAGAAGCAGTACCGAAGCTAAATTCAGAGTTGTGGCACAAGGAATTTGTAAAGAACTGTGGATAAAGAAACTCTTGGAAGAACTAAAAGTCAATGTGGAACACCCAATCAAACTATATTTTGATAACAAAGAAGTCATCAATTTTTTCTCAATCCAGTATAGCATGACAAAACCGAACATATAGAAGTGGACGGACACTTTTTCGAAGAAAATGTGGAAAATGAGATTATATGTATGACATATGTCCCTACAATTGAACAAACTGCGAATATCTTCATCAAATGATTGTCTCGACAAAGCTTCACCGACCTCAACAGTAAGTTGAACATAATCAACATCTCGAATTCAACTTGAGGGACAGTGTAGGAAACCGTGAATGGAAAGGAGCTATGAATGGAAATTGTAATTAATTATAAATTGTGATTTTAGGTTAATTGGTAGGTTGATTTATTTCCTTCCTTAGGTGATTAATTTTCCTTTTCTTGTTCGACTTGTACAATATAAGTATGAGGTATTGAGGATGTAATTATTCATTGAGAAATACAAATCAAGAATATTGGTTTTGATTTCAGTTTTAACACATATCAAATGGAGTTCTACTAATTGACATTGGATAAAGCAACAATCAAGTTCGTAATCACTTGTCCAACAAGTTAGGAAGAAAAGAATGAAATGATGATGAGATTCCAGATGCTTCGGCAGTGGGCAGTTTAAGTATTCCTAAACAACTTTCGTCACAAACTAACTCTCATTCCAAGTAGTCATGTTGGTATTTCAAGTACCCTCTTTCTCCATCCTACTCTATATATATTTTAGCTGTAAACCATAATGTTTCAGAGCATTACTACTCGGGAAAGAACAGTATTCTGCAGAGAGTACAGACCTCAACTCATGCTTCATTGCCTTCAGGCAATGTAATCAGCCGTGTACTTGAATCATACAGCATCTCTGTCCCGCAACTGAGGAAGAGTGTTATAATGGTCAAAATTACGAAAAAAATGTAAAACCACAGATCAAATGCGAGACAAAATAATACAACAATCCGCTTCATCTGATTGCAGTTATTCTTACTCCGAGCATTTTACGGTGTTGGTGGAACCACCACTAGAAATAGACAATATGGTCCCAAAGAATGAAAGATTCTCCGTGCCACAGTTTGGACAGGGTCCCTGAGCCAGCAAATATAATCAGTCAATTTCCACTTTCTAGTATATATATAAGCAAAATTGAAAAACTATTATAAGTAATTATCCTTGTGACAATCTTACCGATAAGATCAGGAAATCTTTCACGATAGCGTTTGTAATTGTGAAAGATAACCATAGTATGAAGGGAAAAGCTGCAAACCATGTGAAAATGAAACTGAAGGGCTCTGGAAGCTGCAGAGAAATAACGTATTGGATTAATATAAGAGTAAAAGGAATAATTTAATTGAGAACATAACCGAAAAATTCAAATACATTTTCTGAACAGGAATATCAATCGTGAAGGGACTATATTATTACCTCCAAAAGATAGGTGATTTCAAATCCAGTCAAATCATCGAGGAAGAAAAACCTAAAAACGGCATGGTATAGAATGCTGTTAGCTTAGATTCCATATTCCCAACATAAGAACATACAAGGTCCCTAATCCTATGGCATACTAAAAATAAAAGTTTTCTTGTTACATTCCCGAGGTTAGCCCTTTACGTTAATAAATATAACCATTTGACATATATTATTTTTCTGAATGTTAAGTAGATTGATCTAAGAAACAACGTAAAGGAGCTAATATCAATTATTTTCTTTATCTTGAAACTCCTGCAAGTGCATTCATGCCAAACGTAGTGACACTTACAATCCTATTGCAACAACTGCGGCCGGCACATTTAGAAGAAACATCTTGAGGTAATCAACAGAAAGGTCACTGTAAACCTGCATACAGAAAATCAACAAACTCAGGAGAAGAATGAATATATGTCAAATCTGAACTTGAAAATCTTAGACCACATATTGATAGCATAGTGAGACGTATTAAAAACAAATGTATATAAAGTCAAGTTTTCTTTCTATCCTAATGTTTTGATCCATTTTGAGTTTTTAGATCTTATCCTCTGTACATCTTTTGATTTTGTTTAGTCCGGAAATGTCCGGTGTACTTGTATATGAGTTTTGATCAATATAATTTTACATTTACAGATTTAAAAAAAAAAAAAAAAAAAGGGAGAGAGAGAAGAAAGAGAAGAAAAAAACCATGTGGAAACAACCTTAAGTTTTGAAGAACTAACATCATCAAAATACTTTTTGCCATCAACGGGTTCACACTCGTTAGGTTGAAATAAGATATTCAAATCAACAAGATTTTTTTATATGATGCATTTTGCACATATAGTACAGAGTTGACGTTAAATATACGATATCTATTTCTGCCGAATATTCACTTAGAAATAACGTTAATCACAAGGAAACTCATCAGGTAAGTATTTTGAGACCTTTCACATGAAGAATTGAACCATCAATAAGTTTTCTCAATGAAATTGGTGCTAGACTTGCTGGTGTCAATGTGTCAGGATACGTACGTGCCAAACTGTCAACTTTCGAAAAAAATTATCGTCCAATGTTACATAGATTGGTCAAAATTCTCACTCAACTGTTCCTCAGTTATACACACCAAAGAGCACCGCTGATATTGTTTTCAAGTTGGAGATCAGCGTAAAATATTGAACAATAATACTATACTTTGATTGATTCAAGTGTTCAATGTACCACACGAGTACTCCAAACACCTTTAGAAGAGTCAAAGCAGAGTGGATTTTCAGAAAGAAAGATCAATACTCAAGCTCACATGTATTTGCAAAACATAAGTCAGGGATGCATATGTAATATAAGCACATACCTTTTTACTGCGAAGACTGCAACGAGGACCCTCAACCACGATTTCACTACCGTCCCTCTATAAGATGTTAATGGATCAAAACATAAAAAAGAAAGTTAAGGGAAATAAACCAAAAGAATATGAAAAAGAAACAGCGTAGTGAAATAAAATGAGTAAGAATCACAGAAAATTAATTACTACAAAATGTTGTTTGTCTTAAATTTTTCACATCATTTTCTACTTACTTTATTGAAGAAATGTTCTACTAGGAATTCTGATATAATGTACATCAATTTTAATAAATATAAAAATATTTTTTTCTAAGTTGTAATATATATACATGACATTATTTTTCGCAAACCTTGAGTCTCAGTTTCAGATCATCGTACTCTTTATCACTCATTATTGGATTCCCAGATACATAAGCAATTGATGCTTCCAAAAACTTCTGCTCGTCTGAACCTGCAATTTTGAAAAGAAAATTACAGCCACTGGAATCAAGTAAATGCCACGAAAGAATAGGACGAGTAAGAAGATAGAAACTATTATTTACTTAGCATCACAACACTACTCCCTTCCCACATCAGTTCTTCCTTAAGATTATCAAATTCCTCATTTGACATGATAGATTTCCCTTCATAATAGAATGCCTGTAATGAAGAAGTTCAGAGCATGTTTTATACTACAGAAATAAGGATCACATACAAAAGAAAACGTAAGAGGAGATGAGCGAGTTCTTGCTGTAGGGGTCCTCTGTTAATACCTGAAGCGCTTGAAGAAATTCTTGTTCCATCTCCCCGAGAGACTTCTTTTTTTGATCTAAGGCACAATAGGGCAAGACATTGCTGTCGACAACCTCATCTTCTTGAACCTGACCTGAAAATAAACAAGTGGTCAACCAAAGCAACACATATTGTGAGTGCTAGCATGAATTTATGTTGAAAGTATTTGCAAGTACAAGGTTGCTGTATACAGAAATCAATATTGGCACTCTCCAAGGAAAGATTAACCCAAAACTAATGCTAATCCTTGTTTCAGAGAGTATTTAATTTCTTAGGGCAATTTTAAATAAAGAAGTTAAATAGATTTCCAAGTTTTCATTTCCCTCAACTGCAAAGATTTTCTGCCATGATAGATTTCCAGGTTTTCATTCCCTCAACTTCAAAGATTTTCGGCCATGATCTTTTTATGTTCTAATACTGTCCGACAGCTCGTCTCAAAGCTTAAGATGCTATAGATAAATAATAAATTTGTTCTTCAACAAGATAAACCTTAAGACAAATTTCCCAAGAAAAAAAAAGGTAGAAATGAACCAAGATGCCTATAGGTTTGAAGCAATCAAGCAAAGCAATTTTCTTGACAGAAGCGACTGGAAATCAAAATATCCAAGTCTCAAAACTTGAAAATTTATTCACAAAAATAAAGGGTCATCAAGAAAAAAATAGGAATAGTAGTACATTAAATTCAGACTATGAAACCTAACCTTGCTGATCGGTAGAGGCCCGAGGAGAAATAAACAAAAATCTGCGTTTAGTAGACAGCTTTCTGCCATTGCAATGAATCGACAGAATCCCTGAAGCAGAAGAAGGCAGAGAAGGAGAAGCAGAGACAGAAATCAATGGTTTTCTGAACGGAGCAGTGAAGAATCTTGTGGTTGTTATACTAAACCCAAGTTTGGTGGCCATTTGCGGCGGTGGCAGCGGCTGTGGTTGTGGAAGGAGTTGATGGGTGGCCAAGATTTTGGAAGGGATTATGCATTATAAAAATCAGGCGTGAGAGTTTTGGTGGAAGAAGGGACATCCCAAAGATAAGGCAATTGAAGAATGTGTGGAGGGAAAATAAGATGAAAAATAAGACACTGTTTTTCTTGATTCAAGAAAATCTATTCCTTCTTCCTGGGACGTTACAAAAACTGCCGTGTCATGATCTTTGTCTGAAAAATCTTGGATCCTTGTTAGGATAACACGTGGATGATACATTTGTTCACGAGTTTGTCACGTGGCTATGACGGATGGCATATTTCTTGACACAATTGTGCTACATGTATATCACAACTAACAGATTAGTTTACGTACATTATACATATGATATATTGAGATATGATTGAATCACAAAAATTTCAATTAAAAAAAAAAGAACTTTCTCACACTCTTTTTAACACCTTATCTATTTGTAAAATTTTATGTAACTACTTATATATAAGTAAAATTAATCTTCTTGATGAGGGTGAGTACATGTGGCCTGTGGGTGATGGAGTTTGAATTCATAGGAGAAAGAAATTTTTAAGAAAAACATTATCCGTATGAGGAATTGTTGAAAAATATTTATTTTTAAACAGATTTAATTTGTCAGGACGTCAAATTTCTCCATCCTAAATATGTCCCCTATTTATCTACCCTCGAATAAGGTGTGAATCCCGATCTGAATGGTATACGAGATGGGGATGGTTACAACCGTGCTCCCCACCCCTTGCCATCCCCATTCATTTCCTCGAGACGTGAGAAAATTGGACCAAGAAAAGATTTAGCAACGCCTCTATGCAAGGATGATACAAACAAAAGTAGAAGAAATGGAACAAAAATTGCAAAAAAGGTCAATTCCCCAAAACATAGAGATTGTCTAGATTACCAAGATTTGATACAGAAACCTTTACAACGAAAATAATATATCATTGAAAGACTTATCGAATTAGAAGTCAAGTGCATTTTATGGATCACAATTTGAAATTTTGTAGAGAAAATTATTTATGTTTTACTCTGTGCTGCCAAGCTGATTTTGAAAGAATTGCTTGAATTGTTGCTGTAACACAAGCCCTTTCAAGTTGGCCTCGGAGCACAACCTCCAACACCAAATACCAAAGCGATAAGGGTGGCTAGCCTATCATGCACGAGCACGAGCACGAGCACGAGCACGAGCACGAGGGATTAAGACAAAATTGTTTACTACTCGAAAGTTGAAACAGAATTACCTCCATAAATGATCAAATAATCAAGAAAATATTGGAGCAGAAAAGTGTCCACTTTCTTGTAAATCAATATGAAAGCACAAAACTATATCAACATTTATAACAAAGAGTAATTAGCACAAAACGTCCATACCTTTTAATAATATTGTGCAAAATACCTTTCATTTTTTTTTTGACATTTTTACCCCTATTTTTCACATTCATCTCAGAAAATGTCCATTTTCAACAAAAAATGTAAAGTGACAAATATACCTTCCTATTTAAATAAAAGAAAAATTAAAGAACAAATTGTAATTATACTCCCAAACTTTAAAAAAAAACTACAAATGAGTCCAAATAAATTATTAAAAG
Source organism: Osmanthus fragrans (assembly GCA_019395295.1). Classification (NCBI taxonomy): domain Eukaryota; kingdom Viridiplantae; phylum Streptophyta; class Magnoliopsida; order Lamiales; family Oleaceae; genus Osmanthus; species Osmanthus fragrans. The sequence continues at coordinate 1,128,692 of JAEDXY010000043.1, read as the reverse complement.
GGTAATTAGCACGAAACATCCATACATTTTAATATTATTGTGCAAAACATCTTTAATTTTTAGCATTTTCACCATTATTTTCATATTTCATTGCAAAATCACCATTTTCATCAATTAAATGATATAAGATGATGAATATATCCTCCTATTCAAATAAAAGAAAAATAAAAAAAAGAAAAACAAAGAATAAATTGTAACTATACTCTCAAAAAAAAATTAAAAAAAAAGTACAAATAAATTTCAAAATAATTTTTTAATTATTTATTTGAAATTTATTTGCACTTTTTTTTTTAAAAAAAAAATTGGGAGTATAATTGCAATTTGTTCTCTATTTTTTTATTTAAATATGATGATATATATATTTTACAGCTTTTAATTGAGAAAATGAATGAAAATGATAATTTTCACAATATAATGTGAAAATAATAGTGAAGCCAAAAAATGAAAAGTAAGACATTTTGCACAATAATATGGAAAGATATAGGCATTTTGTGTTAATTACCCTTTTAATAATTTATTTGAACTCATTTGTAATTTTTCAAAAAGTTCGGGAGTATAATTACAATCTATTTTAAAATTTTCTTTTCTTTTCTTTTGTTTTATTTAAATAGGATAGTATATTTTGCAATTTTGCAATTTTTTTTTTATTGAGAAAATGATATTTTCTACAATGAAATGTGAAAATAAAGATAAAAATGCGAAAAAAATGAAAGGTGATGACGGTTTGCACAATAATATTGAAAAATATATACTTTTTTTTTGCTAATTACCCTTATAAGAAAAATCCTCTATTTCTTTCATTTCTATTATTAATTTCCCATACAGTTTAAACTTGCCAACACTTGTAACAATTCATGTCCCAAAGTTCAGAGTAACAGTCTGAATATGCTGATTGACAATTACTCGAACTCGATTTGAGCCTGCAAAGGTTTATTTGAAAAAAAAGCTTCTAAGTTTCCTAGGAAGAGCTCTTGAAGCCTAGCAAATGATTCTGGAGTTACAACAGCACTATGAGGAGACATCACGACATTATCCAATGCAAATAGCTCTCGCGGTACATTCGGTTCATTCTCAAAGACATCAAGTCCAGCACCTGCAATTTCACCTTGCGCCAAGAATTGTACCAATTCCTTCTCATCGATGAGTGCTCCGCGTCCAACATTGACAATAATACCATCCTTCCCCAAGGCAGTCATAACATCCTTGTCAACTACATGGTAGGTTTCATTTGTCAACGCACAGCAGAGAATCAATATGTCACTGTTTGCTGCAAGATCTTGAACATTTTTATGATAAGGGAACTGAACATTGGGCTTCATCTTCCTTGAGTTGTAAGCAATGAAGCAGCCAAATGCCTCGAGCCTCTTAGCAACCCTCGAACCAATGCTGCCCAATCCCACAATTCCAACTCGTTTCCCACTCACCTGAGATAATAACAAACGTCATAACATTGAAAAGTTCGTAATCATCAACCTCAACAAAAGTTCATATTCATGTTAGTGTGTAAAAACTTACCCTTCCTCTTTTCTTATAGATTGCTAAACCCGACCGAGCCCCATTCAACAACAAAAATGTTTAGAACAATTCATGTCAAATACGATACAGAGCATCGCTTGAACATGAGGGTAGGCCTATTTGATAAGTAGCTCTTTATGTAAGGTCGTAGTACTTGAAGTGTGTCTCTCCTAGAATTGCGGGTCTGAGAGAATTGATTTCTTTTTTGAATTTTGTTATTTGTACAACCGGAGTTGACAACCCCCTCACATGAGAAGGAGACCCACAATGAAGTAGTGTTTAAAAAGTGTCTCTTCTAGAATTGCGGGTTTGGGTAAATTGATTTCTTTTTTGAATTTTGTTCTTTATACAATCAGAGTTGACAATCTCCTCACATCAGAGAGGACCCCCTTGTGAGGGGGCCGGTTATACAAATAGAATGGTCTTCTTTTTTCTGCATCAATATCCTAGCCCAAGAACTACACGAAAATGCAAAAAAATTACAAAAAAAATATGAGTACTTTGAAAATTTTATCCGGTAGTCTATAATCATCACTTCATCTCATATTTATTCAACAGGAAATTAATCACATTGCAGCTGCTTTCTTTACTGGTTTGCAATTCGATAATTAGACCAAAATTCTTTTGAATGACTAATTAATTGCAGTAAAATTCTTTATTGGTTTACAATTACATAATTAGAATATAATTCCATGAAATGATAAACTAACTGCAGTAAAATTAAATTTATTTTAATCTTTAACCTTGGAACCCAAAGGATACTCTTTCTTGATAGGCCAATCCCCGGACCGAATGAGTCGGTCGGCTGAGGAGATCCGCCGGAGAACATCAATCATTAGTCCTACAGCATAGTCCGCGGCATCGTCGGAGAAAGTATCGCCGGCATTGGTTACGCGAATATCGCGGCGGCGGCAGGCGGCTAGGTCGAAGTGGTTAACCCCTGCGCTGGAACCCACTATGCACTCCACAGCCGGGTACTTGTCGAGGTCCTCCAACCTCACAGGGGTGGGGCCTAAGCAGATCATGACACGGGCAGATTTTGAACGGGTAGTGAACACCGGCTCGGGTGGGTCCGCAAGCGGGTCAAGGACTGTGTACCGGGTCTGAATTAAGGGAAGAAAGGAGAGATTGAAGCCCGGTAGGCGGTGAAGGACGATGATGATGGGGCGGGTCGGGGAATGTTGGATTTCATGGGATTGCCATTGTTCTGAGGCCATTGAGAGTATGGAATAAGACGAAGCCTCGACCGGTGTTATTTTGTAATTATTGGTTCATGTTTGGCGGCAATCTATAATCAACATATGAAGGGTAACAAATTTTTATATTTGCACCACATTTTAATTACAAGGAATATTTTTAATATTTGCTTACTTTTACTTTTATATTATCAACTTTTTTCTCGTCTCATTGTTATTCTTAGCCTTCAATTATTTAACATATTTTTTTCTCTAATCACGATTTTCTTTCAAATATTAAGTTAACATGCACTGAAAAGTGGGCAAATATTTTGTTTAACTTTCATTTAGTTATTTTTAGTTTGGTTATTTAAAAATAAAAGAGATTAAAAAGCTTTTTTTGGCCCTCTAGCAAACAATTTTTTAGAAAATCGTCTCTATAAACAAGATGTGAAAATTAATAGTGTAAATGATAAAAATAAAAAAATTGAGAACATAAGTGTAAAAATAAGAAAAGTTTAGAGATATTCATTGTAATTAAAATGTGGGGTACTTAACAAAAATTGTGGTGTGAATATATTTACTCATATATTAAATATCATATCAAATGAGAATCATTTTCTGAACAATTATAGCCCTATTACAATTCATTTATTTCAATAATAACTTACTTTTTGTTTTTTAATATAATTATTAATATATAAACTGTAATAAATATTATAAAATTCTTGTTCATTCTCAATTATTTAGCATTCACATTCATTTAATTAATATTAATTAGTCACATTCATGTTCACATTCCCAGTTATTAATTCTCAATTAATTAACATTCAAATTCATTTAATTAATATTAATTAGAATTTCACATTCAAGAATATAGTTCATTGTTTACATCCATATATGCTAATTAGCATCATGTTTTACTTAATTAGAAATTAAATCATATTCATTTAATATAAATGATTTAACATTCATTGTCACGTATATATCAATTGGTATTAATTCTATAGTTGTCCAAAAAAATTATTCTCATTTGATGTGATATTTAATATATAAGCATATATTTCCTATTATTAATTCTCAATTAATTAACATTCACATTCATTTAATTAATATTAATTAGAATTTCACATTCACATTCATGTTCCATGTTTTAAATGCTCATGTTAATTAACATTCACATTTATTTAATTAATATTAATTAAAATTTTACATTCAAGAATACAGTTCATTGTTTACGTCCATATATGCTAATTAGCGTCATGTTTTACTTAATTGGAAATTAAATTATATTCATTTAGTATAAATTATTTAACATTCATTGTCACGTATATATTCATTGATATTAATTCTAAATTAATTAACAGTCACGTTAATTCATATATCGTATTTGCCATTCATATTCATTTATGCATTAAGTTGTAATTCTAATATTCGCATATGCATTTCACTATTTATGTGTATGCATAATAATTAACATTTATTTTCAAGGGCTAGCATTTCACTCATACTTAGATCGACAGGGTAAATGGAGGGTCAAATATTACTTTCACAATACTTATATACTATTTCAGAATAACGTGCAATGTGCGTTCAACTCATTTGTTTCAAACTTAGTTCTTTCAAATAAGTTATAACAATCTTAGGGGATGTATTCAATTGAGATTTTTGAAAATTTTGATGGACTTTTTTTAAGTGATGACTTTCGTGGATTTTTCATAGATTTACATAGAATTAGTGGAAGTCTTTCGTAGACTTCTATAGACTTTCATTTTAAAACTTTTATAAACTTTTGTAGAATTCAAAAGACTTTTTAAAGACTTTCATTTAAAATAGAATTCACGTGAATCCAGTGCAATAATGTGAAATTCTCACATACGAGGTTGTAGTTCCTACAATTTTCTTTCTACTTCCCTTCCTCATATAATTAAAAATTATTTTAAAAAAATAAAAATGTAAGACATTAATTAAATAAATAATAATCAAAATTATACATATATATGATAAAAAAAATATAAATTTAATATTCAATATTATTAATATAATATACTTTTAAAAATAAATAAAAATAAAAATATTTACATTTAATTATAAATTTGTCATCTAAAATTTTATAATTTAATAAAAAAATAGATATTTGTCAATAAAAAAATGAATGAAAAAAAATTACAAGAATTCAAATTAATTTTTTTCATAGAAAATAGATATAAACGATAAGAGAGAGCGAGAGAGAATGAATCAATAGAAAAAAATAAATTTTAATTATATATATATATATATATATATATATATATATATATATTGTAAAAGTCTCCAAATTTTAATTAGTACTCCAGAGACTTTTATAAATGTTTCCAAAAGTCATTAAAATTTGAATACCTAAAAACTTATAGAAACTTTTAAAAAAAAAATAATTGAATATATCCTGACTTTTAAAGACTTTTTAAAAGTCTATAATAGTATCAATTGAATACACCCCCTTAGTTTCCATTCTAAACATAGTTTCCGTTCATGGTAATTGCTAACTTGAGGATTTAACAAGCAATCATAAAATTGAGTTAGTTATCCCTAATCTAAAAAGTCTCTCTAAAACCCTTCATTTTTGTAGGAGAGAGTGAGTTACCAATATATGTCTTTGTTGTCGGGGTAATTCCAAAAAATTAAGAAGAATTGCCTGATTTTCGTCGACAAAATAATAAGTGGACAATTAATGAGAAATGTGTAATTTACAATATATTAAAAGTGGGGATGGTGGAGAAATTTTTAAAAACCAAATTTACGCCTACATATTTAACAATATGCCAACTATACCCTCATAATTGGAATACCAATTTAATTAATATTTATCATTTGATTTAGAATGAATATAAAACAAGGAGTGAAATATTTAATTGATATTTATCATTTTGGATTGGAATTAATATAAGGAGTGAAACTAACATTCAATTATATCAAAAAAAAAAATTAAAAAAAAAAAAATCAGTGACTTACCATTCAATTGACCATTTTGTTCTTACAATTTATTTTTCATCGAAAAACCCTTATTAATCTTCATGATTTACATTATAATTCATGCAATGAGTTTTTATTTTTCATCAACCGAGCAATTTTAATCTTCATGCTTTACATTAGAATTCATCCATTAAGTTATTATTTAATTGATGTTAAAAATATTTTAGAGGTTGCATTAACGTATTAATGAGGACATTTAATGAATAAAAAAGAAATTACACACAGAAATTCAATGACTAACACTCAATTGATTTTTTTTCTTTGCAATTTTTAATTTTCATCAAGAAAGCCCTTATTACAAATTTAATTAATATTTATCATTTGATTTAGAATTAATATAAGCGGTGAAATATTTAATTGATATTTATTATTTGAGTTGAAATTAATATGAGGAGTAAAACTGACATTCAATTATTCAAAAAAAAAAAAAAATCAACGAAAATTTAGTGACTCGTCATTCAATTGAGTATTTTGTTATTACAATTTTTATTTTCCATCAACAAAGCAATTTTTTATTTTTCATCAACAAACCCCTTATTAATTTTCATGATTTACATTATAATTCACCAATTGAGTTTTTATTTTTCATTAACAAAGCAATTTTTATTTTTCATCAACAAAACCCATATTAATCTTCATGATTTACATTATAATCCATTCATTAGGTTATTATTTAATTGAGGTTACAAAACTGAAAGGTTGCATTAATGTATTAATGAGGTAACAAATGTGCTAAATGTTGCATTAATGTATTAATTGAGACATTCGATCACTAAAAAAAAGTTACAACGAAAATTCAATGACTTATCTTTCAATTGATTAATTTTTCCTCACATTTTTAATTTTTCATCAACAAAACCCTTATTAATCTTCATAATTTACATTATAATTTATAAATTAAGTTGTTATTTAATTGAGGTTGCAAAATTGAAAGGTTGCATTAATATATAAATGAGGTTACAAATATCTTAAAGTAAATAACTTCTAATTGTTAGGGTTTTTAAGATTGAGAATGATCATTTCTACTTTCAATCACTTTTACTCCACGTATGAATGATTGTGAAGCATTCAGTTGATTATTTTATTCTGAATTTTTTTTATTTTTAATCAACCAAATCCTTATTAATTTTCATAATTTACATTATAGTTCATGCATTAAGTTATTATTTAATTAATATATATTTTTGGTTTGAAATTAATATAAGGAGTTAACTGACAGTTACTGAAAAAAATATTAAACGAAAATTCAGTGACTTGACATTCAAATGACTATTTTATTCTTAAAATTTTTATGGGAAGGCTCTTGTGGGGCAAAAAAGAATTAAAATGTGTGAATCCAACTTTACATTAATATCAAACATAGGTTATAGGTTTTTTGATTAACAAAGCAATATTATTTATTAACTTTGGTAATTAGATAACATAATTATATTTTAATTAAATATTTAAAAAATGGTCAAATAAGGATTTAATATGAAAGTATTATCACCGTTATAGCTAACAAAACCAACTAACATTTGTCATTCTACCACCATGCCATTATAGCTATAAAACCAACCTTGCTCATTTTATTCTATTTTATGCTCAAAATTTTTAAGAGTCTGTTTGATTGTAAAATGAAATTTGGGTGGAAAGAAAACGAATTATATGGAATTGAATTGTCTAGAACTTGTTTTATCGGGAATTGTCGATTAATTGTATTTGATAGGTATAATTTTTCAACTGAATTTTCTTTTAAATTTTGAATCTTTTGGTATTCATTTGACTTTGTTTTCTATGAAAATTGTCTATTAAAGTGATAATTTTTTTTTATCATTGGATCTAGAATTTGTTCCAATTGCTAAAAAAAAAATTATTATATCGAATGTCATTCGTTTGACTTTATTTTTCATGAAAATTGTCAACTAAAGTGATAAATTTTTTTACCATTGAGTTTAAAATTTGTTTCAATTGTTAAAAAAAAAAAAAAACTAAAATTGCTTCCCCCCTCCCCAAAAGTGGTGGGAAAGCAAATCTCATGAAAAACTAGAAAATGCCAAAAAGTAGAATTTCAATTGCCAAGAAAAAATGTGCAATCAAACAAGGAAAAAGTTGAAATTGAAATTGAAATTCCAACTTTCATGAAAAATTCTACCATATCAAACATGCCCTAAGTAAAAATTAACACAAAAGGGTAAGAGTTATTGTTAATAAAAGCTATTTTTCTTATGCTAGAGTTTCTCAAAATCTATTTCTAAGTTGATGATCATTGTGAAGTTTTTTCCTTCTTTCTTTCATTTTGTTTTTGGTTATCATTTATCTTGATTTGAATTTCAAATTGATTTCTAATATCATGGATTTAATTGTATCACTAACTTTTTAATTTTGAATGATGGAAACATCACAGATGAACACATCATCGTCGAAATCACTAGCAGAAATGAGGTTTGATTCATCAATAGATAAACAAAATAAGGCAGTCATCAATTTAATTTGAAAAATATATTAACTTTTTCTGTTTCGTTAATTGTTAATATATATTTTTTTGTTGTCATATCTTAAAATTGTTTTCATATTTGTAAGATTGATGTCACCAAACAAATTGGCGATCATATTTTTTTAAAATAACGATCTGTCTTTTGAAGAAGAGTGAAAGTATTCTTATTCCGAAAAGGTTCCATTGAGATCTACATCAACAAAATGGTCATGTTGAAGTTTTAAAACTAATTTTGTGTGATGAGGAGGTATTGTATTATGTTAGAATAATGTTTCTAATATAATTTTCACTTTAGACTAATAGTTTTTTTTTAATAATATTTTATGGGTAGTGAGATTTAGGCTATATTATTTAAGGACACAATTGAAAAATTCTTTTCTATATTTGAGAAAGAAAAAACATACCGACTTCAAAATGGAAAAATAAGAGCAATCAACTGTCAATACTCAATTGTGAATGATGAAATTGAACTCACCTCACAAAGAAGACTGAGATAGAGGAAATTGAAGACTTCATTTCTTATAACATGTCAACTTTATGTTATGTGGAATTTTAAAAATTCTCAAACTTTGTACACGAAGGGAAATTGCTAGGTTCCATATCTTTATTCATGATGATTGTGCATTCTACATTTAAATTTTAAACTAACTAATTCAATTTTATCGGACATTGTAGGTGTGAAATCTTTGTACACAATATTTTTTGTCAATGTCCCATATCTTTTCTTCTTTTTATCTTTTGCTTTTACAAAAAAATTTGTTGTTTGCATTGAAACTCCACGAGAAAGTGCGACATACATACATACATATACCCAATTATAATTTTCCCTCTAACAATATCATTTACCTCTAATTTTTTTTTTTTAAGTATTAGTAATTCAAAAATAATATGTATATCATTTATCAATACATAAGACCTGCAACACACGTGCTTACTACTAATGTACTTAAATAGTTAGTATCCATCAGGACTCTACATTAGCCACAATAGGGCTCCATTGCATGCACATGTCTATGATCATTCATGACTTGGAACTTGAGGCACAGTTAAAGATGTCTCAATCGTCAACATATCGTTTAGCAACGAAATGAACAAAACCCTAATACTTGGCTAAAAATATTGTTAAAGACCCCAGTTACCAAAAGGATTAAAGGTCTTAGATATGGACAGGAAAATTTAGAGCTAATTCTGACAAAATCAACCTTGAGACCCCAGTTACCAAAAGGATTAAAGGTCTTAGATATGGACAGGAAAATTTAGACTTCAATACGACTAAACCCATGGTTGGAGATAACAAATTGTTTGACAAGTATCACAAAGCACAAATATCATCAAAACATAAAAATTAGACCTAATTATAACTTTCAATACAGTAATAAAGGGATGTCAACTCATAAAAATGACCCAAAAAAAGCGTCTATAAAAAAGATATGATAATTATATTCACACTACAATTTTTATTCCTTACACCACATTTTAATTGTAATTAAGATTCTTAATATTTACTTATTATGACACTTATATCCCTTATAATTGTTCATATTATTCTCATCCTTAAACTTTCCATTATTTAATATATTTTATATTTGATAACAGTTTTATATCCAAAAGTTCGTTGAAACGACGTAAAATAACTCAATTTCCATCATATTTTTAAAAAGTAAATAAATAAAAAGTGCAAAAATTTTTTTTTTTTCTCATTTCAAAGCATGAAAATAAAATATTTTGATATAAACCAGCATCAAGGTCGAGATGTACTAATTAATGGAAGATTAAAGATAATAATTTTATGAAAGGTAAAGAAAATAATTGTTACAATGAGTAAAATTTGTGAAGTTTAATTGTAATTAAAATGTGGTGTATCAAATAAAAATTATGGTGGCGATATAACTACCCAAAATGATATTTGCACAATTGAAAAAGGGTAACAATCCAAGGGTCCATTTAATTGTAAGGGTGGAGAATGGGTGGAAAAAAAATGAATGACAGGAAATTGAATTGTCTAGAATTTGTTTTACAGGAAATTGTAATTAATGATGTTAATTGATATAATTTTTCACCTAATCCGTTTGGCTTTATTTTTCATGCAAATTATTACTTTTTGGGATAAATTTTTTTACAATCTGTATTAAAATTTGTTTGGATTGCAAAAAATTAAAAAAAATTTAAAAAAAATTTAAAATTTTTTTTGTGTTCGTTTAGCTTTGTTTTTAACGCAAATTGTCAATTAAATGGATAAATTTTTTACCATTGACTTTGAAATGTGTTCCAATTACTTAAAAAAAAAAGGGGTCAAAAAGTTGGAAAAACGTTTTCTAACTTTTATACATCAACAACATGTACCTTGGAAAACTTAGAAGACGTTTTCCGTAGAAAATTAGTGCAATCAAACTGGTGAATAGTAAAAAAAAGGAAAACGGTTACCACCTTTCACGAAAAACTTGGCCAACCAAACAGGTCCTAAGATCTACTCTATGATGAATCAACCTAAAATCAAGGCAAATTAAAGGTTGACATTTTAAAAACTTCAAATATTTTTCGATCAAAGGGCACTTTGTTGACATAAAAAATGCTGAAATCTATGTGAATGTATACTAATTAACATTTATTTATAGATATATTAAATATCATATCGAGTCTTCAAGTTCATGTATTCTTTTATATGTTTTGAGAACTATTCAATTACTCTAGAAGTACTACAATTCAATTTTGTATGTATGTGCATGTATAATAATTAACATGTATTTATAAATATATTAAATATCACATCAAGTCTTCAAGTTCATGTATTCTTTTATATGTTTTGAGAGCTACCCAATTACTCTAGGAGGATATAAATTATTCAAGTTCATGTACATTTATTTATTTTCACAATTATTCATTTATCATAAATTATTCAAGTTAATGTAAGCTTATTTATTTTCAAAATTATTCATGTACACTTATTTATTTAATTAATTTGGGGGCTAGTCATTATTCATGTTCATGTACACTTATTTATTTGCAATACTATTATTCATTTAGTATGTGCTATAATACCCTTTTGTCTAAATGTATAGAAATTATTATTTTTCTATATCTATTAATTCAAATTAATTAAATTTCATGTTGGTTCACGTACACACCCTTTGTCTAAATATATATAAATTATCCTTTCTCTATATTCATTGATTCAAATTAATTAAATTCCATGTACATGAATGTATCTGATTGTTCTCAAAAAATTCAATTTTTTATTTACGTTCATGTTGAACAATATTATCATTAATTATTTTGTCAACTATTTAATTGTGATGAATGTACATTTGACATATTCAGTACCTCATCTTTCGTTTTTCAATATTTATTTAACCATATTTGACAGATTCGTTACATTTTCGTTTTTCAATATGTACTTGACTTATTTATTCATTTGAACAAAGTTATCATGAATTATTTTGTCAATTATTTAATTATAATCAATGTACAATTTACATATTCATTTCACTTGCGTAGATAATTATCAATTAACATAATAAATTTATATAACAAAATAAATATAATTTAACAATAATATAAACATAAAATATAAGTAGAGAATTAGACAACAAGCCTCGTGCGAGTACTTTCAGCACTACATTGCTTCAAAATAAAATCCATGTGACTCACAACTGGTTCTACTTCTATGGACACGATCATAGGGAGATAAATAATGAGCCTTCATCGAATTGTCAAAATATAGAAAAATATTATGACATATATATGTAGTTATTTTCAAGTTTTGGTTTCTCATGTAATCTATCTCAATAAAAATCACTTCCTTTTATTGGAATAAATTGAAACCTCCACACTTATGAGAATTAAATCATTTAAAATGTACGTTAAACTGTAATATTATTAATTTAATTTTGTATTAAATTGAAATTAAAATAGAAGCAACAAATTAGAAGGTATTAATTTGAAATTTTAAAACTTAAATTATTTATTTTTCAACAATCCCTCACAAGTTTTAAACTTTCAAAATAGATAAATATATATTTTATATAGTGGCAACATTATACTGTGCAATATGTGTATGTGTTTTTTGGACTTGAACCTCATTTAGTGATAATAATTTTCATTTGCGAGAGCCATAATGGACTAAACCTTAATCGTTCCACACACATATAAATGATTAATCTTGATTCCAGTAAGAGTTTATAGAGAATAGTCAAATCTCATAGCCACAGCCCTATGAAAACTCTTACATAAGTGAGCCCTCCAAAGGTGCGTGTGACCCACACCTCGCGAGAATCCTTGCATTGGTACTTATTCATGGTTAAACCATTCCTAACATCATATTTATTAGCACTATATCACCATGAGTTGAGCACAAATAAAATATTGATATGCAAGTCACGAAGTGCGAGTTGTTTTCACCACATTGAACCTTCTTCATGAGATCTTTGATCACAAAGGTTGGGTTACCCTATGAGGTGACTCCCTTATGAGTTTAAACTAATCTCCCTCGATAATTTATGTATGTCCATCTCAAACTACAAATTTTTTTTATACCACTCTTGGACAATAATATGGTACCATCAATTTGTGAATCTTGTTCTCCTCTTGCATATGTGCACATTTGCAAAGTTACCTAAGAATTTTTTTCAAAATGTCAATATCACATATTTAATTATAATAAGATAACTTCATGAAATTTCTGATGTTGGCTCCTAGTAATACGTTAAAAAAGTTGCATCCATTGAGCTCTTGCATTTCACCTGTAATCTTCAATTTCATTTTTAGCACTTTTCAAGAGTTAGCTTACAACTAGGAAAACAAAATATTATGTGTATTTATATTAAACACCTCCACATTCCAAAGATATTTATCGTGTGGAGCTTTTCAATTTTTCATGTATGCAAATACTTCTAAACACTATCACAAAATATTAGTGTCACAATAAATAAGAGGAACTTAGATAGACTTGAATAAAAGACATTTTGATATTCATCCAACTTCTCCTCAAGGATGTTAATACCCCTATATTTCAAGGATATTCAACTTGAATTGAATAAGTATATGATCTTACAATTTGTCCCTTTCAATAGAATCAAACAATGTGTAGAGATGATTGATGCACATGTTTATCAATCCACTCTTTCCGGATTTCCATCCATTATTATATTTGCAATTTTTTTTTCCGCATTACCCCAATTAATTATTAGGAGCTTAAGGCATCATTACCATAGCCCTTGCTGAATTCTTTTTGCTCATATACACGCAAAGTTGTACATATAAATAAATAAATAATGTAAAAAAAATGTTTATTATCTACTTTCAAGTGTTCTTTGTGAATCCAAAGAAAAATGATCTTCACTGCTTGATTTAGCTACAAAATATTGATAATAAACATTACACACAAAATTTTGTTTATTCCACGTTATATTATCAAGCAACATAGCGCAGAGGGCGGATTACTCCTTATATATTTTTCTGTGTAAATAAATAGTTTGGCATCATTTTCCATCTTCTCATTAATGTTTCTTTTAATCAAGTAACCAAAATAAAATTTTCATCACAATAATACCATGTAGTTACATGTTTCAATAGAATAAAATCACTATTAATCACAAGAGTTACACGAGGGCTAATTATGCACATTAATTATGAAATTAAACCTCTTGTAAAATATTGATTCAACAAATTTTCTTAAATTATATATACTCTTTCCATCTAATATTATTTATCATCCCCTACGTTCAAACCAAGTTTGAGGAAATATTCCAATTTGTTTGACATCTCACCACTATAATTTCAAACCTCATATCTACTCCACACATTCATCGAATTTTCCAAAACAGGTTTCACTTTGTGAATATCATTTTTTTTCCTCAACATCTGTCAACTTTGAATGGACAAATCATTTTTTTTTTTTTAAACATTTTTAAAACCAATACATACTAAGATATACTATTACCACAGATTAAATTTGCCTATCAGAAATATCCATATGGCTAAAAATGACATCATATACATTTTTAAAAAAAGAAAGTGTCAGACTTAAAAGAGTATTAATTTCTTAGGATCCAAATATCTTTTGAAAAAAAAATTTAAGAATGATAATTAAAAAAAAAAAAAAAAAAAAAAAACTATATGATATGACATGAAGCATTCAAAAGGCATAAATTATGCACAAAATAATAACATTTTTTTGCAATATGAAAATCCAAGTAATAATTTAAAAATGCAATATTGCTGGTTAAAAGAAAAATGTAATGTAATTATTTGTCATCACACTATAAATCTTTCCATTATTTCTTTGAAATTTTCCATATTAATGTACTCATTCCCAAATATTTCTCCACCTTAGAACGAAGCTTAAACTCATTTTATGAGCTTACTTCTTTTTTCAAGTTAGTGAACAAGAATAGAAAATTAATATTTTACACCTAACCTATATTTATGGTTTCCGGAGAAACCTTTTTAATCATCCAGAAAATTGGAATTGAATATAAGTTCCACTTGATTCCAGCATAAAGAAAGGACACTAAAATTATTTTTTCACACATTTACAAGCACCACTGACATGGATAATTGCATATTGACGAGTAATTAACACAAAGTGAATAATTGCACACTAGAAAAGAAAATATATGAATTTGAAGTTTTCCCCTTACTAAAGGGCAAACGTCCTTTTACTTGACGGTTACTTGAACAATATGGATCAGCATCATTACATAGACAAAATAATAACAATTACGAGGCATAAAATTTTGAAAAAGTTCACTGGCTTTCCTTCTCATGCTATATTGTCTAATGCTGGTAGCAACTTGGCCTAAAAATGCATTAAATTTTAGTGTGCAAGTAAAATATAAACATACACATATGTTTGTTTATGTAACTACGTGCTGTGAATCATGAGCGAGTGTATAGCTCCAAATAATTTTGGTACAATTATTGCCTAAATGCTTCACCTGGCTTCTCTGGATTGTAGCCAAGAGAAGACATTTTTCTTTTTCGAGAATAAGGATTGAACTTCATTTACATGCTACACTGCAGCCACTATGACCAGCTTCTAGTTTTGTCGTACCATAAAATTTTGCAGACATTAAATCCATAATGGAATGAATTTGTCAATCCATTTGTGCTTGCTGAATAGAAACAAGTTCTTGAAATTGGCTATCCATTTAAGTTTTTCAGGAATGTATCAATTTATATCTGTATATTTTTCTTGGATGCGCCCATCGGCCAATGGGGAAAATGGAATGAGAGAAGAATTGCGATTTTCCATTTTTTATGGGGAAAAACTGCTTCTTAGACGGTAATTTGTCATTTAAAAAGTAATTAAGGTATACTTAGATGTGATGAATTAAATTACTTATGAGTTTTAGTATAATTGATGCAGACCATTAGATTATTTTACCCATCTCGTTTTAATATAAAACTAAGTCCAGATGTGCATTTAATGGTGACACTAACAGCATATGGACAAAATGACATTTTCCACAATAAAACATGGAAACATGGATGAAAATACAAAAGTTTGAAATGTATAAATGTTTTGCACTCTAAAGGCCAAATGTAGGGACGTTTTGCGTCAATAAACCCCTAATTAATTTAGAAAGAAAGTATTAATGAACTCTTTAATGTTCAGATACTTATCTCGGTCAAGCCTATAATAACATTATAAAAGATCGTATAATGATGAACACAACAAGAATCTCTCTTCCACTTGTTCAGAAAAAAGTAGGACGACTTTAAGACTATAGACTGAAAAAACAATGCAATGGTCACTCATTTGGATCCATAGATAATAAGGACAAGATCCTTGGTAGGCCTGGGTACGGTCTGATTCGATTATGATATTCAGAATCGAACCGAAAATTTTCGGGTAGTGAGTAAACGGAATCATCGGGTCCAAATATAATTTTGAAATCGTTCGGGTTCGGTTCCGTTCGAGTCTGTTCGATTCCATACTATAATTAATTTTCAGTTTGACATGTTTAATCTTAGTTTTTATAAATTAAAGTATTATAATTTAATAACATATAAATAACAAGTTGTCCAATAAAATTAATTTACCAATGTATACAAATAACAAAAAGTATATAGTAAATTAGTAATACTAAAATATCGGTGATCCATATAAATTAGAAGTCATAGACTCGTAGAGATAAAATATTTTAAAATATTGTTAATACAGTAGTACTTACCAACTATTTGATTTAACTATCAATTGCTTGACTTGTCATACTAGATACTAAGAAACTCTAAAAGAAAAATTAAAAAATCACAATTAACTAACATAAATAAATTAAAAATTGTTCAACTAATAAGATTTAATAAGAAAAAATATAATATATATTTTTATTACATGTCTCAATGCCCTCACAGAACTCAGTGTCTTCAATGCAAACTCTATCTTTGCTAATTTATTTTTAAAAAGTTAAAATAATTTAATCTTTCTCATAAATAAAAATTTAAAAAAATTCGATTTTTATTCGATTTTTCGGTTCTGGGTCTAGAACTGAGAACCGAACCGAACTTGTCGATTCTCGATTCAGATACCCGTTCGGGTATTTCAGTTACGAAGAATCGCTAGATTCGATTCGATTCGAGAGATATGCCCAACCTCAATCCTTGATCATCTTTCAAGACTCTACTACACCAATACAAGCTGCTTTCTTGTTTTTCAATGAAATCCAAGAGCTTCCTATTGTTGTCCAATTTTGTCTAAATATTTTGCTTTCTTGTTAATTATTTTTTTTAATTGTTGTTAAAGGAAACCATTAAAGTTTGCAGTGTAAAAAGGTATGTAAAAAAAAATTTATTTTATTATAGCAAATTAATGTTTTAGAGGGAATTGTAATTAATGGTGTTTGATTGATATAATTTTTCACCTAATTCGTTTGATTTTATTTTTCATGCAAATGGTTACTTTTTGGGATAAATTTTTTTACAATCTGTATTAAAATTTGTTTGGATTGCAAAAAAGTAAAAAAAAAAAATAAATAAATAAAATATATTTTCATAAATTTTTTATGTTCGTTTGGCTTATTTTTCTTGCAAATTGTCAATTAAATGGATAAAAAATTTTACCATTGGATTTAGAATATGTTTCCATTGTCAAAAAGTTAAAAAAAAAAAAAAAAAAAAACCCAACAAGGTGAAAAATAAATTCTCATCAAAATCGTAAGAAAATATTTTCCCACTTTTGTGTTTCAAGGGATTGCACATTAGAAGTTGGTGGCAAATATTTCGTGACAAATTTGGCTAATCAAACAGCCAAAAATAAAAATTAAGAAAATATTTTTCTAATTTCATAATAAATTAAACGTATCAAATAGGACCTTAGACTTAAAACCAAATTCACTTATCGGTGTGGGAGTTCCTGAGTCCAAGCAAAGATTGAAGTAATGCTATTTGTGCTGATTTCACTTCCTTTTTTGGTGAGGCTCTATAGTGGCATGTGACAGTTCCCTGGAATGCTTTGGCTTCAATCATCTTTCCATCAGACACCTGCATAAAAATCAGAAATCTATTATATTTTCAGCTAAAGATGTGTATGAATTTTAAAGTTGAATACTATAAAGTGATCAATGCAATTTGATGATACTAAAGAGAATAAAATTGTGGGACAGGAGTATAGGAAAAAAAAAAAAAATTAGAAAAAAAGCACAAAGATTCATAAAAATGGAAACAAAAGTGCAAAATAACAAAAAAGATGATAAAAGAACACGAGAAAATATGATTAATTACCTGAATTATTATTAAATTTTATGTAAATTTTTAACCGGATCATTGAACTTTACAAATTACTCCATTAATCACTGGACTTTATAATTCGTTATACCATTCATCACTCAATTTTTAAATTGTTATTGACATGAACGTCAAGTGGGAAATAGATTGCCATGTACACAATTTCGTCAGCCACATTAATAAATTAGTCAATTTTTTAACCTTCTGTTGAGTGAGTGATGGATGGAATAACAACAATTACAAAATTTAGTGATTAACAAGATAATTTTTAAAGTTCAATGACTAGATAGAAATTTTACACAAAGTGTGACGTTCAGGTAATTAACCCCTGAATGCTTCAAACAATAATCCTACCGACACTACCTGGTCCCACCCACGAGATATCTAATCATTTTTTACTAATAAATTTCTCCATATTCCCTCATCAACGGTTGTCCTTCTTTCTACCCCAACAAATCTAAATCCCCACTCCCCAACTAGATCCACCCATGACCATGCTCTCTTATCACCCGACCCCACCCACACACACACACACACACACACACACACACTACTATTTACAGTTACAGAAACACTTTGTATGGCAGAAAAATACTTTTTCAGTCCTATTGTGCAAGATTTTGTAATGGTGGAGGCACAGTCATGGACAACCAGAAGGGGCAGCAACCCAAGACTTGAATCTAACGATGACCAAGTTCTTGATATTCCAGTAACCCCAACTGCAGAAATCAGGCAGCAGCAAGATGCTTTGATCTCGCCCAATGTTCTTACAGCAGCCATTATTGCGTCCTGGTATTTCTCGAACATCGGAGTGCTATTGCTCAATAAATACTTGTTAAGTTTTTATGGATACAAGTACCCAGTTTTCTTGACTATGTTGCACATGTTGTCTTGTGCTGCCTATAGTTTATTAGCCATAAAATTTCTCGAAATTGTGCCGTTCCAGCAAATACATAGCCGTAAGCAGTTTTTCAAGATTCTTGCTTTGAGTGTGATTTTCTGTTTCTCTGTTGTTTGTGGGAATACTTCATTGAGGTACCTTCCGGTGTCGTTTAATCAAGCTATTGGTGCTGCTACCCCATTTTTTACAGCCATTTTTGCTTTTGTTATCACTTGTAAGAAAGAGTCTGCGAAGGTTTATTTGGCACTGGTTCCTGTAGTTCTTGGCATTGTTTTGGCTAGTAATAGTGAACCCCTGTTCCATCTTTTTGGGTTCTTGATGTGCATTGGCTCGACCGCTGGCCGAGCGTTAAAATCTGTGGTCCAGGGATTATTATTATCTTCAGAAGCTGAGAAATTGCACTCTATGAATCTGTTGCTGTACATGGCTCCAATGGCAGCATTGGTGTTGCTGCCATTTACTCTGTATATTGAAGGGAATGTTCTGGCTGTCACAATTGAAAAGGGGAGGGAAGATGGATTTATGGTGTTTTTATTGATTGCGAATGCCACAGTTGCGTATTTGGTTAATTTGACAAATTTTTTGGTCACGAAGCACACAAGCGCTTTGACACTGCAAGTTTTGGGGAATGCCAAAGCTGCGGTGGCTGCGGTTGTGTCGGTCTTGATTTTCAGGAATCCCGTGACTGTGATGGGGATGACGGGTTTTGCGGTAACAATAATGGGAGTAGTGCTGCTTTACAGTGAGGCCAGAAAGAGGGCTAAAGGTACAACTCATTGACAGCAATTCCGGATTTAAATTAATGGTGCTCGAAACAAGATTATACTGGTATGCCCCTTTTTTGCCTTGATTAAGAAGAAAATTGTGGGCTAAAAAGTTAAAGATTTTGGATGATTCTGTTGTATAGGAAGATACGGTGGAAAAAGGGTTTGAGTTAATGCTCTTTTTTCATTTTGCTTTATTTTATATCATTGTCCTTTAATTGGGGGGTGGTTTAAGAGAATAAAGTTGTCTCTTTTACTTCCCCTCTCTGTATTTTGTATGTTATTTTGATGAAATTGGAATATATAGAAACAGCTGATTCCTTTAATATTGTTGATCATAATTTTATCAAATTAGCACATATTAAGCATTGAATTTTGTTCAAGTGTTGGCATCGTTATTTTTTAATTTCTTGCTCTAGTTTGTAGTGTCTTGATTTCAATAGAATAGTTTATGACATCCTATTGCAGTTACTAAGGATCTACTTCCTAGAACTTCAAGCAAGATCTAGCAATGTGCTATAAGGATTCACATAGTTGACTTTGAATTTATTGGGAACAAAACTTAGTATCTTTATCGTGTGGGTTTTTATCTTCAGAATAGTAGCTTCATCTATTTTGCTGGAAACCATTTATACATTACTCCAAAATGCTTTGCCAAGTTGCAAAGTTGAGCCCAGCTTTCTCACTAGTGTAATCCTTCTAAAACCACAAGCGAATTGTTTGTGTTGAAATTTGGCCTAAAACCAGTCGGGAATTAAAAAAAAAAATTGTTTCCCACTGTAGATTATATAGTCATGCTCCATGTACAGTATTGCTTGCCTTTTAAGTAATAAAATGACCATGCCATCGTCTTGAGAGATAGAGGGATAAATCTAATTGGAATGATGTAGTACAGCACCAACCATTGTTTTATAATTGAAGAGATCTGATTAGGTCGAAAGTGTTGCAGTTTCATTTCATTCTAAGAAAACCTACCTAGATCATGTTTAGATTTTGTTAGAATTGTTTATCATTGTACTGCTTTTGAAGTTTTAGTTTCATTTTGTGGGAACCTACTGGTGGTTTCACTGTCATCAAATGGGGGCATGGATCCAGCTCCACATGGCCAAAAGGCAGCTTGCTCTTCAATTTATTGGCTGGTTGGGACTTCTTTATGATCTATTCATTAGTTTAATGTAGTAAAATAGTGACGATAACACTCAAGGTTCGTACGATAGGATTTCTGCTTTTATTTTTTGTAGATGAGCTTTCTGAGGAAGTCATGGTGACTAGCTTTCTAAAAAAAAACTTTTTAAATAGACAAAGCACTTTAAAAAAATTATTCAAATATGTCCAAAAGTAACTTCCCAAATATCAAAATTCGTTGTTGATTTTTTAAAAGCCTCGTCGAATTGGTCCTAACTATCTTTTGATTATTGAATAATCTAAAAATGAGCAACATGGTGAATTTTGAGAGAAATCTGAAGTACTTGATATCCAAGATCCAAGAATGAAGCTGAGCCAAAGATGAGACCCATAGAAGTGAAATTACTCATTTTCTTATTCCTAAACAAGATCACATGGTTCCTAGTATAGTTTTAAATTTATTTATTTCTAATTTTTATTACTGATATGTCACAAAGATTTAGCCCATGTTCACTAGAGATTTTTTCAAATTCATTTTCAACTTTATATTCTCCAAATATATATATATATATATATATATATATAGAGAGAGAGAGAGAGAGAGAGCCCGTTTGATGCACATTTTTTGAAGAAAATACATTTTTTTTGATGTGATGGATGATGAATATGTGATTGAAAAAGAAGGAAAAGTTATTAATGTGATGAAAAATATTATTTTATTGAAAAATATGTGATTGAAAATGAGTAGAAGAATGAGAATGAGAATTAAAATGGGAATCAAAGGGGCTCATAATTTTGCATATGGACTCGTAAATTTCCCTATTTTTTAATTGTACAATTTTCAAAAAAATCACTTTTCACAATCCATTTTGAAAATTTTCACATCAAACATGCTCTTATTAAAAATAAAATAAAGTGCAGAACTTCACTCTGGTATCACCCTATAAAGAATTGGAAATTCATGACATAGTTAAGTCAAGACCATCTTGAAGACAGCCAGTGCTGCAAGAATCCACACGCAAGTTATGAATGGAGAAATTTTCGAGGTTCCTGAATATCCTCGTGTTTGGAAGGTACAAGGGCGGGTGCTGGTGTTGGTGTTGGTGTTGGTGCTACTGCTTCTACTATTGTCATCACGAGCTTCATCCCCTTGGAGCAGTGATCTAATTGCACAAATGTACCACTTACTCGGTTTTGCTAGGTAATTTCTTCTAGTGAAAAGACCGGTCATGTTTGATGTGAGACATTTTTAGAGCTCGTTTGGTGGAGATTTAAATTAGATTTTAATTGAAAAATTAGCCGTTAGTGGGTCCTATGCATGAGATAAAAGTCAAACATAACGACTATATTTTCAATTAAAATTGAATTTAAATCTCTACCGAACAAGTCCTTAAAATGTAGGGCCATCCACCTTTAAAACATTGTGATTATCCTTGCTTGCACTAGAACCCGACCAAAAACCATTATGTAAATTAACATGGGAGAGCATATACATGAACATGCACCCAAGACTTCGTCTGAAGCAAGAAAATTGAGTAAAAGAAAGGTTTTGTTACAATTCTTTTTCCATGTTTACAATCCCATTCACCTGCACGCCGCGCGCGGGAGAATGGATATCAGCTTTGCTTTACATGGGATTTTCATGCAAGGCAAAGCCAATTCATAACAAAGCACAACAGGCCTTGCTTTATTAATGTGGTTGTCAGCCGTTGAAACCAACGGTTGACAACCGTTTTTTAATTTTAATTTTAATTTTTAATTTTTTTGTCTTTTGTCTTTTGTTATTATTATTATTTTTTTGGGTCTTTCAATTTTTTTTTAGTACTTTTTATATTTTGATATTTTTGTAATGTATTATTTCTCTTTTATTTTGCATTAATAATTTTTAATATACGTATATTACATTTTTTTATTTTAATAATAACACCGCAAATTTCATATGATATTTGTACTAACACTGCAAAACATTCAGACAAAATAAAATAGACTTTGTGTTTTGGTGGAGATACATGTTATATCAGTGGGTTTGTGGACTCAAATTTTATAGGTGATCTAGATAGACGACGATCTACTACTGGCTATGTGTTCAGTATACATGGTGCTCCAATTAATTGACGATCGATGTTACAAACTACAGTGGCACTCTCTACTACAGAGGTCGAGTACATGGCCATGACAGAGGGAGTGAAGGAAGCATTGTGGTTGTAGAGTCTTCTAGATGATCTGGGGATTAAGCAGGATTGTGTGAACATGTGGTGTGATAATCAGAGTGCGATTCACTTGACTGAGAATCAGATTCATCATGCTTGTACCAAATATATTGATGTCAGATATCATTTTGTGCGGGATGTCATAAAGGAAGGTGATATTTCTCTTATGAAGGTACACACAAATGAGAACTCAGCAAACGTATTAAACAAAGTGGTAACAGGTGGCAAGTTTTAACATTGTTTGGACTTGCTTCATATCAGTCCATGATGATGTGCCCAAGTGGGCATGGCCTTCGAGGCGGTTTTGAAATGAGGTGGAGATTATATGGAGGGAGTATGAACTATAGTGGCTTGATTCCTATTCCGGGTATGTAGGCAACCATGGTTTGAATGATGCAGCCGGTTTGATACTTCTGGTGTTCGTACAAAATGTGAGCTCTATCAAATGATATACGAGGTGGAAAATTGTGGGAGCAGGGCTTTGGGCACCAAGGCGCCACTCAACCCGATAAGCTCTTACCAGTATTTGGGAGGTACTTACCGGTATTTTCCTCCCGACGCCAAAGCGCTACTCACCCGGTATATATATACCGGGATTTTCACCTGTTTTTGTGTGCCAAAAACGAGAGAAAATGAGAGAGAGCTGGAGTGAATTTTACAAGATTTTTTTGGGGTACAAATTCAAGCTTCTTTCTTTTATTCTTGAGACTAACTTGTGGGTTGTACAAGTAGTTGAATTCTTCACATTTATATTGAAATCTCAATTTCACCCAATCTCTTCTTCTTCATTATAAACTTGTGGGATTATCCAATTCAAGTGGTTGCTTGCAAAGCTCATCAAGGTATTGATCTGGGCGTTGTTTCCTAACAATATGCAATTGGCCAATTGGAGAATCCAAATCTCTATCAATATTTCCTGGTGGCGCCTGAAAACCTGACTAAAAAAAATATGTCGAAAAACAAGTCTTTGCACCCCATCATCTTGACAAATGAAGCCAAAGCCATCAACAGGATTGAAGCATTTCTATATCTCAGTTTTCAGCCCACCAACACTCGACCCGTATGATAAGGGATTTGGAAAGTTTTGTTTAGAGCAAAAAATTTAATGAAATTGAAAAAGTGATGCTACTCGTATTCTGTAATTGTTTCCATTGGTATACTCCTACTAGTTTGAAGCAATAATGACAAAATATTATTAATTTTCCTTTTTTATTCTTGAGAAATTTGCACAATTAGTCTCTAATTTAAAGCAATTATAGAAAATTCGCCCTCAACCTTTAAAAATTATAGTTTTCATTTTATAAGTAACACTGACAGCTTTTCATCGGTGGATGAAGCAGCGTTAGTGATTCCAGACAACATCACTAATCACATTACCTCGGTAATTGCTGACAAAGACACGTCGATGATTATCAAAGATATAGTTGTCGGTAATTACGTTTGAGTCACCAACATATATTGATTTCATAAAAACCACTAACAATCATACCATTTATGATTACCGACGGCTTCTAGTCGATGATCCTAAGAACATCAATGAAGATATTGTTGTCAATAATCGCTAACGAAGGTTTGCTAGTGGTCATTAATGATATTGCTATCAGTATTTCTGTGTGAATTACCATAATTTATTGACTTCAATCAGAATTCTCGTCGGTGCTTATTAGCTCTATTAATTTACTTTATTATTGTTCTTGAGAATGCCCTCTTGACGATTTTCCCCCCAAATCTGTTGAGCCACTTCTGAGAAGAAGAATGAGAGATGAAGGTAGCAATGTTAATTTGAAGGTGAGGATAGTTAATTCAAGAAAAAACTTTGTTGCTTGAGGCTCATGTGGATAAGATGAAGGTGCATTGACGACGCTGGAGGATGATGAATGCATCAAGGACTTTAGTTCTCGCTTTATTTCTAGCCAAAAAATTGTATGACAACTGAGATCTTGTCTTGCTGATTCACTTGAAATGAGCTTGACAACGAGAAGGCTTATGGTTTCGATTGTCTAAACGAATACATTCAGAGCACATTATATATGCATTTCCAAGTTTCCAAATAAGTGAAATTAATTAATCATTAACCTCTCATTCCAAATCCAGTACTACAAATTTTATTCTCATCAATATTGTAACAACATATATGTTTCAATGAACGTGACAAAAGAAAAAAACCAAATAGTAAAACTTCATTTTTAAAATCACTCAACACAGAATTAGAAAATGGATGGCACAATCTGAAAATTAAGAGGTGGACTGCATATGTTAAGCCAGGATCATCTTAATAACAGCCAATGCTGCTAGCATCCACCCAAAAGAATTGAAGGTAGAGATTTCAGAGGCTCCTGAAGATCCCGGTTTTTGAGGAGGTAAAGGAGTGGGTGCTGCTGCTTCTAATACATTGATCACAAGCTTCATCCCCTTCGTGCAGTGATCTGCAATCGCACAAATGTACCACTTCTTCCCTGGTTTCGCAAGGGTAATTGTGTCGTTTCCGCTAGTCAGAAGACCAGTTTTGTTTGATGTCAAACACTGTTGGAAGTCGGGTCCACTCACTTTCAAAACATTGTGAGATTCTTTATTGTACATGAACACTGCACCCAAAACAAGATTAAAAATTAATACGGAAGTGCATCTATATGAACATCAAAAAATGTGTTATCAGAGATGAATTTAGAAATAATAAAATTGGCTCGCTTAGAAAATTGGAAAATGAGGTCGGACGGGGGATAAGGGGACACAAAACAAGGGACTTAACATACTCAGTGTGTCTCCAACGTAGAAAGTTTTGTCTGCAGCCCATGCAGTGTAATTGACATCCAGTTTCCAGCCATCATTGTCTCCAACCATATAATTAGTTGCCATAGTTGGAGCAGCAACCATTGCAAAGAAAACTGCGACCAGGAAAGCTTTTGAGGCCATTTTGAAACCTTAATTTACCAGAAAAGATTTCCTAGTTAATTTTCTTGTGTTTGTTAATGATAGAGGATACTTTCTGGTGCTCAAACGTTATTGCATTTATAGTGTCAATGATGGTAAAATACCAGCCGGCGAACAGTGGCTGTCATAGTGTTATGCTCCAAAAAATTTCCTCAAACAATGTAATATGGCTCATTGTAATTGCTTGGAGCTGTCCAATTTGTCTTATACGAGACTTGGCCAAAACAATATTATACCCATAAATTAAATACATTTGTTGTGTTATAACTCTCTTTAATTTGTCAATTAAAGTCAAGAAATCATTTAGTCATAGAATGTTAGCCTTGATGATAGGTCCGACGCCTAATTAAAGCCCAACTCGATTCCATAATCAACAAATATTGATCCACTAGTGTGATTTAGGATGGATCATATCATGTTGCCACTAGGAAGCCAAGTGGTGGCACAATTACATGCTAGGGTGTTGGCAAAAAAACCTTACATCGTGGTTAAAGACAATTAGACAATTTTGTAAAGAATCATAGAATAAAAATCAAATTATGTTCTCTTTAAATTTAACGCCGATTATATGATATTTCTTCACCAATGTATTTGGTTCATTGTTACACATTTATTGAAAGATCCAGTGCAACTATATTCTTTTTAATTTAGAATAGACAATGGTTTCTATATATATATAATAGACGATATTTGTTTTGTTCTTCTAACTTGTTCTCTTGTTTATGAGAGTTTCTTTGTTAACTCAGAATAGTATTTCTTTGTAAATATCTTGTTGGACAACATTCTAAAATTTTACAAATGTTGGTGCCTAATATTTGATTGAAAAGTTGCAAAATTTTAATACAACTATGCTACTTGTACAGAACTATTCATTACCACCTGGATGACATCCACTCACAATAGGGGGTCCCACCTTTTTTTTTTTTGCATTGTTTATTCATCCGGGTCCCACTACATGTGAGTGGATGTCATCCATGTGGTAATGAATAGTTCTGTACAAGTAGTTTAATTCATTTTAATAACTATATGATAAATTTGATGATATAAAGAAAAATAATTTTTTAAAGATATTCCTTTAGTGCATATGTGAAACGAGGGAACAAAATCAGCGAATAATAATGTCATGATCAAGTGTTTCATTAGAGGATGAATAAAATATATATTTTTGAAAAATCGGAGATTTGACCCAACTATACCTAGAGGATGGGCGATTAGGTATAAACGCGGAATTAAAATTTAATTAACACGCAACAAGTCACAAGTTAATTATGTCTAGGTGATTTAATCAAACAATTCAGTTTATCCTAACTTGAACTACCGCAATACTGAAAGTAATAACTGAAACAGTAAACAACACAAAATTGTTCACGGAGAAACTCAACGTGGGAAAAATTTCACTATAAACTGTATTATAAACTTACAGACCACCAGCAAGGTTGACGACACAAGCTTTCTGATCTCCTGTCTGAAGCTCAAAACAGCTCTCCTGGAATGTGCACACGAACAAATCCTAACTCTTCTTGCAGTTTATCTCCTATAGATCCACCAAGAACTCCTCGTTCTTGAGTTTCTTCCTTGATCTTCGCAGCTAGCCCAGTTGACAACGCAATCTTCCTGATAGATCCAAGTAAAGAATGAGCACCAGTGTATTTAATTGAAAGTTTTGATGTTTTCAATCCAAATGACGCATAATGAAGGTTTAGCTCTTGAGAAAAAAAGTGTTTTCTCTTGAATATATATTGTTCAATCTACTGTTCTCGAATGCGCAGAGCCCCCTTTTATATGTTGGACGAATATGATAACTTTGGCCAGTAAAAATCTCGCGAAATTGCGAATTAGGTCAGACCGTAAAACTGTCGCTCGAGCGAGAAGCACTATCGCTTGAGCGAGGGCCCTGTCGCACGAGCAACAGGTGGGCAAAGGTCGAGCACTGGATGTTCTGCTTTATCCACTCGAGCATGACTCCCGCGAGCATCTAGCGAAAATGCAGCCAGTTTCCTTCACGCTATACAACCAACTAAGAAACTTTACAATTAAGTCCCTAAACTTCTAAAATGTTCAAGTTGGTCCTTTTGTTCACAGAATAACCAATTACAATAATCTAACACTAACAAAGTCCCCCTTTGACATTCTGTGACAAAATCAATTACAAGGCACAAATTCAGCCCAAAAAACCTAAGTCCACTTTGTACAACTTGTATCCTGAAATCAAAACTCACACACCCAGTGTAAAAGTACGTGATACAGGAAATAAACAATAAAACACTTGGAAGCTTACACACATAAACCATCAAATAAGCATACTTGTTTGAGATGCAATATTAATGTTAATCAAAACACCATATATGCATTAATACCACAATACATCAAAACTCAAACAGTTATGTATAAAGTGCAACACAAATGCAATGATAATATACTCCATATCAGTGCATGATATGCAATGCACATGTTAAACAAAAGCTCCCCCTTACTGCAAACTCACTTAAAGTTAAAACAGTAGTTAAATGTATTTATGTCTCTCCCCAACGACCCTAAAAGACATGTACAACACACACACACACACACACACATATATATATAATGAAAGCACAGTAATTTCTTAAACATAGTATCTATGTCTCTCCCCAACGACCCCAAACGACATAAGACATAAGTATAAATGTCATATCAATGAAAATCAAGTCAAAAGTCAAACAGTATCTATGTCTCTCCCCAATGATTTCAATAGACATATATTAAAAGCATGCATATAAATAAGTAACAATTATCTATGTCTCACCCTATCGACTCCAAAAGACAAGCATGCAAATGACAATGTAGCTGCTCAAAGACACAAGCTAAAATCAAATAAATCTCCCCCTCACTATAAAATTTCTCCCCCCTTTTTGTCACAAATGCTGAAAGGAAAAGAGAACCAAGCAACGTAATGTGAGATAAACAATAAAGCATATAGTGTAAAGAACAGCCCAAAGAAATTAAGCAAAATCACTATATAAACAACTAGAGTTTGGTACAAAATGAAGGAATACATAAAAAAAACCTACCATAACTCTAGCAAAGCCAAAAAGAATAAGATTCTACTACTAGATATCTAGCCATAAGCTACGAAGCCGAAGCGTCATCCTCATCAGTAGCATCAGAATCATCATTCCCTGCCTCCCAATGATCATGCATCCATCTCACATGACACTGAAGATATGCCGCAGCTCCCCGTAAATCAGTGACATCAGCCCGAGTCTGAGTCACCTCGGCTAGTAACCGAGCCTACTGGCTCACTAAAATAAACATCTGGCCTATCAAGGCGGCCACAGAGTCAACCGAAGAAGAAGTAGGATGGGCTGGAGTAAAAGAAGTGGATGGAATATCAGAAGGAGGGACGGTCGAAAGACCACAAAGAGGATCACCTAAAGGATCAATTGGTGTTGTAGGATCAGCAGGCTCAGCTGGAGCAGAAACAGAAGGTGCATGTGATAAACTCTGTGACATGGTCACATGACCAATAGGACGACCTATCCGACGAGAAGGACCCTCAGAAAAGGTACCACCAAGGGCCATGACTAACCTATGAATAAGACACGCATAGGAAAGACCCAGCCTGCGATCGGGAATGCTAAAGGTGCGCAGTATATGCTGGCATAGAAAAGTAGGCAGGTCAACAGAGTCACCATGAATAAGAGCGTAAAGAAACCGAGCCCTATCAGAAGGTAAGGAAGATGTATGCCCAACTGGCCATAGGTTTGTGCACACAATGCGCAACAAAACCTGACTGTCAGTAGAAAGCGATCCAGTGCGGACCGCGATGGAACCCCCTACCAATGGGATACCAAACAGAGTAGAATAAACTACGGTATCGGAAGGGCCAGTCTCAGCAGAAAGATAAGGGTAAATAGGGTGAAGAACCCTAGGTGTGTGAAGAGACTCGGCCACGACAACAGGGAAAATCCAAAGAGTACGACCTCGAAAAAAGACCCGAAAAGAAGTATCATCCACCTCATGGATGTTCGCGTAAAACTCGTGAACCAAGAGGTCAGGTGGTGGTACTAAACCAGTAAAAAAAGAATCACAACCCCGTAACGTGAATATGGCAGCAATATTGGGGGAAATGTCAGAAAAAATCACCTCACGCTCTACAAGAACTGAACGGAGGGAAAACTGGGAAATGAAAACCTCAGACGCAGTAGAAGATATAAAACGGGCTCAGCTGAAGGAAGATGAGCCACTGGGCTACTGCACTGCGATCCTAGATCTCTTCGACGGCATCTGTGACATGGTTGCAGAACAAACACGTCAAGAGATGCGACGAAGAAAATGAGAGACCACAAAATCAGCAACACAACCAAATGCATGAAAATGCGTGAAATGATGCACGATGAAGGCATGCACGTAAAACGATGCAAAATCAGCCGGAGCAAGTAAAATAATGCAAACAGACGTCAATCCCACACAAAATAATGGCAAAAATGCAAAAGGCAGGCAAAACGATGCACGAATGCACATAGCACGCAAAACGATGTACGCCCGAACTAATGCACTCAAATCAATGCAAAGGTATCAAATATGGCATGAAATGACCAAAACGTGCAAGGCGTGAAGTGGTGCAGCGACGGCAAGGCACGGTGCAGTGACGTCAAGACACGGTGCAGTAACATCAAGGCACCGCGTCACGGTGTGACTTTCATGTCACGATACAAAATTCAATGCAAATCAACTAAAAACGAGATATGGGAGTATAAACATGATCGTGACATGAAATATGGCTCGTGTGTGCAATGGTGTCTCCAAAATCACACAAAAATCACATTGAAGCATTCTATCGAACTTGTGGATTGCCCTAAGAAAACGTGAAATACAAAGCAATGCAAGGCCAATCAAGCCAAACCAACAACACACAATGCAAGACATATATCCCAACAACGAATTTGATAACAAATATCATCAAAAATGGGTACCAAATCCAAGCCTAAAGTCATGAACTCGAAAATTCAATAAACATCCAAAATCGAACCCAAATGTGTTAAGAACGATGCAAACACAATCAAAGCATGTTAAGAACCTCTCAACGCACGAATTCATGTGAAGAAACCAATCAAAACCCAGTTGAAACCCGAAAATCCCCAAAAAGTGCGAAAACGAGGGTTTTAGGAAATTACCATTGAAATTCGACGTATGCTTGAGGTAATTAATGTTAATGAAGTCCAAATCAAGTGCCAATGTAATGGGGAATATGTGTTTGAGGAATTACACCAGACAAATCGAGATAAGCGCGAAAATTTTGTAAAAAATGAGGTTCAGTCGCGTATTTTAAACAGATGTCGCTCGAACGAAAAATTTCTGTAACTGGTTGCTCGATCGATATTCAAGCGAACATCGAGCGAAATCTCAAAAATAGCACCAACATTTTGAAAAATTTATTTTTAAGCACAGTTTTCAAATATTAACAAATATAGCACACTCTTTCCAAGACTTTCAAAACTAGCACCACTCGATTTTTTTTTTTGTTTAAAAAAAAATATGACATGCACTTCAACATGTTGGTCAACGAGAAAACGCAGTTGATCACAAATATGGAAAATTTAAGAATGCAAGTGCTGCTCCCCACACATAAAACAAATTTAAATGGAGTAAATAATATATGTGACTCAAGTGTGTAATGTGTCACTATTTTCAAATAAAACAGACTCCAAACCTTAAATTTGTGAGAAGAGACAAGCAAGATCACTATCAATAGGTCTATTCCCCTACTAATGAAAGTCAAACTTTTAAGCACATTAGGACCTATACATGAAGTTCGTTTGCTAATATGTCAATTCTTACTCCCCCTATCTTTGAGCATATATATTTTTGATAATTTAATATTGAATAAGCTCAGAATTTATTTCTTTTCAATAACTCATACTTTTTTCATCTTAAGTGCAGGTTATAATTCATTGAGCAACTAAGATGACCCATGTAGCGAGCGTTAGGTCGGTTATCCCAAATCAGATGACCATAGGCACCAGGTATAGAGATACCCTTCAGACTTAATTGTTCGAGTCAAATAGCCTCGAAGAAGAACATTAAGATATGAGTGTAACAATTTTACAAGCAGGGGATACGAATATGAACTAAGGTCTAACCAAATAGTCAATTCATGTTCAGAGTCACGCTATCAACAAGTGACACTCATCTCAAATCTCACACATGCGGTCTAGATCTATTTACATGGTTATAGTGTGTGCAGTGAAAGATGTACATGACGAAACATATACCAAATACTCCACAAAAATTCAAGTCATGTGATGGGAATTGGACTATTTATCTAATCAATGCATATTCGATCACAACATGCATTATCAAGTATAACACACATGATGCAGTAGTCCACACAAACGATTTTTTTTTTTTTTGTTTTTCAATTTATCAATGTTTTTGGATTTTTTATATATCAAAAAGTATTAAAAGTACACAAAACAAAAACAAAAACAAAATATCAAGCACTCAAAAATACAAAAAAACGAGTAAAGCACACATGATGTAGAATGAATGCAACAATGCATATATGATACGCTCAATGCGTGCAGATCCCCAAAAACAAGATCAATGGGGTGCATAAGCACCAGTGGCGTATCCATGATCGAGAACAGATTTATTGACCCACACCTTCCTAGTATTCGAGATAGAATTAGTCAATTTAGATATCATCTCAGTCAATTGAACAACCTGATTGGAAAAATGATTGACCTGACTAGGAATATCCTGATTTCTCTCTTTACGTACAAACTGACGACACCTCGATCTAATGTGTCCCAAAGCTCCATAGTGATGGCATGTGGGTACAAACCGAGGCCCAAACATGTAAGGTGACTGATAATGATTTTGAAGACTAGAATTCCTACGAGACCTACGAGTCTTTGTTCTACGATACGCTTACCTTTAAGATTAACATTTTTAGCAAAGTGTAGCTGAGTGGAAGCCGGAACGAAAGAAGTCCTAAAGGTACTCGCATCATGTGATTTGTTCTTATCATAATTTAGACCTCGTCTATCACCTACAGACTTGTTCATACCTAAGTTGCTATCAAGCTTCTTTGTCCCACTAGAGAAAGCCTCGAGTTGTAAGTTTGATTTTTCTAGATCACTCGTGAGGGTCTTAATAGTCTCTTCTAACCTTTCATTCTTACACAACAACTCGCTCAAGTTTTAGGCAGAGTCTTGAAGTTCACTAGATAACTTTTCTTTCTCTCGCTCTAACAAATCAAGCTTCTTAAGAAGGGCAATGTTTGACTTCTTAATTTTAAAACTCTCCTGATACACTGCTCGAATGTCACTCTCCACATCCGAGTCATCAGTACAGCTCTCACTAGAGTCTTCAATCACAACCTGCTTATTAAACTCATCAGGTCCACTCTCTATCTGAGATATGAAGCCCATGTACTTTCCTACTTTCTCACCATCTGACTGCATACTAGGATCACTATCACTAGAATCATCATCAGACAGTGTAGCAACTAAGGCTTTACCTTTATCTCTCGTGGAGCTCCTCTTAAGATTATGACATTCATTCCTATAGTGCCCAATTCCCTGGCACTCATGACATCTAACTGACTGGAACTCGCTACTAGATACTTTACCACCACTTCTACCATGTCTCTCTCTCTCTCTGAAACTTCCTAGGTGGACTTCGCTTCCTTAGGCTGTGGTTTCTGTCTATTTTTAAAGGCTTGATTAAACTTCTTAACAAAGTAGGCTATTTCCTCACTTTTAAGAGGTTCACCATCACTAGACTCTGAGCCTTTTTCCCTACGGGTGTTCAAGGCAATAGACTTTTGTTTCTTAGGCTGTGCTAAGATCAATTCATAGGTTTGAAGGGATCCTACAAGTTCTTCTATCTTAATATTATCAAGGTCCTTGCTTTCTTCAATAGCAGTTACCTTAGGCCTAAACCTTTCAAGTAGGGATCTCAGAACCTTACGAACGATTTTAACCTCGGGGATCCTTTCACCTAGAATAAAGCTAGAGTTCACAATATCGTTCAACTTAGCATAGAACTCATCAAACCTCTCATCGTCATTCATCTTAAGTTCCTCAAACCTAGATGTTAAAATTTATAATTTGGAGCTGTTCACAATTTTAGTACCCTCTTGGATTGTCTCCAAAATATCTCAAACTTTCTTAGCAGTCTCACACATAGACACTCTCCTAAATTCCTCAGGAGACATATCCATAAACAAAGCATGCAGACCCTTACTATTCCAATTACACTCAGACAGTTCCTCTTTGGTCTAAAGGGAAATATCAGTAGGAATAACAACTCCTGACACAATATTAGAGGGTGTAGACCAGCTATTTTGAGCACAAAGTCAAACACGTTCATCTAAAGATTTAAGGAAGGCTATCATCCTAATTTTTCAATAGCATAATTAGAACCATCAAAGTAAGGTGGTATAGAAAGTGATTGACTCATCTAGACTAACAATTATGGGTCACGAATCGAATTTAAGCTCTGATACCACTTGAAAAACTGGAGATTCGACCCAACTATACCTAGAGAGGAATGATTAGGTGTAAACGCGGAATTAAAATTTAATTAACATGTAATAAGTCACAAGTTAATTATGTCTAGGTGATTAATCAAACAATTCAGTTTATCCTAGCTTGAACTACCGCAATACTGAAAGTAATAACTGAAACAGTAAACAACACAATTGTTTACGGAGAAATTCGACGTGGAAAAAACTTCGGGCACTTTGCCAGTAAAAAATTCACTATAAACTGTATTATAAACTTACAGACCACCAGCAAAGTTGACGACACAAGCTTTCTGATCTCCTGTCTGAAATTCGAAGCAGCTCTCCTAGAATGTGCACACGAACACTAATCCTAGCTCTTTTTGCAATTTATCTTCTATAGATCCACCAAGAACTCCTCATTCTTGATTTTCTTCCTTAATCTTCACTGCTAGCCAAGTTGACGACACAATCTTCCTGACAGATCCAAGTAAAAAATGGGCACCAGTGTATTTAATTGAAGGTTTTGATATTTTCAATCCAAATGGCGCATATGATGAATTGATCGAACTTGATGAAGGTTTAGCTCTTGAGAGAATAAGTGTTTTTTCTTGAAAGTATATTGTTCAATCTACTGTTCCCGAATGCGCAGCGCCCCTTTTATATGTTAGACAAATATGGTAATTTTGACTAATAAAAATCTCATGAAATCATGAATTAGGTAAGGCTGTAAAACTGTCGCTTGAGTGAGGGCCCTATCGCACGAGCGACAAGTGGGCGAAGGTCAAGCACGAGATGTTCTGCTTCATCCGCTCAACCATGACTCCTAAGAGCATCTAGCGAAAATGCGACGAGTTTTCTTCGTATTCCAAATTTGGATCCCGAATCCTACGATATAGAACCAACTATGAAACTTTACAATTAAATCCCGAAACTTCTAAAATGTTCAAGTTGGTCCTTTTGTTCACAGAATAGTCAATTACAATAATTTAACACTAACAATTTTTAAACAAACATTATCAAAAATAAAAAAAATAATGAGAATAAAAATATTACTGATAAAGCATTTCACCTACAAATAAGTCGACATAATTTATGCAAAGCATATCACCTACAAATAAGTTGACACAATTTATAAATTATCCTACACAAACTCAATTTGACTACAGCCAAAAGATTACTCATATACCTCAAGGATACAATTAACAATAGATTAATCTTTGGTGGCTCATCTTCTCTTCATCTTACAGCATATACTGATGCAAATTCGGCAAGTAATCAAGATAATTGCACCTAAATTTTTGTATATGTCAAACTTTCTTAACTCCCAACTCCATCCCTTGGTGCTCTAAAAAGAAATAGATGATTGCCTGGTCTTCTACGGAAGCTAAACATTGCTTTGTTGCTTCCTCGACAATTGAACTCTCTCCTGGATTACCAATCTCTTGCCAAACTTAGTTTGTCTATCCAGGGCACCCATCCTTTTATTTGATAATGGTGACCCTTATGGCTATGCAACTTTGGTGTTCCACTCCTCAATTGTTACATCTAATCCCATTTTTGTTGTAATGATGCTTTGACTATTCATAGTTTATATCAATTATAGTTGCATTCGTCGCGAGTAACTTCTCAAAGTTGAAGTTGATAAAATTCTACCTCCAGTCAACAATGTTATTAGAAATGTTGAATAGATTGACCATGGTGTGTATTAAGAACTTTTAAAGTAAATTGATTACAATAATATAATTATTAATTTTCTATAAAAAAATTCTAGAAAAGTATATTTAATTTAGATATTTGAAAGTTTTAAATTATTATGTTTGTAACTTTGAATACTTTTATCTAATAAAAATCATTATTTTTATTATTATATATTTTTATTAATTATGGGGGTCCTATATTTAAAGTTGGCCTAAGGCACAAACTTTTGGGATTGGTCGTGGCACCTTATGAGGTTAGTCTTGTTCTAACGATTCTTTTGATAGGATGGAGTCAATATAATATCTATGTGTTTGCATGTGTATGTCTTGAAATATTAGATTGAAAGTCAAATATCTTTGCAAATATCCTTGCTGATAAGTGTGTTTTTACACACTTATTTTACACTTTTTCTAATTTATTATTGATAAAATTGAGTTGATTTCTATGCATAATTGTGTATTTTGTACTTTTGTAGGCTAAAACCCTGAATGGAAGTGAAAACGACCGAATAGAGAAGAAAAGGGACTAAAAATGAACAAAGTTGTGAAGCTGGGGACTTAAGTGCAAAAGTCTAAAAGATGAAGGACTTGAAGTGCAATTAAGGAAGGGCTAAAATGTAATGAAAGTCAAAGTATGAGGACTTAATTGCACTAAATCAAAGTTGAAGGACTGCATTGCACTAGACCAGAATGCTGAAGGACCTGAGCTGCAAAATAGAGTTAAAACGTGCGACCGCATGGATTTAACCATGCGGCCGCACATGCTAACCCGAGACCTTTGCATGGATTGTATTTTCTTCTATGCGACCGCATGGGATTTAACCATGCGGCCGCATAGAGTTAAATTTCATATGGCGGTTTAAATTTCTTCTCGCGAAATTTTTTGGTCAATGTTTGTATTATTTTTGGCTTATTTTAATGTTGGATATTTTGGCTATCTCACAAAATATCCTATAATATCTAAGATATATTAGTATTCTATTATTTCCATCCCTATTATATACTACTTTGGTCCTCATTTGCACATACACTTGCACACACCTCTCTCTCTATTTTCTCTCCCTCTCTAACTCGAAAATCTCTCTCTCTCTTTCATTTTGTCTTTGTTTTAATTTGTTTTGTGTTTTGTAGGTTAATTAGTTGAAGGAAGTGGTGGAAAACAAAGAGGTTATACAAAGAAAACTTTGGGAAATTGTTGAAGAAGTGCAAGAATCCATTTACAAGGGTTTTATCTTTAGTTTTTGTGTTCTTCAATCATATTTCCATTGTTTGTAATGTTTTGTAATATATAATCTCTTGTTTATTTTGTAGAATGATGAACTAACTAGTTATTGTTGGAATTTATGTATTAGTTTAACCCTACTTTCATTAATATCATGTTTTGAGTTGATAAATACATTTGTTATCAAAATATTGGTGTTTTGATTATTATGTTTAAACTTGCAATATTTATTTGATATCCATAGATATTGTGGTTAGGTGGATGTGTAGTTGTTGAAAAATAATTGCACATATTAGACCGAAATAATCAATTCCCTGGGTTTGTATGGTTCCGACTATACGCGTTTAGGTATATAGAAATATATACCTACCCTAGGTGACCCGTTGAGTATTTTCACAAAAATTTAATGCAATTGATTAATTTTGTATCGACATAGAAATATGTGGTATAATTTAATTGATTAGGGTTAATATCGCTCGAAAGAGGATATTAATTTAAAATTGGAAAATCGGGTCTGACTGATTATTTTGATAATTTGTATAAGCGCGTTTTTGACTTGATATTAATGAAATAACGGTTAAATGAAATCATAAATTCCAACATCCTTTTCAAATCAAATCTTCCTTCTTTTCAAAATTTTAAGTAATCTTTTTAATTAAAAATTGTGTTTTTTACAGTTTATCGTCCTTTTAATTTCAAATTTTAATGTGTGTGTTTGTTTCGGGAATTTGAAACAATATACTCGTAATTGAAAATAACACTCTTCGAGGGATCGACATCCGGACTTAAAAGGTCCACTTTTACTACTTGTTCCCGACCCGTGCACTTGCGGCATCGTTTCGAAATTAGCGAACAAGTTTTTGGCGCCGTTGCCGGGGAGTGTTTTTATCAAATTACTTGTTAATTTGTCAATCACTTTTTCGAACTTTACTTTCTGTTTTTAAATTTCCCCTTTCGAATCCAAAAGTTACTTAGTCTTCGTTTTTTGTCGAAGTCTTAACTTGTTGATTGTTTATGCATCGTTCGCGAAGTCTCAACCTTCTTGAATTTGATCCTGAAATTGAAGGGACTTTCCGAAGGAGGCTTAGAGAACAAAACGAGTTGAGGAGACAACAACAAGATATGGAGCATCAAGAAGGTCTTCTGGAACCTTTTCCTAGACCTGACCAAGCTCCTCGGGATGGTGCGCCGCCTGGCTTCGATAATCAAGCGGGCAGGGTTCAAAATCCGGTGGTTAATGAAGAAGATATGCTCTTCCGGGATTTTCTGAATCGCCCTGTCGTTGAGAACCAGGCTGGTATCATCTACCCCTCATATGGACATCCTAATTTTCAACTACGTCCGGATGTCATAAATCTATTCTCCAATTCTTTATCATTCTATGGTAGAATAGATGAGAATCCTCACGCTCACATTGCAAGATTCATGGAAATTGTGAGCAATTTCACATATGAAGGTGTGAACGTTGAGGCGATAAGAATGAGGTTATTCGTGCATACTCTGAAAGATAAGGCAAGAGAGTGGATTGACACTCTACCTTCGAGGAGTATCACGAGTTGGGTGGAGTTGGTACAAAAATTTACAACTAAATTCTTTCCACCTGCTCGTGTTGCCAAGTTAAAGCACGACATAACCACCTTTCAACAACTTGACTCTGAGACCTTTCACGAGGCATGGGAGAGGTTCAAGGATATGCTGAGGAAGTGCCCAAACAATGGGATTACTTTAGCACAGCAAGTCCAGTACTTCTACGCTGGGTTGACTCCTCCTCACCGTTCAAATGTTGACTCATCGTCAAACGGATCTGTCCAAAATAAGAGTATCCGAGAGGCGTATGAGTTATTTGAGGTGATGAGTGAACAGAGTGCTATGTGGCCAGACAGACGTGCTAAAGTGGGAGTAAGTGGAGCCCGAGAGAGTGAAGCATACTCTCTTATGTTATCAAAGATAGACTCTCTGGCACGAAAGGTAGAAGGACTTTCTACTTCATCATCTGGTTCACAGACAGCTCATATGGTTCAATCCCCACCAGTCTGTGAAATGTGTGGAGCTAATCATTTGAGCTCAAGTTGTCCTTTGATTGCCAGCGGTTCGGGATCGTCCGAGCAACTGGCATATGCACAAAAATTTTCAACGCCCCGGGTATAATCCATATTCACAAACCTATAACCCTGGTTGGCGTAATCACCCTAATTTCTCTTATGGGAACAACCAGAATGTGTTGAATCCTAAACCACAAGAGAAGAAAGAGGGTTGGGAAGAGGCCATTGCTAAATTAGCAAATCATCAGCTGCAATATCAAGAGCGCAATGATGCCTCACTGAAAAATCTGGAAAGGCAGGTGGGCCAACTTGCAAAAATTCTCTCTGAGAGGCCTCAAGGGGCTTTACCCAGTAATACTGAAACCAATCCCAGAGAGAATGCAAAGGCCATTACTACCAGGAGTGGGATTCAATTGACCGAACCCACGGTAGTACAGCCAAAGGCTCGAGCTGACAAAGAACCGGTCGTTGAGAATGAGGTTTTGCAAGCACCTCAAGAGGTTGTTGAAGAGGGTAAGGCGAAGGCTCCAATTCCAGTCAAAGCCTATGTACCTCCTATTCCCTTCCCTCAGAGGCTCCAGAAACATAAGCTGGACGTGCAATTTGGTAAGTTCCTGGAGGTGTTTAAAAAGTTACACATCAACATTCCGTTTGCAGATGCTTTGGCTCAAATGCCGAGTTATGCAAAGTTCATGAAAGATATTCTTTCCAACAAAAGGAAACTTGAAGATCATGAAACGGTGATGTTGACGGAAGAGTGTAGCGCCATTCTCCAGAACAAATTGCCTCCAAAGAGCAAAGATCCAGGAAGCTTTACTATTCCATGCGCTATTGGTAATTTAAGCTTTGGTAAAGCTTTATGTGATTTAGGAGCGAGCATTAATTTAATGCCATTATCAATTTTTCAGAAGTTGGGAATAGGGGAACCAAAGGCCACTACGGTATCGCTGCAATTGGCCGATCGGTCAATTAAATATCCTCGAGGTGTTGTTGAGGACGTACTGGTAAAAGTAGATAAGTTCATCTTCCCTGCTGATTTCATTATTCTTGATATGGAAGAAGATAATGATATCCCTATCCTTCTGGGACGACCATTTCTTGCTACCGGTCGAGCCTTGATTGATGTGCAGGAGGGTAAACTCATTTTAAGAGTACAAGACGAGCAAGTCACTTTCAACATCTTGAAATCCATAAAGTATCCGTCGGAACCCGATGATTGTTTTCGGGTGGATATGATTGATCACATGGTTTCCGACTCTCTTTATGGTTATTCTGAGGATAATCTTGAAAGATGCCTAGTACGTTCTTCTCAGATAGGAGATGGTGACCCCGATCTTGAGGGTATGGCAAATTGTTTGGAAGCTAAACCTTTCCGCGCCTTCAAGAGGGCACCATATTTTGAGGAGTTAGAAAAAACCTCTTCTGCACCACCTCCATCTCATCAAAAAGCCCCTACCCTTGAATTGAAAACACTTCCACCTCATTTGAGGTACGCATATTTAGGTGAATCATCTACACTTCCAGTTATTATCTCCGATTCTTTAACCAAGCTAGAAGTAGAGAAGCTACTTCGAGTTTTGAGAGAGCATAAGCAAGCAATTGGATGGACGATAGCTGACATTCGAGGGATTAGTCCGTCATTTTGTATGCACAAAATACTGATGGAGAATGACTTTAAGCCATCAGTTGAGCATCAAAGGCGGCTAAACCCAAACATGAAGGAAGTGGTGAGAGCGGAAGTTGTTAAATTACTTGATGCAGGCATGATTTACCCAATTTCAGACAGTCCATGGGTAAGTCCTGTACAGGTTGTACCTAAGAAGGGTGGGATAACGGTAGTGGAAAATGAGAACAATGAACTCATACCCACTAGACCGGTAACTGGTTGGCGAGTCTGTATTGACTACCGCAAGCTTAATACTGCGACTAGAAAGGATCACTTCCCTCTTCCTTTCATCGATCAAATGCTTGAGCGGTTGGCAGGGTATTCACATTATTGTTTTCTTGATGGATATTCGGGCTACAATCAAATTGCAATAGCCCCAGAAGATCAAGAGAAAAC
Organism: Osmanthus fragrans; assembly: GCA_019395295.1. Classification (NCBI taxonomy): domain Eukaryota; kingdom Viridiplantae; phylum Streptophyta; class Magnoliopsida; order Lamiales; family Oleaceae; genus Osmanthus; species Osmanthus fragrans. The sequence goes on along the minus strand of JAEDXY010000043.1, from coordinate 1,087,346 downwards.
AACATTTACATGTCCGTACGGTACTTTTGCGTACAGAAGAATGCCCTTTGGCCTGTGCAATGCACCTGCAACCTTTCAGCGGTGTATGATGGCGATTTTCTCCGACATGGTGGAGAAATGCATTGAAATTTTTATGGATGATTTCTCAGTTTTTGGTACCTCTTTTGATAGATGCCTTAACAATTTAGAGATGGTACTTCAACGTTGTGAAGAGACCAATTTGGTTCTAAATTGGGAAAAGTGCCATTTCATGGTCCAAGAAGGCATCGTTCTTGGCCATCGAATTTCTCTGAAAGGCATAGAGGTAGACAAGGCAAAAATTCAAGTAATTGAAAAATTGCCCCCACCAAAGACTGTGAAAGGGATTAGAAGCTTTCTGGGACATGCAGGTTTTTACAGGAGGTTTATAAAAGATTTTTCAAAAATCACAAAACCTCTCTGCTCCTTGCTTGAGAAGAATAATACTTTCAATTTCTCTCAAGAATGCCTAAATGCTTTCAATGTGCTTAAAGGAAAACTTATCACAGCTCCTATCATCGCAGCTCCAGATTGGAGTCTTCCATTTGAGCTTATGTGCGATGCTAGTGATTATGCTGTTGGAGCAGTTTTAGGGCAGAGGAGAGACAAGGTCCTGCATGTTATCTACTACGCCAGTCGAACTTTGACCGATGCGCAACTAAATTATGCTACTACTGAAAAGGAGATGCTAGCAGTAGTATTTGCATTTGATAAATTTCGGTCATACCTCATTGGTTCCAAAGTAATTGTCTACACTGATCACTCGGCCATCAAATATTTGTTGGCAAAGAAAGATGCCAAGCCGAGGTTGATCAGATGGGTACTCCTCTTGCAGGAGTTTGACCTCGAGATCAGAGATAAGAAGGGAACTGAAAATGTCGTTGCTGATCATTTATCTCGTCTTGAGCAACCCCAAGACATTGTGGAAAGAGAAATCAATGAGGTATTCCCTGACGAGCAGCTATTTAAGATCATCCATTCATTCCAAATCAATCATGCACCGTGGTATGCTGACCATGTGAACTACATTGTAAGTGGCATCACACCCCCTGATATGTCTTATCAACAAAGGAAGAGGTTCTTCGCTGATGTGAAGCATTACTTCTGGGAAGATCCTTTGTTATTCAAACGGGTCCGGATCAAGTTATCAGAAGATGTGTTCCGGAGGAAGAGATGGAGAAAATTCTTGAACGATGTCATTCTTCTCTGTATGGTGGTCACTTCGGTACTATGAAAACTGCATCGAAGGTCCTTCAATCTGATTTTTACTGGCCAACCTTATTTAAGGATGCACACACACTTGTATCTAAGTGTGATAGGTGCCAACGGACGGGTAATATTTCCAATCGGAATGAAATGCCGTTGAATTCCTTATTAGAGGTGGAAATATTTGATGTTTGGGGTATTGATTTCATGGGGCCATTTCCATCCTCATTTTCAAATCAATACATACTGGTGGCGGTTGACTATGTGTCAAAGTGGGTAGAAGCGGTAGCTTTACCTACTAATGATGCTCGGGTGGTGGTAAACTTTTTAAAGAAAAACATTTTCTCACGCTATGGCACCCCCCGAGCCATCATTAGTGATGGTGGAAAACATTTCTGCAATCGCCTCTTCGACTCACTTTTGTCTAAATATGGAGTCACTCACCGTGTAGCCACACCATATCATCCCCAAACAAGTGGCCAAGTTGAAATATCTAACCGTGAGTTAAAGAGAATTCTCGAGTTGACGGTCAATGCATCAAGGAAAGATTGGTCCAAGAAGTTGGACGATGCATTATGGGCTTATAGGACTGCTTTTAAAACGCCGATTGGAATGTCTCCATTTCGGCTTCTATTTGGAAAAGCATGTCATCTACCGGTCGAACTCGAACATAAGGCCTATTGGGCTATCAAAGCTCTGAATTTTGATGAAAAGTTGGCCGGTGAGAAGAGATTGCTCCAACTGAATGAACTTGATGAACTCCGCCTTGATGCTTATGAAAGTGCTCGTCTCTACAAAGAAAAGACAAAGAGATGGCATGATCAGAACATCGTCAAGCGTGAGTTCTCTGTTGGGCAACAAGTTCTTCTTTTCAATTCTCGACTTCGGTTATTCCCTGGTAAACTCCGCTCCAGATGGTCTGGTCCATATACAATTACAAAAGTTTATCCACATGGAGCGGTTGAACTTTATTGCAAAACAGGGAGTTTCAAAGTAAATGGCCAGAGATTGAAGCCATATTTGGGAGGTGACTTTGTGAAAGAAAGTTCATCTTTTCTTCTTGCAAATCCGGTGTAATGATGCCCTATAGTCGAGCTAAGGACTATAACCAAGCGCTTGTTGGGAGGCAACCCAACTGTTTTAACTTTTGTTTTCTTTACCTGCTTTCAGCTATTTGTTTTATTTATGTTTACTTCTTTTTGTATTAGATTGTTATACTAATATAATTATTTTTTGTAGGACATTTTTGTAATCCCCGCCATTAGTTGATGTCTCAGGTTTTGAAAGAAATGAAGTTGCACACTGGTCTATTGCTAAACTACTCAACTGAATCTCAAGTCCAGTACACGCACTCGTTCCACTCCACAAGGGCTACTCAGGGAAGTTTCTTTATTCTTCTTTACTTTTGTTATAATTTACACATTGAGGACAATGTGTGAATTAAGTTTGGGGGTATTAGCCTTGCCGGCTATTGTTATCTGCTTGATGTTTAGCCTTGCCGGCTATTTTTTGCGTTTGTACATATTTCATTTGTTATATTAACATATTAGTTAAGCCTTGCCGGCTTTGAAATGCGTGATGTTAAAATTGTTATTGATTCATAAGCTATGCATGCATTCCAGATATGCTATTTATGCCTAAAATTTTTCGAAAATTGCTTATTCTATGTGAGATCTTGAGTTATATTGAGCACATAGTCACGATTGATTATCATTTAGATGCGGAAATAGGTGTTAGCTGTGAAAATTTTTTGAATTGGTAGAACTTAGGTTGTGAGCAGTTTTGAAAAAATTTATCAACCTATACTCTTTTTCTCTTTCACTTTACCATCTACTGTGAGAAAATTTTGAATCAACTAGTGTGTTATTTTTATTGAAGAGGTAGTAACTGAATTGTGTGAACACAAAAACTGGTGAGATCTTGAGCTTATGGACTGACATTTATTACAGTCTCATTTCTTTCATGTGTGATTATTTCATGATTTTGTTTCTCTAGAACTTGCGTTGATTCTCGTCAAAATCACATTGACACATGTATACATGAACATGATTAAGGCCATCTTTGACTTACCACATTATCCAAATAGCTTACCCTGAAGTTAATATTTCCTTTTGATAACCCTATTGAGCTTATTAGCTTTTTCTTTGGTTACCTACATTACAAACTTTCATATACTGAAAAACAATAGTCTTAACCAGCCTTCAAAGCTAGTGGAGTATTGTTAGATTTTTGAATGTTGGGTGGCGATAGAAATGAAGTTTGGGGGTATCAATATTATTGAGGTATTCTGTTTGGGTTATGAGTTGATAAAAAAAAAAAAAAAAAAAAAAAAAAGATGATGAAAGGGTTGTAGAAGTGTATGGAGGAGATTGATTTGTATGTTTATATGTATAATTCCTCCTGATATTCAAAAGAAAAAGGTGATTGTTTTGAAGTGATGATGAGTGAGAAGTTATTATTGGGAGTGGTAGGATTGTGTACAGATCCTATCTATGTTAAGTTGAATATCTTTTACTCCATAGACTTATTTGAGGCTTCATAGTCACTTATCTAAATATTTCCACACCTTAACCTTAAGCCACATTTCAACCCTAAAAGTCCTTTTGATTTATGTAATGCATGTGATCTAAATGGTGGCGATTGAGAAAATATGCAAGCTTATGGTAGAACATTTTCACAGGAATGATATTGAGCGAAACAGTGACCTGATCTTATACACTTGAGAGTGAGTGTTCATACTATACTATTTCTGTGAGAATCTACATGTTCAGTTACTTTATCTTCATTTGAAATGCATGCTAGTGATTATATTTTTGAGCTTTTAAAAGAAAAGAGTGATTGAGAGCAACCTTTAGATTTACACTTGGGGGATTGAAATGAATTATCTATTTTAGTGTGAATTTTACGAGCGTGTAAGGATATATTTGACCACTGAGGGTCGGGTTGAGACCAATTTACATATTTTTCCATCTTAACATTCTTTTCCTAGTTTAGATAATAATTGAAAATGGCTATGCACACACACACAGATCGAACGTTGGATAAGCTTAATCTGTTTTCGATAGCATTATTTGAAATGTATGGCTGTGAATTGATATACAATTTTGAACTCTTGATAATTTTTGGCAAGGTAGCTAATATATTGATCATGAGTGCATTTGCATGATTAGGTTAGAAGTCAATCTTGCTCGAGACGAGCAAGAACTCAAGTTTGGGGGTGTGATAAGTGTGTTTTTACACACACTTATTTTACACTTTTTCTAATTTATTATTGATAAAATTGAGTTGATTTCTATGCATAATTGTGTATTTTGTACTTTTGTAGGCTAAAACCCTGAATGGAAGTGAAAACGACCGAATAGAGAAGAAAAGGGACTAAAAATGAACAAAGTTGTGAAGCTGGGGACTTAAGTGCAAAAGTCTAAAAGATGAAGGACTTGAAGTGCAATTAAGGAAGGGCTAAAATGTAATGAAAGTCAAAGTATGAGGACTTAATTGCACTAAATCAAAGTTGAAGGACTGCATTGCACTAGACCAGAATGCTGAAGGACCTGAGCTGCAAAATAGAGTTAAAACGTGCGACCGCATGGATTTAACCATGCGGCCGCACATGCTAACCCGAGACCTTTGCATGGATTGTATTTTCTTCTATGCGACCGCATGGGATTTAACCATGCGGCCGCATAGAGTTAAATTTCATATGGCGGTTTAAATTTCTTCTCGCGAATTTTTTGGTCAATGTTTGTATTATTTTTGGCTTATTTTAATGTTGGATATTTTGGCTATCTCACAAAATATCCTATAATATCTAAGATATATTAGTATTCTATTATTTCCATCCCTATTATATACTACTTTGGTCCTCATTTGCACATACACTTGCACACACCTCTCTCTCTATTTTCTCTCCCTCTCTAACTCGAAAATCTCTCTCTCTCTTTCATTTTGTCTTTGTTTTAATTTGTTTTGTGTTTTGTAGGTTAATTAGTTGAAGGAAGTGGTGGAAAACAAGAGGTTATACAAAGAAAACTTTGGGAAATTGTTGAAGAAGTGCAAGAATCCATTTACAAGGGTTTTATCTTTAGTTTTTGTGTTCTTCAATCATATTTCCATTGTTTGTAATGTTTTGTAATATATAATCTCTTGTTTATTTTGTAGAATGATGAACTAACTAGTTATTGTTGGAATTTATGTATTAGTTTAACCCTACTTTCATTAATATCATGTTTTGAGTTGATAAATACATTTGTTATCAAAATATTGGTGTTTTGATTATTATGTTTAAACTTGCAATATTTATTTGATATCCATAGATATTGTGGTTAGGTGGATGTGTAGTTGTTGAAAAATAATTGCACATATTAGACCGAAATAATCAATTCCCTGGGTTTGTATGGTTCCGACTATACGCGTTTAGGTATATAGAAATATATACCTACCCTAGGTGACCCGTTGAGTATTTTCACAAAAATTTAATGCAATTGATTAATTTTGTATCGACATAGAAATATGTGGTATAATTTAATTGATTAGGGTTAATATCGCTCGAAAGAGGATATTAATTTAAAATTGGAAAATCGGGTCTGACTGATTATTTTGATAATTTGTATAAGCGCGTTTTTGACTTGATATTAATGAAATAACGGTTAAATGAAATCATAAATTCCAACATCCTTTTCAAATCAAATCTTCCTTCTTTTCAAAATTTTAAGTAATCTTTTTAATTAAAAATTGTGTTTTTACAGTTTATCGTCCTTTTAATTTCAAATTTTAATGTGTGTGTTTGTTTCGGGAATTTGAAACAATATACTCGTAATTGAAAATAACACTCTTCGAGGGATCGACATCCGGACTTAAAAGGTCCACTTTTACTACTTGTTCCCGACCCGTGCACTTGCGGCATCGTTTCGAAATTAGCGAACACTTGCGATTATCTTTGTGATTCTTTCCTATTCTAGAGACAACACAGTGGTACCTTAAGTGTGAAAAGATTCATCATATAGCTTGTTTAGTTTAATTGGTTAGCTCTATTGTTAAAACAATAGCTTGACTATAGGACCTATACTATTAACCTATCTATATTTACATGTACAAATTCAAGACAAAATAGAACAGAAAAACATTATTTCCCAAACAATATTTTTCAAGTCGGTATCGAGCTTTGTTCCAAAAGAATCTCTCTTTGTTATCGTATTCCCATTGATGCCACACACAAAACTTTGAAGCTTGCTAACACCAAGTCACCATGAGCAAGTTAGATTCTAAAGCATCTAGGAACATATCCGCTTCTATTATTGTTCAATCAGAAGGCTCATCATTCAACGCAGGAATCATACTCAATGAAACAAATTATGATGTGTGGTCTCAAATAATGGAGATGCATATTGCCAAGAAGGAGAAAGTCTCCTTTATTAGTAGAAACTCACAACTATCTAATGAGAATGATGATGAATACGAGAAGTGGTATGCAGATAATAAAAAAAATCAAGACATGGCTACTGATATCTCTGTCCCCTGAAATTATGAAGCAATATATTCGCTTACCCACTGCTCATGATATTTGGACAGCTCTATCTAAAGCTTTTTACGATGGAGCAGATGAATTGCAGGTTTTTTTCCTTAAATCTAAAGACTTTCTCTACCAAACATAATGGTTGTGCACTATTTGTTTATTATGGAGAATTAATTGGAATTTTTAATGAGTTGGATCATCGTGATAAAGTGATCATGGAGAGTGAGAAAGATTCAAAATCTTACCGAAAATCAATTCAGTGACAGGGTGCATATTTTTCTTGCTGGACTAGATTGTGAATTCGACAAAATTTGTGGTGAAATTTTGAGGAAGGAACTTGTCCTTGAACTAGAAAAATGTTATGCACTGGTCCATCGTGAATGTGTTCGACGTGCAACGATGAATGGAGAACCTAAAATTCTGAAGCTTCAACCATCGTGGCTCAAAAATCGTCCTTTGAAAACCAGAAGGATAAAGTGCGACCATTATAAGACTACTAACAGTGAAGACAAATCCACCTACAAATGTACTCATTGCAATCAAACTGGTCATACCAAAACTCGATGCTTTGAACTTGTAGGGTATCCAAAATGGTGGGATCATAATAGTGATCCATGGAAAATGAATCCTAAGAAGACCTTTATTGCTGCAGTTGCTCAAATAAAGGCAAAGAATGAAGTTGCTGAAAAGGTCTCCGCATTGGCAACCACTACAAATAATGGTGGTAAGGTCTTAAATATATTTGCACCTATTTCTAATTGTACATGGATAATTGATTCGGGTGCTACAGATCATATAAGCCAATGGTACTTCAACCCCAGTTATTGGGGAAGGATCCTTGCCCTTTACTAATACTTTAAATTTAGATTCTATTTTAGTTGTCCCATCTTTGAACTCTAACCTTTTGTCAATTTCCCAATTAATCGTTGCCTTATTTTGTGTTGTAATTTTTTTGCTTGAATTTCGTGTGTTTAAGGACCTCAGAACAAGGCAAACAATTGGTTGTGGTGTTAGGTGAGGGAAGTTGTATTACCTGGACTTGGCGTTAAAGAGTTTGGACAAGTTGAACCAGCTTTGGCAGTTGATGGTTCTGAGGGAGAGAAGAAAAAATCTAACATCTTGCTATGCATCAACGTCTGGGGTATATTTCTTTTGGTTATCTTAAGAAATTATTTCCTAGTTTATTTACAAAATTTGATGTTGCTAGTTTCCAATGTGATATTTTTGAACTTGCAAAGAGCTACTGTGCTTCGTTTCTATTAATTTTGAATAATAGTTCAATACACTCTGATGTTTGGGGTCCATCTAAAGTCAGTACCTTAAGTGGATCATGTTGGTTTGCCAAAATTACCTGGATGTGCTTAATAAAATCTAAAGGCGAAGTGAACTTGTTGTTTCAAAATTTTCATACAATGATTTTAATTTACTCAGTACAATGCACATGTTCAGGTTCTCCATAGTAATAATGGAGGAGAATATATAAAATCTGAATTGCAGCTGTATTTGGAAGGACGTGAAATTATTCATCAAATTACTTGTTCCAATACACCCCTAATAGAATGGGGTAGCTGAGCGCAAAAATCGTCATTTGTTGGAGGTTATCCGTACTTCATTAATAGAAGTTCATATGTCTTTATACTATTGGGGCGAAGCACTTTCATCTACAGTGTACTTGATCAATCGAGTACCCTCAAGCACTAATTATTTTCAAACACCATCTCAAGCTCTCTCTGAAGCGATTGTAGCTCCATTTGTCCCAAAATTACCTCTTCATGTTTTTGGTTTTGAAGCATTTGTACGCCTCCATATACATCAGTGCAACAAGTTGACACCTCGAGTATTGCGGTGTGTCTTTCTAAGGTATGCTACTCATCAAAAGGAATATTGATGTTATCATCCTCCAACTCAACGTATGTTAATTACTTGGGATGTAGTTTTTCATGAAGACTCCTTGTATTTTTCCTCTGAGCCTGAACTTTGGGGAGAGTGGAGTATCAGGAGGAAGTTCAGACTCTAGACTATGATGGTCACATTTCTAAAGAAGGAGAACTATCTGCACATGGTAACCAAGATGTGGACAATTTGGATACATGTGTGGTATAAATTTGGATGTTCGTGGTGATGTTCACTTACAAACTGAGTTGATCAATCAAGAAATAGGTGAATCTAATTTGAGTGGTATAAGTTTGGACCAAAGTGATGCACACCCAAGAACTGAAGTCGTAGCTCAAATTCGGTCTGAGTCCTTCGCACCACCGACTACTGATATACCAAACCAATCACTTGATGAGGATGTTCCTAATTTAATGTCTGATCCATTTAGAAAATAGTTACCACATTGTCTCACTAGAGGTATTCCTAAACCCACATTTGAACCTGATCTTTCTAGTAAAGTTAAATATCCTATAAGTCATTATGTATCTAACTACCGTTTGTCAGAATCAAATCAGTCATTTGTAAATCAATTATCTACTACAACTATTCCTAACAGTGTGCAGGAAGCCTTAGCTGACCTAAGGTGGAAAGTCGGTATGAATGAAGAATTGGAATCCTTGCAGAAAAATAAAACTTGGGAACTTGTTGATTGTCCACCAGGAAAGAAACCAGTTGGATGTCGATGGATTTTTACTGTAATGCATAAAGAAGATGGTACAATTGAACGCTTTAAAGTGAGACTAGCTACAAAATGGTACACCCAAACCTATGGGATCAATTATACAGAGACTTTTGCATCTGTGGCTAAAATCAACACAATTCGTGTCTTGTTGTCTTTAGTTGCAAACCTAGATTGTCCATTACAACAATTTGATGTGAAGAATGTCTTTCTAAATGGCAAGTTGTTCGAAGAAGTTTACATAGATCTCCCATCCGGATGCATGACACCAAAAATACATAGACAGAAAGTATGCAAATTAAAGAAATCACTATATAGGCCGAAACAATCCCTAATAGCATGGTTTGGGAGATTCACAAAGTTTATGATTGTTTTTGGCTACAATCACAGCAATTTAGACCATACTTTATTCTAGAAGAAAAATGAAGATAAAATCATTGTACTTATTGTATAAGTCGATGATATGGTGGTCACGAGAAATGATCCTAAAGAAAGGAAGACACTTCAGAGTTACTTGTCCACAGAATTTGAAATGAAAGACCTTGATCCCTTGAAATTTTCCTTGGTATTGAAGTATCTCGATCTTATAAAGGGATCTTTCTTTCTCAAAGGAAATATGCCTTATATTTGTTATAAGAAACTGGTATGTCAACATGTCAACTAGTTGATACACCAGTGGAAGAAGGTTTGAAATTATGTGTTGATTCGAATCAAGTACCAATCAATAAAGGGATATATCAAAGACTGTTAGGAAAATTGATGTACGTAGCACACACAAGGCCGGACCTTGCGTATGCATTGAGTATTGTTAACGTTCATAATCCTAGAGAGCAACATATGAATGTAGTTATGCGCATTTTAAAGTATCTAAGGTCTGCTCCTGGAAAACGAATTTTGTTCACTAAAAATATAGATTATCACAGCGTGGAAGCATATAGTGATGCCGATTGGGCTGTGTTATGGCTCAGGCTTCTTTTAAGAGATTTTGGTTATCCACCTAGGCAACCAATTCGATTATATTATAACAATAAAGCAACGTGCGATATTGCTCATAATCCTGTTCAATATGATTTTACAAAGCATGTGGATGTAAACAGATTCTTCATTAAGGAGAAGTTGGATGAGCAAATTGTGGAGTTACCTACTATTCGATCAAAGGATCAGCTTGTTGATATACTCACCAAAGCGGTTTCTAATAGAGTGTTCTCAAAGTTTTTGAACAAGTTGGGCATGTGTGACATGTATACACCAACTTGAGGGGAAACCTTGAAATATTAGATTATCAGTCAAATGTCCTTGCAATTATCCTTGTGATTCTTTCCTATTCTAGAGACAATACAATTGTACCTAACGTGTGGACAGATTTATCATATAGCTTTACTAGTTTAATTGGTTAGCTTAATTGTAGAAACAATAGCTTGATTATAGGACCAATACTATATATATATATATATATATATATATATATATGTATGTATGTATGTATGTACAGATTCATGGCAGAATAGAACAAAAAAAAAAACATTCTTTCACAAATTTTGTGTTTCAAGTGTATGCTCCCATTGTGCTCGCATGACTTGGACACCCGACCTCGTAGCCTCATTTTGAGTCGAGAAATTAATTGGTGAACATCAAGCTCGCCATCCATCCCATGTCAAGTGGCAACTTAAGTCTTTAGGACCCGTGATATTATGATACCTAGTTTCTCAATTGTGATTTTTTCTTCCAAGTTGGTATAATTAACACTTTTAACCACAGTGTGTTTATATCTCACGAGAAACCTCTTCAAAGTGCCACTTTTTGCAGGAAAAAAATAAAGAGCAATGGTTTCTATTCAATCTGCTAAACAGACAACCACCGCCATTTAAAGAAGTTCTTTACCTTCAGTATTCTCGTGATCCTGTCTTACTCATAAGAAAATAATACGAGTAAAGTGCGTAAACTTATTTATCATCAAGTATTATTGAACTTGGAACATTTCTAGACCATAGATAAGCAAAATGGACTTCGGAGCAACCTCTCCTAGATCTCTCAAAACACATTTTGTCGATATCCATGAAGTGTTACCTGAAGAAGAAGAAGAAGAAGAACACAGAGAAAATATGATCAGAAAAATGGCTGATCATAAATCAGACAAGAATGTTAACAATAAACCGATCAAAATGCGAGAAATGAAGCGACAACATAAGGGTTTCAGCAGGCAAGTCTCGTTGGAGACGGGCTTTTCAGTGCTCAACAGAGAGTTGGAAGAGAAAGATGAAAGAAAAGCTCTTCCAAGAAGTGGAAAAAGTTTTGGAGGATTTGGTTCATCTCATGGACTTGGAATAGAAGGAAGAAAAGGAGACTTCAATATATTCAGAACAAAATCTGCTCTTGTTAGACAGAACTCAAAATTACCTTTGAGAAAGGAGAGTGGGATTGAACCTCAGAATAATAATGTTTCTGCAGGTGAGCTTGATGAATCTGTTAACAGAAGTGTTCCTGCTGGAAGATATTTTGCTGCTCTTACAGGACCAGAACTCGATCAAGTCAAGGTACGTATGTAGGACATTTTTAATAAGCAGTATTAAACAAGACATAATAGTATAATTAACATTTTCATAATCAATGTCTCAGTGATGAATTTTCTTGCAGGATTCAGAGGACATACTTCTGCCCAAAGATGAGAAATGGCCCTTCCTTCTCCGGTTCCCCATAGGTAGCTTCGGTATGTGCCTAGGCCTTAGTAGCCAAGCCATCCTTTGGCGCGCCCCTCTCTACGAGTCCTGCCACCAAATTCCTCCACATTACACCCTTCATCAATCTAGCAATCTGGTTATTAGCCTTAGGTGTACTTGTTGCAGTCTTCATTACCTATGCATTGAAATGCATATTCTATTTCGAAGCTGTGAAAAGAGAATACTTCCATCCCGTTAGAGTCAACTTCTTCTTCGCCCCTTGGGTTGTCTGCATGTTCTTAGCCATTGGAGCACCACCTCTGATCTCGCCAGAAACTTTGAATCCAGCTATTTGGGTCGCCTTCACGGCACCAATCATCTTCCTCGACTTAAAAATCTACGGACAGTGGCTTTCCGGAGGAAAACGAAGACTTTGCAAAGTGGCAAATCCATCTTCTCATCTGTCTGTAGTTGGGAATTTTGTAGGAGCAATTTTGGCAGCAAAAGTTGGGTGGAAGGAAGTAGGAAAATTTTTGTGGGCAATTGGATTTGCACATTATCTTGTAGTATTTGTCACATTATATCAGAGATTGCCCACAAGTGAAGCTTTGCCTAAGGAACTTCACCCTGTATATTCCATGTTCATTGCAACTCCTGCAGCAGCAAGCATTGCTTGGGGAGCTATTTATGGAGAATTCGATGGCTTGGCAAGGACATGCTATTTCATTGCGTTATTTCTCTATTCGTCGCTGGTTGTACGTATCAACTTCTTTAGAGGATTCAGGTAATTTACCTTTTTTATCTGAATTCTTTCTTATTTGAAGACAGGTATCTCCGCCTGTGGCACCTCTGAAACAGTCGGATCAGGTTTGCATCAACTACTATGTTTAGCAAAGCTTAAATTATTAAGCTATTCAAACATAATTATTATTCACATATTTCATAGGAGAAACATATTAATAACCAATTATTAGCACCCATTCTGTAGGACTCATAGCTTATAAGCAATACCAAAAAACTTGAAACTCCGATCAGTATACACGTGAAGATAATTTTTGCAGGAAAAAAAAAAAAAGATTTCATATTAATTTTTCTAACTTTTTATTTTTATTTTTTAGGTTTTCTATGGCATGGTGGTCTTACACTTTCCCCATGACAACAGCTTCAATAGCAACCATCAAGTATGCAGAGGAAGTGCCTACTGTAATAAGCAAGGGTCTTGCTATGGCCCTCTCCTTCATGTCGTCAACAATGGTGGCCATAATGTTTGTGTCCACCCTTCTTCACGCCTTCGTTTGGCATACATTGTTCCCTAATGACCTCGCAATAGCAATAACAAAGAGAAGACAAGGGAAGGAGAAGAAACCGTTGAAGAAGGCGTATGACATAAGACGCTGGACAAAGCAGTCGCCTCTGTCATTTGTTTCAAGTATGAGAAGGCATAATTCAGCAGATAAAGATAGTGATGGGGAAAAATAAAGACAATCATTAGGTAGAAGACATAATATAAGTTTATTATCAAGTCAGCAAGTCATATAATGTATTATTAGAATCCCCCAACATAAAAGACAATAAAGTCAAACAGCAGTCATTTTGACAATGATCAGTAACAGGTTGGAGAGGATTATTATTTGTTATTTTTCATTTCAACAAGTTTAGTAACAAGTCAAAAAACATAATATATACCTTCTCTTATGGTATATTCAAGTGAATTTTCAAAAATGAAGATAAAAAATAAAAAGATATATGCACGATTAAACTAAGAACTGCAATTACTTTGCTTGCTTCATAATATTACAATCGTTTTCATGTACTATTTTCTCTGATCCATATATGCGATTATCAGAATATCAGTACTTTAGTAATCACAACATTCAACACCACTGCTGTTTTTGCACATTAAGCAATTTCATGTATCAGATGTAAGATCTGAATGGGATTCATTATCACTTAATGAAATTAGTACATCTGCATGTTCAGATAGCAAGAAACGAAAGAAGTTCTGAGAAAAAGATGGTCCCCCCCCCCCCCCCCCTCCCTCCCTCCCCTCCCTCCTCTCCCTTCATCATGTTACCATATTTAAGGATCCTACCTGCCTCGGGTCTTATGGTGGTAGATGGACCATACACAACTGGTGCAAAATTACACCCGAAAAAGTAAGGTGTCAAAAGGTTTAGCTGAGGTCGAATGAATGGTCAAAAATAGTTCATTAAACAATAAGTAAATATATTATATAATATAAATGATTATAAGTTCATTTTCATCAATATAAAATTAAAAATTGTATCAATAACAAAAAAATCAAGTTCTACAGTGGCAGCACTACTTGTAACAACATAGCATGGTATATGTCAAAGTTGAAATACGATTTTCTGTTTCTTTTTCATGTAAACTGGCCAGTCCGGTTCAATTCTCGAAGCATTAGTTACTATAGAGAATTAATTACTAGGATAATTTGTCATAGTAACATCTTTCTCCTGCCAGAAGGATCCATGTTTTTTGTTCTCTCTGATACATAAGCAAGTATCAAGGATAGAAACAAGAACACTTGATCTCAAAGAACTATTTTCTTTTCTGAATGTGGGTAAGAGTAATTGTTTCTTGAAGTTGCAAAAAATGAAATAATTTTATTGCAATCATAAGAACCAATTGACAATTCTAATCCAGAATAAATATGAAAGAATATTATGTTACTTTGTACCACAAAAACTAAAATCTTGGAATCAATAATTATAACCATTTCTTATGGATTCAAGAACCTGAACAACCTCAGCCATGCTTGGTCTCCTTGAAGGAACTTCAGAAGTACATATCAACCCCAACTTCATGACCTGAATAAGCTCATTTTCTGCAAATCCTCTCAACCTTCTGTCGAAACAATCTGAAGAAGAACCCCTCTCGATCAAACCCCTAACGTATTCACACAAAATCACCACCTCATTTGTTGAGGGACTTTCCACTGGCTTCCTCCCTGTAACTAACTCCAATAGAATCACCCCAAAACTATAAATGTCACATTTCTCGCTGAGCCGTGAACTTTGTGCCAACTCGGGTGCAATATATCCAACTGCATTGTGGATTTTTTTCAAACCGTAATTGTCTAGCAAGGGAAGCAACTTCCCCAAACCATAATCTGATAGTTTGGCCATGTAGTTCTTGTCCAGTAGTATATTAGTAGACTTGACGTTGAGATGAAGAACCCGGGGTTTGCAGTCATGGTGAAGGTAGGCTAGTGCTTTGGCAGTCCCTAATGCTATCTGAAACCTTCTCAACCAATTAAATTCCGGATTACCAATACCAGTGCTGGTACCAGGATAATTAATTCCGTGCAAATTATCATACAGATTTCCATTCGAGACAAATTCAGAAAAAATTAACTGCATACTAGATAACCAATAATAGCCTTGAAAAGTAACAAGATTGGGGTGTTGAAGATTCGCCAAACGTCCAATTTCATGCTCAAACTCATCTTGGTTCCTGATTCTTCCCAGAGTCTCAAGTTTCTTCACTGCAATTGATATTCCATCATTGAAGGTAGTTTTGTACACTGTTCCAATAGAACCTCCACCAATTAGGCATTCCTTGTCAAGCAAAGCTTTGGTGCCAGTTTCCCAATCCTCGTACTTTGAGGGTAAACTTTTACTGAAGAGGACTAATTTTCCTATTATGACATTTGATTCTGTAGAAGCTAATGGGATGCTTTCTACAACCATAGTCTCATCTTCTCTTCTACTCCCCCGAGCCTTCATGTTGATGAGGGTTATCACGCAAACACCGGAAACAATCAAAGCAGCAGCAACTATAACGACAATTGCAGAAACGCTCAACTTCGGTTTCCGTGCAGTGCCAAAACATGAGTTTTCCAATGGAGCACCACAAAGACCTTGATTGTGAAAAAAGGCTGAGAATCCGAACTGTTGGATGCTAGGAATTGAGGGAATAGTACCAGAAAGGTTGTTGTAAGAAACGTTGAAATGAGTTAAATTTTTCAAATTCCCAAATGTCAAAGGGATGGAACCGGATAGCAAGTTTTCCGACAAATCCAAAGACTGTAGGTAGGATAAATTTCCAATGGTTGTTGGTATGATTCCACTGAACTGGTTGTGATGCAGGTCGAGAATTTTAAGGGGGGCTATGTTCACGAGGTTTTCTGGAATTTCTCCCGATAAAGAATTGCCCGAAACATCCCTGCGTGATAAATTTTATGGTTTCATTAATTCAATTGAAAGAAATGTTGACGTGTACATATAAAGTAAATATGGTTATTGGACTCACAGCTCAAGAAGAAACTGGCAATTGCTTATCTCTGCTGGGATTTCACCATTGATTTTGAGATTGTGCAAATCCAAAACTTCAAGCCATTCAATACTCCCAAACTCTGAAGGAATTGACCCGTCCATTGAGTTATTTGCTAATCGAATGAACACGAGACTCTTCAAAGTCAGCAATTCCAACAGGAATACTTCCATCAAGCCTGTTAAATCCCAAATCTAAATACTTCAGGCGACTGCATTCTGTGATGCCAGATGGAATTTTACCATAGAAATCATTCCCAGAAACATCAAAAACTTCCAATCTGCTACTGCAAGTTACAATGTCAGGTATCTCTCCCTGAAATCCGTTCCATGAAATATTGAAATACGTAAGATTTGTCAACCCGAGGACCCCAAAAGGGCCAGAGTCAGTAAACCTATTGCTAGCAAGATCCAAAATATCTAACCTTCCACATTTTGAAACGTGTTTTTGAACACTTCCGGACAGCATGTTACTCCTCACTGACAAGTACACTACAGTAGGAATGTCACAAATTTCTGGAGGCAATTCTCCAGTGAGACTATTAAAAGACAAATCTATCCCTTCAAGATTCATACAATTACCAATTGAGATAGGAATCAACCCTGAAAGATCGTTATGTGCCAAAGAAACAAACTTGGTCTTGTAACAAATCTTGAACAATGCTGAAGGAATCTCCCCAGTATACCCATTTCTTGATAAATCAAGAAATTTTATGTTAGGCAAATCCCCAAGAAATTCCGGGATTGACCCGGATAATGCATTGGAGCTCAAGTTAATTTTCCACAATGTACCGATTTCTCCATACTCCAATGGGATATTCCCTGTGAATTTATTACCAAATAAAGTAATAATCCTCAAAGATTTCAACCCAGATAAAGCAGGAGATAAAACCCCACCAAGACTAGTGTTCCACAACACAATTTTCGCCACATTTCCGTCTGAATTACAAAACACCCCTTTATAATCTTGGCAATGGCTTCTACTTGGATCCCAAGAACTCAAACTATTATAAGGGTCACTTGAAATGTTACCTTTAAATTGAAGCAAGATCTCCCTTTCAGTAATTGGAGAGACTACAGATATTATATACTCGAACAAACATAATGCATAAATGAACACAAGGGAATAAGAATTTGTACCTAGTAACCTCATTTTTCCAACATAACCTCAGCATTATACTTTCTGAATACAGTTCTGCAACCCCATGATCGCTGCCTCTGCGCATACAGTAGTTCTTGTCATTGAAAAGGGGCTTCGCATTAATTGGCAGTATTTTGAATGCATAATCTCGCTGAAAACACCAAGAAACTGAAGCACATTTTTGGGCATGGCCAAAATTTTTTTGGGTGTATGCTATTTTCTTGGAGTCTAATTCTGGGCAGTTCGTATGGAGTGTAAAGTACTAAATTTTATGTTTCTAGAGTTTCAAGAAAATTGAAGATTTCGAACAGAGAGAAATGCCGATGGGCTGGCTGGCATGCGAGATTGTGGAAGAAAATGAAAAAATTGCCTGGCTTAGACGGAAAGAGAACAGTGGCTGCCAATAAGCTGCTTATTTTATGCTTGCACGTATTTAAAACAAAACCACCACATGGGATTAGTGCGTTTCTGGCCTTTTCTTTGTCACACAGACATACACACAGTACACAACTAAATGCCATTATAGTAATGACATGAATTATTAAGTTAATTGTAATAAGATAACAAACAAGGGAAGAACCCATTCTGTCGGTTTGATGAGATACCCACCATTACTATCCCTACTCTAGGGTCCTTTTCTGCTTAGAAGAGAACCATTTATTCTCTCCAACAACCAAGGTACCACCACACCACCACCTCCAGCATCATTCAGTCATGGGAGACAGAAATGTAGTGGGAGAAAAGAAAGTAAATTGGTGTATATTTGAGTATACTTTTTAAGAGGAATAATATTATTTCTCGTAGAATGCGTAATTAATAAATATTAGTAATTATTGATGTGTAATTAAAATTAATATTTGATTTTAATTGAATAAAAAAATTCTTTTATTGTACGTATGCTTGGATGAGTTTCCAACCCCTTTTACTTTTGAGAAAATTGTAGTTTGGTCCCCACCCTGTATACTTCGTTACATCTTCTCCCCCAATGTTTGTTTCGTTTCAGCCTAGTTCCCAACAGTTACTTTCAGTCAAAAGGGATGTTATTACGTGTCACGGACGACCACAACTTAGCTCGACACTAATATATGACCAATGAGGGATAATGGTAGAGTTCAATTGACATAGGTATCAAGTTCGTACAATGAGAAAAGAGTCATAGCAATTGAGTTATGAAAAATCACTTTTACGAAGAGCTTGACTAATCAACTAGGAAGCTTTCCACCAAGTTTGAAGTCAATCCGATTTCGTTTGTTAAGAAAATGTAGTGGACGAAGGGCCGAACATCGTGGAGAGACACTAACATAATTTTAGTATATTACGAGGGAAATAACTCAACGATCGAATATTCGTTGAGGCTGAAACTTTGAGAGTTTCATTTTGAGTTCGAGAGCTTTGTTGCCAAAATGATACAATTGTGAGCAGTACAGGCTATCCTTATGACAAAATGTGCAATCCTTAAGAGGCAAGGGGACACCTAAGGGCCTACTTTAGACATGTTGACCCCAAAAAATATTGTCAACAGATGTCGATATCGGACTCATGACACGTGTGAAAGCTTTTGCGTGATCACCGGAGATGATGACTGGAATCGAAATGTAAAGACGAGTCCGTATATCAACGGTTGTTCAACGTATCTTATGTAAATAGATTTCTAAGCAATATGGTATTTTCTCCTTTATAATATTGTCGAATCACAATGATCGTAAGAACAGTATGTTTTGGGCAATCATATTTGTTGTTGAGAACTCAATATTAAAGGTTTTCAATCTTGGATTTAGCATCCTCTATGCAATTGTGATAACCGTTATTTATAGCCAAACGGTCGAATTGCCTATCGTTTGATCAAATCCACGTGGCCTCATCCTATTGACCTAGACATCTTATCACTCATTCATAACATTAATTACATTGACAACGGAGGACTGGCCTTACCTACCTAACCTGTCATTGAGTAAAGTGAGTCATCACATCAATCATTCTTAAGGATATTCTCCAGATTTGTTTCTTCTGAGGACTTCGCTGGACGAGGTATTAGGCGGCTAGAAGTTGATGCTTCGGTACTAGACTTCGGCTTCGAACAAAGAAGACTCCTCAGCCCGACACGTATACTTCGGTTCCTTCTTTTGGGTACTTCGGTCAAGGTGGATGTTAACCATCCTCGGTCTTTTGTTTGTCATGTATACTCCCATGGTGCTTCCACGTGTCCCTCAATAATGATCTCATTTTAATGGGATAGCAAGACACATTGTAGGATGACCAAAGTATCAATATGGGGTTGAGAATTCATCCGATGGTGTTGCACATTTTTGACCCTTGATGGGCTTTCATAAAAGGTTGTAGGTTATCCGATGCGTAATGTTATGCTCTGAGAGCTACAATAAGGATATGGAAACACCTCTAGGCCGAATTGGCAATTGAGGAATGC
Source organism: Osmanthus fragrans (assembly GCA_019395295.1). Taxonomy (NCBI): domain Eukaryota; kingdom Viridiplantae; phylum Streptophyta; class Magnoliopsida; order Lamiales; family Oleaceae; genus Osmanthus; species Osmanthus fragrans. Next base: position 1,067,478 of record JAEDXY010000043.1, on the reverse strand, counting down.
ATTCCTAAGTCTTCGTATACCAAACTTGTGTGCATTAGCTATGGGTTTTGACCTTGCCACGGGGTCTATTGGCTAGAAATGCAATCATGGAGCTATACCACATAATTGGTCAAATGAGGCAAAATGTTAATGTTGCGAGATCGAATGATGGCACTTCAAGTAAGGCACGGACTAAGGATGGCCCTACTTAAGCGAGACACCTACAAAGGTGATTGCCTCACGCAAGGACAATGATTCAAGGAGATGACAATAAAAAGTCCTAATCGAAATCCAGCAACACTACAACATCAAATCTGAAAGACAATACGTGGATACGAAAGCAAAGAAACAAAACAAGTATTTGGCTAGAAGAGCAGCCTTGAAAATGAAAAGTGGTTGCAAGTCTAGGCCAATATCGAAACTTGCTCTAATATTACGTTATAGAAGAAATCGTATTACTTAATATGTCAAACAGACTATAAATAAACTGTAAAACCCTAGACCCTAACCCTAACACTGGAAAAGATTAAAACTATAGTAAATAATATGTCAAACAGACTATAAATAAACTGTAAAACCCTAGACTCTCCCTAACAGTGGAAAAGATTAAAACTATAGTAAATAATCCAAATTACAATTCCATCTAACATGTCCAGAAGCTTAAGTGGGAACCAACGAAGTTTGGGACATGGGACATGGATGATGATTTTCATTGCGAATAGAAAAATGACTTGGCACCAAGCAGTCAGTACAGTGCAAGGAAGCATTTAGGTATTCAAGTGAAGGAAGAAGAAGAAGAAGAAGCAGACTACTGCCACAAGCAAAAAATAGTTTCGTTGTGTTACGATACGTGAACAACACATGCCCTTCGTTCCATTCAAACTTATAATCTTCAACACCTTTTCAGAAAGAAACAACTTTCTCAGTTTCTGGCAAAATTGAACTCAACTATTCTTGTTGAGAAACAATGCAAATCAAGATAATTAACTTGGACAAATTTGAACTAATTAAACAAAGAAAAATAAAAGACCATTCGTTCATTTCTACTTGATGACACTTCATGTCACAATTGAAGTGACTTTTTAACATATCTTTTAATAAATGTGCATATTTAACATGTAATATTAGACCCTACTAGAGACAATTCAATCACATCTAATCGTGCCATAGGAGAGCTTGCTTTTGAATTTGTGTATGCCAGATTTACTGATTTTGAATTATTCCATACAAAAGGGCTAAGTACCACGCTGAAACAAAACAACATTGAGGACGAAATTGCAATAAAATTTGTAAGTTGGAGATCGAAAGTACAATTTTTTTCTTTTCCTTTTCTGGTCAGTTCAATTCATTGTGTATGACAAGGACTTCGAGTGGACATTAGTTGTTTCCTTTGACATAGATAAATAAATGAATTTTACTACACGCCGATTTACATACCCCTCATAACAGGGGGGGCCCAATGGTATTGGGCCCCTTGTTATGAGGGGCATGTACATCAATATGTCAACACCCGTGTACAAATAGTAAAATTTGAAATAAATAGGGATGGCAATGGGGGGTTGGGGCAACCTCCCCCGTCCCTTGCCAGGTAATTTCTTGCCTCATTCATTTTCTTTGATAATTTATTTTATTGCCCACATTCATTAAAATAAGACAATAATATATTTATTAAATTTTTTTAATTTTAAATTTCTAATTATTCAAATATATTTGATAAACGAAAGCTTTTATTATTTGTCATATTATTTAGATAATCTTAATTGACATCTTCTATTAGAATTAATGAAATTTCGTGGAGTTTTTCATTTAAAGTATTGAATTTTTTTTTAAAAAAAATTTTTAAAAAATGTTAAATCGGGCGAAGCAGGGCCCTTGTTACTCGCCCCCGACTTGAATACCCAATTAAACGGGTAATCCCCGCCCCATTCGGGGAGGGGCCCATGGGTATCGAGTTTGACTGATTTGTTTTGTCATCCTTTTAAATTAAGGTGCACTTTGTTTTCTTTGTTAATTAAAATAAATTTAAACTAATTAAACAAAGATAAATAACATACGACTAATTCATTTCTACTTGATGATACTTTATGCCACAATTGAAGCGACTTTTTAACATATTTTTTTAATAAACTTTCATAGTTAACATAATTAATATTAGACCCTACTAGAGACAATTCAATCACATTTGACATTTGATCGTGCCATAGGAGAGCTCGCCTCTGAATTCGAGCGCAGAAGCTATTGAAAAAATGTTAATTAGGCGTCTATATGATTGTGTAGGTACATAGTGGGACTATAAGTGTAATTTTCTAGAATTAATTATTTGGTCTTAATATATTTTGCAATATGGAGAAAAAAAAAAAGGAAGTGCACTTTTTGTTTCTCCTTTAATACTAATTTTACTTCTTTCGTCTTCAATTTGTTCCATTTTATACGTTTGGACAGAAGAATCGGACAACAGAAGCAACAAGGAATATGGATGATTCACTGTGTTGTCCATCTACAACTCTTGTAGATGATTTTTTTTATTGGCGAACTAAACTTTGTTTTGTTAAAATCAAATTACAAAAATATTTTCATTTCAATTGAGTTGCTCTATCTAGACCATTAATTCAAAAGGTAATAACAATCTATGTATCGTAATCAAGGACGAGATGGAATCGTCTATGAAAACTCACTTTAAAAAAGAAAAAGAAAAAACCATGGCATTTTGTTCTATAGCTTTAGTCAACATAGTAAAATAATTAAAATGAATTATAATTCATTTAATCTTTAAAAAAATAATAATTCAAAATTGCTATTAAAAGATGGAGTGGAAAGTTTGTACCGAGTACCGACCAATTTGAGCTCTAGGGACATGCCAAAGAGTAGTTGACAATAATTCAGTGGCAATTCAGCCTTTCAATTTTCTCATTTGCCACTCCTTTTTACTTTTTTATTGAACTTTTTAATATATATATATATTAAAACTTAAAAATGTCAAATAAAATAAAAATTAATATTTGTGGGCGAGGGGATGGAGTGTTTTTCCATCCCTAAACAATTATTTTATATCAAGTTTAATATATTTTTATTGTGTTGTAGTTTGACCCAAATTCTAGTGGGTATTAGTGTTTTGGTTGAAATGGTCTTGAATAGATCAAATTTATAGACCGGAAAGAAAAATCGTCGCATTTTCGCTAGTATGCCACTAGCTGGCCGCTTGAGTTGCACCTTCGTATTGCAACAGAGAGTTGTCGCTCGCCTGTCGCGCCGCCTGACGCTAGAGCCATGGGGCTGCCCCTCGCCTATCGCTTAACTTCTAGGATTTCATATATATAAGTCAATGCTTGAATTGTTCCCATAACATTTATACAATATCTTGGGTGCTTTAGATTTTAGTTGAGAGTATTGATATCTTGTTGTAAACACAATTACTATTGATTATAGTAAATTTCTATTTCTTCGTCTGTGATTTTTTTCCGTCTTGAATTTTCACATAAATTTCGATGTTCTTATTTTGTTCTTGTTTATTTCATTATTATCATTAACTTACAATCATTCATAACATATTGTAATATTGAATATAATAAAGAATGATAATGAGTAAAAATTCAAGTTACTATCCTTTTCTTTTTCTTTTCCTTGTCTAGTTAAAATTATGGATAAATCTTATTCCCTTCATATAACAATGTTAATTTTGAAAAATATATTAAATGTAATAGTTCGTGAAAAAGATAATTAAAAAAAATATATTGTTTTATATTTAGCATAAGAGAAAAATTTAAAACAAAAAAAATGATGTTAACATGGGAGGTTTCTGTAATTATATAACTAAGAGGGTGTTTGAAATTGTTACAAATTTCAAAAGAGGTTTTACCCTTGATTTTAATAGTCCTTACTCACATATTAAGTTCACTCTTTTTTCACGTTTGTGATCATTTTCACCACGAATAGACATTCGTAATTGTAAGATAACCTCGAAAACAAGGATTCAATAAAAGACTGGAAGCAAATTCAGACATGGAAAAGCAAGTGGAAAGAGAGACATGTCCGTTGGAGCTCAAAGCTTTAAGTTGTTAATCCAAATTGAGCTGTATGGCTTGATTCTCGAAATTATGACGTGCATATTTGTATGCAGTATGATATGCCAATTAGGTTACTAAAGATAATGAGTTTCAACCGTTGTATTTAAGTGTAACAAGACAATGAGAGCCCAAATAAAATAATTATAAGCATGAAAGAATATTACTCTTTTAACTTAAAATATAATTTGGCCATGAGAGATATATCTATTTAGTCCAATTCTTATGAGTCAAAAAAATTTATTACCGTAAATTAAATGTATTCAATAATGTCGAAATTTACCAATGCAACAGTATATATCTCCTCGTATATAAATCTATTTTATTTTAAATAAATTTCGAATACCTTGTCATGTACGGCACATACAAGTTCTTGCCCTGAACTACACACAACAAATTTGTTTATACAAGATTTTAATTAAAACCATCTATCTTGTGGGACTAGACGAATCTATATCCAGCATATGTTTGATTACAAAAGTAAATTAAGTAATATTAAGCCCTATTTGATCAAATATGCATGTTTAAACTAGAATTTGCGATGAAAGTCAAAATAGAATTTCATAATGCACCACTACAAAATAGAATTTCCTAATGCACCACTTATCATTTGCTTTTTCATAAAAAAAAAAAAAAAAAAAAAAAAAAAAAAAAAAAAAAATGTAACAAAATTTTATACAAGTTGATAAAATATATGATTGAAAATTAATAAATTATGAAAGTATCATGAAATATATATATATAGTTAAAAGTGAAATTTGACAAACTGCTAAAAATAAAGTTTTATTAAGCAAGTACTTAATTGAGGTTTTTTTAATGGAATTAGCAATTCAACATCGAGGATTGCCAACATTCTGAATACGTTCATCAGTTAGGTCACTTTACCAAAAGTTAAACTACAATTCATCCGCTCGCAAGATACTAAAATAAGTTACTTTAATACACTAGGAACACATCCTATTGATGACAATTACTGGCCAAGATTGAACCAATCAAGAGAGGCATAACCCGAGTAATACTAAATTGTCTTCCTTCGTCTTTGAGACACATTAGATTATAACCCTTACACACTTGGTCTTTAAAGGAACATCCATCATCCTTTATGTGAAAAATTCACAATAAAGTAATAAGAATATAAATTCATTCAATAGTACAAGTAGAAAGAAGAAAAAAAAATTACATATAATATCGGATTGTATCTTCTAACAACTTTCCATTTCAAAATTTCATAGAAGAAGGCCTTGCAATTTGAACATGGACAGTCTACTGGCGTTTGCGATGAAAGTCAAACAAAGGGCATGTGTTCACGTCAAACAATGGCTACAACACCTTCAAGACTTATCTCATATTTTTCAGACTGTTGCTGATTTGAAAATTGAAGAGGAGGATGTGGAACTATCATTCAACCTGACTATTCGAAGGGAAACATGATGTCGAACAATAAGGGGAAGGGAAAATGTCGTGATGATTGAACTTGTGTTCAATGATTTTAACTCTAACATATAATCGATTAACTCGGCTTGCTATTATGTGTATGTGTCAAGAAGACTCTATTTAGCATTAGAATGTCGTTTACTATATGTAAGAAAAAGGCATGTAATAGATGATTAAGTCGGCTTGCTATTTTGAAGAGAAAATTGATACTGTTGGAGTTGGAGAACTAGTTTGTATAGTCACAGTTTCTTGCTTCAAAGTGCAAGTATTTACGCCTCCGTTGGTTGCTGTTTAAGGTCTCTTTCCATCGATTTGTTTATATGTCCAAGGTTGAATTAGCTTTTGTAGAGTCATGGTGAAATACTTGAAAGATGGATACCTGCAGAAGCCTTATGTCATCAACCTAATGGATAAGTGTACTCTCAAGGGTATAACACAGTATTATGCATTTGTTGAATTTGTGTTCAATGATTTTAACACTCATAAATTCATAATGAATAACCTGGAAGGAGAAGTATTTATATGATAACACTCACAGTGCTTGCCTATCTCGGAGAATGTTCAAATGTAATATGAAAGCCTTTTCATTAATACAAACCACAATCAGTCATTCCTAGATCAATTACAAAAACAAAACTAAGTGTCTTCCAAAATATAAAATCATTAGCATTATTGTTATAGACACTGGCACTTCACCAATTCAATTACAAAATTAGTCACTCCTAGTTCAATTACAAAACAAAACTAAGTGTCTTACAAAATCAATCACTCCTAATTGAAATGCCAATTTCGAGTTCTGAGTCACCTGCACGTGTTGCAATATACTTACATTAAAGAAGATGACATATCAAAAATGTAATTTGTGGTAAAAGAATTATGAATTGTACAACAAACCCCTTGAATTTTTTCTTTATCATCTCCAAAAAACTCTTTATACGTAGTTTGTTTCGAGCGTCTTTACGTTTTGTACACTTCGGATCGAAAATGTCCAAGTTTTCTACATTCCCTCCTCCAATTCCATGCGAGCCAAATTTATTACGTTTTGATTGTAACAATTCGTTCGTTTGCAATTCAATCCACCCCATTAACTACTTCGAACATTCTTCATCAGTTGCAACCAAGTTTGCCATCTTGGTTAAAGCAGTACGCAAATGCTCATATCTCAACTGCTCAGGAGTACTCACAAAAATTGCCGTATGTTGTTGCCACCCGCGTGTACATTCTACTCACGTCTCTCTTCCATCTCCTTAAAATATGCTTCTCCAGAAGTAATCATACATCATTCCGAATTAAAAAGAGATAGCGTGTTTGCAAATGATACCTCGAAACTCAAACAAATGACAGTTACACACAATCTTGCAATTGTCTCTACAAAAAGAAATTGAAAATATTTTTTTCTTCCTTCCTTCATCGAGGATGATATCTTCACGGACCTCATACTTAGATAGCCCGCGGAACTCCTCTGCAAATAGTACGCCACAGTAAACCTTTCAAGTGACTTCTTTTTGAAACTCTTTGAATTTCGACATTGTGTAAACTTCTTGAAACAGCTTCTCTATCTCATACCTGGTGGCACAAGGAACCATTTGTGAGAATGATCTAAAATCAGCTTGGAATTCTTTCTCAACTTTACTTCTCAAAGCCCATTCGTATTGCTCTACGAATAGCTTTAAAGATGTCTTCGAGTGCACATAACTATCGAAAAATGCATTCATACTCTCGCTCCACTAGGTGGTTGACATATCCGCCTAGAATTTAGTTTTCAAATAGCATGGTGAAGTTCGTTCAACCAATCATTATCTTACAAATGAAAATGTTCAAGCATGTTCACCCAGTCTTCGTCTAACTTTTTGCACACTAATGTATCATACATTAAACCATGTATGGCATACAGTATTGCACCTTTTTCACGGTGACCACCGAACTTTTCTAGCAACTTCTTTGGAATATGCCACAAGCACCACCTATGCTTAGTGTTGGGGAAAAGGATTTGAATTGCATTTTGCATAGCACGATTTTGATTTGTAATTATTCCACCAGGAACTTGACCTTGCATGCACTCAAGCATGTCTTGAATAACCAAACAAATTTAATTGTATCTTCATTCAAAACTAATCACAACCAAATAAAGTTGATTGCCCGTGGTGATTCACCCCAACGAAAGGAGCGAAAGCCATATCGTATTTGTTAGTTAGGTAAGTGGTGTCAAAAGTAACTACATCGCCGAATTCCTTATATGCTTGCATACATCTCTTGTCCACCCAAAGCACATTCCTCAATCGAAACTCCTCATCTAAGTCCATACTAAAATAAAAACCCGGACTACATTCATTTTTTAGAAATAAGCATGTAATGCAGCAGCGCCTCCTTCACCAAGTCTTAAATGCCGCACTTTATCAATAAAATTTCTACAATCTTTCTCAACACAAGTCATGTGCTCAAATCCACCCGCCTCCACTACAGTTGAGTTATAGCTTTTATGCAATGGGATTCCTACTATATCATTGATCTCAAACCGTCTTTTAACGTGTGCACTAAGTTCTCGATTGCATCGATACAACCTAAATTTAGCTGGGCTTGTGTTATGGTAATGCTCCAACTGCACAATGTTTATTCGCCATATTCCACAAGTATCAGTACACGTTGTCAACTTGTCTTTGCGCCCTATTTCAATCGTTGGTGAAGGCTTCAAAGAAGTACTTTTATTATTCTTTCGTCGACCTTCTCAACTACAAGTAAAACTTACATATCGAACCACCCCATCATCACCCTTCTTCGAGTTTCTTTTTCTAACAGGAAACCCCATTTCATAAGCATAATCCTTATAAAATTCAAATAACTCCTCACTATCAAATTTCATACCAACCTTCGGAACAAGAATCTCATTTTCTATTCCTAACCTATCCTCAGCTAAACAAATATCCTCCACAACCCGTAAACCTCCATTCATGTATGTAAGCAATTCAATATCTCAGATTTGTTTAACGAAAGATGTAGGTCATTTTCAAACATTTAATTAACTGAAATGGGAAAACGCTAAGTTACCACTTTTGACATCGTCGTCTACAGTGTTGTCGAACATCTGCTCAATTTCTCGAGTACTCTGGGTCTGCTTATCTATAGGAGAGGAACGAGATGAAGAAAATGTATAAAGGGATGTCAATATAAGCTGAAAAATGTCAAAACTTTCACAGTAAAAGGAAACAAAAATTATTTTACCATTGCTGCAGTACTCGTCATCGACTTCATGGACATCCATACCGGAAAGCATCCACACAAATCAATGCTACTAGGTCATATCTCGTTGGACGCCTTCCCTCCTGTTTCAATCGTCTTTCAACCCGCTGGCTTCATCAACGTCCATACCGAAAATCGTCCACAAAAATCAGTGCTACTGTGTCAAAATATTTGACGGCTTTTACAATGGTCTCCATTTCAATGAGGGAAATGTGAAGCTTGAATAGGTGAAAGGAAATGCAAGGGTTGAATCTCAATGTGAGGAAGGGAGGAAGGAAGAGGGTTCAAGACTGGGTTTTTTATTTCATTTTGGGGAGCGTTGGTCCTGTTTTGTGTTTTGGACGTGAAAATGGGGAAAAATGAATGAGATTTTCTAGTCAAAATATCATCAAAATACCGCTAACTCGGCATTATGGATACCATTATGTAGCATGTGATGTACCAGTAGCATTATTGGTTTGAAAATTGATATATATGATCTATGCACATACTTAATAATTGATAAAAGAATAAATAAATAAATATGTGTTGTTTTCTATACTCTATTTAAAGAAATTTATTTGACAGGTCAAAATAAAGTTTTACATCCTATTCAATTACTATAGAGTACAAAATTGAAGTTTTTGCATCTACTACGCGTCTTATGACTTGAATACACGTTCAATTTGATCAACGTTGGTAATAATTCAAATACTTATGGTTGTGTTGATTTTCAATAGTTTATATGTTGATATACATGCTTGTTTAGTATCTTAGTGACATAAATACTTACATTTTCAATGTGAACATTATTTACCTATGTGTCTCATTGTAGAAGAACGACGAGCTTTTGTTTAAAATCCCAAATCTTGTCCAATTGGTTTTATTACTTTCTTTGGAGTGAATGTTCCAAACAATCATGGACCTGACCTGGGATGAGACAGTTTTCGACATCTACATAAATCCTAGCATTTAGTTAAATTATTATGACTCCCTAAAGGAGAAATGAAATAATGATGAAAATTAATGTTAGTATAATATCTAATTAAATGTCATAGAAGAACCAATTTTGTATTATGTGGACTCCATTAAATCAAAACAAAAGGATATAGTTATGTTTCAAAGATCAACGTATGTTGTAATTTGAACTATTCAATATACGTACAATTGCACTATGTAAATGATTTTAATTTTTTTAGCATGATCAGTTAGACCACCTTTGATCAATAATAGTGCAAATTAATTGAAAATACGTTATTAGTATTGAAGAATCATAGGTATCTTCAATCAATTCAATTCCTATATGGTACTCATTCTGAGGGCAAAATGAAAATTAGAAAATTAGCTAAAGTTGGTATTGTAAGTCCCGAAAGAAATTCAAGATGAACTTTGTCGGCCTACTCACCTTCCATGTAGACCATCTAGAAATTATATGATATTACTTCAAAGATCCGCTCTCTTAACAAAATGATGCACTATAGTTGACTTCTAGTTGTAGCCTAATAATACATATCTCATATTTTTTTATTGTGCAATATATATGTAAATTATCCACCACTCTACACAAAGATGAACTTCAATAAATACTGAGAATATATGTTATATCTGAACTCATATCATCCATGAAGGGTGATATTTTACAATGCGGTATGTCGGCTATTAATGCAATGCAACGGTTTTTCTCAACATTAGAAGGAGGAATTAAGCAACTAGAAACAATAAACATAGTGCATCATTTTGTTATCAAGATCCTCACACAAGACAGTTCAAAAGATAATTCACTTAAATTAATTTACCCACCAAATAGATTAATAAAATAATATACGAGATACAAATGCTCCAAATCACAGCCCTGGAAGAACAATCAATTAACACTATATTTGGTAAATCTATGGTAAGATTGAAGTGTGATGACACTTGTTGACCTCGTTTTCTGTTAGGATGACGTGGATAACACATACCGGACCCACTCATGTACTCATAAGCAAATTTCAACATGTATGGACAAGATGCTAGTCGATAATACTTCGGGTTTGGATATGGAGGAAACTTTATAACAAGACACCAATATGTTTGGGTTCCGACAATATATTTTGAGAACGATCGTTTGACAATAACCAATCGTCAACAACTTGACTAAAGCTATATAATCTTAACTCAAGCAAACTAATGTATGAAAATCAGCAAATGAGAAGACATATAATAGTTTCAAGTAGTTAGAGTTGCATTAGCTTTCAAATGAAAGATGGATGTAGTATTTATAGTGTTACAAGTGAAATGGTGTTCATTGGTTGAAAATACACGTGGCATCATTTCCTTAGTTGAAGTATATAATCCTAGACACCAATTTGAACTTCTTAGCCTATAACGCATTTAATACTCTTACAAATAGTAACCACTCTATTGCCTAAATTGACAAGACTTGACATTTTACTTATTACAAAAGTCTCATTAATCATTCCAAAAGGATTTCATACATAAATTTAGAATCTTCACATGAAGGTCGTCACTTGCTGTGATTGGGCTTCGGATGCTGTGGTTGGGATTCAGTATCAGCAGAGCAAATACAAGTGAGTCTCGGATTTAGCATCAAGGCCTCGTCTTTCGTGCGGACAGCTAGGTCGACTAGTCCAATAATCAACCGAAAGGCCTCAGTAGGTTGGCTACGTGGTGACCACGTGGAGCCACCGGTGTTGAGGCGTAACAACACTTGATTCCATGACAAAAGCTTCAAAAGATAAAAATAAAAATGGAGGAAATAATAAAGATTGTCCAATTGAAGATGTGTATACTCTGGAAGAGCATATAAATATAACTAATTGAAATCCGTTTTACTTGACCAGGGTTTCTATCAAAGAGTTTTTATACCAAGATTTTCAATAAATCAACTTCTATAGAGTATTCAAAGAATAATGCATTCTTTTTTTTTTTTTCCCCACTAAGATTTTTTCCACGGGATTTTTCTAATAAGGTTTTAACGAAATGTATTTTTTGTGTAGTAAAAGTCTATAATCTATATAAAAAAAATTTACCCTCGACATAATGAAGATGGTAACGCTTGAAGGCTATAAAAGACAATATTAAATATATTTCATCAAAATTGTGACATTAAAATCAATGGAGAACAATATATTGATGGTCCGATGAGATTTCATTAAATCAGGAGAGTTGTTGTATTATTTTTCCTTTGCAACCATTGAGTTTCCTGATAAGGTTTTAACAAGGTAATATTTGATTATTCCAAATTTCTTGCACTCTTTTTTCTTTCATTTGGTATTTTTGTCTTGTTAATTTTTTAACGAGACAGTTGTTTAGTAAATTTTCTTACAAGAGCGTTGTAAATTGATTACCATGTGACCATAATAGTCTTGCAGTCCTAATAATAATTTAAATATATGAGTTTTTAGTTCTCAATAAAAATATCGGTTTTGCTACATGTACATCCAGGATGATATCTCGGATGACATTCCCCCTCACAATAGGAGGGTCATTATTATTGTATTGGAGCGTGGATTCCCCTTCTTGTGAGGGAGAATGTCATCCGAAATATCATCCCGAATGTACAAATAGCAAAATCCTAAAATATATAAAAATGTATTCTTCCCTTTTTCTGATAACATTTTATCTTTTGAGTTCAAGTGGCTACCTGATTTTGAGTTCTATTTACATGAATTTCCCTCGAATAAATATTGGCTACATGTTCTGATATGATCCAGTGCTACGGGGTTTCGCATCACGTTCCAAGCAAGGAAATTCTCAACAGAAATCCTCTGTCACTCACTCCAGAAATGGGAATTCTAGCTTTATTTTCTTCTCCGAAACCAATTTTTCTGCATAAATCCAAACAAACCCACCTCTCATCCCCCAAATCCCACGCATTTGCACCCAAAGAAACAATTGCAAGACCCAATTTTTTTTCCATTTTTCAGAACCAAAGAACCATAACCGTTTTATTTGGAGCTGCTGGGATTGCCTTAACCACTATCGTGGAACCCGAGGCTGCTGCAGAGGCACTTTTGTTTAGTGAGCCCGCGAATGCTCTCTCTTTACCCACCTGGGCTATTCATGTTTCTAGTGTTGTTGAATGGTATGATACTATAAATAATGGATTTTGCTATTTGTACATCCGGAATGACATTCCGGATGACATTTTTCCTCACAAGAAGGAGGGCCACGCTCCAATAAAATAATCATGACCCTTCTATTGTGAGGGGAATGTCATCCGGATGTACATGTAGCAAGATGGATAAATAATACATATGTGAATTTTGTGGATAACTTTTTGGTAAATAGTGATGATATATTTGGCCAGCTTTTCCATTACGTTCTGTAATTGCTATTCGTGAAAGAGTTTCTCATTGCAGTACGCTGGACCCCAATTTCATGCTGAATTAGACGAATTTAGTTTATAGTTATAGTAGATATTATTAGGTAGAGGGTATTGAGGTGGATTTTTTTTCTATTCAAAAGTATGTCATTCACTATATTGTTACTCATCTCCACTTTCCATATTATTATATACGGTTGATAGTGCAATTGTGCAAATAGCTATCTTTTGAATGAAAAAAAATGAAAGAATAGTATCTGCCTTTATGCACCATAATACTATTTGCCCTGTACTATGATACTATCCATTATAATTTTATATTAAATTCCTAATAGAACCTTATTCGGTTTGCTGAGTAGCTTAAATGTCTATTAATTGTCTTGCTATGTGTTAAAAATGGTGTGTGATTAGTTTTTCTTTTATCAAAGGATTACTGCAATGGCTTTGGTTTGGCAATATGGGGAGAAATCTGGGTTTGAATCTTGGAAGGGTCTCTCCTGGGGCATGGTGAGTAATGCTTCTTTTTCTTCGAAAATTTTTCCGTGTTGTGAAGTTATGGTGGTTTTGAATGTATTGTGCGCTTGTTAAACATAAAACGGAAATTTGCAGTTCTTGATCTTTAGGCCTTCAATTCTATTATAGTTTATAAGCATTACTTTTATACTTCTGCTAGTTGGGTTCAGGATGAATAATAATGAATAGGCTTAGGGGAAAAAATTATATTTTTGTGACAAGAAAGTCAAAAAAATAGAAACATTGCCTAGTTTATTTCAAATACTCTCTGCCCAAACTTTCCTCAACGTGGACGTTGCTAGTGGTTTGCTTGTTGCGAATATAGGTCCATAAATTCATAACAATACATCGATATAGCCACACCAGAGTTTAGAACAATTTTTATTTTTATTTTTTTTGTAAAAATCCCTGGTGATTGCCACAGTAACTTGACATATTTTGGTTCGTTCAGCCTTCTTGAGTAATCTTCTGGATAATAACCTCAAAGCTGTATATTTTATTGTTTTTTTGGGAAACTATGTCCAGTTGAATGTATTAACTTCCATAAAAAAGAAATCTAGATATTATTGCATCAAATGCTTGGGGCATTTACTTGTAATTCTGCGTTGTAGGTGAATATGAAAAGACCTTTCTACCGTGTATTAGAATTTAACAAGTGACCTATTTGTTTAGGTACCCTTGCTAGGTGGAGCATTTTGTGCTTGTACGTGGCATTTCTTTTACAATTCAGAGGCCCTTGAGGTAAGAAGCTGCAATTTTTACTAATTATAAAATTAAGTTTGAGCATTGTGTGCTTACTATTGTGTATTCTTTTCTAGATTTTGGTATGCGTCATTCAATTATATAGTTCTCTGTTTTGGAGGCAAGAAGAAGAAAAGAAAATAAATGACAGAATCAAAAGTCAGAATGTGAAAGGTAGGGATGCAACAGGTTACTGGCGCGGTATTTGGCAAAATTAATGACAAAAAATTGTAAAACATCAGTCTTGACTATATTCAACAAATAGGGAGAAGTAGTCCAACAAGAAAATGCTGCAGCTCGTCCCTCACTCTGCATTATACTTATAGACGTTGGATATCATAAAGCAACCCTTCAACATTTGTAGCATGAAATCTGTCTGAACCTATAAAAAAAAAGTGGGTCAGTCAGCTCAGCAACAAAAAAATGGGTGATACGGTGGCTGATTTAACTATGACAATCAATTTAATATATTTTGAGGTAAAAATTGCTCAATGTTTAAGTAAATATGTTGTCTTCTACTTACCTTGAGTGAGAGAGATTTTTGGACAGTGCTGTCCCTCTGTGGTAGAGACTTGTCTTGTCAATCGGTTCATTCCATGAAATTATGGTAGGCATTTGATGGGTTCCCATTGGTGGGCTACACTGTCTTTGCTTTCCAGACATGCTTTTGACAGATTCTTGGATTTCTGGTGGGCGTCGCTTTACGCATTGGATAATATTTCTCGTGTTGTACACCAAGCTGATATGGATCTCTAGGCTGAGACCGAGTTCTCATACTTGGTGATAATTACATTCTTGTATTGCTTAAAGTCATTAAAAATTATGATTAGTTGGTTCATCACTGAATGAGCTCCCTAATAGTTGGTTGGTGATCTGAACTTATCACATGAACCCGAGCTTGTTAGTTGCTAAGTGCTTCACACAGATCTCCGGAATTGACTGCTAGAAGATTTTTGCAATGACCAAGATGAATGCAATATAAGTTGTAGTTTCCCTAGCAGCATCCTTTGACTGGTCTTTGAACCAAAGAGGTGAAGAATACTTCTAGGAAAAAATTTAACACGGACTAATAAGGGAAAAAAAATTTAACACGGGTTAATATAAATAAAATAAAAAAAAAAAAAATTAATATTTTTTTATTAGCATTTGTGCTGGTGGTAGGCTATAGCCCAACCCCGCTCGGCCCGGCCCGGCCCTAAATCCTCCCCTGAGAGAGCTTGAAGAGGTGTACATGAGCTTGCCGTTGGAATTTGAAGAAGTATATGGTGAGAAGGAAGCCTACCAATTGGAGAAGTCGTTATATGGTCCGAAGCAGTTATTGGTATGATTGGTTTACTAAGCGGATAAAGAAGCTGGAAAATACTCAAATCTACTCGGACCACAAATTGTTGTTCAAGCACTAAAGAGATGCAAGTATTGTTATTCTCGTTGTCTATGTAAACGATATTAGTAAATGACATTAGGGCCGTGTTTGATTGGGCACCATTTCCATGAAAAATGGAAAACATTTTCCATTTTTCACCTTTTTGTGTGTTAGATAAACAAAATTTTTCATGGAGTTCTTTTTCTACTTTTACTTCACACGTGCACCATTTCTTGCTTTTTGATGAATTTGATTTCCTACCATTTTGGTGGTTTTTTTTTGTTTTTCGACTTTTTTTTTTTTGGCAATTCAAGTAAATTCTATCATCAATTGTAAAATATATATATATATATATCTTTAATTGACAATTTTCATAAAAAAAGTCAAACGAATACCAAAAATTTTCCTTTCTTTTTTTGCAATCCAAACAAATTCTATCCCCAATTGTAAGAAATTATATCCTTTTAATTGACAATTTTTATGAAAAACAAAGTCAAACAAATACTAGAAGATAGAAAATTTCAACATTTTTCAGGTGAAAAATTATACCAATCAAACACAATTAATTGACAATTCGTAGTAAAACAAGTTCTAGGCAATCTATACCCCTACAATTCGTTTTATTTCCACCAAAATTTCATTTTTCAATCTAACGGACTCTAACATTGCAAACTTGGGTATTTAAAGAAATTCTTGATTAAGGAGTTTGAGATGAAGGACATTAGATTTCTTAAGCATGGAAGTGGCACGAAAGAGACTGAGTATGTTTGTGAAAGGAAGTAGACTTGGATCCTTAGGCTGTAGACTTTTTGATAGTTCCTTTGATTCGAATCATAATCTAGGAGACATGTCAAGATAACTATTGTGCATCCTCAAAGAGTACTTGAGAAATTAATCTACTACCTGATTTAGCCCTTTGACATAAGTGTGCTAAGCAAGCTTATGCACTGCTTGTGTAAAGAACATCTTGAGATTGCATATAGAGTTTTGAGGTATTTAAAGGAAAATCTGATGGAAATTAAATCCTAATATTTTGGGAGAATTGAGTGGTGATTATGACGATGCTAATTATGATGACACAAGTGGAAGAATAATAAAAGCGAAAAAATACTAGAAATTGGAATGCAAAATTAAGTGGTTCGACAATTATGCCTATGTCTACTAATGTAGAAGACTATATTTTCACTATCTGGAAGAATGGAGATTACAATATGACTCAACCCCTCACAAGAGCTCACTTGAACTACAAAAATATTGTTCACTGAAGCCACTTTTCACTCTCTTTTATTTGGCCCATATCTTTCTCTTTTTTTCGGCTTTTAGGCTTGGTGCTCATCAAATGGAGCAAGCGCATGTACTTATAGCACCAAACTCTTGGGGTCACAAATCGTATGGGCAACTTGGGCCCAAGTCTACCGAGAAGTTCAGGCTTTCCTTGGACTTTTGAGGTATTTGCAGTATGTGACACCCTTGTCAAAGGGGGTAGTGCCCAAGTGCTTTCCCTAAAACTTGGCCCCCAAGAATTTGGTACTGCAAATACATGGATGCTCTATTTGATCAACCAAGCCAAATGCAGAGAGAGTGATATACGCCTAAATGAGTGACAGTGAGGCTTAAGTGAAAAATTAATTTTGTAGCAATTATTCCAATTCTTAATCTATTTCTTTCAAATACTCTCTATAAACATATCAGTGATCTCATTTTATAATACCTCGAGAGCTAACAAGTGAGCTTTGTGATGTTGAGCATTTTATTCTAGATAGAGAAATTACAGTCTTTTCCCTTAGTGGACATAGGCAAAATTGTTGAATCACATAGATTTATAGGCTCCAATTTCTATTGTTATCTCGCTTTTTATAATTCTTTAACCCCGTGTCATCAAAATTAGCGTTGATGTAATTATCACCCTTTTTTGCATAATTATTAGGATTTAATTTCCTAAAAAATGGCATCATAGCTTTTGGTTATTAAACCTCATTCCTATAGAGAAAATGACGAGTTTGAAGTGGAGCCATTTGACTTCAAAACAAATTTCAAACTATCTGGGGCTATTATTTTAGCTTTGTGGAGACTACTTCTCTAGTTGGGTGTTCGGTGCCATGTGGGCAATGAATGGAGGGTGTTAAGTGGGGCAACCCACTCATTGGTGCGTATTGAATTGTAACCCAAATTCTGTTGAAACTTGGAGTTGTATTTGGGTTGGAAAATCAGAAATCAGATTTATGGACTGGGACAAAAGTTATCGTATTTTCACTAGACTTTCGCTAGCTGGCCGCTCGAGCGCGACTTACGGAGAATTCGTCGCTCGACATTTGAGCGAGCGTGTTATCTGGAGTGCGTGTGTTTCACGCGTTTGGTCTCCTATTCATTTACAACTTATTTTTAGGATTTGATATAAATACAATTCAACGTGTAATGTCTCTACAATCATCATAATCACATTATTAGAGAGAACAATATATGTACAACATATTGGAGAGCCTTAGATCTTGGTTGAGTGCATTGAGATCTTGAAAACACAATTACTATTGATTATCCTCCTCTGCCAGTGATTTTTTCCCGTCTTGGATTTTCCACTTAAATCTTGGTGTTCATTGTTTGATTGTTTATTTCATTATTGTCTTAATCTTCGATCCGTTTCATAATAGTGCAAGTGAAGTAGCGAAAATCTCATGTGAGCCGCTTGTCAACTCGTGATCTGGCTTATAATTGGTGAGTGAAATGCAACTTTCACTAATGGAACGGGACGGACCTGACGGTGGGCAAGATGAGCGGCTCATCTCAGCCCAGCCCATTTAACACCCCTTACAGACCGTTAAAATTTTCTCAAATTCATGGATTCCACGGTCTGATTCCTTTAAGCAATATTAGAATGCATCGACTTAAATCTCAAGTGATTGTGTTTTATTCTCAGTGATAGGAGCTTAAGATTCTGACAAGGTTGAGAGGATGTTTGCTCCAGCGAAATTGTGATACTATCTATTTCTCTTGGCAGATGACTGCATCAGGACAAAAATGAACAAGCATTATGAGACCAACAGGGTATAATCAATTAAGAGTGGCTATTGGCTGCTGACCCGGGATGGATTGCAAGATGAAAATTCCAGCAATTTGGGCTTTCCATGGTTGGTGGAAGCAGGTTTGGACAGCCCCTGTGCCCCCAAGGTTCATATATTTCTTTGGCGAGTTTTTGACAAAGCTCTTCCAACTCCTTTGAACCTTGCTAGGCATGGGGTGAGAGTGGGTGGTGGGTGTTTTCGGTGTGGCTTGCTGGAATAGGGACCACATACTTTGTTTTGGTGCAAATGTGCAAAAGGGGTCTGGAAGGCTTTGGACTGGTGAATTTAGAGGTGGCGATGTGTGTGATATTCACTTTGGGGTGGCCAAATGTTGTAGTAAGAGGGATCGATTTATCATTTGAGTGCTTCGGGGTGAATAAACCAGGTGGTACATGGGGAGGCACTGGTGGAATCTGTGCTTTGGCTGCTAGAATGAGTGTCGGATCATATAAATAAACAGCCGACAGGGAGAGATCAAGAAGTGCAGCACCTATTTGTCAGCCACATTCAGGTGGGGGCCTTAAACTGAATTCAGACATGGCAATCCGGAGGGAGGGCAGGTTCCTCAATTCAGGCACAATCATTCATGATGGTCAGGGTATTGTTATAGCAACTCAATCAAAGAAGACTCCAGTCCTGTTTGAGGTTGATGATGTGGAAGCAATTGCACTTCGAGACAGGACTCTACTTTGCAAAGGAAAATGGTTTCAAGCTGGATATAGTGGAATGCAATTCGCTTAGGATCATTCAAAGTCTCCTGTTTCATTTTAGGCCTCTGTTTGGGCCCCATTAAAATGAGATTTTGGTGGGGTGGGGGCGGGGGGGTGTGTGTTGGAATAGTATTTTTTAGAGAATGTGTGGTTGAAAATGAGTTTTGGAAAAATGCATTTTTAGAAAAATGGAGCCCAAACAGGAGCTAAATGTGCCCTGTATGTGGGGGTTTTATCTGATATTAATTTGTTACTGGCATATGTTAATCATGGCACTTGTTGTTTTGTTCCTCATGATGGGAATAAAGCACCCACGATATGGCTGCGTTTTTTACGATTGATTGGTCTTGTCATAGTTGGAGCATTTGTATTTATTTTTTCCTTTCGCCTGTGATTAGGGGCGATATGATTTAATGCATTGATTGCGGGTTTTTTCAAAACTTAGTCATGAAACTAATATGACGCTCCCATTAGTATCGTTCATTACCCTGTTGGGCAAGGCCAAAAAAAGCACATTGAGATTGACTGGAGTCTGGAAGAAGGTAGTTTGGATGCCTTTTGTGTTCACTAATAAGCAGCTGGCAGACATTGGATGCTTTTTGTGTTCACTAATAAGCAGCTGGCAGACATACACCATAGGACTGCAATGGCTAGATTTTGAGACTTAAGCTAGCAAGCTGTGTATTGGACTAGCTTGAGGGAGAGTGGAAGTCTTATGTTTTCGGTGACTTTAGATAAGGCTAACCATATTGTTATCCAAGATTATATTTAATGAAGTTTGCATGTGACTATAGATAAGGATAACTATTTGGTTATCCTAGATTAGATCACATTAAATTTTTTCAATTTAAATTTCGTATGTTGATGACTAGAACTCAATGTGTTAATTTAAGCCTGTAAACAGGCTTGTTGTTCCATGAAAATTATTTAGATTGAATGACGATTAGTTTTACTCTGTTGTTTCAATTTCCTGCCAAAATCACTAGATATGGCTTAACTAATTGGTTGTTCAAGATTAGATTCTATTATGTTTATTGTGACTGTAGATAATGATGATTATTTGGTTATCATAGATTAGATCACCATTTTCTTTTTCAGTTTAAACTTAGATATGCAAGTTAACTAGAACTCAATGTGTATGAGGTCCGTAAGCCTGTAAATAGTGTTGTTGTACCATGAATATTATGTAGATTGAATGACAATTAGCTTTATTCCATTATTTCAATTTCCTGCAAAATTCATCAGAGAATCTAAGGAAGATGACATGTAAATTTCTGTTTCCACTAGTAGAGGACAAAATAGAGCTGAAGCTTTGGTTGTGTCTGTGTTTTGTATTGGGGGCCATTCTGTGCACCATTAAAGATATTTTTGTTAGGAAAATATTAAATGTTGAATAAAAATTAAATGTTGAATGTTGAATGAAAACATCCGTTTGAATCCGGTTGAATATCATCCGCTCCACTACACAAACGTCTACAGCTTCATCTCTGCAATGCTGTAACTCCCTCTTCAATGCATTAAAGAGCTGGCTCCTCCTCTATGGGTATAAATAGGAGAGTTCTCTCGGTTGAAAGAGATGAGAAAAACAAAAAAATCTTCCCCGCATCAAACTTCTACCTTTCAGTTTCAGCCTTTTTTTCCTGATTCCTTTGAGAGATAGACACAGCTAGTTCGTAGGCGGTTAACGTTGTGCAGTGTGAACCGACAACCGATTGTATCCTGGGAATCGAACACCAATCAAAACTTCTTGCACCCGTGTTGGGTATGCAACCAAAGTCCCACATCGGATAAAAATGGGGAGGATCGTAGGTTTATAAGTGTGGAAATATATCTCCGTTGGTATGAGGCCTTTTGGGTAAGTTCAAAAGCAAATTCATGAGAGCCTAGACCCAAAGTGGATAATATCAGACCAATGTGGAGATATGTGTGAGCCCATATACTTATAACAAGTGGGATATGTGGTGTTACATATTCCTAACAGTGGTATCAGAGTCAAGCCCCAAAATTGGCCATGTGGATGAATCCTTGGAATGTCGAACGAAGGTGGTGCCTCGGTTAGCTCGCGATGGGATCCGTTGATGAGCTCTATTAGACAGGCGGTGTGCTCCGGATGCTTTACGTAAGGCGTGTGCCCGAACGCGGTGGAGAGGAGTTGATCTGAATAGAGCAAGCTCTTGGTGAGGAAGATGGACGGATAGATGATCGTTTGAAGGGAGGCTCGATGGTCCTTTATTCGAGGGGAGGATTGTTGGGTATGCGACCAAAGTCCCACATCGGATAAAAATGGGGAGGATCATGGGTTTATAAGTGTGGAAATATATCTCCATTGGTATGAGACCTTTTGGGTAAGTCCAAAAGCAAATCCATGAGGGCCTAGACCCAAAGTGGACAATATCATATTAATGTGGAGATATGTGCGAGCCCATACTTATAACAAGTGGAATATGTGGTGTTACATATTCCTAACAATCCGGTGAGGCGGCGAATTCGATTTAAGGAAACCGTGTGAACACGGGCCTTAGGTTTTGGTTTGATTTACTTTGATTCTCCAATTAATCTTGTGTGCACTCTTTAGAGATAGTATTCTGAAGAAAAAGAGACTGAAATTCTTATAGTTGAAATGATTCTATGAATACTCTCTATAGTGCTGATATAGTCAATGTAAGATTTCAGAATTGTTTCCCCATGACACAAATACTGGCACAAATCCGAATAAGAATAAAACTTACAGATTCCTATGTCTATTTTATGTAATTCAAAAGATAGAACTGAGGCTGAAATGATATTTGACTTCTTTAGTGGAAAAACTTTAAAGATGAGAAAATTGGCAGACAAATCACTTCTTTCTTTGTTGGTTTATCTATTTCTGGATCTGGAATTGATTTTAGCTATTTCTTACAGCAAATGTAGAGAGAATATTTCCAACGTGAAAATTGTAAAGAATCAATGGAAGTCATTGAATGGGAGGTTGGTCGAACAATTGCTTCGTTATTTTTATTGATCCTATGCTCCAGTAGCTTTTAGTATGTCAAAACATGAAAAAGTGGGAGGGGTAGTTCTACTTTTCTTCTTCACTAATGGAGGATGTTATAGCTGTCATTAAATTCTGTAAATTAGGAAGCTGAAGCTTAATTAAGAAGTGGTTAAATGAGTCTTCTAAACCAAACAAGGCCTTAGCTTTTAGATATATTTTTTCTCCTATTTTAGTTTGCTCATCTTGTGTTTTACTTTGGAAGAAAGAATATTGTGTTTGCATCAGACATAAAAATTACTTTGTCTATCATATTTAGGTCTTGGTGGCTATTCAAGCAGCTTTGACTGTAATTGGTAATGCAACAATGTGCATTGCAGCATTCCGTATCTACACAGCTTCACAAGATAACTCCAAAAACTCATGATCTCAGTACACTGCATTTGTGAATTCAATTGACCTTCAAGACTTCGTCCCAGTGGTATCCTCCCTTTTCAGTAATCCTGCTCGTATTTGGAATTCAGCTAATCTGATCAGTGATGTTTCTTGATCTTTTGCAGGAATAGGTGAATGCATCTGAAATGTTGTCCAAAATCTTGTCATACTAGTTATTATACTGTGAAGGCACACTGAGATTTCCCATTCAAAGAGAACAATAGTCGAAGTTGTTCTCTCCTTTCGAATGGTTGAAAAATTCTCGACAGCAAAGTGCCAGTAAAGTTTAAGCTGTACCTACACGCGAAAAAATTCAACCTCTATGATGGCCAGTGAGTGAGTCTATCAAGTGGTTAGACTAAGGCTCTCTAGTTACTATATTATATTAAGTTTTTTGAACACCTTTAATTATTCATTGGATTACAACTTATTTAAGACCTCGTTACTTGTATTCTTGATTATTGCGTCTTAATTAGACTAGATGACTTGTATTCTTAATTATTACATGTTTGAACATACAACGTGCTGTGTTATAGTGGTATATTTAGTCCTCTCTGCACATTTTATGTCAATAATCGTCGACTATGATTATTTGTTTGACAAATGCTCTACATTTATGTGATCCAAGTCAATCTATTTGAAGTGCTTGCTTTCCAAATATGATTTGAACTTTGTGATCCACATTTCTTATTAAATCTAATGATGGGTTTTTTTTACATGTGTTGTGGAGGGAGTAGATACGAAGAAATACATACTGAAAATGATTATCTGTCTTATTCGATGAGCATATTGATAAAATAGATTAGACGACACTCAACAGTATGAAATGGATGAAAAGTTTAAAAGGATAAGTAACATTAGGTCAATGCATTGGGGAGCACTAGCATCTTTTATTGGTTAACTTTATTTTTATTCCATGATACTTGAGTGAAATCAAATGATATTTTGATCCTGACGCCATAACTTTGACCTTGTGTATTGCCTTTTTAGGGACCAGTGTTGGATAGTTCTTGCAATACTTGTTTGATTCTCATTTTCATTCTCATTCTTCTACTCATTTTTAACTACACATTTTTCAATAAAATAATATTTTTCATCACATCAATAACTTTTCAATCACATATTCACCATCATTACATCAAAAAAATGTATTTTTTTCAAAATAATGTGCATCAAACGGGCTCTAAATAATTTATATATACTAAATATTTTAATAGAATTCCTTGGTTTTGTAGTTGACTTTCTACTTTCTGTCTTTATTATTTTATTAATAGAAATAGCTTGTACTATCTTGAGTTCATAGGGTATTTTTATGTAATATTTGATTGAACTCATTTTGCAAGAATATAGGAAGAATTTTTTTTTTTTTTTTTTAAATTATGGAAAGCTATAGGACTTTATCACTTTTGACATGTTTCGTAAGGAGCATTATATACAAAAATAAAAAAGAGACATAAATCTTGTTGATTATGCTGTCCAATCTTTTATTTAATGTCGTGCGTCAAACATACACTTTATTGATTAATTAATGTTGTGAAGTGATGCTGAACTTCAAAGGCATGGAGAGAACGAAAGAATAATTGAAAACTTGCGAAAAGAAATGTGTTTTACTCACACGTTCTTGATGAAATCTCACTTAGTCATGGTTGAATTTAATATCTATTCCACATGGGTGTATATTTAGTTTATAAATTTGAAAACACATGGAGAAACTTTATCTTTAGGGAGAGATCAGTTTGGGATTATAAAGAATTTATTAGTCTCTTGAAATTTTTTCTAAAAGATTATATTTATATAAGAAGGCATAGTTCCATCCTTGGGATAAGATATTTTACTAAATTGTTGGTTTTCATCTTCAAATTATTAATGGAGGATCCAACTTTCAAGGACTAATTAGAGTTGAACGTGGATTACACATTATTTTGAAATTTTTTATAAGTACTGAAAAAGTAATATTTGATATTAATTTGTTGGAAGGATTTGATGAGTTTCAAACGAACTAAAGAAAATAAAATTTAGGATAGAAAATTATACTTTAAAACTCAACTTCTATTATTCATATTTTTTGTAATGATGAAATACTGCAAATGAGTAACATTTTTATATAATATTTGGTACATAATAATTAATTGCTAATAAATGAATTTAAATCCTCATTAAAATTCATAAATACATTAATAGAAATAAATTTATCTATAATAACTCTAGATTTATGTAGATTAAGATTCATCAATTAAAAATTCACTAAGTTTAAATTAATGTGATTGTTAATTAATTGATAATTAATAACATGAAATTCATATATGACAAGGATTTTGTAATATTTATTACATATTGAAAAATAAAAAGTAAGGCATTATTGAAATAATTAAATTGTAATAGGGTTAAAATTGTTCCAAAAAAATGATTCTCGTTGATATTTAATATATTATAGATTATTTAACATAATATGAAATTGTTTGATTGGAGTAGGGATGGCAGCGAGCCGGATCGGCTCGCGAGCTCAAATTTTAAGCCCGGGCTCAGCTCTGGCTCGGAGAATCGGGCTTTTTCTGGGCCCGAGCCGAGCCAAAGTCTGTTGGAAAATTTGGGGGCTCAGCCCGGGCTTTGACTCGGACTTTTTCCAGCTCGCTGCCATCCCAAATTTTTCTATTTTTTTAATTTTTTTCTTTTAAAAAATTCAATATTAATCTTTTTTTTGGTCACGGGCCAGCTCGGCTCGGGTCGAGCCTCAAAAATGAGGCTCGACCCGTACCTTGGCTCGGTGTCCCGAGCCACGAGCCTGGCCCGAGCCGTCGAGCCATTTTGCCACCCCTAAATTGGAGTAATAAACAATATAAAAATTAAATATTTAGCTTGAAAGTGAAATAATTGAATTTGTAGAAATTAAATACACGTGTGTGCTCACTAACATATAGAAACATGGAATAATCCCCTTGGCCAGGAGATTTGGTCCCGGGTCAAACCCGGGACACCCCTGGTCGCCTAGCATAGTTCATAGAAACAATGATCCTCGAGCCAAAAGCGTTAAGACTTTCCGGAAGATTATCTTTTGTGGTTGATTTTGCTGTCTTATTATTAATTATTAATAAAAACCTTAAAAGAAAATTGGTGGATTGAACCAAAAAAAAATTCAACTTTTTTGTTAATGATTGTCCCAATCTAAAATTTCTTGCACGCTTGGTAAAGTGGATTCATTAGAAGCACACTAGACAATTTTAATTTATATAATTATTTTATATGGATTTATTCCAATCTTGATTTCGAGTTGGATAAGCACTATAAAACTATTTAGTTTATTTGAAAGGAACAAAAATATGATTTAAATATGAGCTTCAAAAGTGACTAGTGTGTAAACAATACGTTCAATGATTATTTTGTAGGAAGTAAGACTTTTCATCCCCTTTAAAGTTCTATATGTTTTCATCTCGAGTTTATTAAGATAGTATTAATTCAGTGTAAACGTTATTTATAATAATAATAATAATAATAATAATAAACGAGTACATTTACTTTAATCTTATTTTTAAGATTCTTAGCTATTCATATTCCAAAACTTCTATCATCTTAGAAAATGCCGAAAGTAAAAATATATATATAATAAATAAAGAAGAAAAGCCAACAATATTCTTACCAGTTAATTCTTATACATACACGATTGAGAATTATAGTTACACAAATTTGCCAGATATTTGATTACCCCTTTCTTAATCCAACACAACAAGGGAAGTCAAAAGGAACAGATGGAGCAGGACTACAAGAAGAAAATAATTAATTTCTTGCATACTCGATAAGAAACTTGTGATTGCATCGACTAGGAAAAGACATCGTGATAGTCAATACGGGTTTTCACCGCTACCCATCCGAAGAATGCACGGTGTTCTTCAACTTATCGTTATTAAGAAGATCATGCTTGGAAAATCTGTTTTGTAACTCAGACATTAGAGCAAGATTTTCTTGATGCAAAAGAGAAGCCTTTTTCCTCAACTTCTCATTCTCTTCTATTATACTGA
This sequence comes from Osmanthus fragrans, assembly GCA_019395295.1. Classification (NCBI taxonomy): domain Eukaryota; kingdom Viridiplantae; phylum Streptophyta; class Magnoliopsida; order Lamiales; family Oleaceae; genus Osmanthus; species Osmanthus fragrans. The sequence continues at coordinate 1,040,656 of JAEDXY010000043.1, read as the reverse complement.
TATTCTCCATGTACAGCTTCAAATTCTTAAACTCCATATCCTTGTCAATCTTCTCTTTGCATTGCTTTCTTCTGCAAACATATTCATGCATTTATATATAGGATCAAAAAGAAGTTTTTCGAATGAAAAAGGAATGTCTGTCTTATACACGAGCTTCGTTTATTTACCTTGCAAGGTTGTGTACACGAACCCTAGATCGCTTCGGTCGTTTTTGTGAAGGAACTTGAAGATTGTGTGGTAGTATCCACTCTGTGGGATTAATACACATTCTTGAATTTTATTTGTGTATTTTACAATGAAACAAGAAGATTTTTAGTGTAGATTGCTCTGTGTGATATGTTTGAACGGAAAATGAGATGAGTTTTTTGTGGGGTGATGAGATCCTCTAAATAGGTGGCTTTGTTGGTTTTAAATGTTTCAGGAGTATACCATGTGGTGGCCTGGGGGTGGGCGGGGGCGGGGTGAGGTATTAATTTCAAGTTCGGTAATGATGACAAGAGAAAGTCATGATTACTAAGAGCAGAAACCCCATCTATCATGCATGATTAAAAAGCCTGAGAACAAGGAAAGGTCCCTCTTCTGTATCTTTCTTGCCTTCGCACATAATTTGGCACTTGACAAGCTTGGTAAAATAAGTGCTTAGTCGGTACGATGGTAAGATAAAATTTGGTTGAAAAAAAAAATAAGGGTAATTGGCGCAAAACGTCCTTACCTTTGAAGGGTTGTGTGGAAAATGTTCTTACCTTTCATTTTTTGGTGGAAAACATCCCTACCTTTCACTTTCTTGGCACAAAACATCCCACCTTTCATCTTTTGGCGCAAAACATCCCTACCTTTCACATTTCTTTGCGCAGAACGTCATTTTTCAATAATTTTTAATGTAAAATGACCAATATACCCCTCCTACTTAAATAAAACAAAAGAAAAGAGAAAGAAAAAGAAAGAATAAATTGCAATTATAGACCTGAACTTTTGAAAAAGTGCAAATAACTCACTTGCAAATAACCAACTATAGGGCGGATGTTCTTGAGTTCAATCCCAAAATTTTCAAGTTTCTGGGCGAAATTGGTGAAGACCCATATGCCCATTAGGTGCGCCTTGAAGAGCCGGTTCAGATAGGGGTGGTCCGTCGTCGCCGTTCGTGGCTTCGGCGCCGAAAAATGGAAAAGAAACTGTCGAATTCGCGTTGCCGGAAAGGCCGGATGTTCTTGAGTTCAATCCCAAAATTTTCAAGTTTCTGGGCGAAATTGGTGAAGACCCATATGTCCATTAGGTGCACCTTGAAGAGACGGTTCAGGTAGGGGTGGTCCGTCGTCTCCGTTCGTGTCTCTGGCGCCGGAAAATGGCAAAGAAACTGCCGAATTTGCTGTAATTTTCCGGCAGAGCGAATTCGACAATTTCTTTGCCATTTTCCGGCGCCGGAGACCCAAATGGAGACGGCGGACTACCCCTACCTGAACCGTATCTTCAAGGCGCACCTAATGGACATATGGGTCTTTACTAATTTCGCCCAGAAACTTGAAAATTTTGGGATTGAACACAAGAACATCCGGCCTACCCTAAACCCCATTTTTCAACCAATTGAAGATCCTAACCTACTCCAATACAACAATTCGACAATGGAAAACTCAATTCAAGTTACTACAACAATGTGTCAAGTTCCAATTGCTCCAATTGATGCATCAATTCCTTCAATTTTGAAGTTAATGGGCGGCGGACGTCGGTGGGGTTGGGTATGGGAAGAAGGTAAACTCAGGTGGGTTATTTGCATTTTTTCAAAAGTTCGGGTCTATAGTTGCAATTTCTTATTTCTTTTTCTTTTCTTTTCTTTTGTTTTATTTAAATAGGAGGATATATTGGTCATTTTACGTTAAAAATTATTGAAAAATGACGCTCTGCGCAAAGAAATGTGAAAGGTAGGGATGTTTTGCGCCAAAAAATAAAAGGTAGGGATGTTTTGCGCCAAAAAAGTGAAAGGTAGGGACGTTTTCTGCCAAAAAATGAAAGGTAAGGACGTTTTCCACACAACCCTTCAAAGGTAGGGACGTTTTGCGCCAATTACCCAAAAAATAAATTACAGATAATTGAATTGTCTAAAATTTATTTTATTGGAAATTATAATTAAAAATATTTGATTGGTATAATTTTTCACTTAAAAAATATAACATTTTTTGTGTCCGTTTGATTTTATTTTTCATGAAAATTGTCAATTAAATGAATATATTTTCTTATCATTGGGGACAAAATTTGTTTAGATTGCGAAAAAATAAAAATTTAAATTAAAAAAAAATTGAAAATTTTTTTATGTTCGTTTAGCTTTGTTTTACATGAAAATTGTCAATTAAAGAGATACATTTTTTTACACTTCATTTTAAAATTTATTTCTATTGCTAAAAAAAATAAATTTTTTTGGAAAAAATGGTAGAGTTTCAATTCCCACCAAAGTGGTGGGAAAAAAATTTCTTGAAATTAAAGAAAATTTCAAAAGTTAGAAAGAGTTTTTCAAGAAAGTTTTGGTCAATCAAACAAGTCAAAAGTGGAAGTTAAAATTCGAATTCCAACTTCCAATAAAAATATCGCACTATCAAACAGACCCATATTTTAACTTATTTGGAGTTGGCAAGAATTCACAATCGTAATACATGTTCGTTGAGGTGGACTATATAGTTCTAAAAAGTGTTAAAAAGAAATTAAAATTTGATTATTTAACAACTAAGTCTGCTTATCAAACATGCACTTAATGTTTTCAAAATTTTCAAAAAAAATTGAAGAAACCATTTTTTTTAACCCAACAATCATATATTTCTGTTAATCAACGTTGCCCCAAATCCAGCGAAGTCATTTTCAAATGGCTTGAGCGACGTCGGCTAGGCTGCTAGGCTTATAAAAACGCGGCTTGTGGATGGTTCGGGATCGGCTCGTAAATAATGTGAGGAAAAATGTAAAAAAAAATAAAAATTAATCTTGAGCTCCTGAGCTCGGCTCGTGGGTTCTTGAGCACGAGCTGAGCTCAAGTTAGGCTCGTGTTTGAACGAGCTCGTGGGTAGATGAGTCTAGGCAACTCGAATCAGTCCATTGTCATCCTTTTGTGAGGAAGTACTGATTATTTGATACTCCTAGAAAAATACTTTAGTGAAAAAATAGCTCCACATGGAAGTTGGAGCACCACACACCTATTACAATAAAGTATTTCCTCTAATTATGGTTGTCCATTTGTAGTTTGGCAGTGTTGATGTGATATAATGGACTAATCTAGTGTAATTAGTCTTAAAAGTGCCTTAACTTTATAAATCTCCTCAAAAAGCTAACTTTTCAACCCAAGTTTTTTTCATATGTACACTTTCATTTTCAACAGTGATGCAGAGTATTATCATCACTTTATTCAAATTTATGGTTTATAAACTAGGTGCAATCAACTCTATATTACCCAAGATCAAGCTTGAGAATCCACCACATATTCATTTCTTTTAGGCTTACGAAGTTTTAAGCATTGTCTTGCATTATCAGAATCTCCAACTTTTATACCAACTAGTGTAATGTATTATTTTCACTTTGCCCAAAAGCTATGCCTCATGGATGAGGTGCAATCCATCTCTAAGACTATATCACCTAGGAATGTCAATGAGCTTAGTCGAAACTTGAGGGCTAGAGTAAAAATAGTTCGGACTTTTTTAGCTAGAGCCAAACCCAGCTTTTGCTTAGAAAAAAAATCTAGACTCGACCCGAGTTTCGACTCCGGCCTTGTCGAGCCAGCTTAATTTTTTTTTTTTTTTTTTTTACACAGTAGCTACCTATGTTGCTGCTTGCAAACCCATAGCTATGTTGCTGCCTGCATTTTTTTCTTTTTTTCATCACAGGCCAAAAATGGACAGTGACATGAGCCGGCCGAGCCAAGGACAGTTTGAGCCGTTAAGCAAAATTGACACCCTTAATATCACCCACAATGAAGCTCAATAAATTAATCCCAAACCTACTCCCTTGAGCTCACCCCGGTTTAAACATGTTCGTACTAGTGATACAATTGACATAGTGTTTTGTAGTTGTTAAGAATTTAATTATTAAAAAATGAGTACAAGAAAAAAATGAATTATTGAATAATGGGAATCATACAAGCACTAAAATCTAAAGATCTATGAAATAACTAAAAATATTTCATTTAATCGTCCCTACCCTCTATGATATAAGATGGAATGCAGAAGTACTGTTGGACTGATACTTCTGCTGTCCTTTTTGCTGTTTGTGTAATTGAGTAGCATTTTTGTATTCATCCATATTAATCAATTTTAAGTAAAATGAGTTAAGCGCTTATTTTATTATTATTATTATTTTTGGATTACGCCCCCACTTGTCTGGATCTTGATGGAGGGATAAATCGCAGATTATGCCTACAATGGTGCAGAATGAAAGATTGTCATTTAACTTCCATTTACCAAGGATTTCATCCATATTTCAGGATTCAAATCCTTATCTGGTAGTTGTAAGCAAGGTTAGATTTTTTTCACCCTCCTCTTTCATCACTTGAAAATGTGACCTGGGAGGCTTGTTACTGAGGCCTAAAGGAATTTACTGAGGCCTAATGATTTGTAAGGGCTTGTTATATGAACTTTGTGGTGAGAGATTACACGAAAAATTATAGTTCGTGAAAAGGTTTGTGTTTTAATGTGTTGCTTTATTACGGGTTTAGGGTTGAAAAAATTGTTCGTTGGTTGAAATGGATTGTTGTCATATTTTGCAATCAAAATGTTCGGTTGAGTATACTTCGAGAAGTTCAGGTACTATGTTGAATTAATTCAATTGAACATATATTTACTGTAAAATAGTTAACAGTGACTATTTTTAATAAGATTAAATTAAACACTTAACTTACAAACGGTGAGCCAAGATTTTCAAGTTATGAGGTAAATACAAAACAATTTTAAATTAGAAAAAATAAATTATTGACATCTATTATGCTGATTGGAAAAGTATTACAAATATTATTATATCATAGAAAACAACATTGTGTAGTTTTCACATAATTGTCAACATATGTTTCAAATTAGAAATTTTATCATAGAAAATCCTTATCTCTGTAAAGGTTTGTATGAGAATAATATTGGTTTCATGTACTTACAAGAAGACCAGGACACAAGCCAGAATTTCAATTGAATTCCATTTTTCAAGTTTGGTTTCATGGAAATTAGCTAATTCTAGCTGTTAATCACAATGTCGCAGACAAGAGTGTCCATTTGAACATGTTACATTAACGTGCAAAAACATCAAATAAATCAAATCTCTAATAACATATTTCACAAGCTGAATTAAACATAATTTGACAATATTAAGAAAAGTCCAAAATATCCGTCAGTTGTTAATTTTAAATTTGAATTTATCTAATCTAGCTTATGAACTATGCTTAGAGTTCATTTTTTCAATATAAAGGAGAGAAGTTTTTTAAATTGGTATTGTAAAGCAGGGTTATCTTTGTCGAGATTGAGCTAATTCAAATATTCAATCTAATGCTTATAACATCGTTCATTACCTATGGTAAGCAATAGACAAGATTTCGACTTTTTTTTTAATTCACATTAATTATTATCTAATTCAATATATCAAACAATCACAGTTCCGTTCTCTTGCGCTTGGCATGCAGGAGAAGGAATGTGCTTTGCCTTGCCTTTCCCTTGAACATAAAGCAAGGTTGCTTTTTTTTTTTTTTTTTTGTTGTCAGCCGCTGGTTTCAACGGTTGACAACTTTTTTTAATTTTTTTTTTTTGTACTCGTTCGACATAGTTTTTTTTTTTTTTGTCTTTTGTTAATTTTTTTTAATATTAACAATTGAAGGACAAAAAAAAAAAAATTAATTCAAATTACGTCGAACGAGTACAACAATAAAATTTAATTTAATTCAAATTTAATGGTTGTCGTCAAAGCAATTCGTCCACCATTAAACCACTTATTGTTGTACTCGTTCGACGTAATTTGAATTAAATTTAAAGAAAATTTATCTAATTTATGCAATGTCTATTTTATTTTTTTTAAATATGTTGCAATGTTCGACGTAGTTTGAATTAAATTTATTTTTTTGTCTTTTTTTTTTGGTCTTTCAATTGTTAATATTAAAAAAAAAAATTAACAAAAGACAAAAAAAAAACAAATTTAATTCAAATTACGTCGAACGAATACCCCAAAAAAATAGTTAACAAAAGACCAAAAAAAAATAAAAAAAAAGGTTGTCAGCCCCGCTTGGCGCGTAGGAGAAGGAATGCGCTTTGCAATGACAAGGCAAAACCTTGAAAATAAAGTAAGGTTACTTTATTTTATTCTTTTTTTTTTTTTTTTTTTTGGTTGTCAGCCACTGAAACGAAAAAAAAAATTGCAAAGGCTGACAACCAAAAAAAAAAAAGAATAAAATAAAGTAATCTTGCTTTATTTTCAAGGTTTTGTCTTGTCATTGCAAAGCGCATTCCTTCTCCTACGCGCCAAGCGAAGGAGAACGAAACTGCAAACAATCAATAATTTTAAAAATTGTTGAATACATACTTGACTTGACTAGTTGGCACCCCAACCACATAAGAATCAATTACATTTGTCAACATGAAAGTTAAATTATTGTTTAGGGAACTTATCAACCAATTGGATGCTTGCTGCTGAACTAATGGTAATTATACAAAGTATGTTGTTACGCCTCCCATAAATAGGGGCTCCAACCGCCTCCACTTGCAATTTTTCCACGTCATCATATGTCAATGGTCAAAACCATGTAAGCTGAGCCAAACCCTCGTGAAATCGAGCCTCATGTAGCTGAGCTGAGCCCATGAGTGCCGAACTGTCATAGGATCGAGCCTCCTGAGATAGAATCATCAATAGTGTTTTGAAGAAGATCTTGTATGAAGATTTCATACCAAGTGGATGATGGGACAACACACTGCATTGGGGGCTCCAATCAACACAACAAGTTAATCCTAGTCTTTTAAATAATGTGGACATTATTTGAGGCCATGGAGATCTATTAACACGTCAAATGTACATTTTTTGAGGTCAACATATGTGATAATAATTTAGCAAAGTATTGGATGCAATACTTAGAGCATCTTCAATGATTGTGTAAAATTGGATGTAAATTGTATATCTAAAATCACTTTTGTATCCTCATTTATATTTCGGTGGATTTAAATTCAAATTCTTCTCTAATGAAAAGATCTAAATCCATTTTTTTTTTTTTTTTTTTATCTCTTGGAGATATAAAAAAGATGAATTATGCTTCAAGTACATTTTTCCCTCACATTGTTTTTGACACTCCACTCACATGTGTGGGGCCCTCGATTATTTTAATCATGGGCCCCACCTTTTGAATGTGAGTGGAGTGTCAAACTCCATATCAAAAACAATGTACTTAGAGCATAATTCAAAAAAGATTATATATATTTACATTTTCTGTAGAAAAATACAATTTACATTTCCTTTTCATCTCTTTATTGGAGAGATTTTCACCCATTTTGCATATCTATACCACAATTTTGATATAATTTATACCATTATTGGTGATGCTCTTATAATTTTAATAATTGCGACTCGACTATTGTAAATCAAATAATTGATAAATTTAATTATATATGTTTTTATTTTAAATTATTATAGTATTATTTAATTCAACATACTAAACACGTAGTTCAAATTAAAAATGGATTTTTCTCTTTGACCATCTATATTTTAGACTTTTGTGGTCTTTTGAAAATCAATTGTATGCATTTTAGCTTTTAAACATTCCTCTTCTCATTATAATTGTTTTGAAAAAAAATTTGTAGACTCAAATTGTATGTTGGCCCTCCAAAAACACTTTTCAATAAGTCTATCTGCATTTGATGGGATATGATTACCAAGAGTAGCACGTATCTCATAGAAACAAAAATAATGATGAATATAATTTTTATAGAGAAAGCGAAGGCACAAATTTGATGAGTTTGCTATGTTAGATGATATGCTATTAGACATGTGGGATCATTTGTCATTGTAATTTTCTAAGAAACCTAATTTTTCTTTTTTACTTTTACCAAGAAACTTTACAGTTCCGTCTGATTCGCATTATTTGTAGAATGAAAATAAAAAATATAGCAGTTATGCACTCCACATAAGAGATAGAAAGTCAATTTGATGGTTGGATGTGATTGATAACGATCATATTTTTTTATTTTTATGGAGGAAAAATGAGAATCAAACATATACCACAAGTCAACATTTCAACCAAAACTGTTGTATTGCACTCATAAATTTAATTTACTTCTAATTTTTTTCAGTAGACGTAGGAATAAATTGAATGAAAAAATATTAAAGAAGTCGTATAATTGACTTTAATTATAAACTTGTATTTAGAGTTTGTATTATACTCAAAGATCACTACATCAACATATCAATGTCAATGCAGTGTATGCAAATGTAGCGAGCTAATAATGCCAGTTTTGAAGAGTACTACAACCACTCAGATATTCACTTATTCCTTCTTTTACTACTCCAACTATAATTTGCTATTAAAATTATTGTATTGCACTCATGAATTATAATTACTTGTAGATCTTTCAACAGATGTGACAATATATTTGTCAAGGAATAACAAAAAAAAATTCATAAAATAGAATATAATGTTATAATGAATAAAATTTAATTTCAACGGAGTGTATGCTAATAATGTGAGTTTGAAGAGTACTAGAACCACTCAAATTATTCACTAATTTCTTCTTTTACTAGTGCAACTAGTCCTTAGATGAGAATCGAGTAAGATTTCTAAATATGCAATAGTCAACAAGAAAATGAAATTTATTTGCATTGTTCTACTCTAATGTCAAGTATTCTGCAGAATTTATCTCTTTATATTTGGCTTGCACACCAGCAACACTACGACGGTCATGTGTTTCAATCAGGATGGACCTTACACTTTATCAACCATAGGTCCGTCGTCAAGTGTGCATTGAGATTTCATATTAAAATGTCAACTTCATAAAAAATAATAGTTCAAATATTTATATATTGGTATTGTATTTATTTATAAGTTATAATTGATGTGAGATTTAACTCTTATCATAATCAAGCTGGCAAGATGATGCCTCGTTTGGAAACATCAATCTTAAGAGCCGATTGCTCGTTTGATATCAGGTAATATAGTAAATGTGTTGGTTAATAAAAAAACTATGACAAAAATTATGATGGAGGTGCTTATTGATTATTTTTTAAGTTGACTTTTCTAAGCCTGGCATTTTTATATTTTTTGGATGTATAAGTTAGTTTGACAAGCTTATAAATTCACCCAAAAATCAGTTGTGTTACATGTAAATAATGGTTTACAGACATATGATATGGTGAGATATGATTGAGTTAGAATTTTTTCAACCAAATAAAAAAAAAAAAAATTCTCTTTTTGATACATCATCTGTCTGAAAATCATTATGTAATTTCATTATATACAAGTAACATTATTCCCCAAGAATATAGTCATTCTCTTTGTCATTATCTATGTAGAACATTTCATCATTTTATTTGTTTATACAATGAAACGTAAATATGTTTTGACATACAATTTTGACATGTAATCTTACACTAGTGTTCAAATAATGTGTTTTAGTTGTTTATCCAATTGTTTCATATTGGGTTTTATTTCGAAAGATTTTATTTATAAGTAGTGTAGGTCATCAAATTAGGATAAATCCATTGGTACACGGGCGTTGCCATGCCCGTGTACCCAACCCCACTCCCTGCAGACACAAAAGGAGGTCGGACCCCATGCCCAATTAATGCGTGGGGCCGACCTCATGTGAGAGGCTGGTAATCCGGTGGGTAAACTATTGGGTACCTGTAACAAAGTTCATTAAATTATTTACACTATGTTAGGTTAACGTAAGATTTTATTCGTAATTTCCATTAATTCTTCTTCAATAAAGTTTCATGCCATGCTCTTGGATCTTCCTTTAAGTGTAATTTGCATGTCTCTCTGCTTAAACGACCTCGCCCAACTTTTTTTACTACGTCCAAAGTTACCGACCATTTTATGTGGACAAAACTACCTTGAAATCCAATCTCAAAGTTTCCGTCCACCGTGATTCAACTCGTGGCCCACCACACGAAACGATTGTAATTGACAATTCATTATATCATATTAATCAATCCACTCGTTGAGAGTAGAAGATTCACTCCAAAAAAATTAATCTATTAATAGGTGTTTGGTGAATATTAAAATTAGATTTTTTTAGTAGATTGTGATAGAAGTTTTTGAAATATGTGGTTGAAAAGTTGTGGGATCCATGAAAGATGTGGTTAATATTGATTGTCTGACTTTGATTTAGATTAAAATCAGATTTTAATCCAGTCCAAACAGATTTTCTTATAAACTCGTCATCAATCTGAAGTCCGATCAATGTAGGACGTTGTTTGCACTTTGCCAACATCTAATTACGGATTACACATGTAAGCTAACCCCAACTTTTGATATATGAATAGCAAATATTTTGATAAATATACTTGAAGCATATATGCCACATATATGTATTTTAAAAATATGTATACGTATAAGACAAATAGTTTTTTTCTTGAAAAATATAATAAAATTATCAAGGTCCATATCATTCCTATATATTATTTGGGTAGTAGCTATCCATTCATCAACTTGTGCAGTGCAAATGTGCAATCAATTGCGCTGCGCATTTGTGACTTGGATTATATTATTCATCATCGTCACCCTATCGAAATAATAGCCAAATTCATAATGGAAACCCCATATAGCCCTATAAATTTTCAACATAGATAATGATATTGGATGATTTTTTGGAGTTTTATGGAAAATCGAATTTTCGTAATCAGGTCATTTGAGACTATAGAATCTTTTTATGCTTGTCGGTATTTTGACATGTCACCTACCCACTGTGTGTGTATATGGGTATTTCATACTAGTAAACTATCAGTTAATTGATCTTTTAAGAGTAATGAAATGTACAACACGACTCATGGTGATTTTTAAGTTAAACTTTTCGTGCTCTCTTTCATAGTTCAATTAATGCGAGATCTGAATGAATTAAAATCATCACATGGACCAAGCCAACGGGCTGCGTAGGTCTATTGATTGTTGGGTAATTTTCATAAGTAAGAGTATAACTTTGACTCGTTTCAATAATAAAAAAATAAGTTTCAAATTTCAAAAATCAGATTTTTATTAAATTTTATTTATTAATTTATTAATTAAATATATATTTAATTAATTAAATATATTAAGGTCACAAATTTATATAATTTGGTCACAAATTCACAATTTAATTAGTCACATATTATTTTCGGTCACAAATCAAATTTTTTAAATGTCAAAAATCATTTTACATCACAATTCAAAAAATTTATAGGTCACAATTTGTTCATCAGTCACAGAGTCACAATTTAATTAGTCACATATTATTTTTCGGTCACAAATCAAAATTTTTAAATGTCAGATTTTTTTACGGTCACAATTCAAAAATTTTAAAGGTTACAATTTTTTCCTTGATCACAGATGAAAAATTTATAAGTCACAATTTCTTTATCGGTTACAGATCACGAACATTATAAATCACAATCCATAAGTCACAACTTATAATTGATCACAAATTAACAAATTTTAGGTCACACGTTATTTCTTAGTCACATTTCATATTTTTCATTAGTCACATATTGTTTACTGATCACAGATTAGATCACTGATTAGGTCACACATTATTTCTTAATCACAGTTCATATTTTTCATTAGTCACATATTGTTTGGTCACAGAACAACCAATTTAATGGTCACAATAAATCAGGTTTCCACCTCAAAAAACGCAACAAAACACACCACCACACCCAACCTCCACCCCCACCACCTGTACCACTACCGCACCGCAACAAACACACCACCACCAACCCCCACCCCCACCCACCTGTACCACCACCGCAGCCGGTGCACACACACCCACCACCACACAATCACGCACCAACCTCGCCCAGCCCACCACCACCACCACACCACCAAACCACTGCACTAACACTACTACACCAACATTGCTATCAACACCAACACCACTACACCAACACTGCCATCAACACAAACACCGTCGCCCCACCCCAACTCGCCTAGTCCACCACCACCACCACCAACCCACACCACCAGCACTACACCAACAACACTGTCACCACAACCCTGCCCAACCCACACCACCAGCACTGCACCACCAACACTATCACCAACACCACTGCACCACCATCACCAATCCATAACCGCCACCACCACCATCGACCGCCACCACACAAAACCCCCCCAAATCCACCGCAATATGAAAATCATAAACAAAATCAGGAAAAAAAAAATCGACTGCGTAGCCGTCGACCGCCACCACCAACACCAACACCAACACCTCACAATATGAAAAATCAGAAAGAAAAATAGAATAAAAAAATTGGCACCACTGCACTACCTCCACGAACCGCCATCGCCTTGGTGTCACAACAGATCCACCACCATACCACCGCAACAGTAGCTCCGCCACCATACTCGCAACCTCAACTAAAAATCCCCAAACCGTAGCCACCATCACGACCTCCACAACCACCACCGACAAACACCATCCACAAAAGCGTCCCAATCATCGTCAAGAGGTAGAGGGAAAATGGCATCTGGTGGAGAGAGATGGACGAGAGGCAGAGAGAGAGAAAATTGTTGTTAGGGTTGGGAAATTATGTAGGGGTGGAGTGGGTAGAAGGTAGGTTTATAAATTAATTTAATTATTAATATATTTATCTAATAATAATATATTATTTAACAAAATATCTGATTTTTGAATAATGAAACCTTCAATCTTATTTATGAAATGGGATATTTAAAAGTAGGGTTATATGTAATTTCCACTTGATTGTTAGACAAATAGGGCCCAATTTTTTTAGCCAACCCGTTTTGAATATGTGAGGTTGTACATGTCGCAAAAGATGTGGAAATTACAGTCTACCATAATGTTAAACTTCACATTTCAAAATTAAGATTTACAAGTTTTTTTTTTTTTTTTTTCAAAAATCAAATGATAATGAAAATTTCAAATATTAATAAAATTAAATTAATTTATATACCCAACCCCATCCACAACCCACATTTCAAAACCCTCTCTCTCTCTCTCTCTGTCTCTCTCTCTCTCTCTCAAAAACTCTTTAATACGATGGTGAAGTTGGAAAAAAAATTGTAAACCCTCGAGGTGTCCTTGCATGCAACTTTGGGGTCTAGGAAAAGAGAGTACATGTGAACAAAGTAATGAATGATTGAGATTAAGGAGGACCTCAACATTTGAATTAAGTTTTAAAATTCATCAATAATTTATATGACATGTCATCGGTATTTAATTTAAGACGAGGATCAATGCTCATTAGATCTTTCATGCTCTTGCAAAATATTATTTCTTCCTTCAAAATATCAAAACATATTATGACCTTGTTTGGGTTTAATTTTTGGGACCTCACAATTAATTCTTTGGTCACATCATAAGGGCCCACTGAATTGGCGTGTAATGTGTGATTCATTTCAATATGCTCCTTATATTTCAATATTATTGTGCAAAACGTCCATACATTTCATTTTTTTACATTTTCACCCCTACCTTCACCTTTTCATTGCGAAAATCATAATTTTGAATATATATTTTTCATGTAAGATGACAAATTTACTATCTTATTTAAATAAAATAAAAAAAAGAAAAGAAAAAGTAAATAACAAATTGCAATCATACTCCTAAACTTTTATAAAAAGTCAAATAAGTCCAAATAAATTATTAAAAATTTAATTAGCACAAAATGTCCATACCTTTTAATATTGTTGTGCAAAATGTCCATATCGTTCATTTTTAGACATTTTCACCTTCATTTTCTCATTTCATTGCAAAAATCATTATTTTAATCCATTTTCTCGATTAAACGTTGTAAAATGACAAATATACACTCTTCTTTAAATAATGAAAATAAAAATAAAGAACAAATTACAACTATACTCACAAAAATTTCAAAAATATACAAATAAATTTCAAATAAATAATTAAAAAATGAAAGTGATTTTTTTAATTTTTACTTTTTTGAAAATTTTGGGATTATAGTTGCAATTTATTCTTTATTTTTCTTGTCTTTATATTTGTTTTATTTAAAGAGGAGTATATATTTGTTATTTTACACCTTTTAATTGAGAAATGGATGAAAACGATGATTTTCAAAATAAAATGTGAAAATAAGGATGAAAATTTTCAAAAAAATGAAAGATAAAGATGTTATGCACAATAATATTGAAAAATTTAGACGTTTTGTGCTAATTACCCTTTTAGTAACTTATTTGGACTCATTTGCATTTTTTTAAAAGTTTGGGAGTATGATTGTAATTTGTTCTTTAATTTTTTTTTATTTAAATATGAGGGAATACTAGTCATTTTACATAAGGAATTGGGTGAAAATGATGATTTTTGCAATAAAAAATGTGAAAGTAGGGATAAAAATGTCAACAAAAGAAAGGTAGGGACTTTTGTGCTAATTACCCTTTGGAATAATATATGCTTGTTTGGATTTGGTATGTGATGCTCGGCACCGTGATTGTAGTTTGAATCAGGTCTTATTAGACAAGTAACGAATTCGACAACTACTTGGAGAACAATCTTAAAGTAATGTCTAATAGTTTCCAAAGAATTATTGAATAGCGTTCAAACTTGTCTATAACCTTTTCCATGGGCTAATATGCACAGAAATATTCCAACTTATTCATAAACATCTATTTGCTGCCCACTGCGCAGTCTGTATTCATCACGAAATGTGTGAAAATCCACAACATTGTTGGATACATTCGAAATTATGCAGAACGCTGTTGGGGACTACATTTCATAGTATTTAGCATGAACACGTGTCCGTTTCTAGCGAACGGAAATCTAATAATTTGATGTCTCTGTTCACGATAGTAGTTTGCCACATCAATTTCAGATATTCGATAGTATAGAAACCACTCAACGATGTAATCTTGTAGCTCTAGCAGAAATTCCTCTTCCCCAAGGTTGTCTTCATAATCAAAGTACGACTTAAGCACACAGTTGAAATCGAAATGCGTTATTCTACTTTGTAAATGAATTGATAATTTCCTAAGTACTTTGATATGAAGCAGAAGAAGAAAAAACTCAAACTTTGTTGTTAGCAAACTTTTTTTTTGAGAATGAAAGAGATTGGTTATACGTTCCCATTTATAGAAGTTTCCCTATTGAACACTTTCAACATATAAATGATGTGCTCATAGAAGTACATGTACAAAAAAAATATTCTTGAAGCTATTGATGGTAAGTCTAATAGTGGGGTGTTATTGCTATACCATGAATCTTGGAAAATTTTGAATAAAGTCCAACTAATATGAGGGTTGGCATGTAGTGAAAAACTTAGATATGGATGCAATGAAAGTGACATTACAGATATGGATGTGGAAAATCTTCTCATTATGGTTGCATTTTCTTGTACTCCTAAGAAGCACAGACACGCTGCCGGCAACAGCGTACCCGTGTCCGACACGTATCGGACACGAGTACGCCTCCGACACGTCGCCGACGCGTGTCGGAGTTGCTTGCAGTGTGTCACGGCGGAGATAGAAAATAAATGAACTCGACAGTTGAAAATAGTAGGCAAAATCGGAGGCTGTCGCTAGAAGAAGAAGCCTGTTCGCCCTAACTGTACAGTATGTGCCGTTCTGGTACTGTGGGGAAGAAAGTGAAGAAGGAAAAAGAAGAAGAAGGGAGGAGAGAAGAGAGAGAAAAGAGTAAACCAAGAGTTAAGATATGTGTTTCAACTTTGAAAAATGGCATAACCTTTTGTACTTTTCAAAGAACTATTGGACCACCAAACACATTAAAGCCTCGTTTAATACACATTTTTTGTAAAATGAGAATGAAAAATATAGCCATTATGGCCCCACACAAGAGATATAAAATCAAATATGGTGACTGGATGTGATGAATAACGGTCATATTTTTCATTTTTATGGTGAAAAAATGGGAACCAAACGGGGGCTAAATACTGTACCATTTTTTTAATAGTATATATTACTTTTTTTTTTAACTTTATTCTTTAACAAATCAACATGCAAAATTTTACGTTAATTAATTATTTTACCATTTCACCTTTCATGTATATTTATTATTTAATTATTTAATCATTTAATTATTTATATACATATGCAATAAGTATCAAAATAAATTATTAATTTAGATTATTAAATTAAAATAAATTAATATTAATATTTTAATCAATGTGTCGGCGACATATCGCGTCAGAACTTTTTCAAAAAATCGTGTGTCGACGTGTCCGACACGTATCGTGTTGGACATTCGTGTCCGTGTCGATGCTTCTTAGTTGTACTCTTGCCAGTTCCACTCCACCCAATTGAAATTTTCACTTGCGTCGTCCTGCATTTTGAGTATCTCCCTATTATACTTTTAGGGACCAGAACGTGCACATCCAGAAAGTAAATGTCAGTTTTTTTTTCTTGGGTCTGCCCCATCGCTAACAACTCTTTCACGGATGTCTTCTTGTCCGGCACATGGGGACCAACAAGTTGTCGACTGTGGATGCTATTTTCTTCCTGGCAAAGGTAGCGCGATTAGCAGAATATGATAATTCCCGCGTGGATATTTTTGTTCTTTTCTATTTTTTCTTTTTGTTTCCCGACTTACTTTGTCTCCACTTCGCAGTCCGGAGACGTCCATGCTTGATGTAGCCTTATCCGCTTTCTCGGCCTCGTCACTTGAGCCGCTACTCTCCTCGCCGACTAGATTAGTGTCGCACTGGTCTTCGTACCCGCTATTTTCTAACATAGCGAATCCAGTTCGGTACAGCTTTGTCAGTGCGATCACGCACTTATCGTTGTCGAATGCATCCCCGAACAGAACCTTGTAACTGTATACCTATCTACATTCTTTGTTTTTAAATTTTTT
Source organism: Osmanthus fragrans (assembly GCA_019395295.1). Lineage (NCBI taxonomy): Eukaryota > Viridiplantae > Streptophyta > Magnoliopsida > Lamiales > Oleaceae > Osmanthus > Osmanthus fragrans. The sequence goes on along the minus strand of JAEDXY010000043.1, from coordinate 1,023,701 downwards.
GTAGTCCTCGTTCTCCTGTTTAGAAGGAAAAATTGAATTGAAAATGTTTCAGATTTGAACACAAATCCATGCAATTGGAACTAAGTGAGACTACTGCAGATGAGTATGGAAATCAGTAATAAGGTGTTTAAGTTGATTACGCACAAAAATCTTTATCGAACATTCCAACTCGGTCATACACATTATGCAAAATCAGATGCACATTCAAAATAAATTCAACACTGATGTACACATTGTCTGTGACGGTTTGAAATGTCTAGACACTTTAAAATTGTAAATGCTAATTGAAGTTGATTAACCTACTTGAGCATACAGTAGAGTAACCAATATGAACTAGACTTCAAGGGGATCATAAAAGTAGAACATAACACATTCAAAAATATGAAAAGCAACAAAGGCACACTGAGATCACTCAAATACAAATCTTGAAGTAGCTCAATTCACAACCACCGGCATTTACGAACAAGGATCTTAATCAGTAGGCAACGAACTACGGTCGAAGACATGTAGTGACCGACATATATTTTGGTACCAATCCTGCCCTGTAATACGACTATGGAGCTAAACAAAGCTATGGGCAAATTGATTGGGACATATGCAAAGGTCCAATAAAATACCTCAATGACACGAATGTAATATGTGATGGCCTATGTTCAATATCAACAACGTGTAGATGAAAATGCATATGATGATTCAAAGAAACAGTGTACCTTAATCTTTCGAACCCACCACTTGTCCGAGGCAACAATTCTTCCCGTTGCGGAGTTGTATTTGAAACCAGTGCAATTCAGCAACTCCTCCATCATTTATGTTTTTGCCGAAAAGCATCCCAATGATTTTTCAGCTGCTGCTTGTTCAAATCGAGGATGGAGTTGGAGTTGAACAAATGAATGAGTGTATCATATCGGTGTTTTGTAAGCACTTTCCATTACGGTGACCGTCCACTATGACAGTGTTGCAGGCAACAATGAAAATTCAGTTCTCATGAGGATTTCATTGTGCATTCTTTTGAGCCGGTGCTTGAGTCTTGCTTGGAGGAGGGTTGGAGGTAGATGAATGTAGATTGTAACCCATATGTAATGACACACGAAACATCGATATCATAAATTGAGGACTACGTTCTAACGAATCATGCCTACGGACTCCCACATAAAATGAAGAAATGGACCCTTGCCGTAGGAAAAAATGGATCCATGGTGCTTGGGTGGTGTTGAACGGGTAGACCAAGTTTTTGACAACTACCTTTGGATGTGTACTCTCACCGATAACGTTCAAACGCTTGCAGATAAAAGGTGTCTACTACGATGTAGTCGAGGAATCGTCGAATGGAGGCTTTACCAACGAGGTCGGATCGGGAAACCTCACTTCACGACGAGTTGTGGGAAATCAAATTCAAGGATGTGTTTAGACTGTGGGACGAGAAGGTAGGTGGAGAAAGGAATGGAGTGGGTAGTTGAGGCTTGAGCTATTGAGGGCAAATTTGGGAAGTGGGATGTAATTGCCTGATTGGTAATTTCCTAGTCAAAATCAACCATTAATTTTAATCACACATTTCATGTAATCCACAACTTTTCAAATACACATGCCATCAAATTTTATCAAAATCTACTAAAAATCAATTTTTAATCATCACCAAACAATGGATAAATTTGTTTCCCTAATAATTAACCTCATTTATAAATTGAAAAATGGATAATTCTATTTGTACAATCTTCTATTACTGAAAGTTTCACCGAATCCTGACGTGGCACATTTTCTAAAGTTAAAATCTCGTTGCTATTAAAAAAAATAACCATTTTCTTCCCCCAAAAATTCCCCCTTCCAGAAAATCCGGCACTCCATATTTTCTTCTCCATTTCTCGTGCAATGTTCAAGTACTATTTGTGTGCAATTTTTTCATTAATTAGACCCTCGAAGTATTGATCTAAAAACGAGCATTCAAATATGTTGAGTGACATTTCTTTTGCTTCAGATTTCATGAAATGAAACTTTAACAATCTTAGGAGGAAGATTTGACGGTAGTCTTCTATCACAAAAAAATGAATTTATAATTTTTCCCGTCTTGTAGTACAAGCTACACAAAGCAATGAACCATTCAAGACTCAAGACAACTAGCAAAACTTAGAGTTCTAAACGCTTGGAATCAAGTGAAAACAAATAAGATTGGTCTAAACACTGAAACCGTGACAAACCTCTCTAAGATCTACGAACATCTTCTGATGCTATTGTCCTACGTTTTCTAATGAACTTACTGATTGCCTAAATCAAAATCAAGGTTAAGTTTTTAATTATTTGTTTGATGGACAGAATTAATTGAAGATGACCTACAACTAAATCTGTAAGCGACGCAGGGAAGGATGGACGAGAAAAAGCGGAGAGAAGTTTTATTGAATTTACTTTACTAAAAAGATCACAATTTGACTTTGATCATTATTGGATTGGAATAGCATCAAATGACGCTTTCCCCATGAGTAGCATATCAAAAACGAGGAATTCAGATCCCGCCTATGGGCGAAATAAATGAAGACCTTTTCCCTTAGGAGATATCCTTCGATGTAACTATCTATAAGGGAAAAGGGAGATCAAAAGAGAATGAGAAGGAAGGGGAAAAGATCATTGAATTTGTATTCCTTCAATATAACTAGCCTATGTAATCGATTAAGTGACTGATATTATAGTTATTTTGTTTATGTTGTAATCTAAACTAGACTTTAAGTTGGATGGTCTAGTTGAATGGTGCTATGGTTGTTGTTTTCAATTGATTCCTATTCTTCCTAGTTTTTTGAATGTGCATTGTAAGGATGCCTTGTTATTTGTGAGAATATGGTTCTTTTAACTCATGATGTATTTGGACCCTTAGATTAGATGGATGATTGAGATTAAATCTTGGGAGATATTTATTCTTTAGCTTGCTAGAGAAGCATTCCCCCTATTTTCGAAATAGGGCCTCACACGTTTAAATTGAAGAGCCCATTCTCATTTCTACCAACTCTCTCACCTCTAAAGTCTCTCTCTCGTTTTTGCTCCTGTGTGTGGGTAAGCTCCCTGGCTTGCTCTCTTCTCTACTTTTTCTTGTTGAGAATGTCTTGGTAACTTAGGCCTGAAATAGTGGCTAAGTTTTGGTGGTGATTATCGAGAGTAGAGGCGGCGGTGGAGGCGGTTCTTGAAGAGGTTCTTTGCCGATTCTTGTTCTCTCTCTTGGTGGGGGCGATTTGCACGAAGTGGAAGATGTTCCTGAGCCTAAACCCCAACATTATTGTTCACCTTGGAATTCTTTTACAAATGTGTATTGTAATGACAGAAATGAAGCTATGGACGGTACAGGTTATGCTTGTAAGTATTTGGTGTTTGGTTCGAAAATCTGCTGCTTCTGATTAAGCTTGTTCTGAGTAAGCATGAATAATGAGTTTTCAAAATAAAGTGACTAGCAAACTTCAGCAAGCAGATTTGTTTCATGTCTGACATTTAACCTTGATCCGCAGATGATCAATGAAAAAAGCACATTTCTCCAACCACAGACAAGAAAGAGCTAACCATTTCCATCTCGATAAATAAAAAGATCACACTACAACAGAATCAAAACTTCAACAAAAAGAGGTAACTAGGCATATACGAATTCCACATAAAGTTATATATCAAAAAAATACACGTCTGGCTAAAAAGATCAACACTTGTATCTCCTTTTCTACATTTTGCAAATTAGGACTGATCAAGTCGAGCAAAATGAAATGTCACTTCATAAAAACTATCATAGACAACGGTGTTCGAGCAATGCAATGCCCTCAGATTTTCCTTCAATTTCATCATCTTTGACAGCCTAAATAACTCTTTAGAAGCGACACTTTTTGTTCAACAACTGTCAAGTGACCGTTGCCCCGACAAGCTCTCGTCAACTTGAGAAATTAGAGAAGGTGACACGTTCGTATTTTGAACCCATTTCCTATTAAATGTATCATCATCGAAGGAATGAGTATCCATTCCTGCAAAGATATGTAGCCACTTGAACAACACAAACAAAACACAAAAACAGTACACCCAACTTAAAAAATCCACCTAGCAAAAACAGTAAGCTCCAAAAATCGACAAAGTTGAATTCTTTGGAAGCAAACAATCCATCTATGCTTTATGCCAGATGGGTTAAATCCACCAATGGCCATGAAACTTTATATTTAGTGTCACCATGACCACTCAATTTGATTTTGTTTTATCATGACCATCTAATCTTATAGTTAGTGTCATCTTGGCCACCCAGATTTCATTTTATTTTACTATGGTCATTCAATTTCGTATAACATTTCATGATGGCCACTCAATTTCATATAATATTTAATTATGGCCACCAAACTTCTTTTCACTAATTTTAAAGGATTTTGCTATTTGTACATCCCGGATGACATTCCCCCTCACAAGAAGAGGGGATCCACGCTCCAATAAAATAATCATGGCCCTCCTATTGTGAGGGGAATGTCATCCGGGATGTCATCGCGAATGTACATGTAGCAAGATCGAATTTTAAAAGGGGTAAAACGGTGACTTTGCATTATATATATAAAATAAAAACTTGATTTAAAAAATAAAATAAAGACTTATTTTTAAAAAAGTTACTTAATAAATTAAAATAAAAACTTATTTAAAAAAAGTTACTCAGAAAAAAAAATAAATTAAAAAGTTATTTAAAAAAAGTTCATTAAAAAAATAACATAAAAACTTTTTTAAAAAAATAAAATACTTAGAAAAATAAAATAAAATAAAAAAATTTTATAAAAGGTTTTTAAAATAAAAAACTTTTATTTTTATTTTTTAAGATTTATTTTATATATATAATGCAAATATATTATTTTACCCCTTTTAAAATTAGTGAAATTGGTGAAAAGAAATTTGGTGGCCATGGTGAAGCGTTGTATGAAGTTGGGGGACCATAGTGAAAACAAATCAAATTGAGTGGTCATAGTGACATCGAGTATAAAGTTGAGTAGCTATGATGAAATAAAATTAAATTGAGTAATTATGGTGACACTAAATATAAAATTGAATGGTCATTGATGAATTTAACCCTATTTCTCATATTTGATAGGAGCCATTTCTACGAGCCCTTGCTAAAATCTCAAGATTGTATAATTAATTGCTCACATAGAAAACTAGAACTTGCATATGATATTCTCTTGAAAAGAGAAGGAGAAGAAGGCCTGTAAACATTTGCACACTATTTTCCTTCAACATTTATTCAGTTAAAAAATCCCTTCTTTTTTAAAATTTCACATCAAATGTAGGAAGGGAAAAGATTACTCTATTGTCGTTGTCGACATTGATGTTTCCGACGTCCATGTTATCGATGTCTATGTAAATCTTGTGGAACATGTTTGCATCTTTCCTTCCATCCGGTTTGAGTTCTAATGGTTGCAAATGAATGGTATTGAAATGAGGGTTTACATATAAAGTAAAAACTAGTTCTTTTCATTTTTTAGTTGGCGAGATTTTGACTCAATATCTCGTCAAAATATCGTCGACTCAGCATTCAGTGAATGCTTCTGTAATGCGATAGGTACGTGTAATATGCAAATACAGTAATCAATATCTCAATTGAAATATGCTACTTGTAGATAATTCGATGCCACCCCCACATGGAGGGTACCCATTTTGGATAAATTATATTTTATTTTAAATAAATCTCCCTCCATGTAAGAGGATGGGCACCATTGTAAAAATCTTGATGTACATGTAGGATAACCCTTCCCAATTTCCTTTTTAATAGCAAGATTTGTGATAAGCTATAAACTGGGAAAAAGATTAGTTCCGTTTGGCCTCCATTAAATTAAATTATTATTTTTTTCTTCTATCTTCAATTATACAGTCTTTTATAAAATAATATTACATGTAAATCAAAATTTTTTATTTTTTATTTGAAATAATTTCACAAAATGTCCACTTTTAACTAGTCACTTGTAAAAATGGCCACTTTCAAAAATCCTTGCAAAAATGTCCATTTTGACATTATTTAGACCAAAACACCCTTGTCAACAATATATGATTCCACACAAGTCCAAAAAATAAACATTTTTGCAAAATGTCAAGATATCAAATCATAATTAATGCTATTTTTCGCATGACACATAAATGTTTAGAACGACATTTCAAATGTAGAGAAATGTCATGTTCGAGAATATTTAATATTATGATTTGACATGTGTACTTTTGAAATATAAAATGGGATTCAAATATCGAGAACAATATTTAAAATGTCGAGAATATAATTTTGATGTAACTTCTCATGAAAACTTTTTTTTTTTTAATTAAAGGATATAATAGACAATTTAATATTAACTTTGAAAAATGGATATTTTTCAACTCACACCCTTTTAAAATGGACATTCTTGAAAACGCCTCTTTTTATTTTTTAATCATTTGTTCTCCAAAAATATATTATAATAATGGGCCAAACGGGGACTAAAATCGTAACATCACATTAATACAGCCATCCCTACTCTTTCTCTCTCTCTCTCTCTCTCTCTCTCTCCGGGAGGAAGAATGGCTGGGAAGCAAATAATCGGTGACGGCGTACCGTCGAGTCTAGCTGGAATGTCCAGAAACCAGCTTTACGACATTATGTCTCAGATGAAGGTACGTTTCTGATTCATCACACACCAATTTTACTGCCTTTTTATAGTTTTTTCTTTTTAAAATTTTAAGAACTAATTGTTGGGAGAGGGAAAAAAAATTGAATTCTGGTTTTCCTCACTACAGGCACTGATAGAGCAGAACCAGCAACAGGCTAGGCAAATTCTCATTCAAAGTCCGGCATTGACTAGGGCTCTTTTTCAGGTTTCTTTCCATGTTAAGAGTTTTATTTTTCAATTCCGTTTTTATATCTTGGATTTTCTATTTAATGCCTTGGTTTCTTTTTCTGTTCTTTGCTTCTTGTTTCTGTGAATTAGGGTTTTCTTGTGTTTTAAGTATTTTTTTTTTTTTTTAATTTTTACAAAACTACCAAATAAAAAGTTCATATGCTCTATGTACTATAAAAAAAAACAGGGTTCGCTGTTTTATGGATCTGGTAGAAAATAATGCAATTATTCTACTACACGAAAGCATGTCAAAACACTTCATAAGAAGGGGCAAATGGGAAGGGGATGAAGGGGGGAATCATTGGCATAGAATGTGTACTCCAAAATTTGAACCATCCTCTTCCTACTCCCTCAGATAATGCTATACTCATTATCTACACCAGTGTTTTTCGTGTTATTATTGTGGTAAAAACAGGAGAGCATTTTTAACATACTTCGTTACCAGGGGCAAAGGAGGGAAAGGATAGGGAAGAGTGTCACTTTTGTACTAGAGAAAGATCGTGGCATGTATTTGATTTTTAACATACTTCATCAAATTTACAATTTTGACTAATCTGATGTTTGACAGATTCCATATCCAGCACTTATCGCTTTAATATAATTTGGAGCGACTCTGACATACAAATATTTGTCATGATGACTCGTGATAAGCAAATTACAGTTGATTAAAATAATTTGGGACTATCTTGATGGACTGTTGACTTGAGCACGTTTCTTTTAATCAACAATCAGTTTTTTTTTTTTTTTTTTTTTTTTCCTGCACATACATCAACATAAGAATTCTATTGCCTTTTCAGCTGCTGACATATTTACTATATATCTCGTATCTCATTAGGCGCAAATCATGCTTGGAATGGTGCAGCCCCCTCAAGCAGTATGTTATTTTTCATGCATAACCTTAATATTTATATTGCTGCGCTGTAGTGTAATAATTTAGCTTCCGCTATAGGTTCCAACCGTTTCATCAACAACAGCACAAATTTCTCAGCCATCGCCACTGCCAACGCAGCCCAATATTCAGCCGGCCTCATCATTTCCAGGTCAAATTGGTCAGAACCAGACGAGGAAGCCTCAGTCGAACCAAACTGTAATATCAGGAACATCTGTGTCTATTCCTCCCCCAATCCCTCAATCCCAATCTACGCCATCACATCCCTTGCAATCAGTACATCAGCCTAAGGGACCTATTGGTGCCCAATCAACATCAACATCAATGTCACTGCCACAGTCCTCTCAAGTTCCTAACATCTCTCAGCTACCTCATCATTCTGTTCCACACCCACCATCTCATCTCCATGTCCCGATGCCCTCGGCTTCCACTCAGTCACAGCAGCCTATGCAGAATGTGGGACCTCAGTATCCGCCTTCACAACCACCACAGCATCCGCCGTTGCCCCCTCTACCAAGGCCACAAATGTCAAGTTTCGGTCATCAGGTTCACCCTCAATTAGGGCCAAATATGGGTTTCCAGCATCCTGGTGGACCACCGCTGCATCATTCACAACACGCGTTTCATGTAAGCTAGAGAATGCAGTTAACTAGTTAAATGATTTATTTTTATCTTTGTGGCTATTTACAGGCCTGATTTTGCACTTTAATAAATATATAATATATTGTTTCAGTCTGGAAGCAAGCCTTCTGCTAGCATGGTGCCTTCATTTCCACAGGGGCAGCCTTCTCTTCCCAGTCATTCTTTGCCGCCGCTACTTTATCAGGTATGCCTTTTGTATTGTATTGGGCTCAATGCAAATGCTGAAGTAGCTTCAAATTTTCTCTTTCTGGATATATGACATTGAACTCCTTAATTTGGTTACTTCTGGTTGGGAATTATGAACCTTTTTCTTATGCTAGTCTAAACAAATCAAATCTTTCTGGAAAAATTCAATGCAGTAATAGATGCAAGTGTTTCACTACTCCATCTGCATAACACAGATGTCTGGGGATAAACCTTCATGTTGTATTCAGTTCTTAGCAAGTCATCGATGTTAATTTTCTCAAGAACGAAGGACCAAATAAAGCCTTTATCATTAAAAAGCCTTGAACTTCCTAACAGAAGTTTCTATAGGAAAGGTGAAGGGACATAAGGACAGATCGGGAAAAAAAATGATTTGCATGAAAAGATGCCAAAGCTATCAAGGCTTGAAGCTCTAAAAACTCTGAAAGATGATAGAATGAGTTGAGCAAATTTAGCATGCCTGTTGATTTTTGAGCTTCTCTATCATCAAGATTACAGATTAAATGAAGATTCCTAGGAATAGGGGCATTGATGAAGTTTTAAGAATTAGAGATAGGGCATTAGAAAGAAAAGATAAGCCATGCTGGCGAGAGTAGGCATCAACTTAATCATCTGCCTCCATACTTGGCAAACACTTAACATAATCAATTTTGTCTTCTTTACCGAATCTGTTGTCCTCATATGGACTTTACATCCTCAGAAGCTTTTAATAGTAGTTAGATAAGTGATGGTTGACCTTGTTCTCACAGAATTCGAAAATGAGTACAGTTTCGTGGACCATTTTCATGAATAATTTCTTGGCCTACTTGTGCATTATTACCTCAGAGAATTTTTTTTTTCATATCAATTAAATATCTTTTTCAATGTTGTATCAGCCTTTTGGTATTTATTGAAGTGTCCTTTCATGATTCTATTGGTGTGCAAAATGCAAGCTTGCTCAATCTTATGCTCTCCAGGGTGGAGGTCCGCAATTAGGAATGGAATTCAGTCAAGCCGGAAGCACGAAGCAAACAGATAGAGGATCCCCATGGAGACCTGGTTTACCTGACAATACGACAGGAACACAGCTTCCAGGACCACACATGTTCCCTGGTCAGATAGGTCCTGGCAATCAGCCTCCTCGACCGCCATCAGTAAGTTGTGATTTCTAGATTTATACACTAAGCTCTGAAAACAGAGTTTGGGGCTTTCCTTTCTGACGTGCAATCTAAACTAAACTCGGTGGTTGTGCAGTTGAGTCCCGAGATGGAGAAGGCATTACTTCAGCAAGTTATGAGTCTCACCCCAGAACAGATTAATATGCTTCCTACTGAACAAAGGAATCAAATTCTTCAGTTGCAGCAAGCACTGCGTCAATGATTAGTTTTGCAGTTTATGTGTTGTCATTGTTCTTATCCTGATGTAAATGCGACCTCTAGCTGTTCGTTTAGTCAGTTGCTTACACATAATATTAATGTTATTTTCCCATTTTGAGCTGTTCCAAGCTTTTTCAGACTTTCTAATCATGTAGGTCGAACTTTGCTCCTTTCTGTTGCAGTTAGGGCCTGTTTGATAGGCCGTGTTTTCCGTGGAAGATGGAAAACGTTTTCCTACTTTTTACTATTCACCTGTTTGATTGCACTAATTTTTCAGAGAAAATGTTTTCCAAGATACAAGTGGTTGATGCACAAAAGCTAGAAAACGTTTTTTCATCATAGTGGTGGGAAAACGTTTTTTAATTTTTTGACAATTTTTTTTTTTTTTTTTTTTAAGCAATTAGAACACATTCCAAAGTCAATGGTAAAAAAATTTATCCATTTAATTGACAATTTGCATAAAAAACAAAGCCAAACAAAAAATTTGTCAGGTGGAAAATTATATCAATTAAACACCATTAATTACAATTCCCTGTAAAACGTTTTCTAGGCAATTCAATTCCCTGCCATTCATTTTCTTTCCACCCGTTTTTCACCATTGCAATCAAACAGACCCTTATAGTTATTGCATCACGCCTTTTATTTTTCTCGTTGCACTTGTGAGGAAAAGAGTTGTGCAACGATGAGGCTGTTTTCTTTCCAATTTAAATTAATTCTAGTTTATTTTAAAATAACATTACTTGTATATGATGAAGTTACATAATAATTAACATACAGATGATGTGTTAAAAAAAGAGTGAATAAGTTTTTTTTTTTTTAAATTTAGTTGAAGAAATCTTGATTTAATCATTTCTGATCACATCATATATATGTGAATCATTATGTACATATAGCACAATCGAGTTTCAATATGACTTACAATTTTGTCCAATTTACTATCATCAACACATTTATAAAGAAAGCTCTAAAGAAATCACAATTTGAAATGAAATAAAATTATTTATTTCATTAAATGATAGAAGTAGGGATGCGCAATCACAAGGAAGTATAGTAGCTTTTGTTTGGTTTTCATTATTTTTAAAATATATTTTTCTATCGTATTTTCAACTATAAATTCTTTAATAAAATAATATTGTATGCAAACTTAAAAAATTTCTTTAATTTTTAACCCACATTCTCCATCAAAATACTATTTTAAAATGTATTTTGAAAAAAAAAAAAAAAAAAAAAAAAAATTATGGGGATCAAACAAGCTCATAATAAATCAATACAAATATTTTACAGCAGTCGTGCCAAAATAGAAACCATTAAACTAAGGGCCAGAAGGTTGATGGAGGTCAAAAGTTGGCACCGGCTCTGGCTGCTTGTCGTCGATGACTAAATTGACTGACAGTCCTTCACATTTTGGCACGAGCGCGAAAGACATTTTAATCTTCACTTTGGCAACATTCTTAAACTCATATCTTTTGAAGAAATAAACTATAACCGTAGAACCATTACCCGCATTGTGATCCAAAATGACCTTCGCTATTTTCTTCCTTCAGCTAATGTTTGTATTTCCTTCCTGATCAGATGTAGCTGGAAAATACTGCATTTAATAACTGAAAAGCATTGACACAAACTGTTTTTTCTAGGAAGGAATTTCATCAAATTCTTCAATGTTGTTGACCCCAAAAAATATTGTCAACGGATGTCGATATCGGATTTGTGACACATGGACAGAATCCAGTGAGATTCGGCCTAAGACGATGGTGGAGAAGGTAAAATACGACAAGTCGAAATATCAACGAGTGATTATCGTGTCAAGAAGATAATAGATAATAGATGATATTTTATAAAATATTAATCAAGATAAAAACTTGTTAATACTTGTAAGAACAAGATGAAAGATCTCCCAACAAATGTATATTTAGAGAGAGAATATTGTGTTAAACAAATATGGTTTATATGTATGTTTTTCTCCTCCCAAATGGTCCTTTATAATGTTACAAGAGTTGATATTTATAGAGCTCTAACTAAAGTGGTGACCGTTGGATGAAGAAATAGGTGGCCTCATCTCCCAGGTCCAAACATCACATCACTAACCTGCTACGCATTTAATATATTAACAATGGATCAGCCACCCTACAACCTAGGTTAACAGACTTGACAGATTCATCATTACAAATATCACATCAGTCATTTCTAAGGATTGTCTTTAGATTTTTTAAGAGCTAGTGTGAGCTTCAACCAAAAGGAGTTCGCTCAAGATAGGACCTCGTACTTGGGACACCTCGGCTAGGCACTTTAAGGCACCTTGGTTAGCCACTTAGGGACACCCCGGCTAGCCACTTATGGACCTCGGCTAGCACTTTGAGGCAGCTCGACTAGCCACTTAGGGACATCAGATAATTGAACTTGTATGATTAATCATCTAGAAACTATTAAAAAGTGACTTATTGCTTTTAATAGAATAATTCCGCACGTAAGGTCAAACTAATCTAGCGAATCTAGAACTTTTCAAACTGACTGAAAACAGAAGTCCAGTAACATCTGTGCCATAATCTTCCAAAGAAATTGATGAAATGTAAGAGTTAGAGTTTATGTTGAAGTGGAACCGACGCAAGCAAAATGTTTTAATTTCACGATTTCATGATAACTTCAGGGTTGTTTGTTTTTTACGAATTTCTAGTCTAATTCGATTGGAAATGGGCTAATGATCACAACTCACTGCTTTGCTGTGATGTGCGTCGAATTTTGGGCAAATTCCATTGTTTAAGCCGTCAATTAAGCGTTTTTGTTATTTATGGTAATTTCTATTTTCGCAATATCTCATTCAATAAAATTCGGATTGAAATTTCGTTTGTTGGAGGACGATCCTGAATCTTAGAAATTTCAATTTTAAGCCCTGTTTGGTAGCCATTTTTTTAGAAGAAAATGTATTTTTCAATAGTTGATTGATGGTGAATGTGTGGTCAAAAATTAAGGAAAATTTTTGGATTTGCGTGTAATATTATTTTATTGAAAAATGTGTGTTTGAAAAGAAGAGAGAAAAAAATGCATTTTGGAAAAAATGGTTACCAAATAGGGGCTTAGTTGCAAGTTCGAATTTTTTCATTTATGGAAAAATATCTTTATTTTTTTTGTATTTTATTATTTATTTTCTGGATTTTGCTAGGATTTTACTATTTAAAACATTGTAAACCCTTTGAGACAGCAATTTATTGAATTGAATAAAATTTCGCGAATTTTCCCTCATATTTGTGAGGTTATTAATCTTTCCTACAATCTTCCGCTACGTCAAAAATTCAGCCTTGTGAACTGCTTCTGTATAAACTTGACAGAAAGCACATAATACCAAATAGGATTTGCTACATTGTGACTAAAGAAAAAATATTTGATCAAAACAAGTTATATTTTCAGGTATACCACTTCAATGGAGTAGTGTAAAACACAACGTCACCCATCTTGGGAGTGCAGACCCGTCACATTGACATTGCACAGAAATATGAATTGCAGCAAACCAAGACAAAAAATAGTGAGGACGAGAGAAATATCTCACATATTGAGCAAAAAAATCAATACACCTTTATTTCTTCTGCCATTATTTTATTGTTTGTATTCTGGATTCCACGCTTTACAGCAATTTTTACAACTAACTTCCCTCCCAAAGCCTAATTATGGCTTTTGCTAAACCTTGATGGTATCTATTTCTTCCTGTGAAGGATAAACAAAAGAATTGATCTCAAAATACCTAAATGAAGAAAATAAAAATTATATTACAGGTGTTTAACATACCAAGAGCAAAATGGCAAGGAAGCGATATAGCGATCTTCCTTAGTCATCTCTGCATTGGTTAGTCATGGACACATTCCAGTGGGAAGAAGCCTAAAAGGTGGTTTATGTCCTGGAATCGTCCGCGGAAGTAAATCAGTATCAACAGGAAGTACTCCTGTACGCCACCAATCTTCAAAACGTGGCCCTAAACCATCTAGTAGGCTATTTGAAATGAATTAAACATTCAAGATTAACCAAGATTCAACCACAACAAACAATAATAACAAATCTAAATGCGAAAATAACGAATCAACACAAAGGATTTCTTTTTGGCCGAAGCCCCAGAGGTTCGGCGACCACATCTAACGCCTAATCCCCTGTTGAGCATCCATTGAAAATGGATAAAGCTCGGTTTCACTATAATAGCCAAAGAACCGGTAACAAGATTACAAGATTGTCCAGAAATATTCACAACAATAAACCACTAAGACTTATCTTGTAAAAGATCACACCGAACGACGCTATTCCACTAAGGAATCAGACAGATCACGAAGGCCCTTCTCCGGCCAGAAACTCCCTTCAACGATTCACACAGAATCGCACACACCCATGTACAGATTTCACAATACACAGCATAAACCCAAACACTAGAGCAGATTATAGCACCTTTCTATCAACCCTAATCACTAAGAAAAGGAGAGTTCACGCAGAGAGTAGAAAGTAGAGAGAAGAAGGAGAGACGGACTTCAAAATCCCAAAAATTTTCGCCTTCTCTCGAGAGTTGTGGCCAGACTAAAGGTCACACCACAATATATTGGAAGTCTCTAGAAAAACCCAATCAAACGGGTATAAAGGCAGCACGTGTCACAATCCAGATCAAGACCTCCACTAAAAGAAGTGCAAACTTGAGAAACACGATTTTAATTAACTTGTTTTGGAAGCACACTTTTATCAAGAGTAAGGTCACGGGTTCGAAACCCAACAATCTCCACCTTGCTTCCAAAATTCTTGGCTATATAGTGCAGCCAGGAGCTTCACCAGCATTTATAATTTCATTTGCTCCATGTACCTGCAAAGTCAGTTAAACAGAATCAATAGCTAATATCTTTAAACAGTTTTGAAACTTGTTTAAAGGTATTACTTTAGTTCCCATATCCGAAGGATTATATAAAGTAGAAATCTTATCAATTTTCAGCAACCCTTTTGAAATAATATCCCTTATAAAATTGTATTTAACATCAACATGTTTTGTTCTATCATGGAACATGGGATTCTTACTCAAATGGATTGCACTTTGATTGTCAGAGTATAGGATTGGATTGGTGTCAACAAAACCAAGTTCATTTAATAAACCATGCAGCCAAATGCCTTCTTTAATGGCATCAGTGGCTGCAATATATTCAGCTTCGGTGGAAGATAGGGCAACAATTTTTTGTAACTGAGATTTTCAACTTATCACAGTGCCACACAAAGTGTAAAAATAAGATGAAGTTGATTTTCTATTGTCCCTATTTCCAGCAAAATCAGAATCTGTATAACCCTTTAAAAGTACCCCAGCCGTGTCCATTTTAAATAGTAATCCTAAATTAGAAGAACCCTTTAAGTATCTTAATAACCACTTTAATGCTTTCCAGTGAGTTTCACCGGGATTTCCCATAAATCTACTTAAGACACTAACACTAAAGGCCAAATCAGGTCTGGTGCAAATCATTAAGTACATGACAGAACCAATAGCATTTGCATAGGGAATATTTGACATTCTTTCAAATTCATCTTCAGTTTTAGGACATGAATCAGAAGTTAAAATAAAATGGTTTGCAAGGGGTAAAGAAACAAGTGTACAGTCAAGCATATTAAACTTTTTAAGGATTTTGTTAACATACTCTTGTTGACTTAAAAACAACCAATCAGATTTCTCATCCCTTATGATTTGCATGCCAAGCAATTTCTTAGCGGGACCAAGATCCTTCATTTCAAATTCTGATTTTAACTTGTGTTTAATTTCATCAATTTCAGATTCATTTGCACTAGCAAGTAGCATGTCATCAACATAAAGCACAAGGTACAAGGAATCTTTACATCCACTACCTTTACAATAAAGACATGTATCATAATTGCTTCTACTAAAGCCAAGTTTCAAGACAAATGAGTCAAATCTTTTATACCATTGTCTTGGAGCTTGTTTTAGTCCATATAAAGATTTTTTTAGCAAACACACAGTTTTTTCAGGATTTCCTTTAACAAATCCTAGAGGCTGATACATATAAATTTCTTCATCAAGTTCACCATAAAGAAATGCAGTTTTTACATCTAGTTGATCAAGTTTCCATTTAAATTGCACAACTAAAGCAAGAATGCATCTTATAGTGGTGTATTTAACTACGGGGGAAAAAATTTCAGCATAGTCAACACCTTCCTTTTGGGTGAAACCCTTAGCTACTAGTCTGGCTTTATATCTAATATTATTAGTGCCACCTTCCCCTTCCTTTATCTTATAAATCCACTTGCAATCGACAAGTTTCTTATCCTTAGGCCTATCAACCAAAACCCAAGTCTTATTTTTATATAAAGAAGACATTTCTTCTTCCATAGCTTTTAACCATAGCTTAGACTCTTTGGAGTTTAAAGCTTCATTATAGGAGCTAGGGTCAGAACCAGTTTCTTCTTGGTAAGTGAACAGGGACACAAAGTCATCATTATTGAACCTGACAGGGGGTCTAATTTGCCTTCTATCTCTATCTCTAGTGAGTTGGTATTCAGCTAGAGTGTTGTCAAGGTGTTCATTTTGTTCAGGTTCAGCCACTAGAGGCTCATACACATTCTGATCAGCCACATCATTGTCAGTTTCTAGAGGGGCAAAACTATCATGATTAATTTTAATAGGCTCCACCTCAATTTGGACATCATTTTCAGTCAATTTCCCTTTTATCCCTTCTAGACATGGCATACAGGACTCGTTAAAAATGACATCCCTTCTTATTATAACCTTGTAACCCCTTTCCCCATTAACCCACAACTTGTAGCCTTTTACATTTTCAGCATAGCCCAAGAAAACACATTTTAGAGACCTAGGTTCAAGTTTCCCTATGTTTTGATGAGCATATGCAGCACAACCAAAGGTTTTCAAGTAAGAATAAATCACAGGTTTTTGTGTCCACACAGATTCAGGCACATCAAAGTTTAAAGCACTTGTAGGACTTCTATTAATTAGATATGCAGCAGTTTTAACAGCTTCACCCCAAAATAATTTTGGTAAACCTGAACTCAAAAGCATGCATCTTACTTTATTTAACAAAGTCCTATTCATTCTTTCTGCAGTACCATTTTGCTGGGGTGTGTAGGTTACAGTTCTATGTCTTAAGATGCCATGTAACTTGCAAAAATCATCAAACTCATAATTGCAAAATTCTAGTCCATTGTCTGTTCTTAAAGTTTTTATTTTTAAATCAGTTTGATTTTCAACTTGGGTTTTCCAGTCTTTAAAAGTAGAAAAAGTTTCATCTTTAGTTTTCAAAAGAAAAACCCAAATTTTTCTTGAAAAATCATCAATAATCAGCAAATAATATTTGTAACCAGACAAAGTAGGAGTGGAGGCAGGGCCCCACAAATCAGAGCGTAAGTATTCTAGAATTTGTTTAGATTTATGAGTACTAGTGGGAAAAGGTAATTTTGACTGTTTACCAATCAAGCATTGTTCACAGTTAGAAAATTCACCAATGTTTGATTTTCCAAATACACCCTTTTTATTAAGAGCTTTTAATCCTTTTAGACCAATGTGACAAAGTCTACTGTGCCAAAGTTTTGCAAGGTTGTATTTATCATCTAAAACTGCTGCAGACAGACCCAATAAAGGTTTTGCATTTAAAAAATATAGAGCATGTCTCTTTGGGATAGAAATGATTAAATCACTACCCCTAAAGATTTTTATCTGTCATTGACCCAACTTTATGTCAAACTCCATATCATCTAACATTCCTAAGGAGACCAGGTTTCTTTCTAGTTCATAGTTCCAACACCTTTAACTTTGCAGGTCATGTTGTTTCCCATGATAACTTGGCCCCCATTTGTCTTTTTCAGATTTAAAAAATAGTTTTTATTTGGGCACATGTGGAAAGAACAACCTGAGTCAAGAATCCATTCTTGATTTAGGTTTCTTTCAACATTAACAAGAACAAGACCATTGTCAATCTGATGTTTATCATAGGAAATCACAGCATTACCTTCACTGGTTTTCTTTTCTTTTAAATCATTTTGTTTCTTAAAACAGTCTTTAGCAAAATGACCTAGTCTCCCACAATAATAACATTTCTTTCCTTTTGCCTTGTTTTTAGATTTGAACTTATCAAAATTCCTTTTTACAGGCTCATTAGAAAATTTCGAGTGAAAGTTAGATTTCCCAACACTTTTGCTTTTCAGTAAGAGGTTTTCACCATGTTGGTTATTGATAGAATCAGATTTAAGTTCAAGAACCCTATTTCTCAAGGAGTTTATTATAACATCAGTGGTAAGTTTATCCCTACCATATTCTAGGGCATTCTTGAGGTCTTTGTGTCTATCACTAATGGAGTTTAACAACACCACAGCCAACTGATCTTCTGATAATTTTTCATCACAGTTGGCTAGATCCTGGGTCAATTTTGTAAACCTATCAAGATTTTCATCCAAATCTACAGTAGGGTTCATTTTGAAAGAGAAGAACTGTTTAAGTAAAAAACATTTGTTTGGCACAGTTTTAGGCTCATACTTAGCCTTCAATTTTGTCCACAGTTCTTCAGCAATTTTAGTTTCACCTATAGACCTGATCACATTGTCAGAAAGGTACAAGAAAATGGTACTCCAGGCCATCTCTTCTAATTCAGTTCTTTTAGTCTCAGTGAGTTCAGTAGGCCAAGAATTGTCAAGGGCTTTAGCACATTTTAATTGCATTAAAATCGCTTTCATTTTCTGGCTCCACATATTAAAATCCCCCCTCCCATCATACATGTGCACTTCAAACTTTGCAGTAGACATGACAAGAACACACCACAAACATGCACAGCACAAGTATGATTTCAAGAAACTCACAAAGGATGCAGTAAGGAGGAAGGAGGCGAATAGGTACACAAATGATTAAATCTTAATCACCAAAACACACAACCAATATTTTCAAGCAGTGAATATGCAAACACAGAGTATGCACAACTAGAGGATATAAGAGACAGAGATATCACTTCCTAGGCCTCAACTAACTTCTCCAGCAAGACCTTCCAATTGTACTCCTCAACGCGTTGTAATCTCAGATTCCCAAAACTTCAGGAGTCTTAGGACAAAGACCAAGCACTTGAGGTATGGTAGTACAAGGTAAATCAAGGGAAAAAATTAGGAGTCTCTATAGTGAGAAAGTACTAATTTCAGAGAGCAGGAAAGATCTCACCAAAGAGTTCGAAAAACAAACTCAAGTTCCACCAGTCATAGTTCACAATCGTTTGGTGCAGTTTCAATGAATCCAGTTTAATCGAGCAATCACAGAGTTCCAGTAGCCCACCCAGATTGCTCTGATACCACTGAAATGAATTAAACATTCAAGATTAACCAAGATTCAACCACAACAAACAATAATAACAAATCTAAATGCGAAAATAACGAATCAACACAAAGGATTTCTTTTTGGCCGAAGCCCCAGAGGTTCGGCGACCACATCTAACGCCTAATCCCCTGTTGAGCATCCATTGAAAATGGATAAAGCTCGGTTTCACTATAATAGCCAAAGAACCGGTAACAAGATTACAAGATTGTCCAGAAATATTCACAACAATAAACCACTAAGACTTATCTTGTAAAAGATCACACCGAACGACGCTATTCCACTAAGGAATCGGACAGATCACGAAGGCCCTTCTCCGGACAGAAACTCCCTTCAACGATTCACACAGAATCGCACACACCCATGTACAGATTTCACAATACACAGCATAAACCCAAACACTAGAGCAGATTATAGCACCTTTCTATCAACCCTAATCACTAAGAAAAGGAGAGTTCACGCAGAGAGTAGAAAGTAGAGAGAAGAAGGAGAGACGGACTTCAAAACCCCAAAAATTTTCGCCTTCTCTCGAGAGTTGTGGCCAGACTAAAGGTCACACCACAATATATTGGAAGTCTCTAGAAAAACCCAATCAAACGGGTATAAAGGCAGCACGTGTCACAATCCAAATCAAGACCTCCACTAAAAGAAGTGCAAACTTGAGAAACACGATTTTAATTAACTTGTTTTGGAAGCACACTTTTATCAAGAGTAAGGTCACGGGTTCGAAACCCAACACTATTGTATTCTGCTTCTTCTTCAGTCATGCTTTCAACACGGTCAGAGAGAACTGGGTAGCACTTCTCAGAAACTGAACTATCATCATTGCTACTCCTTACAACCAAATTGTCAGGGGAAGAAACATTAGGGACAAAAGGAGCATAACCTTCACTGTCATCATTTGAGGTTTTGAATTAGGACCTTCGTAGTTAATTCCTCTAAACACCACCATAACACTTCCAGACCTCCATATAACAAGCCCTCTTGTTCAGCGCTGATTTGAGAGGGTAATTAGAATTTATTTTATTTATTCTACTTGTATTCCTACTTGTTCAACTGAAACAACAAGAGGGTAAAACATCAGCAATGAGTAACTAAAAGTTCTTTCTTGGACCTCATTACACTGGAATAGGAGTAATTACATAGTTATCATTTCAATACGCAGAACCATTCATTGGTTCAATTAAAGACATCACTGCAAACATATGAACTCCTAATTTTATTAACATATAATTTTTCACGCGTCAATAAAGCAATCCATTTATCCATTGATGTTTTATGGAGAGTTTAAATGAGGTAACATCTTCATGTCTTATTTTGCCTTTCTTGTAATTCTAAAATTTGGGAGTGTTCTTGCAATTTGTTTTTTATTTTTCTTTTCTTTTGTTTCATTTAAATAGAAAGGTATATTTGTCTTTTTACAACTTTTAATTGAGAAAATTGATGAAAATAATGATTTTCGCAATAAAATTGAAAATAAGAGTGAAAGTGTCAAAAAATTGAAAGATAGAAACGTTTTGCACAATAATATTGAAAGATATGAACGTTTTGTGCTAATTACCCTTTTAATACTTTATTTGGACTTATTTGTATTTTTTAAAAAAATTTGGGAATATGATTGCAATTTGTTCTTTAATTTTTTTTTTTTTTTTTATTTAAATAGGAGGATACATATTTCTCATTTTTTATTATTTATTGAGAAATTTGATGAAAGGGATGATTTCTGTAATGAAATATGAAAGTATGGGTAAAAATGCTAAAAAAGGAAATGTAGCGACGTTTTGCACGATAATATTGAAAGGTAATGACATTTTGTATTAATTACCCAAATCTTTTTATGTAGCAAAGAAATGCACCCAAGGAGAAAAGTGTTTGCAATTGAAGTGAGCCAAGGAGCCGAGTTTGGGCTACTAATTGAATACCCGCATATAGCTTCTCTATCGATAATAATAAGGTAGCTGGCGCCTTTCAAATTTTTCGGGAATCCATTTGAAGGACAATTTGAGCACCTAAATGTTCACATTGACGTCAGTGTCAAGATTGAAAGCATAGATTGTGATTCCATAAGAGGGCCTTAGGTTGGGGACCATTATTGCAAATATACTTTTAATGCATACCCTTAACACAATCATGATTTCTAATTCTTTTCTATTCATTTCTTATTTTTCATTTTTGTTGGGGGAGGGGGAGCACGATGTGGATAGTGAGATACCAAATATAGAGAAAAAAAAACGATTTGTATATTATAGCACCATTAGAACAATTCTCCTTCTATAGTGTGTGTGTGTGTGTGTTTGTTCTTCGTTTTTTGATCCTTGAATATAATCATTAGTTGAGAATAATGGTATTGAAGTCCTCTTTCGGCTACTTTTCTTTTGGAATGAAGCTTCAGAAGGAGCCATTGAATTTTTCTCTTTCTTTGAATTCTTAAATACCATCCCAATTCATTCACTTTCTTTTGATATTTGAATATTCTCCCCGCTATCACACACTTTTCTTTGTCTAAACTCTCTTGTGAGAAAATCTGCAAAAACGTTTGATTGTCCTTGTATATATAATATTTCAAAATCAAAACAGGACAAAATAGTCTATCATCTTGGAAATATTTGTTTTGAAACAAAATTTTTTTTACGTCTTTTTGTAAAACATCTTTTCAAACTCTACAATCAATTTTTAAAATATTTTTTTTATTAATTAAATCATCTTTCAAATTTTGAAACACATAAAACTATCGAAATTTTTATTTTTTTATGTTGAACAATTCCTTTGAAGGTCAGTCCACAATCCACTATGAAACCTAACCATCTGTTTCATGATTTGACTCTTTTGAAATCTGTTTTAACACTTCACTATACCCTATATCTGAAGCATCAGTTTCAACAATAATAGAGATAGTAGGGTCTAAAATTGAAAGATAGTGAATACTTTTGACATCAAGCTTAACTTTTTGAACAACTAAAGTATGATCATTACTCCATGGTAATGGATTTTTCTGTAGGCTTTAAAAATGTGGGGCACAAATTTGACGTACACTTTTGACAAACTCGACCACATAATTGACACGGCTTAAAAAGTGCTGCAACTTTTTTTATCTAGAATTTCATCTAAAAATTTATCAGCAAATTCTAGACTCATTTGAATTGGCATAAGTGTTACTAGGTATATGTAATGACCTAGAAACCTTATACGAGTTTGACAAAGAACAACATTTTTTTTGTAAAAATTGTTAATCCATTGTTTTTTATGACATGAATAAATGTATTAAGATGCTTGAAATGATGTTCTAAGCTTTCAAAATATATCAAAATGTCATCTATATAAACCATAATGAAATTTTAATAAGAGTTGAAAATATCATTCATAATTTTTTGAAATTCCGAATGAGCATTTTTGAGACCAAAAGACATAAGATTCCATTCATATTGACCAAATTAAACATTGAAAGCAAGGTTTTTATTTTATTTTATCTATCTTCTTCTTTAATTTGAATCTATCAAAAGCCAGATTTCATATCAAATTTAGAGAAGATAATAGCTTTAAGTAATCTGTTTAGCAGATCTTTCTTTTGAGGTAATGGATATCGAATCCATTGAAAAACTTTATTGAGAGACTTATAATTGATAACGAGTCATGGAGCACCTCGTTCAATTTCAGCAAAATTATTGACATAAAATGTCAAGCAACTCCATTGGGATTTGCTTGGGCAAATAAGATTCTTTTCTGTTAAATCATTGATTTCCTTGATACAAAAAATAAGTAATTCCTTATTCATTTGAGTAAGACGAGATTTAAATCATTGATTCATGAAAATCATGAACGTAACGAAAAAAAATAATATGTTTCTTTCTATTCCAAAATGCATTAGGAATAGTTGAACATATTTCATTTTCAATTTATTTTTGAAAATTTGAAATTTTCTCGTTGATTAAAGAATTTTGTAATTGTTCATCTATTTTTTGAAATTTAATTTCTTCTTTGAGAGATTATGATTCTTTTTGTAATTAATATTATTGACCATTTTTGAAATTGTTGCTTCTTTCAAATAATTAATATCTTTAAAAGAAAGAGGATTTGTAAATTTGAAAAATATTTCTTGATCAATTTTATTTTATTATTTTATTTTATTTTTGTATTTAATCATTTTTCATTTGCTTGAAAATGATAAATTTGAATAATAAAAGGTGTATCAAAAATTACTTCTTAATCTAAATCTTTTACCAAATGGAATATATTTTTAAAAAATATATTTGAATTGCAAACATGGCATTTGAAAGTTTATATTGAATATTGAGCTATTGTCACTAGCACCATAAAAACGCTCAGTAATTTTTTTCAAAATATGTCATGGGGATTAATCTTTTCCTAATACAAATTTGATAAGTTTCGGAGTCAATAAGAACTCTATAAGTAAATTTGAATTCTTTATTGACTATAATAGTCATCTTAGAATACCATTTTTGAAGCTGAATTCGATTAATAACATTGACCTTTTCATTATCAAATTGATGAATTGAATGATAAGCATGAGAAATATCCCCATCAGAAGAGGATTCTGAAGAAGATTTTTGCTTAGATTTTTTATTAGAATTGTATTCTTGTTCTAATTTCTTAGCTTTTAAGAATACAACTTCCATACGAACATCTTTCATTTGAAGTTCAAGAGTTGAGATTTCATAATATTTATTTCTGATTTTAAATCAAGACTAGAAGATTTTGAAACATTTGAAGATTCAGTTTTAAACCTATTTAATATATTTTGCATATTAATTGATTCTACTAATTTTGAAGGAAGAAGAGAACAAAACTTCGTCTTAAGTTGAGGATTTTCAATTTTTTTTCAATTGTTTCTGGAATAAGTTCTTCTTTTGTAAGAATATTTATGGTTTTACAACCACAAACTTCTTTATCTTGACTTGAAGAGGAAGATGAATTTGAACTAGTTTCAACATCAGAATCTTTTTGATGTTGATATACTTGTTCAATATTATATTCAAATTCTTTATCTGAACTTGGATTGATCAAATTGAGAAGTTCAAGTTTAATATCTTCATTAATTTGAAAATTATTAATTTTTTCCTTCATGGGACATCTATTTGAATACACTTCCAACAGGTAATATTAGAAGATTTTGAATTTTTAAAATTCTTTTTCTTAGAAAACTTTTAAAAAAATAAAATTAGAAGGATAAGATTTTTGAAAAGATTTTATTTTTTGAAAATATCATTTTTTTCTTGCTCATATGAGAAGGAAAACTTTTCCATTTCAATTTTGAAGAATGACAAATGATTTTCTTTTTCAAAACCATATTGTTCACGGAATGATCCAAGTTCCTTTCGGCTTTCATATCTTTCTGATTTTAATTTCACTTTAAGTTTGAGATCATTACATAATGCTAATCCTTCATTATTGAAAAAATTAATAGGTTCACCGTAAGTTATGAGAGCATAGGGAATAGTATCATTATGTTAAGTTAAATTGAATTGAATTTGTGACTGTTTCTGTGAAGAAAGATAAATTGTATTATTATGGTCTTGTAAATATTACAATGTAGAAGACCCTATTTATAGGGTTACAAATAACTGTACAAGGAAATAAATATAAAAGGAAATATTACACAATCAACTACTAAGAAAAATAATCTTACACTAAAAGGAATTATTACAATGGAAAATATTCCATATTATATTTACATATTTAACACCCTTCCCTCAAATTCAATATGGGGTAGAATATTGAGTTTGAAGAAATCGATCCAATCAAATATTCCAAATTGAAGAACTCCAAACACTTGAGGTCTTTGTCATTGTTGATGAGGATAATTGACTTTTTGTTTGCTGGAAGAAAATATTTGATGGACGTTTTTATTTTGTTTTTTTGTTTTTTTCCTCTAGTTTGTTTAAGAGGCAGGGAGAGTGCCGGTAAAATTCAAGGTATTGACCCTCCAAAGTTTAAAGAAAACCTCTACTTCGTTTAAGAGGCAAGAGGAGTGCCCGTAAAGTTCAAGGTATCGACCCTCCAAAGTTTTTTTTTTTTTTTTTTTTTTAACATAAAAAACCTCTAATTTGTTTAAGAGGCAGGGGGAGTGCCGGTAAAGTTCAAGGTACCGACACTCCAAAAGTTTTTTTTTTTTTTTAACATAAAAAAATCTCTAGTTTGTTTAAGAGGCAGGGAGAGTGCCGGTAAAGTTCAAGGTACCGACCCTCCAAATAAAATAGAATTAAATTTCCAAGAAAAGGAAAAAAAAAATAATATATATATTTTTTTGTAATTCATGTTTCTAAAAAAAGGATAGAATTATTGAAAAGTTAGAAAACATGACCACTCATTATTTGAGAGTTTCTTTGTCGAGAACTTCGAGAATGAGTTGTAAAGTGACGACCCGACATTGTTGAAGTAGTTGCAGAAGACTTTTGAGCCATCTCTTTCAAGTTACTGCCATTGTGCTTTTAAAGTTTTTTTTTTTTTTTTTTTTTTTTTTTTTTTTTTTTTTTTTTGCAAGTTTAACCCAAGACCAAGTTAAACTTGCTATGATATCATGTGAAGAAATATAAAAGAATGTTCTGATACCATGTGAAGAAATATTCAAGAATGCTCTGATACCATGTGAAGAAAGATAAATTGTATTATTATGGTCTTGTAAATATTACAATGTAGAAGACCCTATTTATAGGGTTACAAATAACTGTACAAGGAAATAAATATAAAAAGAAATATTACACAATCAACTACTAAGGAAAATAATCTTACACTAAAATGAATTATTACAATAGAAAATATTCCATATTATATTTACATATTTAACACTTTCTGCAAAGAGTCTTAAGAAGTCCAGAAATAAATCTTTCTTTCCAAATAGATTGATTACAATCTTCATGACTTTGTACCCTGGTTATACACATAGTTTTATACCGGCGAAAATCAAGAAGTTTTGGACATCTAAGATTCATAAAAATCTCAGAAGAACTATCATGAAGATGAGTAAGAGTTCCAATAAAATGTTGAGTATTGAATAAATAAGAGTATTGAACATATCACTTTCTCCCTGAGAATTTACTGCACTTCGATAGTGATCCTATCTTCAGCAGTTAAATAATGAGTCCACCAGTTTCTTAATTGTCCAGTAAAACCTTGAACTAAATTTGACATAGCACTATAAGCAGATGTACCTCTACCAATATATGCAGCATAGTAGATTGCCATATTTTCAATGAAATTGATAATTTGATATTATGTCTTACCATCAAGATTCCATTCAATTAGTTCATCACCATTGTAGGAAACTGGATGTTTCTTCTTTTTCTCATATAGCATATCAGGATAAGGACGGAAATAATAATTTTGAAGACTTGAGTTTTGACCTTTTAATTTATTGATAGAAGGTTATTCATTTTCAATAAATTGATTTTAAGATTTTCAAAATTATCAACTGTATTAATATTTTTAGATGATCCTAATTTTGTAATTTGTTTTTGCTAGTTCTTGCAAAATACTGGATTCATTAGACAAAGTCTCTTTACCCAGTTTTGGAACAAATTTTGATTCTGTCAGTTTAAAAATTAGAGGTTGTGTTTCATCCTTCTTGGATGAAGATGCCTCAGACTCAGAATTGGCTTCAATTCTAGATAATTGAAAACACATTGGAGAACAATATTAGTATAATTATGTCTGAGATCGAATATTTTTTTATATCTTTTGCCGTAGTTTCAGATTCTTTCAGATTCTTCTGATCTATCAGCTGGAAGTTGTTTGATAGGAGATGCAATTATTTCAATGTTTCCATGAGAAATAATTATTTGTTGCATCAGAGGGTGTTCAAAATGAAAACTTTTACCTGAAGGATTTTTTTTATTTTTTTATTTTTTTACACGGGTATTTTGTATAGACTTTTTAACAATATTTTTGCCAAAAACTTTGAAATATGTTCATTCATAAAAACTTAAATCGTTAGAAGAATCATAAGATTCTACCCATAAAGATTTAATTTCATCTTTCGAAAACATTGATTGAAGAGTTTGGCGAAAACTTTTGACTGAAGGGGTTTGATCAGTTTTAAATTCATTTTTTCTATCGACTGCAGAAGAAATGATATTACATTGATGATCTAACCTTTCAATGGAATTGGAAGTATATCAAATGAAGTTGGTGAACCAGGCTCTATGATTCATTATCTTTATCAGATAATGTTTGGAGTAAAATCAACTCATTTTAACTTATACGAAGAATTTGAAAATCAAGAATTTTCAAAGAAATTCTTAGATCTAGAAGAATAAGATCTTTGAAGATTGTTTGATGAAGATCCTCTGTCAAAAATAACTTTGACATGTCCATCAGGAAATGAAATAATTTGATCAGGGATTGATCTGGTAGGAATAGGAATTGGGGTTTGAGCATTCTCAAAATTTCATTCTAGTTCTCTAGGTTGAGATTTCATGGTATCCTTTTGGAAATCATCGTATTTGAATGAAGAAGATTGACCTCCACAAAAAGGCTTTCGTCTTTAGGAGATGAGTGAAGAGCTCGAATACTGACTTTGAGTGTTCTTAAGCTTATAATATATTCTATATATTACAACAAAAGCTTTTGAATGATCATCAATATCAAGATTTTCTGTTTGAATATGAAGATTAAGAGCTTTAAGAATACCTCCATCATTTAAATTAATTGTAAAATTTAGATAACAATTTGAAAATATTGGACCACTTTTTAAATTTGATTCCAAAAGAGATAATGAATTTTCAAATTTAAGCAATCTCTTATCTTAAAGAGTTAAGAGAATAGGAATATCTAAACCAAGCCGAGAGAAAGGTTTGACAGTAATTTGAATTAATCCTACATGAAGATATTTAAATTTCTTCCTGTGAGATTGAATAGTTTCTTTTGAAAAAAGATTATTTGAGCAGATTGATGCTTAATAGCAATCGTTTACTCAAGTATTTTGATAACATAATCTTGATGAAAGTCAAACTTTCCTATTTCATAGATAGAATTTTTATCTACCTTTGGAATAGTCCAATTTTGTAATATTTGTTCAATTTTTGCAATTTGAAGCTCATGAGAATTAAATGTGTTTAATGCAGATGCATTATTTCGATCTATTTCTTCCTCATCATTAGTTGTGTTTGAAATATTTTTAGATCTACTACTAGATCTCCTACCAATTTGAAAAAGAAGACATAATTAAATGAAAATGAAATTATAATAAATTACCACTATATATGTAGTGCTACAGGATTGACTCACTCTTGCAAAGCCTACAACGGGACCACCCTTACGCCTACCCCAGCAACACGGCTGACGAACGCTATTCAACATAGATCCATAAAAGAACCAATTTCTCCTTTGACACTGTACCTTTTATGAAAATTTACTGGAATCTACACACATGATAGAATTACAAGGCTTATACAGTTCATCTATTCAAGATTATATTACCTTCTACACAAATTTAAGAAAAATCCCATCACAGGAGAAAAAAATGGAACGAGTTTTGTCAAGGAATGGTTACTCTTCTGCTCAAGCTAGGAAATGAGTTTAATATTTCCTGTCCGATCTCGTTTACCTTGTTGAGAAGAAGTTCCTGCTCCATCTCTAGCTGAACCATGTAGTCTACTTGAGTTTCGTGCAAACTTTCGAGTTCACTTAATGACTTCGAAACTCCTTCAAGATCATCATCGTCTACCAACGACTGAAGCTTGATCATCATTTGCTTCACCTAATCAAATCCAATATCGAATATGAGATATGGTATTAGAAATGAAAACTCAATCAACATTTACTAAGGGCTTGCTTGGGATAGTTGCTGCTTCTACTTTCTGTAGAAGATTTTCATGAGGAACTCACATTGAGCAGCTTCCTCTAAAATCCATTTTAATCAGTCAAAGTACTTCAAGAAAATCATTGAAACGGACTCAAAAACAGCTTTTGGCTTTTCAAAAGTCATGTCAAACCAGCCATAAGATATGGTGACGGTAGTCACCTGATCAGAAATTTGATGGTGCATTTTAGCTGGAGATAGTTCCGAGCCTGAGCTAGGTTTCTTCAATTCTGGATTTTTTCGCGTAATTTGAATATGGATCTCGCCCCGTTTTACTCCTTGAAGTGGTATCCATTTGTCAGCCATCTCATTCGGAGACAACATCTGGTATTCGACTCCACAATCTCCTATATTTGATGTGGGCAACAAAGCATTATGATCTTTTACATGCAACTCCAGGGGACTACCATCATCAGGAAATTCTAAGGTCTGATGCCATTTTGGATTCAGAGTTTTATACATAATCTGCAAGGACATGGCAAAGACAGTCGATGACAAAAGAGGTGACAAACTACAAGAAAGAATAGGCCTTAGTCACGCTCGTCTAACCTTAGTACTTCTCCTTAAGTTTCCGTAGTGTACTCTCACATATGGATCACTTGTTCCACTGAGATCAGCAGCAACAAGATCTCTCGCTTCGATTAGAACAAGTTCAATCCAACCATCACCTGAACTTGCATGCGAACTCTGGAGAATGCCAAAACACAAAAATAATCATATAAAGATTTCACTAGCTAGCTATTGAATGGTGAACGGCATTAAATCACAATGGAATCTTCCTATCAGTCTAAGCTTAGGGCTTGGCTAAGTTTTAGAAACAAAAGATTTTTACTTATTTTTAAGCTTATCCAAACATGCTTACCCCAAACCACAATAAACATTGAGAAATGTACACTCCAAAATAAGCATACCTTACTTCCTTCATAATCTTCGACTCTCACTGCTTCTATTTGAAGCCGCAGCTCTCCAGAATTCACTTTTTCGAGGGGAATATTAACATCTCTTTTCATACCTTCTATAAGACCTTCCAAATTGACTCGTGCACTACCAATGCTCTCATCTCCAAATGTTTCTTCTTGGTAACACTTTATCTTCAAATATTCACCTCCTCCTATTTCATCAAATTTGAACTTCCGATTCCAGACTGGATTTGAAGTATATGAGACGGTTTTGGTTCTTTTGGAAGCCTGTGAATAAACATATACATCAATGGAGTCAAAGTTGTTCGATTAAGTACATACATAGAAGTGATCCAGTATATCCAGATACAACATACATGACCGTGTTGTACTACATTAACAGGTCTCACCAACATTTTTTCAAATTGAAGGTAATGGACCAAAGTTTCGTTCGATTAGAATTGATTAATTAAAAGTTTAAATGACAGTAAGATGCACAGAAATGAAGAAAAATGAGATCTATACCTTCCCATAATACAATTTAACATAAGGGCCAGATTTCCCAGTTTTGTCCTTCACAATAAGGTCCTTCCCTTCAACCACAGTTATGCAAATTTTCCTTCCAGTTTTTGAGAGAGAGATTGATGCCCCGTCTAGTGAATTCTGAGAGCTCTGATTGAAACTAGACAAGCTATGGGAACCATCCGCAAACTGCCACTCTTTCAATACAAGTTTCACTGTCAACTGCAAGGAGGTTTTGATCAAAGAGGTTTGTTTATCAGCAAAAAGTTCAAAAATATAGATTTTATAATACGGTATGAATATATGATGAAAGAGAGTTGTACACCCAAAAAAAATTTAGTTCACATTATGCAGTTTTTATTAAAAGTAGACTAGTTGTCGTAACAAAAGAAACAGCACAAATCTGGTGGCAAAGCAAGGTGATTGATGGTTGTGTAGTTATCATAGAAGTTGCGGATTTGTTCATTGCATCAGAGGATGTTGTTTTGGAGTACAATTAAAAGAGGGGCCTGCTGGGTGGGGAGGGGGGTTGCGGTGGTTGGGTGGTAGATGTGCAAAAACATTGATTAGCACCATATGCCGTGTCCACCAATAACAATGGGTGGATTTGGATGGATATTGCCCTACTAAGACATCAAAATATCAATTTCTTAATTTACTGCTGGAAAGGTGTTTCAGAATGAGTGGATGGTCTAAAATCAGATGCCTTCAAATATAATGTAGATAGAGAAATTGGACATTTAGATTTCTATAGCCATAGTAGTTAGTGAGCCACAAGAAAACGGATTAAAACATACCTCCCCTAAATTAACCCCCTCAAACGGAACATTCATTTCAATTTCTTCTCCACATAACTCAGCACGCTCGGCAATCACGGTGGAATCAGGTCCCGTCGCCCAATATATGGTTGAATCATCCGGAGAATATCTCATCTGTATTGATTAGGTGGAAGAGGTAATGTTAGAAAGTGTCGAAACAAGCTAACACAACATCAAATGCTGAGAACCTAATCTTCCTCTGCAAAACAATCTACGATGTACTGTCTCTAAGAATTGAGGAAACATGAATTACAACATATAATTGTTCACTTTGTTCACAATACTGAACAGAGTTTTGCATAATCCTTTTTTAATAACCGAAACTTTTCTTGTTAAAATTGTATCAAACTGAAACGATAAAAACTCAAACTTTCTAAATCACATCGCATAACCTCAAATTGGATACAACTGACAATAAAAGACCACACCTTAATTTCACAGCTTCTAAGGTAGTCATATTTCACACCGCCAGGAGTGCATTCATAAAGATGGAATCTAAGGATTCCTACATTGTCATGTAAGATCATATTGAATGCTGAGTCCCATTTAGGATTAGATCCTGTTCTAACATTTGTTCTCCTCGTTAATTTTTCAAGTTCAATCTCCACAAATGTCTGCAGCTCTTTGTTTTCAAGTTGATCCTCTTCATTAGAATCTATTACCGAACACTTGTGTCTTCTGAAGGGGCTTCCCTTCCAACTACTCCTACAAATTTTTCTAGCAGAGAGAACTGTGATACATAGTACACCACCTACAGCTTTCTTCTGCAAGTCAGAAGATGGCAAAGCGAGACACTGGCGACGAGGTTCGACCATTCTCTTCCTTAATGTATCGGTGGCAAGTTTAACCTGTGAAACAATATAAGTGAAAATGGTGAATGAATATTATGAAGCACACATGCACGAAAAGAAGGGAATATGAGGAACTCCGCGATAGTTAGATTCTGACAAGTTTTAGCACGTTTAGAGTAAGATGCCTTTCCTACTTTGTACTAGATAGCTGTTGAAATTATTAGAGGTAGAATCCATGGTCCATTAATTTTAGGCCCTGTTTATCCACTCCCAAAACAGCCCTCAAACTCACTTTAGCCACTTCCTGCAAAAATCATCTCCAATCACTGCCAAATTTAGTCAGGAAATGAAGCCCACGAAAAGGAATTTTTTCCTCATGTTAATTACTCTTTTCCCTTTACAAAAAACAGGAAAGAACATACTAGTTCTGCTATTGAGGTGGAAAATCTAAGGATTAAAAATGAGACAAATTTTCAGAAGGATTTCAAGCTCATCTTTTATAGATTAATTATACAGCTGATTATTCATCAACTCTCCAATGCCAATGATATCTAACTATAATGTGAGAAAACAGTATAGTTGAATCAAAATAGAAACAAGAAATGTTGATTGCTACTTAAAACTGAATATTGTGTTTGTATGAAAATCTAATATGTAATAAAATGAGGACAATTACCAGCCATGAAGAAACGCCCGGTAGTTCCGTCACAGGTAAAGATTGGCTTCCACCACTACCGAAAGCAACACCAATTCTCACCTCTGGAGTCGATAAAAATGAGTACAGAATAGCTTCTCCATCTAGAATTGGCATCAAAAGAAGCTGCAAAGTAGAAATTTGAAATTACTATTTCACAGAATAACAATTTCTATTTCGAAGTTATGAAAATGGCTATAAACAAGATGCAACATGTCAGAAGTTTTAACTCAAAAACGTGATAAATAAACAGAACACATAAGTGCATAGAAAAGCATCCTCTTAGTTAAGCAAGTTGAAGAATGAAGCTATGACTAATCTTTTGTTTTTCTGCGCCAACTTATCTTTAAGCTTCCGTTTGGATGAAAATTAATATATGGTTTATAAATTCAGTCAAAAGTCAAACATTAATTTCAATCACACATTCATAACTATTACTTATTATTATTCACATATTTTGTGGGACCTACTGCTATTCCTGTTTATAAACCAATTATAAATTTGCCAAACGGAGGCTAATAAACAAGGCTTGCAGGGAAATCTTTGAGTTTCAATATATCATCTGATGCTTAAGAAATAGCACAAATAGTACACCACGGATAGTGAGAAGCGAATAGCCTTTTAAAAGGGGGGAGCAATCTTGTAACACACTCATGCCTAGGGCAACTGTGTAATTATTGGTGGTAGAAGTTGAATTTAACCGAACATTCAAAACAAAGAAAAGAAGGAACCGAGAATAGGTGGTACTTCTCCTATACTCCCAAGGATTCTTAATGTTATATTTTCTAAATTATAGTCATCAATATGAATTACTACACTTCCATGCTGAGTGGAGCTAAGCAGCAACTTAACAGTGAGCAACAACTAAATTGATAAACAAAATCCATACATGATCAATCTGATGTCCCAAATATAAATATAATTGTATTATAAAAATTAACATGAAGTACTGATGAGAGACGACACTTTCCCCAACATTAGTCCGAGAAATGATGTGAAAATAAGATAAAATAAGGTTACATACATCACCCTTGACGTGGATGCTATTGATGACAATCCGAGCTGTTCCCGAGAATGGCTTTGACAACTTAGCAGACAACATGATATTTATTTCAGTTGTGTCCCAGTCAAATCCCAAACGCATAATTCGCTGTTTTCATATGAAGTGTTAGTTTATATTTTCACCATGGATATAAAATAAAAGGGACAAAGGATTTAAGGATCATATATGCACAAGAAATGCAACATATATTAACGTAGTATGAAATAAACTAGAGTATCGGCAGTAGGAATGAGAAAAAAACAATGGTTCTCCAATATCACAGTGAATAAGAGTGAATAAAATTTTTGCAGTCACCATCGCCTCCTTTAACCTAAGTATAATCTTGCATCCGATAGATATTTAACAGCCAAGGGAGGAAGTAAATAGCTGACGGCTGATATGCAAATACCCAACATGTGAAAGTTTTAGGGAATAAACTACAAATTCTACCTTGAGTTTGCACTTGTAAACTAAAATGTTGTACCTTAATCCGAAATTTACATTGTATCCAATCTTTATTATGAGGTGGTTCATATTTCTCCCTTACTGTATTTAATTATTTATTAAAATATCGTATCTATTTTCATGGTTGACATAGAAGATATATAGTATGAAGGTATGAAGGTATAGTCGCTTCACTAGATCAGCTTCTTCTTTCAGATATGTATGTGAATCTCTAAAAGCATATCATATCCATAATATATATACGAAAATGGAATACGGTCTATCAGGCATTGCTCATATTAAAAAAAAAAGAGTAATAATCTTACTTTTTCTTTCCAAAATTGAATATGTTGTTCAACTTGAAGAATGTGAACTAAAGATACATATCAAATTACAACTAACACAGAAACGAGACCTGTTTGCCCGAAGTTGCCCACTGGACTCCATAAAGTCCTAATATAGGAGGACGTGAACCTAGTGAAAATCCTTGTAATTCAATCTTCTCCTATAGAAATATTGGCATTTTATCAGTTATCATTTTGATACTTCAAAACCAATGATAGACAATAAATTATTAGCGTAATATAGAAGAAAAAAGAAAACTTACTATTAGCATTGGTTTTCGATGCTTCAAGCGTCTCTGCACATATACAAAGGGAAGACAATAAAGCAATAGCGATTGAAGTAACAGCTCACTTTTATGCTCACGAGAGAAAGGGATTGTGAAGGATAAACTCGCATGCAAACAATGACTTTAACACCTTTATCCAATCCATGAATATAGAACCATATAACCAGTCCATAAATGCATGGAGAGCAGAATAGTTACCTCAACAATAGACGAGACTCTTGAAGAAAGCATTGGGCTGATATAATTTGGCCACACATCAAGTAATAACTTGTTCAGCCATTCACACTGTTCTAAAGGTGTTACTGGCTGTGTACATAAAAGAGGAGCAAAATATTGATTATGAAATAAACGAAATATGCGTGCGCGTATTTTATATATATATATACCGCACAATGAAGATGAAACAACAGTTACCGAAGTCTGTAGTGTCACTTGCATCCATTTCTTATTCAAATCTTCCACTAGATTTCGACGTTGATAACTTCCATACTGAACAACAAAAAAGTCCACATGTCATGTAACAGTCATCTACGTTATCCTTCCATTCTACTCGAAGAATCAAAAGAGGAAACTTTAAATAGAAAATATGTGATTAAACAAATTTTGGCACCAGCATATGAGTTACGTAGTTTTTAGGCACTCATAATCATAACTATTTCCTTTTCTGTCTAAACTTGAAACAGGAAAATATATATATATATAGTATCTCCTATAGAATGTTTCCCATGACAGATTTTATTCAGTTTCCTCATTTCGATCTTTTAAAGAACATTTATAGAGAGAATGTGTTTAGTCGTGAATTTTATCCAGTTTCCTCAATAATTTGTAAGAATAAAAGTTTCAGGCACATTATAGATTGTGAAACCACAAGATAAACGACTATTACTTAGGAACATGAAATTAACATCTTGGGCACAATATAAAATGTTTCGGACTGTAAACCAAGTACCAAAGAAATAAGTACCACATTTTCACTGCTTTGGAGTAGTAAAGACAGGAAGAAATTGAATTAATTTGTAATGGGTTCGGCTGCATGAATAATTTTGCAGTCAAATTTATATATAGCCACATTTACCGAAAAATCTAATAAAATCAACTTTTTTTGCTAGATTCTTAAGCTATTAAAGACAAAAGATAATCAAGCAAATCCATTTATTTGAGTTTTCAGATTTAATGACTAAGCTGTCCTATTTCAATTGCATTCACAAGTACTGCAATATACATTTATTTCAAAACTTTGGAATTAAAATAGACTGTAAAGTTTTTAAAAGATCAGGACGCGCGCGCGCACGCACACAAAAAATAAATGAATAAAAATGAAATCTACTATTCATAATATGTAATTAAATCAAGAGAACGTAAGTGGAATAAAGCTTATATTTTCAAGTGCATATAACTTGTTTGACAATATGTCCATATTTTTTATTGGTCACTAAAGTTTAAAATGTCGAGTTTTAGTCACTAAACTTAGGTCAATATCTTCAATTGCTCGTTGAAATTTAAAATATCGAGTTTTGACCATTGAGCTTTGGAAAATGTTGTACGTTACTCACTAGTATAAATGTTAAACTTTGAAAAAATGTTGAGTTTACAATGTCTAATATTTTTCAATGTTCGGGGGCCAAAACTCGATATTTTAAACTTAGGAAGCAATCGAAGATATAGACCTCAATTTAATGATCAAAACTCGATATTTTAAACTTGAATGACCAATCAAAATGACTAAAAAAAATATGGACCTAAGTAGACTGACAATTGGAACAATTAACTCTAAGATTTACTATTATTGCATTTTCAGCAAAG
This sequence comes from Osmanthus fragrans, assembly GCA_019395295.1. NCBI lineage: Eukaryota > Viridiplantae > Streptophyta > Magnoliopsida > Lamiales > Oleaceae > Osmanthus > Osmanthus fragrans. Next base: position 986,992 of record JAEDXY010000043.1, on the reverse strand, counting down.
AATTGGCTAAAGAATGATCAAGAAACTTTCAAAAGGGTTCTTGAAATTACCTGAATTGTGACCCATACAGCTATAGCAATAGAAACCCAATTTGAGAGAGAAAAGAACCACTTCTCAATTGCCCAAAAAACAAACAGAACTGGAATTACCAAAGGAAGTGGAGGCTTTTCAACCCACAATTTGTTCAAGAATTCCACTGCCTCATTCAAGTCAAAATTCCTCTTCTTTATTCTACCCATCTAAATACAATCTATTAAATTAAATAGGGCAAAAAATAAATTCACATTCCTGAAAACCAGCTTGACTTGCCAAGAATCATGGCTTCTCGTCACATTCTTGGAGGATAAAATATCAGGACTCAAGAAAAACCAAGGAGCAGAATCGACCCTTTTCCGAAATTAAAGAAGAATAAGCAAGTATTGCAAAAATTATCACTTAACCGTTGAAGATACGAGGGGATTCTTCCAGTGTTCTTAATTAGCAGGCGGAGAGAAATCTGAGTCAACGAAAACTTTAGCTAAAAAGGGAGAAGTGCTACATTATCACTTATCAGGGCCACACGGTTGGCCCCCTATGGCGAACAGGCCACTGATCGTTTAGAATTTTTCTGCAGAAAGAGGCATGTCAGAGGACGATAGTTTTGCGAATTAATATACTTGTGGCGGTCGCCCTGTTCGAGTAGGAGCGCCCATAATTTTGCTCATTGTCACATCAAAATTGTCAGAATATTTTCCTAGATTTTTGGGTTAGATAAAAAGAGAATTCCGTACCTACGATTTTTGTTAAACAGTGTGGTTTCAATGCTAAGTTTAGAAGGGTAATTTGCACAAAACACCCTTGGCCTTTGTCTTTTCATTTTTGCACAAAATCCTCTGGATGACCTTTTCTTTAAGGAATACAACATTTTCTCAATAAGATCTCGTGAAATGATGAATATATCATCTTCTTTAAATAAAAAAATAATAATAATAATCAATTGCAACTGTAATGCCAAAATGTTCAAAAAATACACTTAAGTCCCAAATAAATAATTAAAAAAATTAAATGGACGTGTAAGTTAGTTTTTATTTTGCATTTCATCTTCAATGAACTTATTGTAATTAGTATATATTATAAATCCATAAATCAAATGAACGACGAAAATATCGTCAATTATATTATCAAGGACTTGTCATAAATAACTTGCTCGATTCAACCCACCCCAGTGACCCCACCCCACACATCATACCCCAAAATTAAATAAACCCTAATAAATATCCTCATATTCCAAATGAAGGGTAATAGCACTAAAGAATATAAGAAATCATGTTATTGGCATTCTATTGGCTTTGTTGGTATTTTTTGTCTATTATCACATGGGAAGGGGATATTTTGAAGGAGAATAGGAAGTGATATAAAGAGTGGCCCTAATGCATTGGAAGAAGACAGTTGTGCGCACCAAAATAAACTATTCCATCTCGATTCTTTACGAACGATAATTTATCATTTTCAATTACTTAAGGTTCACATGTTTTATCATGGCTCGCTCTCGCTCTATGCATTATGAAAATTCCTATTGACTAATTTCTAAAGGTGGTAGAAACAAGTAATAAATTGCACATGGAAACATCCATAAAATAAGTGAATTAAAAGTAGGTTCAATAAACAAAGGTCAAGCTAAAATAATTTCCATGTAAACTTCAAAGAAAACAACGCGTGTCTAATTATATAAAGTAATTATCATGTTATCATTAAATGTTGACTAATTTGAGGCTTATTGCTGACTTTTTGAGGATCCATAAAGACATTAATTGTCTTTCCTAAATGAGTGGTATCTTATATGTATGGGTAACATTTAACATTTGTGAGAGATTGTCCCCTTCGTTGTTTATATTTATTTGCCTGAAGTTTATTCTACAAAAAGTTAAAAGAAACGGTATAAAAATAAATAATTGTAATGAGAGTTGAAATTAACCTTTAAAAAAAAAAATAAAAAATTGAAGAATCATCGTAGTCCACAAAGATATACCATATAAATGGGCACTCATTCGTATAGAACTATTCACGCAATTGGGTAGACTAGTATGTACACCAATAGTGTACATGTTGTGAGGATGCATCCTCACGATTGTGCTGATACTTTACAAATTGTCTTCATAGCATGATATTTAGGGATGACAATTTGACTCGTCGACTCGGACTGTCCGTGGCTCGGATCGAAAAAAGACTGAGCCGGCTTGATAGAATCGAGCCCTATTTTGAGGTGACGAGCCGAGCCCGAGCCAGCCCGTGAGCCTCACAAACCGGCTCGTATAGGGAAATATATATATATATATATATTATTAGAAATTGGGTGAACAGTTACAAAAAATAAAAAATAAAAAAGGTGATGATTTTAAATGATTATAAAAGTATATGTATGTGTGTATACATATTAGAATTATGAAATTTGCATAATAATATGTTTATAATTTTCATGTAGTAATATCTATGTCATGTGTATACTTTTTTAGTAGGGTTGTAAGCAAAAATCGTCAAACAGGAAAATCAAATCGAAATCGCATTTTAGAAATCGTCGATTTGGCGCCACGTGGACCCGTCAACGAAATAGTTTTGAACCAAATCAAACCGGTCAAAAATAGTTTGGTTTAGGTTTGAGAAATTTTATTGCGATTTAAAATCAAATCGGACCGACGAAAAATATATAAATATTAAAATATTAAAAAAAATGAAATTTTCTAAATTGTAACTTGTAAGACTTTTGTATTGGATTTTTTATTTATTTTTAAATGAGACTCATATATTCCATAAGCTCTTAAACTGAAAGTTTGAAACGATTCACCAAGCAATCCCACGTTGTATTCCATATAAATTACTATCGTCAAACAATCATTAACTTATATAAACTGCATAATACTCCAATAATTAAACGAATTTCAATCAAAATCAAAACTCTACATTGAATTGGACATCCTTTAAAAAATTTTGCAATTTCTGATTCTGTCGATTATAATTTGTAGAAATTTAGATGAAAAGTTTTGATCGATTCAACAACTATGTAATCAAAGTGAAAACAAAATAAAAATTTCAAATCTTAGAAATGAAATTATATATTGTAAATAAATTTATTTAGGAATAGATTTACCCAATATTCTAATTTGACTTGAAAATCAGTTAATCAAAAAATTATAAGAATAGATAATAAAAGATAAAAAAGAAAAAGGAAAATACTATGGCCTAAAATGAAGAAGGAACCCTATTATTTTTTATAAAAGTGATTGAAAATTGAATAATATATTTTACCAAAAAAAATTTCCCGACAGTTCCCATACTAGAGCTGGAAACTGAACTGGAATTGATTGGTTAATAATTTGTCCAAAAATCAAATTATTTTTTAGAAGATCCGAAACAGAATCGGCCGGTTCTAAATGGTTCCGGTCCGGTTCCACCGATTTTGGAAAAAAATGTCCACTCCTAAATTAATGACATAAAAGTAAACAGACAAAAAATATACGGCGAAATCGATTTTTTAAAATCGGACGACAGACAAAAAAAATATACGGTGAAATCGGCGGTTTAAAATCGGATCAAACCGTTAGTTTAGGTTTGAGTTTTTTTCAAATCGTTCAAAATGATTTGATTTAGGTTTGAGTTTTTTTTAAATCGGTGTAAACAATTTGATTTGAAAATCTGTCAAAAAATGATAGCACCCCTACTTTTGAGTATAATTATTCCATTGCTCTAATATAAAATGGTGAATGTAGGTCCACTATTCATTTTTTTCTGCTGTCATTTTCACTCTAACCCGATTCTTTTACTGTTTACAAATGGTTATTTCTTGTTCATCAAGCTATTCTCCAAATATATTCGTTCCCATCAATGGGATTTCGTTTAAATCTTGTCTAATTGTGGTGGACCCGTATTATTATCCAAGTGCTGGTAAGTGGGCACATTATTTGTTCCAATTGGACTTTTGTGGACAAATTACGGGTAAAAAAATTGAATTCCTATTTTATCCTTAACATAACATGGAAAATAAAGTGAAGTTACGTGAACAATATGTGAAAATATTATGGAAAAAAAATTGTTATATTAATTTTAATTGTTATTTGTAATAAATGCTTACGTGTTTAGCCGGAAATTTTCATGATATTTGTTGATAATTAATATTTTTCTAAAGAGATAAATTTTAAAGATGATAATTTAAAAAAAAAAAATTCTTTTAAATGATTGTTTATATGTGTATGTGTGTGTGTGTGTGAGAGAGAGAGAGAGAGAGAAATTGAGAGACTTTTGACACTCAACGACCACCAATCGACCACCTTTCGACTACTCTAAGATATGTAAAGGGGGTAAGAATAGAAATTTATTTAAACTTTTTGCATGATTTAAATCTTTTATAATGCTTACATTTAAATTTTTCAGACATGCAGTTTTTTTCCGCTAAATTTATGATATGTATTACGATAATATAGTTATAACATGTTAGACTTAGAATTGATATGTGATAGGTGACTTAATATTAATTTCTAGGAAATGGATCTATCTACACACACGAATTTGATGCGTGATTTATTGCTAGCGGTATAAGAATTGACCAGGCAAAATCAAGCACCCTCACCACAAAATGCACATCTGGTTGTCTCTGGAGCTGTCTCAGTGGTTAAACAGTTTCGTAGATACAAGCCTCCTACTTTCGATGGTGATTCCGACCCACTGGCTGTCGAGGAGTGGATAAGAGGTATCGAGCCCATATTCCGACACATTGCTTGTAATGATGCACAAAATGTACTATGCTTAGAATTCATGTTTGTTGGATCAGCTAGTAACTGGTGGGAATCTGTCTCACATTCTATGATTGAAGAACAGCAGCGTAAAAATCATCAGTCCCCTACCTTGTTTACAATCCCGTATATTTTTATATGTTTTTAGTTGGTAAAAATCATTACATTTTTTTTCAATTTGTAACAATTCATGTTCCATTTAAAAAGGATGATACTAATAATTTTATTTTTTTTTATGATAAAAACTTAAATTTGAAATGAATTTTAAACACGGTGGGTAACATGGTAGAGACCATATTTATATTGCATGACTTGTATCATTTATTCTCTTTACATTCTTTTAATAAATTTAAACTAAGAGCTAATTAAACTTCAGTGCATGACACAAATCATGTGCAACTAATAAGCAATAAATTCCTTCCAAGGAAACTTGAATGTACATGCTCTCATATCGATATCTTTTTTAATATCATTTCATAACATGTGTTTGGATTTTCTTATGACTTACTTATAAAGTAAAAAGTAATAGATCTTACAAAATATGTTAATATTAAGTAGATATTAAAAATGAACGTGTGCTTAGAATTAATCTTTGATTTTGATTATAAACTATAAATTACTAACAAAATTTACCCCTATATATACATATAATAAACCATCTCAAAGAGAAAGTCGCCATGAAAAAACTTGTCACGCCTCAACAAGTAGAAAAAGTTGGCTCATCGAAACAGGCAACTTTGGCGAATGTTAAAGGAACACCAGTCGAACATGCGGCGGTACCAACGAGTGATAGGTGCAAAGTTTGCAACAAGAAGGTGGGATTAAGGGTTTCAAGTGCAGATGTGGTTGTACCTTCTGTGGGACCCATAGGTACCCGGAGAAGCATGGTTGTACCTTTAATTTCAAGGGTGAGGGTCAAGAATCAATTGCAAAGACAAACCCTGTGGTCAAAGCCGATAAAATCAATAGGATCTTAAGAAGATCGAAATTGAATTTGGAATTTGTTGGAAAATCATGGTCAAAAGCTCATTTAAGGAGCTCTAACATTCTGGTTATGTTTTATAATGAAGGAGGAGTGAATGAAGAACAAAATATGGATTATAAACATAGCAAAAACTCTGCTGGTTATGCACCAGAACAGAGGAGACGAGAATGGCTTTAATGTCTACATTTTTATATATTTTGCTACACTACTTAATGGTAGAGATACATGGCTATATATAGCCAATTGTTAGGAGATTTTTACAGCTTTTCCCTCCTACATTTCCGTCCAATATTTTCCCTCCAATACTAGACCACACTTAAGTCTAAATTTCATCATTACAAGAGTTAGATATCAACTAAACTATGTAACTAAATATTCAACCTAAATATGTGACAATAAAATGTCATAACTTCAACACTCCCCCATGACATTTTTGTTGGAAGCCATCAAAAAAAATTTCTTGTTTTGGCCGTGTTCTTCATTTTTCTGGGCTGCAGTTGATCTTTTTAATTTTCTGAGCTGCTGGTGTTCTGCTTTAAACGGATTTCTGCTGCTATTTTGTTCAACTGCTGCTGCTAATTTTTTCGATCAAGAGCTGCTGATTTTTTGCATTTCAGTTGCCGCTTCTGCTGTCGAATTTTTCTACCAGGTTTGGCTTTCATTTAGCCATTCCCTAACCACCTGAAACTCGAAATTTTCCAGGGGCAGTTGCTGGTGGCTTGGCTGAGCTTACCAGGTTTCGAGCTCACGCGCTTCTCGCCTTGATTTGCTCCTTCTTCGCTAACTGGATTCACTCCCCTTTTAGCCATTACCAACACTTATTAAAAACAGCACCACCAGCCCCTTTTTTTCAACCATTTTACAGCACCTTTTTCTTGCATTTTTCATCGATTTTCTCATGGCCAAGGATTAGTTGTTCAGTCCTGAATCCTTGCCAACATACCAGATTTTTGCAGCACCCGATTTTGCACTTCAACATCACTTTAACAACAACTTGAAATCCTTTCATCATGCCAACATTTGCTCCATTTTTTCTAGCCATTCTTGTGAGCATCATTTCTCAGATTTTCCAAAGGACTGCTGCTGATTTTTTTTCTTTATCAGGACTGCTTCTGCTGTCGAATTTTTTCACCAGGTTTGGCTTTCTTTTAGCCATTCCTTAACCAACTGAGATCAAAATCGACTCCCAGGGCAGTTGCTTGTTTTTTGGCTTGGCTGAGTTTACTGGCTTCTACCAGATTCACTCCCTTTTTAGCCATTAAACAGCACTTATAAAGACAGCATCAACATCTTCTCTTTTCAGCCATTTTACAGTACCTTCATCTGGCATTTTCAGCAAACTTCAGCTGTTGTTTTTCTTCATTTTTCAGCACCTGATTTCACCATTTTTTCAGCACCTGATTTCCTGCACTTCAACAGTCCCTTCTTCATTTTTCTGGCGTTTTTCAGGCCCTTTTTTACAGCAACTATATGTCAGCATTTGCTTTAGTTTTCAGCCACGTTTAATCATCAACAAGGATCAAATTCGACTCCAAGAGATGCTGCTGAAACATTGGCATCAAACCAGATTTTTCTATCATTTTCGGCTACCTTCTTCTGGTTCCTTTTCAGCTCTGATGTGGCCCATTTTCTTCTTCATTTTTCAGGCCCTTCTATGATCATTTGGGCTCTAATACCATTGTTGGAAAATCATGCTCAAAAGCTCATTTAAGGAGCTCTAACATTCTGGTTATGTTTTATAATGAAGGAGGAGTGAATGAAGAACAAAATATGAATTATAAACATAGCAAAAACTCTGCTGGTTATGCACCAGAACAGAGGAGACGAGAATGGCTTTAATGTCTACATTTTTATATATTTTACTACACTACTTAATGGTAGAGATACATGGCTATATATAGTCAAATGTTAAGAGATTTTTACAGCTTTTCCTTCCTACATTTCCCTCCAATATTTTCCCTCCAATACTAGACCACACTTAAGTCTAAATTTCATCATTACAAGAGTTAGATATCAACTAAACTATGTAACTAAATATTCAACCTAAATATGTGACAATAAAATGTCATAACTTCAACAGAAATGGATTTTGGATTTTTTTTTTTTTTTTTTTTAAATGAGATGTAGGATTTAATATATAGTAAGAATTTGTTTTTAATTTATTTATGGAGTAATGGGGTTGGAAAGGGTCTGTTGGGATGGATTTGGTTCGATTATAAAGTGGAACTACATTAATTTATTGAGGAGGTTGCTTTTTATTGCTGCTTTCTTGATTTTTAATACTTTTTGGGGAACAAATTGAATATACTAGGTGATCCCTTTTATTAATATAAAAAATGTTAAGAAAAATAGAACAATAAGGGGGACCTGCAGCTGACAAATAAAAAATACATAAAAATATGTTAATTTAGTTTCTCTTCACCGTTCATGTTATCAAGTTCAAAATTGCTTCTCGATGGTGACCGCACAAAGTTAATATCCAAATTCATGGGATTCCCTACAACTCGTTAAATCTCGAATTAAAAAAAGGTGTTGTTTATACATTGAACTCATATCGCAAATGAATTTTGCTAGGTGTACAAGTAGGGGTTCACAAAACCTCTATTGACACCCCCACAATAGGGGGTGAGTTAATTTTTGACTATTTTTTATTTTGGGTTCCCCCCCCCCCCCCCCCCTCCCCTCCCCTCCCCTCCCAACATTTGTGAACCATGCCTATGTACATGGGGCAAAATTCATCGTAGATTGAACAACGCATAAGTTGCAATTATTGCACGTGTCATTGTTGCTCGATCGACTTATGCTTGGTTATTATATTCTTACTATCATAGCATATCATCGTACCTTAAACATTATATTTTCATGTCTTATTTAGCCTACGATATTAAATAGAGTTTTGCTATGGTAACATAGGGTTGACATCCCCGAAACCCCACAAATAGGGGTGGGGCCGTGTCCATTTAGCATTTTGCTATTAAATATGTCTATCGCATGGATACATATTCAATATATTCGACTAGGAATAGTAAATTTTTCCACTCGACTCATCCGCAATTGTCATGTTATTGGGGAATGGAGAATCCTTGCTTCAGATAATAAATTGAACAAGAACAGAGAACATGGTCTCCACCACGAGTTTTTCGAACTTCTGTAGTAACTTTTTATTTTATTATTTTTGTATTATATTATGTTTTTAATTTTAAATCATATTTTTTATCCCGTTCCATCCCGTTGTTGATGCGCCTCTCGAAAATCTTAGACGGAAATGATAATGCCGTCACGGTCATGTCCACCCACCCCACTATTGGCATCCCTATATTAGATTAATTAAGCCCTGTACAGGGGCAGACAAAGATGTGGTGTGGTGTGGTGTGGGATGGGGTGGGGTGAGGTGGGGTGGATGATTAAAATAATTACCCCTATGTATATGTGTCTGTCCTGTACAGGTCCTGGTAATCTGACCCTGTACACGAAGTAGGGTTCATATTAGATTTAACGTGATAATAACACTAATAAGCCATGTATATGATGCATTCCATATGAAATTATTACTTATTTTGGCAGTTTGAGGATTTTAGATGATAGTTTTAAATTTTATCTTTTGCTTCAAAATTCATTTAAGGTGCGTTTGATTGTGAGTATAAAATTTACATGAAAAGAAAATTAATTTTAGGCAATTCAATTGCCTAAAACTTATTTGTATGAAAATTATTAATTAACCGTATTTGATTGATTTAGTATTCAACCTATAATAGATTATACTTGTCTATTTTTTATTTGTGTGTAGATAAGATAGAAGTGATAGATAAGAGAGAGTGAATTATCTAGAAATTAAAAATCATCCCTCTTTAAAAAAACATTTTCCTTATTTTTTAGAAAAATATAGTCACGTAATCAAAAATTGGAAAATATTTTTTATAGAAAAAATTGCCAATCAAACATCTCAAAAGTAAGAATTTAGGTGAAAAAATGACATTTTTCATAAAAAAATAAAGTTAATCAAACACACTCTTATTATAGTTTGTATTTTTTTTATTGAATAGTAACTATTTGAATTTATATTATCTTGCTATTTGAATTTTTTTTTTATTGAATAGTAACTATTCAAAACACTCACGTCTTTTTAAAAAGTGGTATTTAATAAAACGAAAAATTGAATATTCTCAATTATGTGTTCAAATTGTTCTGGAGAATCAACGAATGCTTGATGCCTAATTTTCTATATTTGTATTATAAAACAATTTCCTATGTTATATCATAAAGTTGTAGTGCAACCATTTGTATTGAAAAAACTATTTCCTAGATTGCAATAGCAATCTATCTATAAAGCACACCATATAGCAGAATTAACTTCAAATGCTTTAACTGAAGGCCTCTTACTAGTCTCGACACCTTCAAAACCACAAAAAGCATACGCAATTATATCAGCATCCTCGTACTTATCCTCAGTGAGTCTTTCTTTAGCAATTAAACACAATAGCACCGCAGACAATGATGGGAAAGAGAAATTACTCATATCCTCCAAACTCTCCCGAGTAGTGATCTTCAATAATGACCCAAAGTCAAATCTCATAAGTATTGTACCAAATTGTATATCCACCACGATACTAAATATGTGCTAACGATTCTTCACCAATTCTGCACGACCTTGCAAGATGTATAACGGGGACCTCCTCCACCCTTCCAATACAACACGGACATCCTTTCAGACCTTCAAGACTCCATCCTCCAGAGAACTCATACCTTTCGAATCAAAGGTACTCGGCGAGGTGAGATTATTTTTCAAACTTGGAACATGTCGAACTTGGCCAAGTGTTATAATTGTCCCATCAATCAATTTCAATCTAACCCTATCAATACCAGTTATCAAACAAGGTTCGTTGTTTCCCATGACAACAACACAATGCGTCATCGTTTCATATATTTCAAATAAATTCCTATTGGGACACACTTGGAATGCACAAGCAGTATCCAAAATCCATTCTTCGTCAGGTTTGGATTATATATCAGAAATCGTCAAGACATCTCCATCACTCAAATAGTTCTAAACTATGTTAGTCTTGTCCGTAGTGTTTGATTGCTTCCTATAATTTGCAACTGAATTATTCCTATTCAGCAACTTCTCGCAATCCCTCTTGATGTGTTCTTTTCTCTTGTAATAGAAACAAATTAAATTACTGAAATTCACCATCGATTTACCCTTTCGTCGATCACCATGAACCACAAGACATTCTCCATCTCTGAATTTAGATCCAACTAGATGCTCCATCTTCTCTTTTGAGAATAAGATATCATACACGTTTTCAATGGTAAGTATATCACGACTATACAGAATCGTGTCCCTGAACGACGAAAATGAAACTGGCAGGGAGCACAATAGGATCAATGCCAAATCTTCATCATTATTCTTTACCTCTAATATTTCTAAATCAGGGAGATCTCCTTGAACACGGTCAGATGGTCTTCCAAATATCCTCCTTCTGCCATGTGATGAAAATACAACCTCTGCTATAGATGTAATTTGCTTGTTAGACTTTTGATCATGCACAACTGCTTCAACTTCAGCCATAATGCAGCTGCTGTCACTTTCAAAACGTCATGAAGAATGTTGTTAGATAAATGAAGATGAATCTGTAAAAGTGCATTTCGATCCTTCTGTTGCTTCTCTTCTATTATCTAAGTTGTGGTCATCTTGTCAACTTTCAATAACGCATAATCGAAATCTATCTGTATCAAAACAACTTGCATCTTCACTTGCCACAATGAGAATCTTGTATTACGATCCAAACACGAAACTTCATACTTCATAATTGTCATCGATAACAAAAAACCTCAGACAAAATTCTCAATTAATAGCTCTAATACCACTTCTTATAATCAGGATCATTTGTTGGGAATGATGAGGTTAATATGACACAATATAAAGTATTGATCGCACAAGTAAGAATAATATTAAAAGCAAGAAGAGATATTGATAGAGAAATCGAGTAATTTTATTAATTGACAACCAATGGAGACAAAAATACAATATTAGTGATCTCAGCAATATATAAATTGGAAAAAGAGTCTCCTATTTATGGGGGACATCCTAAACACTAGAAATAACCCAAAAGATGGAAACTATGTCAAAAAATACGAGAAAATCGAAAAATCCGTGCGGCGCCTTCGCTTGAGCGACGGCTCAGCGATAGGCGGACGACAACCTCACTGCTCCAAAATTGATTCCCTCGCTCGAGCGTGAATCCAACGACCATCCAGCGCCGTAAAATTCGACTTTTCCTTTTTGGATCCTATTTTGACATCTTCAAATCCAATAGTCCAAAATGAGCAACCCTAGACCGAATTTGGATCAGAAACCCAACACAATATGAGATTTATCCTTTAATAGACCTTCTGGCAGGTTTTTTTTTTTTTTTTTTTTTCTTTCTTTCTTTCTTTCTTCTTCACAAAATGGTGCCTCTTCGTCCTATGGTCATATCCTTCTTTTTTTCAAGGATTCTTCACTATAAATAGGAGCAGAAACTGATGAGAAAATATAATTATAAATATCCCAAATTTTTGTTACAAAGATTATTAATTTCCAAAACATAAATTCAGATTTTCAAATGTTCATATTATTTATTCTTTCCAGATCCGTTAAGACTATCTGGTTCGAGTCCCTAATGTATCTCTAATGGTGGGAGATGATGCAAATAACACTTTTAGGACAATGTTCTACGCGATTCAAGCCAGTTTGTTTGTTTTCTCCTTCATTTCTTTGTTGCAGGGGAGTTTCTTTTTAATAGGCGGTTGGGTTCTTCAACATTCCAACATCTTAATGAAGATTTTCCAAAAACTTCTTGTTCTAGTTCTAGTTCTAGTTCTTATGGTGTGTAGTCAGTAAGGAAGCTGGATATTTTGCATGTTATCTTTGTCTTGGAATTTATGTAGTGCCATATTATTGTAACCAGGAAGGTCTCTTCCACGTTCCAATGGAGGATGATGCCTTTCCATGGATAGTACAGAATGAATGCTAACATTGAATTGATCCTCACCAATCAGGCATCGTATTCAGCTCGTAAATTATACATTTATCTTCTAAAAAAGCATAGTGATGTAAATTGTCGAATGGCTAAATTTCTGAGGTCGATGGAAAGAATACAAAATACTAAATTCTTCGCACAGACATGCTACGTGCATAATTAAATTGTAACATGCGGTTGAGTTCAATGCATTCCGAGTGCAATAGTTTTACAACACAGAAAATACTATTATGATATTATGAGAAAGCACTAATCAAAATAGTTAAATAGCCAACACTATGACGTCATCATAACAAGATGCCAACCCTTGTTCACCTATTTTGAAATTGCCTAATTAATCTTCTATTAAAATATAAGTTGTGTTGTATTATACTTCATCGATCAACCACCCTGACTTATACTATGTCCAAGTGATCGATTAACAGAAAGCTTATTCCCTAAATTGCAGTAAATTATATTTATTTATGCAAAAGATAAATATTGTTTCACTTGAAATTAGATGTAGCCTTTAGGGTATCATTCCCAACATCATCAAGATCCAGAACATGTATATAATTCTATTTTGTTACCTTTCCTTCTGAACTAGTGAATATGAGTAAAAAATCTGTTATTTGAAATATTTCATGAAACACAACGCATGTGTCTTTCTTCAATATAATATTTCATTATATTTTTAGGTCTTGACTTTATCTCGAGAATTTAGTCACGATATCAGTATTACCTAGCAAATTCGATAAATACTAGTTTTAATTCTAGCAGGCCAGGAAAGTAAAATGTCAAACACAATATCGCATGTTATGAGCATGCTTTAATTTATAAAATTAGTTGAAAAATTAAAACAACACATAATATCCTCTCTCTCTCTCTCTCTGCTTCAAATTAAAATTTTTAATTCTTAAACATTTTAAAACATAATTATTATGTTTCTACGTCTGACCTTATCCTTTAGGTCAACGACTGTTCCATTTGGCAAGGAATCTCCAGTCATCTGTAAAAAAGAAAGAAAGAAATAAGGAGCAGCTGTCAATTCTTTTGAAAATGACAAATCATAGTTATGAAACAATGTTATCCTTTGGGATTATTGAACAAGTAAATTAGTGCTTGACTGACAGAAGACACATCTCTACTCTTCCCATACCTATATTCAATAATTTGTTAAATTTGCATCCACATATTACTCTTACTAGTGGCCAGTGACAGACGTAGAAATTTTAAATTAGGAAGACACAATCAAATTTCACAATTCAATAAATTTTCATTTATATTACTAAAATCACAAAAAATAAAAAATTATTAACATACCTACTTCAACAAATTCATAGAAGTAACACAAATTAAAAATCATATCAAAATATAAATCAAAAATCAATTGGAGACGGCTCAAAAACACAAATTCAAAGAAGTAACACAAATAAAAAAATCTCTAACGTACCTAACTAATTGGAGACGGCTCAGAAGTAACACAAATCAAAAATAAAAACGCAAACTCATGCTATGGAACTTTTGAACAACAAAACATTTGCTGAAACTTTTTGTGACATTTCTTACATTCACAAAATATGCTTAAGGTAAAACTAACGCACATGTTATTTCATTATATTTTTAGGTCTTGACTTTATCTCGAGAATTTAGTCACAATATCAATATTACCTAGCAAATTCGATAAATACTAGTGTTAATTCTAGCAGGCCAAGAAAGTAAATTGTCAAACACATAATATCCTCTCTCTCTCTCTACTTCAAATTAAAATTTTTAATTCTTAAACATTTTAAAACATAATTATTATGTTTCTACTTCTGACCTTATCCTTTAGGTCAACGACAAATCATAGTTATGAAACAATATTATCCTTTGGGATTATTGAACAAGTAAATTAGAGCTTGACTGACAGAAGACACATCTCTACTCTTCCCATACCTATATTCAATAATTTGTTAAATTTGCATCTACATATTACTCTCACTAGTAGCCAACGCAGAAATTTTAAATTAATAAGATACAATCAAATTTCACAATTCAACAAATTTTCATTTATATTACTAAAATCACAAAAAATAATAAATAAAAAATTATTAACATACCTACTTCAACAAATTCACAGAAGTAACACAAATTAAAAATAATATCAAAATACAAATCAAAAATCAATTGGAGATGGCTCAAAAACACAAATTCAAAGAAGTAACACAAATAAAAAAAATCTCTAACGTATCTAACTAATTGGAGATGGCTTAGAATTAACACAAATCAAAAATCAAAACGCAAACTCATGCTATGGAACTTTTGAACAACAAAACATTCGCTGAAACTTTTTGTGACATTTCTTACATTCACAAAATATGCTTAAGGTAAAACTAACGTACATGTTATTGCAGATTGCTTCACTATCACTGGTAATGGAAGGAGGCTGGCGAATGGCGGCGCTGCAGCAGAAATGATAGTTGACGACTCGACTGAATGGCCGCACTTCGCAGCCGCTCACAGTCACAGCAAAGACGCTGAAGGGAGTCCCCAGGAGCACATCCAAGTTGGTAAAGGATGGGAGAGAAAAAACTATGCAACTAACACGTCCCGGGTTCGATTCCTAAGGAGGAGAATCTGAGGTAGTTAAGTAGAAACGCACTCAAACTCTGACCAACTTGGGCATCCCTCGATTTACCCTCACACTAAGGCCTAGGGGCGGGCAGGTGTAAGCGCGAGTAATGGTGTGTAATCGAAAAAAAAAAAATAAGACGCTGAAGGAAAGGGAAGGGAAGGGAAGGGAAGGCTGGCGGTCCGGACTCCGACAGACGTAGACGATAGACGACAAACAGGGGGCGCACTTCTCACTTCTGTGTTTGTTGGTTTGTAATGGCCCATTGGCTCAAATGGTTTTCCTTTTATGTTTTAATTATTTTGTTTGTAACAGTTTTATATATTACAAAAACAAAATTTTAAAAATTAAAAAAAACTTGGTGGGTCACAAGTCCTTCCGCCTTTGACTTACATGTACCGCATTCGTTACTAATTAAGTTTTACTCTGTGTGCCATATAATAGGTTCTTTATATGCAGAAAAATCCCTTTACTACTAGTGTCTTGTCAATGATCCTAAATATCAAAATTCTCAACATTCACACTCACAAGAATGATTAATCTTGAAAGCCGGATGCTCCTTCAACTCATGCTCATTTTCTTACATATATGATCCTCAAATTAATTACAACATTCATTAATGGAACTAAAATGAACTCAACACAAAATAGGTCGACTGAAGCACGAAAAACTGTGCTTAGACCACGTGCACAATGTGACAACCAACGAAGTGCAGGTCCACAACTAAGGTGCACTCCTAATAACAAGTAACAGAGAAAAATCACGAGCTAAAAATGTAGAGAGAGAGAGAGAGAGAGCGAGCCGACAGAGAGCATCTTTATTACCTGGGTTTGTGGAAAGATGTATTATAAGTTTCAGTAACCTAATTAAAAATAGAAGAGAAAAGAGAGAATCCCAAAAACGACAACTGGATAAGTACTTGGTTTAATTAATAATTAACTAATCCAACAGTGTATCTCCCGTAGAAGAAGAGGGGAGAACTGCTCGTGCTGTAGTTTCTGCCTCCCTACAGGGTGTCAGCGCCACCCACGCGTCTTTTCTTTTGCCCTCACTCCACCACCCAACAACCCTAAATTTTATGTATGTATAACTATCTAATTACCCCCACATTATTACATCTCAAATGCTACAATTTATTGTATACATTGAGAAATGAGATACATAAAAAAATGGTGACTTTAATTGGCTTGAGAGTATACACATTTATTTTTGTAAGTATTCAATGTTAACAGAAAGAGTAATTAGCACAAAACGTCTCTATCGTTCAATGTTATTATACAAAACGTCATTATCTTTCATTTTTGGGCACTTTTACCCATATTTTCACCTTTCATTGCGGATATACCTTCCTATTTAAATAAAAATTAAAAAAAAAAATTATAACTATACTCTCAAAATTTTCAAAAAAATATTTGGGAGTATAGTTGTAATTTGTTCTTTATTTTTATTTTTTTTATTTTTGTTGTATTTAAATATGATGGTTTATTCATCATTTTACAGCTTTTAATTGGAGACAATGGATGAAAATGATGATTTTTGCAATGAAATCTAAAAATAAGTGTGAAAATACCAAAAAATAAAAAGTATGAATATTTTATGCTAATTACCTTTTTAATAATCTATTTGGAATCGTTTGCAATTTTTTAAAAAAGTTTGGGAGTATAATTGTAATTTGTTCTTTAATTTTTCTTTTTGTTTTATTTAAATAGTATGATATATTTTTTATTTTTTATTGAAAAAGTGATATTTTCTGCAATGAAAAGTGAAAATAGGGGTGAAAATGTCAAAAAATAAAAAGTAATGATGTTTTGAACAATAACATTGAAAGATAAAGACTTTTTGTGCTAATTACCCTTGGTAAAATTGATCTTTTAAGATGGAACTTAGCACATAAGCGAATAATCAATGCATCTAAATCTCAAATGGGCTATTAGATTCTAAGATTGATGTTCTCAAATTAACTATCATTTTTTGAGGTATGTTAAATTATATAATTTCACATCAATTAAATATAAATTTGTTAATTAATATATAAAGACTTGAACTACTTTTCTTATTAATGTTGATTTTTAAGATGAAACATCAAATCTTCATACTCTATCTGTCTCATTTATGTAGACTGATTTTGTTTTTCACATGGATTAAAAAGTCTTATTTAATATTATTGAAAATGAAATTTTTGCCAAAAAATTTCTTAGTCTACCTTTATTTATATTTGTATAATTTCAAGATTAAGTGAAGAAATTTGATTATAACTAGTCAAATTAAATAATGATATATTAGTAAACGAATAAAACAAAACATTATCAATAAAGAAACATGATTATATAATTAGGATAAGAAAATAAGAAAAATTGGTGTATATAAAGGGACAAAGGTTGGATATTTGCATTATTTTTAGGATTTTGCTATTTGTATAATCGGGGATGACAATTCCGACTGACAATGTCCTCACAGGAGGGGGGCCCACGCTTTTTTTAATTCGTCGTGACCCCCCTCTCATGTGTGTGATTGTCATCCCTGATTGTACGTGTAGCATGACCCTTATTTTTATAATGGAGTGGATGAAACTAATTTTCAGAATCTTTATTTTTTTTCTTGAATTTATACCAATCAAATAGCACATCCAACTAAAGAAACCAGCTTTTTGTAATGCTAAACCAGCTCCTGGTGTTTATTTAATTAGACAAGATAAAGATGCTTAATCTCTTTTCTTTATTAATTAATTTCTTTTAGAGGGTCAACAAGTTCACGGTCAAACAAAAGATGAGAAGTTGGGGCCGGGGGGTGTGGGAGAGAGAGATTCACACTGACCACATACACGAAGCATTAATGGAATATGAGAGTTGGTCTATTTCATAATGGGATAGATCCAAGACGAATAGTACTTGTAGTGAATTCTCGACTTAATTTTAAATAATAAAAAAATATGACTGCGTCTCTCATCTAAACTATAGCTTCACAAAAATAATAAGAAAAATGAAAAATTCGGGGAGCGGGAAAAGTGTGATGCTAAAGAGAAAGATAATTCTTGGAGAAAATGAAGTGTGCATCGTACATCAATACCCATGCGGGATGATGGACCATTCACAAGTAGATAATGTTCAAAGAATAGACCCGAGAAACGTGGGGGTAATGACACGTATCATGTGGGCCCTATCCTTTTATAAATAGAATTAGCCCCGTTCGATCTCATTATTCTCAAAATACATTTTTTTTCATCTCTTCTTTTTAACCACATATTTTTCAATAAAATAATATTACAAGCAAATTCAAAATATTTTCTTAATTTGTACTTATAGATTCTCAATCAATCTATTATTTCAAAGTGCATTTTCAAAAAAGATGAGGCTCATACAAGCTCTAAGACAGGAAGAGGTGGCGGTGCATGTGGGGGTCTTGGAAAAATTCAAATTTGATCCCTATGTCTTACACACATGTTTCTGCATCTTAAATCACAACCCAATTTAATTGTCACAGCTGTCTGTCTATTTAATTTATCTCGAATTCACGATGCGTCAAAGTTTTAGATGAGATTAGGGATGAACCCACATGGATCATGTGGGGTCAAATGACCTCACAAAATTTTGGGCTTTTTTCCCCCCAAAAAATAGTTGTTTTGATCATTTACGATCTATTTTGACGTATTTATTATGAGATGTCAAATAAAGTCGAAATATTCCATTCTTAAAATCATTTCGAACTTCGAAGTGCTCATGACCTAGATTTTCACTAATTTTTATGAGTTACTGTTTGCGCTATTAGATTTGGATATCAACCTAAAAAAATAAAAGATCAAGTGTGAAAGGATCGAATCCAGGATGAACAATGGTCGAACATGTGAAAATATGTCAAAAATGTAAATAAATAAAATATTGAGGTGAACTGGGCAATTTCGGTGTACTTTGATTGTTTTAAATAGTTTTGTATTTTTCGATGTTATGTTCTAAAACGTCGCTTTTAATGATGAATGAATTTGATCTTTTAAGATTATTGAAGATGAAATATAAACAAATTAATTTATCATTTTTCTTATGAATTGGTTAAACTTTAAAATTAGATGACTGAATGTGTATTAGAATGCTAAAGAAAATTTTAATTAAATTATGTGTGATTTATTCTTAATATTAGTTTCTCTTCCTTGGGGGCAAAATTTTGATATGCCCCATATATACATAATATGTACTTGTTTTTTAAGTTGTTTGTACACAAGGTAAGTCATAAGTTGAATTTTAAATATACATGATACACACATCTATCTTTCTTATAAGATTGTGTACAAATCTTTGCTGGTATTATGCATCTTTCACAACAAAAAGTAGACAATAAAAAAAAGGAAGGGAAATTCACCGTTGGATGCTTGTAGCAGCAATAGAAGATCAATTATGTTACATGTACAATGATGGTAGACAATATTTGTTGACAATCATTATTTGACATCATCACATTCATTCATTTCAAAAACTATTTTTTAAATCATCAGTCCAGATTTTGTCACATCAAATATTGTCAACAAACCTTGTCAATCATCATTATAGAAGTAGATTAATCCATAGAAGATTTAGCGAGTCTAACTTAATTATATCGAAATGTTTGAAAATAATCTTGACATGCCACATGTACATAATCTTGGATGTTTCTTTTTATTGCCAAATTATAATGTGGAAACAACATACAGAAATTAAAGGAATATGGAGTTTCAATAGCAAATGTACTAGTAAAGGAATCACACCTCTTCTGAAAACTTAAATTATGACCTAAGTTGTTCAATACATATAGAGTGGTAGAACAAGTAAAGTTCTTTAATGCAAATCTATCTCAAATCCATTGTGCATGTGATAAAAGAGATTATAACCACTAATCTCTCTCATATGCATATTAAAGACAAAATTTAGATAAACAAATATGTATCGTTTCAAACAATATAATATTTGAAGTTCAACATTCTCAAATTGAGTATTGGAGAGGTCAATCTTATAAGAGTACAAATCGTTATATGCTAACTAATATTTAAGAATTGTAGAATTTTACTCTTAATATGCACCTACAAGATAGTATTGAAACGCGAATGATCAATCTTGGCATCCAACTATATGGTTAAGCTTTCAACAAATTGAATTTTTTGCTCGAATGATCAATCTTGGCATCCAACTATATGGTTAAGCTTTCAACAAATTGAATTTTTTGCTCCCTTGAACTTTTTAAACGTCAAAACGTATTAAGAAAAATAGTCCATAAAATTACATTTTCATTATCATTTTACATATTTAAGCGACATGCGATTTCATTCCCAACAACCCGAACCAAGAACCGCTAAGAGTGAGAATTATTGCCTCAACATCAACATAATCTATATTTCATGTCAATATTGGTGAACAATATTTAGTGGTCAGCAATTATCATGTCAAGTTATTATAACACACAAATACAAAACCTTAACCAATTAATGCAAAGATCAAAACTATATGTGTCTTATGTTAGACAAAATAAAACCCTTTATTGATTGAGACCTTGTGAAAGATACAGACTAAGAGAAGTTGAATTTGGAGAAGAGCCTTGGATTGACATGAATATAAAAACAATAATACCATTTTGCTGAGGTAGATAGTTAGATAGATAAAATATATACATACATACACCGTCTTTACCAAAATCAAACCCTAACTAGCTAATCCAATAATAAACCTCTGAAATCTATGAACTCTGAAAACCCTCAAAGAAAAATCTTAGTAAAACGCCGTCAAGTGTTTTGTGAAAGTGGTGAGATGGAGAAATCAGGTGGGTGACACCCAAAAATGCACTACTTTTTTCTCTTTTATGGTGAAGACTATGAGTACCTTGATTCATTAAACAAGGCAAAAAATACCAAGAAAGAAAGAGAAGGGAGAGACACAGAGAAAGGCCAAGGCCCAAAGTCCACTAATCAATCTTTTTAAATCATTACACCCTTTATTGTACTTCTATAGTTTGGCCTCTCTGTAAAAGTTCATCTCTTGGTGTAATATAAGCAAGCAACAGCGATAGAATTTGAAGGGAAATTATATATGGATCCAGCTGCAGCATCAGCACATGGTCATTCACTTCCACCTCCTTTCCACACAAGGGATTTCAATTTGCAGCAGCAATTCCATCATCAGGGCCATAATTCTGAAGATGAGCAGAGTGAAACCAGTGGCCTAAACATGGGACAGAAGCGAAATCGCGATGAAGGCAATAATGAAATGAACATGAACGCTGGTGATGACGAAGAGGGCGGCTCCATGGGAATGGGAGGAGAGATGACAAGACGGCCTAGAGGAAGACCGGCTGGATCCAAGAACAAGCCCAAGCCACCAATCATCATCACACGTGATAGTGCTAATGCGTTAAGAAGCCATGTCATGGAAATTTCAGACGGATGCGATATCATGGAGAGTGTTGCAAACTTTGCTCGGAGGCGCCAAAGAGGTGTGTGTATTATGAGTGGAAGTGGCAATGTAACTAATGTAACCCTAAGGCAACCGGCTGCTCCTGGCGCAGTCGTGACACTACATGGAAGGTTCGAAATCTTGTCACTGGCCGGATCATTTCTGCCACCGCCTGCTCCTCCTGCAGCTACCGGGTTGACTATATATTTAGCTGGTGGACAAGGCCAGGTGGTGGGAGGTAGCGTTGTGGGTGCGATTTTGGCATCAGGGCCAGTTATAGTGATGGCAGCCTCATTCAGCAATGCTGCATATGAAAGGCTTCCACTTGAAGATGAAGAGATTCGAATCGATCCAGTGCAAGGGGGTTCACTTGGATCTCCCCCAGGTGGTATTGGAGGGCAACAACAGCAGCAGCAACTATTATCTGATCCTTCTTTATTTCAAGGGATGCCACCAAATCTCCTCAACTCCATTCAGATGCCTAATGAGGCCTATTGGGCGACCGGCCGACCGCCATTTTAGCCAATTCAGTCAGACTCATAGATGGGTAACTCCCTTGAATTCAACTTGTTTCATTTTAACTCATCAAGATTTCCTAGCTAAAAACTTTTAGGCAGTTGCACTTGGTTTGTTTTTGGTTCCTTTATTTTCAATTACTATGAGTAAATTTCTCTTGTGTCTTTCCAGTTAGGCTTTTTCATTCCAGTTTGACGATTATCAGATATTGATATTAATGATTGTAATTTGATTAAACTAGTTTGTAAAAAATTGTTTCTTGGTGAGCTAATGAATTTTTAATCTCAATTCATTATAAAAAACAAGAAAAACCTCTTATAATCATTGTTTTTATCTAATTAGTCACATAACTTCTGTTCATACCATCCAATGAATTACAACCCAACTTCATTCATCTCTATCGTTGATGAATAGCATTACTCATAGAAGAATGGATTCATTTAAAGCCATTGACAGTTTCAATGTGAGTTTGGAAAAACAATTTACGAGATACAAAGAGGTATGGGTTTGCTCCATATGCAGTTAATTCCCAGCATTTTTAGGGGTATAGATACTGGTATACACGTGCACAATTGTGAAGAAAGTTCATTTTCGAGGCAAAGTGTGAGACTCAGACTGTAAAGGCAACAACGAGGATAAATTACCTTGAGCGTTATTTCCGGATTCTTGGAATTGAGGTTTTCTTTTTGCAAAGGGAAGAGAGAGAGAGAGTCCACATTTATTTATATCAGATTCTTTGAACTGAAGCAAAACCTCCTTCATATACGCCATACTCATAGTATCCTTTTCTTGAAACAACCCATGTACTTCTTAAGATTCAATTATCCATTCTTGGGGTTCAACTTCGCTTTTTCTCTTGGGATGAACATTTCTCGACTCCATTTATAATATTTGGATAGGAAACTCAATTTTACTATGACGTTTATTTATATCAGTGTTTGTAATTTTTGATGCCTCCATTAATGTCATGTTGACATTAGCATGTTTGTTTCGAATTAAAATTCGATTTAAATTTAAGTCAAAGTCAAACAATTAACATTAACCACATCTTTTATGAGTTCCATAACTTTTTAATCCCACATTTCAAAAACTTTTAAGCTACTAAAAATCTGATTTTAATCACCACCAATATGAGAATTTTATGGAGTAATATTATTAAGAAATAAAAAGCAATGTTAGAAAAATGACGATTCAGAAAAACTTTTTTTTTTTTCTAGCTCTCTTGCTCGAGCATTCTTGATTCTACAATTGTTTTATCCATTGAGGTATTGGAAACCTTATTTCTGTCCTCAAACTTTTTAAAGATCAGTGCACCCATTAATTGGATGTTCTTGAATTTCTTGTTCTATTTATTTTTCATCGGTTATTTCCTTTTCTTTGTTTTCAGTTAGTATTGATGAAAGAGTAGACAGATTTCAGGGGCGGAGGGACATGGCAGTGACCGCCCCTGCAACATTTTTAAAACTGTCAGTTTTTATATGTAATTTTTTTTTTTTTTTTTTTTTTTGATATGTACAACAGACATATATATATATTTTGTCCCTCTAAAATTTGTTTGCTCCTACTTGAAAACCTTGACTCGACTACGTACCATGGTTTGTCATATTTAATACAGTACTATTTTTAAAATACTAAAAGGATAACGTAGATGCTATGAACTTTTTTTTATGCTTAAGTAGTATCTGGTGTACTTGATAACCAAAATTTTATTCCATTTACTCGAGGCCAAATGGCTGGATTTTAGATGAAATTATAGTAGAGTGGTGGTACTACTTGATTTAGATGAAGGGAGGAACATTTTACCTCTGATTTTATATATTTTTTTTTATGGATGTTACAAGGTTCTGCCAAATCTTGATTAAGATTGAAGGATCATGCTCCTTTCTATAACCAAATCTTTATATTTTTCGAGTGGTCTAGAATGCAATTTTTTTTATTGCTCCTTTCATTTTCACACATTGATTTTTTATATTGCTATCTAATCTGTAAAGATTTGGATGTTCATCTTAAAAGGTCAACTTTGTTAAGAGAAATAGTACAAATCCTTTACAAATTAGTCTATATTTTTCATCTTTATTCGATTTGAAATTATATCCCTTAGCGTGTTCCCGCAAGATGGTGGCTCGTTTGAGCAGACTAATCTTGAAATTCGTGTGCTCATTTTTTTAGTCTTAATCGGATCGAATCGCACGTTGAAATTTAATGGGCTCTGATACCATGTAAAGACTTAGGGGTCCATCTTAAAAGGTCAACCTTGTTAAGAGGATTAGCCCAAATCCTTTATTAATTAGTCTATATTTTTCATCTTTATTCGATGTGGGATTATATCCTTTAACACAATCTATCCAATTCCAGTTCTCTTTAAAATGAAATGATGGAATAAAATATGAAATGAAATACTTTAAATCAATTTTAGAATTTCAATTTCTCATTCATCCGTTTATCTTTTTGGAAAGTAAACATATGATTTCGATATTTTCACGAAAGAGAACACATCAACTTTGTTTGTGCGAAACATACAAGCGCACGGGATCATTGACAAGTAATAGATTTAGTGAATTGAGAATATTGTATCACAATGAATAAATTCAATTCAAGTTTGCTAGTTTTGTATGGAATTCAAATTATGTAAAACAAAAGAGAGAATTTGATTTATTTTTACTCAATTAATCTAAGAAAGCAATAAAAATTTGGTTTTTATCAAATTATGGATAATTGTATTGGATCTAGAATCCGCCTATTGCTACCTACTTCAACTCTTGATTTGTAATTTAGTTCCGTTCATATGTTCTTGACAATCAATATAGCTATGATATATAATTTTCTTTTCCAAGACATTAAATCTATCATAACCACGACCCGAATCTATTTCTAACCCAAATTCGAATGATTAGAGCGCATTAAAATTTAGATTATCTATACGATTACACACGTAATATATTCCTAACATCTATTGCGCACAAGTTAGTTTTGCTGCGCTCTAACTTATTGTTAGTTTTCCAACAATACAACAAGCAACAAATTATCTAATTGGTGTCGAATCAATTAAATAATGTAATGTGTATGCAAAACTAATCAAGAAACGTAAGAAATACTAAATTACTAATTTTGAATTTGAAATAAATAACAAAGAAGGTTCATCTTATCCAATATATAAAAGAATTATCCTAGCATGTTATTTAATAAATCATACAAAAACACTTCGAAAAACATCAATTGAAATTTAAAACAATGATTGGAAAATGATTGATCAATTTTTTCTTCGTTAATCTTCAACCCGGACTTTGAATCTTCAAGCTTTCGTGTTAACCACCTTTGAATTCCGTGCGAACTTCTTTCTTGTGGTGAAAAATATGTATATTATGTGCCTCCCCCATTCTAGCCGTCCCTTGTAAATTAAATAGTAGATTAAAATTGATTTTCATACAAGTTTAGGTCAAAAGAAGACACTGGACCGATCGTGCCTAGAAATGGCCTGCACGCACCATATAGTTCATTGCGCGGACATCGGTCAAGGATTTTGCTCTAGATAAATGCATATCAAGGTTCCGCACATGCGCTGAAAAATGTCTGGTGCGCGTCGTTTTGCCCAATGTCGTCCATGAACAGCTTTCGGTATTTTTGTCATAACTTTCTCTTATGAACTCTAATTGAGATGATTCAAAAAACACTGAAAATATAACTCAAAGAGATACAATTCTAATAGAGATACAATCTTTCCAATTCTCATGTTTGTTATACAAAAAAAAGGTCTCAAGTTGACACAAAAAATTTGAAGCTTAACTTTTTCGGCTGGAAATTGATTTGTGAAAATATTTCAACTCTATTTCACTCCTTTGACTTCCATTGGCATCCAATTGATCATATGATCTTCAATCATCATTTTATTGTCTGAATCAACTATTGAATGTTTACACTTTGGTCCCCAAACTTCGAATTTTTTCTTCTTTTTTTCTCCTTTTTCGTTTCTTTCTTCCAATTCCACCTATTTGCATTGAGTTCAACCTAACAAACATAATTAACTCATAATTAAGCTATAAATCATTCAAATTATTAACAAATACTCCAATTTACTCGCCTAATTAAGTGTATAAAATACACTTATCAAACTTTGATCTTCTAAATTGAACCAACGAGTCCTACCTAAAATTGTGCCAAAAGTAAGCTCAACAAAATCATGTTTCCAACAATGTTTTTACAATTTTTATTTATCTTACATGTTGAATTATGGAAGGGTATTAAATGAAAGATTGCATATTCTTGAATGTGATACTAATGAAATAGAGATAAAACGCCTTAATCAATAAGTCATTGATTTTGACTTCTAACTGTCTAGAGTATGATAGAATAATTTGAACAACTTCTAACTTCGTGACATTTTTCATTCAATATCATTGAGAATAATCTTTTCTTATGATCCTCCATTTAGGATAAAAACTGATGCTTAAATCCATCCGTTGAACTCCAAATTGAAGCCAACGAATTCTTTGTCACCTTCTTGTCAAAACACCCTTCTATTGTATTTTTCTGATCATCGAAGCACCTTCAGAGCTAATTTACACTGAGAATGAGAATAAAGAAAGTTTTGGCCAAGATAAGAAAGAGAGACATATATAGCCACCAAAAATAAGAGCTAAGTGCTAGCAATGACTAGATGAAGGGATTGCTGCCAAGTAAAAGCAAGCAGAGGCGGGGCCAGCACCTAGCAGTCGCCCGTGCTGGCTCCTTACATTTGGCAGCCGCCTGTTCTTATCTGGATTCCTGGATCCTCCACTGAAAGCAAAGGATGAAGAGCAAGAATTTGAGTGTTTCTATTCTTCCTTATGATTAGATATTCCATACCTATGGATCTTTTAATATTTTTACTTTCGTTGAGCACATATCGTCAATTCATAACAGATTTTGATTGTAGGTTGTTATATCTGGTATGGGGCATTCACCCATTGGCTAGGTTATTATTTTCATTAAACTATTCAGATCATTTGTTTTGCATGTTCTTATCTTTTTGCAACAAGACCAAATAGATACTTGTTTGTTCCCTTAAAGGAGATGAGATACTTGGATGTTTCCTCGTAGCTTTGACTGACACATATTGTTGAAAATCTTATTTATGAGGCTTGACCTTTCGTCGCCAGGTTCAGCCCTTCACCTATGAGTGATGTTAGACGTCCAAGGCCACAACCCTCCACAAATAGGGGGTGCTTGGACGTCCAGGGCCCATGTGGCCCAGGACGTCTAGAATAATTCATCACCTACTGGGTCTCGACTTGTCAAGTCAACTTCTTGTCTTTGGCAAAAAGTCATGCTGGTGGCTTTGTCCCATTTCAACCCATGATGTAGTGATTTTAGAGGTTCGCCTTTGCAAAAGCAATCATGCTACCTTACCATCATGGGTGAATTCAAGCATGACCTCGGCCCCACCACTCCTCTCACATGGAGGTCGGGTCCCACCTCATTAAATTTAATATTTTTTTCCTCCATGTGAAGGGAGTGGTGGAGCCGACGTCATGCTTGAGGTCACCCATGAGGGCAAAGTAGTTTAATTCTTGCGAAAGGGACTCTGACGAAGCCTAGTTTGGTTCCATTTTGTAGTGACATCATTATGGCACCCCGTGATTTCCATCTCCCTAAGTCCACCATGCGTCCATTTAGGACTTTCATGTGCCACGTAAAATCATATAGTAACACCTCCAATCAAATCTCCTTGCCCGGCAATGTGATCCTTAACTAGCCATGGGATCCTCCAATTTTGGGTCTTGAAATTGTTCCATGAATTTGACCGCCAAATATTCGTATGCATCAGAATATACGGAGTTTAGCCAATGGTCATCTGACACAAAACAGTGTTTTCTTGACAAAGAGAGTTGTATTGAGTAAACGTACTATACATGCTACCTAGTATGATCGATCCATGAATGAAAAAAAGTGATATGTAGTGTCTTTGGACAGATGCAGTCTGCATATGATTTCTCCTACCTAGCCCAATTTATATATGGCTCTATTTTGGGCCTGAACTTTGAACGATTTCTATGGTGTCTGTGATGGGCTGGTCTGCGTGAATCAAAGGGCCTTTCTCTATATATTGTCCATGGAAGAAGTGCTAATTCGGTCAGGAATTTGCACCCTCTGTCTGCACGTACAAGAGAGAGTCTGTATGCTACATAAACTTGCACCTTCATATAGCGTCGCCAAATATAAACAAATAAATGCCTTATCATTTTCTCTGTGGGACCAACTTATTTAGCTTACTTTCCAACTTCAACTATCGTACTTTAAACTTTAATTTCTCATTTATCCGAGTATCATTTTAAGCATACGAATAAACAAGAAGGACCTCACTCAAAATTATGCTAGAACAAACAATTTCCAGCTTAAGTCACTTAAGTTGAATGTCGAAAATAATCGTTACAAATCATTTACTGAGGTATTTATGTCACCTAATATTGTGGACATTTCTGAACCAGATATTAATTATCCAAATCATTTTTTTATGAGTGATGAACTCAATTAGAGTTGAAGGTCAAAATTATCTATTACAAATAATATTCAGTATAGACATCGCTAGACCCCATATTAATTATTCATCTCATTTTTACTTATAAATGTTTTACAAGCGAGTCACCTAAGATTTAAGATCTAAATTAATCGAATCATTTTCCAAGATATTCATTCACCTAACATTCTCGAATAGTTTTGCTTTTCAATTGGGATATAAAGCAAGACTAGTATCTCCATGGAATTTCTGGCAGAATTCAAATTGTATATCACATTAACCTAATTTATTCTTGAAAATCATTCAGAATGTTTACCATATATTCTCTATCTCTTTGGAAGAAGTTCGATTTAGCATCCACTTTCGAGATGACTTTACCTTAATGTTATTCCTACTCATTAAATCTTCCCTTGTCCCCACAAATTAGCATCAGACATAGAATTAGTGGAACCTTTTGACCATTTGATTTGTAAATCACTAAATATAAATCTACGTGATAAGGATTACCATGTAGAAGTGAGAATAATTAATATTGATTTTTGAATCATTATATTTGAAGAAATTGAGCTTTTATTAATTGATTTTCGATGTTAAGGTGAATTCTAAATATTAAAAAATAAGGATTTGTGTTACATTTCTTGATGAGGTTGACTTTTAAAATTAGAAGTGCAAAATTTTGATATGTATCAAAGATGAAAAAGCTTAAATGAACAATTTGATTCCTTTAAAGCTCAAACTATTACTCATACTTCGAGCTTGTTATTTCAAATGAATCAACATCTGGCAAAGACATATTAAGGACAAAAATCCTACTTATCTTATTCTTCATAACAAGGCTCGTCTTTTAATATAAAATTCTAAAATTGACAACATAGCCAAAAACCTCAAATGAGCAAATCAGTTCATTTAAAACTCAAACAACCGTTTTAGATTTCGAGATTATTGTTCTCAAACGAGTCATCAACTTGCGAAAGTATGATAATAGTAAAATTATGCATCTCGTTTGAAAACAAAAAACATCGACACGTGAAGGTCTGCATTACTTCTCTTAATTAAAGAAATTAATCTTTTAAAATGAAACTTCAAGACTCGACAATGCGACCACAATTTCTATCTTTCCACACCCGTGCAAGTGCTAAATAATCACAAACGCATACAGATAGTTATTATCAATTATGGAGGGGTCATAAAATAGGGAAGAGTCAGCAATCATAAAGTTTTAATCAATTGGTTTCATTTGTCACTACATTAACATCAATATATTACTTATGCATAAACAAATATACCCAAACACAAGCGTGAATAAATAGATATCCATTGATAGAAGAATCATAGAATAGACAAGAGTCCATAAGGGATGTCCGTATGCTTTATAAAATGGGGAACAGTTACCAGTGGCATACAAAATGACCAGGGAATTATTGTGGATCCATAACTATCTTTTTCCAGTAGAACTTGCAGTGAAATAAAAGGAAAAAGGAAATCAAAAGAAGTCTCAAAAAATAAAACACAAAGAAAAAGAAATATGTGCTTGCTTTAGTAGGTATTGTGACAATATCATAAATGGCCATGGTTTCAACTCCTTTATCGCATTCAAATCTAGGCAAGAGACTTTCATCTTACATGGCTCGTATGATTTTTACTGGAAAAGATGTTCAGAATTTGTGATCATACTTTTCAAGAACAAACAGGCAAACCAACGGTATGTTTTTTCACATCCTGGATGACTTCATCAAAGAGCTAGACATGACGATCACATCTTATTCTTGTATTTTTCGAATCCATGACATTTTTGGTCCAACAAACTTGGTAAATTTGTCATACATGAAAGCTAAGCTAATGAATTCTAATTCACTTTGAGAATTTTCCACTTGTCGATGAAATAATAATATAAAAAAATAATAAAAGAAAAAAAGATAGCCCCCTGAGCAATTTGCATTCTCCTTTAAAAATGAGATATTCCAACCTTATTATTTTACCTTTCTGATCCTATGTGGTTTCTTATTCAGAAACTTTTTTTTATGTGTCCCACCAATTAATACAAGACTCGTATTCAAAAATGTGTCGATTCGCACAATTATTGATTGTTCAACGGAAATGTACAAAAGGCTGCAGATGGAGTTAGAATTCCATTAGAGATTTGTAAGATAAGCAATTTTATTCCCATAAGCATCTTTCTTACATTTCATATTTTGTCCCTTTTGCATTCTCATCACGCACTATCTGCTTTCCCCACGAGTCTTTTCTCTTCCTTTATTGGCCGTTACAAAAGCCACTAAATTTTCATAATTTTATAAACACAAACCTTCACGCTACCCATGCACTCAACCTCCATTATTTTTCTTATCTATGATATGATTAATTGATGATCCAATTCCCACTTCGAGTAACAAAATTTCTATATTAGACACAATCCCACTAATATTTTGTGCCCAATATTGCAGTTCAAGAAATGGTAGAAGTAGAACAAAATCCTCCAATGCTTGATCTCTCCCCAAAATGGCCTAAAAACACCTTGCACTCAACACTTTCAGAGCTTAAATTGCAATGGCGAATGTCGGTTCCGTTGGTGGCAATGAATATCACGTGGTTCGCAAAAATAGCGATCACTACCGCATTTTTGGGACGGCTTGGCGAGCTTCCGCTGGCCGGCGGGACCCTCGGTTTCACCTTTGCTAATGTGACAGGTTTTTCTGTGTTGAATGGGCTATGTGGTGCAATGGAACCTATATGTGGGCAGGCCTTTGGAGCTAAGAATTTTAAGCTCCTGCATAAGACACTTGTTATGGCTACTTCTTTATTACTAGCAGCATCAATTCCAATTGCTTTCTTGTGGCTAAATGTTGATAAAATACTTATTCACTTTGGCCAACAACAAGATATTTCTATTACTGCTAAGAATTATCTGATTTATCTCCTCCCTAATTTGGTTATAACTGCATTATTATGTCCTCTAAAGGCCTATTTGAGTACACAGAACATCACAGTACCAATCATGTTGAGCTCAGCAATGGCAGTAGCATTGCACATACCGCTTAACATGTTTCTTTCTAAGGCAAAAGGCCTCGAGGGAGTTTCGATTGCAGTGTGGATAACTGACCTTTTAATTGTGATATTGCTCGTTTTGTACTTGTTGGTAGCAGAGCATAGAAAGGGCGGGAAATGGAAGGACGGGGGCTGGTGGGAGCATGGGATTAAGGACTGGACGAGGTTGCTCAAGTTATCAGCGCCGTGTTGCCTAACAACTTGTCTCGAGTGGTGGTGTATCGAGATATTAGTCCTGCTAACTGGGCACCTGCAGAACGCGAAACAAGCAGTGGGAGTGCTGGCTATTTTGTTAAATTTTGACTACTTGCTGTACGCTGTAATGCTTTCTCTAGCAACTTGTGCATCAATTCGCGTTTCAAATGAGCTAGGTACAGTTGAACCACGTCCTCGAAAAACCAAAGGCATTAGAGACGAGAAAAGTTCATTTATTTAAATATTGTCTTTTAATACACACTCTCGGCACATTCTTTTTTACCATTAATGACCTGATATATGCACAAATTTTATAAATCGGCAGTGTCAAGACTCGTGTTCACCTAACATAAATTTTGTCTTCAATAGGTGCAAACCATGCTGGATTGGCCTATCGGTCAGCATCCATCTCTCTATGCATAAGCATAGCGTGCGGCTTTATCGGTGGCTCAACAATGGTGGCAGCCAGAGGCGGCTGGGGACAACTATTTAGCCATGATAAGGGGATCATAAAAACTGTAAAGAAGACAATGCTTCTAATGGCTATAATAGAAGTGGTTAATTTTCCCTTAGCCGTTTGTGGAGGCATAGTGCGTGGGACAGCCCGTCCATGGTTGGCGATGTATGCCAATCTCTGCGGGTTTTATATGCTGGCTCTGCCTTTAGGAGTGATTTTAGCCTTCAAACTCCTTCTCGGGTTGGGGGGATTGTTGATGGGATTCTTGGCAGGAACGGTTTCTTGCCTGATTCTGTTGCTGGTGCTTGTTGCAAGAATCAATTGGAGTGAAGAAGCTGAGAAGGCACAGAGATTCACTGGCCATGAACAAGAACTAGTGGTTAATAAAACTGAAGATCATAAGAGTTTGGCAATAGTTGATAGTACTGTTACATTTTGACTGCAGAAGGTTTCGTATTTATTATTTTTATTTTCAGAGCAGAACAGAACAGAACATCACTTCAATTTACAGCATGAGACAGAGGTATATATTCTCTGTGATTAATTTGTAAATACAAAAGAAGTAAAGTTCTTCATAATTCTGCTATTTCTAACAAGAACACGACAACTAATAACCGGTTATAACCCAAATGGTCGAACTTTAACCCATGTTGCTATTTGGTTACTGAGCTTCTAATCGTTCTGATTAGTCACCCAACTCCACTTTATGTTACCAGAATACTATGGAAGGAGGAGCCCCCTTAGCGCTTGGGATCCATATGTTTGTTGTAATGACTAAACATATGCAAACTTTGTTGTTTCTGGAGTATAGATCTTCCTTCGAACAAACTGAATATATAAATGTAATTTGAAATATATTAATGTATAGATCTTCCTTCGAACAGCATAACGAGATAATGAATAGACGAGCCCACCTACTTCACTAAGCAGCACAGCAATCTGTAGGAGTTCCAACAAATTTATTGAAGTGTTTTCACTTCGAGAACAATATCAAAGAGAGAAAGAATGAGATTCAATGCAGAGAAAATTTGTAATGAAAATTGTATAATTTTTCTGGCGGCAGGGCAGACTTTATATATTCATTCATGACCATTGAAACATCTTTGAAGCTTTTCAGAACAACCGTCATTGATAAAATAGCCCTCCAAACCTGAACAAACAATCCCGAACACGAACACGAACATGAATTGGGTCGAACACAAGCATGTTCCATACGGAGTCGAGCCCGTCGGCAGGACGACGAGGATCATGTAGGCTTAGGATCGAACTCAATAAGATATAGGTCTCTCCTTCCAAAAACTATTGGTACCCTTAAAGCCTAAACCCAGTTGACAAACTTCTTCTATATAAATCACACCAAAGTTTCTTAACTTTCCTACATGGGATAAATGTTTAGCAATTTCCAATAAAACAAATTCTTCATCGGTTTATAGTTTCAAGTGAGTTATTTTAACATCAAATATTTTATTCAATTCTAAATTATTCTCAATAAATATATATATCACATTAATCACCTCGTGAAATACGAACGTGAATATGCTTGGTCTCCTTAAAATTGAAGTATATGTCTCACTAAAATTGGAGTTCAAAGCTGATTCAATTCACTAATTAACGAACCATTTCCAACAAACTCTCGGGTGTCACAATGACAAATTGTCTCTATCGTTCGTGCTTGTAATACTCCTTGAGGGATTAAAGTTACAAGGGCATTGCCTCTGTTGTTCGTGCTCGTAATACGCCTATCATATTCGGCAAACTTCAAGAGAAGCTCATAAACTACAAGTCTTACCCTTGAATGTGCCAAATCGATACAAACCCAACTTCCAAGTTTTCAAATAACCGATGTTTTCGTCCCTCAAACTATAGTGCCAACCAAAATAAACCTCCACCGAATGTCTCCCGGCCTCATTCCCTACTTTTCGAAACACACCTGCTGCTGGTGCTCATATTTATTTCGAGCAGACGAGTATCTTAATTCTTGAGTATAGACATAGGTATCTTCAATCTGGAAATACGGCTTGTGCCAATATTATAAATTTATTTATCAAATTAAAAGCAAAAAAAGTAAAAATTAAATTAGGAAATATTGATGGAAAAGTTTGTTTCACGTCTGAATTCTGATCAATGGACTGGGTATAACCACAAGTCTGTCTTGTTATGTCACAACATATTTCACATATAAAAATGGGTACTGCATACACGAATTATAGCTATATGTTATCTTGAATTTCCTTTTAAATAATATTTTGTTTGAAATAAATTATTTAGCATTAGTTTTGATACTGCAATAATTGATTTGTTATTTAGAACACTTAAACCTTATTATATTGGTAAGTTATTTAACATGCGTTATGTTTATCATATTACTAACTTATTTATACAAGATGGTTTAAAATTAATTCAAGAACAACTTGAAAAAATCAGATACGCACTTAATTTTATTCATTCTTCTAGTTCTCAAGAAGAATTCTATAAAAAAAAATTCGAAAGCTATAGAATTATCTCCAAAATTTTCGTCGACACTTAGCGAATAGAAAGAATTTCAATATTCCATATGCAATTTACTTAATTTTTTACATTTCCCTAGCAACGGGCTTGACAATCAGAGCAATAGAGGAGTACAAATTGTCAGTGGACCTCCCCTTGAAACAGGCAAAAGAGATGAATGTACATAAATTAATTCACAGAATGCCTACAGATGAGAGATAGATGTGGGCCCCATGTGTGAATAAAAAATGCCAAAAAATTCACTACCTACCCCCACCAATGTGTCTTGTCTGTAGGAGTTCTGTAAATTTAATTTCTATACGTCTAGCATTTCTCTTGAAACAGTTGCCTCTATAAGCTAACGATGTCAAAGTGTGTGGATACTTTACAGGTAGACACAGAGGTGAAATGATCTTCTGACAAGTTTTGCAGTTTGCAAAATACTTGAAGGTATAGCAAATATAGTTCCTGTTTGGTAGTCATTTTTTTCAAAATACATTTTTCTCTCTTCTTTTCAACCACACATTCTTTAATAAAATAATATTACACGCAAACCCAAAAATTTTCCTTAACTTTTAACCACACTTTTTTCATCAATCAACTATTCAAAAATGCATTTTCTCCCCCCAAAATGACTACCAATCAGGGGCATATTCTCCAAATTTTTGTATTAAAACGTAAGAATAGTTTTATTGTTTTAATATAAGAAGTTGCAAAACTAACATTAAGATTGAAAGAGCAAAGTAGAACAACGATAAGTTAATGCTATTTGCGTAAATTCCCTTTGACAAACCAATCAAGTCCCTATATCATAACCCACTGATTATATAAGCAATAGCCCAAATCAGGCCTGGGTTTATGCCCAACTTGTTAATAAACTAACCTTTGTCAGCTTTTTGATCATATCGATCAATCGGAAAACTTTCCTAAAGATTTTGTGATCCAACCATTTCATTTTAAGGCCTGTGTAGAGTATATTTTTGGGAAAAATTCATAAGAGTTTAACTATAACTCATTTCAAAATTAAGATAAAATGTTTGAAATTTCAAAAATTAGATATTTATTAAATTTTATTACTGAAATAATTAATTAAATATATATTTCATAAATTAAATATAAGGTCACAATTTGATCACAAATTACCAAATTATTGGTTACAAATAATTTCTCAATCACAAATAAAAAATTTATAAGTTACAAATTATTTCACGATTACAAATTTATCACATTAATAGGTCACATATTATTCTTTGATCACAAATTACAAATTTTATAAGTCACAAAATATCAAATTAATTGGCCACAAATTATGTTTAGATCACAAAATATCAAATTATTGGTCACAAATTAACAAAATGTTTAGGTCACCACATTATTTATTGATCACAATGTATCTATTTCATTGATCACATATTGTTTATTGGTTACACATTAACTATTTTATTGGTCACAAGTAATCAAATCATTTGCGACCACCTCTAACACTTGTGACAACCACCTCACCACTGCCACCAGCCGCCAAAACCACTGTGGTCATTTCTCGACAACATAACCATCATCTCAGACACTGCAACCAAACACCATCACCACCACCACCACCCTACCACTCCACAACCACAACCCTCACCAAAAAAAATCCTCAAATATGTAGTCGAGCACTACTACCACCGCTTGTATCAACAATAGCCACCACCATCGCCATCATTGTCGCATCAACCACAACACCAACACACACAACCCACCACAATAACCATCGCCACACCTCACCACCACCACACCCACAACATGTACCCACTGCACATAGCAATACGACCACCACAATCTCAAAATCAACATACCATAACCACCACAACACTATAGTACCACCAGTGAACCATCAATCACGGCATCGCTTAAAAAAATAAAAGAAAAAAATGAAAGAGAATGGATCTGCGTCAATTAGTGTGCAGCAGTGCGTCGGGTGATGTTGTCAGAGTCACCGAAGAGAGAAGGAAGAAGTGGATTGTGATTTGTGGTTTTGGGATTTTTAGGGTTTGGGTGGGTAATATTTAGAATGAGAAAATAGAGGATATTGAATAGTATTAATATCTTATTTTTGTATAAATAAATTTTAGATCTAATTTTTGAAATTTGATCTTGAAAGATATGGTTTGGTATGATTTCCACTATATTTTTCCTTTAAAAAAAAAAGTGTAAACCAGGCAAGAATTATTATCTAGAACGCCTCGTACTAGACCAAAATAATCGATTGGGTTTCGTCGAAATTGGTCCAGTTATCGATCATAAAATCAAGTACCAAATAATTCTTGTCCAGTTCTCGATTCTAACTCTAAAACTGAATTTCGATTCAATTTTAAAACTATTTTACCAATGAGTCTATTAAATCGTGATTCATATGAATTTGCATGAATTAATAGATATTGTGAACAATAAACAATTTTGTCGCTTGAATAAAAAAAAATTAAGTTGCACAACTGTTTACACATTTCTATTTATTTTTAAAGCATATAAGAAATGGAATGGGCAATAAGAACTAATTTCGGTCGATTGGTCCTGGTTCGATCCATGCAAATACCTATCATATCATACACTAGAGATTAAAAATAAATTTTTTTTAAGAAAAGAAGTGTTCTAATATTTGCTCAACTGAGAGAGAGAGAGAGAGAGAGAGAGAGAGAGAGAGAGAGAGAGAGAGAGAGAGAGAGAGAGAAAGAGTTATTCAGAGTTAGTTGAACCTCTTTAGAATTCAATTATATGTAATTAACTTCTTCTAGAAAAGTTAAAATAAGATATTAAACTTAACTTATGATTATTATTCTTTTTTATAATTGTCTCTACTCGAATCTCGGTGAAGATAAATAATGATCTTATGGTTCTTAATACCAAATGGAATTTACATTTAATCAAATACCTGTCTGACTTTTTAGGAACATAAATTAATTTACGTATCACTCATGTGACAAGCTATGTAAACAAAGTCTACGCGTCATGCACGTCACGTTGGCTTTTTGTTGTGGGCTGCCTCTCTATTCGTTTGGACCAATTTGTTTGTGCCTTTTTTGGATCACAGTAATTGGAGTGAAGCGTGCTATTGAAAATGCGACTTTACTAAATATTGAGGAAGTATTATTGCCCTACATCTGGCAACTTCGTGACCATTGGATCTGATCTGTTTAGTTGGAGTATATATTGCCTCCCTTGACCAATGGTGTTATTATTGAGTAGTGTATTCGAGTGTTCTAGGGTTTTCTCTCTTCGTCTTCGTTGTATACTTCAACCCTTCATATTCTTCGTGATACTTGTAATCTTTGTAAATCTGAGTGATATGTTGTACTTAATGTACATGGATAGAGATACCACTGAGGGTGTTTATTTCTAGATAGGGAGGCATAGAGAAAATTATTATCGAAGAAATCTCAGATTTGTTAGTACATTTCTTGTATCGATTCTTTGTGATTTGTTAGTGGATTCGAGCTCTATCTATTCTGTAGATGCTCAACGTGGTGAGTAGGCCTTTTGACTAAACATCCGGGCCTTAGGACGAAAAATTCTTGGTGTTCTTTGCTTATTGCATTTTTAGATTGATTGTTTGCTTAATCGATTTATCGCTTTAAACGATTCTGAGACCAACACTTTTGTATGCTAGTCATGCGGGCTTCTTTGTGTATCTTGTTCTAGTTCCTCTAAGTTGGGGTGTAGTATTGTCAGGGAATAGTGAACAGGTCGGGGACGGAAAACATAGTCTCAGCTTCGAATTCTCTGATGTCGCTTGAATCTTTCTTATTTGTTGCTTTCGAACTTAGTTTGTATTTTAGAAAATAAGAAAATAATATTCAAAAAATAAAAATGTGACTAAATGGAACAATAGATTTAAAAAAAAAAAAAAAAAAAAAATTCCAAAATCCCAGGCCGCCTCTCGAAAATTCTCGACAAAGTAAGGATGGTAATGGCCAATCCTGTTTTGTCCAATTATCATCCCCAACATATTGAATTGTCTCCATAAGAGCTTGATTGCGGCCATGACTGATCTTCAAGCGAAGTGAGTTTGAGAGTTTTCATTTGTCCGTGTTTTAACCTTGCTAGCATGCTAGTTACACTTGATATCGCTCAAATTTTATGGTACCTTTCATAACTTATACATATAAAAAAAAAAAAAAAAAAAAAAAAAAAAAAGGTTTTGGACCGTAGGTTAGCTGATTGATTGAGTTAAATTAGTTTCTTTTCCCTCTACTTTTAACCTTTTTAAACGTTCTAATTCATGGTTGAGTTTGTCTTCTAGACATAATTATGACAAAATATTGACTTATCATTGCAGATCAATTGATAATTGCAACACAAATATTCCTAAGTAGAACATATATGTACCTATTAATTAGGAATCATGAAATCATTTTGCTACGTCTAATCAGATTTAACATCAATAATTAACACTTCTAAGTAATGTTTTGTTGTCTCTATCTAATTATGTTTACACAAAAGCAATTCACATTTGTTGCCCTATTTGGGGGGTTCGGTCAGGGCTTCTGGCCATTTAGCAAAATTCCTTGTATAAAGGTTGAGCCGTCTCTGCCTAGGTTAAAGAGCTAGTCATTTCATAGATGCATGTGTCGCAACTATTTGGTATGGTTTTTGCTTTCGGCAGATTGAGACCACAATGGTAATCTCATTTTAAGTAGGACTGCTGCTTTACACAAAAAAGAACTAAACCAAACCATTGCCTAATGATATGCCTGCTTTTTGTCACGTACGAGCGTGCATGTAAAATATTCATTAGGTCTAGGTACGCCATATTGAGTTTCATAAGAGTGTAGTTTTATTTTTTCGTGATGGATAAGTTAGGCATGAGGTCTAGTCACGTGTTCTACTGTAATATGATGGAATTTCGAAATCTAACTTGTGAGAGTATCCATATTTACTGGCCGCTTAAATTGTTTAGTAAAAAATGTTAGATCTCATCCAGGTTTCAAGTAGGTGATGGCCAACTAGATGATTGGTTGGTCTATGTGATTCATTGTCCATGATAAGCACTCTCTCTGTATCATTTTCAAAACTTCTTATTCCGATCAATTGAATCTTATTTCAAGAGTATCAAATTGATCAATTGTGTCCAAAGTTGTGCCTAAGATTATAATCTTACATAAACACTCTAAACCACCCTCTAAGGAGTGTACTTTAATATAACTTTTTTTCTCGTGGGCAGTGGTTCCCTAACTAAAGATGGAGGGTGAGACTTACCTAAGATTTATAAGTTATGCCAATGAACTATTTATAGCAACCAATAGGGAACAAGGCTCTTAAATAGAAACAATTTATGATATTCAACAATCTATTTATAGTATGTTTCCTAAGTTGGATTAGACAAGAGCGTATTAATTTAGCATCAATCATACTCTCGACTCGTATCCAAATCAAAATAAATTCAATGTAAGAAGGAACACACGGGATTTTTGTGTCATGTGATTTTATTTATATCCAGGAAAC
Source organism: Osmanthus fragrans (assembly GCA_019395295.1). Taxonomy (NCBI): domain Eukaryota; kingdom Viridiplantae; phylum Streptophyta; class Magnoliopsida; order Lamiales; family Oleaceae; genus Osmanthus; species Osmanthus fragrans. Next base: position 946,548 of record JAEDXY010000043.1, on the reverse strand, counting down.
AAATATTATCAATGTCACTTGGTGCATGTGACCTAATTCCCCTGTTTGTTATAAATGAACCAACCCAATTTGAGCTCCTCTTGTTTGAAAATTTAATAGCCTTTTAACACTATTGCCGTCCCCTTTATACTATAGGGACCAAAAACATAACACACTTCACAACTTGTACCAGTATCATATCTCACAAAAAGATTTGTTAGTATTCAATTATGGGAGATGCCGTGTGTACATAAATTCATTTTACAGAATTTCCACGGAATACTCACAATGCAGGAGGTGGGTGATTTTTGACATTTTTTATTACACTATGGGATCCACCCATGTGAGTGTCTGTAAGTTTTCTGTAAGGAATTCCTCTATACACACGGCATTTTTTATTCAATTATGCAATTGGATTCACTCATTATTCTTTTTCAATAATTTTAGTAGGGGTCAGATCTTAGGGAACACAACTGGTTAGATACTAGTCGAACTAAAAATTATGTTCCTAATTCAAGTGGCAAAAATTGAATAGCTAGGATTACCGAACCTTGTATCAGAACAACCAACAAAATGTGAGAAAGTGAAATAGTCTATAAAGAAAACGAAAATCAAAATGAGGAAATCCAATCCATGGCCAGTGTTCTTCAAGAAAGAATGGAAATACAACACCATTTTTCAATGTTGTATCAACACATGTTCCTACTTCTGAGCAATTAGCATCAATTAATAAAACTTTCTGATAGTTGTCCAATTAACATCCGTGCTATATTTACATCATTAAAATCTTAAGATTAGAACATTATACCAAACTATGTCAAATTAGTAGGAAATAAATCAAAAATTGATTTTACCAATTTTATCGTTCAAATCAAATCGACCACCATAGAAAATAATGTCAGCGACGTCGACCAATTTTAACTTTCTTACCAATTCGTAAAACTTTTTATATTTCCTTTCACGACTCCACAAGGGCTAGATTTGAGGGAAAAAATTTAGACCTAACATTCTAATCTTCAAAAGTGAGATTTTGACCCCTCTAATGTTGTGAGATTGAGTCCCTACTTGATGAAAATTGACAACATAGATGTTAAAATTATAAGTGACTTTCACGTAAATTAGAGCTAGAGAGTAGAAACATCGAATCTCTTAATATTTTTCATATTTTAATGTGAAAGTCACATACAATTTTAAACTTCCACATTATCCATTTTCGTTGCATGAAGACTCAATCTCAAGACGTTAAATAAGTTAAGACGTCAAATTCTCACTTTTGAAAGTTGAGGAGTCATGTCGACACTATCCTAGAATCCAAGCTCGATTTGCCCTAAATTAAAGTCTGTTAAACCTACAGCATACCAAGAAGAGTTGGGTAGTTGATGCAGTATTTATCTTCACCCACTTTATTTCAAATTCCCAGCTGTCATTGGTGGGACTTGTCCGGCATTTTCTAGGGTTTTGGTTAAATTCATTCTGCATTTACTATATCCTATGGTACCTTTCAAATCTCACCATTCCTATTGTTAGAAAACACCCTCTGCTTAAAGTCTCATTTAACATATATCTAAATTTGTTAGGACATACTAATTAAAAATTTCGACCATTCTCATGTATTTATGTGTCCTTTGCAAACCTTTCAAGGCAACCATTATTAATACAAAATTTGTTGTTAGGTCTACCAAAAATTGTCACTAATTAAGTCCAAACTTTATGCTTCTCGAGTGCAAATGGAATGACAATTGCAACGAAGAAGCTACAAACTTTACTACACTTCAAATTCTGATCGATCGAACAAACTAACCCACACAAATGGCCCAAGCAACAACAAGAAGCCAATTCAAACACGTTTGATATTGACGAAAAATTACAAAACAATTTTCAACCTCTTCCACAAAAATTTCGTAATTTGTTAAAAGATGTTAGGGTCCGTTTGATTGCAAATGGGGAATTTTGGTGAAAAAAAAATGAATTATAGGGAATTGAATTGCCTAAAATTTGTTTTACTAAAAATTGTAATTAATTGTATTTGATTAGTATAATTTTTGACCTGAAAAATGTTAAAATTTTGGTGTCCGTTTGACTTTGTTTTTCATAAAAATTGTCAATAAAAGTGATAATTTTTTTACCATTGGGTCTATAATTTGTTCTAGTTGCCAAAAAAATTTTAAACAAAATTATCATACCAATATCATTCGTTTGGCTTTGTTTTGCATAGAAATTGTCAGTAAAATAGATAAAAGAAAATTTATCATTGGGTTTAGAATTTTTTCCAATTGCCTTAAAAAAAAACTGAAAAACCAATTACCACAAAAAAACAAAGGAATTGAAATTCCTTAAAAGTGAGGAAAATTGGTCACATGCAGCCACTTTAGAAAAATCAATTCCTAAGAAATTAATTGCCATACAAAAATGACAAAAGTCAGGAAATGAAATTGATTTTTCACTTTTCATGGAATTGGAAGCCTATCAAACATTGCCTTAGGTTTTCATATGAATCTATGCCCCCGTTTGATTCTCATTACATTAAATTACATTACATTTTTTTCTCTCATATTTTCAGCTACACAATTTTTCATAAAATAATATTACACGTAAATCAAAAAAAATTCCTTCTTTTTCGATCACTCATTTAAAAAAAAAAAATACTATTCTTCCCGTTTTCATTTCCAAAAAATGGGGCTCAAACTGGCATGTGAAAAAATAAGTACTAAGACACCAAAAATTTAACTTCAAAGGCAAGCTATATAGTTTCTTGTCTTTGCTTTCCTCTTAAGTTTTTCTTTGCAAAACAATTTTCACGCGAATACATCCTTTGTGTCAGCCTAGGTATGCCATAATAGAATAAGCAATGGCATTCATACAAGTGCACACACATAACATGCGGGCAACATATTTTTTTATTTATACTATTTTTTGGTAGGATAGTTAGAAATAGGATGGAGTGGGGACCACATTGTTTTTATCCTATAATTGAATAGGACAGGACATACAATTAATTTTTGTTTTCATTTCAATATGACTTTCTCTCAAACTTTTTTTTACGGTCAAAATAAGATAAGCTGTGAACTTGTGATTCTTTTTGACGTCTCACAATCCACTAAAATAGTGTTGTTGTAGATTGACTTGTCGTATAATGATATTGAAATTGAACCTTACTGTAAATATTTTCCGAAAATTGGATTAATTTCTTGAAAGAATCAAGGGTCGTCTTTCATTTTTTTATTAGAAATTTTGTTCAAACCCCATACATTATCTTATGACGAGTAAAAGTTGAATTGGGGCGAACAAATCAAACTCACATTTCCTTCCTTCTACTTTTCTCTCACAACTAGAATCTTCTGAAGAACAAGGAAAATCTTCTATTGTTTTGAACATTATAACCAAAATGCTAAAATTTCAAATTCATTTGCACTTATTCCTACCAAAATCATTTTTTTACTCGTTTACACCTGACATTTTGTTTCTGTAATTTGACTCTACGAATGACTTGATGTTTTGAATATCATAGCTAAAATGCAAAAATTTCAAATTCATTGGCACTTATTCCTACCAAAAAAAGTTCTTGCTCGTTTACAGCTAACATTTTTTTTTTTTTTTTAATTTAACGCTGCAAATGACTTGATCTTGTAATAATAATATTAACGTAAAATTATAAGTTCATCATTACTTTATATTTAATCAATATGAAACTTTTTTGACACTCGCTACGTTAAAAATCACAGGATTATGAGTTAACCAGTAATTACAAGAAAAAATCTAGTGGGAAAGCATGTTTGAGGAAGACATAAACATGCACTGGCTGACCCTCGGAGTAATATGTGGCGGAATCATGCTAGAGTTATTACCCATTTACTACATGAGTTACTACATGGACAAGTGGTGCCTCTCCCACCAGTCGCCCCTCCACCAGGGGGACGCTACTTGTTCTTTTAGTAACCGATATAGTAAATGAGTTTGTACATATAGAATTATCCATATGGCACCATTGTGTAAATAATTTTTGAAAAAAATGATATGTGCTCCCTCCAAAATATTTGAATTACCCACTAAAACAAATTGGTCAAAAAGCAAAAAATAAAAAAGCTGAAAATTTGGCGGGTATTTTTAGAATGAGCTGTCATCCACGTGTCAAAATCTCTTTAACCCTCAGCTTTTGCCCCTTCGACTTAGCAGAAGCCGGAACAATTTTTTATTTATTTTTCATTGGTCCAGCACAACTTAGTATACGTGGGGTCCAGTCGGCAGATTCGACGTTGGATTATATGTCACTCAAGATTTAGCGGGAAGATCATAAAAGCTTGTTCCTGCCAAACTATTTAAAAAGTCAACTGCACCGTCATGGTGGTGGTGGAGAATTAAAATTACCCTTTATGAAAAAGTATTCATGAAATTTAATACATTAAATTGAGAGTATTGAATATCGCTCATAGGGTGACTTGTCTAATTGACAGTTAGTGAGATGGTTAAACAAAAGCGTCAACTTGAATTTCTGATGAATAATGCTACATGTACATTATGGTATCCATAAGAGTGTTCATAATATACACGTGACATAACATCATTGGAGGGTTGACAAAATTGTTTTTCAACCCTCTAATGATGTTATGTCACGTGTACATTATGGACACTCTTATGGATATCATAATGTATATGTAGCATAATATTTCAAGAAGATAGAGTATAAACAAACCCAAATACTCGATCCATTATTAACCACTCATTAGAATGTATACCCACTAGATAAGGATAATCCTTCATAAGAGTGGATCAATTCTCTCTACACAAGTTATTATGGTCCCGTTTATTTTTCTTTAATCATTCATAAAAATTAAAAATATGACCGTTATCAATGACAACCAACCACCATTTTTTATTTTTCATCTCTTGCGTGGGGTCCATAACGACTATATTTTTCATTCTAATTCTACAAATAATGAAAATCAAACGAGAATAGTCTTATTTATCTTATATATACAAAGAAACATACAATTCTATAAACTAACACTTTTTTTAAAAATAAATAAATAAATAAATCCACACATCCTTAGTGAATTTTAGCCTCAACCAAGAAAGGTCTATGGAGATTAGGATTCCCCAACCCTGATGTACAAGGTACACACATAGAGGGAGGGGGTGGGTGATTAAGGGCACAACCCTATATATTATCAACAAGACGAGAGTACAAGGAATGAGAGGAATATAAACTTGACGTCCAAAAAGCAACATTATGATCATGCAATTTACAAATAGGGTGATTTGTCCAGGTAACCAATCTAGTGACCGACAAACAAAAAATTTAAGCGATGAATTATCGACGCCTTAACACTATGATCTACTTCAATCACTAATTCATTTATAAGTGTGAGAGTTACCTCTAAAGAAATCTCAAGTAGAATACAAACAACTAAGGTACCATCAACTACCTATTACAAACAAATTATACTTCACGAAGAGGGAACCATTTCTATCTACAAGAGTAATTCCATTTATGAAAAATGTCGTATCTATCCTACATATAAAATGAACACGTGCAATTCTCTCAACTAACATAGACAAATTCAATTACGTATTTTAAGACAAACTTGCCAATTGTTTCACCTACTTTACCAACACCCTCGAAGTTTAATGCAAATCTTACAATTGCAGTATCATGCGTTAACATTAATATATATAGTAAGATGGAAATATATAATTCCACAATTATATTATGGTATGTTAAATTTTAAGAGCGTGCATGAATAGTACTTGAACATGGTTTGGTGGTATGTCAAAGTGTAGTGGGTGTGAGGGAGGAGAGGGCAACAAGTAAAATGTTTCGTACATGGCATGCACGTGATTGTTATTGGTTAAGGGTCCCCATGTTTCTTGCACATTCTTACAACACGCTTTTAGCACTAAATTTTAAAAAATAAGTATGGCTTTCCACGACTTGTGTGTTTTCATGTCATGCTCGTTTAGTTGCTTGTTATGACCAGTTAAATATGGTCACGCATTGACATAATCTTAAAATATGGTTGTGAATTTAATTCAATTTTAATGAATTTTCGGGGAAAAAGAAAACTAAGAATTGGAATGTTGGAGATCGACTAAATCGATCACGAAATAGAGAATTAAATGGAAATGCAGTCCAATCACATATGAAAAATAAAAAATATAAAAACCCATTGAAATAATTTAGGATATTAATAAGTTGGCCGATGTCCATACTAATTTTTAGAACAATTTGTTTTGGCAAGTTAATTTGCTCGATCCTACCTACTAGACGCATCTTATATTGATACGTAGTATTAAATATATTTAATGAATTGTTTAATGATTTTGTATGTCACGTAGATATGTTTATCAATCATGCTACATGTATCATCTCCTTTACCCGACCCCACCCTCCTCTCTCACATTTGGGGTGAGTGGCACATTTGTCGGAAGTGGATCCCGATTCCATGTGAAAGCACCGATGGGGTCGGGTAACCCAAAGGGTAAGTCATAGTGTACAAATGACTTAATCCTATGTTTATGTACCAGATTTGTAATCTCTAGCCAACCAAACAATTTTCCAAAAAATAAAGAGGAATCATGTTTATACTTATACTTAATATGTAGAATAAAAAATTGAAATGCAATCAATTATAATTTGGATAAGATTCTATTATCCTCAATCACTTATTCTTGCAAATTGCCATTCTAAAAAAATTAAAATATGTCTAAGATTGTAAAGTTTTAAATAAGGAAAATATTATCCAAAATAATTTGATAAAATATACATCGAAATTCAATGAAAGAGTTATTAAATTTTTAATTAATTATCCCGAGACAAAACTGGTATTACAAAATCACTAATTTCAATTACATCCTTTTATTATAAATTTCTAAAGATTTTATTAGATTCTAACACCACCTTTCACTCATAATCAAATTAGGAAAAAATTAATACTTCCAAATTTTAAAAATGTAATAGTATTAACCAAGGTTTACTTCACGTAACTTTTGCACGTCACGAACTAAGACAACGATCACATTACTAATTTGACGAGTACCTTTGTAATTTTACATAATAATTATGCTTCTACACAATTTTTTTTTTCTTTTTAATTTCTTATCATCAATCAGTATCAACCTCACCCTCATCAACACTCGAACATAATGAAGTATTGTAGTGAAAATTATTCATATACTTCCATTATTTCGAGAAAAAAAAAAACAGATCTTAACAAGAAGACTGCATTACAAAAGCTGGCCTGACCATCAGCGTATGGAATTACAAGAAAACCGGCCAAAAACAAATGACAAGAGAAAAGCCGATACGTGATGTTGTCACGTGCGAACATATCATTAAGGTCGGGCCGGGGTCGGCAAATTTTCACCCTTAATTTGCAAGTTACCCCTTAATTATCTCCCACATTTACATATTAACCCTTTATTAATCCATTTAAACACAAAAAAAAATTAGTTAAAAAATAATATGCTGTCACGCACCCACTGCAGCCACCACACACCCACCATCAGGGTCACAGCTATCTATTGAGTCATATGCACGCAAAGCACAAATTCAGTTGTCCACGCTGGCAATCTAGACGGCTCCCCAAAGTCACGGGATCAAAAGACGCGTGTCAAATTGGGGGCATAGAGGTAGTTGACTTGTCAGTGATGAAGAAAACCAAAAGAATAAGAAAAAGGAAAATATATTTGAAAATTAGGTCAGAGCGGGCAGATTATTCGGGCAACTACAAAGTAAAAAATTAATAAACTATTTCTAATTAATATATATAATCCCTCCTTTAAGAACAAAACCAAAGCATGTGTTTTCACTGAAAGTTAGATAGAGAAAATCAAACCAGCACAAATTCTAGAAAGAGATTGAAGAGGATAACGGTACAAATTAATTCAGAGAGATTATATTAGGGTTCTGAGAAGTGAAATTTTCGATTTCGTTTGTTGTTTTAAGAGAAGAATTATGGAGTGGACATGTGTAGATGAATATGAGAAGCTTCTCTTTCGAATGTCTACCCCAAGGTTAGTATGTTTTTGTTTTCTTCTTCTCTGTTTGTTTGAGTTTCTGTTTCCATTCTCAACAATTTTTTCGTATTTTTAAAGTTTGTTGTTCAATTCCCTCAGTTTTTTTTGTTGTATTTCTTTGGTTTCTTGAATTTGAAGTTTGTTTACTCTGTTTTTCATGATTTTCTCTACTGCAATTCGCAAACAAGGCTTAGTTTCTTCGATTTTTCCCTAAATTTTACCCTTCACAACAGAAAATTTGCTCAATTTGAGGCAGAAAACAAATAAAATTGAATTTCATAATAAAGTTTTTGGGTTTTTGTTTATTTTTTGGTACTTTCCTTTTGAATTTCCCCAAATATTATTCCACATCATATCTCGTGATTTTAATTCATCTGGATTTCCCGATCTTTGGGGTATTCCAATTGGCAACTTTCTTGGATAAAAAATAACCAGTGAAGATCCCACTTGATTTTCACCTTAATTAAATTTAACTTCCTCATTAATTACACCGATTTCTTTTTCTTCACGTTAATCTGACTCTTTCTCTTCTTTGTTCACACATCACCAACTTGAGTTTTCAGTGACCGTGTTTGAATTTCAAATTCCCCAGAATGCCCTTTCGGCTGACTAATTCTCTATTGATATTTCAGGGTCATGATCGACAATGCCAGCTGTGCAGACGCCACCGTAGTCACGGTATGTTCCCTTCTTAGAAACCCACCAAATTTGTATTAATTATTTACTTATTTGTGTTAATTCTTGTTAATTTTACAGATTGATAGTGCTAGAAAACATGGCATTCTTCTTGAAGCTGTTCAAGTTCTTGCTGATTTGAACCTGTCAATTAAGAAAGCTTACATTTCTTCTGATGGTCGGTGGTTCATGGACGGTAAGCTACCTTTTTTGCTAACTTGCGCCTTCAAACATGTGGTTTATTAGCATTTAATCTTTAATTAATGGGCTTTGATGCAGTTTCTTTGGTTTTCTACTAATTTTGCCGTTTCGTTTTCTTTAATTTTACAGTTTTTCATGTGACTGATTTGGATGGAAACAAATTAACAGATGAAAGTGTCCTCAATTACATCGAACAGGTAACTATTAATTACTGTGTTTTTCGAATTTTGACCTTTGTATTACTGTTTTATGTATGTAATCGACTGATTGCATCTGTTTTACTGTTAATACAGTCTCTTGGGACGATTCATTATGGGAGATCGAAAAGCTTTGAGGGCCTTACAGCTTTAGAGTTGACGGGTACAGATCGAGTTGGCCTTCTGTCCGAGGTTTTTGCAGTGCTATCGAATTTACAGTGCAATGTTGTTGAAGCTAACATGTGGACACACAATGGTCGAATAGCATCCTTAATTTATGTTAAGGACAATGATTCTGGATCCCCGATTGAGGATTCACAGAAAATTGATAGAATCGAAGCCATGTTAAGGAATGTTCTCAAGGGCGACAATGATATCCGTAGCGCCAAAACATCAGTTTCCTTGGCTGTTACACATACAGAAAGGAGGCTTCATCAGATGATGTTTGCTGATCGTGATTACGAGAGAAAATCTCGTATCAAAACTTGTGACGAGTCCCTGGTCGTGGCAGTACAAAATTGTTTGGAAAAGGGTTATTCTGTTGTAAATATTCAGTGCAAGGACCGGACGAAGCTTCTATTTGACGTCGTTTGCACATTGACGGACATGCAGTATGTTGTTTTCCATGCTACAATTAACACAGCTGGAGACACAGCCTCCCTGGTATATAATTTTTCAATTTAGTACATAAGCTTCGTTTTACGTTATTTTTTAAGGGAAATTTACGTAATTTGCCATGAATTTTTGTAGGAATTTTTCATTAAGCACATGGATGGAACCCCGATTAGTTCAGAAGCTGAAAAGCAACGTGTGATCCTATGCTTACAAGCTGCAATCGAAAGGAGGGCATCGCAGGTGATATTTTGTGCCTTAAACCTGTATTAAAGAATCCCCATGGTCTTGATTAAGCATGTTTTCTTTTCTCAATTTGTTAGCCTCTAATGGAATCTTCTTGTCTGTTAACAGGGTGTAAGGCTTGAACTTAGTACTGATGATAGACTAGGGCTATTGGCTGATGTGACACGAACCTTCCGCGAAAATGGCCTAAATGTGACAAGGGCCGAGATATCGACAACAATGGATAGGGCACTAAATGTGTTTTACGTCACGGATGCACTTGGGAATCAAGTTGATTCAAAGATCATCGAATCTGTTCGACAAAAGATTGGATCGAGTAAATTGACAGTGAAGGAATTGCCCTTGATCTATCATCAAAAGGCAGAACGGGACGAGGGTACGATGGGGGCCGGTGGGGCCATGTTGTTATCACTTGGAAGCCTTGTGAGAAGGAATCTATACAATTTGGGATTGATCAAATCCTATTCTTGATTGATCAAAAAGGCATATTCTTTGCTTCACACAGGTTTCATGAGCTGGGCATTTGTACATAGTAAAAGGTGTTTAAGACAGGGATTTGGTATGGTAGTTGTTATGGTTGATGTTTGGTTGGTCGAGTAGGTATACACGTACACATAGAAGGTGGATGATATGGGGCCCACCTCCCCCACTAGTTTTCTTTGGGAAAATTTTTAGTTTGGAAGAAGAAATTTGAATTTTCAATATGGAACATGGAAGGGAAAAAAAGTATTTTGTCGGTGGGTTTTAGTTATATATTTTTCTGCTTCCGTAGTAGTTAATAGGAAAAGATTGGTTTCACACAGCATATAATGTACATGAATATTATTTTGTAAAAAGTAAAATATTAGTTAGTTCTGACGTTTGATTTGATTTTTTCAACATTTGTTTGGTGTTTACTTCTATGTTATGATTTACCACAAGAATTCTACTCTGTTTTATTGTTGTCGTCAACTTCGAATGATGTTTATTACCGAAGTTGACATTAACTCTATGATATTATTGGATATTCAACCAAGCTATATGTACAATTTTTTTGACATCATGGATGATAGTCCTCTCACATAGGAGGGGTTCCATGTTGAATAAAAAAATTAGTGAGACTCCCTCATGTGAGGAGGCTGTCAACATTAATGTACAAATAGCTTTTTCCTTGTTAGTAACTCCTAAAATTAACACTAATTCAATTATATATTTGATATGTTAACTTCAACACAAGTAATTTAAGCAAATAAACTTTTTTACGTATTGTTTTTAATTAAACACCGTTTAATCTCGTCCGTCTATAACAAAAATGTCACCTTAATAATATTAGGTAGAATTATGTTGTCAAACTTTTATTGTAATAATTGTAAACCCACAACTATCTCCCTATTTCATTAATGCCTAGAATTTTTTTCTAGTGTACCTAAGTCGTTTTTACATTAACATTTAGGATTCTTATGCATCGATTTTTCCTCCAGTTTCAATAAATTAAAAATACTTTCGATTTGGAGAGTCTCTTAAATTTGTTGTACATTTCATCATGCAATGTTGATTTTTGAACCTAGAACCATCTCCCTACTTCATTATTATCTAGAAATATTTTCTATATTCTCGATCGATATAGAAAAAAAAAAAAAACTTACTCCCTCCGTCTCATTATATAGGCTGAGTTTTCTTTTGTCTCAACTCTCAAATAGATAAACATGTTTTCTAATGTAGAATATTTTGTTGTGTTCTTTTACCAGTATACCCTTATTAAATTTTCCTCACTTAATATGTCAATTTCTTGAAATCATCCAAATACACACATTTTTCATTTCTTGGAAACATGAAACAACTAACATTTCCTCACTTAATATGCCAACTTCTTGAAATCATACAAATTCTTTATTAATTCCAACAATAATTTACTACTACATACTGAAAATTAAATGGGGGTAAATTAAGAAAGATCTTGACAAAAAATAATTTTCTAATGATATTAAAGAATATTTCTTAATTCGTGTGAAAAACGAAACAAACTTATATAATTGGGACACAATGAGTAGAATTTTACAAGTAGTTTACCTAAGTCGTCTTTTCCGTTAACATTTAGGATCCTTATACATCGCTTTTTCCTCCGGTTTCAATAAATTTAAAATACTTACGAGTTGAAGATTCTCTTACATTTGTTGTACATTTCACCATGCTAGTTTTTGTAATCTATTGAAGATTCTAAATGCTGGTTTTTGCTAAGTATTTGTCTGCTTGTTCCAAGACACTTGGGTTTTAGCTTGAACATGTGTAACTAACGTTAGTATCTATGCCCACAATTTGAATCAAAACTAAATTTTCAATTAAACTATTAATTTAATTAATTGACAAATTTTATTATTAATAATTTAGGTCAAAGGGAGACGGCTCTCTTTTGATTCTATCCATATGTAAAGGAAATTGCCACAACTTGAGACACCAGTATAGCCCTTCCAAAACTATATATATATATATATATATACACACACACACACACACACACACACACACACACACACATACACAACTTGTTTGTTTATTTAGTTTTTGACGTGGTTCGATCCATAATCAATTTGACCAAAATGTTATCTCTATGTATACATAAGCATACAATAAAACGTCATTAATTATGAACTTTTCTCTTGCTAACTAGCTATTAGCATTATTCTTAGTTTATAATAATGAATTTGACAACTCCAATAGTTTGAAAATAAAGCTTTGTGAGATTGAGTAACACAAAGATTTCTAAAAAAATCCACTTTTTCATCGAAAGTTTTTACGATGCTTATATTGTAACACAAGCATCCTCTTTTCTATGAAATAATACAATTTTACATAAATTAGTATAAAACTTAGACCTATCAAAAAAAAGCAAGTTGGTTCGAAACATCCTTAACCATATAGTTGATCTTTAATTAATGGTGCTAAATTGAATTAAAATTGAAGTTGAAGCCAACTTTTTGTTTTTAATTTTAGTTCAAATATTGTGTAGGATTAGTTTAATCTTTATTCAGTCTACTACGGTGACCCATACTCATGTCCTCATTAGTTATTAGTTATTACTGATCACAAGTGACACATCAGATCCTGCCATTTGTGGATCTACAGGGGACACTAAGCCCTGTTTGGTAGTCATTTTTGGGAGAAAATGTATTTTTGAATAGTTGATTAATGGAAAATATGTGGTTAAAAATTAAAAAAAAAATTTAAATTTGCGTGTAATATTATTTTATTGAAGAATGTATGATTGAAAAAAAGATAGAGAAAAATGTATTTTGGAAAAAATAATTACCAACAAGACTTTAATTTCAAATCCAAAATTTTATAATAGATTTTTTAAAATTTTCAAAAAATAATAATAATTTCCTTGGAGGCGTGAATCTGCGGCGGCTTTGCCGTGAGTTTTCACTATTTGACATGCAGAGAAAAGAGTTTCTGGGTCAATAGTCAAATTCTTGTATAGTTGGTTGGCTCTGCTTTTCATAATTTTGCACATGAAAGAATGAGTTTAGGTTAGACTCCCAAAAAGCACGTTAGTCACCAATCTATGCTTTTCATAGGACTGAGGATGTTACTGTACATTCATGTGATTAAGGCGCACACAGACAGAATCCATGCCTCTTTTTCAAAATGAGAAGGCCTATTGGACAGGAAGAAAAAGTTTCTACTTTCATCTTCTTTCAATTCTTCATTTTTGAAGATATTTTATAGGTTTAAAAAAGATAGGATGTTTTTCTTTGTTTGAAACGAAGAGAGATAATAAACCATGTTCAAAGCAACAAAGCGAAGTTTATGTATTTACACAAATGAGATTGAAATAACATTTTCTTAAGTTGCATTAAATATTTATTGTAATTCTAGCAAATATCTTTAGGACGCTGAATTGAACAAAATCTTCAAAGAAATTCATGTTGGCTCGTGTGAAACAAACTTTTTGAAAAGCTTTTGCTTTCTTGGAGTTTCATCGAATAAATTCCACCACGCATTTGCATCAATGCTGAACCAATGCGTGTATACAGATTTATAGACTCGCTAACAATAACACATCATCTTCCAAATTTTAATAAGCTACAAATTTCAATAATTGAATTTAATAAACTACAAATTTCAATATTTTACATCTTAAATTATTCAAATCATATTTTAATTTAGAGTTATGCTACAAGTACAAACCCTGCTTCACAGGACCTATACATGGTACACACATTATGGGTGGGTGGGACATATTTTTTGACAATATTTTAATCATATGAGACCCACTCTTGTGAATTTTCTGTAAAACGTCTGTAGACCATTTTCTGTACATATGACATTTTCCTCTAATTTATTGGCCATTGACATATAAAAGTATTTGTTAAATAAAGATAAGGACAAATGAATTAATATTTCTTTGAAAAAGCAAAATGAAGAGCCAAAATAAAGAATATTGTTGAAGTGTATAAAAAATCTACTTTTTAAATTTAAAGATACTCTCTATTATGCATCAAGTACTCTTTATAAATAAATGGTCTTTTGAAAATGTTCTCAAAGCATTTTTTAGCGATTCTCTATTTTTAAAGAACATTTTTTTTTTTTTTACAATTTAGAGAGCATTTATAAATTTAAAGAGTAATTTTTTAAAAAAATATTTCAACCACCTTTTTATCTTTAGCACTTATTATTACTACTCTTAATATGTATTTATTATTTTTCCATATATTTTATTTTAACTGACTTCCCTTCAAATTATTATAATTCTTTACATTTTCTCCATATATACTATATAATTGAGTCAAAATATGAAGTACTGAAAATTGAAATATTTTGAATGTATTTAATTATATAAAGTGAGTCTGACTCTCCAAATTTTAAGAGCTAAACCCATTCTTTAATTTAAAATGTTAACTCAAAGAATTTTCTTGGACCATAATTTTAAAGGTTAATTCTTTAAAATAATTGGTATTTCATTTTTAAATAACCTCTTAAAAGATGCTCTTACAAACTAGTCATCATGGATAAAAATCAAAGTGTTTAAATATCTTTTATTGTTCCTCGACTAAGTCCTTTCCTTAGAATCTACGTTAGAATCTCACCAAGAGCAATTAGTGATAAATACTCCTTTTGGCAACCAAAATTGCCACTTGCGCCACTTTTGTTTTTTGACAATGTCTAAAGGGCGAATAATTTTAAGCCTTTATTTTGCTTAAACTCTGATTATTCTTAGTGCCTAAGCTTAAGCACTAAAATTATTTTAGTGCCTAACATAGATTAAATACTCATATGCTGTCCTAAAACAAGTACGGAGGATACCATTTCCAGACATTGAAAAGCACATTCTCAACTTTTTAACTATTACATATGTAGTATATATGTCAAATCTCGTATGTGTCTGTAAATACTAAATAGCAATGAGAGAATTGCTTCAATTTTAAGTTATGCTTCTCTATCTTTACAGAAAAAATATTCTATTTTCTCTAGGGTTCATGACTTCATGTATTCAATCAGAACAAATATACTTTCTTAATGGGAATTCATATTCTTTATTCTCAATTATTTAAATAAATTTAGTCTGTCATATATGAGATTCAAGACATTTCACTATTGAGGAATATGGTAGGTACACAATTGGTGAATATCGATAATAAGAGGTTCTTAGAATTTATCCCATGTAGACTTTGTAACGAACGAGCCAAGTAGAGCGAGAATAATTTTTCTTTTCCTTTTTTCTTTGTGAATCTATCGAACAAGTTCTAGAAATGTAAACATTACATGCCAAAGCTAGAAGTTTCATTAGAATTTACGGGGGAACATTAGAAGTAAATTTAACGGCCCTCACAACACTTTCTAGCCATATACGAGCATATAAGAACAAGATGTTCAAAGTGAAGAGTCAATAGTTGGATTAAATAATTAACTCTTCTATCCCGCCCCTCAAAGTCCTGGAATTTCATTCATTCTCTTTGTCGTATCAGTGTTCGCATAGGATTTGATATCTCTTCCAAAGTTAAAAATGAAAAAAGTAGAAATTTCATTACAATTTGAAGAGAGAGAGAGAGAGAGAGAGAGAGAGAGAGAGAGAGAGAGAGAGAGAGAGAGAGAGATTAACCATTTAGTGCTTGTTTAAAAGTGATTTTTTTTATATAAAAAACATTGTCGATAAAAAGTAGGAAAATGTACGGGGATTTTTGAAAAATAATTCTTTTAATGTTGATTGAAAACAAGTGAAAAAAGTGACTTTCTAATAATCAATTTAAAATAAGCGGTTAATTAATTATGAGAAGCTTGATATTTAGTCAATGAACAAACTTTTTATTAAGATTTGATCATTGAAGGAGAATATGTCAAAGGACAAACTAATACGTATAAAACATTATGTTATGTGTGTGTAATTGTAGGTAAAATTTCACTTTCTCATTATCTTGTCTCTCCCGAAAAACAAATAATAAGTTCGACAAATTGGCATTCACAATTCACATGACAACATTAAATTTTAATCCGCCATTCATTAACAACCCATGCCAGAATTTGACGAAATAAAGAATGCAAATTAAAATTTTATTTTATTTGTTTATTGATACATTTTCTTGAGATAAAAGACAACATTAAAAACCCACCAAACTTTGACCAAAATATTCAATTAAATATATATATTTTTCTATTATTAATTGCATTCAAACTTAAACTTAGGTGATCCAAATGTCGTCCTAACAAGAAGTAATATGAAATATATATTTCAGAAGTGTGTCTTCATCATTTTGTAAAGACTACACTTCTCCTATACAATACTCATGATTAACCAATCTAAAATAAATTGCTTTTAGTTTTTAGCTTAATTTACATAAACTCTAAACAATGAGACATTATGACTATATACTTTATTTGAATTGTTTTTCAATCTTGCCATAGGTACTCAGAGTTTGACACTTCGGATTATCCGACTCCACCCCACCCTCCCTCTCACATTGGGGGTGGGGTTCACACATTTGTCAAAAGTGAGGATGCCGGTAGGGTGAGGTAACACGGAGTGTCAAACTCCGGGTACAAATGACAAAATCCTTCTTAATAATTTCCACAGTTGGATAAATAATTAAACCGGATTAATTAGTATGATTAAAATTCTAAGCATCTTTTTGGAACATTCGTCCAAAAGTTAACTGATAGATTTAATTATGCGTGTTGACTTAATTGATAAATGTCAAATTTAAGCATTGTTAACTTAAGATTCCAATATTGACCAGAGGAAAAATTCATACGACGATTTTATTTAATATATACCGGCGGCTTGATTATTTTAAAGTTTATAAGTTAATTTATATTAATTGTTAGTTGTTACAATGACCGTATTTGAGCTATCTTTCAGTCGACATTTAGACTTTTTTTTAAAAATTGATAAGATGTTGTCAAGTCCGTCAAATCACTTAACTGCTACGATTTAACTGTCTTTTTCTCAACTTTTATTGTCATTCGACTGATTAAATCGATCAAAGAACATTAGAGACGAATATAACAAGAAAATGTAGAATAGTAAGATCCATAAAGTACTGTGACGATCATTCACACTCAAAGGTGTACTTTGAGTGTTCCTCCTAACTATGTAACTTTACCTAGTTCCACAATTGCATGCAATAACAAGATTTCTTTTACATAGACCAATAAAACTAATTGAGTAACTTACAAGTCATAACTACTGAAATTGAAATCAACGAATAATTATTAATCAAATTGATTAACGTTAACTTCGATTAGAATATATATTTATTATACTCGATGATCCCTTTCGCTTCCTGCTAGGTATCATTATAGCTTTGTTTCTATCGGATGGCTGGCTTATTAATTATTATTGTATTAGTCAAGTTACACGTTATGTCTTTTTCTTTGAAGTTTAGAAGGGCTTGCAAGATAGGTCAACTTACAGAAATACCCCTAAATTTATGAATTCTTTTAAAACTCATATCAAAAGTATTTTAGAAGTAAAAATTATTGTGTGAAGTTAAGTGACTTTTGAATATAAAAAAAAAAAAAGTGACATAAAGTGAAGTTTTTAATTAAACGTACAATGTCACTTTCTCTATTATGAAAGTTTAATGATCATTTAACACTAGCACTGGGTACAATTTGGTTTGGATTGATTTCGACTCCAACCCGAAATCAAAATCAAAACCAATTTAGTCGGTTTTGATAAATTTCAACACAAACCAACTCACTCTAACTCTTAAATCAAACCGAACCAATTACAATGAGCCTGTGAAATGAAATTTTCAGTTTCATTACTTACCGACAACATTATATTATGTATTGGAGGGAATCGAAATATAATTTTGAGATTATGACTTATCTTTTGATTTTTATTTTTCTTAAAAAAAAAAAAGGTAAACATGTAAATGAGTTAGGTTTGTTCGATTAACCAGTGGTTTGAGGCTTCAAACCATAACCGAATCAACTCACCATAATTTTGTTTTTAAAAAAATCAAACCAAACCAATTACATATGTCAAATCGATCCAAACCAACCCGAATCAATTCGGTTTGATTTGTTTTTAGGTTTTTTTGCCCATTCCTATTTAACACAATGCAAAATAAATTCTTATAAGCAAATTTAAAACTTAGCCAAAGATGTAGTGTTCTATTTGAAATTGATTGTGTGACATTTTAATTAAAAAGTGGCACAAAATGCCCTATCACTTTTTAATGAAAATGCAACAAACCATGTAATATTGTAGGAATAGCCTCCGTTGGCCTCCATTAAATTACACTTCATTTTTTTCTCTTATCTTTAATCATACAACTTTTCATAAAATAATATTACATATAAATCAAAAACTTTTCATTTTTTTTCAATCACTCATTTTTCAAAAAAATATTATTCCACCCATTTTCATTTCAAAAAATAGGGGCCAAACGGGGGCTAAATACAGGGAGACAGTTGTCTCCCTGTAATTACTTCTGTTAAATAAAATGTGCACCTTTAGAAAAATTCATACAATTATACGTTTCAAAAAAAAACCCCAATTTATAGTATTTATATTGCTAAAATTCATTTTATAATGAAGGAAATAATAGAAATTATTTTTCCTTATATTTGAATGAGTAGCTGCATCTTAGATTTCATGTAAAATCTGCAGTATTATAAGATTTAATGAAATATTCAAAGATCTCAGTATATGGAACTTGCTAAATATTGGTTTGTGATTTTTGTAACTAATGTTATTGTTATTGATAATAAATTAAGTGTTATTTTTAATAAATTTAAAATCGACTGTATAAAAACAAATACGATAATTGTTGATTTTTTTTTTTTTTTTTTTTTAAATTCAGAGAAAGAGATAGAAGGAGAGGTGAATAAAGAAACAAGAGAAAATAATGGCATTAGGATAATATTACCTGGAATCACTGTAGATTGTGTAATATATGCCATCACTTGTGGATCCCACATTTGGGCAAATATCCTCAGTAACATCTGATGAGGAATTTTGACAATTACAGATTATTGTAAACAATTAAAATGCCACTTTTTAAATTTCAAATGCCACTTTTAATTATATACTTTTTAATAGTTTCTTGAAGAGATAAGACAAGGAAAAAGTGAAGCTATACCTACAATATTTACGTTCATAATTATCATATTTTTTTGAATCATGCTTGGTGTACACATTTGCTTATATTTTGTTCCGTGACAAACTGTAATTTCACAATTTTAAAAAATATATAAATTTTTTTTTTCATCCAATCACTTTATGACAATAATACAAAGTGTCAACAAAAGTGTATAAATTGGGTGTACAAATGGCAAATTCATTTTTTCCCCCACTGCATACGTCTCCTACAATTCTTGTTTACAATCTTTATGCATTGCATCAAATAATTGGTTTCAACGATTTCTTTTAATTTGCTAGCTTTTCATCAGAGTTAATTTCTTTATTTTTCTTGTTTTCCTCCCTAGGATCAATCCAATTGTAATGAATTTTTTTGACTTGGTTTGATGCTTTAAGAGTTGGGAATAGATTTGTAGAAATCATGAATTAAATTTGTTTTTTATTCAAAACCTAAGCCACAATCTGACTACATAATTGTATTCGTGTATATAATATGGACAGACCTCTCACGATAGGAGAGGCAGAATTTTTTGACATTTTTTATTCACATTGGTCCCACTCCACGTGAGCATCTGTCAACAAGAAATGTTAAATTCTTTCTAGTAAATGACCTTAATTCATTTCTAATTAATTACATTGGGGATTCGAGGAATTATCCTTGGAACATGATTAATTTTGATTTTGAATTTTTGATTGAATTGCTAGCGTTTCCAATCCTCGTTTGTGAACCTTCTTTCTTCAAACCACAAGTGTTTTTTGATATTCTACAAAATACTAACTGCATAGGTGAGTGGGCACCAATAAATAAATAATTGTTATGAATATTAGAATCACACAATTAGTAAAATTTTAAGTCGATCGAAAACTATACAATATAAATATTAGTCTCCACTAACTCCACAAAATGTACGAGAATAAACTCTTAAACCTAAGGGTGTAAATTTGATTTGTTGGCTCGGAGGAACCAAGTCGAGGCTCGGGCCGAGCCTCATTTTGAGGGCATCGGCTCGAGCCAGCTTAAAAAAATATTTAAACTACTTTAATAGATAGCTACATCGTTGCCTTAAATAGGGAGCAGTTAAGGCGGAGGAAAAAATTTTCAATTTCAAATTTTAATTTTAATAGTGTGAGTTAAATTTTTGAGTTTCATATCAATTGTCAAGAATTTAAAATATAAAAAAATAATCGAGCATGCTCGGCTCGGTAAAGCCCGAGCCTAGATTTTTTGACAAAGCAAAAGTTCGGCTCGGGCCTGAAAAAAACTGGCACCATTTTACTCAAGTCAAGCCAGAACCTCAAGTTTCGACTCAACTCGTTGATATAACTACTTAAATCATATAAGATTACATAAGCAACTTTACTTAAAACTCACTACAATAAATTTCCTTGGCCTGTCATTTTAATGTTTTACCTTGTTCATCGAACACAATAAGACATAATATATAATGTGCTTGTTTGGTGAAGCTTTTATTTGCTAAAAAATTAGTTAAACTTGATCAAACTTTATTTTTAAACATATATTATTGGACCAATAACTTTTATTTACTTTTTCACCATAGATTTTATAGGACTCACAAACTTTCAACAACTTTTAATAACATTACACAACTCAAATATATAATAATTATATCATATAAACCAATGGCATGGGAGCATTGTAGTCTTCACAAAAGGACAAAGATTCACTTTTTGAAATATTACACATATATGTATTAGTCCTTAATACGACATTTGGATCACCTAAATTAAGTTCGTAATCATAAAAAATGTATAATTTATATTGTATTCTTTGGTCAACATAAGTTGCAATGTGGGACTAAAAATGTACAATAAAGAAAATGTTGCCGTGTCTGGCGAGTCATGAAAATTAGCCCATTAGAATTATTATTCATTTTGTATGAAGAGACACGATAAGGAGAATATATATATATATTCTTCTTTGCGCATGTTATCATAGATTTCTTGCTCATCTCATTATAGCAAAAAAAAAAAAAAAGACGAGATTTAAAGAAATAAATGTTTTATACAATTGCAATATATGATTAATGTCAATTAGCTCCAATTCTATCTTTATTTTTCTTGTTCCACTTTAGGATAAATCGAATTAATGTCATGAAATTTTTGGCTTAGATTTATGCTATAAGTTCTGAATAGTTTATCAAGTCCTATGCAAACGCCAAACTTCAACATGGTTCCATATTACCCAATAATTTGTAAATAAATAAAATACATAAACTATATACACGTAATGGTTTCCTCTCAATTGCTGTCATCAATATAACGCTCAATAACTATAATTTTAGGCAAGAATTAACTAATTAACAGACTCGTAATTATTTGTATATGCGTCGTAGTTGTATTTATGACATTATGATGAATGACTCTCTCCAACACCGATCTTGAATCCAAAGAAATCCGGAAATGTTTAAGTTTGAGTCTTCAATAGTTCATTGGAACCTCTCTTTGATTTCTCCCGAAAAAAATGAATTTCTATGTTTTTTTATTTGATCTCCAAGATATGGTAACGTATGTTGTTTGTTATGAGGTGTAGAGAATACAATATGAGGGTTTCTAATTTATAATAATTTCAAAAAATCTCAAAATCGTGCTGGAAAAGGCCAAACATCCTAAAAAATAATTTTTCAAAATGGACCATCAATATGCATAGCTGGGATGACGCCTAGGTCCGATCATTGCTTGGAGACCCGATGGATAGGAGTCATTCCGCCATTGGTTAGCCGCTTCTTTGTCCTTTCGATGTTTGATCCATCACTTCACATCTTCATTATTATTTTCAACCACCTTAGTTCAACTGAATCCATATTTCGTGGTGTACACATCTTAGTACTTGAATATTATTTCATCTTTTGGTCATTTTAATGCCCAAATCTCATTATATTTACTTGATTCAACTCCAAGTTATGGTTTGACTTATAAACACAATACACTAATAGAAATAGAAATTCATCCAAATAATCAAATATTATGTAATTTGGAAGTCTCGATAAATGTTGAAACGCGCGTGTCATTATATCTAATACACAACTCAATCAACCAAATCACATAAATCTTTATTATGTTATTCATAACTTCCATTATGGACGATGAATGATGATCGTACAAACCAATATAAATTAGAGATAAACCAAGAAAAGGTAAGGTATTATAGTAAGATAAAGTTATGTTTATTTCACTATCAATGCTGGACTTGGGGTTTTCTTCCTATCTAGGTTGCTTAACCTAGTTCCCCAATATCGCCTGCAGCATAACAAGATTTCTTTACAATATGGGCCAATGAAGCTCATTGATGTCATAACAATTGAAATTGAAATTGACGAAAAAATATTAATAAAAAGATTAACATTAATTTCAATGAGAGAATATTTTATCATACTCAATGATCCCTTTTGCTTCCTATTAGATAGCAATGACCCTTTTTTCTTTTTTTAAATAGCAATAACTTATATTTTTACTTAAATAATATTATTTATCTAAAGTTGGGATAATCATTGATTTATGTGACAATGTAGGACTACCATATTGTCCTATGTATAAATATGCATTTAATTTAATTGAAAAATTGTAGTAATGACCATATTGCCACATAGACCGATGATCATTTAGATTCTAATGAATAATATTACTATTTTGGCTTTATAGCTATCTGGTGGCTTGCTATTGGCTTATTACTAATTATGAGTGCGATTTGTGTGTGTGTGTGTGTGTGTGTGTGTGTGTGTGAGAGAGAGAGAGAGAGAGAGAGCACGTCAGTTCTTATCTTATAATAAACATTGGTGATGTGTCATATTATATTTATTTTATTTGTTAAGGCCAATATTTTTTTTATTCAATTATGGTTTAATTTGTTTATTATTAAATAAATCATAAGATCGAGAGTACTTTTATGAAAAAGAAAAAGATTTGGAGCACTCGATGAATATCATTTGCTTCCAAGTTTAGAAGTGATGGATGAAAATGAAATTAGCACAACAGGCCTGCTGTAATTTATGGTGAAGGGAAAGCGCTTTTGGCCCAATATCTAGCCCGGACTTTATCCCTATCACAAATCTTTAATATATTGTGCTAATTGGTATCAATTAAAATCAAATTTTTAGTAAATTTTAATAAAAGTTGATTCTATGTGTTAGTTAAAAAATTGTGGAATTTATCGAATATATTATTAAAATTAATTATTGATTTTGACTTAAATTTAAATCTGAATTTAAATCATTGCCAAACATGAGGCTAAATATCACATCAAGTGAAAATTATTTTTTGGACGATTTTAACCCTACAACAATTCAATTAATAATACCTTACTTTTCGTTTTTCAATATTTAATAAATATTACAAAATCATTGTCATGTATGAATTTCATGTTATTAATTCTCAATTAATTAACATTCACATTAATTTAGACTTAATGAATCTCACTTGAGAATCATTTTTTTGAACGATTTTAACTCTACTATAATCTAATTATTTCAATAATGCCTAACTTTTCATTTTTCAATATGTAATAAATACTACAAAATCATTGTCATGCATGAATTTTGTGTTATTATTTATCAATTAATTAACATTTACATTAATTTTGTCTGGATGAATATTGGTCTACATGAATCTAGAGTTAATATAAATGAATTTATTTCTATTCATGTATTTAGAAATTTTAATGAGTACTTAAATTCATATATTAATAATTAATTCTTAAGTATCAAATGTAGTATAAAAAAGTTTTCATTTGTTGTATTTCATCATCACCAAAAAATTGAATCACAAAGTTGAGTTTTGATAGTACAATTTTCTTCTATTAAATTTTATTTTCTTTAATTCGTTTGAAATCACCAAATCTTCTCAACAAATTGTATCAAATATAATATTTATAAATTATTTCAAAATAACTTGCAATACACGTTCATTTCTAACTAATTTCCAATTTTGCACCAAAATTTGTACCATTTTGCATCAAATCTTGCATCAAACTAAATATCGTCTCCAACCATTATACCAAACAATGAACATTGTTTAATCATTTTTTTTTATTCTTAAAATTTGTTTATTTAAAATAGTATTTATTTATTTATTTTACAAATACATAAATTACTAAATAAATCATTACGTTAAATTAAAGAAAAGATTAAATTCATTAATAAATATAAAAAAAACATAGTACAACTAGTAGAAATACTACAAAAATGAAAATATTAAATCATGTCATTAAAAAATAGTGCAATACATTTCGAATTTTTTATATTTGTTAATAAATATAAAAAAACATGGTAGAATTAGTAGAAGCACTACAAAAATGAAAAATTAAATCATACCATTAAAAAAATAATGCAATGCATTTCAAATTTGTTAAAACTAGATTAATGTATGTAAGTGGTTGTTATAATATATTTCGTGTTAATTTTAAATAATTGTGTTTGTTATATTTTATTTTTTGTATTCTTATTTTAATTAATTCTTATTTTTTACATTTAAAACTTATTTTAAATGTAAATGTAAATAATATATAACACAAATGATACAAACTCTCCATCAATAGGGATGACAAGGTGACGGGTTCCCCGCCCCTAGTCTCATCGGGTATTTTCTTGCCCCATGCCCGCCCCGTTACCAGTTTAAGGCGGGGCGAGGTGAGGCATTTGTCCCGTTTGCATACCCATTTAATTTTTTCTTTAAGTTTTTTATAATTTATTTTATTACTCTTATTCATTAAAGTGAGACAATATTATAGTTATTAAATTTTTAATTAATTTATTTATTTTTAAAATTTAAATTATTCGAATATATTTGATAAACTATGATCTTTATTATTTAGTTGCAGAATATGGGTAATTCGACTGCAAATTATGGGAAGCAATCAAACACTTCGGACGAGACTAACATAGTTGAGAACTATTTGAGTGATGGAGATCTCTAAGCAATTTATGACGTAGAATTCAAACCTGACGAAGAGTAGATTTTGGACTCAACTTGTGCGTTTCATATGTGTCCCAATCGGGATTTGTTTAAACATACGAAACAATGACACGGGGAGTTCTAGATTTGAAAAAAAAAATCTCATCTTGCTAAGCACCTTTGATTCGAAGGATCATAAGTTCTCTGGAGAAGGCGGGGTCTTGAAGGTCCGGAAGAGTGTTCGTGTTGTATTGGAGGGGCGGAGAATGTCTCGGTTATACATATAGTAAGGTCGCACATAATCGGTAAAGAAATATTTGGGCAAGTTTAGTAACGTGGTGGATATACAATTTGGTATAGTACCATTGGAATTTGGCTCTAAGTCGTTATTAAAGAACACTATTCGGGAGAGTTTCAGATAAATGAGTAATTCTACTTTGACACCATCGTCCACGGTTTCGTCGTGTTCAATTGTTAGAGAATGACTCATTGAGGATATGTAGGTGCAGATGTTAATGTTTATGCTTTCGGGATGTTTGAATGTGTTGTGACTAGTAAGGGGCTTTCAATTAAATCATTTAAAGTTGATTATGCTACGAAACGTGTTTTGACTTTGTTTGGTAAATCTTTAATTCCTTGTAAAATTTTGGAAAATTGGTGTTTGGGTTCATGTATCATTTGTGGATATTGTGGAAGAGGAAGAGTGTTTTTCGTGAGGTGGAGAAGTTTAGTTCTGGATGAAGAATTTACTCTATTTCGTTGCAGTAAGACTTATTTTTCCAGGTGGAGAAATTTTGGAACTTCGTTAGTTGCACCGGAATTTGTGTCAATGTGGAGATTGTTGGGTTTGTGACCCAAATTTGGCTTTTGTTTGTGTGATTTTGGAGTCCTAATTGAAGTGGTCTTGAAGAGATCAAATTATGGACTAGAAAGAAAAATTGTCGAATTTTCGCTAGACTACCTCTAGCTGCTCGCTAGAGCAGCATGAGCAATTTTGGAGATGTGTCAATTTCAATCGCTTGTCGCTCGACGTTGCTCGACCGACAATGCTATCTGGAGTTTTCGCTTTATGTCGATTTCACGCGTATTTTGACATAATTTCCATCTAATTAGGTAAATATGTGACTCTTCATTCAGTTTTAAGTGAAGTTTAAAAAGAAGAAGAAGACAAAAAAAAGGCTATTATTGCTAGGTTGTAATATTCTCTCCATTAGTTGTCAATAAAATTACTCGGTTCCTACACTAATTTCTTGTTTACTTTAATCTTATTCTTACTTGTGCGATCGTATACCTCATATTTTGTCATATTAACCTCTCGTTCGCAACAAAGTGGTTCGGATTCATAATAGTTTGGAAGTGTTAGTTATACAAATTGTGCAAATGTAGCTAAGAATCATCAAATCCAAAAAAAGTATACTATTCAGCTTGAAGAAACGAGCTCGTGCTAAAGGTTCTCCCTTGCCTGCCTTCTGTATATGTTATTTTGATTTTTTGTTTGTTTAATGTATTCAATTCGTATATTCGGGGGGCATTTGAAGTAATTGGATCTGTTAAATGAGGATGCGAATGTTTACAAGTTAATCGGGCCAGTGCTCGTAAAACGGGACTTGGTTAAGGCCAATGCCAACGTTCGTAAGTGAATTGATTAAGGGGAAAAGTTCATATACCGGGGGTTTTGTTTACCCCAATTCAGAATTCAGGTGCAAGATTTTAAAGTGCAAAAATCAAGTGTAATTTTATTAATTAAACATATTTTATTAATTAATTATTTTAAGATCACAAGTGTACAATTTTTGATCACATTTACATAATTAAATGTCATATATTATCAAATTAATTAGTCACAGATTATTTCGAAGTCATAAATCAAAAAATTTATAGGTCACAGATTTGTCGAGATAACAGATTAAAAATTTTATAGGTCACAAGTTTTCAAATTTGTTGGTCACATACGTTTTTTTAGTCATAAATTAATTTTATGGTCACAATTTATCAAATTTGATGGTCACAACCCAATCTCGACCCCGATTCACCACCAATACTTGATCACAAAGAGTACTCCACTCGCCACAACACCATCACAACCACGACTAGAGCCACTGCACACCGACAGACCCATCACCACAGCCAGATCCACCATCACGGTCACCACCACACAAAACATCATCCAAACCCATGAAATCGCCACACCCAAACTGCTTCTACTTCTTACTCGCACACAAACAACCCCACCACCACACAAAACACATCCAAACCCACGAAATCGCCACCACCCAAACCGGCCACCCACTCATAGGCATCCCCCACTCGCTCCTCCTTTGTCTCGTTGCCACCAGCCACCCACTCCACAATCTCATGGCCACCAGCCACCCACTCATAGACATCCTCCACCATCTCATGGATACAAGCCACCCACTCACAGCTTATTCGCTACCTCCACCTTTAGTATACTTCCCCCCTTCGCCTCCACCAATATATTCACCACCTTCGTAACTTGGATACTCTCTTCCTCCTCCTCCAGTATATTATCCACCTCGGCCAGTATAGAGTCCTCCACCACCATCAACTGCACATAACCAATAAAAATTATCCCAAATTTTTATCACCAGTTTGTGAATATATTTCCACAGATCGAGACTATCAAAACCCAGAAAAACCCCCAAACTCGCCAACGCCACCACCCCTACCACCGTCGCTGCTAACAACACCACCACAGACATCACCATCACACTACACCACCACCACCACCAGATCGCACCAATGGATAGACAGATGGAGAAGACAACAAGAGAGAGAGAGATGGAGAAGACAACAAGAGAGAGATAGAGAGATTGTGTCGCATACGGTGGTGACTGGTATTGGAGAAGAGATGAAGAGTTCGCACCACAAAGATCGCTGGGGTTGGGAGGCGATGGCGGGTGTCGACAAGTTCGAGTTTGCCGGAGAGGACGTTGATGTTGATTGTAGAGAGAGAATGGAGGCGGTGGTGGGTTGGAGAGAGAGAAAGACGAATGAATGATTTGAATTGGATTAGGGTTTGTGGAAAATATATAATTCATTAATTATTAATTTCACACCTGATTTTTGCATAAAAAACCTTTGGGCCTGATTTATTCTGGATGCTTGCATTAACTCAGAAAATTAAGTTTTTTTGGCCTTTATCCTATTTTGATTAAGACCGTTTCGTGTCTGTTCCTTGCAATTTTTTACTTAGTTATTGACTTTTTTTAAAGGATGACTCCTCTCAAGGATGGAGTTGTAGGAGTGTGTGCATAGTTATCAAGAGAATGACGCTCAAACAGGGGCTAAATTCTCCCATTTAATGCTAATAAATCCATGCTCAAGTTCCCCTATGAATTTGGGCTTTAAAATTATTGTCTTCCATTCTAGACTTTATACATCTCAACTGAAGGTTATTTTCAACTATTTGCACTAAGTCCTTTCCAATATACTTAACAAGGTCCTATATGAAAGATCAATTAATTAAATTGATAATCTTCACATACACCATCATCTAATTTGTACACTAGGAAGCTTTTGGATGGTACACTTCATGATTAGAGGAAAAACAAAACAGAAAGAAAGAAGTGGTTTGTGTCTTTCCCCTTTTATTAATGTTTCCTCTCAGTCGAAATGAATTTTTTTAAATATAATGATAGCATGTTTATTTAATGTTACAAGTAATAGGTCAAATTTACTTAGTAGACTCACTTATAAGTAACGAGTCGCTTATTGACTATCAACGGGGTGACTTGTTAGAACGATGTGTTGGAGGATTTAATTATTTATAAGAAATTAAGCTTCAATAATTTCAATTGATTAAAGAGTTCAGTCTCGAGCCTATAGTGGGAAAAATCGAAATTAATTAATTAGACTTGAATAGTTTAAGAGTTGAACCATACAAGATTTAATTAATTGGAACTTAAATTAATTGCATCCAAATATGTTCATTTAATAGCTTCAATCGAGGAACGGGAAAATTGTTATTGAGGCAATTAATAAATTACAATTAATTGATTGTGGAAGTAGGTTTTAGCTTATAAGAAATTAAGTTAAAATAACAAAATAAAGGCGAAAGGTAATAGTAGCTATATTTAGCCATTTTTGACAAACAGTACCATATATTTAAATAATTATTCTTTAAGTACACTCTTTTTTGACACTTTCTTTGACATTGTGCTCACAGTGCATGGAGTCCACCATTATTTTAATTGTGGGCTCCACCCTTTGATTGTGAGTAGAGTGTCAAATTTAGTGTAAAAAAAATTGTACTTATAATAAAACTCTAAAAAACAAAGGGATTGATTGCAACATCATACATAGGAGTTTTAGTACGTTGCCCTAGTAGCGTGTTTTAACAAAATCCTTAATCTGCACTACAATTGAAAGCTTCAAACCTCAAGCCTTCTTCAATTTTCTTCCAAGAACAATTGCACTAGTATGTAAGCGCTTGTTTAAAACAACCAAAGGCCATGGTATGGAATGTTGAATTGAGAGAAATTTTACTTTAGATAGGTCTATTACCAATATATTCTTTTTTTTTTTTTTTTAGAATCGAGCATCCCTGACCAAATCCGCCCACATTAAAATTACTCATTAATGGTTGATCAAATTGGATGGATGAATTAGAATGAATCAATTGATTGATGAGTCTAAATTTTTTAGACTAATGTTAATGTGGGGGGATTTTAGTGATAGGTTCTATAGGAATTGAACGATCCTATTTGGCACATGCTCCGTCGCTTTTGTGGGCCCCTATCAATTGCTTTTTTAACAATTTATGTTTTGGGGTTTACCTACTCATCTCCATTTCCCACACAAAAATTCACATTTGTGAATAATTCTTAAATATAGCCATTATTACCTTTTAAACTGTGATAAATCAAAAATTCCTTTTAAGCTAAAACTATTTCTATGCTATAAATTCCACAATTAGTTAACTGTCTAAAATTACAAGTAATTCCCATTTGTGGAAGCCATTAAAGAGACTGGGTAGATGCATTTAAGCTCCAATTAATTTAAACTTGTAATAGTCAACTCTTAACCAGGGGTGGATTTAGCACTCGGCGAGCCCCCGCGGCCGCTCGTGCTGGATCCGTCGAGAATGATTTTTTTTTTTTTTAAATAGAAAAACGATTTATTTTATATAACTGATAATTCATTTCATTTACTAACATCCTTGCTAGCCCAACCGGTTGGAACTTGCACCATGGAGTTGGACATTTTGGGTTCGAAACTCCAATAGCATATGTTTTGTAGTTTTTTGTATTTCAATAATTTTACCAAAACAAGTGGCAATTATTGGGATTCGAACCTGATACATCCCTTAAACATATTGCCAACTCCACATCATAGCAATCATTGATTTGTGACAATAAGGGAAACAAAATAATATATGTTCAATATTACCAGGTTTAATGCATTTTAACTTGCAATTTGTTTCTCTTCTTGATTTTTTTCTCTCTAATTAATTGATTTAAGAGTTTGGTTAATTAATGACAAATTTATTATTATTATTTTTTTTTAAAAAAAAAATTGGCCTTAGTGTCATATGGAGTCTTTCAACAAAAACTTATTTAATTAATAGAAGATTACAATTTTCAATCACAAAAATCGATTGTGGAAAAATGGGATCACACACACATAAAATTGATATAAGCACATAAATAATTTCAACTTTGTTAATATAATAATACTTGTTTAATTATCTTTAATTGTAAACTAAATATTAACATTTTTGTTAATAGATATTGTATATTTGATTGAAAAATAATTTATGATATTTTGCAGATTATAGAACGATTTTTTCATCCGAAATAAAAGTTCGTACCTAGTTCTAGTCTAGTTCGTATGATTTTTTGAATATTATTTAACTAAATATTAATAAATAACACCGCTATCATGGATGTTAATCGTTGACGATAAGTGTTCAACGTTCGTGGTCCGCTCTAGCTGAACTTGAACTCTAGATTCGCCCCTGCTCTTAACCATTCAAGTCTAGTTAATTAGTCTCGACTTCTTTCACTATCAGTTCTAGATTGCACTTTTTAATCAATTGAAATTATCGAAGCTTAATTTTTCTTATTAATAAATTAAATATTCCAACGCGTTCTAACAAGTCACCTCTATCAATGGTTAAATAATTATAAGTTGCTTGTTAAACAATTAGTTTCTGAAACTGATTATTTGATATCTGGCTATCACAACTGGGAAGATATTTCCATTGTTATCTAGAGATTGTAATGATGTTTATACAATCAACCAAAAATATGGATTTACTTCTTGAAAAGGAACACCACTAAAAAGTTTCTTTGCACCTGGGAAGTTTTTGGTAGGATATACTAAAGCAAATAATGACTTGAATATTTGCATGTTTGCGTATTGCTTAAAAGATGTACTTCGGGGTAGAAACTAGCTATGCATGTTATGACCATGCTGTAGGAATGCACATCAATTTGTTTGACATAACTAATGACACATTGTGCTTATGTGTGAGTGATTATTTGAAAAGTGAATTTTTTGGATATGTTGTAAGGTACGAGAAAAATTATGTGGAAACGTGAAAAATGTTTTTTTTCTATGGAAGAATGTGCGATTGAAAATGAGTGGAGAAAAAGTAATTTTCAATTAGTCACTTTCAAACAAGGGTTTTAATTATTAATAATTAGAATAATGCTATACGTATAGAAGTCATCTCATCGAATTTGTACAGAAATTCAAAAAAGCGTGACGTGTCGGCCAAATAAAAAAGCCGGCGTTGGCTTTTGGAGAAAGTGCAAATTCATTTTATTTAAATTTGTTGTGTTTTCGTCTTAACTTTCGGGCTCAATTCGGAATATCAAACGAAGTCGAAATATTACATTTTTAATATCATTTTGAAGTACTCGTGGTCTAGTATTTCATGTTGTTAATGGTTCGTGAAACGGCCAATCGCAAAAAATGTTACGACGCGTCAAAATAGGCCGTTCAAAATTAATATTTCAAGAATTTCGATAACAAGCTAACTCTAAAAAAAATTCGACGATTGTACGTTAGTCAAATCCATAAATCTTTTATATCCTCTTGAAACTCATTTCGAGAACTATATTATAGATATATCGAACGATCTAAATGAATATTGAAAATAGTTAAACGAACGTCAAACGTGTGTGTTAAAAAAGACATATAACTCGTCTTTTTTTAAAAAAAAATCAATTATTTTATTAATGTTTATTATTTTTGCTCCACAGATTTCTCAATATAATTAACATCATTTTATTAGGAAATTTTATATGTGGTATGACGTCAATTATTTTAATTTTTTTTTTTGGACTTAAAAATTCCTAATAAAATTTTAATTACCTTATATGGGTTATTAAACTACTTTTTCATCTGAAAAATTTTTATATATAAAAAAATTTGATCATTTTTAGGAATTTTTTTATTATTGTTACTTTTTCCTCTCAATCAATTAAAAATTTAATAAAAACCAAGGAAATATAGATACGTTTTTAGAAAAAAAAATTGAAGTTTTTTGACGTTAAAATGTTTTACATTAAAAAAATTTAAAAGTTTATACGAAAATTTTCTAAATGACGTCAAAAAATTTATTAGATTATTTAAAAAAATAATTGATCGAGAGGAAAAAGTAACAATAATAAAATAAAATCCTAAAAATGATCGGTTTTTTTATATTAAAAATTTTTCAGATGAAAAAGTAGTATAATAACCCATATATGTAATTTATATTGAGAAATCTGTGGAGTAAAAATAATAAATATTAATAAAATAATTGGTTTTTTATTTAAAAAAGAAGAGTTATACGTCTTTTTTAACACACATGTTTGACGTTCGTTTAACTATTTTTGATATTCATTTAGATCGTTCGATATGTCTATGATATAGTTCTCAAAATGAGTTTCGAGAGGATATAAAAGATTTATGGGTTCGACTAACGTACGATCGTCAATTTTTTTTAAAAATTTGCTTGTTATGGAAATTCTCGAAATATTAATTTTGAACAACCTATTTTGACGCGTTGTAACATTTTTTACGATTGACCGTTTCGCTCACCATTAACGACATGAAATACTAGACCACGAGTACTTCAAAACGATATTAAAAATGTAATATTTCGATATTCCAAATTGAGCCCGAAAGTTAAGACGAAAACACAACAAATTTTAATGAAATGAATTTAAACTTTCTCCAAAAGCAAACAGCCCGCTTTTTTCTTTGGCCGACACGTCACGCATTTTTGAATTTTGTACAGATTCGGTGAGATGCCTTCTGTACGTGTAGCATTATTCTAATAATTATCCACATCACTTCGTTGTTATTATAATTCTCATTTACCGCATTTTGTTTTATCACTTTCATTTTATTTTATATTTTTTTCCAATTTCTGTTTTTTTTTATCCTGAGTTCTAGCAAATTTCAACGACAGAAAAGGGTTCAAATATATCAGAAAGTTAGCTTAAACTAGTTTAGCATTCTTCTCTTATGTTTGTTTCTTACTTTATTTTGCAGTGCTGACATAATATGTTTCTTGTTAAACAAAAGGTCATCGTATTTCCTATCATATTTTGCCCAATCATGCTTCATGTACATAATCATTCACACAATCTTTTACACTCCTCTCACATGGAGAAGGATCCCACACACAATAAAATATTCGCAGACACTATTCATGTGTCACAGGTGTAAGTACACCTGGTGTACAAGCATCTTTATCCTATTTTGCCTTTGCAGATTTTTAAGGTACAACAAAGAGTTCAGTCTCCAAGCTGGAAAAGGAAAGGCCTAATATGCCCAAATCAGCACTGAAATTTCTGCATTTCTACGGTCGACATGTTGTTGCCGTCAGAACGGGATCATATTGTAGATTATTTGTGAAGTTTGATGTTCAATTTCCATATCAATGTTTTTTTTTTTTTTTTTTTTTTTTTTTTTTTTTTATGCTTGTTAAGTTTTTATAGATCTTGTTTTCTGAACATCAATTGAATGTGCATCACAATATATTGTTGGGGACTTGTTATGGGCGAATTGTCCTCTTGGAGAATTCAGTATGTTTGGTGAAGGGGATTAGATAACAAGAAATATAAGTTAAAATCTTATTTATTGTATTCTGCAGTTGTAGTTAGTACTACATATAAAACATGCCATCGGTATTAAGAATGCGATAAAAATATTATATTCTTGTATGTAGTGTGCACAATAAAGTATTATCCTTGTCTAAAAGAGGTCTTATAAATTTTGTTTCCATTTGTGTCAATTTCCAAAATCAGTTTTCCAAATGAAAACCTAGGCATCTAAAATGTAATCGAGTCTGGCCTTTAGTTTTATCAGCACATAATGGTGATTGTGCATCTAAAATGTATTTGAATAGGGATAATATCAACGGAAAATTTCATAAGAATATAAATATGGTCCATTTTAATAATAAGAAAACAAATTTCAAATTTCAAAAATCAAATTTTTATTAATTTTTGTTTGTGATTTAACTAATTAAATAAATAAATGTCACAAATATATACAATTTGATCACAAATTTATTTATTGGTCACATATTATCAAATTAATTAGTTACAAATTATTTCGAAATCACAAATTAAAGATTTTATAGGTCACAGATTATTTTCGAGATCACAAATCAGAATTTTAATACTCCCTCCGTCCCAATTATATAGGTTGAGTTTCCTTTTTCGTTTGTCCCAAATATATAGGCTGGTTTCTAAATTTAGATTATTTTGATTTGTTACTTTACTAATATACCCTTATTTACTTTGCATAGTTAAAATCAATATTCTCCCTTAATTTACCTATTTTTTGTAATCATCCAAATACTCACATATTTCAAAAGTTCAAATTATGGTTCAAATGAATCTCATCAAAATAATTTATGAATGAGAAAATTTAAAATTATATCATTCAATTTTTTTACTACTTCCAACAATAATTTACTATTAGTTGCTGAAAATTAAATAGGGGTAAACTAGGAAAGTTCTTAGCAAAAATTACTTTTTCAATAACATTAATTATGTTTTCTTAATCCGTGTGAAAAAACAAACAAGCCTATATATTTGGCACAGATGGAGTATGTCACAAATTATTTTACGATCACAATTCACTAATTTCATAGGTCACAATTTGGTCATTGGTCACAAATCACAATTATTATAAGTCACAACCTATTACAAATTCATTTATTGGTCACATATTATCAAATTAATTACTCACAAATTATTTCAAAGTCACAAATCAATGATTTTATAGGTCAAAGATTATTTTCAAGGTCACAAATCAGAATTTTAATGTCACAAATTATTTTACGATCACGATTCACAAATTTCAAGCTCACAATTTGTTTATCGATCACAAATTACAATTATTATAAGTCACAACTTATTATACAGTAACAAATTATCAGATTATTGGTCACAGATTAATAATTCTTAGGTCACGTATTATTTCTTAGTCACAAATTATCCAAATCATTGGTCACATATTTTTTATTGAACACAGATTAAGCAATTTAGTGGTCATAGTAAACCAATTAATATGTGACCACCATCACGACAAACCAAAAAATTCTCAAACATACCATCACCATCGTCGCTGCTACCACCACCACGACACCAACACCAGCTCTCCGCGAACATCCACCTCCAGCACTAACAGAAACGCACCGCTACCGCCAGCCACCACCGACACCACCACCATCATCGCCACCAACAACAACCTGCACCACTACCACCACCACCACCACCACTAGACAACCACCAACACCACTCCACCTCACAGCATGCAACCCCACCACCTCGACGTCGCCATCACAGCTTGTACCACTACCACCACACGGCCACCACCAGCAACCGCACATAACCAATAAACACTCACCCTAGATTTTCATACTAGTTCGTGACCACAT
Source organism: Osmanthus fragrans (assembly GCA_019395295.1). Lineage (NCBI taxonomy): Eukaryota > Viridiplantae > Streptophyta > Magnoliopsida > Lamiales > Oleaceae > Osmanthus > Osmanthus fragrans. The sequence goes on along the minus strand of JAEDXY010000043.1, from coordinate 910,244 downwards.
TTTCACAAATTAACACCACCACCACGACGCCGCCATCATAGCCACCGCCGCCACCCACCACTGTCACCACCACACACCACAGTGACGCAAAAATCGTACCACCACTAACCAACCAACCCACCCACACCACAACTACGTCGCACCGCACCGCCAGTGACAATGACAATGACAACCACCGATCCGCAAGCACAATTCCAAAACACGAATCCAACCATACCCAACCACCAACCACGCCAACAATGACAACCACCGATCCAAAACCCCCAACGCCAAAAAGCGAATCCAACTCCGCCAACGCCAAAACGCACGTTGTTCAGAAGCTCACAGGCTCTCCAGTTTCTGCGACGTTGTTCAGAAGCTCACATGCTCTCCAGCTTACGAGCGTTCCCCGCCAATAAGCCAGCCGAGCCTCATCTGCGTGTCGCCGACGTCACCTTTGCTCTTGGCGCCGGAAAGTACGGGGTTTGAGAGGTCGCTAGATTCAATTAGGGATAGAGAGAGAGAGAGAGAGATCGGAAATGAATGTCATAATTATAAATGAATTAGGGTTTGTATTAGATATAATTAATTAAATTTTATAATATTATTTTTTATTATTAAAATATTTTTTAATATTATTATTAATATCTTATTTTTGTATAACCAAATCTTTCATCTTATTTTTAAAATTGAATCTTGAAAAGTAGGTCATTGTATAATTTCCACTAATATCAACTATCTTACAATTCTCAAAAGGCTTAAAATATCTCCATTCTAGAATTTTTTGTGTATCTGCAAGTACATTAAAAATCAATAATTTACATTTTATCTTATTTAATATGATTTACTTAAATATACCTTCCTATAATTTAAAACCAACAATTTTCCTTAAAAACAATATTTTTTTTTACGAATTACAGGTTAAGAGTATTGTTGCGTTTTTTTCCTAACGTATGTGTACGATATCGTATCAAGTAATATAGTGGACCTTTGAGTCCGGATTATTATTACCACGATAACTATACTTTAATACCTAATTTAAAAGCAAACAAATAGTAGTGATTGTTGTTTTGTTTTAAATACTTGAAAATATCAAAATTGCACAAAAAGGTCGGTTGAAGATTCAAATATGGGAAGAATATCAGAGCATAACAATTTCAAATATTGATCACCTTTAAATCTTAATTCAAGATTTATAACCTAATGTAATGTTCGATTGAATTCTTCTATTGTATTCGACTTACCCTTTTTGAGTTCTCATTGAACATATTTAACTAATTCAATTCCATGTCTCTATGCGAATCAAATTTTGATATACAAAATATTAGTTTTAAGAATTCATCTAAGACCGCAATAATTAGTATATATATCTACACATGTTATACTAAATTATCGAATATTAATATGTTGTCTAAATCTAAAATTCACCTCTCGATTCGTAATAAATTCACAAAATCTTTAAATTAATGATCAAGTAATTCAAAGCATTAAGTATTTAATTAAAATTAACACATAAATAATGAAAGAACTTGAATCTTGAATAAAATAAATAAAGTGTTTAAAGATTACATTGTTTGTCCTAACAGAAATTTAGCTATTCATAATAATGTAAGAAAAACCAAATATTGGCATTGAATACATCACCGAGTTTTAAATTGAGAAGTAGAAAAGATGATGAATCTTGCACCAAGCTCTCTTCTTGCCTCCAATCTTGATTTCAAATCCTAACTTTTGATTTCTTGTTTTTATCCCTTCTGATTTTCTCTCGAATTCTTAAGTTGTATCTTTTTGCCTCTCAACGTACGGAATCCCACTTCAATTGCCTCATTTCTTGTATTTATAGTTGCCCTCACGTTTCTTGTTTATGGGCTTTAAAGGGGCCAAAATCGTGCCTTAGTCTGCATCAGGCAGCGTTGCGAAGACAACGTGGACCATTTAGGAGCCACCCGGCTCCACCTCTCGGGAAAATTTCAACTTTTACCTCCTTTAGTATTTTTATCATAACTTTCTCTCCCGATATTCGATTGAGGCGATTCAAATTGGATTGTAATGATAGCTCCTTTCCAATTTAAACGTTTACTAGGCCAAAAATGGGTCTCAATCTTCAGTTGAAAATTCGGAACATTCTTGTGCGGTTCAAAATTGATTTGTGAAAATGTTTTAGTTATATTTCGCCCCTTTTAACTTCTAATTGCATCCAATTGACCCATAATATTCTCGAATCTTCATCGTGAGGTCCAACACAACTTTTGAGTACTTACACTTTAATCTCCAAAATTTGGATCTTGCTCTTTTCTGCCAATTTTCGTTTCTTTCTTTCAATTCCACTTTCATTCATCGAGTTTTACTTAAAAAACAAAATATACGATAAATTAGGCTATAATTATTTAAAAGAACTATTAAATGCCTATATTTTTATGTCCAAATAAGTATATAAAATACACTTATCAAACCCCACAAACTTAAACATTTGTTTCTCTTCAAACAAAACCACAACTTAATTTAACAAACACGCAAAAGATTTTGGTTATATAACATGTCGTTTTGTCTTAGGATTGGAATCATTGTATTAAATCTATAAACAGTTTCAAGGTTGCATTATCAAAATCAATATATACTTTTATATACTTTTCCAATGTAAAATTGATGTGTGTGAAGAATTAAGTAAAACACTATAAATTCACGAGTTGTTTTAATTTCCGTCCTTCGATAGTCAAATTTTTACTATCATCACTCGTAAGATGCATACACCATCTTTTCCCAATATGTGATCTAAGGCTGAATCTTTATACTAATTTCCCACCCTCTCTAGTTTAGATGGATATCTCTAATTACAAATCAATACTTCAGCAAATAAGGAGTATCCAAATTTTGATTGTTTCAACCTCCAAAACTCAACTAAGCTAATAATCTATTGTCAAAGATCTAATTTTCTCAGATAAGTGTTCGAAATTTAATCAATGCATGTAGTAAGCAAATATATGATCATTATTATTTTTTATTATCTTATGTGCAGACTTCTCTCCATTAACCATTCTAAATGACCATTGTAGAGAATTTTAGGCTGATGACTCCCAAATTAGATAATCATAGGACACTAGGTTTTTAGATATCCTTACATACTTAATTACTCAAGTCATAAAGGCTTTGAAGAGACGTTGCACAATGTGATAGCTTTTTTCTTTCTTTTATTTTTATTTTTTCTCATTTTTTTCTCATGATTATTGATATGCTCCTCATTAAATACTCATTCTCAAAAATCAACCCTAAACTTAAGATTTTCACCTAATTTTCGTTATATTGGCTTTAGACAGTTCGCACAAGAATTTACACACATGAAATTTCTATTCATATCCAACAGTAAAACCCACCCCAAATTATTCTAAATTTAATCTAATGATGTATATTGTAGTAATTTTTGGATTTAGTATCTAAAATCTACTATTTCAACATATCAAGCATATGAATCAACCCATTACTTTAAAATACTAAACTTAATTCATATGCGCAAATAATATCAAATTTTACACAGATAAGAATCAATTAATCTAAGCATGTATCATATCCACAATTAATAAATTAACACATAATTCCAAATATATTTGTCAACAATGTTATCTAACACATACAAGCACACAATAAACAAAAATATCTTGTTTGAAATTTTTTTTAAAAAAAAAAATCAATCTTTTTATATATAATAAAGAAGTAAAAACACACAATAATAATAAAATTAAAAACTCAATATTTTTCCCACCCCCAAACTTAAAGTAGACACTGTCCTCAATATCTTAAAGTGTAATCTAGCAAAAAAGGGGACGAGGAAGAAAGAAAAATGTACTTCCTAGATTTTCTGTCTAATATTTGAGGTGTTTGTTGGATTAGTTCATTCCGTTCTTTGCTAAGTTGCTTCCTATTTGATAGCCATATACATTTGAAAGATAAAAGAAGACAAATATGATAGTCAAGAAGCAATTTAAAGGTACTAATGTAGCGTGTATGATAACCAATTTTTTTTTTTACATCCTTAGAGCTTTAAAAATGTGCTACGTGTATTTTCTATTATTTTTCACTCAAATATATGATTTTCTTTTAATAGGCTTAATATACTTCCCCTGGAGTTGCCAATACAAAGCAATTTTTAGTATAATGCAATGCACCACGATATTCACATATTGGTCTAATCTCTTGATATGATATTCAATTCCGTCACCCATACATTCTTATAAAATACGATAGGTTGATTGTATCCTCACTTTTTAAGTTCTTGTTTGAAGAGAAATTCTCATATAACAATTAATATAGTGGACATTTAAGTCCAGATTATAGCTCCCATGAGGAATATACTTTAATACCTAATTTAATATTTCTAGCTACTATTTGGCAAAAGCAAACAAATAGTTGTGATTGTTTTTTATTTTAAATACTTGAAAATATCTAAATTGCAGACAAAAGGTCGGTTGAAGATTCAAATATGGGATGAATATTAGAGTATAACAGTTTCATCTATTGATCACCTTTAAATCTTAATTCAAGATTCACAATCTAGTGTAGTGTTCGATCGAATTCTTCTATTGCATTCAATTTACCCATCTTGAGTTCTCATTGATTCTATTAAACTAATTCAATTCAATATCTCTATATGAATCAAGCTTTGTTAAACGAAATATTAGTTCTAATAATTCATCTAAAACCTAAATAATTAGTATATGTATCTCTACACGTTATACTAGATTATCAAATTTTAGTATGCTGTCTAAATCTAAAACTCGTCTCTCGATTCGTAATAAATTCACAAAATCATTGAATTAGTGATCAAGTAATTCAAAGTATTAAGTGCATAATTAAAATCAACACATAAATAATGAAAGAATTTGAATCGTGAATAAAAGAAATAAAGCGTCTCAAAAGATTACATTGTTTGTCCTAATAGAAATTTAACTATTCATAATAATGAAAGAAAAACTAAAGATTTGCATTGAACACATCACCTAGTTTTGAACTGAGATGTAGAAAAGATGATGAATCTTGCACCAAGTTCTCTTCTTGCCTCCAATCTTGATTTCAAACTCTAGCTCTTTATTTCTTGTGTTTTCTCCCTACTGATTTTCTCTTGAATTCTCAAGTTGTATCTTTTTGCCTCTCAAAGTGTGGAATCCCCCTTCAATTGCCTCATTTCTTGTATTTATAGTTGCCCTCGCGTTTTTTTTTTTTTGTTATAGGATTTTTTATAGACTTTAAAAATGGCTAAAATCACGCCCTAATAAGCATTAGGCGGTGCCACTAAGACAGCGTGGTGGCGCCACCTCTTAGGAAAATTTTAGAACTATGCCTCATTTAGCATTTTTATCAAAACTTTTTTCCCAATATCCGATGAGGGTTATAAATATTACTCAAAGGGATACAATTTTACTATAAATAACTCTTTTTCAATTCGAATGTTTACTTGACAAAAAATGGATCTCAATCTCCGACTGAAAAAATCTGAAACATTATTGTGCGGTTGAAAATTGATTTGTAAAAGTATTTTGGGTCATATTTTGCCCATTTAAACTTTTAATCGCATCCAATTAACCCATAACATTTTCGAATCTTCATCGTAAGGTCCAACACAACCTTTGAGTATTTACACTTTAGTCTTCAAACTTTGAATCTTTCCATTTTTTGTCAATTTTCCATTTTTTCTTTCAATTCCACTTTCATTTATCGAGTTTCACCTAGTAAACAAAATATACAATAAATTAGGCTATCATTGTTCAAAAAAATAATTAAATGTCTATATTTTTATGTCCAAATAAGTGTATAAAATACACTTATCAAGTATGAATGTTAAATGGGGTGAACCAATTTGTTCGACCATTCAAGTTAATAATCAGTGTAAAGTCCACTTTGTATTCTTATGTGGAGGTAGATTGCACAAAATACTTAAAGGTATAGGTAATGACTGCAATAATTTTGTGTAATACCTTGAATTATAGATTTTTGATTCTGGATCAGAGAAAAGTTTGAATATTTAACAATTACCATAATGCATGAGGCAATTACGATGCGAGCATGTGACAGTCGTGATTGCCTCACATTAATGTGAGTCTTCAAATATTAGACCTTTATCTAGTAAAGACTCGAATCTATGATTCAACACGTTAAACAAAATCGTTGCAATCATTCCAAATACCTGGACATGAAATCTTACAATTACTATAAAACATGAGTTAGGGGTCCCAGAATTGAAGATATAGAGGTGAAGGGGTGGGGGCGCCATGGGCCCAATTTTTTTTTTTTTTTTGATACCTTATTAACAAAAAAAATCAATAAACGTATAAAAGAAAGTACTTCTTAAGTACTTAACTTTAATTTAGCACAATCATACCTTATCACAAGCATTCCTTTCGAGGTCTCATACCTTATTAAATAGAATCATTAACATCATCAATCACTCACGATCAAATCACGCTTATTTCTAAGTCTGTTTTTCTTAGACAATCAATTAAAGTCAAAGTCGGTAGTGATTATAAGTTTTTCAATTCCTGGTCTTAGGAAAAAGTAAACAGTATAAATATCATTTAGAAAACTTGCAAATCATCAAATCGAAGTCTCGAGAACCAGAAATATTTTTTTCACTAATGGCTGAAAATTATAAGTCATCTGTTTACGTCGGTAAGTTTATCTCAATTTCTTCTTTAATCCATCTCTCAATTTAGAAAATAAAAATTAAAAAATTGGGGGTCCGGGTCCCCCAGGACCCTTTCTCATTTTTTTTCAATCATGTTACATGAGCATCAAGACTAACATAAAGTTTGACATAATTTCACGTAGCATTCTATCATTGAAAAGTTTAAAATACAGTCAATTTTTACATCCAATCATTTACTGTCATGTGCAATTATGTCAAGCTTCTTGTCAAATCTTTTTGGCAAAATAACTTTATTAAAGGGCGGATCCACACCTGGGTCAAATGACCCCACATTTCCCCCCCAAAAAATAGTTGTTTTGAATGTCTTTGCGACCTACTTTGATGCACTCATTACGGGATGCTAAATAAAGTTGCAAATATTGCATTCTTAATATCATTTCGAAGTACTCATGTCCTAGTTTTCGCTCAGTAATACGCGTGTAAAATGGTTAACCATAGCAAAAGTTATGACATGTCAAAGTAAGCCATTCCAAACTATTATTTCGAGAATATGCTAACTTTCAAAATCCACCTACGATCTTATGCTATCCAAATACACGAATAGCCTATATCATCTAAAAGTTGGTTTCGAGAACTACATTGTAGTTGATAGAATGTATGATGAATCCTTTCTACATGTATGATGTATGATGAATCATTTCTACATGTGCGGAAGTTATAGTGCATTGTGTGAAGAAATGTATGATGAATCCTTTCTACATGATGACTATCTTGATGGTGAAGAAGAAGGCAGATCGAGGGGAGTTGAAGCTCAACTTCAGCTCAACAAAATGGAGTCAAACAACTCAATAATTGTGTGATTTTATATGTGGTGGAGATGGCAGTGATGATCTAACATTAAAACATAAAGCATAAAACAATATAAACATAAACATATACACTTTGCTGGTTTACACCAGCAGAGGAGTCGAGAGAGAGATGAAGACTACATTTTGAAATGTTTGAAATGTGTATTTTTTATTGATTTCTTAGTTGTTTCTTGTACATCTTGAGCTCCACAAATGTGAGCATATATATATATAGAAAGATATGACAGTCAACCTACTACCTAACCATATGTCACTTACCTTAATTTATGGACAACTTGCTCAATATTTAAATCATTTTCATCACATGTTTTTTAGTTGGTTTCTAACCAAATTAGACTTACAATATTGAAACCATAAAATACAACTTAATTTGTTTGACATCAAAGTGTCAATACCCAACAGTAGTCATATCAAATGGTCCAAACGAATATCAAAAATAGTTAAATATGCATCAAACATACATCTCAAAAAGAAACATCTAACTTGTCTTCTCTTTAAAAAAAATTCAATTATTTCATTAACGTTTATTATTTTTGCACGATAATTTTCTCAATTAATTTACATGGTTTTATTAGAAAATTTTATCTAAAATATGACATAAAAAATCTTAGGATCGTTACGAATTAAATGTAATTTGAATTACTTTCGAATTGCATTTGCTTTAAATTTGAATTTCATTTATTTCCTAGATTAAATTAATTTGAATCTTATTTCAATTCATTTACTTTCTACATTAAATTTGATTTACTCGTCATCAGCTCAACGTCTATCAACAAAATGATAAACAAAACTATACAAGAGACAAATTTCATTTAATAATATTGATAATAATGTAATTATACTACGTTTTCAAAGTATCAAAATACGTATTAATTTATTTTTATTAATATTATGTAGTTTTAAAAAATATATTATTTTAATTTTTGACCCACAACATAAAAAGTCTGTGTTCGTCCCTAACTTTATCCCAAAAAAAATTCAAATTTTAAATTAATCCATTTTTTTAAATTTCTCAATGGCCATTCTCCATTGAAAAATCGATGATAAATTGCATATACCATCTAAATTTCTGCATGGATGGCTTTCTAGGCCCGCTTACTTTGACCTAGGCAAGCCTACTTGGCTCGTCTACACCAGAGAACAGGCTTAGTTAGCGAGTCAAAAAAAATGAGCGGCTCGTTTGGGTGAATTGCTGCTCAGCTCGTCAGTGGAGTGAGTCAAGTTGATGAACGGTTCGTCCTACTTTTCACCCCTAAATTAGTGTAACACATGTTGCTATGTTTACTATAGAGAATTATTAAATATTTTTATTTTTCATTACAAGAAATTAATTATTAAAAATCAATGTTTCTCGGGTAACGTTTTGTATTATCATATATATCATGTTCAATACTAAAAATACAATTAATTTTCCTTCAAACACGAAAATAGTGAACCCATTGGCATGCACTATCTATGAGGCACCTGATCTCGATTCACCGTTGGCTGATGACTCCTCACTAAGAAAAGCAAAATCTTGTGTGCTACTTCTAAAAATCTCAAGTATATGCCTCTAGTTTCATTAAAAGAAATGGAAAAGGAAAGAAACAAATAAATAAAAATGAAGGGTATAGTATTGGGTTTAATGATTAGAAATGGAAAAGGAAAGAAACAAATAAATAAATAAAAATGAAGGGTATAGTATTGGATTTAATGATTAGAAATGGAAAAGGAAAGAAAGAAAAAAATAAATAAATAAATAAAAATGAAGGGTATTAGTATTGGGTATAATGATTAGAAATGGAAAAGGCATATAATAATATTTCTATCATGTTTTTCCTCTCTTGTTCTGTTCACATTCTTTTGTCTTTATTTGGTAATGTAATTATTTATTTGAATTTTTTTTTTTTTTGGATCCTCTTTTTTAAAGAAAGTTGTGGTTGTCTTCATGCCTAATTTCACTTTTCCCCAACTACAATTACTTTTTTAATTTTCTTTTTCCATCGGACTCCAACCATTTTATTAACCAAAATACATAATTTCTTTGCTTACAAATAATTAATAATTAGTGATTCAATATTTAATATTTTCCTTTATTTTACATAATTTTATAATCACATTTGGACAATCTGAGGAAAGTTAGGAACCTAAATTAGCTTAAACTCCACAAAACCTGATTTTTCCCATTTTCTCATCTAAACCCCTCAAAAATTCAATCTTTCTCTTCTATTTTCTCCAAAAAATCAAATCTTTTCCCCAAAATTTCCTTGCTCATCCTTAATAATTTTTTTTCCCTCATTTTGCTGGGTTGTCCTTAAATATCTTGAACAGTTTTATTTTTTTAATTCCAAAATGAACAGTATGAGCTTTTATTTAGTTTTATTGTAGTGTACTTCTTTAGCTGTCTTAAGAGTTAGAAATCCTTTTCAAAGATAAAAGCTGAAATCTTGTTAATTTTCTTCACATGGGTTTTAATTTTTGAGTTTTTGTTTATTTCCTTCAAAATCATTAAATATACTGGGTATTTATAGCTAAGAAAATTATGTGTTTTTGAAGAAAGTTGGTTGGAATTTTTGTTGAAAATTGAAGTGATGGAAGGTAGGGAAGGTACTAATACTTTGGATAGTAGTGGAGTAACAGTGGTGGGATCAGATGCTCCCTCGGACTACCATGTGGCTCCTAGGACCACAGAGAACCCAACCCGGGTGAGTGGATCTGCAACACCTGTGACTGTGACACCTCCAGAAATGGGGATCACTCCCCCACCGTCCGTAGCTGCTGGAGTGTCTGGCGCTACCACTTTGAAGAAGAAGAGGGGTAGGCCTAGGAAGTATGGCCCTGATGGCTCAGTCACTATGGCCCTCTCACCTAAGCCGATTTCCTCCTCTGCCCCACCTCCGGTTATCGACTTCTCAGCCGCTGAAAAGCGCGGCAAAATCCGGCCCGTTGGATCCGCTGGCAAGCCACAACATCCCAGAGTGGAGTCTGAAAGTTTTGGTAATTCACCAAAATTCTGCATTTCTATATTTATGTCTTAAGTTTTAGTACATGCATGCTCTTGAAGCTTTGTTTTATGTGATCTATATTAGTTTAAGCTATTTGAATTTGAGTTTGAGGTGCTTTCTAATAAGTAGTTTATAATTATAGGAACTGATGTTGGAGCCTAGTAGTGGGGCCTGTGAATAGATGCCCCAACTAAGATCTTGGTGTAAATGGATAGTCCAAGAATCTGGAACTTCTGGGCCAGAATTTCTGGCTGTTATTGGCACTTTTTTCCTTTTGGAGATAAGGGTCTGCTTAGAAAAGTGTCTTTTTGAATTGCCATGGTATTTGGGCTCAGAGTAATGGCTGAGTTTTCTGTATCCACCTTCCCTGTGAAGGGACAAGAGTCTTTGTTTACTATTTAAGCCACTCGTGTTGAAATAATGTTGTTTTCTTGCAATTTGACGAAATCCGGGTTGAATTCAGCTATAAGTCTTTTGTTGTTACTTTTAAATGGACTTCAGTGATTCAACTGTATGTAATTTATTGATGGCTCTATCATCATGTGTCGACCGACGACCATGTTGAATGGACAATAGGATATATGTCTCTTTCTCCTTGAGTGGCTTTTGTTTTCTTTTCTGAAATTCTACTCCACGTGGGGCTATGAAAGTAATGCCTACTTTTATGAAGAAATTGTGAGTTCTAATGAATATTTTTTGGGCTCTTATAGTTTCTGCAACACAGATGCCTTGTAACGGGAATGGAAATTTCTTAAAAATTTTCTGCTTTGATTGCAGAGTGAAACTGTTCTTCCATATCGTAATTACTAATCTTTAAAGTCTCTTCTTTTTAGGTGAATGGGTTTCGTGTTCTGTTGGTGCTAACTTCACACCTCATATCATCACTGTTAATGCTGGAGAGGTAAATGTGATGAATTACTTGCATGCTCTCATTGAGTTTTTATTCCCATTTTATAGGGTAATAATTCCCTGTCAAGTTATTTTTCTCCTTTTCAAACATCTAGAAGCTTTTATCATTAAATTAGTTTGTAGTGGCTAATGATTAAGAGTCTTCTCTGGCTATTCATAGTTTCATAATATATCAGATTATTTATGTTATATTTCGTTTTTGCTATTTTAAAATTTTAAGATGTTATTGTGGGGCAAGAGGAGGGGAAGCGATAAGATTGCAGTTGTTTGGTACCGACCCTTGATGATTATACCTTTGATTGTTTTAGGATGTCACCATGAAGGTTATATCTTTCTCTCAGCAAGGTCCTCGAGCAATATGCATTCTCTCGGCTAATGGTGTGATTTCTAGTGTTACTCTGCGTCAACCTGATTCTTCTGGTGGTACATTGACATATGAGGTTCTGCAATTAATTGTTCTTTAAGTTGTTTATTATGTCAATATATTTTTCTGATCTTCCTTTTCAGTTCCATCGAGTCAATCGGTTTGATAGTTTAATATTCGTTCAATGATGCTTATTTCTGATGGATTTTAACCTCTTCATAATGCACCTTTAAATTTAATATAGCTTTTCTTTACTTTTAATTGGTGGCAAGACTTTTTCGACATCTTCTATATGATTTAAACTTAAAATGCTATTGTCAGAGATTGCTTCTTAAATCTAAATTCCATTCTTTAAAATATACATTTAATACATAATTTTGAATTATAACAAATAGATATTAGTTTAATTCTCATTGTGAATGTAGGTGGCGAGATTCAACTATGATTTCTCTTATATTAAGTCGAGTATATCTTAATAATCTCCACTAAAGTATGAAACATTAGGAGCTGACTTCTTTCTACCTCTCAGAATTGGGAAACAAGTTCCTAACCATCATTTTTGTTTTGAGAAAATTAATTGTGATTGGAAATCCTGATATGTGTTTTTTACATGTATTTCATGAGGGATGTTAATGATACATAAATTGAATAAGCTAACAACAAATGGATCCACAATTTATAGTCTCTTTCTTGTAAACTAAAGGTAAAGTGGATCAAAGCTCCTTTATTGGAAGGAAATCATAAAGAAAGTAGTCTCTCCATTACATACTCATGACTAATTCATGCTTATACACTATGCTATTTTGTTTCTAAAACTTACCATATAACTTCTTAGCAATTAGATAATATATTTGTTCTATGACATTAAATCAAATGTGAATGTGACTTCAATTTTCTTTTATGACAAATATGAAAGCTTTTCTCATTTCAGTTGAGCAAACAACACAGAAGTCATTAGCCTCAAAGTATTGGTTTTTCCCTAAACTTGGGGCACGTTGGATAGCAACTTTTCCGTGTACTTGTGAAGGGTCATAAAGTTTCTTAGTTAGGGATTGTTTTACAAAGCTTTTGACAAAAGTTTTAGCAAATTTTGATAAAAGTTGATGAAATGTGTGATTGAAAGTTTATAAAAGTTGTGGTTCCATGAAATATGTGATTAAATTGAAGTTTGACGAGTTGAACAGGTGATAAAGTTTTATCAACCAAGCATTCATTATTCCTGTATAATGGATATGCAACTATTCAATTCAACTGTATATTTTCGCTAGTGGAGGATCATTTGGATGGTGTAGATATATCTGCTTACCCTTATACCTTTTCAATTAAATTGTGGACTTAGAATATCTGGAACATTCGGGGGAAAAGAAGGAAAACGACAATAACAAGATCAAATATTGGTCCAATGTGCACATTCATATTTGATGAATTTTTATTTCGAGGCCACATATCTGTGGTTCTTAGACACAAATCATTTGATGTTTTACTTCTACCCATTTAATCAGGTCTTAACATATTCAATGGCCAAGTGCGTATTCACTTCATCCATTTACATATCTGATTGTGTATTCTTCACAAGTTAATTGATTGGTGCTAGTATTTCTGGTATTCCTCTAATTAAAGTTTATGAAGAAAAATTTCTCAGTTACTACAACGGTTTGACTGATATATCATTTGAACTCAATTCAGTTACCTTCTTCAAGGAGGAGAAAAAAATTCTTGTTTTGAATTGACCAATATCTTTGATGTCTTATTACTTCTGTGGTTAGGGCCGTTTTGAGATACTCTCATTAACTGGATCATTTATGCCATCCGAGACCGGAGGAATCAGGAATAGATCTGGTGGTATGAGTGTTTCTTTAGCTAGCCCAGACGGGCGTGTTGTTGGAGGTGGAGTTGCTGGTTTGTTAGTTGCCGCCAGTCCAGTGCAGGTACAGCTTCTCTTTTCTCGTATGACATGTTTGGTGGGGATAATTGGATAGATATTCAGAGTACTAAAGACATGTTTTTGGCTGGCTTTTGATAAGTTAAAGTACCTTCGAGTCTGTTTGAATAAATTTCTAAAAGTGTTTTTTGAAGAAGCTGATTCAAGGTGACTTCATTAGGAAGCTCTTCTACATAAAGTAGAAGCGGGAGCTATCCCAGATATGCCGTAACTAGTGTGTGTACCAAATGTGCACTCTGTTTCTGCATTCTTGGATCTGGAGAGGGGAAAATTTTAAGATTTTTACTTTTCCCACGATTCAAAACTTGTGACAAATTGTGTTCTATGTGAATTAGATTGTGGTCGGGAGCTTTCTAGCCGGGAACCAGCACGAGCCGAAGACCAAGAAACACAAACCTGAGTCCGTGGCTGCCGTCCCTACCGCTGCTATTCCCATCTCCAGTGCAGCGACGGAAGAACCATATCAAATATCTTCTTCTTTCCGTGGAGATAGCTGGTCTTCAATGCCCCCCGACTCAAGGAATAACCCAACTGACATCAATATACCTTTGCCTGGGTAGTAACCTAAACGAATTCTGATTGCGGAAACACAGTTTTCTCACTGACCAGACCACATTGCCACAAGAATCCCTAGTTATGGATTCCATATTTGATGAATCTCTCACCTCTTCGTTGTTGTTTTGTCTGTAAACTAGTATTGGCATGCCGATATCAGGCAATGTTTGTAGGAACTTGGCTAGCTAGTGCATTAGATTGACTCTTTTTTTTCTGCCCCGTAATGTTTTAGGTGTATGAATTTACTCTTGGAAGTTAACTTTTGATCCAGTTTATGCATTGTGATTTCTCGCTACCATTGTTTTTACGGTGGCGATTGTGGTCTGATATGTTTGGTTGTGCTTATAAGCAAGTTAAATTTCCTTTTTAAGTTGCTTATTTTACCAAACATGGTTTTTAAAGTCAAAACTTTTTACTAGCAAATCAAGTTTAGGTAACTTTGACGAACAGCCAACCATTCTCAGAATGCTGGATGCTGATTTATTTTGGGAGTCATTATTTTTGTTCGCCATTATCCACTTGTAAAAAAATTCATATATTTTATTTTAAATACTAATGTAAATTTTATTTTATTTTTAAAAATAGACGAATAAAATCTATCATTTTAAAAATAGACGAATATTAGATGCTCTATTTTTGAGTGAGCCTAGGGACTTTCTAAGCTATAAATAAAAGCACGCTAAATTAAAAGAAAAGTTTACTTGTTGAATTAAAAATATGAATGTAAAATTTACGCCACGCTGAAATGTAAAAATATTAATAACTTTAACATCAAAGAAATTACTAATAACAAAATTCACGTTAATGAAACACTTATACGTTTGGGAAAACTTTATCAGTGATTTAATTTAAAAATAAATGATAGATAAATAAATAGTACATATGTGTCTCTTGAAATGTAATATAGAGAATGTTAGTGTGATTTTTGAAAATAAACCTAAAACTTGTTAACATAAATAGTTGGATAACACATCTAATGTATGAAAATTTTAGATTAATACAATGCGTGAGTTTTAAAACTAGTAAATTTGACACACTTATTTGACAAATAATCGTGACATTTAATTTAAGTCAATCTAACGCTCAATATTTTATGGATCTCAAGTAGTTATAATCAACTCCTCCATGATCTTTGTGAAATACATACTGAACGTTGGATTGACTCAAATTAAAAGTCACGATTATTTGTCAAATAAGTGTGTCAAATTTATGAGTAGGAAGTTTCCTCTCGGTAATAAAATTCCTTTTGTCCTAAAGCAAATACTACAAATATATTCGTTCATCCTTCATCATACCCTATAAATATGGTCTTTGGTTCTCAATAAAACACATAAGAGTTTTGAATCTTTCTCAATTCCGTTCTCTCTTTTCTTTAGATTAAACCATGTTATCGGCATGAAGTTCTAGTCAATTGAGCTAGCAAAAACAATTCATTTTTCTATTCAAATATAAGCACGATTTAAATATTTTAGCAGAATATTTCATTGATGCTCCTGGAAAAGCATAACCGTGTTTGTTATATCAATATTTTTAAATAATATTCTAGATTAATATTGTGTTATTGCTCTCAAAGAGTATAACTTTGTAAGATTTATTTTTAATTGTGCTCTTTTTTGAAAAAAAAAATGCAATTTCAATATAAATCTTCGATTTTCAATCAAACACGTAAGAGTTTTGACTCTTTCTCAATTCTCTTATATTATTTTCTCTCTTCCTTTTTTTTTTATTTCACAACATTTATTAAATTAATTTCGATGATTAGCTGCAATAATAGTGTCAATGAATTCACATTAATTAATGAACCAAATTTAAGTTCATGCTTTGTGCTGTTAAGTAAATTGCCATCGGGAAGCTCGGATGTTTCATTGGAAAAAAGAGTAATAGAGATTGCTTGTTCAAATAATAAAAGGCCATGAGAAGATTTCCCAAATCAATAAAATCCGCGTTGACAAAACTTAACCAAGACTTTGTACCCATATCATTAGAGGTCAAATAGAAAAAGTCAACGTCTCGGCTAAAGTACAATCTCAAATAACATACTATTTTCAACTAAAGATTGCCTCAGCTTTATTACATAATGCAAACAGTCCAGTTAGCACCAAAAAATAGAATACGAGCTGACAGTTGACAAAATTAAAAAATTCCTGGAAATTTCGTTTTTTAAGTTCCGTAAGTAATGTTATTGTGTTCTAAGTTCTAAGAATATTTTAATTACATTTACTTAATTTCTCAGAAACTTTCTTTTTCTTGTTGAATACATTAAACTTATCTATAAATAGGCATTCCTTGTATCTAAATCTTATTGACAACCTTAATTTCTCATGAGATTTGTGTGGGAACTCACATTTCTGTTATTCATACTGTGTGCATCAATTTCGTTCATATTCTTCAGCTTCTCATTATCATCGTATGGCTGCCTCGGTGTCTTTTGGGGTACTCGAACTTTTTTTTTTTCGATCTTCAGCATTGCGTTTTCCACTGTTCTTGTGAAATGGGATAGAGAATCTGCTGAGAATTTTGATGGGATTATGACCTTTCTGAGCTCTTCGTATGAACTGGAGTATGATCTAGATAAAGCGATGCCAGATGAGAGCAGTAGCGACAGTGATGAAGATACATATTCGTACGATTCAGATGGTTATGAAGAAGATGTAGATGATGACGAAGATGAAGAGGAAGAAATTGGATGGGGTGAAGAAGAAGATGAAAAAGATGAAATTTTGACAAGAAGAATTGAAGATTTCATAGCTATGATGATTAGAGGATGGAGAGAAGAATTGTTGATGGAAAATATTAATAATTAAACAAAAGGATTGGTTTGAAGGCCAGTGTTTATAGAATTGTTTCATTTTAGCTATGATCCTATTCCTATCTTCTGTACATTTTCTTTTATTTCTTTTTTCAATTTTGAGAACATGAAAATCCCTCTTTTTTTGGGGTTTTGGTGTTACTTTTTACAGTTAATGTGAATTTGCTTTCATTCCTAGCAAGAAAATGGCTCAAAACTGATGTATATATAAATATCATGTATCAACCATGAATCTATTCAAGTTTAATAGGTCTTTTGAGTTTATATCCTTCATTCCCAAGTAAAAGCAACGAAACCTGCACCCGTGTACTTTGGAGGAACGTACTAGTGGGGTTATGTACACGATTTGGTGGGGGCCTTAAAGCATCTCTAGTGCTTACATCAAATTGGAGATGCTTTTAACACCTAATTTTACACCAAAAATGATATATTATATATATGGAACAAAAATTTGTAGTAATAGAAAATGGAGGGATAATTAGCACAAAACATTCATATATTTCAATGTTATTGTGCAAAACGTCTCAATCTTTCATTTTTGACATTTTCACCCTTATTTTCACATTTCATTGAGGAAATCATCATTTTCATCCAATTTCTCAAATAAAATATATCTATAAAATGACAAATATACCCTCCTATTTAAATAAAACAAAAAAATTAAAGAACAAATTTCAATTATACTTCCAAACTTTTTTAAAAAGTACAAATAAGTCCAAATAAATTATTAAAATGATAATTAGCACAAAACAGCCCTTACCTTTTAATATTTTTGTGCAAAACGGCTATACCTTTCATTTATTAGCATATTCACCATCATTTTCATATTACATTGCGAAAATCATCATTTTCATTTATTTTCTCAATTAAAGTTGTAAAATGACAGATATACACTCATATATAAATAAAAACAAAAATAAAGAAAAGAAAAATAAAGAGCAAATTGCAACTATACTCCCAATTTTTTTTTTAAAAAATGCAAATAAATAATTAAAAAAAAAAGAAAATAATTTTTTTTTTTATAATTTTTAGTTTTTAATTAATTATTTGAAATAAATTTGTATTTATTTGAAGATTTTGGGAGTATAGTTTCAATTGGTTATTTATTTTTGTTTTATTTAAATATGATTGTTTTATCATATTACAACATTTAATTGAGAAAATAGATGAAAATACTGATTTTTACAATGCAATGTAAAAATAAGAGTAAAAATGTCAAAGAATGAAAAGTAGTGATGTTTTGTGCTAATTACATTTTTAATAATTTATTTGAACTCATTTATATTTTTTTTTTTTAAAATTGGGAGTGTGATTGCAATTTGTTCTTTAATTTTTCTTTGTTTATTTAAATATAAGGGTATATTTGTCATTTTATATTTTTATCGAAAAATTTGATAAAAATAATGATTTGCGCAATGAAATGTGAAAATAATGGTGAAAGTGTCAAAATGTGAAAGATAATGACATTTTGCACAATAATATTGAAAGTTACTGACTTTTTTTGCTAATTACCCAAAATGGAGGACAAAATGATGAATAATAGATTATACCATACTTTAGGACTAGATATGGTCTAGTTCGGTTCTAACGAGAATCGAAACAAACTCTAAATTTTCGGGTATTTAGTAAGTGAAATCGTCGGGTCCAAAATTAATTATGGAATTATTGGGGTTCTGTTTCATTCAATTCAGTTCGATTCGGTTCAATTTTATTCTGTTCCCGAGTTACGTACTATAATTAAATTTTTTAGAGGGTGTTTGGTAGGGATTAAAATTAGATTTTTTAGTAAATTGTAATAGAAAATTTTGAAATGTATGGTTAAAAAATTGTAGAACTCATGAAATATGTGGTTAATATTGATTGTCTGACTTTAACTTAGATTAAAATCAGAAACAAACACGCTCTTAATATTTACAAAACTACATTAATTCAACTAATGACACGTTCAATCTTAACTCTTACAAAATAATGTAGTCAAATCTTATATGTTTTTTGTATCTCTCTTTATTGAGTTCTTCATAAATTTGATTGTTAAAATCATAGGAATATGAAGATAGCGAACTCACAATAATGAAGAGAAACGCTGTCGAATTTCAATTTAATTTCTCCAGAACAATATAATAACATATTTGGGTAAAACTTGTGTCAGTTTTATTGAGTTAAGTTTGAATTGAAAATTGGAAATAGGAGAATCATATTTTTTTTGGTTTGAGCTAAATTAATTAAAAATAAAATAATTTGATTTATTTAAAATAAATAAATTAAAAAAATTAAAGAGTTTCGATTCTTGATTTAGAATCGAGAAGCGAACTAAACTCGTCGATTCTCGATTCAGATACCCTTTCGGGTATTTAATTTAAGAAGAACTACTTAATTCGATTCAGGTTTAATTCGAGAATTTTGTCCAACCCTACCATATTTGATGTAAATGAATATACCATTCGTTACACCAAATTTGATGTACCATTGAAGATATGGAAAAAGGCATCCAAATAATTTTAAGATCTTGCTATAACAAATGAAAGATTTACAATCATTACAAGAGAAAAATGAGCGCAAACAAGCCAGTTAATGCTGCTATTCTTAAATACGTTACAGCATTCGACTAGGTTATATTTCGCCGATGACAATCTATAGTGAATGATCATCGTCTTCTAGTGCATTGTAAATCATCCTACATCAAAGAAAACGGTGATCAGGACAGTAATTTCAAGGCAAGGGAGGAGGTAAACTCTCATTGTTGTAATCGAATTCACTCACCAAAACAAGGACATGAAGAGAAATAGTATCACATAGCCCAGTTTGAAAAGCCTCTGCTTCTTTTCCCAGTTGAGCAAGTTAAATATCTCGGTTACATCAACAAGATGTTGTCTTCGCATATACCTGATTTAAGAAAATCACAATTCAAAGGAGTGGATTGATTTGTTGTCTAGAACAGTCACAAAAAATAGCTAATCTACTTAATTAATGAACCACTGATAAAGCCAAATTTTACGCATTAAAGCAACAATTTTCCGGCAACAATACTTTTGCAACTCTTATGATCTTATATGTTTTAGTACCATACCATGCACACAGAAAGCACTTAACAAATAACTGAATATATAGAAGAAATCATTCGAGATGAACTTTAGATGTTTGGGATGAGAGATGGAAATAACTAATAAGGAAAAGTAGAACCTCAGCTTTCCAATAATGACCATTAAAAATATTGATTATATTGACAACTTCAAGTGCAAAAGTATGGTGCAATTTAACTACAGTCCAAATCAACTCTATGAAGCACCAACATTCAGATAAACCCGACATAACATCAACACCAACTAGCATAAGCCATAGAGAAAATCAACAGCATATAAATTATCTATACTACCTGTATGACTGACTGGGTGACTAACTTCAAGATCAAACATCATCCACTTGTACCATGAACCAACAATAACTATATGCAAGTAGTTGACAAATTAATTTAAGTTTCAAGGAGAAGTTGACAAGAACTTACAATCTCACGTCGTAGTACAGGTAAGGAACACTGAGAAGTGACATAACCCAGTGCCCTGTCACAAGGAAGAGAAAGCACAGAACCCCTTGCATGATGAACTCTGGTAAAACCACTCTGTTTATCTTAGAAGCAGAGTCATAAGGGTTGATATAATCGAACTCTAGATCTGCCAAGCACATAAGCTGCACAGCATATGAAGAGTTAGATTCCATGTATCAAACCCATTTTACATGACATGGAAACAACTATGTTTTAGTCGACTCTTGCAACCCTATGGTAATACAATATTTGGCAAACTTAAGCAGAAATGGCTAATTTATGGCATTTCCAATATGTACGAGATTAAATTCCTTATCCTCTCAACTCCATATGCTGATGCTGCAATGAGTGTGTGTTTTAAACTAATTTCAACTTCAATGCATAAATTACCAACACTACAATTGGTGGTACTGTACCTAAGAATTGACATGAACTTTAATCAATGCAAGTTTGAACCAATTATTTGGACACAGTTCCATGCCATAAATGCAACCTTCACTGGATTTAAAATTTGAAATTCATATAGATCCAATCATGCAAAAACTCTTGTATGTCAGAAGTTCAAGGCAATGGATTTGAAAAACACACGATTCAAATTATATGTACACACCGCAGCAAGGAATTAGCCATCAGACCATAAATTGTGCCAAAATAAAACCATACTTAATTTTATTTAAAGCTAGACTTCCTTTCAAGTATCATAACAAAAGCCTCAAAATTACTGTTACAGCATACAACGAAAACCATTGTCCCTCACAAAATTCAGATTCATAAGCTAATAACATCAGAAAGAAAAACATTTTTCTTTTTTTCTTTTTCGATTAGGAAACGCAGATATAAGAATACTATTCAGTAACTTCAATCAGCAGTTAACAATTACTTTTGCTAAATTAAGTCGGTTTCCATCTTGATTTCTAAGACAATACATCAAAAGCAAAAGCAAATCACTGATTTTTCTATTTTACATGGCAGTTCAGAAGAATTGACCATACATATACAATATTGAAGCCTTGACAAAAAAAATAATAATAACGCAGATAACATAATTAAGGTGGAACTAACCTGGTAAACAAGTATAATGAGCAAAGCAATAAGCGTGAAGAAGAAAAGCAGCCATGCCCACACATCTCCCATTCCTCTTTTTGTCAAATATTTTGCTTTATGAAAATTCGCAACAATTCTAAGGTAGTGGATGGCCCAATACAGAGAAATGAGAGATTAAAACGTAAGCTCCTGATGCAAGGAAGGGATCGGAGAAAAAGCCAAGGTAAACCCTAATCTCAGTCAGGGAGTAATCAGGTTCTACTCGCGCGAGGCTTACGGTAGAAAGTAGAAACTCCCGTCAAAACCAAGGCACACGAATGTTGTTAATTGGGTCTGTTCGGGGCATTTGGGCCTGGCGAGAACCCGTGTTGGGCTTCGGGTCTTATTTTAAAGAGGAAATTACATGAAATCACCCCTTTAAAGATCAATTTTAAAAAATCAGGTATCAAGTTTAATTAATCATAAATAAGGTAGCATAATTAACCCATCCCACCCAAACCCTAGATCAGATTCCCCCTTTCTCATTTCTCTCTCTCTGGCGATTTCAGGCTCCATGACACGCGATTTCCGGCGATTGTCACCTTTGCTCGTTGAGCCACGGCATCGGCGGCACAGCGGTCGCGTCGCGCAACTCCATCGTCGACGATGTTTGTCGCTGTTCGCACCTCGCCTCTGTTCGCAAAAGCCGGCACTGCCACTGTTCGAGGCGCAACTCATCGTTGTTTGTAGCTGCAGTAGTGCCGGGCATTAGGAAAGAGAAAAACACAACTACCAGCGCCGGTGTTGAGGGTTTGGGTGACGCGATCTCTGGTCTAGTGGTTTTTTTCACTGTGGCGGTGGTAGTGGAGGTCCAGTGGTGGTGCTGTGAAAGTGGTTGGTGTGGGGGTGTAGTGTTGACGGTGGTTGGTGTGTGCGGTGTGTGGAGGTTGTTGTGTAGTGGGGTATGGTGTGTGCAGCAGTGCCGGGCATGGAGAAAGAGGAAGACACAACTATCGGCGCCGGTGTTGAGGGTTTGGGTGACGCGATCTGGTCCAGTGGTTTTTTTCACTGTGGCGGTGGTGGTGGTGCTATGAAGGTGGTTGACGGTGGTTGGTGTGTGCGGTGTGTGGATTTTGTTGTGTGGTGGGGTATGGTGTTGTTTTGGCGGTGGTGACTGGTGGCATGTGCGGTGGTGTTGCTGTGATGTTACAAAAATGGTGGTGGTGGCGGCAATGGTGGCAAGTGGCTGCGGTGACGAGTGTTTGGGATGATTTTTGTTGGGAGTGTATTGGATCTAGTGGTGGTGGCTTTGTTGTTGGTGGTTTTGTGGTGCTCTTGTGGTAGTGGCTGTGGTGGTATGATGGTGGTGGATGCGGCGGTGTCTGTGACCAACAATTAAGTCTCTGTGACCAACTATTTGTTTGATCTGTGACTAATTATTAGGTGTATGTGACTAAAATTAATCTGTGATCAACAAATTGTGACTTACGTGACCCATAGATAAAATGTGACCTATAAATTGAATGATATGTGACTTTCACATAATCTGTGACCTATAAAAATTTTAATTTGTAACATCGAAATAATCTGTGACCTATAAATTTTTTTATTTGTGACTTCAAAATAATTTGTGACCTAAATTTTTTTGATTTGTGACTTCAAAATAATCTGTAACCGATAATTATATAATTGTGACCATTAATTGTATAATTTTGATTTTATTACAATTAATTAATAAAATATTTTTAATTAAAAAATAGAAACCTGATTTTTGCATTAGACAACTTTAAACATGAAAATTGAATTGTGCATACTTAATGCCTTAAATGTGAATTCTTCCCTATTTTAAACCAGGCTCGAATATTATGAAAAGTTAAGAGTATTTATACCCAGTATCCTCAGCTTTTGACCTTTGTTGCAATCTTTTCTCTAACCTTTTTACATGACAATTGACAAACCAGAGCTAAACCTTTCATTAATTAGCACTGTATGTCTTTACTGCCGATTTCCGTCCATAATTACCATATAGGTAGAATATTTATTCATAGTAAAAAGTAAAATCATCAATATAAACCGCTACTCCTTTTACACGGTACCTCTCCGGGTAGCAGTAGTGTTTGCACCACAAGCTGACACAAAACCAGACTTGATAACGTGCCCTTATTGATCACTTGCCACATAAACAGAATGGGAAGGATGGATGGATTAAACTACAACTAAATCTTAACTCAAGTGACTACATTGGAAGATTTTAAACATTAATGACCAACATAAAATTTTCTTCAATTCCAGTGACTAAATGTGCATTTTGCTTTATAATATACGTTCATTTTTTTATTTTATTTTTTTGCAAATAATATATTTAAATATAATTTTTCAAGTTGAATAGTACATTACCTAAATTGCTCTTGAATCACACTCCTTGAATCAATGTCTCGTGTCTTAGCCGACTCTTTGGACAGATATATGCTGAGTCCATACGATGTCTTAAAATAATTATATAAGTATTTTAAGATGATGTGACATATTTTTTAGTGAAAATCTTGTCTCATTTAAGATGTTTTAATAAGATCTAAATCAAGAAAGGGGAGTGTTATATCCAAAATGTATTAAATATCGTAAAGGCAAATGTAGTCGAATCAGGTCAAGGTCGGAAATTTAAAAAAAAAATTCCCAACAACTTTCTCCACCACTACCACTCAACAGTTGCATCGATTCCATATGAATGGGCAATGAAAAATTGTTCATCTCTTTATCTCAAACGGGGAATTTAAGACCATCCTTTTGAATTCCTTAAACAACACCTGTTTTTCAATGTCATGTTGAATAAATTGAATTAATGTTATTAATTAATTATTAACAAAATTAAAATTAAATAACGGTATATTGGGCATAAGGCTAAATGTGAAAGGGTAAAATTAGTATTTAAAATTTTTGTCTCAATCCCTCCTTTTAATATATTGTAGATGAAATCTAAAGAGAATAAAGAAAGAAAAAATAGCTAATTACATTGAGCCCCTGTTTGATTCTCATTTTCTCAAAATTCATTTTTCTCTCTCTTTTTTTCAACCACACATTCTTTAATAAAATAATATTACACGTAAACCCAAAATTTTTCCTTAATTTTTAACCACACATTTTCCATCAATCAACTATTCAAAATGCATTTTCTTCCCCAAAATGATAATCAAACGGGGTATGAATATTGTTGTATCCTGATGCTAAAAACTTCATTTTCTATTTGGTTGGCAAGGATCCAAATCATCTCTGCAACAATCTTATTTTTCCTGTTAGTAAATTTATGCTATTAGTCCCTAATCCTTAACGATTTTGAAAAATTCATCCCAACCTATAAAATCGAAATCATCAATCCCGAACCTTAAGTTCCATTTACCTTTCATCGTTTTTACATATTTCTATTTAGTTTAACATTAAACTTTCCACAAGTGAGACGTACAATCTTACTTTCACCGTGTAAAGATGATTATACATTATCCTTAGGACCCTGTTTCACAGGTCCCTGTCAGGACTCCCCACATTTTTTTGAATACACTGTGGGATAAAGCCATGTACACTATCCTTAACCCAACTTCATATATATTTTATTTACGGGTAAACCAAACTCTATTACTTTTATATTTCTTAACAAATTTTTGAACAAAATATGTAGCTTTATTATTATTTTCATACGTCGCTATCTTTGCTTACTATTGCTACATCGTAAATTGCCGACTATGGTAGGCTTCCAGGCCAAAAATCCAAGGTTTGATATTGGCACTCAAAAAAATAACTCTTACAATGGGATGTGAACGGAAATAATTGAACTATTGATATCAAGAAGAAAACGAAATTAAATGTTAATTCAAATCCTTAATTATCAATTTCATCGAAGACTACAATTTACAAATGATATCATATCAACAGCAGACAAGACATGATTCACGTTTGTGTGCAAACACAGCACGCTTCTATCATTAAATAAAAGTTTATTTAACTCTATTGCAATGCAGATTATGTGAAGTGTGGGACACTTCATAACATAGTTTTCCATTCAAAAAAAGATCATCATTATGTTTCGTTGTGGATTAATTGAAAGCTGAATTGGAAATTGCCAAACATGCAATAAACGTTTTGATGAAGTATAGAAAGAATTGGAATTTATGGTAAAATGGGATTGATACAAACAAAATATGTAAATTTCCGATTTTTTGAGGAATTTCGGGATTGTCCGTTTTTATCGAATTTTTAGTCAAATTCGATTGGAAACAAGCCAATGAACACAACTCAAGGGCAAAGCCCCTGACGCAAGGCTAATTTTGGGCAAATTCTTCCATTGTTTAGGTCCTCGTTTACACTTTTTTTTCGTTTTTGAAAAAATATCGTTTTTTTTATTATTTGTATTTATTCATTCCAAATTTTTCTAGGTTTTTGCTAAGCCCTTTGAGGCTGCATTGTTTGATTGAATAAAATTTTCATGAGTTATTTTCACTTTGTGAGATTTATTCATCTTTCCTATAATCTTTCGCTATGTCACATTCTAATTATGCTTTTGATGATAGATTATGGGATAATACACCAATAAGTAATTAATAGCTTTAATCCTATGGAAATTTTAGCTATAATGGTCTTCATCGTAAATTAACTAAAAATTTGATCTAACTCTTTCTTGAGTCATCATACATCTCTTGTACCATATTAGAAGAATATTCGACTTCAATTCATTCTTCTATCCGTTAATCATTGTCTCCACCCATTCTTCAACATCTTAAGGGATAAATATCAAAATTATAACCAACGTATAAGAAATTAGACTACTTTCCTTAACAATGTTGACATTTTAAAACGAAACTACAAGTTTTAATACAATCATCTTTTGTGCCCTCGTCCTCTCTTCCTTGCCCCTTCTATCTCTTGATTATGCTCATTCCTTGCACTCGAGCCACCCATTCCCAAGAAAATGAAATAAGGGAGAAGATAATGAAGGTAGGGATACATGTATTATAAAATAATCAACTTTGACATGCCAAGTTAATTGGTTAGCTAGTCAAAATGAAGAGAGACGTGATGGCCAATGACTATTTGATACTTATGTTAGCCTAGGTCGAAAGTTAATTTGATAGAGTAACAAGTTAAAATGATAAAAAGTTACCACCAAATGTATCTGAGTTGATATTGTCCAAAACTTTGTGCTCTATATGGTCACCTTTAATTCTCATTGGTCAATTTAAGTCGTAAGTTACAGTTTCTAATTGTGGAAGTCAAAACTATATTGAACTTGTCATGTGTTTGTTAGTGATTAGTCGGCATACTAATTATGGCTGTTGTTGTACATTTCTAAAGCAAATCAAGCTTAATTAGAGATAGATAATGAGGTTAGAATGATATTGAAATAAGAATACACGTACAATTTCCGCCCCTTTAAGTTGACTAACAAGGTCTATTCTTACATGAAGTTGAACCATTGAGTAGATTACATGCCTATAGTTACACCGAAGTCGATTTGTACCCAAGAGCCTCCTAGGACCTAAGTGTGGGTGACATGGATTGCTTTGTTAACTATCGAATTAGAATAACATTGTCTGTATACAGGGGCGGACCCACCCAAGGATCGCCTGCACTGAACTTTGGGCCGCCCATAGGTCACTGTGTCCTGGTGTTGGGAAATAGTGAGAGTTAAGGACCCATTGAAACTCAACCTATGAGAGTGTTTGCCTCATTTCCCACTAAATGGCTGGACCCTTGTTCACTTTTATTTTGTATCAAGAACTGACACAAGGCTGCACTCCCCATTATGCGGAGTTGGAATTGTTGATAGCTTAAAAGAGGAAAGACTGGTTTCTTTATATAGCATAGAGTCTTAGCATTGGGAAGTTATAGAACATCCATCTTGAAAGCTTTGTTGTCTACTGAAGTAAATCCAAATGGTAGAATTCTTGAAATGGATGGGGAAATTTGATTTTAATTTATGTTAATAGAAAATTTTTACACTACAAGTGAATGGCTTAAATACAACTAGTTTCTTAAGGATCCCAATAAAAAATTAGAAAATGAAAAGAAATGTTCATTGAAGTAATGGGACAAATAGATTTTAAAAAATTGTGTCAAGAAATACACCTGGAAAATTTACAAGTTAATATTTTTAGAGCTGATACAACAATTGTCTGCAGGTCCTCTTAGATTCTGATGCCATGCCTAATGCTTTCTCATTACACCCTAAGTTTCACCTTGATTCCATGGACTTCGTCTAACTCTACTGAGATAGTGGGAAGCATGAGTGCTATATCAAAGTTTTGGCTTCCACTTATGCTTCAGATGTGTGCTTTGTTTTTATAGTTCTACGTGTACGTGTGCCTCAGGTTCTCCTAAATAAGATCAGTGTGTCCCACCATTCCGGTGATATGATCTAAAGACTTATGCCTTCTTCAGTGTTGTGTTATAATGCTGTTATTTTTTTTTTGTACATTTTTCTGATATCGCCCGAACTGAAACAATTTTCTGGGTCCGTCCCTGTCTGTATAGAATCTGTTGTTTACATTATGATCTAACAAAGACAATAAACATACGCACCTTGTATCATGTGACAAGATTATGGGACAAAATAACATATATATATGGGTGTCTGGTGGAAGTGGGCACGGAGGGGCTGGCGTGGGAGATGCAACTGGCAATGTGTATTTTGATATATTGTATCTTAGAGTTAAATCCATTGATGGTCACTCAATCTTATGCTTAATGTTACCATGATTACCCAATTTGATTTTGTTTAACTATGATCACCTAACTTTATACATAATGTCACAATGAACACGCAATTTGATTTATTTCACTATGACAACCCAATTTCATATAATGTTTCACCATAACCATCCAATTTAATTCAAATATTGAGATTCGTCTTAACTTTATTCACCAATGAAATATATCATGTCAACAGTGATTAATATAAAATAGACGTCAATACTCATTTGATGATTTCTCTTGTTTTAAATGTATGAGCTCTGCTATAGGTACATAAATTTAAATTTTTGTACCTATAGAACACACGCATGGCTTGGAGGGAAAAAAAAAATATTCAATATTTTATACATGAACCCACTCCATGTGAGTGGAAATTCAAATTTCTCGTAAAAAAATTATGCACTCAAAGCATTAACCTAAATGTACATTGATTGTTACAAGACTAATGGTTGGATTTTTACTCCTGATATAATGGATAAGATGGAAAATGAATATTATTACGTTGTGTCAATGTGTGTGTGTGTGTGTGTGTGTGAGAGAGAGAGAGAGAGAGAGAGAGAGAGAGAGAGAGAGAGAGAGAGAGAGAGAGAGAGAGAGAGAGAGAGAGAGAGAGAGAGAGAGAGAGAGAGAGAGAGAGAGAGAGAGAGAGAGAGAGAGGGGGGGTTTACAAGAAACTATTATTTCATTTAATAGATTTGGGATCTCAATTCCTTACAAATGGTATTGGAGATAGTCCCCAAAATTAGCTACGTGGACGTTCAATAATGATCCTAGTTGCAACCAAAAAGGGAAGGTGGACTCTGAATTGGATCGTGAGGTCGAAAAAATTGCCATTGACTCTCAAGATGGATAGAGCAGTGTTACAGTTACTGGAAAATTCCACAAATTTTTGACATATTTATTATTTGGTAATTTTTTCATTGATTTTGAACCCAAAATATAACAAAAAATGCACCATACAAGTGCTGGATTCTATGTAATATATCTTGTACGCAGGGAATAATGCAGATGTTTATACCTGCAGAAAGTATTTGTTGGGAGGTTTCTCATTAAATATTATGATGTCTCAAACGAAGAAAAAAATTACACTCTAAAGGCACTTAAAAGAAGAAAAGGAAAAAAAAAAAAAAACTACAAGAGTCTACTTTCATAGACTACTACATTCAAATATGAGTCATATCACGGGGACATCATGGATGACTGAAGGGATGATCGTATACTCACATGCGATTATCTATGCGATCACTCCCAATGTACAAGTAGCATTTTTCTTCAAATATTGTTAGTCAAAATCTAGAGCAAATTAAACCAGATGAATGTTTTTAGAGCATATTCAATAGTGTCCATACTCTCACATGGGTGTGGGGCCTGAGTGTGGAATCCATGAATGGGCTACACATTCATATGAGGGTGTGGACACCATTATGTATCAAATATTATGTACTCCAAGCAAGATCCTTATTTTAAAGAGTATAGTACCTTAGGGAAAAGAGTCAAATAGGGATGGCAATTCGAACCGTTAAAATCGAAAACTGCGATTAACCGAACCAAATAGGGCGAAAAAAATCGAACCGATGGTGCAATGGGTTGATTATGGTTTTGATTTTAATGACCTGATTCATGGTGGGGCGGGTATGGTATTTAGCGGTGGTGCTCCGAACCGAACCAATTACCCATGTAAAAAAAATAAATTAATTGGACAATTGAGCTTCTTTTAATAATTTTTTGTATAATTATGGCCCATTATCTCACCGACCCGTTAACATTACCGGCACACTAACCCAATTTTTTGGGCTTAATTTAACCCTACTCACTCACTAAAAATACACAGAAAATATGAAATATTAAAACAATAGGCAACGACGAGAGAGAAAATTCGAAATTGGAATCAACACCACCTTCTTCGTTTTCTGCCCTGCCGCCGCTCCAGATTTGACGCTATAATCAGATTTGAATTCGAAAGGTATAGACTGTGTGTCGTCCATAGTATGCGACATTCAAATTTTATATTCAGATCTTATTCTGATATGTATATCTTGATTAGTTCACTGTTTATTTTTTTTTATTGTAATTTTGAAATGACATTTTAAATAGACTATATTTCCTTATATTGTATTATGTAATGGAAGTATGTATGTAATGACTATGATTTAAATTTGAAAATGTCTTCTGTGATTGGGATGAAGATATTTCTTGAATTGATTTTGACAAGTCTATTTTATATAAGACTCTCCTTCCCTGAATCATCCCGTACATTTTCTTGGTTAGTGAATGCAAACGCAATTTTCTTTATTATGATATTTCCCTCTTTTTTTTACTGCTCGCGGAAGTTGAGCTCATTAATCTATTTGGTTCCCTACTTCTATCTCTCACTTTTGTTACTTAATACAATGTTTACTTGGTTGGGTACTTTCATTTTATTGCTGACAGTTTTGATATGTCTACTGATTGTTAATTATTTGTATGGAATTAAATTAGTAATTTTTAATCTGTCTATATTTATCTTATTTTAGGTTGTTTTATCTTAACTTTTCAAAGGCCAAAGAAAGATCATTTAAATTGTGTGCATTTTCATTTGAGATATGTTTGCTAAATTGACTTAGTATTGTATTTTTGTTTTTATTGATTTTTATTCATAATTTTTTTTTCAATTTGACAGTTGTACTTATAAAAAATAATTTATTTTTATGGTTATTAATCGAACCGAACCAAATAGAGCCGAATCGAACCGACTTTCGTAGTTATGGTGCGATTATGGTATGACAAAAAATTTGATAGTGCGATTATGATTTTGACCGATCCGACCCCGAACCGATCCGTTGTCATCCTTAGAGTCAAACTTCTAATACAATTTTAATAGCACTATGTATATTCATTAATTATCTTATTTTTTAAGCAATTAATTTTCATCATTTTCCTTCTTTTTTATTTTATAACTTCCGTCTTTTTTATTTTGTATAGAAATCAAAGAAATGAATAGAAATTTGTGCAATAATAAATGAAGTATATTATAATAGTGGATTTAGCTTTCTACTTTTAAAGAATCAAACTCATTCTTTATTTCGAATAAAATGAGTTCACTGAACACCTCAAAAAGAAATTTAACTCTCTAAAAAAAGGCTAATAAAGAAGTTACTGGATATGATTTTGTATTACGAATTCAAATATCAACGCTGCATATTGATTTGAAATACATATATTAGCTGAATTATTGTATTTTGAACAAAACTATAATAAAGGCAATTGCAATATTTCTACATTACAAAGCATGAGCTGAGCAGGGCAGGGAACGTTGTTATCCATGGTAAAAAGAATTCGAGATATAATTTTTTTATAAAATGATTATAATTCAGAATTGAAAAGATTACTCTTCATAGAAAACAATGGAACTTCATCATTTCTTTTCTTATCATGACAATTATTATCTTCATCTCATCCAAGATGCCCGTTCTATATGAAAAATAGTTGGTAATCACCTTTAAATATTAAAAAATTCTATATTTTAGTCTACCCTAAAATTTAATTCCAATCCCACTCCAAGTTAGAGATGACAGCGAGTCGGGCCGAGACAGTTTGAGAGCCCAAATTTTAGGTTCAGACTCGAAGAATCGGGCTTTTTCCGAACCCGAGCCGAGCCAAAGCCCGTTGGGAAATTTTGAGGCTTGGCCCAGGCCGGCCCGAAATTTTCTATTTTTTTAAATTTTTTCTTTTAAAAAATTCAATATTAATCTATTTTTTGTCACGGGCCGACTCGGGCTGAGCACAAAAAATGAGGCTCGTGGCTCGGGCCTGGCTCGAGCTTTTCGTGGGCCGGGCCCGACCCAGAGGCCTGAGCCATTTTACCACCCCTAGCCCCAAGTATAAATTATTTAAAAATTTTAAGAGAATATCAACACTTAAATGTTTAAGTTATTTGTAAATTATTATTGTATATTTATATTTTCCCTATCAAAAATTATATCGTCTTATATCTCTAAATGTGCATCCAAAAAAAATCATGACACTAAATGAAAAGGACATAGGACTATGAAAGAGCCACAAATAAAAGTAATTTCATAAGCATTCAATGCAAGATTAGAGAAAAAAAAAAGCCACTCAATCCGCATCATGGATTGAGAATGCTTTTCTGTCATATGTCCACTTTGCCCAAACAAAAGCCGGCCGTCTACATTATTCCAACCATGGCAATTTTTTTTCAAAATCATTTTATTCGAAAAGTCAAAAATGAAAAAATGATTACTACTAAAACTTAAATATTATTTTTCTAATCAAATACTTGATTTTAGATCATTAAAAGTGACTTTCACTTCATTATCTTTCATACGTGACTTTCTTCCTCGCTTAGTACTTATATTGTGTCTCTTCCTTTTGTTCATTGAATTCGCAACTATTGTTTATGCTTATTTTTATTACTCGACTTAAACTTCTTCTAAAAGTAGTACCAAATTTATTTTAACATCGTTGATCACCGTAATCAGAATGTGAAGTTTTAATGGAAATTTCACATGATATACGAAATTTCTGCATAGAATAATTTTAGACATTACGGCGTCAAAATAAAAATATAACACTGTACCTTCTTTTGAATATTCCACACCTCTTATTTCCCGCATACATTAATAATCCATCTGGCAAAATATAAAAACCAAACCAAAACCAAGTCACAAAATATTGCAGACTATCAATCCTCAAATCACTCTACCACCATCGCCACCGCCAATGTTGCCCTACGCCACCGTTCAAGAGGCGGAAACCGCCCTAGGCCGATCTCTCACCGCCGCAGAAACCCTTTGGTTCAATTACTCCGCCACCAAATCGGACTACTTACTATACTGCCATAATATTCTTTTGCTCTTTGTCATTTTCTCTGCTGTGCCCCTTTTCTACATGTTACTTGAAGTCTTCTTTTTGGAGTCTGTCAAATCGTACAAAATTCAACCCAAAGTGAAGCTTTCAGTTTCTGATATGTTCCGATGCTACAAATCCGTCATGCGCATGTTCTTCCTCGTTGTGGGACCTCTTCAACTCGTGTCCTATCCCTCTATTAAGGTACCCATTTCTTAATCGAACCCATAAATCATTTTTTTCGCTGTTTGATTCTGTAAATTTTGTTGAATGTATTTTTTTTTTGAATGAATGAATGAATGAAGATGATAGGGATAAGAACAAGCTTGCCATTGCCTTCTTTATGGGAAATTATAGCACAATTGGGGGTTTATTTCTTTGTGGAGGATTATTTGAACTATTGGATCCATAGATTTCTGCATTGTAAATGGGGGTACGAGAATATTCACAAGGTGCATCATGAGTACACGGCTCCAATTGGGTTTGCGGCGCCATATGCTCACTGGGCGGAGATTTTGATCCTCGGGATCCCCTCGTTTATGGGGCCCGCAATCGTCCCGGGTCACATGATTACTTTCTGGTTGTGGATTGGACTAAGGCAGATTGAGGCTATTGAGACTCACAGCGGGTAAAGCACGCATGCTTGATATTGTTCATGCTTTGACGTGATTCATATTTTCGTAAAAAGTTCCAGCTTTGATTGATCAAGTGTGATAACTCTTCTCGATTTATCTAATTTGACCAAATGATGGCTAAATAGTAACACTAATACACTTTCTTTTGAACTGTTTACTTTTTATATTTCCAAATTATCCTTGCCAATAATAGCAGATTAAGTTTTGTGCTCAATAAAGGGGGATCAGAGGATAACTTCCCTTTTTTTCTTTTTAGATTTCTGTTTTTGGTATTCTCTGGATGCATGAACTTTCTGTTACCTTTCTTCTTGTTCTTCATTTCTTTTTTCTTTTATCTTCCTTTGGGTGATTTATTTTAAGTCATTGTTACCATCTTTTTTTTTTGGGGGGGTCAAAAATAGCTTCTTTTTTTATGGAAATATAGACAAAATATTTGTATCATTTTCTATCTTAATAAAATGGCTTTTAATCAAACTATCGGGTCAGCTAAACCAAGCCAGAATTGGGAGATTGTTGAGTTCGGCAAGTTTGGAAAGTTTGTAGAGTTGGGCTCTCTGCTGTCCAGTCAGACGAACTGGGTGAATTGACCTGTTAGATTCTCCAGAACAGGAAAACTCCATTCAATCATGTGTGCATGTATATTTCTTTTTCTCACTTCTTATTGTGTCTATGTATGTATGCAAAGGCCTCAAAAAACCAGAGAAGAAATGTTCACTATACACTTTCGCAATACAACTTACCCCCTGCCTCCTCTTCTTCCTCGGAACAATTCTTATCCCTTCTTATGAAATATCACTTTGAATGAGTAATAGAATTCCCCCTTTAAAGGGGGGGAGAGGACACATGTCCTCTATCAGTTGCTTGATTGGTTATGCCATCATCCTCAGAGTATTCATTATTTTATCAGACTGAGCTTGGGAGTCATGGAGATAGAGATGAAGTTTAGATAGAACTTTAATATAGAGTTCAATTTGAATTGTAAGTGTTTAAATTAGATTAAGTTAATTTTTATATATTGAACAAATTAAACTCTATATTAAAATTCTATTTAAACTCCATCTCTGTCTCCATCAGTGAGTGTCAGTTGTCTAGTCATAGTTGTGAAATACACTAATGCTGAGCTAGTGCTGCAATACTCCTCGTGCAAGTGTCGTGCTTGGTTTTGTTTGTATCAGGTCTGCTCGGCCATGTGGTGTTTGGCCCTAATTTGCTCCTTTTTGTTCATGCGACAAAGCATAACTTTGACCATGAGCTGTCTTTTCTAAATGCCATGTGAGCTCATGTAAGCCTCATTCTATCACGTTATGTTAGGTTGTAACGAAAGCAAGGACATATCATGTCATTATGTAGGAGTAAGTAAAAATGATTTTACATGAACTTGTGGAATGTGAACTCAAATTACAAAACTGATCCAATGATCGGAGAAAAAAAAATGATTATTAATTTACTTGGCGTTTATGTGGGGATAATTAATTTAGTTAATTCTCTTGGCATTTATGTGGGTGTTGCTGTGCTTCTTATACATACTGTATTGTTTAGTTATTATGTTTTAATAACTATGGTGTGTTCAGAATTGGGCCGATTGAGTTTCAATTATCTTGTCCAGTTTCTCCTTGTTTCTTTTAGTTGGAAAATGTTGATTATAAACTGATTATAATAATTACATTTCAGATATGACCTTCAGTTTAATATGATTCATGTATATATGAATGTGTTGAAAATGGAGTATATTTTAACGAAAAGGGTATTTAATTTAGAAACTGTAGAAAGAGAAGCTATCTAGAGAATTCCTGCTACCTAGAATGCAATCTTACAGTTCCAAATTTGGCAAAATTCTCTCCTTTTGATTTATTTGTAGTTGCTGAATAAGGTTCTAAATGAAATAATTTTTTCCTCGGTTAAACGGTGTTGTGGTGTTGGATTCATGTACATATTGTGTTAGATACCATGGCCAGACATTTGAAAATTTTTATATATGCTATTGAAACAACATAACTACAAACAGGAAGATGAATTTAGAAGAAAATAAATGACCCTATATGCCTCAATATTAAAGGGTTTGGCTACTGCACCTTGTTGGAGAGAATTTCCTCATCTTGATTCTTTTCTTATCAAAATCAAAGATTTTTGTATGTGTAAAGCTGACGAAAGCTAAGATAATCTTTTCTTGTTGAAAGTTTTTTTGAAGCTTAATAGGATTTTTCGTGACTTAATATCAGTATACAATGTAGAAAATTGTTTGTCTTATGATGACTAAGATCCCGTATTCCTCTCATTCGTTCTTAACAATTCAGGTTTGACTTTCCTTGGACTCCAACAAGATATATTCCATTTTACGGTGGTCCAGATTACCATGATTATCATCATTATGTTGGCGGACAAAGCCAAAGTAATTTTGCTTCAGTATTCACCTATTGCGATTACTTATATGGAACTGACAAGGTGATTATATGAATAGATCATTTATATGATTCGAAGGTACAGTTGTCGTCTAAGCTATTGTATCTTGATGTAATATTTCTCTTTTGCTTATATCTCCCAGGGATACCGATATCAAAAGAAAGTCCTCCAGCAGGTAAATAACTCTCCTCTCGTCTAAGGGTTTATTTCCATGCATTTAATGAACGCGAGGGATTCACCGGTTGGATGGGATTTCGTAATATTGATTACACATCCTGCGGGCAAAGTCTAACGCTCTTGGTGATTGTCGAGTTCGAAAATCTCTAAATGTTTTTAGACCATTAAAATTTTTATACTCGTTTTCACTCTACATTTTGGCCAGTTAAAAGAAACTCACATTGAAGTTTGGCTACAACCTCCGACTTTGCGAGAAAATTAATTGATTTTAACAAATAGCATGTTTCTAGCCGTTTGGCATGGCTTTTGAAAAGCCAAAAACTACTTTTAAGGTTAAAAAGTTACTTTTGAGTTTATTTTGATAATTTTTTGAAAGTGGTTTGTTTGATTAAAAGTGTTTTTAGAGGAAGTTCGACCAAAGTGGCTTCCTTAGAAACTCAAAAGGCAGAAGCTATGCCAAATAAACATTCACCAAAACAAGCCACTTTTTCTTCCCAACTTTTGAATTATACATTTTGCAAATTCATATTTTTTAATAAACTTCTTGTTGATCTGGTACAGCTACGGGAGGGACTGAAAAGCAATGGGGAGCAAAAAGGAGATTTGCACGACGTATCTGCACAAGATGTTAAAGTCGACTAGTTTTGGAATATTTGAAACTGTCTCTTATGTAATGTCCTCTGAAATGATTCTTATTGGAAACAACTAGTTGAAGCATTAGGTTTGAACGTTGAAGTTGACATAGATTAGTACCTGGTTTTGATGGGCTTTAACTGGAAGTCTGTTAGATCGTGCTTTTCTGTATTTGTGGTGCAGGCTTATTGTTACAGTTTGGGACTTGGGACTTAATTTATAAATCAGTTTCATGTTGCATTTGATTAGTAGCTGATAATTGTCATGGGAGCGTGAAATGAGCAGGAGCGGCCGCGTCCTGAGGCCTATGCAGGCCGACTATTTTGTCTCGTTTGATGCCTCTATTTGCGGTTGAAATCCATGTTTTTTGTTAGTTCAATTTGACATTGGTTATTCATAGATTGTTAATGGTGCTAAAATTCGAGCCAGGTTGATTTTAAAATGACACGTGATTGCTGAAGAGAACATATTTGGAAGCCAAGCCCATAGAAGTCCATTTATTTGTTTTAACATTTAGACATGCAGAATGGGCGTGCAGGACGAAATTCCTAGTTTGTTACAAAAGAGCCCTATATTTTTTAGACAAGTAGCTTAATTCATGTTTAGATGCGTTGGACCTCAATTCTAGGCGACTGTATATTTTGATGTCTCTATTTAAAGAATTCATTTTTAGCCAAAGAGTATCTTCAAACAGATTATTTAAATTTGCATAATAAAGTGCATTTTTAAAGAGTAATCTTTTTTTACGCACTACAATGAATGGTTAAATTCTATTTTAGTTCTTTATTTTATTTATTTGAAAAATATTTATTGCTTTTTCTCACTTCAATTAATATATATCTATTATTAAATGTCGATGACCAATAATTAAGCCCTGTTTGGTTTAAATCAAAATCAAAATTTTAATAAATTTTGATAAATGTTGATAGAATGTATGATTGAAAATTTATGAAATTTATGAACTGTATGATTAAAATTTAAGAATAATGTAATATGTAAATCATCATTTACAAATCTTTTTACAAATTGGTGAAGTGGCAAAAAGAAAGAGATTTTGCTATTTGTACATAAAAATGGTACATAAGCGGTTATCGAAAATGATGTGGAGAGAAAATATTGATTAAAAAGTTGTTTGTGTTTAAAAATGGCAAATAATAAAGTGTCATATAAGTATTATATAATCTTTTATGTAAATCTTGATATACATGTAGTAAGATCTAAAAGAAAGTGGGGCTTTTATTATTGAATAATGTTACTTATACATAAGAAGTTACAGATAAGAATAAAGCTACTTGTACACAATCCCCCACACAATCTCTTACACCCCCCCTCACATGGAGGGGGGCCCACACATAATAAAATATTTGTGGGCCCCCCTCCATGTGAGGGGGGTGTAAGGAATTGTGTAGGGAATTGTGTGTACATGTAGCATAGTTGTACAGATAAATGATATGTCAAGAAAGGGTTAAAAAGTTTTTTTCTACATGTACATAATGATTTACCAACAGGTAATGTGACAAAATTTAATTAGATCAATATCTTATCAATCAAATAACTTTTTCTCTTACATTTTGACACCTCGTCATTATGTAAATAATTATGTACAAGAAATATTTTCATTTTTTTTATTTTGTTGAAGAAATTTTGATATAATCATATCTCATTACATCATATTTTAAGTGAAAATGTACATGTAGCACAACTTATTATTATTTTAGTTGATTGGTAAAATTTTGGTTCAATCATATCTTGTCACATTATCGATAAATAAATTTATAATTTGTGATGTACATGTAGAACAACTGAAAATTTAATTGTTGACTTTATCTTAAACTTTAATCAATTTTTTAATTAAATTAAACAAGAACTACATATAATTTGAGCTCCAAGAAGTAAAATATAGAAATTTGTAACTTCTTTGATTAGAGTAGATTTTGCGCTCTCTAATTTAAAAAATTAAACTAGAGCATCTAATTAAAACCTAATCCAAGATTCTCTCTCTAAAATAGAAAACAACTTACCTTTAAATTGTATTTTTGAAATGCCCTAAACATTTTGGATTCATGAAAAAGTTTTCTTTAATCAATTAGTGGTTGTAATTGGCCAATGAGGTGATATTACAATCTAATATGGGACCAAGCACAATATATATATATATATATTAATAGAATTATTAATTTATCAATAAACTAATAATTATTACTAAGTATTAATAATCTCTCAATTACTTATTACTAATCTAATTAATTAATAAGTACTAATCATCTAAAGACGGTAATGACTATGGAGCTAAGGATTATACCACAGTTTTGGAGCCTATTAAGCACAAAGAAGCAGACGAAAAATCTCATATTTTTTAATTAAAATTTTGAGAATTCAATCTCATAAATTCTAGATGTATTAAGAAAAATTAGAGATGAGATTCACCTAAATTTCAAAAATAAACACGCGACAATAGAGTCTAATTTCAAATCACAATCAATTACATTTGTATTTTCTAGTAAATTATTAATTTATGAAATGAATGAGACCACATCTTTATAAAGACATTTTCAAAAAAGGTACTCTTTTAAATTTATTGAATTATAAATTTATTACTCTAATCCAAGTCGAGACAAAATGATTTTATTATTTAATATTTATTACTCTAATCCAAGGATGATTTTGTCATCATATTTATTTTTTTAATCCTCAAATAAAATTATGTGAAAGTGATTTCCAGTTGGAAGAAAAATAATACATTTCAAGAATACTATATTCCAAAACAAATAAATTAATCAATAGCCATATTTGTCCCCATCCAAATACAGTTTTCAGATTCCATGATTTTATTTACTCATTGGCTCATTCTGCTTTTATAAAAGTAGAAAAAAAGGGTAAGATTATATATCAACCTTTTTCTCATTATTTCTCACTTTTTTCAGACCATTTTGAGAAGAAAGTGGTCATTTTAATTTTCACCGTACACCTCGCACACCCACGCAACCCCCTACCCCCAAGACTTTTCTACTGCAAGGCCATCATAACCATAGAGGAAGGGGCATTTGTCGACTCGCCCCACTGATAAGTCAAGCAACGAATTACTCATGTGGCTCGCTCATCAGCTAACATGAGTTAGCCCTGGAATGGTTAAGGTGCAATTTTTGACTTTAAAAAATAAAAAGAGAGGTAAGTTGTGAGTGGATCACGAGTCGACTCGGCTCATCCAATTTAATACCCATGAGGTGAAAGAACTAAAAATAGGTTAATAATCCTATTATAATCAAGTCATACCACATGGTTATGGGCTATTGGCCATGGCATTGCTTTATTAGATTTCCCTTTTAAATGTGTCTATTTTAAGCATGCTTTTGCCTAACTACCCAAAATGTTACAAGTATATATATATTAATGCTGTTAGATTCTCTATTATTTTACTTTATCTAGGACAAAAAT
Source organism: Osmanthus fragrans (assembly GCA_019395295.1). NCBI lineage: Eukaryota > Viridiplantae > Streptophyta > Magnoliopsida > Lamiales > Oleaceae > Osmanthus > Osmanthus fragrans. The sequence continues at coordinate 869,772 of JAEDXY010000043.1, read as the reverse complement.
AAATAAATTCTATGATTGTTTACCACACCTCCATCTACATTACATATATTTCTCGATGTTTTGTACTAAATTAGCGTTACCGTGGATACACTAGTAGCAATATATTGTATTGAATTTCAAGTATAGTGTTAGTGACGAATCGTGCAAGAATTGTATGGAGAATACTCAAAGGTCTATTTTCTTTATAAAGCAAACAAAATAGAACTATTGTATTTTTTTTTTTTTTTTAAATATGACAAGATGAAATACAGTAGAAAAATTAATTTGTGTAACTAAGAAATAAGTAGAAAATAAAAGTCGTCGACTTTATTAAATTTATAATCTATTACTTTTTTTTATACCGTAATATCCAATGAGGTCTTGAACAAGAGTGGAAACAAAGCAAGACGGATGCAACTAAAACATCCTCATTTTCACTCCGTTCTTCACATTTATTTATTATCTATGTTTTAAATTACAAAATGAAATTTAAGAATCCAGGCAGGATATTCCTCGTCCCGTCTCAATTCCTGGGAAATTCTTATCCCACCCAAAAAGGGACGAGCCACGACATTTTGCCATCCCTAACCTTGAAAAAAATTCTGTTGAAAAGTCATTGAAAAAAATGACCAAACATACTCCGACATTCTTTAATAGATACCAAAACCGGTGCTACATTTCTCTCATGGGATTTGTATAAAGTAGTGATTAGGTATGTAATAATTGAGTGTGTGTAACTACGTTTTGATTGGAGGAATTGTACAAGTCTACATAATCCACAGAACTTGTTTGGATGCTTTTAAACCACACAACATAAAGCAGAATTTTAATTATTTTATAGTACATTAATATGATTTTCTTGACAAATTCGAGTCATTTGAATATTGTGTCTCCGTCTTTGGTCGTTGTCTTATTGGCAAAATGTATCTATCATATCTTTAGGAAATCATGCATTATATGCATACGTAAGAGTCCTTCGACTTTTGAAATAGTGTAAAAAATTGTTTTGAATTAATGTTGTTTGTTCAAAACATTGTATTGTCAACTTACTTTGCTTATCTAGCCTAATTGAGATTATCAAAGAATTCGAAGTGTGTACGCCTAAGTGAAGCGACATGTAAAAGTCGACCTTCCTTCATATTCAAAGTGAGGTGCTACAATCTGCTACACCCAACTTCTAAAGTAACAAATCTCTGTTTCACAAGGTATTTTCCATAGTTTTGTCTCATTCAATAGACGTCTCAAATTCAACTTGTTAGTCTATTTTTTACATGTCAGGCTAGGCCACAGGTTAGTCACTGTCAAAATTATTTTATTTTGCCTAAACCTAGGACGACAGAGAGATGACGCCTATGAGGATGATGTGTGTTGACCGTTGAGATGAGACCACATGTTATTCATCCAGCAGTAACCCCTTCACCTTTTAACTGGGGGCTGAAAAACAATGAAACGGTCAAATTGCAAAATCAAATCGAAATCACTTTTTTGAAACCGTTAGTTTGGGTTCACGTGATTTTTTCAACGTTTTGGTTTTAAATCGAATCAAACCACTTCAAAGTGATTGATTTAGATTTCAATATTTATAAACCGTTTATGAAAAATACAAGAATAAATTAATTTTTATTTTATCAAAACCAATTAAAACTAAACACAAAATCATATTAGATATAACTCAATTAAACTCAATATCTAAATAGACAATTATCGATCTCAATTAACTAATTAAATTATACTCAAATATCCATCGGTCATTACAACTATGAATGCAAAACCTTTAAATTAGATGAAGTATTGTACAACTACTGTTGAACCATATGCATCGATTGCCCATTACAATTGCGGAAACAATTAAATCTGAATTTTAATTCAAACTCACACATTTTAGTTTATTGTTTCTCAATTTTTTAGTTATGTCATTCAATTAATTATTTACATTTTAACTTAGTTTCTAGATTTTACTATCAATTGCTAGAATGATTTGGTGGATTACTAAAATTGATAGTCAATTTGAAATTTTGACCAATGAGCTTTCAACATGTTGCTTTGGTTAAAATTGAATACAAATAAGTACAATATTGTCTCCTAAATTGTATAAGATGTGCTGGCTATTCAAATATCCACAATTATTTCTGAGTTTGCATTTTCTACTAACGGTCGGATTCTTGATTTCTTTAAAAAGTTCTTTGAGTGCAAATATGATTGAGATGGCGATTTGCCATAAAATTGGTTGCATAGTAACAAGGAATTTATAGTGATCGTTAATACTTGGATGATGTAGAAGTATTAGATAATTCACAAAAAGTTATAGAATGTATTATTTTTTTATTTATTTTCTTTTATTATTTGTTTTATATCATTTAACTATAAGCAATAGATTCATGTACTATATTCTTATTTTTATGGAGAGAATGAAACATGTGTTACAATTGTATATGTTGCATCAATTAATATCGACTAAGAGGTTAAAATATTCTAATCATATTGTTGCATTATAATTTTCTGAAATATAGAACTTTGATTTCTAATATTTTTACTGATATTTTTTTATGTTTTAACGTGAAATTTTAGACTAATATTTATAATGTAACTTATTTGATATATGTTATTTTTATCTTTGTTAAACCGCGATTTTAAACCAAACGAAACCGAAAAAGGTAGTTTGAATTGGTTTGGTTTGATTTGAAGAAATTTCAAACCGCTTTATAGTTTTATTTGAAAATTTGTCTTAGATGGTCAAAATTGAACTGTGTTTACCCTTACTTTTTACTATAAAAGCTCAAACTTGGTGTCAATTACTTGTAATGCAATTTTACACTTTTCTATAGTAACTTTGATTGGCATATCATATACATTTCTTGTGGCTCTCGTTAACTGTTCCACACTCAAATATATAAGTTGATAAACTTGATCGTTAGAGTGCTCGTGACGGCCTAACCCAACGACAAAGGAGGCCACGTATGTATCTACCAGTTTGTTCAAATGTGCGGATCTTCTCACATGGACGAGAGTGAAGTCGGAATATATTGGCCACGTTGCTCAACCAAAATCGAGGTCAATAAAAAATTTCTTAATCAACCCTGCTACTCGTACAGAAGAGGTTGACAGACTACTCACAATGGAGGACCCCACTTCTTTTTTTAGACTTTTTTATTCATACGGGACTCACTTGCATGTGAGTAGATGTCAAACTCTTTTATCAACTTCTTTTGTACAAAGAGCTTTATTCATTCCGGTAAGGCACCCAATGATAAGAAATTTCATTCAGAATAATTGAAAAACGTGATATTGTAAAAAAATAAAAACAGAAAAAATGATTACGTATAGAATCATGGATGATATTTGATGAAATATCAATGTATTTTGTGATTCGAAGCAACAATGCAATCAATCAGTCATCATCTATGCATATCCATCAACGATTATTGACAAAATATTGTTGTGATTATGCCCGCAATTCCCGACTCTCCTTCGCCCTCAACATTGAAGTAGTTTTCATAGTTTGCTTAAAATAGACAACATTGAAATAGAAAAGGAAAATAATCACTCCTTTCATTTTTATTTTTTTTAAATTCATATTTTGATATCTACGTTTATATCATTTTATCGATTATTTATCGTTTTACTGAAAATAATATTTTAGCGAACAATTATTTAATATTATTCTGTATATATAATTCAATTATTAATTAAATGATGCAAGCTTGATGACAATCTAAGATCATTTGGGGTAGTTAAATGCTTGTAAGATCCTTATTTATAGGTTTACCTAATTTTAGGTGTTGTATTTCAATAACATCCCTAATTTTTAACCTTTGCGCGATGGGATGGGCCATAATTCATGATTTGGTGACATGTTCAAATAATTGATTAGACCTTTAAATTTATAATGTTTATCCACAACTCATCAAATTCAAAAGGCGATTAAATCCTTAATACAAATTTGACGAGTTGGACTAAGAATGGCAACATGATCGAGGGCGAGTTCGAGAAACACATTTGAGTCGAGATAACATTGAGCGAGGCTAAAATGGGTAAAGTTTTTGTGTAAAACCTTGAGAATGTAGAGTTAAGAGCATCTCCAAGAAATTTTCTAAATGCGAATTTTTATTTATTTTAATGGATTACTTATTAAATAAGTAATTGATTTAAAATTGCGATCAATAAAAAATTATTGATTTTGAAACTTACTAATATTAAGAAAATTTATGAGTAAATTTTAAGCAAAACATGCACTTAGTTGTGTCATAATTCTACTTCATTTTAATTGAACTCTTAATTTCATAACAAATTCAGAATAAAATAGTTGGAGATAATTATAAATATTATATTAGAAATAGAAATTGAAAGATTTAGGGGGCGTTCTCTTTGCTGTTTTTGGGCCGTTTTCTATTTTCAATTTTTCAAAACATTGAAAACGCATTCTCTTTCCCATTTTTGAAAACGAGTTTTTGAAAACGGTTGAAAATTTAGTGAAGAAAATAGAAAATAATTTTTTTACATTTTAGTTATTTTCTTCACAAATTTGTCAAAACTCAAAAAACACGAGTTAGGAAATATTTTTTCAAAACGACAAAAAGAACGAGTTTTCAACAATCTCAAAATGGACACCCAAAACACAAAATACAAAACGAATTCAAAACTTAAAATACAAAACTGAAATACGAAAAGAACGCTTTTAGTATTCACAAATGCTATTCCTATATATTTTGAACAAATATTAACGCTTCTAAAAAGTGCAACACTTTGACTGTTTGGAAGACAAGTATCGACTTTCTAGAATTAGTTGATTTTCAATGAGAATAATGTATATTATTTGTTTTATAATATTAAATTCTTACGTCAAAATATAAAAATCATATTTTATTTGTACCCAATATTGTGTCAAATTCAATCTAAATTGATTTGATTTTGTAGATGTACGTGCTTTGTCTCCATCACATCCAACCTTTGAGATGCTTCGAACCAATGAATTCACACTCTCTTAGGTTTAAAAAAAAAAAAAATTTATTCATGAAAAATATCTCCTCTAAAATATAGTGACAATCTATGTTAAGAATTTAGATTAATTATTCGATTTGTTCGTATGATCTCTATTCAGAAAAAAAAATCAAGACAAAAATATGATGGAGAAAAATTATGGACAATTAGAGACACAGATCTTCTACTATATAAAAAATCAATTTTACTATGGGTACACAATGATGTACCAAAGGGTGTCCATAATGGACACCGTTAACATTATTCATGAAAAAATCGTTACAATTATAAATAATCTCTAGTTCGCCCATACCATAGAAAATGTGAAAAATAACCTAAATTTTACCGCACTTATATTCTTTTACCGTAAACAAATCCTTAAATGCTAAACCTATTATTTTTCCTCTCAAAAATTATAATTACGTACTAAATATAAGAACAAATCACGTCAATTTACGTGACCAAATTTGACCTAGTTTATCTTCCATAACTCTGGCTGCCCAAGGCGATTGAAATGGAAAAATTGAAATTTGCATACCATTATTTTCTTCTGGTATCTTTTGCTCCACCAACCAAAAGGAACAGTCCATTGAGAAGGGTAAAAATACTAATTTCGTTTTCCTTTAATTGCAATTTATGCCATTTTTTCTTTTCCAACAATTCCCACATTTCACGGAAGAGTAATTCAATTTAGCATCACTTGTGATACAACACTTATTTAGGTAACACTATAATTTTACCTTTAATTGGAAAGTACTATTAAATGAATTACATAATTTTACTTTTAATTGAATTTATCATATAATGTAATATAAGCGGGCGCTATAACACCACTGATTTTAGATAGTATTATTCTTGACGAAAAGGAGCGAAACTCTAGCCTCTCGCGTGCAACTCCTCTTAATTATGATACTTTAAAAAATGATAAGTATTGACAATCACAATTTTCAAAATCGAGAATTAACATTCTCCATCATAAATAGTAAACGCATTTAGAGTAATATATTTATGACCTCACAATATACAAATTTGTAGAAAATTATGGTGCAACAAGGTTTGACTTTTCCGAAAATTTGTCAAGTCATCGACATAAATTTCACCGCAGCTTGTATCAATATCAAACCAATACATGTGCCGAACTTTTTGAATTCACTAACAACATCATCTATCGTAAAAACTAGTGGCATATCGTGAGAATGTACTTATCTTATTTTTTTCAATTGATATAATTGTCTCTCTTAAAGAGGCACACAATTAGCAGCATTATCCAACTTTGAGAAGTTGGCAGAGTTTGCTCCACCTTTTGAACGTTTTTTCTTGATGTGATTAGGTTATCTATACATGACAAAAACACAAGGGTTTATCCTTGTATAAATCAAATGGAATTAACACATTATTGACTTGTATTTTCTACAAAATAAAATTGATCATCCCATCAAATGTCTTCATATCGTATTTGAACATTGACATATCTTCTCCGTTCTTCAACATTTAGAATGATTGAACACTTCGATACTACTATTGAGAATTGAAATTCGTTCCTCGATTTTCCTGTGAGATATTTGTTTGGAGAAAAAAAAAATATATTATAAGAATATGGAAAGAAAAAATTACGTATTCAGGGGCATGAGATTATTTGATCACCCTAAATTTTCTTTTTCTTTTTTTAATTAATTAGTCTTTTTAATTTTGGCAAATTTGAAGAAATTTTTTCCCAGCAATTTACATAACATTAAACAATTAATTACGTCAAACTTTTTTACTGAAGGAAAAGGGACGAGTTCAATGTTTTTAGAATTCAGGTAAAATTCAATGTTATAGCTAGGGTAATTAGACTACTGTAACGTGACCTAGCAAATAAAAAATGTCTAGACGGCTAGACCCCGTTTGGCATTTATCATTATAATAAAAAGAAATGTTTTCGTAGCTAGGTAGGTAATGTATTTTTGTTTCAAAAGAATTATTTTCATAATTCGGTCGATGTCCGAATTCCGATCTAGATAGTATGTTAAACCAACCTTGCGTTGCTCGTCTCGATAGTAAACAGGATAGGGATGGAGAATGTAATTGCACCACGAATCTTTCTATTTCATTTCCATGTTTAAATCATATTTAAAAATTAATTAAATGAGATAGTAAATATAAAAATATTTTAATACTCCATTCGTCTCATAAAAATAAGTTTGCTTTCTCTTTCATTTGCCCCAAATTATAGATAACTTTCTTTGTCGTGAGTATAATTGATTATTTAATTTTCTAATGCATCCTTATTTAATGAATTTTTCTATCAAAAAATATTAATTATTCGTATATAAATTATTATTTAATATAGAGGTATATTAGGAAGAAAAATATAAGAAAAATTATATTTTCAACTATACTAATTACATTTTTTTCAATCCATGTGAAAATAAAAATAAAAATATCTTTATGGGACGGATGTAATAGTTAGAGACCATTTGGCTCTCATTCCATTCTCATTTTTTTTCTCTTTCTTCATTTCAACCACATGTTTTTCAAATAAAATAATATTACACACAAATTTTAAAAATTTCATCATTTTTTTCATCACACATTCTTCCATCAATCACTATTTCAAAAATTTTATTCTCATTAAAATCAACATTAAACACACTCTTACTTTGACTTATCCCTCGGGAAAAGGACAAAGATGGCTATCTCATTCTACTGCCATTTCTAATTGATTAGGATGAATATTACCTTAGTAATTTTAATATACAAGTATAAATCTGCTAGTCAAATCATGGTTGGTGCACGGTATTTTTGACAATATTGTTGACAATGCGTCATATGTTATTGGACAATATTAAAAATAAGGTTTATTACTTATACATAAAAATGGTACATAAACGTTTATCGAAAATGACGTGAAGAGAAAAGATTGAATGAAAAAAAAATTGATTATATTTTAAGAGAAAAATCATTTGTACATTAAATTTTGTACATTAATATTGACAGTCCCTCACATGGGATGAGACCGGCCTGATTTTAATCTTTTTTTAAGATCTGACCCCACCCCCAAATGTGAGGGGGCTGTCATCCGGACTGTCAATTGAACTGTACACACAGCTCGGTTGATATTTTAAACTGACAAATAGTAAAATGTTATGTATAAATATTATAATTTTTTATATAAATTTTGATGTACATATAGTAAGATTTTTTAAAATTAAGAATTAATCTAAAATAATTTGTTTTTCTCGCCAATACTTTTTTGACATTTACGACAAAATAATTGTACAAATTTATCCATGAAATTAGTGAGGTGCTTAGAACCTTCCATATACTCGTGAACAAATAGGCGCGTGTTTGCATTTTGCGAAACACACTTCTCTTACAACCACCCAAACTCGCCACTCGCCACCACCGTACTCTCTCTCTCTCTACACTAACTCCACTGTTGACTCTCTCTCTCTCTCTCTCTCTCTCTCTATAAGCCCTGTGAAGCTTCACTACAGTCACACCTCAAAGCCCAAAAACTTTCTTAGCAATAATCAACAAAGCCCACCTCCAAGATTCTCCGCCGGAGTCCTCCATGGAACCCCAGCATGGCGACGCCCGCCATCGCACTCCGGCTAAATGCACCAAATCCCATGTCTTAGTCTAACCTTTGACACATGCCCCAACAACACGCAAAATTAAAACCACTAAATTCCCGTAATACACAATCATATAAAAAAAGCACTGTCTAGTTGAAACAAGAAAGTAGTACATTGATTAGTGCACAGTAGTTGGGACTTGGAATTTTGATTATAATGGCTGCACCTAACACGGCCACCACATCAGCGGTGGAATCCACCTCCGTTGCGGTGGCGTTATCCTCGGAAGAACTTGCTGCCAAGGCTGTGCATAAGAGATATGAGGGCTTAGTGACTGTACGGACCAGGGCCGTTAAGGGCAAAGGAGCTTGGTACTGGGCGTACTTTGAGCCAATTCTTGTGCACCATTCAGATACAGGCTTAGCTAAGGCGGTGAAGCTGCGGTGTTCCTTGTGCAACGCCGTTTTCTCGGCCTCTAACCCGTCGAGAACCGCCACTGAACATCTCAAAAGAGGGACTTGCCCGAATTTCGCTTCAGCTCCTAAGCCTATTTCATCTGTGCCTTCAGTTTCGGTGGCTAGTATGGGGCCAAGTACTAATACTTCTTCTCCTCAGCAACCCCACAGCCACCACCGGAAGCGTAGTTCTTCTGGTGGTAGTCGTAGTGAGGGTGGAGTAGGAGGCGGAGGCGGCGGCGGCGGTGGAGCCTCTGTCGGCATTATTACTACATTATCGCCTCACAATGTTCCCCCATTGGCCATTGTTGATCCTTCAAGATTTGCAGTGGAGTTAGCTTATCCACCTGTAATTTCAGTAGCCAGTACTAGTGTTGTTGCATCTGCTAGTGCAAGTCCTCGTGGTGGTGGTGGTGGTAGTGTTAGTGGTCTTGGTGGCGGCGGAGGCGGAGGCGGAGGCGGCAGTGGTGGTGTGTTGTATGCTCAGCAACAACACCAATTAGTATTGTCAGGTGGTAAGGAAGATTTGGGACCTCTAGCAATGTTAAAGGATAGTGTAAAGAGACTGAAGAGTCCCAAAGCAGAAACTACTCCAGCATTAAGCAAATCCCAAGTTGATGCTGCGCTGGATTATCTTGCTGATTGGGTTTATGAGTGTTGTGGGTCAGTATCAATTTCAATTCTTCAGCACCCTAAATTCAAGGCATTCCTCAACCAAGTTGGGTTGCCTTCAATTTCTCGAAGAGAATTCTTTGGGTCGAGATTAGATGCTAAGTATGAGGAGCTAAAGGCTGAGTCCGAGGCCAAAATTCGAGATGCCATGTTCTTCCAGATAGCATCTGATGGTTGGAAGTTAAAGAATAATGGTCTTTATGGGAATGATAATTTCGTGAATTTGACAGTGAATCTTCCCCATGGGACTAGTGTGTTTAGGAGGGCAGTTTTTACCAATGGTTACGTCACGCCTAAATATGCCGAGGAGGTTTTATGGGAATCCATTACTGAAATTTGTGGAAGCTCAGTGCAGCAATGTATAGGCATAGTTTCAGACAAGTTTAAGGCTAAGGCATTAAGGAATTTAGAGGATCAGCATCCTTGGATGGTTAATTTTTGCTGTCAATACCAAGGTTTCAATAGTCTGGTTAAGGATTTCAGTAAAGAGCTTGCGTTATTCAAGAATGTGACTGAAAGGTGTTTGAAATTGGCGAATTTTGTTAACAATAAGTCTCAAATTCGACATAGTTTTAATAAGTACCAATTGCAGGAATATGGGCATGCCCATTTGCTGAGAGTACCCTTGCGCGGTTACGAAAGATCAGATTTTTGTCTAGTTTACACAATGGTAGAAGACATACTGTGTTCTGCGCGGGCACTTCAGTTAGTATTCCTAGATGAAGTGAACAAGAGAATGTCAATGGAGGAGCCAATTGCTAGAGAAATCGAAGAAATGATGAGGAATCCCCATTTTTGGAACGAATTAGAAGCGGTAAATTCGTTAGTTAAATTGGTGAAGGCTATGGCTCAGGAGATGGAGATGGAGAAGCCCCGAGTTGGGCAATGCCTTCCACTTTGGGAAGAGCTTAGGGTGAAAGTAAAGGATTGGTGTTCTAAATTTCACATTGTTGAAGGACCCGTAGAGAAGGTGATCAACAGGAGGTTCGGAAAGAATTATCATCCAGCTTGGGCTGCTGCATTCATACTTGACCCGCTTTATTTGATTAGGGACAGTAGTAGGAAATACTTACCACCCTTCAAATTTTTGACACCCGAACAAGAGAAGGATGTTGACAAGCTCATAACACGGCTTGTATCTCGGGAGGAGGCGCACATTGCACTTATGGAGCTGATGAAGTGGAGAACAGAAGGGCTCGACCCGGTCTATGCTCAAGCTGTACAATTGAAGCATAGGGATCCTAGTACCGGAAAGATGAAGCTGGCCAATCCCCAAAGCAGCAGGCTTGTATGGGAAACGTACCTTACCGAGTTTAAGTCGTTGGGGAAAGTAGCGGTTAGGCTAATTTTCCTTCACGCAACATCGTGTGGTTTCAAATGCAACTGGTCTTTACTCAGATGGGTAAGTTCTCATTCCCATTCAAGGGTGGGCATGGACAGGGTGCAAAAGTTGATATTCATTGCTGCTCATTCAAAAATCGAAAGGCGGGATTTATCCAACGACGAAGATAAGGATGCTGAGCTCTTTGACTTGGAAAATGGTGAGGACAATGTGCTTAATGAGGTTTTTGTTGATACATCCTCTGTGTAAGATTCCTTGTTATCCCCTTGCCTTGCAGCCTAAGGCCCTAAGCAATAGGTCGTCTTTTGTTTCCTGATTTTTTTTATTTTTATTTTTTTCCTTTTGATTCTTTCTGCAGTTTGGTAGTTCTTTCATTGCTCTTAGAAGATTGTGTGTCAGTTTCTGAGAAAGTGGGGTGGTAGTCATATTATAAGTAGTTAGTCACTCTTTGGAATTATCGAGGTTGGAGAATGGCTTCTCGTTTGCAAAGATAAAGCTGATGAGCAGAAGCTGCAGCATAGTGGGAAGTGTACCATTTTTGTTCCTTTCTGTCTGGATTGAATAAAATTTATGTAAGGAGAAGGTTTTTTGTTTCTCCTGCAATTTGATGAGAAATTTTATTGGTTCTTCACTATCGACGTGTTTTTTCCCTTGATAGATTTTGCTTGTTATATATAGCATTTGAGGGTTCCTATGCTACTCCAGTTTATCGAACATGTATTCTATTACCAAGTCATTTGCTCGGAACTAAATAGAACACTATTTTAAGATAATGTGTCCAGTGTCATCATGATAGAAATGATAGAGTAATTTTGGCCTAGAACTCGAAAGTATCTTTCATTGTAACTCCCATTTTTTCACTCTTTTCATTGTGTTAGGATCTGTCATTGAGGCTGACTTCAATATAGATGAGGTTTCACTTATAGATTTCTTTATCTTAAGAGACATGTAACCTAATGGAGTTCGGCCAAGTAGTTCATATTGTTGGATAGTGTAGAGCGTGGACTTTTCACCCTCAATGGCAGATTGTGTTCTAACATTGGATATTTCATATACCCGTAAAGGTTGTAGCTCTTACACTCTGGGTGAAACACTATAAATCTATTGTGTGCTTTGCTCGTTCTCTCTTTGTTTTTCTGTTTATTATTTCTTTTGGAAGCACGGATCAGGGATTAATCCATAACACATTTATGTTCCCGTATCTGTAATTATCTACCGTAATGGTCTTCAGAAGCTTTTGATCTTTGTTCATTCCAATTTTGAGTGAGATAATTTATTCACCTCTCTTCCTTTGTGTTTATATAGTTCTTGTTTTGATTTGACCTGTCAGTCATTTTACTAGAGCAACATTGGCAATAAAAGATGATATTCTCCTTCCCACTACTGAGAATGATAATTTATTCGTATGGATCTAAATGTAACGCCAATTCCAATTTCTTGATGACAGAAGCGTTTGACGAGGACATTGTTAGACCGGCAAGACCTCCATAGGTTTCTACTAGTCGAGATGAAGATTCTAGAGAATTTTTCATTTCACAAAATGCCAGACTATTGTTGGAATCAAATGGGGGCTTGGAACCAGGTTTTGCTATCACGTCCGGCAACCTGAGAAGACAGGGAGTCAACCTTTCTATCTGGAGTAGCACTTCCAGCTGATACTATATCATACCTATCTTCTGGATTATGTGCCTTTTGACAAGAGTCGAGCCCCACCACGAATGAAGTGCAAGTCTATTGTCCAAAAATTGGTGGGCGCTTCAATTAAATCATATTAGGGTAACTTCTCCTTTAAACATTCCAAAGCTTGTGATGTTCTTGCAGAGTATTGGGTGATGCTCTTCATCATTGCAAAAAGATGCTCGATAATGATTTGTTAACAAAGGGGAACTAATTTTCCGGATTCCAGTTCGCTTTGAGAAGTGGAAAACTATCATTACCGGGTAATTGCTATAGTATTGGTGTAGATTCAACATGTTCATAGTTCATAAAGTGTCTGTACAAAAATGAGCAAACTTGTACATGATTTATGAGATTGAAAATATGTTTCACGTTTACGAGGGCAGATTAAGATTCTGTGAGTAACTTCACAACATCACACACATACGTACGAACATACACATAGTACGAGATTTGTGTACAATGTACGTGTTTTTCATGTGAGTATTTGTAATTGTAATAAGTTGAAGACATGTTTTAACGTTATTAATCTGGCAAAAGTTCAAGTACTGCCAAATGGATGTACCATTTTTGAGGATCATGGCATTCTGGGTTGCACTTGGATTTGTGTTTCTTTTTTTTTTATTCTTTTGGAATTTGTTGTGTAGCTTGTGTTTAATGGCTTTTCAAGATTCTAGCTTTGATAGAACCCTTTTGTTGTAGCTAAATTTATCAGATATGATGAACTAAACTTGTAATTTACTCAATTTAGAAATTAAAGACTATTTAAAATACTATCCCAACTAAATATGGAGGTGATTATTTGAATATTATTGCTATTATGATCAGGTTCATTACCAGATCTACGAGAAAATAATATAAAGTAATTAGATTCTTCGCAGTATATCGTATTATTTTTCATCTATTGCTCTCTCTTCGAGCCTATTCTAAACCATCCATTAGATTCTTCAAGAAGCGATAAGCACGCATTTTGAACTCACACATGTAAAATTGAGTGTCTACACGTATCAGAGATCGATTTAGGAATGAGAAACACGGCCTATTGTATATGTAAAGACTATACAAAGTACAACCACGCCAAGATTAAGCATTTGATCATAATAAATTCAAAGCCGATTATATGAATATTTTTCTTCAATCTAATGAGCTCACTACTTAATTTATTGGTATAAAACAATTATCGACATCTTTTCTTAGTGAGTAGAATCTTCAAGAGGTAATAAGTACGAATGTTGAACTCTCACGCGCGTAAACACCTTGACTATGCGTATCGGAAATCGACTTTTTTCCCTTTATCTTTTCCAGATTCACCCATCCACCCACCATGACATACAGTTGAAGGTGAAAACTGAAAAATGAAACAGTGATCCAACTTTTAGGTGAGGTAAGCGGGTAGAAAAGTACAATAATGGAGTAGAGTATTATTATGCTACCTTTGGCTTTATGTCATCTAATTACTCATTTAGTGGAGAGACAGAAATTCTTGTCGGCAAAGATGAATGGGTATTTGTCAAAATTCAAAAGGGATATTGCAATACTGACTGCTCACCAACTTCTAATTAATTAAATTAATCTTTTTTCCTGTATTTATACTTTTTTTCATTGATTCCACTTAAGATAAAGCTAGTATAATGATTAATGTAGGATGGCAATCTCTCTTTTTCTACAAGAATCTTTCTTTATTACAATGCTACAGACATTTTTGTTAAGTTTCAATTCACAGTTGACAATGTTTGTTTACTAAAATTTACCCTTTTTTCCTTACTTTCTTGTGAACCATAGTCAATTTTAGGATTAATTGTTGCAAACCAATTAAGATTATTTTTTCTATTACCACTCTTCTTTTCAAAATCAACATTCACGACCGTACATGTTACCAACTAACTGGCTTCATGAACCAATATTTCACTAGAAGTAGCTCTCCTCAGATCGCTTCATCAGCAATGAGAGCCATTTCCATAAGGTGTATGCTCTGGTATCAATTGCATCAACCACATTGAGTAGAATTTACTTTTAAAGTCACTTATAATATGATTATAAACTCAAATCTAAAATAAGTGGATTTTAATTTATCGAGAATAAAGTAAAAATGAACTACAATAGTGTACAAAAGAGGCAAGAGGCTGCATGATTAATTGTTTGGGGGGGTACTCTGCTGCTGTTTCAATGTTGTATCAATCTCTGGGCTGTGAACCACTCATAACTTTCCAAGTTGTTGCCAAAAGTTCTCTTTCTTTATGTTTTCTGTACCAAATCTCTTTGTTTTATTTGTTTGCATTATTGGTCTAATAGAAGGTTTAAATAATTAGGATATTTTATATTGCAAAACAAGTATTAATTTTTTTCCTTTGTAATTAATTATTCAAATAATAATAATAATAATAAAATCAAATAGGGTGTCTGCATCAGTAATGGTCCATAGGATAGAATCTTCTTCATTACAATGTTCATGTCTAATATTAGATCATTGTAAATTGACAATGTAATAACAATTATGGTGTAACATTATGATTCTTGATAATCGAAAGGATCGTTTATAAAAATTGTAAAAATGGAACCATTCTTTCTATAGGTTAAAAAAAAAAAAAAAAAAATGGGGGGGATCGAATTGAATTGATTTTTTTTTTGTTTTTGGTTAGATTCGGTTCTTTTATGTTTCAAAAATTAATTGTAAATGCGTAGTTGTTGCCTAAATTTTTTGTTTCACTTTCGCTCCTTTTTGTTTTAGATGGAAAAGTTAATATATTATTCTTAATTCATGTAAATTATTATTTAACTTAGAGACAATAAACAACATAGATTTGGAATCGAATTAAAATTTAGTGAATTAACTAGAACCAGACCTTGCAAGATGGCGATTCATTTGAGCACACCAATTTTAAAGTCCAAATACTTATTTGACCTTTATAGACCAATTGAATTACTCATTTGAGTTCAATGAATTCTAATATTATTAAGATTTTGAGTTCTATTTTACAAGGTCAATATTGCTAGAAGGAATAGTTCAAATCATAGTCCATTATATATTGATTAATAATTTTTATTTAACCGACTTGGAATTTATTCCTTAAAACAAAACCAATTTTAACTAGTTCAATTTTAGAGGTTTCAAATAAAATTGCAGCCAGCACAATGGTGTGGTTTGCCTTTTTTACTTTTAAAACTTTATTTATTTTATTATGTTTTTAATTTAAATTGTATTTAAATATTAAAAATATTTAAATGAGCGCGATAAATGGGATATTTTAATTCTGTACCATCCTATCTTGACATCGACCCACTCGACCTTGCCTCGTTGCAATTCCTATCGAAGTAGCCCTCATAAAGAATGCGAAATACATGTGCCTTTGCATGCCTTTTTAATAATTTTCATTTTTCATTCAAGTCTGGACTTATGTGCCTATTAAAAAAGATTGAAGCTTTAAGTGCCTCAAAACATTGAATAAGGACCCAAGTAATGTATTTCTTAAAGATTAAGGAGGGAAGCTGTAATTTTCCAAATAAACAATGAGCAAATTAAAAGTTTAAAATGTTCATTCAAATAGGAAATTTGTAGTTCTCATATTAATGATTGGTGAGTCAATTAGCCCTGCTTGGTGGCCATTTTTGGAGAGAAAATACATTTTTAAATAGTTGATTGATGGAGAATGTGTAGTTAAAAATTAAGGAAAAATTTTGGGTTTGTGTGTAATATTATTTTATTGAAAAATGTGTGGTTGAAAAGAAGAGAAAAAAAATGAATTTTGGGAAAAATGGCTACCAAACAGGGGCTTAGTGCATTTTGTTGTTTATTTAACGTTAATCTGAACAATGACTTAGCTTTCACGAAAAACAAATTATATCGTACTTTAAATTAATTTTCAATCTTATTAACCATAATTAGTAATTAAATGTTTTTAATTTGCTAATTAATTGCTTATAAAATATAATTACCACACGTTCTAGATCATAACAATGTTTATAATTACTTATTTTGTGTGTAGAGGGCTATGATTTGTTTAATGAGGTAGGTTTCTTTTTGCTTACTTTTTGGTAACAGGTCTATTTATGTCCAAATATTCTCAGAAAGTAACGTTAATCAATATTTTCATTTTTATATCATGCTCCTATCCTAATGTCTACTATTTGATAAATATACTACACGGTCAAGCACATGATTATCGACGCACTCGATTAGTT
Source organism: Osmanthus fragrans (assembly GCA_019395295.1). Lineage (NCBI taxonomy): Eukaryota > Viridiplantae > Streptophyta > Magnoliopsida > Lamiales > Oleaceae > Osmanthus > Osmanthus fragrans. The sequence continues at coordinate 852,931 of JAEDXY010000043.1, read as the reverse complement.
TGATGTGCAAGTTAAGAATATAAATCTATCAAATGATTAATAAACCTCCTTTTTCTAGACCCTAATACCTAGGAATTTACCCATCTTCGATATATATTTGTGTGGATTGATCCACGCACTTGACTATAGACCAAGATCTGCCAGTGCATGAGTCGGACTGTACTTTCACATGTCGGGGCATTCGACATATTTTTGACACCCTTGCACTGAATAAATTTAACATACCAAACATGTGGTAAATATATAATATTGGCGTGAGGCAAGTTGGGCTTCGCATAGTTGGTGGACTCAATTGTGAACACGTTCACGCTAAATACCAACGCAGTTGCGATGTATTTGGAGGGGTTTTTTGGTATGGGAATGGTTATTTGGGATTGTTGTTAAGAGATTGGATGGGTTTCTTTCACTTGAGCATACAGAAGCATTGAGTCTACGAGAAGGTTTATCTCTGACTCGAAATAATGGCATCTCCCTCAGGAAGTAGAGAGGCAACTCCTTCCGGCTGGTTTAAAATCTTACTTCAAATTTTCGTATATCCTAATAAAGTTATTTTGCAAGACATCTCAACTCTGTTAGATGAAAATGAAATGAGAGTAATGGCTATTGTCGTTTTTATTTTAGAGCTCGCTGTTTCCACTTCTTTAGTTCATGATACGAGAATTCGGCCATTTGCGGTGATCCATTTTAACGAACCAAGTTTAAGCCACGAGTTATTGAGTTAGGTTTCCAATCTCGGCCCAAATATTCTCTTACAGAAATATGAAGGCCGACTGGGCTCGGATCCAATTAGGCCCAACTACACGATCCACCAAACCCATTACAAGTCAATTACTAAAACGTCAACCAAACCAACGAATTAAAAACATCCTACGTGTCTCATTTCAGAGCCACACCCTTTGACGGTTTCATTTTCCCTCCACTTCCTCTAAACCCCGAAAACACTGCTCAAACCTTCAACCTTCCCATTAACCTCCACACCTCCGGCTCACAATAGCACAACAAACCCATGTCATCGGCCATCCCCTCCGTTCACCCTGGTCGGGTTCAGGTCCTGAAGCAAGCACCAGGGCCGTCAGATCAGAAGCTTGTAGGGCCTGTGGTGTACTGGATGTTCAGGGATCAACGGCTTAGGGATAACTGGGCTTTGATCCACGCCGTCGATCAGGCAAATAAATCGAATGTACCTGTGGCTATAGCTTTCAACTTGTTCGATCAGTTTAAGGGTGCAAAAGCCAGGCAATTTGGATTCATGCTTAGAGGTTTACAGAAATTGTACTTTGATCTTCAAGAACGCCTAAGTATTCCATTTTTCTTGTTTCAGGCAAGACCCTTATGCGCATTTATTATGTTTTTGCTAATTTTCCTTTTTTTTTAGCATTTTTTATATTGGTTTACAATTTACATAATATTGGGATTATGTTATGGGATTGAGTGGAGTGTTAAAGATATGTTACAATGTTGAACGATTATTCTTTTGATTTATCGAATAGGGAGAAGCTGTGGACACAATTCCGAATTTTTCTTAGAGAATGTGAGGCTTCACTTTTGGTGACGGATTTTTTCACCACTACGCGAGGTTCGTCAATGGAAAGACGAGCTCTGCAAGAGGGTTAGTGAATTGGTGTCGATTCATGAAGTGGATGCACACAACATAGTGCCTGTTTGGCTGGCATCAGATAAATTAGAATATGGTGCTAGGACTATAAGAGGCAAGATAAACAAACAGCTTCCCGAGTACTTAATCGACTTTCCTACACTCGACCCTCCTAAGAAAGAATGGGGTTCCTCAAGTCATTCTATAGATTGGGGAGAACTTATTGCAGATGTTTTAAGGTTAGCTAGCTACTCACTCTTGTCAAATGGATTGTCTATGATTTCTTGCGAAATTTTAAGGTTATATGTTGCTTACATATGACTACGTAACCAGGAAAGGAGCAGAAGTTCCTGAACTTGAATGGTGTGAACCAGGTGAACAAGCTGCAATGGAAGTATTAATGGGGGATAAAAACGGGTTCTTGACTGCCCGATTGAAGAATTATTCCTCAGACCGGAATAACCCAATGAAACCCAAAGCGCTCTCTGGCCTCTCACCATATTTGCATTTCGGGCAAATATCAGCACAGCGTTGTGCCTTAGAGGCACGTAAAGTTCGCAAACTTTATCCTCAGGTTGGTGGCTATAGTATTAATGTGTTCCTGATAATGGAATGATATATCTATCTCCTATTGTACATGCATGAATGATGCATTTGACGTAGCTTACATCTGATTACTATTGTGAAGGCAGTTGATGTGTTTCTGGAGGAATTGATAGTGCGGAGAGAACTCGCTGATAACTTCTGCTTCTACCAGCCACACTATGATTCGTTGCAGGGTGCTTGGGAGTGGGCTCGTAAAACATTGACCGACCATGCATCTGATAAACGTGAACATGTATATACGTAAGTGTATAAATTTTAAGGCATTTGATTAGAGAACAATATGTATTTCATGAAATGTGATGTTTGTAGGAGGGAGCAATTGGAGAAGGCACAAACTGTTGATCCTGTAAGCTCTAGTTCACCATTTTGAATAGGTATAGTGCATTTTCATGTACTTTATTTCTTTTTATCTCGTGCGTATACTTTTGTTTTCTTTTCAGCTTTGGAATGCCTCTCAGTTGGAAATGGTACACTATGGCAAGATGCATGGTTTTATGAGGCAAGTAGCTTCTAACCTTTACGCAGTTCTTGTTCTCGCCGTTATGGGTTTTGATTAAACCTAAAATACAAAATACAGGATGTATTGGGCAAAAAAGATACTTGAATGGACCAGTGGACCAGAAGAAGCCCTTGCAACTTCAATCTATTTAAATGATAAGGTAATAAGACTTGATTCAGATGTGTTGATGTTATATTCCGTGTCAATCTGATCCAATCCAATGGTCGCTTTTGCTTTGCAGTATCAATTAGACGGCAGGGATCCAAATGGTTATGTTGGGTGCATGTGGTCAATATGTGGAGTGCACGACCAGGGGTGGAGAGAGCGACCAGTTTTTGGGAAAATAAGATATATGAATCTCGCTGGTTGCAAGAGAAAATTTGATGTTGATGGCTACATTGCGTATATTAAGAGAGTAGTCGGTGAATGCAAGAAGAGGAAAGCACAAGCCTTGATCGACAATACTAAAGCCAAACTACTCCATAGTTAATTGTTGCCTTGCCTCAATTCTGCTTGTTTTGGTGTTAATCCCAAGTTCAATTCAATGTACTAAATATGTTGATGTCAAAATAGGATTGTCACGTTTTGTCATATTTCTCTTATTTACTCTTGAAACATTTCATAAAGATTGTCAATTAGCAAGATTTTTTATTTTTTTATTTTTTTTCAAATGGTAAATTCCATAAGCGTAAACTAAAGTGAAATGAACGAGGGAGGGGAAATTGAAGACTGAAATATAGAAATGGAGGAAAGAAAACTTGAGAGAAAAATAAACGAATGATAATACCATTAAACAGGTCTCTGGTAGCTGAAATTTTCTGCAAGTGATCCTTCGCAACGGCTGAAAGGATATTATTACACACCGTGGATTACTAAGATGGCGTCAACAAATCAATTATAAAATAAAGCCATCAAGAAGTTTTGCCTGGGCAAGAGCAAAATGAATTCAGAATGTGAAGCAAAGAAAGACGTGGAACTATATATGGATCGATTGTTACAGTTGGAAAGCAGGCCCGAGGGGAAAAATGCATATCGTGCTTCAATGGCTCTGTATATCTAAATCTGAAGATCATCGAGCGAGAGTTCATTTGCACTCAACAGCTTCAATTTCTGCAATCAAAGTGACAAGGAAATCAGATGTTATTTTGTGGATTCGACAATTTAGAGCATTCCAATTAAAGTTTCCAAACCCTATATCCCAACGCCCCTCCTTACTCTCATCTAAGGAAAATAACAACTCCCATAGGGATTTCTACGGTGCTGATGCAGATCAAAAAACTAAACATATTGATTTATAAATTTAGTCAAAGTACTACTCATTTATAATCCACACATTTTGTTGAACCCATTACCATTCCTCTATAAATTGTTTTATAAATTTGCCAAACAGAGGCTAAAATGGAAGCCTCGTTTTTACTAGTTTCTCTCTCTGATTCGGTTCCTTGGGCCTGGTAATTTTTAATTATAACTCTTCCATTCAATGATTCATACGGCCTTTTGACGGAGGACATTGATTTTCCATATGATTATTAGGGGACAAATAAGATCTCCAATAGATAATTAGTAGTTTAATTACGTTCCTTGAAATCTTAATCTCTCGATGCATTCATAATGCAGTCACCATATTGGCAGTATCACTATTAGTGTTCTCTTTAGCTCCCGACATGATGCCATTAGTAAACAATCGACTAAATAGATTAGTTTCACAATCCCAAATGTTTTGGAGTCTTCAATCTGTCTCCTTGTGGATACATTTTCAGATAGATTTTTTGTGCAATTTGTTGAGAGCCCATTGTTGGTTGTATCCTTTTCTTTTCTAGTTATTTATATTTGGATTTAGGTAACAAAAAGAAAAGTCTTTTTCACTGTAACTAAATAAATCCAAGATCTTGAAAACTAGCTACAGGGAGTCATCTGTGTTGTAGTACCAATGGTTGGCATTTTCCAGTAACCTCCGTGAGTGTGTGGTGGGGTTGTGGGGGCGACAAGGGACTGAGGAAAAGAGCAAAGTCGAATACCGTAATAAATTGTGGAGGATCATCGAGACTGGATGAGCCTAGAACAACTTCCCTCCTCAACTTCTTCGTTAACTTGTGACAAGCCCGCAGCTGCAAAGAAACAACAAATTCAAAAGTATCATTATAAGGCATGCACGCGCATGTGAGAGAGAAGCCATCACTGACGTAATACCTCAGATCTTGTTGCCCCACCAACAATAAACACGAAAATACGTTGACCCATCTTCTTGAAATCACTAGATGCATGCCTCAAAACTGAATCACTGAAAAAAAAAAAAAGGCGGCATTAATAGGGAACTTAAGCATAGTCAATTATAGAAGAAAAACCATTGAATCAATTATTTACAAGGTATGATATGTTTATCGAAAGAAGTTCAACACGAGGCTATTTTCACATGGCACCACATGAATAAAAGAAACAGAATAAAGCAAGTTAACTGACATGAGATGAAACCCAGTCATAATTTACCTTGAATACCCATCATCAGAGTTCCGAGGACGGGCCCATGTAGCAGTCCGTCTTGATCTCATTGAATGAGGAGCTGGACCTTGACCTATCCTTACTGATGATGCCGTCTGGGAGGTTCCATGGAAAGATGGACTCGGGTCATTCATACATGGGTAGTCACTATTCGGTAGTTCACCTTTACTTAGATTTTCAATAAGTTCCTAGAAGGAGCATCAGTAAATTACTGAGTCATTTAAAGCACGCCACTAGAGAAGAGCAAAAAAACAAAGATTTTGAGGGACGACACTTAAAGTCCACATTGTTCCATGGTGCAAAATTGCAACTTAAATTTCTTCCTCTTCATTGTTTGTTAACACTAAATGACTGGAGCATTACAGAACATGCTACAGGAGAATAGATGAATGGATAATAGATGTATGATCAACCTCCAAAGGGTTGAATATCAAGGGCATATTATAAGTTATTGTCCAATAACATGCCATATAGCAAATATGAAACCTCGGAATTGGATAAAACTCATCAAACTTCTATATGAAGCCCGTATCACTTAATGCCAAGGAATTGCAGTCAAAGAACAAACTAATTTTAAGCCATCTCAGAAAACTGAATCCACAGTTTTGGTATGAATATCATGAGTAAACTGAACAACTGGCATGAACATACAACTTATCTGCACGTAGGATGATAAAAGACACACTTTTGAGAGACTTACAAAACCAGGTAATGTTATCTGATAGCCTTCATCCAAAATCAGGGCAAGACCAATTTCAAATACCCTATATGTCAAAATGCAGACACGACTTCATACATATCCTTGTGTGTGTGTCCATTCTATTTGGCAAAGGTTACGAATACATATCATACCTCTACCATAGGGTAAAATCGAGATAGTTGCCACGTCACTTCTTCACCAGGACGGTCATTTCTAGCAGCAGGCTTCTTCTGCAATAGAAAATGAGAGAACTAAAACGTTTGTTGCAGGGTTAAATTGAACACCAAAATCATTTGAATATTCAATCCAATACCTTGTGAACTTCAAACTTAAGTGAAAAGGTTGCAATTGAGCTTTTTTTAGTTTCTGCTGATGCCTCTAGCAATCTCATGTTATACACAGCATTCATATCATCCGGTGGTAAGCTTGCCAACTTGAAGGAGATGTGTCCACGTGTTAATTTTTATAATCAATAACAGAAAAAAAAAAGAAAAAGAAAAAAGAACTCTCATAACATGCAAAAGTTCACAGCAGACTTTCAAACAGGAGAAAAATATGGTTTGTGCATCGATATTGGTGGAAGGAGTCCAAAAGATCAATAAAGTTACTAATCACTAGGCAATTCATAAAGTTACGTCCAGGACGACACATAACGACGAGACTTGAACCACAACAAAAACATAGTGCGCAGAAGAGAAGGGTTATGAATCACTTGGCACAACCCATCCACATTTTCGATTATATGTTTCATCCCTTGTGACTTCCTTATCATAGCCTACCACCATATCCTCCCTCCACTTCCTGTTGATGCAGGTTTGGTTGGGTGGGATACATTTCGTTCTTCCTCCATTTGCACAAGTTGCGCACAATTAATCCTCAGTTACCCAAGCAAAAAGTAAAAGCAACTCAAGACCAGCATAGGCAGATGATATGCACGTAGAGTACCAAATTGTTTTCCACCTAATGCACCATCACCCTAAATAATTGAAAGTTTATCAGATTATATTTAATCCCTAGAATAATTATGTCAGGTCTCAGAAACCAAAATCTGGCACCTATTGTTCCAAAATATGGTTTGTGGGCAGGGCTTTAGCGGCTTTGGTTGCATTTCCCCCTCTTGAACCCTGCTCTGAATGGACAAAGCTTTTTTTTAATGAGCTCTTGTCCTTCTCCCACCACCCCTTGGTCAGCAATCTTGTCATATCTTATATAAAACAGTACAGTACAACAGGTTTGAAATACTTCTTTTTTCCCATTTCAACAAATTGAAATAGTTAAATCGTGAACGGGTGACAAGTATATACCGGTCGACAAATCAGTGCTTTCAAATATTCCTGACTTGGTGGATTAATAACAGGAATGAGAGAGACACAGATGAGTTTTCTGGGTTACCATCTAAGAAGCAAGGAGAAGGAAGACTCTATGTCTACCCCTTCAATGCTGAACTCTTTATTTACGGACACTTGAAGAAAGTTAATCTAATGCAATCATTAATAGCAATTTGGGGCTTAATGTAAGTGTAAGGTGTGATGGTCACTTACCTTTTGGCTTGATTAAAAAGCTGGTTTCCATGGGGTCGGCAAGATAGGTTAATAGAAATTATTGAAACCACAAGACTTAGAAGTATGACAGGTTCTAGTTCCTCTATTTCAAAATATACTACACTCACAAATGTTTGTCAGATACTATCATATAGATATAGACATGGTAATTGTGTGTCTGACTTTCATATTATTGAAAGTCCAGTGAACATTCTCAAGACCTCAAGTGTCATCTAGCTTGGGACGGCTAAGTGAAATTGAGTCTGATCTTAATTTAAATTTGAAAAGTGAAGAGGTCTAGGGATGAAAGCTAAATTGAAAGTAAGTGGCTAAGTGCACTAACCTCCATTAGTTTTGCAATTTTGTCATCTTCAAACTTTTCAGGGTAAAGAGCTGCATAAATCATCAATAACCGCAGCTTATTTTCACGCGTCGCATCCTGCAAAAACAGTCATTGCATTTACAACTTTCAGCATCCAAATGAAAATGCCGAACTACATTTTTTACAGAAATGATACCATTCTCACCTGTTTTGTTCTCAGAAAATTTATAAGTTCTTTGGTTCCTGCATCACCAAACACTAGATCCTGCTCTAGTTGCCCAAGTTCTTTAAGCCGCAGTTCCCTGATAATTTTGTTAATTTTGCCAGCAATCTGAACCAGTGAAGTATTATTAGCAATAACCTCAAATCCTTGATTCTTCTGTTATATAATAACAATTCATGCTATTTTCAACCACTAAGAATGCAAGTAAAAAGTTTATTTTATTTTCAAATTGGTGAAGATCATATAGCATAAACTATACTATCTTAAGTACTTATGGTTTCTGAACTAACCAATGTAGATTCTACTGCTTTGATTTGGCAACAAAGATTTAAATTCGTAAACTTTTATTCTCAAGAAACTTTTTCAGAAAAAAACCAAGTTCGGCAAATTATGATTTCTTGTTTAAGGATACAAATTGACAATCGCATATCTAATACGAAAATACAAAATAAACTTATTGAAGCTCAGATAATAAATTGTATGTCATTGCAGCAAAAGTAAGCCTCTCTTCCAGAAACTCAACATTTTGTATACACGTGTATAATGCCAACTTGCTTCACAAAAACATTAATTGAATAAAATTAGCATTTGGCTAACAACTCCAGCTAATTTCATATCTATATCCTCATACGAGAAGGCTTCTAGAACACAGGATCCCCCAGAATCAAATGTCAAACACTCATTCTTGCAGTAAAAATAATTATGATGAAGCATTTACACTATGGTTTAAAGATAAAACACCTATAGCCATTGCAGTTACAAGAGGGCCACTCACATCAACATGGAGGGAGAGTTTTTCAATTTGTTCACTATACTGAGGCAAAGCTTGTACCATCTTTTGCAAGTCCCGAGTAGACAACTCACTACCATCTCTACAAGAAATTAATTCATAGTGAGAAAGACATAGTACCAGGATAAACACTAACCAACCAGCAGTACTATAAAACACTAGGCAAACATGGCTTAATATACCAATACAAATCCGAAAAACTGTCATCCTGTATATATAGCTTATTAGAAGGCAAAAATATTTTCATCTTTAAGGGACAAAGAAGAGAGTCCTAACAGGAATTCAATGTGAATGGAGAACATTGTTCAAAAGGCTAGGCTCATGTTTCAAGGCTATTAAACTAGATGAGCTAAACATTAGAAAAACCTAGGATGTAAGGGAACTAGGGAACTAGTAAAATTATATTTGCACAAAAAGACATTTGGGATGCTCCTATATGAGGACATACAAACAAGAAGTGACTTCTATCCATCATTTGGGCAATTTAACATATGTTATCAAACTCAAAAAACTAGATAAATCATAATTGCACCAAAAAAGACAATTGTCATGCTCCTATATGATGACATATGAACAAGACGTAACTTCTTTCCATTATGTATAGCACAAACATGCGTTCCTCCCTGGAAACTCAAGGTTTCAAATTTGTCTCATGGTAGTAAAGAAAGTTTAAAATCTATATACGGCTTATCTCACAGAATAAGAAGAAGTATAATTCTCAGAAATGTTACAGATTAAAAATCAATAGAAGATTCCTACTAACTGCTTTTTAGACAACAGTAAACCAAGGATCTTAGATGATACATAACTACAAACAACCTTGAACCATGGATTTGTGCAGCTTTATTTTTTGATACAAAATTTGTCATCTTCTCATGCAATCTTTCACTAGCCTGACAAAAGCCACCATTAGAAATTCATGATAACACCTTCAAGACCAAAAATGAATGAATAAACAAAACAAAGATATTTGTGTCTTCTACACACATCAGCTATATGTGAATGGCGGAGCTCTAGCCAGATAGGGTCGTGATCCTCCAAAAGAACCTCTTTCTTCTCAGGAACACCACCAGTTTTGCTAGCAACCTGAACAGTATGTTACTAGAGATAGAAGAATGAGAAATATATGAACTATCAAGCAATAATGGGACATAAGAAGTCAACGCATTACCTCGTGCACAAATTTGTTTCCATCCATATTCAGTAAATCATGGCACATGGCATCATATGTCCATTCATGTATGATTGGAGCAATCTGCACGTGGAAAGAAAAATGTTAAACACCAGAAAAACAAATATGAGATCATCGTACGTTACTCCATCCATACCATAATATTCGCTTGACATTATGAAAGGAAAAAAATTAAGTAGAACAGAATCGACTGAGTGCTAGAGTCATGGAAACACTTCTTTCTTTCATATTTTGGACCTTAGCTCCATGGAATATTAAGTTACTGCTGAAACATGGAACAACTTTTTAAGCACAGAATTATCACATTGATATTGGAATTCATCGTTAACTATTTTCCCCAACTTTAAACTTGAAATTCCAAGATTAATAAGATAATGATTGCTTGTCTTTCAGTGAGCATGTAATGGAAAGTTCTATATAAGCAAGCAGTTAGACTTTCTGTAATAAGATGACATTTTGAGAAGTCCAGAAAGGCAAGTATAGCAACAACAATGGGACAAAGAGTAATTGACAATAAACAGATAAAAACCTGGTCTATTGATCTATCCAGGATAAGCAAGTCGCATGTCTCTGACTGAGGGAAGTTAGGAAGGTTAGCTTTATATTTCATAAGACAGTTCCAAATGCCAGCAGCAAGCTTTGTAGGAATTAGATCACGAAATGTTGTCATTGTATTAGGATCAAGGGATTTGGCAGCTCGGTAGCGCACAAGGGGAAACTCCTATCAGAGTACAATTATGCAAGTTTGTGAGGAAGTTATATAAATTAAGCATCATGAGCCAATAATTAAGAACTCAGAATACATACCCGCAATGATGCAAAGACTGTAGCTACGCGGGTTGCCATCAAATTCAGACATGCATCTCCTTTGCGAGAATTTTCTTCATCCCCAAAGAGTACCTCAAGAGCTCTCTCATTGTCAGTGATAAAACCCTATGGATACAGTTTATTATTACATGTAATAAGAAACTCGCCATTTTGCATTAGCATTAAATGGGAATGATTCAAGAGGAGGGAGTCGGAAATCGCACAAGCTTCATCCTAATAATAATAATAATAATAACAGCTTCCAAATTGTCTATTTTCATTCTTCACATTTAAAATATCTATCCACTTGTAGATACTAAAGAAAATTATAAGACGAATATGCGGGATAATGTACCTGGCTATCTATTGCAAAATACTCCAAGTTCATCTGCAGATTCAGACCCAAAATGAGAATGAAGACCAATCTAACTCTATGAAAAATCGCTACCACATCAAAAATGAATCGTTAATATAACCTCTCTCAAAGCACCAATGCGAGATAAAACACTTGCATCCTTCTTTATGTGATTAACCAATTCCCGGGCAACAGGTGAACTAAAGAAGATGAATGCCCTAATAACACAATAAAACAAAGAGACGAGAGAGATGAGAAAACTAATATTAGATTTCCAAAATAAATTTCCTTATATATTTTTGGAAAGTGGGTAGAAAATTTTCAAAAAATTGTGGCAATAAACGTGAAAAAAAGACGAAAAGACAAATTACATCATACTTTCTGTACAGCGGTGTTCTTCCAGACATATCAGAAAGGAACATGACAACACTGCATAAAAACAAAAATGAATGAATGACGAGCACAAGAAAGAGAGAAAGGCGAAGAAACCAGAAAATTAGTCCTGTTTCAAATAACTCAGAGGGAAACTTCATTGAACCAGTATCTGATTGTTTAGAAATTTTCTCAAATTAAAAGCACATATATGTGAACAGAAACATATATATCTGTGGGCGGAAACTGGACTGCTTATTCCTTATCTGCATTATCTTAAAAGGAAAACCTTCAAAACTTTGCACAGCATTCACTCTTAACTCATAGACATCTTCGTCTCTTGTCGAGGAGTCCAAAATATTTACAAGGAAAGACTAAGATGAGGAATATTGGTGGTGACACATTTACCCTTGTTTGGTGTAGATTAAAATTTTGATAAAAATTCAAAGTCAAAGTTAACAATTAATTTTAAACACGCATTTCATAAGAGCATAACTTTTCAACCACACATTTCATCAATTTTTATCAAAATCTACTAATAATTTGATTTTAATCTACACCAAACATGGGCATAATTCATTTGAAGATGCTGGTGTCTTTGAAATTGCTAATATGTCTATAGATGAACCAGAATAGGAAGCAATAGTATTTACTGATACTAAGATGAAGATGCTGGAGAGGAATCTAAAGATAAATAATAGAATTTCTTTCATTTTTGTTTTGTTGAACTTCATGTTTGGAGAAAACATATATGAACTTAATGTCAAGTTTGTTTGATATTTGTTATGTATACTTTGATGCAACAAGTATAAATATGTTCTATTTGTTTTACACTGTAAAATTAAAAAAAGTTAAACGAAAACAATACTATAATCTAATTTTAGTTGACATACGTGATGTGTCTACTTTTCTGAAAAATCACGTGTCCGTGTTAGTGCTTCCTAGAATTCTCAGTTCACATGCAAATCAAACAAAGCTAACGATCTCACAAACTTCAGGACATGATTTATGAAAATGAGTGCTCTAGCCCACAGAAAATGTTTAGGTATTTTAGTCGCTCAAGGATTTCAGCATTAATCTGCTTTTGAAAACACAAAACAATAGCTGAAATAGCACATTGCTGAAAACATCCACATCCTTCCATATCTACCTGACTCTAATTAGAAATATCTCGTCCTATGAACTTGGAACTGCAAACATACTCTTTTTTCATGATTTAAAAAATAAAGAAAATTCATTATGGTAGGAACATAGAGAAAAGTGGAGGATGAGATGTCCACTAAGACGTAACCCATGGTGAATAATATAAAGATGACTAGTGTCACTCAACTCACAAGCACACCTTGAGAGTTATTAGCAAAGAATGGATAAATAAACATATGTTTATAAGTGTCTACTTAGGAAAAGACACTTAGCTGGGAACTACTAAGATGCAAATAACCCAAACATGATGCACCACCTCGCTGAAAACACCCATATAAGCATTCACAGGACGTACTTTACTTCGAACAAGTACATTTAAGAGAGATGTTCATGTTAAAAACATTCTGGAATGTTCTAAATCATGGCTGAATTATCTTGCTCAGTGCTTCAAAACAAAACCCTAAAGTAAGACAGCAAAAGGATGTCAAACTAAGAGATAGAAACAGGGAAGTCGTTACTTTTCTTTGGTTGGTTGGATGAAATATATGGCATCCATGGTCGGAAGAGGCTGCCTTCGCTTGTGTATGTCTTCCACCACTGCAGGCAACATGCAAAATAGTAAATTCTCAATCACAAAACTGACACATTAAATTCAAATAAGGATGTGTCAAAGCCAGTTCATCACAAGCCATAAGATCAATTTTACAGGATCAAGTGAGTACCAGTTCCACCTTCCAAAATCATAAAATAGATTGTCCCAGATAGGACCACTTTCGTGGGAAACATTGGAAACAAATTGATTCCCTGAGTATACATGATAACATATTTGAAACCATCAGCTCGGCTGTAATTTTGTTAACAAGTTTCACAATGTAATTCTTTCCCTAGCATCATAATTTTATGATTCTAGCTCCAGAATTAGACATTATATGAGAATTTTACTCGATAAAGATATCAGGATTGGAAATGGGAGACATACAGCTAAACAGAATGAGATTTGCAGACATTTCTGATCATTAACAAGCATTAGGTAAACGAATTGCATATGAGAAGAAATTTCAACAACACAACCGGGCATCCACAACGGATTTAAATGCTATTCCTTAAATCATCCCAAAGTTAAGGCATTGGGCCACCCGTCTTAAAGCTTATCTCGACACCCGCCTACACATGCAGACCAAATTCATATTTTCAATATAAAACCTGACATGTGGAAAGTTCATAAATGGGTGACCATAACACTTGAAAACATGAAATTTGTCATGATACCATGTTAAACCACCTCATCTTAAAAAACAGGCTATTACAGAGCTAAAAAAAATTTGATTTATATTTTATCATCAATGTAAGGACCTCTCAAATCTAACAGGAAAGAAATTGCTGCAGCTCAAGCAGCCAAGATTCCTATTTCTTAAAATGAGTATTTCATTGTGACACTTAAAAATACTTATGGAGGCACTAAAAATTAGAAGACACAAAATTAATGAAGAAAATATCAAAGTGCAATTACCAACTCAGACTTGTCGGCAATTAGTTAAAGAATGTTAACCAACCAAATGGAACATTTATAAGAATTATGATAAAATGGTATTTATTGGATAATATTAATAGCATGTGAAAAATAAAGCACCAACCAAAATGCAAGGCGAGGAGTACAAAGAAGACGATACAATTTTTCAGAGGCTACCCTTTTATATCTTACATGAAACTCCTTCCTCGGTGATATCTGCCATCTTGCACGAGTAAGACATTATCTTAAGAGTTACCTTGTCCATGATGAGTACCTGAATGTGAAGTGTTAAAATCGGAAAGTGACTGAATAAGATAGTTTAAAATAGCAATTAGCAGCAAGTGATGTAACATTACAATGCATATAAAACCCAAAAATGAATGCTTGCCGCTGGTCGTTGATCCTTTACTATCAAAGGGCAATATTACCTACCATATTAGCATATTACCTTAGCTGTAGGAAGGAATAATGATGTCCCTATTGCTAACATTTTCCTCGAATACTCCTTCCTGCTGCACAAGTCTTTTTATCGTGTTAAAGATTGATATATTGAGATGATAATAACAGCATTTACTAAGTCTGGCTGTGTAGCATACTGGGATGGTGTATATGGCATATATCAGTCTAGTGAACTTGCACATAAGTATAACTATACATATGCATCTGAGATTTGTAGAGAACATTTGCTCTCTTTTTAAGATTCAGGCAAAATTGAAGACACTAAACACTCAAGTCAGTTACTAGTTGCATGTTGGCATGATCCGGACTTATTTCCGTATACAAGACCAAATCGATCAATTCCAGATGGATGGGGTAGGGTATTAGTATATCTATCACAAAACTCTGATTTGTTACACTTCTTCTAGCTGCTTGGCCTGACTATGGGTTCAAATCCCTTACTTTATATTTCCATTTGGCATTCCTCTAGCAACAGCTAAGCCCTAGCAGTCATCTAAGCCCATAAAGCAATAACACTTGCACCCACACTCCAGGAAGTAATGGACATCCAGGTTGAAGTTGCTTATACCTTCCAACTTGACTTTGAGTCCCCTGTTTTGGCCGATCGAAGCATTTCATACAACAATCCTGAAAGATGCACATAAAATATCTGAAAAGGTCAAAAATAGAACAATCCACTCTAAAATCACTGCAGGAATTCACTGAAATTGACAAATTTCAATTATTTAATTAATAACTATAGGTATGCCGTCTGCATCACATTTCTTATAGATAAAGTCCAGGGATTATAATGAAACTTTGTGCAATACCATCAGTCAATTTGCACTTCTCATAGTTATTAAATTTACGAAAGAGAAAATGGAGGGCATTATATATTCATATGAATTGCATATTTAAACATATACCATACCGATTCCTTTTTTTAGTTGACAACTTGAAATGAATTCTCAATACTCCAGGTCTCAGCTATGTGCTTGGATACTGAACACCTCTATTCAATATATCACAAAGTTGCCTCTAAATTAAAGCGTCACCTGTTTTGTGTCAATCAACTTTTCTTTCTATCGCATTTGGTTTAAGCCTCTTTCACACACTGGTTATTCAAGGAGTAGCTAAAATCTGTTCCTCTTTTCTTCAAATCAAACACTAAGTCTCAGATTCATTGGAAGGGGTGATGTGTAAATCGAAATGAAAACAGATGAATTGAATTCAAAATTAATAGTATTTAACTTTTTATTACTTTGAGAAACACTGCAATTAAATTTCCCCATTAATGTTGAACTCAAGCCAAAAGTGATAAAGAAGCTAAGACTTTGACAATAATCTCAAAGAGTGGAGTATTTCGGCAGAACCAAATTATTTTCACATGACCAGACAGAGAATTCGAGAAGGTCTTCCAGCTTTTATTTTTTAAAACAGTTATAAGTTCTTTTGAGTCTGATATATGATCAGGGCTCTCTAGTGTATCAGGATTTACTTAATGAAGGACTTAAGTTTTACAATTTTATCGAACCAACTATACCAAATCTAACTCTCGTCCTCATCATACGTTGATACTCTCCTTTGCCTCCATCCATATATTACTTTTCCTCTCCCAAATCCTCATCCACCAACCTACAATAGAATGCTGAGGCACATTGACCAAGTTAAAGTTCTAGCAAGGGATCTCAAAGGTTGCTTCTCTGCAAGGCCAGGTTGTCAATTACATGATGAAAGATTTTCAGGTTGCCAAAGAAAAGTTCCAGCCTGTAAACTCTATTAATACTCCCTAAGAATGACTCCCTTTAGTGAGGTACTGGTTACCCCCAATCTGTAGTCACCAATCCGTTTGTCTACCCTCACATAATGTCACCCCTTATTGTAATTGTTACATTATCAAACTAAATCCACAGATGTGCTAGCCTAGCATTGTACACTACTGGTCTTAGGGTACATGTTCAGTGGTTTCTTGTATACAGTAGTTCACATTTTATCTTTTATTTATTCTCAACATGATCCCACAATTAAACAAAGAGATTGTTGAGGCATTATTCTCAACAAAAGATTTGTTTTGAACACAAGCAATGATATACTTAATTCATGAAATTGTGTATCCTTGTTCATACGCAATAGATAATCGATGCTTTGTGAAAAACAAATCTACGATGTCTTCTATGCTATGGCAACATAATGGAATCCCAGTCAATAACAACAGTTTGTCACATGAGCCAATATTACATGAATTGTCTTCTTGTTCCTCATCATCTTATTTGCTCATTGCCCAACATCATCACAAATTTCTTTCCAAACTCTCACAGAGGAACCTATACATACTTCTGTAGGCCTCGGAAATGAGCTTAAATCGTGAATGCAATTCTGCAAAAACGCTCCAATGTAATCTCCCACAGAATAATTCCAGAATTTTGTAGATCCAAAAAATTTAGGACCACGAGAGGAGTTATACATAAGAAATCCAAACGACTTAATCAGTTAATCATCGAACAAGCACCACGTTACAATTAAAAAGTTGATTTAGAAACTTCAATAAACTAATATTAAATTATATCCAGACAAACAAAAAGGTGATAAAAAAAATACTGAAATTACATTCAATTTAATCAGATACATGAAACTGAATTGAATCCAACTCATATTCACTCAATATTATACATAGAGTAAAAGAAAGAAAAAAAGGATAACGTGGACTCACTGTCACGGCTAATTTGCCGGAAGTTCTTGTACTCTCCGCCCTGAGACGACGAATCGGAATCAGACATCGACATTGTGATATGTAATGTTCTTCAAGCTGTCTACTTCTCCTTTTCCTTGTGCTCCGATCGATCGATCGATCGCTTGATATCGTACAATTTGTTGTTGATCGAAAGTTCAGAGTTGTATTTTGAGAAAGAAAAGAGAGATGAAGAATCTCTAAAATGTCGTGTAAATGCGGGTTGACTGTTTAAACCCCAATATTAAACTGTCTGAGACTGCATAACGAAATGGTCCATCCGGGTCTGGCGGGTTTTGCTAAGAGGAAACGGTGATAGATGGTTGGTTGATCCTAACACTTTTTCACAATGGCCTTTAATCAGATTTAAGTTTTTTATAAAAATTAAAAGAAATCACAATACTCATTTTACCTCCATTTTGAAAGTCGAAAATTTGAAGAATGTTATAAATTTAAAAATCTCTCCTGTCATTTTTTTTTCTTCAATGTTTCTTCATCTTCTTCATCTCTGTCTCCATCTATATTTCCATCACCTTTCTTCGAGATTTTTTCATCCATCTCCATATCCATATTCAAGGTTTCTTCTTTTTATTTGTTAAATTCGAAATTTCTTTCTTATAATATTGATAGATAATGTGTTTTTAGCTTTAATATTTAAAGATTTAAACAAAAAAAAATTAATTATGTTTGAGAAACACAACAAATCTATTATTTGTTAATATCGTCTCGGGAATTAGGGTTGCCCTGGGGTTCGTCCGAGGTGTCCAGGGAGGATACTGGTTTTAATTTTGAAATGAAGGGTATTTTTGTCTTTTTAACGTCAAAAATACCATTGTGATGAATAATTAGTAAATTAGGTCAATGTGCTAAATAGAGTGTTTGGTGTGACTATTTAAAAAACACGATTTTGTTTGATCGTAGTTGAAGTGGTGATGAGTTAATTTTACAAGTGGTCTCTTGAAGTATTTTTGTGGTTCATTTATTCATTAAAGTTAACAATATTACATAATTTATCACTCCTTTAATATGATCTACCCTAGATCAAATGTTGGGCCAACAAATATTGACAACAACTAACGATTGTTGTTTTGGAAAATTTCATAAGTAAGAGTATAAGTATGGTCCATTTCAATAATAAGAAAACAAGTTTCAAACTTCAAACTCAAATTTTTATTAATTTTTATTTAATTAAATATATAAAGGTTACAGGTATATACAAATTGGTCACAAATTCATTTATTGGTTACATGTTGTCAAATTAATTAGTCACAAATTATATCGAATTCACAAATCAAATATTTTATAGGTCATGAATCAAAATTTTAATATGTCAAATTATTTTACGGTCACGATTCACAAATTTCAAAGGTTACAATTTGTACATCGGTCACAAATCACAATTATTATAAGTCACAACTTATTATACAGTCATAAATTATTAGATTATTGGTCACGGATTAATAATTTCTTAGTCACAAATTATCGAAATCATTGGTCACATATTTTTTATTAGTCCCAAATTAACCAATTTAATAGTCACAGTCAACCAACTAATCTGTGACCACCACCGACAACCATCTCCACCACACAACCACGACCAACCAAAAATTTCCCGAACCTACCATTACCACCGCTGCCACCACCACGATCACCGCCGCCACCACCACCAACACCAACGGATTCACCAACCCGTTAAACCATCACCGCCACGACCACTGTCATCCAAACACCATTGCCCCCCACCACGACAGTGCAAAATCACCGTAAAACCACGGTAACAACAAACCCACCACTACAGCACCCACAACACCACACACCAAAACTCCGGCACCACCAACCAACACCACTAATAATAGATCCACCGCACCACAAAGCTACCTAGATCCACCGCCAAACCACACCACAAAACTTGGATGGCGATGGATCCACAAAGCTACCTAGATTCACCCATGCCAAACACCCAACAAAATCGAGGCAGCGTCGTGGCATTGCAGATTCGAGTAGATCGGCGTTGCAACCCATCGCTTCACGTCGTTGTGCTGCCAAATTCACCACCGCCGCGCAACCAACCCTCATAGCACCATCCACTACTTCACATCGCAACGAGGCTGGACTGCTACAGATTGCCGCAGCTGCTAGTGCGAGGGGCCTGCACTAACTAATTCTTCACATCACGACGAGGCTGGATTGGTACATCGCTGTAGTCGGTGGTGCGATGGAGTGGTGGCGACATCATGAGTGGTGGCGACGTGAGGGAGGAGAGAAGATAAAGAGAGGGAGAAAATGGTGGTTGTGGAGAGTGATACGAGAGAGAGGAGGAAGAGAGGGTGAAAATGGTTTGGTGGCTAGGGTTTGATTTTATATTTAATTAAATAATTTCTAATATTTATTTTAATTAAAATATTAAATAAATTTTCTAATTTTTGAAATGTTAAACTTCCCCCATGATTTTAGAATTCAACATTTCAATAGTAGGATTATGTGTAATTACCACTTGTTGTTTCCGCGTGGGAAACTTAAGTATCTTCGAAATAAAAGCACAATTTTAATGAGGAAAAAACATAACGTTCAGCAAAAAAAAAATTCAAATCGCTTAATCAAACTCTATTACTATTTTTTATAATTAATAAACAATAAAAGCTGTGATGGAGCTAAAACAGAAGACCGACTTGAAGGAGTCACTTGCTTTAACGAATA
The DNA here is from genome assembly GCA_019395295.1 of Osmanthus fragrans. NCBI lineage: Eukaryota > Viridiplantae > Streptophyta > Magnoliopsida > Lamiales > Oleaceae > Osmanthus > Osmanthus fragrans. The sequence goes on along the minus strand of JAEDXY010000043.1, from coordinate 832,915 downwards.
TTAGTGAATGTTAAAGTTTAATAACAATTACGCTTGATATGACCTCGACCAGGTTTAAAAAATTGAATTTTTGCTTGAACGTCAGCAAAATTAACTTAATTGTAATTGTAATATGAGAAAATTACCCCATGCCAGATCTTTAAAGATCACTTTTAGAAAATCAGGTACCAAGTTTTATTGATCATAAACCAGGTATTATAATTAACCCCCACACCCAAACCCTAGGTCAATTCCCCTTTCTCGCCTTCTTTCTTTCACTCTCCTTCTCTCTACTCACTCGCTCATTTCCCTCCTCCGGCGTCGGAACCACCCAGAATACCTCTACACGAGGCGGCGCTGCTATTGCACGAAGCAGTGCAGTTCCCCAATTTGCAGTAGGTCCTGCGAATCGAGCTTCACAGGGGGGTTCCCAGGAAGATGAACACCCTCGATGAAACAACCGTTCTTTCCAAGCACCTCAAGAGCAAAGTGCCGTCACTAGAAGTCGTAAAAGATGCGCGCGTGGTGGAGGCTGATGTTTATACCACCGCCGAAGGAGGAGAGATCAACATCCACCGAAGATTTCTTGGAATTGCGCTCTAAAATTATTGAAGAAATCTGCATATAGTACTCGAAATCCTCTCTTTGTAGCTTCACGAACCCTGCCTCCACATCGCTGCTTCCCATTTATGTCTCTGTAATTGGTGGCGTGGAGGTGGAAAATGGTGCTGTGGTTATGGTGGTTGGTTGGTGTTGGCGACCGTGATGGAGATGGTGGTGGCGATGGTAGGTTTGGGGATTTTTTTAGTTGGTGGTAGTGTGGTGTAGTGGGAATGGTGTTTTTGATTTTGAGTACAGGCGGTGGTGCTGCTGGTTGTGGTGAGATAGTGGTTTTCAGTGGTGGTTGGATGATGGTCGTGCAGGTGGTTGTGGGTGGCGATGACATTGATGGTGGCTGTGGTGGTTGTGTTGATTTTGGGTGGCAACGGATTGGTGGGTGCCTTGGTGGTGGTGGTGGTTGTTGCGGTGGCGATGACGGTGACGGGTGGGGGCGGCTGTCACCAACAATTAGGTGTCTGTGACCAACAATAAGATGTCTGTGACCTAAAATTATGAATTTGTGATCTAAAATTAGGCGTTTGTGACTTAAAATTATGTGTTGGTCACAAATTATTTTTAATCTGTGACCTAAAATTAGGGCGTATGTGACCAAAAATATTTATTTTTTATATGTGACCAATAATTAGATGTCTGTGACCTAAAATTATGAATCTGTGACTTAAAATTATGAATATGTGATCAGTAAATAAATTTGTGACCTAAAATTATAAATTTGTGACCTAAAATTATGAATATGTGACCTGCTGACTTTATTATTTTTTTAATAAATAATTTTAATTAATTAAATACATACTTGATTTTTGAATTTTTAAAATATTTATTTGATTTTTGAATTAGGGTAAAGATAACACCTTAAATATGATTTTTTCCCCCTTGTAATATCCTTGTAAGTAATTTTATTTTTTTATTTTTTGTCAATTGCACATTGCCACGAATCCTCTAATCAATTCAAAGATTATTCATATTTCACCACAAATACTTCCTCTATAACTGTACAATAAGATAATAAATGTTGCTCCATAAACAATATTTAGAGTGTGTTTGATAGGCATTATTTGGAAAAAATGCATTTTGAAATAGTGATATGATGGGAAATGTGTGGTTGAAAAAGAAGGAAAAATTATTGATGTGATAGAAAATATTATTTTATTGAAGAATGTGTGGTTGAAAATGAGTAGAAGAATGAGAATGAGAATTAAAATGGGAATCAAACAGGGCTTTAATCACACGAAAAAAAAAATTGTCAAATTTTATTTGAGAGTGTATTTTCGAGGTCTTATAGTAAAAATCAATCACATGAACAAATAAAAATAATAATCACATAATTAAACGTGGCTGCATAAACAATAATTAGTCACATTAACAAATAAAAAACAATGATGCTACAAGTACTTTTTTTTGACATCATGATTGACATTCTGCTCACATACAAAGGGTGGGGCCCATGATTAAAATAATCGTGGACCCCCCACATGTGAATAGAGTGTCAATCATAGCGTCAAAATGGAATTTACTTGTGGTTTACTTTAATAAAAAAAGAATCAACAATTATTAAATTGAGATAATGTATTATCGAGATCTTAAATATTTAGTCATTACTATCAATATTTTAAAAATAAATAATCATATTCATCTAGATTTCAAATAAGTAACATAACTCTATAAAAATTGACTAGGCCATTGCCCTACATTTTTGTTTCATAATCATATCGGTTTTTGACCGATTCTCTATTGAGTGCATTTGACACTCATTAATTTATCTTATAATTTGCTATAAAATCATTTTCAACCACATTTACACATTAAATTATTTCACACGTATATCGAAAACTATTTTATACTTTTTAGCCACACATTCTCCTGAAAATATCATTCAAAACTCTTTCTTCTTTTCCCCCTCTAATTTAGGAGAATCAAACAGGCTCTTAAGAAGAAACGTCAACTAAAATTGCCTCACAAAGTCATGACTGAATATATCAGTGCATTCTCAATAGATTTGACATCATATAAACTCAACCATACAAATTTTCCAAGGCTTGTCGCATTTGCAAAATCAAAGTCTACCCAGTAGAACTTAGGGATGACCACACACTAAGAAAACCTCAACACTTGACAAAGTGGATCATTCTTGTACTTATATTTGACAAGTTGAAATGGGTAGAATAACGATCACTCGTCTCACATACATATTTTTCTTAATTCTTTTCAATTATGTCACGTTCATTGTAGTGAAGAAAACACATTAATTTTCTTCGTTTTTAATATGGTAGAGTTTGACCGCTACTTCCAATGGAAATTATTGATTACCTCAATATGATTGGTGTACGTACATATGTCAAAGATATCAAACATGAAATGAACAAAAACAAAATACAAAAGCAGGATATTTGTCTTCACATTCCTTATAAAGAATCCAAGCCTGTTACGAGAAAAATTGATAACAAAAGGTCAACACATTGACCAACGTATTAGTAATGGAAACAATAAGAAAATGCCACACGTTTTACTTTGGAATGTAGGTTGGGTTACTCTGGGCTAAGGTTTTGACTGAGTCTAGACTTCGATGTAATTGTGTGTGTGGTCCTTGCAGGGAACCTCGAGCAGAGCCTTTGTGAAAAGTTTAAATTACGACTTTGAACTTTAGTCAGCCAAAACCTTTTGAGTTCCCTCTACTTCTATTCTTTTGTAAAAATTACTTTTAAAAATTGAAGGAAAAAAAAAGTTCGAGAACTTTTAGATCCTGTCGTAAAATGCCCACTCCCCTGAAGATCAAGCTTAATTGATGGGTTAAGCTCCAAGAAAATGTGGTTGAGCGAAGCCTACGTTTTACTATTATTCTCCGTCGAATCAATATTTAAAATTGAGTTCTTCATCGTTAGATAGAAATAAACACGACTTTTAGAGTAATTTATTAATAAAGTATCCATGCAATCAAATGTTTGTAAATCAAGTCTAGCTAGATTCTGCTAATGAGAGTTTCACGAGGTGTCCTTTGAAAACTGCACAGGAGGAAATATGTTGAAGTCTAAATATAAATAAATATATTTCTATAGAAATGATCTCCTATCCATTGCAGGTAGAATAAAATATGTCAACGATTGACCATTTTTAAATGTCAAAAATTATATACCCAGATCAACGATAGATAGAATAATTCTTACCGACCATGAGTAGGAAATCATTTCTATATATTTCTATCATCATCAATCCGTTGAAATAAATTTCAAAAACATGCTCATTATCCAATATCACAATAGCACAAAATATACATCAAATTTAGCAAATAAAGATTTCTCCGTATAGATCAAGCGCATCCAATCAACGCACATTTCATCCTGCACTATGGTACAACTTTTTCTAATGCATTTGTTACGATGGCGATGGAGTCATTAACCCCTTCTGGACATCCAAATCAATGTTATTGTAATACCTACAAAGCACCTTGCACTTGACCACATTGTTGTACACATAGAACCCAGGTGTGACCATGATTCGAACCATGGTTGGGACCAACCTCTCAGCCTTGTCTCCACTCATATCCTCCATGTAAACTGAGTCAAATCTAACCCCTTTGTCCACTCTGAAAATGGGTAGATTTGGGTGCACCGAGTTGGCCAAAAGGTGCACTAGCCACACAGACTTTGATGCACCAAAAAAGGCTTGCAAAAGTGGCTCAGACCACGCTCTGTTCCACCCCAACATAGCCACAATTTCACTCATTTTCCTATCACAAAACTTGCTGAAATCTTCACTAAAATGTTTTGTTCCTTTGCTCAAAACTTCATCCCATGTCAACCCTTGTAAAGCATTGAACATTGCGAAATTTGCTTCACAACGATCGATCGGATTCAAGATTTGATTTGGTGAACTCTTCTGGAACCCAATGGACTCGAAATCTTCAAAAAATGCCCTGTTTAACAAGGCCTCGAGATAGAAAGCCAGTAGGCTTCTAGGATTTCTTGATAGTGAAATCTTGATATCGTAAGGTTGAAGTAGCAATGCAATTCTGTCGAAGACTTTCCCACCCATTTGTCTTAACTGAACCGTTAAAGATCGACTCAAAATCCGAATTGATGATCTTGCCTCAGAGACAGAAACCAAGAAATGCTCGACAACTTTTTCTTGATTCCCAACTTGTATGCATTCGTAATTCGAACAAGTCTTTGGATTTTGATTAGAAGCATTACTAGTGCTGCTACACACTTCAAGCCCAGATTTCAAGGTATGGCAGTAAATTTCTAGCTTGTTTAGCTTCTTTTCGAGCTCGGCCATTGAATACTTCAATTTCGAAACTTCAAGAATGGCTTCATCTCTCTTTTTAGTGGCCTTAATCAGCTTATTTTGAAGCTCAGCCACCGCGATCTTCCACTGCTCCTCCCTAGACACGGTGGAGGAGCCACCATCTGATGATTTAGGACTTTTTTTCCCTAAAAGAAGCTAAAATTGATTTGAATATCCAATTGGGACTAGCCAGTGAAAGCTTATGAACACCATTATTCTCTAAAGGAACAACCGAAAATTTCTCTCGGTTGTTCGGCCGGCACTTGTTGCACAAAACTCCGGCAGTCTCATCACCTTCCGGCCTCGTTTTCGAAGATCCTTTGCCTCGATTTTCCGAACTATGTTGATACAACGGCGTAGGATGGTGCCTATATTCACTAGGAGTTGTTGCTCTAAAACTGCTTCTACCTTGTGAAAATTGTTCATCTTCATTTCCTTCTTCAATCTGCCAAAAAACTCACAAAAATAACAACATAAAAAATCAAACACACGCAATTTTCTCACAAATAAGCACCCAAATTTTGTGCTCAAAGCACACACACAAATAATGTATGTATAGTTTGGAATACTAATTCCTCATCTTCTAACCTTCTTAAATCTGCAAAAAACCAACAGAAGAAAAAAACACACACACACATAGGCACCAAAGTTTTGTGTACATACATGCATATATTTACACACACATAAATAATGTATGTACAGTTCGGAATATTCATCATTTCATCGCCTCCTTATATCTGCAAAAAAAAAAAAAAAAAACCCCACGGAAAATAACAACCAGCAAATCAAACACACACAGGTTTTGTCATTTGTGTACATACATATACAAACAAACACGTATGTAAAGTTTGGAATACTAAAATTCCTCATCTTCATTACCTTCTTGAATCTGCAAAACCCACAAAAAAACAGCAAACAAATCAAGAACATACAATATTCACACACAGGCACCCAAAATTTGTGTGTGTGTGTCTATCTATCTACAGACAAAAATAAATGATGTATGCAATAGTTTAGAAAATTATTCATCTTCATTACCTTCTTAAATCTGCAAAAATCACACAAAATCAACCTAAAAATCAAACACGCACAATTTTCACAACATAAAGATTGTATGTGTAGGTTAATACTTACAGGGGTAAAATGGGGTGGCTGGTGGGGTGAGAGGGAGGGTATAGAAGAGGAAGAAGAACTGGAATTAGCCATGGATTTCATTATGTAACTAGCTTGTAGTAGTAATGTTTTTGGCTTTACACTTATGTCTTTGAGATATAAATGTACAAGAAAACGGTTGAATTAAATTTTTATGTTTTGACTTTTTTTATATTTTATTTTAATTTTGATTCTATCGTTTTCATTTAAGGTTGTGTTTTCGTCGGTTTGTAATGATAAATTTCCAAATTTTGCAGGCTTTTTTGAAGACTGAATCAAAATTTCATCTCCATCTACCCAATTGCACGATCGATCCCGCTACACGAACAGAAACAGTAAATGAAAAGGGCCACAGGCTACCGTGTTTTGACCTTCGCTGACGAATGAATTTCCATTGGCTTGTTTTAGGAAGTTGAATTTTTTTTGGCTGAAGTTTGAGCCCAATTTTTGGAAATTATGTATTTTGTAATAGTATTTTAATGGAGAATCTGTAATTAAAAAATAATAATTTTTTTTGAATTTGTATGTAATATTATTTTATTAAAAAATATGTGATTGAAAAGAAGAGAAAGTAAAATATATTTTGAAAAAAAAAAAAAAAAAAGAATCAAACAAGTGCTTAAGATCACAAAACGAAAACAGTTATATGTACAACCTCAATCCATCTGCTTCAATCTTTCATCAAATTAAGTTTTCAAAAACATTTTATTAGAAACTTTAATTTGCGGTGTGTTTGACCCAATTTTGTGAGTGAATGAGTTTTTGTAGTAGTGATTCTTTGGATAATGTGTGATTAAAATATAAATTTTTTTTTTTAGTTTACATGAAAAAATATTTTATTAAAAAATGTATGATTAAAAATGAGTGTTTATAGAATAGAGTCAAACAAGGTCGTTCAATTTGTCGAGATTATTTTCTCTCTTTTATTGAAATTTGATGGAGATGCAAAGGAAATTAAAATATCGATAACTTAGGTACAGTAGATCATACCATATATTTACCATAGAAATATTTGTTTGATGTTGTGTAGTCAAATGTATTAAATATGACATAACAGTCCTGATAAATGACATAACTTGTAAGAGATTGAATTTGAAATTGTGAGCTGTTTATGCAATTATTAAGCATCTGCTTAGGCCCCATTTTTATAAGAAAATATATTTTAAAATAATAATTTTTTTAAAAAATGTGATTAAAAAATAAGAATTTTTTTTCAATTTACGTATAAAATTATATTATCAGAGAATGTGTGATTAAAAATAAATTTTAAAAAATAAATTTTTGCAAAAATTGGGACATCAAAATTTTAAAAATAAAATAAAATCGAATAAAATAAAAAGGGAAACCACGGAATTTAAATTATAAGCAAATGTATACCTACCGATGGAGAAATAATAAATGTGACATTACTATTAATAGCAGTGGTAACAGCTTTATAATTATTATAAGGTAGACCCGCTCCAATCCCAAGTAATAATGTTTTAAAATAGGGTAATTAGCACAAATAGACCCTACATTTAAAATTTATTGTGAAAAATATCTCTACTTTTATTTTTTGGCATTTATGTACCTACCTTCAAAATTTCTTGTTTTGAATGTCATTTTCATCTATTTTTTTAATTAAATGATGATTTTACCCTCCTATTCAAATAAAACAAAAAAATAAAAATAAATTTCTATCTTACTCATAAACTTTTTAAAAAGTACAAATTAGTCAAAATAAATTAGTAAAATGTTTAATAGCACAAAACATTCATACGTTTGGTATGTAGTGTGCAAAACGTTCATAAGTTTCAAATTGGTGAAACTGATGTTTTTCGTAATGAAACATAGAAATATTGATGAAAAAATGCAAAAAAAAATTTGGAATGTAGAGACTTTTTGCACACTACAAGCCAAACGTATGAACGTTTTGTACTATTAAACCTTGTTAAAATATTTTTAAAAAAATTATTTCTCTTCTCTTCTCCAAATGTGGTCGCTGCCTTAAAGACAAAAAAATTTCGCACAACCACTGCTCAAACCGTCGGATCTCCAAATCTGTTGGCATGAAGGTTGGATGTTGGGTGGTATGTGTACAGAGGAGTGAGGGTTTTTCGATGGTATGAAGGTCCGATGATTTGAGCGGTGATTGGCGGAGTTGTTTTGCTTTTAAGGTGGCAGCCCCATTTGAAGAAGAAGATAAGGGAGAAAGAGTTTTTTGATTATTTTTAATATTTAAATAAGGTTTAATAGCACAAAATGTCCATACGTTTAGTCTGTAGTGTGCAAAACCTCTCTATGTTTACGTTTCAAATTTTTGCATTTTTTCAATTCATTTTTCTACGCTTCATTGCGAAAATGTCATTTTTACCAATTTGAAATGTATTGACATTTTGCACACTACATACCAAACGTATAGATGTTTTGTGCTATTAAGTTTTTTACTAATTTATTTGGACTCATCTGCACTTTTTTAAAAGTTTAGGAGAATTTATTCTCTTTTGTTAATTATTTGAATATGAGGGTAAAATCGTCATTTTATTGGGGAATGGATGAAAATGATCTTCAGTGCAAGAAATGTCGAAGGTAGACGCATAAATGTCAAAAAATGAAAGGTATTAACGTTTTCCATAATAAACTTTAACTGTATGGATATTTTGTGCTAATTACCCTTTAAAATACTATAACATATCTGATAGGTTCAATTAAAAATGAAATTATTTGATCTTTTTAATTATATATTTTATTTAATGATACTTAATATCTCCTAAATTGGTGTGGCAAATCGGTGGTACTAAATAGCATCGCTATTAAATTCTAATCATCGGTGGTACTAAATAGCACTGCTATTAAATGCTAATCATCTTATACCTAGCCCATATTTGATGCTCATTATTTAAAAAAACAAAAAATTGAATAGTATTTTTTGGATAATGTGTGATTAAAAAATATAAAATTATATGCAATTTTTTTTTAATTATGTGAATGTGTGATTGAAAATGATCATGTAGTGGAAAGAGTTTTAAAACAATGGACATCAAGTGACTTAATATTACCTAAATTGGTGTGGTAACATCAGCTATACTAAATTGCATTACTATTAAATTCTAGTCATCTTCTCAACCATTCTACACTATTTTCATTCGTGATAATTGAATTATCAATGAAATTTTAGCATCTATCTCACCTCCATTTTTAATTTTCTTTTAAAAAATCCATTTTCCTTGCACACTTTTTGAAATTAACAGTTTTTATTAGTTTATCAATTATATATTTCATCAACTTTTATTGAAATCTATGAAAAATCCAATTTTAGCTAAATTAAACGGGGTACTTAATTTGTTTCAACTGGCTCACAAAATTAACGAGCATATATTGTCAATTATATTAATAGACATTGTTTAGTTGATAGTTATTTCATAACTAATTTTTCACATAACTACTATGCGATACTTTAGAAACGAAAATGATAAAATGAAGGTAATGGTAATGTCTTTTTAGATTGGGGGGTTGTTTGACATGTATTTTGACAGTCCAAGAATAACTAACCAATAGTGGGTGAATTGCTTTTTAAAATTTTTTAAAAAAAATTAAACTTAAATCAAGAAAACAAAGAATATGTTGATTAATTAATAATCACAAGCGAATAAGAGCAAGTAGATAAATCAAATAACAAATATAAATAAAATAATGATAAGTAAAAGAATAGATTGAAGCAAACGATATAATTGTGGAAGTTCAATCCAAAGAAATGTTCTACATCATTTGTTACGAAGTTCTCCTGCACGAGCAAGACATTTTCACTATATTGATTGATTTGTGGTGCAATCCAACCCTTTACAACGTTTTCGATAACTTATAAATAATGAGCATCGATCCTTATACAATATTGAGTTTGCGGCACCTCAATACGACACATATTATTGAATTTTACAGGATCTCAATATGACCCACAGTGAGCACTAATCCTTATACTATTGAGCTTTTACGGGATCTCAATAAGACCCACAAGTTTAGAGAAATGATTTTACAATAAAATTTATTTCTTAATAAACGATACAATAAATTAAGCACTGAAAGATACTGATACTTCAATGAATAGCAATAAATTATAGTTCGAGTATTAGATGAAATTTTTTGATGAATATGATAATTAAATGTCCGATTCAATCAATCGAAGTTTCTGATTAGAAATTGAGAAAGAAATAAATACAATGTACGTTCAAAATATTCTCAAAATATATATCTTTTTTTAATGAATGATTGTAATAAATTAAGCACCAAGAGAGAAATGATAAATTTTGATTGCTATGATGAGTTTACACATTTGATTCAATAAAATCAAAATTTTTAATATGAAAAAGTAGAAAAAATATATACAATATAAGTTTAGAGATCAACTTAGAAATATATATCTTTTTTTTTTTAGTAATAGAAATAAGTTAAGCTTCTGTCTGGTAGCCATTTTTTTCAAAATACATTTTTCTCTCTCTTCTTTTCAACCACACATTATTCAATAAAATAATATTATACGCAAACCCAAAAATTTTCCTTAATTTTTAACTACACGTTCTTCATTAATCAACTATTCAAAAATACATTTTCTCCCCAAAAATGACTATCAAACAGGGGCTAAGTACAAACATAGAGATGAAAAACTTTGATTATAATGATAACGATGATTAAAGAGTTTGAATCAATTAAAATTTTTTATATGAAGAAAAAAGTGAAATGAACGCAAAGGAAAACTAAAAAAAAATTCCCCAAAACATAAATATCTCACTTTGATGATCTTGAAAGTCATATGAAGAATGGAAAGAGTGAAGATATTTATAGAGTTTAAAACGTTAAAAAAATCTGTAAATTCGAATGACTCGTCCAGTCGAACGCCTTTTGTCCGGATGACTAATATAGTTGTTTGTTCAGTAAAAATCAAATGTTAGAACGATCAAATTTGGACCGTTTCTTCTCTTTAGTTGACCGTCTCTTATTGCAGGTCGACCAACTCCTGTCGACGACCTCTTTCGGTCGGTTAACCATCTAGCAGTTTCGGTATTTTTACGTTTTGACCTCGTTTGATCCGATTAGAAGGTTTTGAAAGGCATCAACTTTTGGAAAAATATTTTTAATTAACTTTTCAAGATAAAAAAATATTTTTCAAGCTCAAATATAATTTTAAAAGTCAATTTTATATTTGATCAAATCATTATTAGAATGAAATTTAATGCACAATTTTTTTTTTTAATGTATAGAAAGATTTGAACTCAAGCATTCAGTACCAATTATCAAAGTGTCGATACCTTTACATTTTTATCTAAGAAATCAAGTCTTTAATCTTGTTCCAAAGTTTGACTCTTAAATTTTTGAATGTGTGACTTTGATCTTGACCTCCTTCATGAGTTCGACTTATGATGATAGTTTTTAATCTTTTGACGACGATCAATCAATTTCACATCTATGCTTTGAAAAGTTATAATCATTTGAATTAAACTTGTTAATAAACAATATTAAATCGTTTGTTATAATAAAAAAATTTAGGTTATAATCAACCATATGTCAACATTTTTTATAAGAATTTAAGCATATTGTGAGAAAAATTTATTAAAAGTGATTGAAAATTTGATAAAAGTTGTAGATTCTATTAAATTTATTATTAAAATTAATTATTAACTCTGACTTCGATTTCAACATTTAACAACTTTTTTAATTGTCACAAACAAGCACTAAAAGGTTTAAATGGATATTATTTTTATTTTAACGCTTTTATGAAATTACGTAATGGTAATTTAACATACAATGCATAAATTGCATGGAAGTTATATTGTAATACGATTGTCAATTACGTAAGTTTCTTCAATTTAATTGACGGTGCGAGATATGGTGGTGAAATTTGAAAGTAAAATTAAAGTTCAGTTATCTAATTCAAATTAAATTGGATATCAGTAATCTAATTGAGGTAAATTAAAGTTTGGTAACCCAATAGAGATTCTGCTAAAAGTTTAATGACTGGATAAATTTGCAGTCCACTTTCTTTTCATCTATGTTCTAACGTGTCAAATTCTAAGTTTTGGCAACCCAATCGGCCAATCCCAGTTAATTTCTTATATGTAAAAATTATGGAATTTTTTCTTCTTTTATGTATTATATTAGTTCAAGTTCAATGCCCCCCCCCCCCCCCCCCCCCCCAAAAAAAAAAAAAAAAGGGTCCAAAAAAATGGTCCTACTCTTACTCCGTCTTTGATCATGACCCATTTTGAAAATAAATCGAATTAAAATTATTTGTACTCTAATACTATGTTATTAAACTTGTAGCGTGGAATTTGTAATTTTGATTCAAATAATAGAGATGTCACTGAACTTTCACTTCAATTCATGTAATAAATGCGTCTCAGTAGACGCGACGGAAGCTGAAAGAAAATACAAATGTCTCCGAGGATTAAAATGAAAGAAGATAATTTTTAGGGACTGCGGAGACAAATTTAGCTCCAGTTTGGTACATATTTTTTTTCTCATTTTTCTACTCATTTTTAATCACATATTCTTCAATAAAATAATATTTTTCATCACATTAATAATTTTTTTTCAACCTTATATTTACCATCCATCACATAAAATTAATATATATATATATTTTTTTTTCCAAAAATGAGTAACAAACAGGATATAATATTGTATAGGTCCCACATTGATGTGATGTAAAAATGTATTTTTGGTAAAAATGGGGAACAAATAGGGGCTTAATGTGAACGCAAAACGTGACCAGTTTGAGAAAGCACGTAATTTTTGGGATGCAGAACCAAATTCAATGTGTATATGCGACTCTATTTCCCTTTCTCAACAATAAAGTAAAACATTTAACGCTTTTGTCATTCTCAGTAGTAATGAAGTTTGTTCCCCAACTACCGCATTAATTTTATTTATATTTCACAAGATATATGATATATCCTTGTTATGTATATCTCCTAAGAATAAGAGTTACATTATTTAGCCTTAACTTTAATCTAGATCATATTAATGTGACATTAAATTATATGTGAGTTTCATTTTCATTTAGCGTCACCTAAATTGATTTGCAATCCCAGTAAAGTTACATAGTATTACTCTAAGAATAATGATATCAAGAATCAGTCGTGTTCAACATCAATTTAGATGATATCATAAATCCTAATAAATGGGTCATAAATTTTTATATTTAATCGAAATTATAAGTTAACAACATAAGTGTTAGCATCTAGATCGGCGTTAAACACCAATGATGTTGAATAGAATTACTCATTTCCTAAGCGGCTTGATTAAAAATTTATCCCGAGCAATTCAATTCATTTGAAGTTTAAATGAGCCATCAAATTTCAAAATTAATGTTTTCAAAAGAGGCAATATTATTCATCAACGATCTATGTGGTAGTGAGTTTATTGTCATATTATCTGATTAAAAAAATTGCATTTCAACTTCATGGACACTGTGACGGTAATTCTATTGTCATATAAATCGTTGATCATCACATGCGGAAGGATAGCATTATTTCTTAAAAATAAATGAATAATAATAATAATAATAATAACAACAAATTGAGTGAAGGAAGCATAAGATACAGTGAAAGGGAAAGGGGAAGGGGAAAAAAATCTAGCCTCGCTTACAACTGTTGGGTAAGAGTTCGAATTCTGAAATATAGGTGAAACTCTTGGTAAATGGGAGTTAAAGGGCAACATTCTACCATGCACCCTTGGAGGCATAACCTGCGATTTATCCTTCCAACAAAACTCAGGACAAGACAGATAGGAACGTCAATAATGAAACGTAATAAAAAAAAATGCAAATTCTATGTCAATTACACAACGTTTTGCCACATTAAATGTAAGTCTATACATACAATTTTTTTGTCATGTCAGAAAGTCATGCAGTAAAATTTGTCAGCCTCAGTGCCAAATTAATGGTTATGGACATGAGCGATGTTAGACGTCCAGGGCAACGTCTAGAATAATTATATGGAAATTGCAGTTGAATAGCATTCATAAGAGGTTGGCGAGGTGACTTGGGGTGTTGAGTTGGTCATTTGCATGTGAAGATAATAAATGAGATAAAGGGGGAAGATTTATTAAGGATGTCCCACATGAAACAAGCCAGCAAGGTTTTAGAAGAGATCACGAGAATCTGTGTCCAAATCTTCAGCCTTCTTCTGAGATGTTTCTAGGTGGCAATGGGCCCGAGTCGACTTGAGCTCATTTCCCTAGTTTCTGAGATGGTCTTCTGCATTTCTCTGAGGATAGTAATGGGTTTGGGCTCATTTCACCACGAGCTCTGAACCGAGCAAGGCTCGGCCCGTAGAGCACTTGGGCTTTGTGAGCCGATTCGTAGGGTGTGCCCGCACCATTTGCCAATCCTATATTTATTTTAGGGTAATTTTCATAAGTAAGAGTATAATTTTGGTCCATTTCAATAATAAGAAAATAAGTTTCAACTTTCAAAAATCAGATTTTTATTATTTATTATTTATAATTTAATTAATTAAATATATTAAGGTCACAGATCTATATAATTTTATCACAGATTCACAATTTAACTAGTCACATATTATTTTCGATCACAAATTAGAATTTTCAAATGTCAAAAATTATTTTACGTCACAATTCAAAAAATTTATATGTCACAATTTGTTCATCGATCACAGATTCACAATTTAATTAATTACATATTATTTTCGATCACAAATCAAATTTTTAAATGTCAGATTTTTTTACGGTCACAATACAAAAATTTTAAAGGTCACAATTTTTTCCTTGGTCACGATGAAAAATTTATAAGTCACAAATCATTTTCGAGGTCACGAATCGAACTTTCAATAGGTCACAAATGAATTCTGAAGTCACAATTCAAAAATTTTACGGGTCACAATTTGTTTCATTGGTCACATATCAAAATTTTACTCGTCGCAATTTATTTATAGGTCACAACAAATCACGGATTAATTTTTAGTCACAACTTATCAAATTTTTGGTCACAATTAAAAGTCACGGTCACAATATTCAGGTCACATCCAATTTCGAGTCATAAGTGGAAGTCACAATCACATTTTTCCTCACAATCAACGTCACAACAGTTAGCACCATCTCCTCTACCACCACCGCAGCCACCAAAACCCACTCCGCCACCAGATCTAGCAAAAATCTCGCCACATCAACCACCCACAATCATCGCGCCACCGTCGCCGCCACACATCACCACCACCGTCACGACCACCACCATCGACCACCACCGCCGCTATCACCAATTTTTCCAGTGAGTCGCGCCACCACCACAAAAATCATCACTGCCAACACAGCCTCCACTCCGCCACCAGATCTAGCAAAAATCTCACCACATAAACCACCCACAATCATCGCGCCACCGTCATGGCCACACGTCACCACCACCGTCGACCACCGCCGTCGCTATCACCAATTTTTCTAGTGAGTCGCGCCACCACCACAAAAATCATCACTGCCAACATAGCCTCCACTACGCCACCAGATCTAGCAAAAATCTCGTCACATCAACTACCCACAATCATCGCGCCACCGTCGCCGCCACACGTCACCACCATTGTCACGACCACCACCGTCGACCACCACCGCCGCTATCACCAATTTTTCTAGTGAGTCGCGCCACAACCACAAAAATCATTACTGCCAACATAGCCTCCACTCCGCCACCAGATCTAGCAAAAATCTCGCCACATCAACCACCCACAATCATCGCGCCACCGTTGCCGCCACACATCACCACCACTGTCACGACCACCATCGTCGACCACCACCACCAATGAATAAAAATCTCTAAACCAATGCAGTTGCACCCCACCTACACTCGTCACGCCACCACCACAAAAATCATCACTGCCAACACAGCCTTCAGAGCACCACTATGACTGATGCGAACTCAGATCGTGCTGCGGTTAAAGCGTTTAGATCGTCGGGCGATGCCTTGTGGTGGGCGTGATGGCGGCGAAGCGACTGTGGGCTTCTGACGGAGAGAGGAAGAGGCAGTCAAGGTTTAGAGAGAGACAAAGAGAGGTGAGATTAGAGAGAGAGGGAAGTGAGTAGAAATAAATTAGGGTTGGATTGGGTAGAATTAATTAATTAATAAAAAAAAATCTGATTTTTGTATAGTTAAACCTTCCACCTTATTTTAGAATGATCAATTTTTAAACTAAGGTTTTGTGTAATATCCACTTTATTTTATGAGAAGAATTCAAAAGTAAAGCATTAACGATGCACACTTCAATTTCCATGTTTCAAGTTGTCCAAATGCAAAAATTAGGTTTTTATATTTTGCCCAAATGCAAAAATAAACAATTAAATATTTAACTGTAATATAATATAATTCACCCACCCCACACCAAACTACTTCCACTGCTCCGGCGACTATTCCGGTGACAGCGACTACTCCGACGACTGTTTTCCAGCCGCGCTTAATTTTGACGACCGTTCGCCATCGCTTAATTACGGTAACTGCTCCGATTTCAAGGTCATAGATATCTTATTAAGTAGTTAAAAATTTAATTTTTGGTATCAACTTAAAAATTAATTAGTCACATATTATTTTGAGATCACAAATGAAAAAATTTATAGGTCACAGATTTTTAATTGGTCACAGGTTAAGAAAATTTGTTAGTCATATATTTCCAAATTTGTTGGTCAATTATTATATTTTGAGTCACAGATTGACAAATTTTAAGGCACAGTTAAATAGTTAGTCACAGACACCTATGTAGTTGGTTACATACACCAAAACCCCTGTCCCCCAATCCCACTACACCACCAATACTTGGTCACAGATCAATATAGTTAGTCACATGTACCCAAACACCCGTCCCCCCAATCCCAAAACACCACCAATACTTGGTCACAAATCGATCAAATAGTTGGTCACAAAAACTCTTCGTCCTATCCGCCCGACGTCGCCGCCACCTCCATCGCCCCGACCACCGACCAACTATAACACCATCGACAACCAACCACCAACAACAGCCACACACAGAGATCCGCCCGCTACAGCCACACCACAACTGAGAAACCACCGCAAAATCACAACAAAAATCGAAGACCCACAACACCTCCACCGCCCACATCACCACATCGAAGACCCACAGTCTGTTCGTTCTTTGCTGGACAAAGACCTCCACCGCATACACCATCGCATCGAAGACCCACAACACCTTCACCACTCGCCACAGCCACACAGCGTTGCAACGCTATACACCCTCAGCAGCGCGACGCTGCTGATCGCAGTAGGGGGAGGAAAGGGGATGGAGGAGTAGGGAAGGGGCGACGGGCGGTGGTGGTGGGAGGAGAGAAATGGAGTGCGAGAATGAGAAGAGAGGGAGATGAAGAGATGGAGGGCAAGAATGAGAAAATGAATTTATTAGAGTTAGTCATACCTGATTTGTAATTAATTAAATTTGGTACCTCATTTTTGAAAAGAAATATTTAGATAGCTGGTTTTATGTAATTTCCACTTATTTTATATTTCTTTCTATCTGAGAAATTGAAAAGTTCATGGGTCCGCCTAACTCAATTCACTACGGACACGTTTGATCTTTTTGTCTAATAGTCGAATTGATTCAACTTGATCCATTACCATCCTTATTGTCTCCTTCAATGGATTGTCATCACATATGATTGGAGTGATTTGGATCAACTCTCTTTCATATAAATATTCGGATTTAATTCAACTTCTCGTTTTTAAACTTTGGATCCCATCTCGACATCACTACTCTATCTATAATAGAGACTTGTTACTTGTACATCAAAAGTTGTACATAAAGGTATTCACCCTTTCACATGGGGGACCCACTCGATTATTTTATTCGGGTGGGCCCCCCACTCATGTGAGAGGGTGGATATCCTTATGTACAACTTTTAATGTACAAGTAATATTTTTCATCTATAATAACTATCAACTAAAGCCTAAATTCTCGCTAGCTATAAATATTATTATTTAATTAGAGTATGAGTTAATTCTTGTCTCTAGCTTTACATTCTCGACTAGTTATCGATAATACTATTTCAATATTTTTAAGTAACATGTTGACACTAAGTCCCTTGTTTGACTCCCTTTAAAATTAAAGAACTTATTAATTATACTCGTTTTCAATCACATATTCACACAATAAAATAATTTGCATCTAAATTCAAATTTTTTTTCCTAATTTTTAAGCAAGCATTCTTCAAAAAATCACTATTCAAAATATTATTTATACAAAATAATGACTATCAAACAAGGGCTTAATATCTTTTCTCCAATGTTGTCAAGAAGGAACGTTGTGAAATTGTAACGGTGCATTCGGAATTTGAATGAGCTTTTATTTAGTGCTATTTGCATCAATTCAGCTTAGAGAGTGAATTGAGCTATGACTTGCTCCTATAAACAATTTAATTTTTAAATACAAATAAATGAGTAATGTATAACCGAATAAAATTTATAGTTTTATCAAAATGTGTAATTGAATAATAAGTTCGATCATTTATAAGTAATTAATTTTGCCAAAGTGAGGCTAAAACTTAAATGATGATTTATTGAACTGTTATCCGATGGGCTCCAAATGATCTCGAAAACTTTCGAAGAGCAAGCACATTAATTCTCATAAAATATGGGAAAATTTTCATAAGCAAGAGTATAATTTTGGCCCATTTTAATAATAAGAAAATACGTTTTAACTTTCAAAAATCAGATTTTTATTAATTAAATATATATTTAATTAATTAAATATATTAAGATCACAGATCTATATAATTTGATCACAGATTCACAATTTAGTTAGTCACATATTATTTTCGGTCACAAATCAAAATTTTTAAATGTCTAAAATTATTTTACGTCATAATTTAAAAAATTTATAGGTCACAATTTGTTCATCGGTCACAAATTCACAATTTAATTAGTCACAGATTATTTTCGAGGTAACAAATCAAAATTTTAATAAATCACAATTTATTTTCAATATCACAAATCAAAGATTTATTAGGTCACAACTTATTTTCGAGGTCACAAATCGAAATTTTAATAAATCACAATTTATTTTCAAGGTCACAAATCAAAATTTTAATAGGTCACAAATTGCTCATCGATCACAAATTATCCAAATCAATGGTCACAGATTTGTTATTGGTCACATATTAGCCAATTTAGTGGTCACAGTTAACCAAATAATATGTGACCACCGCTCGACAACCGTTGCCGCCCCGCCACCACCCCACAAGTTGGATCTGGAAATCACTACCACCTCACAAAGTGGGATCTGAAAATCACCACACAAAAATCATAAAACTACCCTCACTGCCGCCGCTCACAAACGCCACCCCTTTACTAGCCGGATCTGGAAATCGCCACCACCACCACCTCTCAACCACCGATCCACGAATCCAACAATACCCAACCACCAACCACACTGCCAACCACATTGAAATGAAACCACACTGCACTATCGTCACCAAAAATTTTCACACCAAAGATACAACATCGTTCACTTCCACTTCCACTAGCACTATCATACCACAATCATTGCACCACCACCTGTGCAAATCCGCTCACCACACCACTACGCAGATTTGCAACCTAACACTGCCCACACAACAACGCGCAACACATTCACCACCTCAACCCCCCACCACATGCATCAAACGATTCAATACAATCATCGAAGTTGGTCAGGGAGGCGAATCCGAGTGGATAGAAGAGGGTGAAAGATATGACACCCAAATTTGAACTCGACCGCTCAAGGCTCAATCTATCTTCCAATGGGAAACCCGTTGATGGAAAGCCTCCTGGTAATAAAGACAGGGAGAGAAGGCAAAGCACTTCTGCATAGTGATGCTCGGAGACGGTCGTCACTGTGACTCTGTGGACTCCGGCGATGGTGGCTGCTCGTGTGAGGGAGAGAGATAGAGATAGAGATAGAGAGAGAAAGAAGGGATAAAATGGGAAAAGGGATGAATATTAGGGTTCTGGTGTAAATAATTAATTGAATTATATAATATTATTGTTTAATAGAAAATATTTGATTTTTGAACTATGGAACTTCCCACCTGATTTTAGAATGTTGAATTTTTAAGGTAAGGAATTGTGTAATTTCCACTAAAATATGGGCTTAATGAATAGCCCATTAACATAGATCAATCTCATCCAGAAATTAATAAAGTGGAAATTACACCATACCCTAGTTTAAGTATTCAACATTCTAAAATCAGACCCTAGGTTTCACAATTTAAAAATCAGAAGTTTTATTTTAATTAATATTTTTATAAAATAAATATTTATACTCCAAACCCTAATTTTTAATTCTCATTCTCCTCTCTCTCCCAACATAACCCACAACCGTCTCTCTCCGCCGGTAGCAACCCGTCGGCGTGAATCGCCGGCCAGAAGAAGCACGCCGTCGTTGCTATAGAGAAATAAATCGTCGGAGCGAAGAAGCACAACAGAGCGCTGCTGCAGCGCGCGGATCGGTGGTTTTTTTTTTTGCAAGTGGTTGTTACATATGGTTCTGGCGGTGGTACAGTGCTTTGGTGTGGATCTGGCGATGGTGCAGTGCTTTGGCATAGATCTGGCGGTGATGTGCGATGGTGATACATATGGTTGATGGCGATTGCGGTACGGTGGTGGGTTTGGGGTGACGGGATGGTGGTGTTAGTACGGTGGATCTAGGTAGGACGGCGGTGGTTGTGATAGTAGCGGCGGTGCTTATGTTGGCAGTGGAAAATCTTGGTTGCTGAGGTCGTGGGCTGCATCGCTGTTGGCGGTGGTGTAGAGCTTTTTAGTGGTATGATGAGACGTGCGTGCTGTTGGTGTTATAGTGGTGGCAGTGGCCACGCCACTGGTGGTGGTTGGCGCCAGTTGCTGGCAGTGTGCGGTGCTTTGGGGTGGTGGGATGGGGTAGAGGTGTTTGTGACGATTTTATTGGTTGATTGAAAATTGTGACCAATAAATTGATTAATTTGTGACCAATGTGGTGGTGATTTTGGCGGTAAAGGTAGTTGTAGTGGTGGTTTAGGCGGTGATGAGGTGGTGGTCACAATTTATTTGGTTGATTGTGATAATTTAATTGGTTAATCTGTGATCAGTAAACAATATGTGACCAATGAAAAATATGAACTATGACTAAGAAATAGCTTGTGACCTAAAATTTTGTTAATTTGTGATCGATTATAAGTTGTGACTTATAATGTTCGTGATTTGTGACCGATAAAGAAATTGTGACTTATAAACTTTTCACCTGTGACCAAGAAAAAATTTGTGACATTTAAAATTTTTGATTTGTGACCGAAAAATAATATGTGACTAATTAAATTGTGAATCTGTGATCAATAAACAAATTGTGACCTATAAAATTTTTGAATTGTGGCCGTAAAATAATTTTTGACATTTAAAAATTTTGATTTGTGACCGAAAATAATATGTGACTAATTAAATTGTGAATATGTGATCAAATTATATAAATCTGTGACCTTAATATATTTAATTAATTAATTTATACATAAAAATTAATAAAAATCTAATTTTTGAAAGTTGAAACATAGTTTCTTATTATTGAAATGAGTCATACTTATACTCTTATTTATAAAAATTTTCCAATAATAAATTCATATATTAGCATTTTTTTATACCCATTATTGTCAAAATACATTTTTATTTCTCTTCTCTTCTCCTCTCCTCTCCTCTCCGATTGTAGATTTATATTTCTCTCTTCATTGATATCTAGATTTGAAATTTTTGGATCTACAAGACGTTACACGCAAATTGGACGGTGGTGCCATGAAATAGTCGTCGTTAATTTTAACGATTGTGCAACATGTAATCATAACTTATAAATTTATTTATCAACAAATGACGTGACAATATTTGGATATCTTACCAATCAAATTTAAAAAAAAATCTCCACCCTCTCATTTTTGTGCCATTGACCCACATTATATACTATAAGCATAATAATTTAAGTGAGGAAGATATTTTGACGATTTTAATTCAATTTAGAAACCGAGGCCCACCCCCTCTATGTGAGAGGGGCTCATCGATGGTGGTGGCTGTACATGGCTAATAAGTCTGTCACAATACAAAAAAAAATTCATACATTAGCCAATGTATTATGTATATAATTTTCTTGTGTTGATGATGTAACGTTGAAATCAAGCTGGTGACTGTTCGTGGTGCATGTGGGTGACATTAACATTGATGGTGGTGGTTTTCATGAGTTAAAAAATTATAATACAAAAAATAATATTAATAATAATAAAATTAGATATGTTTTGCAAGGTATTTATAAAAAGTGATAAATGAGTGGAGTAGAAGTATATAGTACGTTTAATCATACGAAATGTATAAATAAAAAATGATCCAATCAAAATTATTTTTTACTAAGGTGTTTATAAACACTTATCCAAACACTAGTTTGTGCCTCGTGCAATGCACGAGTTCTGTAGTTATTGTATTTTTATTAGCGTAGAAAATAAGGTGCTATTGATTTTAGTTGAGAGTGTAAGATCAACAGTAAAGATTAAAGATTATTTTTTATTTTGATAGAAGTATATTGTTGTATATGAATAGTAATAATTATTTAAAAATGTGTATTGATATTTACCATTTATCATCAAACATTTGCTTCAATACACTACTTCCACTAAATCATGTAATCTAGAATGGAAGAAACACATGTTAAATTTTGCAAAAAAGAAATACACGTTCTTACACTAAATCTTAAACTCAAATACATGAAGAAAAAAATGGAATTTTCAACAATTTCGACAGAAAGTAACAGAAATGTGAGACGAACAAACAATTCTCAGCAGAAGGTAAGTCACAAAGAGTAAATGTTCATCGCTCGCTTTGGTAAAATACATAGGGGAAGAAATGAAGAGATTTTCGTGAGCAAAGTAAAAGAATATAGAGTGGTAATGAGACCAAAAGTTGGGTATGGTGGTACAGTATTGACTCTATGGATGGTTGCGTGAGAAATGGTAAAGGTAGAATGGAGTTAGGCGTGATGACAATTGCGTGTAAAAATGAAGAAAGAAGAAAAGTCTTGGAAGTGACATCTCGCACAGTGCCTCACAGCACAGTGCGAGACAGCATAATGTGTCACAGCACAGTGCGAAAGGTGTCTCGTACTCTGTGAGACATGTGCTTTAAAAAAAAGTTATTTAAAAAAAAAAATTAGGCACGAAATCCTATGAACAATGATAAAACCAAACCCACTCTTTTATTTTATAGTGATCATCACTATATAAACCAAACCCACTCTTTTATTTTATAGTGATATTTACTATAAAATATCACTATAAAATAAAAGAGTGGGTTTAGTAGGTTTGACAATAATTTTGATACGCAAAAAAAAAAAGAAAAAAAAATATTACGACGTGAAACGTTTGAGAGTGATACTCTCAAAATTCACACTCTCTCTAGAGTTTTAATTTTTTTTTCACTTTACTTAATTTTTTTAAAATCTTCTTAATTTAGTTTTCGGTGTTTTTATAATAGAATATTTAGGAAATATTTGATTTTTTTTTTTGTCAAATTTTATATTTATTATATATTAGATATTTTTATTAGCGTGAAGATTTTAAATTTTTAAAAATCATCTTAATTTAGTTTTTGGTGTTATTATAATTGAATATTTAGGAAATATTTGATATTTTTTTGTCGAATTGTATATTTATTATATATTAGATATTTTTAGGATTAGGATATGATATATATAGTAGGTTTAATAGTAATTCTGACACGCAAAAAAAAAAAAAAAATTAGCTTGAAGATCTTCTTAATTTATTTTTCAGTGTTTTTATAATTGAATATTTAGGAAATATTTGATATTTTTTTTTGTCGAATTGTATATTTATTATATATTAGATATTTTTATTAGCGTGAAGATTTTAAATTTTTTAAAATCATCTTAATTTAGTTTTCGGTGTTGTTATAATTGAATATTTAGGAAATATTTGATATTTTTTTTGCCTAATTGACAGTAATCCTGACACGAAAAAAAAATAAAATAAAAAAAAAAAATTACGACGTGAAACGTCTTGAGAGTGTCACTCTCTTTAGAGTTTTAATTTTTTTTTTCACTTTACTTAAGAAATATATATATATATATATTAGTATGAATATTTTAATTTTTTAAAAATTTTATTCATTTAGTTTTCGGTGTTTTTATAATTGAATATTTAGGGAATATTTGATATTTTTTTTGCCGAATTGTATATTTATTATATATTAGATATTTTTATTAGAGTGGAGATTTTAAATTTATTAAAATCATCTTAATCTAGTTTTTTGTGCCAAATAGAGGTTCTCAAATTGGGATCATGAGCGCGATACTCGTAGCCAAAGTTATGGTCGAAATACTAAAAAAGGACCAAACTTGCACAAAAGATGACTTTAGGGACCGAAATGTACAAGTGTCAAACGTTTAAGGACTTAGTGTTGTAATTTTTTAAGGATGCAATTGATAGAAAAGTCAAATTTTGAGGAGTAAAACGTACAACATGAAAGTTTAAGGATTGGACGCGCAATTATCTCCAAAACTTACGAAATATGAAAAGATAATAATTAAAAAAATAAAATTAAGAAAAAAAATAAAATTTAGAACTCTCCATATTTGAGAGTGTTACTCTCAGAGTAACTTTTAAATTTTTTTTCACTTTACTTTTAGCCCTTGTTTGAGCTCCTATCTTTATCAAATTTTTCCCTTTTTAGTATAAGGGTCCCACGTCTGCAGCATAATCTGTGAAAGTCAAAAATAATGGAAATTGTTTGTTATTTTTATGATATGTTTGTGCCAATTTTGCCCTTATATACCAATCCAAATTTATGAGAAAGATTGAAGGATAAATAAGTAAATTTACAAATTCGGTATAAGGGCAAACATGGTATACTGTTGAAAAGTTTCAAACCTGCCAGTAACAACTGGAATTTTTAGAAATTGTGTCAGAAAATTCAGTAACTTTTCACCTCTCATTAATGCGTTCACTGTTGAAAAAAGGAAATGGAAGAGAGAGAAAAATGGGAAAAAGAGGAGTTCAAACAGGGTTTAAATTTTCTTTTTTTTACACATTTCTTCACGCTTCCACACAAAAAATAACGTTGTATTGATTGACGATACAAATTGTTGATACGTGATAAAAAAAAAATTCACTCTTTTATATAGTTAGGATAAGATAGAATAGAATAAGCTAACCCACGATATGACACTTGATGGGGCTATTGTTGATGATGAGAGGGTGGCAATGATTGTGATAGCCATGGTGACATGATGATGTAATTACTTTAAGTCATAATTTTAAAGAAGTTACCCACTGCAATAATAATAGCATACATTGTGAGTGTGTTTGATAGAGATTATTTGAGAAAAATGAATTTTAAAATAGTGATATGATAGAAAATGTGTGATCGAAAAAGAAGGAAAAATTATTGATGTGATGGAAAATATTATTTTATTGAAGAATATATGGTTGAAAATGAGTAGAAGAATGAGAATAAAAATAAAAATGTGAGTCAAACGAGGCCAATGTTACTAAATAAATTAGATATACGGTAACATGATTTAAGTGTAAATTAACATAGATGGTAAGTTACAATTTTTAGAAGTTATTAAACCTTTGTTTCAGCCTCATATTTATGTTAAAATTAATTTTGTAATTGCGATTTTTTGAAAAATGTATGATTAAAAAATAAAGAAAAGTTTTCGATTTACGTGTAAATATTTTTTTATTAAAATGTTTAGTTGAAAATGAGTATAAAAATATGAATTATTAGATAATGATGATCAAACATGGGCTAAATGTATGGTTGAATGGAAATAATTACACGGTAAAAAATTGTAGAAGTACATTTAACCATTGTTTGAGCCCCATTTTAGAGAAAGAATATATTTTGAAATAGTATATTGATATAAAATGTGTGGTTAAAAATTAATTTTTTTTTTGAATTTAGGCATAATATTATTTTATTGAAAAATATGTGATTAAAAATGAATTTTTAATAAAATGGAGATCAAACAAGGTCTTAATTTACTTATTTTTGTAATTGTTCTCATTGTGAAATAAGCCCCCTCGATTCTAGTCAAAGCTGGGTTTACTGTTTAAGCCCCAAGCTTTAATGAGTTTGTTTCATGGACTCGCCCAGTTTAATGAAAAAGCCCGACCCAACATCGAAAGGCTTATATTTTTTTTTAGTGAAAATTACACAAACTTACTTTTCAAGATCCAATTTAAAAAATAAAATAAAATGTTTGATTATAAAAAAATTAGATATTTCGTTTTTAAATATTAAACATTTAATATTAAATTTTCATCCAAACCCTAATACATTTTCCCACAACCCTTTCTCTTTCTACATATCGTCTCTCCTGCTCCACCCGTTTCCTGGCGAAGATGGAGCTACGCTGGTGACTGTTCTCTCTACCTCTCGTCTCTCTGAGATCGTTCAAGCTCCGATGACCGAAGATGAAGGAGCTGCGCCGACGACCCATTCTCTTATCTTTTTCTCTTTTCTATGCTTTGTCATCGTCCATGCTCTGCAGATCCACCTTTTCTCCGGCAAGTGCGTGGTTGGCGGTGCTGCATCGGATCTGACTTTTTTGCTGCATGTGTGGCTACGAGAAACATGCTAGGCGCAATGAGCGCGACCCTGCTGCTGCTTCGAGTATCTGCGTCGTCTAGACTTTTTTAGGAATTTTTGATTTTTGATTCAATCCATGTGCGGTGGTCGACAGTGATGGTGCCGACGACGCTAGGCGCAACGAGCATGATGCTGCTGCTAATCGATTTGCGACGCCGCCTCAACTTTTTGGAAATTTTTTATTTTTGATTCAATCCACATGCGGTGGTGCGGTGTTCGACAGTAGTGGTGGTGACGTTGTTGGTGTTGGTGATGCGGTGGTGTACCGACGACGGGACGACAGTGGTATTAATGTCGTGCAGTGTTGTAGTCGTGACGGTTTTGATAGGATGGCATAGTGGTGAGTTTTGCTGGCGACGGTTGTTGCCGATTGTGAATTTTTTGTTTGTGACTTACTGGCGATTTTCAGATGTGATGTATTGGTGATGGCGGCGATAGTGGGTCTGGCAACAGTTTTTATGTAGTGGTGTAGGTGGTGGTCGACGGTGGCGGTATTGGTGCTGATCGTGGTGGTGGCAAGGAATTTTTTGGTTGGTCGTGGTAGTGTAGTGTGGTGGAAACGGTGGTCTCAAGTGTTGGTGGTGGTTACAGATTATTTGGTTAACTGTGACCATTAAATTAATCAATTTGTGATCAATAAACAATATGTGACCAATGATAAATATAATTTGTGACTAAAAAATAATGTGACCTAATTTTTGTTGATTTGTGATCAATAATATGATAATTTGTAACTATATAATAAGTTTTGATTTATAATAATTGTGATTTGTGACCGATGATAATAATTTGTGACTTATGAAGTTTTTGAATCGTGACCGTAAAATAATTTGTAATCTCAAAAATAATTTGTAACTTATAAATTTTTTGATTTGTGATTAATTAATTTGATAATATGTGATCAATAAATGAATTTGTGACCAAATTGCATAAATCTGTGACATTTATATATTTAATTAATAAAATATATAATTAATTAATAAATAAATTTTAATAAAAATATGATTTTTTTATTTTAAATTTAAGGTCCCGTTTAATCCACATTTTCATTGTTTTACTCATTTTCAACCACACATTTTTCAATAAAATAATATTTTTCATCACATCAATAACTTTTCCTTCTTTTTCAACGACACATTTCCCATCATATCACTCTTTCAAAATTCATTCTTCGTCAATCATTTCCATCAAATACACTCTAAAACTTGTTGGCAGGCTTATTATTGAAATAGTCATACTTATTTTCTTGAATATGAATTTTTCTTTTTCGGCCTGGATTCATTCAAATTTCGCCATCTTCCCATCTCAAAAACATTTTCATTCATTTAGGGTTTAACAATAATAATCAAAATTCCAAATGGCTGCAATCAGAGCCACAACCAGCATGTTCCTTGCAAGATCAATTTTCCGCCCCACATTCTCTTCACAAATCACTGTACGTTTCTTCCGTACGGCGTTGCCGGCGACGTGCTGCGGCGGAGTCTACTGGCGAGCTCATAGCAATTACGGTGACGTACGTTGCGTCTCCAGTAATTCAGGCGGCGAGGAGAAGAAGACGCCGGCTCGGCTTGCTGAGGTCCAGCGGCTTCTGTATGAAGCCGAGGAGCGGTTTAAAGCTGCCGGTGCTGGTGCTGACCCCGTGCCCCGAATCACTCTCGGTATACTTTGATATATTCGGTTTTATTCATAAATTTATGTCGACGTTATCTATTTGTCATGACAATGAACGTTTAGTATTTTAGGGATTTCAAGTGCAGATGCTAGCGGCTAGCCATATATGTCTGAATTGTTACTTAACAAGGTGGGCTGAACTGAAATATTGATTCTGGTGATACTGTGATAGGGCATAATTGTTATATGACCTGCTAATTTGTCATAACAGGATAATTAATTATGTTACAAGAAAACTTATTAGAGGCTTGAGAATTCCAAGAAAGTAGAGTTGATTCCCATTTTTTACTTGCCTTATTCCCAACTTTTGAAGCACACTTATGGTGTAAACTTAATCACGATGGAAAGATTTCCTTTGCAACGATTGAATAGCTTTTATATAGATAATTAATGGTTTCATGTTTTTTTATTTCCTCATTACTTTACACCCGAATTTTGCATATCTTTCGTGCAACCCCCATCATCTTGTATACAAGGAAAATATGGGAGTTATTGGTGGTTATGACATGTTGGAGGATTACTCACGCCAGATAAACACAAGAAGGGGTGTTAAACTGCCTTGCTCATTAAAGAGAGAGAGGGTGTGAGGCCATATGATCATATGTTATTTTTTTGGTTTTCATTTTAATAATGCCGCTATCCCTAAATCCTTGATGTTCTACGTCTGATATTGGATAGGAATGACTAGGCAAAGAAGAGTTTTTCTTCCATTTGGTTTAGATGTCAAATCAAAACTTGGTCAATTTTCAAATTTTATTTTCCACATGCAGATCATGTTACTGTAAGCTATGCAAGGAGTGGTGGGCCTGGAGGTCAAAATGTCAACAAAGGTCTGCGATGCTTCATTTTGTACGTATCTTCTACATATTGAAGACTTTAACTGGATAGTTTTTTAATCTGCAGTAAACACCAAGGTTGATATGCGATTCAATGTAAAAAATGCGTACTGGTTAAGCAACAGGGTGAGAGATAGGATTATGCAAATGGTGAGTTACCATCTTCTACTGTTAATGTTCACAATATTGTACACTTTGCAGAGGGCAGAGGACTATGTTTTATCTACCTTGTTTGTTTGCCTGGGATTGGGTTTTGTAGGATATATCATGGATCATACTCTTGCTTCCACATTTGCTATCGCTTAGTACCCTGGGCATTAAAATTTGTTGAGTATTTCTGTGTCCCTTCTTCTCGATATGGGATCACATGAATTGGTAAAGTAAAGGATTAATATATTTTTGAAGTTAAACTGTAAGGCTGGGCGAGGAATGACATCCAAATCAGTAATCTGATTGCTTAAAACTGGATTCGAGTGTTTGGATATTTGGGGTATAGAAACCTGATTATTTAAATGTCAAAATACAGGGTTTAAAATTGAGATTCACAGTCCCAGTTTCATACTGGTGTTTTTATTCTTCTACTTTGAAGTTCACAAAGAACAAAAAAATAGCCCTCACCACACTTACTAATTCTTCTGTGCACATTTTCTCTTCTACTAAAATTTGCCAAAAGCCTTCAACTCAAGGCTGAACTTATGGGTGGCACTTCAACCTGCAGGTCATAGTACTGATAGTAGACAGTTTTCATGGTGTAGAGAAGGGTAATCTTGTTAGGAGTCTATTTCTGTGAACTCATAACCTATGTAGCATGAACACTTCAAGTCTTCAACTAGGATAATGTATCCATGTCGGACGTGTGTCGCATATCGACAATTCTCGGACACTCTACCATTATCATTTTTCCTTTTTTCTTTTTAAATTAAAAATATTATATATTTTTAACTCAAAATTATTAGTAAATAACAAATAGGTGCGCATACTTGAAAGATTTCCAGAAAAAAAAAATGATAACAAGTATAAAACTAAAATTAGTATATAAATTAAGAATTTTAAGAATTTAATCAGCAGCCATGTGTCAGTATTTTTTTTGAAAAATCACGTGTAAGCATATGCAACACGGTATTGTGTTGGACACAAAATGAGTTGTTGTTTAATTTTTATTATTTTATTTGTACAGCTGAGAACCGATGGATATCTTTTCAAAATTGATATGTAGGATACAAAATGAGTTGTTGTTTAATTTTTATTATTTGATTTGTACAGCTGAGAACCAATGAATATCTTTTCAAAACTGATAACTTCCACACTATCTACAGGAGAAGAATCGAATCAATAAAGACGGAGAGCTTGTGATTTCTTCAACGAAGACTAGAACTCAAAAGTTAACATTTACCAACTATGTTATGTTTTCTCTTTCACTATTGTTGCCAGAGCAGTTGCTCACATTCATCATTTGTAATTAGGGGTAACGTTGAAGATGCTTTGGCAAAATTACAGGTACTAAATTACCAAAAAAAGAAATTACAGGTACATGTACAAAATTTAGTATGTTGCATGCCATGTTTTGGGTGCTGCAAAAAATGTCAGCTCTACCATCTGGCAAAAATTGTAAAAATTATCATCAGGTGTTTAAATGATAGTTCTGGGGAAGAAAATTAGCTCCATGTGAATAATTGATTGTTCTTGAATGAATGAGACAGGCAATCATTGAAGCTGCTTCATATGTCCCACCACCTCCTTCAGAAGCGACAGTGAAAAAGATCGCTAAATTGTAAGTTGTCGTCTGATCAAATTTGTTTTACCTTGTCCCCACTCCCACCCTCACCCCTTGTTAGTGTGTGGGCACCAGGATCTCTTCCTTTGATATCTTGATTAAAGTTTCTATCCATTATCTTGAAATTTATGGATGCAAGTGATTGATGTGGATTGACTTGCTCTTTCTCTCATTCAAAAGGTCTGCCATTGGGGAGCAGAAACGTTTGGACAAGAAGAAAGCCCAATCTCAGAAGAAATCACTAAGAAGAAGCCGGGACAGTTGGGATTGAACTGTTGGGAGCAGAAAGCACAGTTTGTCAATATTTATGTATGGATAAGATTTAGGGCCGTTTGGCAGGGCTTTCGAAAAGCCTAAAGCTGCTTTTGGGTTTTGGATAATTTTATGGAAGTGCTTCTTTTGATTAGAAGAGCTTTTAGAAAAAGTCGGCTTAATGTGGCTTTCTTAGGAAGTTCTTCTACAAAAACTAAAAGCAGAAGTCCTGCCAAAAAGGCTTGTAGTAAATTGCTATGGTTCCATTTCAATGATTTTGACGATGTTTCATAATTTTGCTTTTGCAGTTGTTCAACACTACAGTTTGGTAAACACAGATCACCAGCCCTGAAACCAGTTAGTTAGCAGATACTAAAGGAAGAAGAGTGCCACTTTAATCATCTCTACTTTCGGACATGCTGGATATAGCATCACAGAAATTAAACCTTTGGATATTAAGCTAATTATTGTGATTTGTGAATGCGAGGCTCTAGATGGATGGGATTTTGAAGATAAGCTCTTTGTCAGCACGAAATAGAGTTGCTTTTATCATGGACAACATTATTGACTTTATACTGTTCGTGTAGCTTATTTTTTGCATTGCCTGCAATCTTGTGAAACTCGTGTTACATGATGGGTTCTGTTATTGTATCTCATTTTTATTTATTTATTTAATTTTTTTTTTTTGTGTATGGACTTGTATTGATGAAAAATGAAGCTATGTCAAATTAACTTTATGGATGATTGCTAAAGGTAGTTTTGCCCTAAGAAGGAAAGTGGAAATTTATCTATGTATTCTCGATCATTTTCTCAATTATACTTTCAGAACCCAGTCAATTGAGATTGAGAATTCACCTCCGTACGTCAAATTCTTGGACTCTAGCAGATGACGCGTTGAAGTTTACAAAAGTGAAATTCACTGTTCTACTTGCAAATATGGTAGAACTTCAGTGACATTGAGTGCAATTGAACGAAACGGTGCTTCACTGAATAAATTTTGTCACAGCCATTTCACTTCATTAACGCATTTTATCGAACAATTGAAATGCATAAAGTTTTCAACTGCAAGTGTCAGCATCACAAGGTCCAGCCACGCTACGTGTCCTCTTTACCTTTCTTCCTCAGTACCATAAACTCCACCCACAACCACCAACGCCGTAGAGCGCCACCGTTCCCGTTTAAAACCCACCCACAATTACAAAATGCGCCGCCTCAAAACCCCTGTCCATTTTCTCCAACTCTTTTCCCCCCAATCCCGTCTCCAGGATGCGGGTCCCATGGCCTGCGTTTTAAGAACCCGGTCAGTAATCCGATTCAAAGGACCCGACACCATTAAGTTCCTTCAAGGTCTGGTCACCAACGACGTGCGGAGGCTCGATGACCCTGAACCTGCGGGTGAGAATTGCACCACACCCAACATGCCTGTCGTCGCTGTGCCGCCTCTATACGCTGCATTGTTGACTCCTCAAGGAAGGTTTTTGTATGATTTCTTCCTGTATCGGCCGCCACGGTCTGATGAGAAGCTCGATAGGACTGGGGCTGGACCTGGGTCCGACCCTGGTGAGCTGGAGATTTACGCTGATGTTGATCGGTCTGTGCTTGATGAGGTCTTGATGACCTTAAAGAAGTGAGTTTTGTGTTTTTATTTAGTTTGTTTAAAGTTTGAGTCTTTTCAATATTGAAAATGAGTAGACTAATTGACGGAATATTTACTGTGAAAGGGCAATTAGCAAATTTAAGAATTGAAGTTTCACTTTTTAAATGCTGTAATTGTAAGAATTTTATGGTCAGCAAAATGCTTTGTAGTTGCTGTAAGAAAAGATTATCCAGGTATAGCAGCAGGACACACAACCTGCTTGAGCAATCTGTGCTAATGTAGTTGGCAAATTCTTTAGCTGACATCAAATTGTCTAGGGAGTGATGTTTTAAACATGGTGCAATAACTACAAAAAAGGGAATGTCTTAGTGAATTCTTATCAATGAATTTACATCAATGAGCACGTCTTATATACATTGTTTACTTAGAGGCATTATACCTTAATCACTTGTCTAGATCATCAAGGAGACCTGTTATTTGATTCTTAAATAGTCAACAGCACCAACGTAGAATTAGTGATTGATTTGAGGTATGAAGGAACCGAGGAATGCTTGGAGTTAGAGCGATCAAGGAAAGAATCACAATCACATATAAGTTGTTATTTAAAAGTAGCCTGCTATGAAGCAGTAGGATTGAGGTGATCTGCCTCGACCAATTGAGCAACTATTCAGGCTTTCATTACTGAAAATGATCTAAGCAAGTATATCATCTCAGAAAAGACCACATTTTACAGTGCTGGTGTAATTTGATGTTTCAGCACTATATCATTGTCAAAGAAGATTGTTCTCTCAACTGTTTTGTCAAGGTTCTCATATGAATATATAATTATTTTCACGTCAAGCAACTGAGAGAGTGATGACCCACATATGGCTGTCTTTATAATTTGTCAAGATTTTAGACCATTGTATTTTCCCCCTCTTTGAAACCTATGTTTGTTTGATTCATTACACTACATGAGAATTCTGTGTCATTAAAGTTTAGAGGCAAGCGCTATAGAACATTGACTAAGACTGGTATGTCTTATGGTTTGAGTGTTGGGCAGTTAAATGTTAAGATACTCATGAGGTGAATGTAGTGGAAATGAGAATGTTAAGATGGTTGTGCACTCATTTTAAACTCGATAAGAACTGAATATATGCCTGTATGTGGCATTAAGAAATTAACAACTTAGGTGGTTGAGTCATGTTTAGCGTCAATCTAAAAAAAAATCCACTTTGCTAAGAGGCGGCGCAGTTTAGGTAGAACAAATTTCAAGAGGGAGGGATAGACAAAATTAACATGACTTGTCTAGTTGTAAATTATTTAGTTGCTCTAAATCTCCTAGTAAATTGAGCAATCAATTGAACGGATTGGACCAACCCAACCAACCATTTCCGACTTCGTGAATTTGGAGAGCATTTCTCTCTTTTTATGGGGGCACGCAAATCCATTATTGGCTAAACAATTATTTGGTTATGGAAGAAATATTCATACACCAGACCTCAAATTTATTGGGGATAAGGCTTTAGTCTTTTGTTGTAGTTCATTTAATACTGGATATCAAATGTTATAGGTAGCTACTGAGGCTGTATAAGTCTTGATATTTCAATCAATTTGTGAATGTTACTTATTATGCCACTTTATTAGATATGAACATTAGAATCTCTTAATGGAAAACCCTTTTTCGTTGATAGGATGATTTACCCTTTTTAGATGTCATGGAAAAATGGTGATTGTGATGATAAAACTATCAGTTATAAAGACGATCAAGATGAAGAGCTAAAATCGCACTAAGAGAAAGAAATTTATGTGGTTAGGCAATTTGATTAGGTATGATCATAAAGTCCCACTATTGAAGTGTGAAGATACAGTTGAGTATTCCTCTCAATCTTGTGCAATATTGAAGCCCCATTTACACCTAAATTATCTTTCCACTGAATCAGGCCCTAACTTTTTGCCAGAAACACTTTCTTCCAACAAGAATTTACTATATTCAACTGAGACTTTATGTTCTAGCTCTTGTTGCTACCTTACCACCAATGCAGGGTTCATGTTCTCGTCAAACCCTCCACAGGATTTTTCCTATTGTGGCCTGTGTGTGATTACTCTATGAATATAGTTTCACCAAAATACACTCTGCTTAGGAATACGTTATTGGATACTTGATTTTGTATGTATCTAGTAAATCTGCACACACATCCTATACAATCAAAGAATTTCTCCCAACCAAGTAGTTACCACAGAATTATGATTTGGCAAAGGTGCATACAAACTGATGGTCTTCTTTTTTGATCTTTACTTCAACTCTTTGTAGTTGAGTGACATACAAGTTAAACTTAGTGATGCTGCTTTGGACTTCCAAGTCATCATCCGTTTTCAACTCATAAGCAGAAAATTTTCTTCATCGGTTGTACAACAATGAAATAATCTAGCTCTTGTTCTCCTCAACAATGAAGACAAAGTACTTATGTTTATAGTTTTGATGCACTTAACTAATCCATGGTTAATTTGGATAACCTAAAAGAAAGTTATGAGTTTGCCTAAACCTTGGGCAATGATGATAAACAAAAAGAATGAGCGAACTCAAATATTAACTTTTGGAATAAATTCTGGTTTTTCAGATATAGTTTAAGGTCCAAGGTTGATATTGAAAACATGGCAGAAGAGCTCTCTTGCTGGCAACGGTTTGGTGGAAAAAATTCTTCATCTGCAGAAGAATTGGAAGCTAATTCAGTTGGCTGGGGTGGTACTGTTGATTCCTCTGGCGAATCAGCTTCACGGGGACACAAGTCTGGTTGGCATTGGGATAAGGATCCCAGATTGGATTGCCTTGGAGATAGAAGCATCTTTCCTTCCAACACAACACGTAAATTCCCTCAAATTTATCTTCTCTTCCCTTCTTGTGTCTTAGTGATTGTTTGGGAGAGATTATTTGAAGTGAAAAATGATTTTTTAAAAGAATGTGTGGTTAAAAAGTAGGGGAAATTTATGGGCCATGTGCAAAATTATTTTATTGGGAGAATATGTGGTTGAAAATGAGATGGGGAAAAATGATTTTCAAATAGTTGTGCCAAACAAATGATAATTTTATTTCATCTATCTTACTTGGTCCATTAAGTGGTCAAAATATTGCACCAAAATTATTCTGGGCTTGAAAACCTTAGGGGGCGTTCTCTTTGCTGTTTTCGGACCGTTTTCTGTTTTTGATTTTTCAAAACATTGAAAACGTGTTCTCTTTCCCATTTTCAAAAATGAGTTTTTGAAAACGGCTGAAAATTTTGTGAAGAAAACAGAAAACAACTTTTTTATGTTTTGGCTATTTTCTTCACAAATCTGTCAAAACTCAAAAAACACGAGTTGAAAAATATTTTTTCAAAACGACAAAAAGAACGAGTTTTCAATAATCTCAAAATGGACACCCAAAACACAACACAAAACGAATTCAAAACTCAAAACACAAAACTGAAATACGAAGATAACGACTCCTTAGACTCTTTGAAATGAGGTAAAGTTGGAATTCTGAAAGAAAAATACTTGGTTAGTCAGCACTTGTCCTAAGTAGCATGTGTCCAGCCAAGAATTCCTCCTATATCTATGTTCTAATATTTGTTTACTTGTTGCAGCACCTCTAGTTGAGGCAGATGAAGAAACTGACGAAGAAAATTTTCTTCTGTGGAGATTGGAGAAAGGAGTTGCTGAAGGGTCAATGGAGATCTCAAAAGGTATATATACCTTTTTGTACGTTAATTTTACAAATATTAATTAAATCAAGGAATACTTATTCTTCACTACTTCTGTGAAATAATCACTGAATACACTTTTTTTCCTTGCTTGATGCTTCAGAAATGTTTGCATTCTATACTCTTTGTACAGGTTCGGTTAAGAAATTTTTTATTTGAACTCGCTATGCGTATAATTTAACCTGAAATGATTAGAACTGTATTATAATTATTTTTATGAAGTAACAGCATTACAAAAAGGTTCCACCTCGTTCCTCTCCCGTTCTTCATCCATTTTCTCATTTAAGCTTTTAATTGCAGCAAGCAGGGGAAAGCAAATCTAATTCTTCTACCACGACTAAGAACAACTTATTTAGTAGTGTTTCTGTATTTTCTGTGATGGCTCTACTTCCTACCATTTTGGCATTGACCTACCAGAAGCAGTTATCGAAGATTGCCTGACAAACATTTCAACGTAAAACGGGACAAGATCTTAGGCTACTTTCCATTATAAAAAAGAGTCCTAAAAATTCTGTTTGTGGAAGCCAAGATCTTAATATCTTATTCTTAAGCCTCGAAGCTTGTTTTGAACTCAATTTTCCGAGCTTGATTACATCTAATCTGGTTGTTGTAAATTCATTGGCGAATTACCATTTTCTGATTAACTTTTTGTTTTTCCCTTGTAATTATTCAGTCTCATTCAAACTTGCCACCAAAAGTGAAGAAAAAAAAAATTCTTTGGCCGTGTACTAAAATTTTCCTTCCCAAGTTTTGATTGAAAAGTTCTATCTGGTTGTACATTTATTCTTTCATGTTCAACTTGTGAACAAAAACTTGAACTAACGTTGAAAAAGAATCACAACACTATTTACATATGTACCGTTAACCTATGAAGTTGACTTTTCTGTCTTTGTCAGAAAGATCTTTGAGTCTTTATCACTCTTGTTCAGTTGCATTGTAGATGCACTAGATATATAAGTTTGGAGCTTCAATTGTGAACTTTTTTGTGATATCTTGTAGGTGAGGGAATTCCACTGGAATACAATTTTGCTGGTCTAAACGCAATAAGCTTCGATAAAGGATGCTATGTGGGCCAAGAGCTCATTGCTCGTACTCATCACCGTGGTGTTATTCGAAAGCGTTTGATTCCTTTGAGGTTTCTGGATAATAGCGGAAGAGGTACGGTTTCCCAATAGTTTCCATGTCACTCACCATCTTGGTGTATCTCAGACAATTTCTCTTTGTTGACTCAGAGGTGGAACAAGAAGTTGCTCCAGGTTCAGAAGTGAATGACAAGACATCTGGAAAAAAGATAGGTACAGTCACGACCGCACTTGAATCTCGTGGTCTGGGACTTCTGCGCTTGGACGAAGCTTTCAAAGACACGAGCACATTGATCATAAAAGGACAGGAAGACATCAGAGTCGAGAGCATTAGACCAGAGTGGTGGCCATCTGAGTGGTTTCTAGATCATCATCATCAAGTTAATGAAGCTGCTTAGAGCGTTCCTTTTAGGGATTCCATATTGTGGATCGAATTTTGGCCTTTGTATATCCTAACTAATGGAAGTTCTTGAGTTCGTCACATCGAGACAGAAAATTGGATGACAGTGATTTGCTGTAATTTTATGTAACCTTAGCACAAACTTTTAAATCTTTGGCTGCTTTTGTAGATGCATGCCGGGAATTTCGATAACAGGTTGATAAATAACTGCACAAGTGATGACTTCTTAAGTGGGACGTGTTAAATAATTATCCAAGCGGTTTAATAAGATATGATCTTTTCATCAGGTTCTATATTGTGTGAGAGAACATTTATTATTACGACTTTTTATTGTATGTATAGTAATTCCTTGGATGCCTACAAGCTTTGAGACGAGTAGTGGCGTTGCTTGTTTATGTATCCAGTTCATGCCTTGTTTGTTTGTACAGAATTCGAGGATTTGTATCTAAAAATTCTTTTTGTGCACGATTTAGTTGGGTACTTTTTCTGCATTTCCCGAGTTGAAATTCCATTTGTGCTATGAAACTGATTTACGGGAGCTATATGTATTATATGAACGGAATCGGCCGATCGGGATTATTCAATACAAGGTTATGAACACATGCATTATATGAACGAAAAACAGCCGATCAGGATTATTTAATACAACGTTATGAACACAATATCAAAGTAAATCCAAGAAAAGTACCTTTTTTTTTTTAAAATCAAAGATAAATAGAAACTACGTTACTTTATTGCAGCGAACAATTCTATGAACTCCCTTGTTTTGAAATGAGGGATAATTTTTGTTCTATATTTTTGGTAATAATGAAACAATTCTGCTCGTTTAAACAAAAAGAGCCACCATCACCATCACCATAATTTCTGTCTTCACGTTTTGGCTAAAATACTTAATCAATGACAATAAAATGAGTACTGAAGTGGAAAAACTTGCAAAGTCACGAACATCATTATTCAAACAAAATTGCTTATTAAGGTTTTTACCAACTTTATATAGAAA
Source organism: Osmanthus fragrans (assembly GCA_019395295.1). Taxonomy (NCBI): domain Eukaryota; kingdom Viridiplantae; phylum Streptophyta; class Magnoliopsida; order Lamiales; family Oleaceae; genus Osmanthus; species Osmanthus fragrans. The sequence continues at coordinate 793,922 of JAEDXY010000043.1, read as the reverse complement.
TAAACATTTAAGAACATTATTATCAATGGTCCAAAAATGTGACCATTAAAACTAACCTAATCTTGACAAGGATTAGACACAAACCATGGAAAAATCGTTTTATCGCCTATCCATCTCCTGCCGGTTCAAGGACTAGATGGATCAAGCAAAGTAGCACGATCTTCTAATTAAAAAAAATATCACTCAATTGAACAGGAAAGACGTCATAATGAGATACAATACAAATTGGTGTGGTGTCTCCCTCGAAATGAAAAGCAAAGAAACGATAATGTACAAAGTTCATCTACACAAGCTGTCCAAATTCCGACACTTCCAATCATTGTACAATGTTCCTGGGTAGAGAGGCAGCAAATTGAGAATGATAAACTGGCATGTGAAGTTCGATAACACTTTAGTAGCCACTACGGTTTGCTCATAACTGTTGAATCCGTTAAGCAACAGAGGCGCGCTTTCCAAATTCTGAGAATCCCTACCTTCGGGAGCCAAAGGCAGTTCATTTTCATTCGAAGTGCTACCAGAGTCCCTCTTATCATCTTCTGGTGCATCGTCAGTATCTCCTCTTCCATTGTTTTGCTCACTTGAACTCCCACCAGCACCATCCTTCGGCATGCCTCTGACCAAGTCCGGTCGAGCTTCAACACCTACTCGTCTTAGGTGCAACTGTTGTTTTGAGAATATTAATCAAGTATTTATTGGTAGTCTACTTGCACGAGCACTAATTGCAAATAAAAAAAGGTTCTGCACAAATACCTGAAGATGAAGATTTACTTCATCTGGTCGGGAAAGAAAAGGAAAATCACCGCCGGTCTTGAGAGCCGCTAGTCTGGCACCAGGGTACCTTTCGATCACTTGATCTTTAAGTTGCTGAGGAATTGCACAAAAATCATTTGTCTTCAAGCAGCCGTAATCACACCAAAAAAGTCATTCAGTTAGATAACTTTTCATCCTTTACATTCTACACAAACTTAACTAACAATCGTAAGGTTTTAAAACTTCAAATACAGATCAAGATATTTTATTTCATCTAATGTAAACCTAGCTAGTCCAGTATCCAAAAGTAGGAGCAGAAATAACAAGTTTGCTGATAAAATTTTTAAATCCTTCTGTCGAAAAGGACTGTATAATAAATGCACTTGGAAGAATAGCCGCTGAGTTTGCATGTTCTGCATGCCCTACTTCATAATACTAGGCAATATAATAAGCAATATTTTAGCTTTTTTCTTAAATAGTACAGTTGACACCATCCAATCCTCTCTACCAAGATGTTATAAGTGGAAGCATAAATAGATTGCAACATACGTGAAATAAGTAATCTATGATGCACCGAAACGGACATGTGTGTCCAGCACATTGATCTAAAGTTGAAATATCGTAACACATTGATCTAAAGTTGTGCGAACATACATCCATTATGGTGATTAAGGAATCTGAAAGCAGAAGTGGTCCTACTGATGCAGCATCAACTGTCAAACTCAATCTGGAAGCCAAGTCTTCTCTCGACAGAGTTTCAACCTGCAAGGCAGTTTAATAATTACAGATCAAGTACTCAAAAGAATACCATGGCCTACTAAATTCACTTGGTACAAAACTTTAAGTAACCTATTGAACTGTGTTAGTATTGTAAAAAAGTTCAAAAATAACCAATCAAAAAACAAAAAGATGGGTCGTTTTATCTTTACCAATGAAGAAGAAACTCTTCTGTTCATAAATGTAATTCTTGAGGTAAGGATCTTTATACTTCATTTGACTATTAATCTACAGGTAAGGGATAGTGCCGAAGCCCCTATCTAAGTTCAGATAGGAGCTTACTTAAATTTAAGAAGGAATGCAAAAAAACGAGATCATAGATGGACGACTGACACCTGTTGATATTCTTTGATAATAAAGTAGCAAACTGCATAAAACTAATTTGACAGAATATGCTTGAATGTCATGACAACCACTAATAGAAAGTTCACCCGGGCTCATAGTTTATTACCTGAGCAACAACGAAGTCCACAGAATCTGCAATAAAAGGTTCATGGGGGCCATCACGAATCCCAGTTAAGACATACCTCTTCAATAGAAAAGCCGGAGTCCAACCAACACTGTCAAAGACCAAGCCCGCATTAGAATAACTTAGCACGCTAAAAGATTATCTTCATGTGTAACACACACACATACACATGCCAAATACAAGGCATCATCAGCAGAAGGTTCTTTCGTGGATTATGACTCAACAGACTCATTCATCCCATGCAAAAAAGGGAACTAAAGGATTTTTGGAAGAAAACTTCAAAAGGGAGGAGGAGAATGATCAAATCTCCTATGTTACTTCCGCTATTTTAAATGTGTGAAGTATCAACATCAGACCCTTGACACTTGTGTGACATTTGATTGATCTAGAAAGTATATCAAAGATGTTTAATTGTTTTACAGTTTTTTCAAATATAAATGAATTTCATTTTGTCTTGATGTATCAGATGACTTTACCATAGAAATACAGAAAAAAAATATTTATGCTTTTCCAGTCTTTGCATGCAGATTTTACAGATCTGACAATACCGACGTATAGACACATACATACGATTTAAGCAGAAGGGTGTCTGCGATGAATACCTGGCACCATATTTGAGTGAATAAAATTAAATTACCTTAGTAACAGTATATACAACAGAGGCAGAATGACCAGGAGATCTAGAAGTATGAATTACCGCTAACTGGTGTTTGAACAGGTAATCCCATTGAGAATCATCACTAGTCCCTTAATTATCTATTACAACTTTATTTTATCACAAGCACCATGTTTGCTTCACACTTTCTTTTTCACCCTTTTTTTCTAGCTGGAAGGAAGTTTCAAGAACAATTGACACCTGTCAAATAATAAATTTACTACCAAAATGAGATCTCAAATGTAAATCCTTCTTTCTGGTCATGGATGCCATAACCCGGGGTCAAAAATAGAGCAGAAGGCAGACAGTAACCATTTTAAATTTTATTCGGTGGATAAATAATTTGAAATTTACTACCAATATCCCAAATGTAAATCCTTCTTTCTGGTCATGGATGCCATATCCTGGGGTCTAAAATAGAGCAGAAAGCTGACAGTTACCACTATAAACTTTCTTCGGTCAATAAATAATTTGAATTGGATCAAGAAGAAATTGATCCACTTAGAAGGCTAGAAAGGGAACAATATATGATTTGACAAGATAATGACTAATATTAGATCAAGCTCGTGTGCACCCAATCACAAGTACAGCCTCATGGATAACATACATTGGAGCCCATGGCATGGCTGCAGAAAAACTACTCGTCTCCAAAAATGTGTTTGAGAGTACCAATGACCTAACTCGTCGTGGGCGATGATGTGCAAAAAGTTGAGCTAAGAAGCCTCCAAGAGATGTACCATAAAGATGTATCTGGTAAATACAAATGAAACAGCCACTTCAGTTTATGATAAACTAATGTCATCACATCCGTTATAGACCATTAAAGTGTAGGATGTATGGTAAAAAGCAGTAGGTTCCTCTCCAAATAAACTTTCAAGAAAATTGATTGTTTCTTTGGAATTCGACATTAAAGATCAACCTCTTTGTTGTACCAAGACACTAAAGTGGTCCTGGTGTCTTCATCCTTTTAAGTTAGACCCGTGTCTCCTTGGGTGGCATATTTACGGTAAGGAAAATGGTTTTTGAAAGTTCAAATAAATCAATAAAAATATTTCATATATAATTCTGACGTGTGAAGTAATTGGACCTATGAGCTACTGATATTTATTGCATTTGTCAGTCGCATTTTTATTAAATTTTGGGTTATGTAAATAGTTGGTAAGTTTCAGTCTACCAAGTGGTTCATAAGTTTATTTGATCAAATGTGTATTTATATGATTTTTAATTCGTGTCCCAACTCTGACACCATATATTTTCAAGAATTCCTTGTGTTTTGTCCGTGCCAGTTCAGCATAGGTCTATGGTATACTAAAAAAAGGAAATATTTTTTCACATGAACAATATGCCACATTTCCCTACCAATTCTCACCTGCATGCAAAAATACCATCCAAACTACCATAAAAGTTTAGACTACCAACAACATTGTGTTCCCAGTTTTACTGTCAGAAAACACAGTGCCTGCCCCAAATTTAGGACCGTTTGAATCTCATTAAATTAAATTAAATTACATTAGATTCCATTTTTCTCTCTCCTATTTTTAACCACACAATCTTCCATAAACTAATATTACACGCAAATCGAAAACTTCCTTCTTTTTCAACCACTCATTTTTTCACAAAAAAAAAAAAACACTATTCCACCCATTTTCATTTCCAAAAATTGGGGGCGAAACGGGGCTTATTATGCTGGTCATACTACTGCTGCCAACAACCTCAGCCAAAAGTGTTGTACAACATCTATAAAAGACTCTTTAAACATACGATGCTTTCTATTTTAAAGAGTCCGCCCTTAAAATTGAAAAATTATGCTCTAAGTGATTATTTAAATTAACATTTTAATTTCGAAAGTAGGTTTAGAGAGTCAAACTCACTCTCAAAATTAAATGCATTCAATGTATTTCAATAGAGGAAAATAATAAAATAATTTGGAGGAATTCTAGTGAAAATAAAAGATAGGAAAAATAATAAATATTTTTTTGTGAGTAATAAAATTAAATGTTAAATATAAAGAGCCTGTTGGAATACTTAAAAAATTTTGCTTCTAAATTTATAGATACTTTCTAAATTTTAGAATGTACTCTTTAAAAATAGGGATTCTGTTGAAGATGCTCTAAAAATAAAAATAGGAGATAAAAATTTCCATCTAAAGCATAGGCACCATGATAGTCGTTCCAAACTATAGTTTAACGTAACCTAATTGATGTTAAGTTTGTAAAGATATAACATCAAATCTTTTTTTATTTCTTTTTTTGAACTATATACAGCAAAAAAATGACCCAAGTTTGGATTTCAAAACAATAAAATTTATAACGATGAGAAAAAAGAAAACCTCAATAAGCAATCTCGATGCATCACAAAAGATTACCCCTTTTTGTATGTTCCTAGAGTTCGGTACTTCGTAATAATAATTTCTAGTGGAGACGGATGGAACCCTGAACCAATTAGAAGTAAAGTACCGAAAGACTGAACTTCACTAACAAATTCACTAAAATATGTACAGGTACAGGTACAGACATAGCTAATGCTCATAATTTAATGTATGATCTTTGTAAGGACTCTGGCACACTCTGGCCATGCCAACATAATTGGGCAATCATGTCTAGAAATAGGAACTGCCCATATATTTTTACAACAGTCACTCCATCCGCCCACAGCTGATGTGAGACAGAACAAATTGAACTTTACCACTCAAATGCATGACATACTCATCGCATCCAACCCATAGTCCATGACCTACTCCACTAGTCAAAACACACGAATAACATGCTTCATTTTCCTCCCAATTCACCAGTGTACAACAATACCATCCAGGAACAAGGATAGCCTTGGTAAGCTCTTGAATATCAAGCCCTTTCAAAGGGTCCTCTAAATAATACTTCAGATTATCATATAATATTACAGATTTCCGAAGAGAGAACAAATTGTCAGTAACCTAGAGAAATGTTGGTACACTGCTAGTGAAACTTTTGTTATATCTTAGGATAAAAGACCTGTTCCACGTGAAAGGCAATTCTCCAAAGTAAAAAACACAAGGAAACATTGAAGAGTTTGAAATAATTTACTCTAGCAAGCTTTGGTGAACAAGAGATATTCAGGTCAATCATAGCACAATTTATTACACTAGGAGCCAGAATTGATATGATGAATTTAGAAAAAGCAGGCATTTAAGCAAAATAAGGATTGGAAAGATGAAACACAATGATTTGTGAAAGACAAACAGAAATCTTACATGATGAACGTCAATAGCATCCAGAAACTTCTCAAATGCTTGAATCCATTCGTGGTGGTTCCACACACGTGGAATATCAACAGATATCACTCGGTAACCCTGAAGAAGATAAGAAGATTTACTTCATTTTGTCAACTATAAGATTTGTTCTATCCTAGGTAAAAACTAAAAGATCCTGAACTGCAAGAAATAAAATAAACAACATTCTTGCTATCTACTAAGTCCTTTTTGCATTATACCAATAACAAATGACATCAGATTTACACAGTGTCACATGAATAGATACATGCCATAGAATGATGAAAATGATACCTCTCCATAGAAGTAGAAATGGATATTTCTGGAAATTAAAGTTGAATAATGATGATAAAAATTGTATATCTACAGAACAGTGGAAGAATAGGGGGATGTTTCTAGACATGGCAATATAAACAAGAATACTTATCCGAGCTGCAGGAACATGTACATTCACATACAGAATATGGGATTGTAATGTAGTCATAATCTTAATTATTACATTCTGTTCCTTTCTATTTACTTCATTAGCTTCAAGTGTCTAGAGTGAACGAGTGAGAAGATCATTTATTTTCCTCATTAGCTTTCGTCTCCAGTATTGAGAGGATTCTAAAAGTTTGGATGGACGGAAGAGATCATTTCTGCCAATGAGGGGGAAGATTAACTTTTATTCAATTAGTTTAATCAAATATTCTCATCTTTCATATCATTCTTTAGGATGCCAGTTAAGATTGTTGCAAATATGGTTTGGACCCAAAATGGATGGGGTTTCAAAAGAAGCATTAGAAGTTCCCTCAGAAACCTTGGAAGTTCAAATCCAAAGGATTTTCTTCTTTTACCTGATTTATAAAAGTGGATGTGGGTGCAGCCTGCAGCGGATGTGATTTTTTCTTATTGGATTGGTACTTACTCCCTTGCTCCTTCAGTTCCAAGAATCTAATCTTTCTTTGCTTACAACATTTCCAGTAAATTCTGTTGATTTGCTACTTAATAACATAAAATGGATTGGAATTTTCAGTTTCAAATGTAAGATATTATATATGTTGTGTTTATCGATCATTCTCAATAACCATTTCCCAGACCTTCTCAAACTGATAAAATGTTGTGAATGTTCAAGAAATTGGAACATTTTCTCTTGTAGGTCATTCTTCTGTACTCTTGTTGATTAGCCAAACCACCCCATCTTTGTCCCATTCAGGTTCATTTGGAACATGCGGATCCCTGACAGAATCAATATCCTTCTATGACTGGTGTACATATTAAAATTGCTAGTCGTTAACCTGTGAGTTGACTCAAAAAGAAATATCCTTATATCTCTCTCTACTCCATGGCGTGGGAAGTTTAGAAAGGATTCAGAAGGTATTGATCACTCAGTTTTACATTGCAACATGGCTCTGATGTGGACTTCTTCAGGAGCTTTAATTCGGCTGTAATGAGTTACCCCTAGAAAAGACGGTGTTTGGTAAGGGCACGAGGGTTATGAGTAAGTGGAATGGGACAGTCTTGGCTATGTTTCAATAACTTGGACAGATAGAAAGAATGGAATATTTGAAACCTGAGATCAAGAAGCTTCTAAGTTAAGTTTCTTCTTAATTATCCTTAGCTGAAAAGCTTTATTGTATTCTTAAGTTTTTTATTTAGTTTGGTTTCAATGGATTCCTTATCCTCCATATCAATTTGTATTTAAGCTTCTATAATAAATAAATTCAAGTTTTTCTATCACAAAAACTTCAACCGCACAACTTGGCCCACTGAAGATATACTCTCTACTTTGATAGTTTACCACTAGATAGCTTTTATTACCTGAACATAAACGAGCATCCAACTACCTAAATTTCTATAATTACTCAAGTTATCATTTTTGTATTTTATACCAAATCTATCGGTTACTTCTCATAATACTATGAGTTTGTTTTGCTTTCATGTGCTTATGAGGTAGAAATAAAGTAAAACGGGCCAAGACCATAAGTGAATAGATTCTATTGGTAGAATTGGAACTCTAAACGCCAATTATATTAGCATCATCCGTTATTAAACTAGATTTGAGAAGGGATGGCAGTCAGGGCCGGGGGGGGGGGGGGGGGGGTGCCCGGCCCTGCTTATATATTTTTCTTTTACTTTTAAAAGTCTTTCTAGGGTAATTTGGAAAATTAAATAACGGACTTGGGTTTGTTCGGGTTTGTGCATAAAAAAGTTGGGTCAAGGTGTTTTTAAAAAAATTATGAATTTTCGTTTTAAATAAACATAAAAAGAAACATATAATTGGGGCGCGGCGGCAAAACCCCGCCCTGACGCCCCATCGGGCAGGGAATTCTTGCTCCATCCAGGATCGGGCATTGTGGGCGTGGATATTTCCGGTCAAATTGCCATCCATAGACTTGAGGCTTCCTTTGTAGTTAGAAACGTCATTTCGGAGCTTAAGTGAGTCACGATGCCACAATCGGAGACTTCAAAATTGAGAATTGTGGGTCACATGAACTTATTCAGACAGCGACTCCAAATATTACTAAACGATTATCTAGGTAGGGCCCCCATGACATGACATGCGTGGCAATAAAAAATACTCATTCAGTCAGAGAAATAAATAGCCTGACCAGAAAAAAAAGTCAAAAAAAGATTTCGGATTGGAGGAGGGCATAAGAGATAGATTTTTTGTGAATGGAACTGATTAGGTAAGAATGAACGTCTATTTAAAGAATTGTTATTACTTCCAAGAGCACAAATCTATTGAGCTCTCGTTTAATAAGGCAATGAAGAGATTGACAGCACCAATACAATTTTTTCAATTGAAAAGTGTGCATACAAATCATATGCTAGATAATATGCAAAATTAAAATATACTATAATACAACATGTTGTAAGATTGTGGGGGAAACAGTCTCCTCCCATCCGAAATTATTTTGCATCTCAAATCTCGTCTTTAAAATTTAAAGAAAATCGTTTCAGCGTAGCAAAAAAGTGAAAAATTCTTATTCTATTTTCTTATCTTGGAGTATGCCCCCGTGGCAGTAGGTATTTAAACAACAACCCCTCACCCCCACCCACCCTTCTAGCTTTTAGTTAGGCAATCTCAAAGTAACAGCAACAACACTGATCAAAATTTGAAAGTTTGTGGATTTATTTTGTTCTATGTAATGTTTCAAGGCAATCACATGCTCCATGCAAGTTATGCTTCAAGATGGTTCTCTAGTTAACTATTTTGAGAGATGTTTTATCTATTTGATAGGTGCATGGGATATAATTAGTCATTCTCTAAGCTTCCATTAATTTCATTCAAGAAAAAATGAGATTTTCCCAGACAATGAAGATTACCTATAAGAAAAACTATATATAATAAACTCAATACCTTCATGGATAATGACATGATTTGTTTGTAGTACACGTCTGAAGTTCCAGCTGTACCAGGAAGACATATTAGTGGAGGCACAACTTTGGGGCCGAAATCATAGTATCGCCACTGCTTTGAATAAATCTACAAACCATTTTGGTGAAGCCTTTTAGATACCTCATTAGAATCACAACAGAAGTATTGACATATCAATGCAATATCTCAAGTTGACTTTCCAGAAAAAGCGAAAATGACCACAGAGGCCTAAAAGTATAGACAAAGAAAACAATTCAAGACATTATATTGAATACCATTGAAATTGTTGAGCATGTTTGTATTCCTTAAACTACGTAACTCCTCAGAATCCAGCTGAGAATCATGACTTCTAAACTTCCCATAGAAACATTTTCTATAAAATCATTGAAAGTTGATATCAAGCTCAAGCTCAAGCTCAAGCTCATTAATATGCTATAAAGTTACAACTTGGGGATATTAACTATAATTGAAAATGTGTTAATTTTGTAACAATTTTTGGATATAAATAATTTTCTCTCTTTTCTCGTACCAGCCCATCTCAATACTTTCTATTGTCTTGAGGTGTTCTTGCCATAGCTTCCTAGATAAAGCATTGGTGAAACGGAGTAGAGGAAGGAGACAAACGAAGTTTTGGCAAGTGAATTGCCCATCTCCAACATGTAGGGTAGGTCATAAAGTGGTTCCAAAACCCATTTTTAGTGGCATTTTAACTCCTCAAGCTTCCATTTTCAGTGCACTTAGTTGAAATATATATATAGTTGTCTTACTTGTAATATTTGTTATTGTTAGGGACCATATTGTAATATCTTATCTTGTATATATACTCATTATATCCTATCAATAAAATTAATTGGTTTTTCTCCCAAAACTCGACTTGGTATCAGAGCTTAGGATACCTAAACCCTACCTCTTCCCTGAACCCTACCAGTTCCGGCCAACGGCAGCTGTATTTCCGGCAACAGCGGCGCGCCTCTCCAAAACCCTAGGTGCGTGCGACTTCCCTGGCATCACCTGGGCCTGTGCGCGACCGTCTTTTCCCGGCAGCAGCTGCGCGACTGAAGACTCGCCTGCGCGCGACTCCTGCGCGCGACCGCCTGTGCTCGACTCGCCTGCGCGCGACCTGCTGGACTCGCGCGACCTGCTGGACTCGAACTACCAGTACCTAGGGTTTGCTATTTGGAGCTATAATCTCGGCCATTGATGCTATTGTTATGCACCTAAATTTTCTCAACATAAGGCTTGATTTCAGGGAGATGAAGTAAGGTTTCTGTGCTATTGATTTCTTGGAGTTGTGTTGGTTTCTGTGCTATTGCTATTGATTTCTTGAAGGCTGTGTTGTTGATTCTTGATATCAACGTTGTGCGCCGTGGTTGTCTTGCTTTAGTTTTCTGTGATTGGTTGTGACATTATTCATTAGCTTGCAATAATGGCCGACAACAAAATGGTTTCATCGTTAGTTCATGAAACATTATCTCCAATTCACATTAAGTTAGATGGCACTAACTACCGTGTGTGGTCAAAATTACTGGAGATGCACATTACTGGCCGAAAGAAAAGAACCCACATTTTTGGTGAAATAACTATGCCAAAAGAAAATGATAGTAGCTATGGTGAATGGGTGGCAGATGATGCCATCGTTAAGTTTTGGCTTATCAATTCTATGACTGATGCTCTTGTGGCCCACTTTGTTCAGTTTGACACAGCCAAAGATGTGTGGGATGCAGTTAAGAGAAGTTATCTTGATGTCTCTGATTCATCTCAAGTTTATGAACTAATGAAAAAATCCTTTCAGCTGCGGCAAGAGGGGCGGCCTCTTGTCACGTACTACACTGAAATGAATTCTATTTTCTTGGAGCTTGATTACCGAAGACCTAATTCCATGAAGTGTGCCGCTGATGTTGATGCACTAAAGAAGAGGTGTGCTGAAGACAGGATTTATATGTTTTTGGCGGGACTTGATCATAGCTTGGATCAAGTGCGTAGTCGTATTTTGGCTACTACACCCCTTCCAAGCTTGGAAGAGGTGTTCTCGATTGTTCGTCGTGAGGAACAGAGACAACTCACTATGGGGGGTGAAAGCCATTCTGAGGCGTCTGCGTTGGTTGCAAAAGGGTTCATTCCTCGATCACGAGCTCCTATTCAGTCTACTGAAACCTGCTCATTCTGTCATCTTAAAGGACATACTGCTGATAAGTGTTTCAAGAAAAATGGATACCCAGATTGGTATTTAGCAAAGAGGGCAGAGAAGAGGGGTGGAAGATCATCCCAGGCTACGCATTCATCCGCTGCATCTTCTCATGTTGCTCGTTCATCTCCTGGGGAAGGTATTTCTGGGGTGCATTCTGCTTCTACTGTATCTGATTTTTGGGTTATAGATTCTGGAGCTACTGATCATTTTACCTGTAATCCCTCAACATTTGACTCGTTGACAAACTCGCCTGTTCAGTCTGTTCAAGTGGCTAATGGGACTCCTGTCAAAATTACTGGGGCCGGGAATGTCTTGTTTTCAAATACCTTCTCTCTCTCATCTGTTTTACTTGCACCTACATTTTCCACTAATCTCCTATCTATTAGTAAAATTACAAAGCATCTTGATTGCTCTGTCATCTTCTCACCTACTAATTGTGTATTTCAGGACAATCGAACGAAGATGACGATTGGCACTGGTAGAGAGAGAGGAGGGGGCTGTATTTTTTGGAAGGAACAAGGTGTTTGCAAACTGAGGATAGTCATAGTCTTCAAGTTGTTAGTAAATCCTCTCCAAGAGATAGGATCCTTTTGTGGCACTGTCGATTAGGCCATCCTTCATTTCCTTATTTAGAACACTTGTTCCCAAAACTATTTACAAACATTTCTAGTTCTAGTATGCGGTGTGAACAATGTATTTTTTTGCTAAAAATCATCGTGTACCCTTCAAAATCAGTGTTAATAAAAGTTTTGTTCCTTTTACTTGTGTTCATACTGATGTTTGGGGGCCTTTCTCTACTCCATCCACTACAGGCCATAAATATTTTGTTTCTTTCATTGATGATTGTACCAGAGTTTGTTGGATATATTTGTTAAAATCTAAAAGTGAAGTAGGGCATATTATTCCAAAATTCTCTAAAATGATTGAGACACAATTTCATACACAGGTTAAAGTTATTCATTCTGACAATGGTCGTGAGTTTGTAAACCAAACACTTGGCAACTTCTTTTCGACTCACGGGATTCTCCATCAGACCACTTGTGCTTACACACCTCAACAAAACGGTATCGCAGAGCGAAAAAATCGACACATTCTTGAAGTTGCTCGGGTCTTATGCTTTACTATGCGTGTTCCAAAACGTTTTTGGGCTGAAGCGGTAACTACTTCTGTCTTTCTCATAAATCGCATGCCCTCTCGTATTATTGACTTTCAAACTCCTTTAAAAATGTTGTCCAAGTTTCACTCTATTCCCTCTGTTTTAAATATCTGCCCCAAAGTTTTTGGTTGTGTGTGTTATGTTCACGTGCACTCTCATCTTAGAGATAAATTTGATCCTCGTGCCCTGAAATGTGTCTTCCTTGGCTATTCTAGCTCCCAGAAGGGCTACAAATGTTTTCATCCCCCTACAGGAAAATACTATGTTTCTATGGATATGGAATTTTGCGAGTCAGAATCTTTTTTTTCTGATGATGTGTCGTTAGTTCCTCTTCAGGGGGAGATTAGTAGTAAGGAAGAGGAACGAGTGTGGTTAGATGAAAAGAAAGTGTGGATTTCTGGAAAAGAGGTGGAATCCCAAGTAGAATCCCAAAATGAATCTAGAGGTGAGGATGATAGATCACCTCGCTTGTTCCGAAAATGTTATACAAGGAGAAACTTAGACAATGTTTCAGACCCTGTTGATACTACAGACCCCGTTGATACTACAGTGCCATCTGATTCTTCGGAGATTGAAAATGAGGTACCTACTTTGCTTACCCCTTCTACTCCTATCTCTATTTCTGATTCTAATCCTGCAACTTTAGATATTGTTGATACTCAAGATAGGAGATATCCTATTCGAGCCCATAATAAGCCTGATAGGTTTGGTTTTTTCGAAATCTTCTTCCAATGCTATCTTTCCCATAACTGACTATATCTCGTATCATCGCTTATCTAAGACTAACCTAACATTTGCACTCCAATTGTCTTCTGTGTCTATACCTAATCACTTTCAGGAAGCTCTTGATCAACCTAAGTGGAAATCTGCTATGGTAGAAGAGATGAATGCTCTCCAGAAGAACTCTACTTGGGAAATGGTCTTATTACCACCAGGAAAAAGGACTATAGGGTGCAAGTGGGTGTACTCATTAAAATTCAGGGCAGATGGAGTTGTGGATAGGTATAAGGCTAGATTGGTTGCCAAAGGGTACACACAGACGTATGGAATTGACTACCAGGAAACGTTTGCTCCAGTAGCTAAGATGAATACTGTTAGAGTTATCCTATCTCTAGCAGTCAATCTTGATTGGCCATTGAGGCAATTTGATGTTAAAAATGCATTCCTTCATGGTGATCTGACAGAGGAAGTGTATATGGATCCTCCTCCTGGTTTTACTCCTCCAGGGAGTAATGTGTGTAAGTTGAGGAAAGCCTTGTATGGGCTAAAACAATCACCAAGGGCGTGGTTTGGAAGATTGAGTTGTTCAATGAAGAAGTATGGTTTTAAACAGGCCTTGGCTGATTATACCCTATTTTATAAAAGGGATGGTCATGATATTACTATGCTCGTTGTATATGTGGATGATATGATTGTTACGGGCAGTAATCCCAGTGAGATTGAGAAACTTCGAAGCCATTTGACAAAGGAGTTCGAAATGAAGGACTTAGGTACCTTGAAGTATTTCTTGGGCATTGAGGTATCACGGTCTCAGCAAGAACTTATCCTATCCCAACGTAGGTACGTTCTTGACCTTCTAGCAGAAACTGGTATGTCGGCTTGTGTCCCTGTTGATACGCCCATTGAGGTAAACCATGGCCTATCTATCTATCCTGATCAGATTCCCACAAACAAAGAGAGATATCAGAGGTTGGTAGGGAAGTTGATTTATTTGACCCACACGAGACCTGATTTGTCATATGCAGTTAGCGTTGTGAGTCAATTCATGCATAACCCCAGTGAGCAGCATATGAGTGCAGTTAATCGGATATTGGCATATCTGAAGTCCTCTCCAGGCAAGGGAATTCTATACTCAAAAAGGGGGGCATTTGGATATTATGGGCTATACAGATTCTGATTTTGCTGGATCGAGATTGGACAGAAAATCCACATCGGGTTATGTATCATTTGTTGGAGGTAATCTTGTGACTTGGAGGAGTAAGAAACAGAATGTAGTCTCATTATCCAGTGCTGAGGCGGAGTATCGTGCTTTGCATCATGCAACTACCGAGCTTACATGGCTAAAACTTCTCCTTAGTGAACTTGGCTTTGGTCCGGACAAGCCTATGTTGTTGTTTTGTGATAATACTGCTGCCATTAAAATCGCAAACAACCCTGTACAACATGATAGGACAAAACATGTTGAACTTGATAGGAACTACATCAAAGATAATCTCGACTCTAAAAATATAGAGGTTCCATACATCAAGAGGGTAGAACAACTGGCCGATGTAATGACACATGGAGTTGCTAGTGGTCCATTCTATACAATGTTATCCAAGTTGGGCATGCGTGATATCTATGCACCAACTTGAGGGGGAGAGTTGAAATATATATATAGTTGTCTTACTTGTAATATTTGTTATTGTTAGGGACCATATTGTAATATCTTATCTTGTATATATACTCATTATATCCTATCAATAAAATTAATTGGTTTTTCTCCCAAAACTCGACTCACTTTTGTCTTTGTGGATGGAAACTACAGATCTACTTCTATAGATTTGACAAAAAGACACTTTGTCCAAGCTCAAATATAGACAAATTATTGGAAACTCAAGGACTCAATTACCAAGAAAAAAGGTTGAGGACCACACCCCCGCTCCTATAGGTTCGAAATGTGCATACAATTTACCCATCATTGTAAACTCAACAAACATGATCAAGTCTATCCCTTGACACATTGAATCTCCCAGGCCCCAAATTGGAATAACTTGAGGAATAGTTCACCTTTATAGAAATGAAAATAAAATCAGCGCACCTACTCAGTGCCATAGAACTAATTTCAAGCCATTCCCATTCTTAAAAATTGCTCTATCTTTTCTGATAACTAGAGAGTACACACAACTGAAATAAGATGAAAGTAAGCAAATAAATCCACCAAAGAACAAAAGCAACAAATTCACGAAAACAATTGTTTATGAAACGAAACAATAAGCCATAAAGGTAAGGTCTTGAATTCATTAACTTAAGATTCGGGATTATCAACTAATTCAAATAAATTAAAATTCAAGATTTATAAATAATTACGTTCTCATTGACCCACAGAATAAGAATTAAAACTGAAACAAATCCATGGCCAGATGCGAAATGAGGCTAAAGTGCAAAACCCATTATCAGGAACTCAAAAATAAAAACAAAATAGATGAACCCAATAAATTTTAGGGAAAATAATGAAAAGTAAAGGGAGCTCACCGGGATCTTGTGAAGAGGGACCTGAGACTTGAAGTAGATGTAATCCCCGGGCGCCGAAAATACGCCTTTCATTGCTGATTTTGACACTGTCTAATCCATAAACGCGCAAATATCTATGTATAATTGATCTTAGCAATAGATTTTATTTTAATTGTAATTTTCAGAATGTTGAAATTTTAATTATGGCGATCTGCTTCAAAAATTTAAGAAGGTGTATTTGAGGCTTGAGCTGTGATTTATGGGATTTGACGAGGTGGAGAATGAAGAGGAACCACGTGGTGGTGGACCCTATTCATGCTAATAACAGTCAAGTTGACTCGACTTGGGCTGCCAACCTTGTAGCTTGATTTATAGCGAGGAATTCGTGGCCAAGAGCCGATAGATCCGGCCCATTTTTCAAAATGATCTTTGACTATATTAAATAAAAAAAAAAAAAAATAATTAAATATGTATAAAAATCTTCATTCTCATTTATATCTTCATATTTGAAAAGTCACTCAAACTTACAACTATAGTTGACCCCTCGTTGCCGACAAGCTATCGATCTAGACGTCGTCAATGTCATCTCCATCTACTAACTTGAAAAAGGTGAGTTTTGAAAACATTAAATATATTAAATTTTCGAAATAAAGTGAGATTAGAAAGTAGATTTATTGATTATACTATGCCAAAATACATTTAATCGTTCATTTAATATTTAATATAATCATTTAGTTAAATATTTCATTAATTGCTGTATATTTATTTGTATAATATTTAATTAATTATTTGTTTATTTATTTATGTAATTATTTATTTGTTGAATATTTATTTATTTATTCGTCTGTTAATTTTTATGTAATTATTTACTTAATTTCTTAATTTTTATTTTAATTATGTATTTCATATTTGAGTTGATATTTTATTCTAATAAATATTTTATTCAATAATTAGTTCAATCAGTTATTTAAATCTTAATTACTTTTTTTTATAGTTTATTTAAGCTCTGTTTGATTCTCATTCTCATTCTCATTCTCATTCTCATTCTTCTACTCATTTTCAACCATACATTCTTCAATAAAATAATAATTTTCATCACATCAATAACTTTTCAACCACATATTCACCATCATTACATCAAAAAAATGCATTTTTTTCAAAATAATGTGCATCAAACGGGCTCTTAATATTTAATATAATTCTTTAGTTAAATATTTCATTAATTGCTGTAAATAAATATGCATATTTATTTATATAATATTTAATTAATTATTAGTTTAAATATTAATTGCTCATTAATTGCTTCAATTGTGTATGTATATTATTTAATTTCTTAATTTAATTTTAATCCCATGTTTATCCATTTATTATCGTTATTTCTTGCGTATAGTAGTTACATTTCAGTTAGTTTAATTTTTTTATATTATGATTCATCCATTATCTCTTGCATAAGATTTTAACACATGAAATTTAAAAATGTTGCAGGATGGAATATTATTTGGACGACGTCGTTCGACAGATCCCCGACAAAGTTACGACGAATTGTAACTTTACTACATTTACGATGGTGGAGGATATGCTTGATGCGAAGCATGCAAACATGTTGCGTCGGTCCTGCTTATGGCTCCTGCGGATGTTGCGAGATGTACAGTTTTCTAGGTAGCTGCTTGATGCATTGTTATATCGGCTACTTAAGCCAATAGACGGAGATGTCCTTAGATTTGATATTAGGGGTAAGGTAGCGACATTTTCTATTTTCGAGTTTGCACTCATTACTGGATTGAGATGTATGGGGGCAGAAGCAGCAAAAGCTCGTATTCCGAAGAATAGGAGGCTGTTGATTGAATATTTTCATGGGTAGTCGATAGTGACACTAAGACAGTTGGGAGAGGCATTCAGGGACTGCGCCTAGATGTCTGACAAGTTCAAGCTTGCCTTGGTGCTTATCTTGGAAAGCGTGCTTAGACGTTATCACAGAAAGATGTCGATTAACATTTTTCATTTAGAGGTTGTTGATGACTTCAATACCTTCAACAACTATCCATGGGGGCATAGCTGTTTCACGGATACCTTACGCCACTTCAGGATGGGATATTCATTGTCTAAGGGGGTAGGCCGAGTGCAAGTATGATGCATACAGCATGTCGTTGGCTGTACAAGTAAAATGTTTGAAATAATGAATTATCTATTTTTAATTAAATTTTATATATAATAATTGCAATTATTGCAGATATGGGTATACGAAATTGTCCCCATCTTCGCTTCCTGGTATGCCAGGAGAGGGAAGATATGCTTCCCTCGAATGCATCACTGGCAAGCACAAGACAAGCCGATCGCCAAACACTTATCTACTATTCTCGACGATCCTGAGGTACTAATTATACATTTGCGATTTATGTTTTATGTCATTTCGATTTCTCGATTAATTGTGAGTAACCTGGGTGAAATTTCAATATGTCAGCTTGAAGTCATCACTGAGTTGACACTGACAACCGAGGAGGAGGGTCAAATTTATCACTGCGACTTGTCTGGGCCAGCTGTGACAGACGACCATGTGCCCGAGCATGTTGTCGATTGATATAGGGTATGTTTATTGAATATCGTTTTTGTTTATTGTCGTTTTGATTTTTTTAAATTAAGTTATTCATTTGTTAACTTTTATTTTGTAGGAGTGTCAGCCATTATCACCTTCGTCGAGGGGATCACCTCCGCCGAGGGTATCACTGTCGTCGATTAGATCACCGCCGTCGAGGAGATCTCCTTTTGCACGTAGTCGCAGTGCTTCTAGGGATGAATTGTTCGAACTTTTCACTACATTTATGGGGGAGATGAGAGGGGAAGTAGCAGAGTTACGAGCCGATTTAGGAGCCCTTCGTACTGAGGTCGAATGGTTACAAGGCGATATAGTAGCCCTACGAGAGACTCGCGATTCTCGGGATGGAGCAGGCGACGGAGGGATTGGCGGTGGCGGTTATCATGATAGAGGGGGTAACGGAGGGCATGACAGTTTTCAGGGATGAGGAGGAGGAGGGCTTCAGATGGGGTATGATGATTCGTCGTGGCTGTCAGAAGGTGCATTCGACGCATTTTTTGCATACACTTATCAGGGGCAGTCCTCGATGGACCCGACAGTGGAGACGGTGGCGGAGGGGGTACCCATGGTGGAGAAGGAGGTACCCGAGACAGAGGAGGGATACTCGAGGTGGATGGGGAGATACAGGGGGCGGTCGTGGGGGCACCGAAAATGGTGGTGGAGATTAGAGGGTACCGGAGGTGGTGGATGTGGCGGATGGCGAGAGGACGCCAGACACGATGGAGGATGTAGTCCTCGTGTCAGAGGGGGTAACGGAGGTCAGGACAGGGCAAAAGCGTGCTGATAACGTGCCAGAGCTGGTGGTCGGCAAAAGGCAGAGATTGCCGTCAATATATCGTTTTGCCCTTCACGGTCGAAGCGAAGAGAAGAACGTTCATGGACGGTACGTTTTCCAATCTCTTCCGCGAGTAGTGGTGTCAAAACGGTGGGCAGCCTGGCCCGGCCCGTAATCCTTTCAACCCGGCCCGACCCGTTCGTGAAAAAGCCTACATTATGCAGGCTTCCGGGTCGGCCCGGCCCTCTAAAAAGGGAAAACCCGGACCGCCCGCTAAGCCCGCTCGGTCCGGGTTGGCGGGTCGACCCGTTTGGGTCTGCCCATATTTTTTTTCCAATTTTTTCCCAAAATAGTCATTTAAAAAATAATTTTTTTAATTATAGTAAAACTAAAAATCGATAAAAATTACATAACATTGATTTAATTTCCAATAAATTTTACATGAATGACAAAAAATTACAATTTTGTAAACAATATTTTGCCTAACTTGACAAATTAAATAATTTTTAACTATTTATGAATTTATAGTTAAAGTACATCCCAACTAGGTTGGCACATACTTAACTATAATTTTGTGATTTTCGTCTTTACAACTCAAATTCTACTCATCTTGAGTTATATTAAGATTTTTAAAGTCTTGAGCAATATCGTCAACAACTTTATCTTGCATTCTTCTATCGGCAAAAATCCAGTCTTTCACGCATATGAGAGCTTCTAAAACATCTTCTTTAAGTCTTGATCTTCTTTCATCTAGCACCCTGTTACCTGCACTAAAAGCAGACTCCGAAGCCACTGTTGAAACTGGAACTGTTAGTAGATCTCGGGTCATTTTTGATAATATAGGATATGAACGTTCATTCAACTTCCACCATTGTAAAATATTTAAGTTATCAACGTCATCTTGTGGAATTAAACTGTAGTGATCAAAATTATAATATCTTTCTAATTCAGAAGGTGTAGCATTCTCAGTTGAAGTACACGATGCATTGCGTTTCTTCTTGGCTATTAGAGAAAAGAAAGAATTTTTACCTTTGGAAGTTGTATCAGAACTTACATTAGAAGGAACGTTTTCATTATTACCATATTTCATAAAATAACTATTGTACATTTCATTAATAAAAAATTCTATTTCCCGATTTGAAACACTTATATTGAAAGATAAAGTTTCAGAAAGTTGTTCCATAGCACACTGAACTCCAAAAAGTTTAATACGAGGATCCATTACAGCTGCAACTGGAAAAATCATTGGCATATTTTCGTAATATTTTTGAAATTTCTTCTCCATTGTACAAATAATATCACAGAAAAATGGATCGTCTTTATGACTTGAAAATTAATTAGCAATTTCTACAAATTGTAAAAGTACAAGATTACTTGTTGGATAATAAACTCCTGAACTCATTTTAGTTGCCTTATATAATGGTTTCAAAAATTTCATGACTTTAAATGCAACTTCCCAATCAAAATCATCTAATTGAAATTGATGTTGTTTTGAATTAACGAAAGCATTAATAGCATTTGTGTAACCAACACACGATTTTAACATAAGATATGTTGAATTCCACCTATTTGGAATATCATCAATAAATTTTCTTCTCCTCAATCCAAGATTTTTACAAATTTTTCCAAATTCTTGTCGTCTAGAATCTGAACAAGAAATGTAGTTAATACCTTCTCTAATTTTAAGTATTTGTGGGGTTATTAGTTTTAAACCATCTTGCACTACTAAATTATATATATGACAAACACATCTGATATGAAATAATTTAAAGTCAAATAAGGGAGTAATGACCATTTTCAAAAGATCAATACATGCATTATTTGCACTAGCATTATCAAAACTAATGCTAAATAATTTGTTGTATACATAAAATTCATTAAAAATATGTAATAAATTGTCACACAAATTCATTCCATTATGTGGATATTCTAATAAGCGAAAAGCAATAATTCTTTTGTGAAGTAACCAATTATTATCAATAAAATGTGCAGTGACACATGCATAGCCATTGTGATTATGTCCAGACCAACAATCAGATGTAAAACACATAATTCCATCAAAGTTATTAAATTCAGTTTTTAAATTTTCAGCCATTGTATGAAATAATTTCAAGATATCTGATCGAGCAGTATTTCTACTTACAAACCGATAAGCAGGTTGAACATATTTTTGCATAAATTTTTCGAAGTATCGATCTTCTGCAAAAGTAAAAGGCATCTCCCTTGTTGCCAAAAATTCAGACATTCCTACTCTCATTCGATCCTGCGAATAAACAAAATTAGAAAAAGTAACCGATCCACTAGTATTAGTAAAAGAAGTAATTTGAGCTTGTTTAGGATCAAAATGCCCTTTTTCATTCATATGTTTGTCTTTGTGTCTTCGTAATGTGCCCGTGCCTTGACCTTTAACCCATACATAACCCTTTCTGCAAATAGTGCATACTGTTTTTTGTTTGATTCATCTACTGTAAAGATTTCCCAAATATCAGATGTCTGTTTTTTTCTCCTTGGCTGTTGAGAAGATCCAATATTTGGATCGTTATCATCATCTAAATTTATTGGAGAACTACTATCATGAAAATTGATATTTTTTGAAGAAAAATCACGAGAATCCATAACACTTTAACAAATATTTTTGCAACAATAATAAGATGAAAAGAAAACACAAAATACTAAATATTAAAAATACTTATTGAAATATTAAGAGAGATTGAGAAAGAGAAAATAGAGTTTCCAATTTTCGCACAAAAATCACAAGATTGAAGATGCAAATGAAGTTGAAAAATTTCCAATTTATAGAAAAAAAAAATATTACCGTTGAAAAAAAAAAAAAAAAAAATTAATAAAAAATTCGCCAACGGTGACCGTTGGCAACCTGTAGCAAAATTTTGAAATAACCGCTGGCCCGGTTTTTCAATTTTAAGGCCCATGAACCGGCCCACTCGGTTCGCGGGCCGATTCGCGGGCCTGAACGGCCCGCCCGTCTTGACACCACTATCCGCGAGGTCGACCCTATTAGGCACAAAGCGTTCGATGAGTGGTTCAAATCCCTTAAACCCAAGTAAGTATTTTATGATTTTGTTTAATTGTCCTTATGAAATTATCTATGATTTTTGTAACATTTCATTTTTTCTCGTCGTTTTTTCAGAGATAGCTACACCATCGGGCAGAGGACGATATCGAATGCGAGACGGTGGTTTGAAGATGTATTAAGGTCGGGAACTTGGCTCGCAAACGATGTAAGTGTATTCTCGTTGTTATTTATTTTCATTACGTAATTTGTTGTTTATTTAATTAAATATCCACACTCTTATTTTTTTACTGTAGCATTTTGACGTGGCCATGAAAATGTTGCGCGATTGGACTCAAAGATACTCGAGATCTTTTGACTTTCCTGGCCGAGTCATCCTCAACTCTGAGTTTGCATGTATCGTTGATATTGAGCATAGTACACTCCTATTACAAGGGAACAGATATGTGCTGCCTGAGTACATGTTGAAGTGGGTCATTAGGCTAGAGCCGACATATGGAAAACCGTGAGCGGATTGTACACATATATACGTGTCCATTGTTGCGAACTCACATTGTTTTGCAGTTGAGACTGTTTTTGCTGATTCTATTATCTATGTGTATGATTCGGATCATAACTTCTGACACAAGATCAACTGCAGCTAATACTGGAGCCGATGCGTGTGATCGTTCCCATGATGGCTAGATATGCAACGATTAGAGTTAATGATAGACTAACCATTGTACGGGTCACGATGATGCCGAGACAAGGATTGTCGTAAGTATTTACAAGTTTTTAATTTGAAAAATTAATTTTTAGTTGTATGCTATCGATCTAATATATTATTATTTACTTGCAGGGGCGATTGTGGTATGTTTACAATAAAGTATATAGAATTTTTTAGTATCAGTCGTCATGTTGATACAATAACTCAATCGTGGATAGATATGTGGAGGTTGAAGTTAGCCTGCGATCTGTTTGAAAACAATTATGATCCTTAGTATATTGTGTAATATTTTATTTAACAACTGTAAATATTATTTTTGTGATTGTGACTCATGTTCTAACTCAAACATATAAATATATGAAATAGTAAGTAGATATAAATAATTTAAATGACCAATAAATAACAAACAAATTAATATATGAAAAAAACATCGATTTCAAAACATCACTCTATATTTAAACATAGAACGTCAAATGTAATTACTTGTAAAACATAGTAAATATTAAATAAAGTGCAGAATGTGTAAACAGTACATAAAAATAAAATTTCATTCAACATCCGTTGCATTGTTATGTAGAGGAATCTGATTTGGACAAAATCTTCTAGTATGCCCTGTTGCACCGTATCTACCGCAGTTACGAAGTTGGGGAAATTATCCGGTAGACGGTATTCTAAACGTACATCTACGTCCAGGAGTACATGCTCTGACGTCGGGTGGCAACAAATTATTCAGCGGGAAGAATGTGGTCGGGAACTTCCCACTCGGTTTCATTTGGTACAGGAAATATAATTTTAGTATATGATGCTATCCAAAAATCAGCTATATATTAATGAGTGCATAAGCTGTAAGTGGAATTCCCCTATGCTTAGCCACGACGACTGCATGAGCACATAGAAAACTCTCCAACTGAAACTGTATATATGTGCATATGTTATCATTCAAATTCACCGTGTATCCAATATTACGTCTGCATCTCACGGAGAAGCGAAATTGATTCAGCGGTTCCATACTTAGCTTTCTCACCACCTCCAGAGTTTTGAAGAATTTATCTTCTTGAGCCGGAGTCAACACACTTATGCAGTTCTGTGATTCCTCACGTCGGTCACGAAACCACATCTGTAGCTTTTGCCGAATATTCTCAAGCATTGTGAGAATTGGTAACTCTCGATCCTTCTTGAATAATGAATTGAGTGATTCCGCATTGTTCGACGTCATCATGCTATATCGACGTCCTGAAAAATGTGACTGTGCCCAATGTTCAACCTCTAGTTCCGTTCAATATTCTCATGCACCATGTGATTTGTGTTCTATTTCGACCATGAACTTATCGAACTCTTCAAAATTGTAAGCTTTTGCAGTTTTCCTGAACAATGCAATGATGCCACTACCCCGATACTTAGTCTTCAGATTACCCTGTATATGATACATGCAATAATCATGATGTGCATCCGAAAAAACTTCAGCTATACCATTTATTATTAACTGCCCCCGATCAGTCACAAATGCAAGGTTCTCGACGTCCCCAATAACTTCTCTCAGCTTCATGAAGAACTAACGAATCGCTATATCGTTTTCTCCATCGACTATGCCGAACGTAAGAGGGTAAATTTGGATGTTGGCATCTTGACATGTAGCAACAATCAACTTCCCTTCATATCTAGCTTTAAGGGTTGTACCATCAATTAGAATTAGGAGTCGCATCGCATTTCGAAATCCTCTAATGCATTGTCCGAGAACCATAAACAAGTATTTGAAGCAATTCTGGTCATTGCTCTCAATAAAAAACATCAAGTCAATATTAGTTTTCCCCATATTATGGCAATACTTGGCCAATTTGGCATAACTCTTCTCGGTCGATCCCATTAAATCCTCCAATGCACATTCTTTAGCCTTCCAAGCCTTTTGATAGCTCATAACCACCCCATACTCCCGATACATGTCATTGATGATATCTGCGGGTCTGTAAATAGTCCGTGGATCCTGAAAATTGTGCATTATCTCTCGCCCAATAAATCATGATCGAGCTTGCCTGTGATCATTTTGACGAATACCCACTTCGCAAGTGTATTCTCGCGCGTACTTACGAACTATAAAGCACTCATTTGTTTCCATCTCAGTCGCTCTCAAACGCCAACTGCAATTATCATCCATACAAATAATTGTGTACGTAGATTTGTTTGATTTTTTAATTTTGAACTCAAAATTACGTTTTATTGCAATCCGGTGCACAGCTTACTGCAAATCTCCCTTCAATTGGAACAATTGATCTACATACAAATTTTCATTTTCAGGAACCACACGCGAACAATTAGAAGAGCTTGCACTCGGCCTAGCATGTGAACTCCCACCGGACTCATGTCTTTGTCTGGATAAAGCAAGCAAATTCTCATTCGTAAATTGCCTTCCAAACTCATTGTCTTGAACTTCATTGTGAATTCTATATGTAACAATGAGACCATGGTGAGTAGCAACTGTCTTGGGAATAACCACATCGTCCTTACGAGCAATCTCAACTGTATCCCAAAAATAATTTACATTACGATTCTCCATCGAAGACTTCGTGATCACCCTCGAGGATATTCTTTCTCGATAAAGTTACACCAATAGGAGCCGACTTGCAATCTTGATTCAATTTAGTTAGATGCTTCATTTGCACTTTAGAAGTAACTTTCATAGGTGAAATACTCATGGTTGAATGTTTCTGAAATAAAAATGCTAATTTCATATCGTACTGAAAGGGATCGACGTTAAGCATGTTTTGTATTTTTTGATACATTTTCGTAAAGGATGTACCATTTGTTATAAATATTGTATTAACCCCATCTCCTTCACTTGTCCATTTTCATTCTCATTGACTACTTTGATTCTTTTGAAATTCACCGAAGTAACAAATTGGGACACATGCTAATGTTGCCATAGATTTGCATTATGAATTAAATACCAGAACTTTCCATTAAATATAAGAAATTATAAGGACTATCTTTAAAAAAAAAAAAACCTGCTACGTGCGGGTTATGCTAATCCACACGACTGCATGTGCGGATCCATACCGTTTGGACCCAAACCGTCTGGTACGTAGGGAAACTAATTGTAAAACTTTATCAATCAACATAAAAGTAACGAATCAATTTACTAATTTAACGAAAGAGAAATTAAAAATACGTAAATATACTTACCGATTCCAATTGATGGCTCTAAAACAGTATTTTTGTTGAGTGTTTGATAAGTTTATGAATTTTCAAGTTTGCAGCAGATGAAAAATGGAACAATTTTCAACTGTGTTGAAGTAAACAGATGAACAAAGAGATTTGGTCTTCAAAATTTTCGTGAAGTGTTTGAGTGAGATTTTTTATAGTTTAAATAAGGGTATTATTGTCTTTTAAACAATAACTCAATCTTGTAATTGTATAACATGTTCAAGGGTAAAATAGTCTTTCACGCATTGAAAGGCCATTGTGGTGAATGTTTCAATTCTTTTTGTCAAAGTGAAAAATTGATCATTTGACTTGTCTAAACTTAAAAGTACCCCATTTATATTTTTAGTATTGAGAATTGAGAAGTATTCCCACATGATTTAACTAATTTCATTGAATGGTTCTTCAGTATAATTTAATATATTTAGTCATAGAAAAATGAAAGTCATCTTTTTTCTAAAATAAAAGTGATTGTCCAACAAGAGAACTCGACCAAAAAAATTTGCTAAAAAATGTTGCATAAGACAAACATATTTATCAAGTGAATAAGTACCACATCGATCCTTAATACCTTGTACAAAATCATAGTCAAGTTTTTCTGGTTCAACGTGTTTTTCAAGTATATCATGTCATAATTAAGACAAAAGGATTAAATATGTCTTTAAGGTGACATTTGCTTCCCTGCAATTAGTCAGTCGAAAGATTTGTACTAGTTGAGCACACATTGCGTGTCCCCATGTAACATATGCCACTACATTGATGATTTTCTATTGTTGAAATGTCAAATGAGCTGGCCTAAAAAGTTGTGATAGTTTATTTTTAAGAATTAAGATACTTATACTCTTAACTTGACACTTTGATTTACTCGGTCTCACCCGTCCTCTCACATGGGGTGGAGTCTCACGTCCAATAAATGTGTGAGACCCGACCTCCATATGAGAGGACGGATGTGATCGAGTAAATCAAAATGTCAAACTAAGGGTACAAATAGCAATGCCCGCTTTTTAAAGAGTAATGCTGGGGAACAAACGTCCCTCCAATAGAGGGCGCCTTGGAGATATGATCGATCATTGATTTTGTTTCTTTGTCTTAAACCTTTTTTAAATTCAAATGTTAGAGAATGGCGCGTATTATAAAGCTCTATCCTTAAATTACCAAGAATATCTTCACAAAATCAAATTTATTTGTTGAATCTGCACATATTGCAAGTTTTAATGACATGCTCATGGTCATACCAAAAGATCACAAAAGGTGCCTTTATAAACAAATTTGATACATTATCTTCATCACTTACCTTTTACAACTCGATCGTCTTTTTATCAATGACTTCTCTATTAACATGGAGCATAAGGTAAATACATTGATCCTTTCATGACGGACTTATTCATTTTTTTAAGAAATAGATGAAACTGCTTGGGGATATATTGTGTATAATAGACATAGATTGCACGTACAATGGTATAGGACAATTCACAGTTCATATTGTTATTACACTAGCAGCATTAAACATGCAATATATTATATTTAACCTAAAAAGCCAAAAATTAATGTACAAAAGATTATTATATATATATATATATATATAAGTAGTAAAAAATGTTAAATACCCACCTCATTGCTGCATAAGCAAGATATAGAAATTATTCATAATGGTCTGCGGTTTCACTATTGTTGGTTTTTAAGGATTATTTGCAAAAAGTTATGATTAAACAGAAAATTATGGGATAAAATTTGTCAAATCCCTATGTGAAGTGTCGAAATTATGCAATGTTATGGGCTTGGAAATACTAAGCCCATAAATGAAGGTGGTTTGGCCCAATTATTAAAGAGTCCATAGAAGGACAGACCAAAGGCCTTGTAATATATTTGCTTATGGCCCATTTCCCACTTTCCTCCTCAATTCGGCTTCTGTTTAGCTTTTTACTATGATCAAAACCACGTTTCTTGCGGAGTATCTTTCTGACTTTCTCCATACTTAAAAAAAAAAAAAAAAAGGTGGTTTTAAGTGCTTTGGCACTATTATTCTGAATACAAAAAGAGTAAATAAGAGATATAAATACAAAGGACATGTAAACGGAAGAAAATAAATAAATAAATAAGTAAATATGTTTTAAAATAGATACTTTTAGCCAGAGCCGATCCTGTGATTTTCGAGACCTGAGGCGAACTCAATAAATTAGGCCCTCCAAAATGTGTGAGTTTCTAAGCAACAAAGCAAGCCTTGCAACTTTACTCAAGATTCACAACATAGCATCACAGCCCTGAAACTGATCAACAAAGGATTCATACATGCTCAGGAACTCTGACTGAAAAAATAGTTTAATACTGAAATGAAAAAGTATTCCACTAAAGAAGAGGCTTAAATTTATCTAACCATAAATTGCTTCCAAGTCAATTTTTCATAAATTTCATGATCCTGAAATCAATTAACTGAATTCAAAACTAAAAATAAATATAGAGAATTTAGGAATTAAATAATCATAATTATATAACAGTTCTCCAACACAAATCATCTAAACCCAAGAATTTTCACATTACCAAACTAAAAGTTTCAGATTTTCAATAAAACAGCAACAAAACATCCCAATTTCCCCCGTCAATTCAAAACCCTAAATATCCTAAAACACTAGTTAACCACAAAACACCATGTTCCATTAAAATAACCCTTCAAACTTGTTGAATTTTCCAAAATCAACACTTCTAAACTAAATAAAAATAAAAATTAACCAATTAGTTTTAAAAGTAATAATAACCTTCATATGTCTAGTCTTCAATGTGATGCGGAGCAGCGGAAGCTGGCAGATCAATGATTCAAAAAGACGGTAGTCGGTATTCGGTAGGATAGATGGAAATGAAATAAGTTTTGTGGAAGGAAATGCAGAAGATATTTACTGATATTGACAACTGGCAAGTCGCAGTTCGCCGCCTGCCGATGGAAACTGGAAAGGAAAGTCGTGGAGTCGCAGCACCGTCTCCAGGAGAGGGAAATTAAAGGAAACCTTGTTTCCTTTACGATTTTAACAACAACAACAACAAACACGAAAAAAAATAAAAAATAAAAAATTGGGCCCCCCGAATTTTTTGGACATGAGGCGGGCGCCTCTTCTGTCTCATGGCAGAACCGGCCCTGCTTTTAGCCTACAATATATATATATATATATATATATATATATATATATATATATAAACAATTTCTATTTAAAAGTAATTAAAATTTAATAATGCTAATATAATGTATGTGTGCAACTTTACATTATATTGCAAGAGCGCAAAATTGTGTGATACAGAAAATAATTGCAATATGTTGAAATTTCTATACTGGTAACATTTTGAAAATTAAGCCATTTGGCTGCTTAATGAATTAAGTAAATTACCTGCTTTATGATTTTCTGTTTTTAAAAATAACAAAGGTTGAGCTAGACACTCTAACATTGAATTTATTTTAATCATATTCATATTTACTTATTTTATTAGGAGCTATGAAAATAACGGATAAAAAGAAAAATCATAGTTTACATGAAGGCTTAAAAATGCATTACATATTATGAATGAGAGATCCCGGGCAAAGTCAGGAGAACAATTTCTATTTTTTTTTAATTGAATTAATACAGAGAACTTTTTTCTTACCTTAGAACGAACTGTTAGTGATAAATTGGAGGAAGGTGAGAATGACGTCAAGTCATTAATACCCTTAAAATAAATAGGCTTCGGGGTAGGCCTAGGCTTTATAGATTCATAGAATATATTAAAAATTCAACATTATCGATAATGTACCTTACTCAATTTATTCTTGATTTCAGGTATATGAAGCCATCGCAATGAACAATGTATTGTGTCTATCATTTTTCTTGGTCATTCATTTCTCGTTTATATCATTAAATTTTGTTATTCGCTTTTTGAGAAATAATTTATTTATTGATCAAACATTTATTTAACAAAAATTCTACTTTATTATAAATGAATTTCATGTTTTGAATCTAGAGAATAATTTAAATAAATAATATCATTTATTGAATTTTTTATTATAGGAATTTTTAGTGTTTTAAAAAGTGTAAAGCGTGAAGGCCAAGCTTCAACTTAGGTGTAAAAAAGCTTCTTCTTTTTTTTTAATATTATTTAATTTTTTGGAATCAATCTAAAAATGATTTAATAACTAAAGAAAAAAGCGTAAAAAGCGTTAGAGCATATAATAGCGCGTCTGGACTCTGGGAGCGCAAAAAAAAAAAAAAAAGATAAAAAAGGGTAAGGCGGGACATTTTGCCTACACTTTATGCCTGGACGCTACTTTAAAAAACAGTTAAAAATGTTACACTTCTTTAATATTCAGCCAAAATATGAATCCGCCACTGATGCACATCATGCACTACAAAACAAAACAAGACTTGTATCTTTCCGCAATCAGTGCTGTTGCCTGCCCTATGTACTTCCCAAGAAGAAAGTCTACCTAGCCTGGGGATTACAATTAGGATCAAGTTGGTTGGACACTCAGGTACACGATTCGGTTCACAGTTCTCTCACAACATAGGGTAGGGCTTGAGTTTAAAATAACATTAAATCAACTCGGACCCCACCCCATGTGAGAGGACTGTGTACCAAATTGTAAAAAAAAGACAGTACAAACAGTTTTATTCTTACAATTAAGCTATTTTGTACCTCTCTTAACACCTCTTGACAGGTTAATGAGTTGTTATTGTTGGAGTAAATGTGTGAGATGTGAAAGGAGGAGTGAAATTGTGTCAAGTGCAAATTTGGTAAGCACGTAACAAGATTGCTAACCTAACCCATTTTGTAGACTAATAGTCACTTTTAACATGCATCATGTTTGACAACTTAGAGCATTAGGTGGTTTAAATTGATATTTTCAAAATTACTTTTACATTCTCATTTACTTCACAATGAATTTGAATTGGAGATGTGTTCGATCATTTTTTATATCTAAATCACCATTTAAATCTATTTTATATCATGATCGTAAATGCTCTAAGTAATGCAATTTTGATACAATATTGAAGAGTCAAAATTGTACACATTTGAAATAAATTTTCATTTTTTTCCTAAGTAGAATCATGTCTCACTAAAATTTGACGCCTAAATTTTTTAATAAAGTCTCAAAATTTCACTTGGCGGGACAACAAATTTAAACTTGGAGTGGACCCTAAAGACTCGCGACACTCGCGACCCATTTAAATTATCGATTTGTCAGTAGTAAGGGGCCTATTCAACAATAAATAATTAATAGCTTTTCCATGGATTCGAGATAATTGGTTCAATTTCTTTTGGCCATCATTTTCATGGTCTTGCTCAGTGTTTAGCCACGTATTGTCCTCATCACATACCCCACAAATTGGGCTCCATATTTTAACTAGAGATACTGTGACGATCCGATCTCTGCGTCGAAATCGTTATATCATATATCATACGTACTGTCCGTTTTGGGGTAGACATAACTCACTTATTCCTTCACGACTTTCTGTCGCGTCCCCCATAATTCGAACCCAAGACTTCTATCATATGAGAGACTTAAATTGAATTCTAATATCAAGCAACTTATCCAATTGGTACCGTCATTCAACTTAAATCTCTCTTAAGTAGAGGTCTTGAATTCGAATCGTGGGGAACGCGATCAAAAATCGTGAGGGTAAGTGAATACAGATTCAGCCAAAGCGTAATATAACGATTTCGGCGGAGAAGTTGGATCGTTACGAATACATTAATAATTATTTCATGTCCAAAAATATCTCTATTTAAACAAGTACTTAACATATATTCATAATTTAATTTATCGCCTTGAATTGAAGAGATAAATTACTTATCACGCTATTTAGTGTCATTCGTTACAAAATTAATTTTTTCGAGTCAAAAAGTATCGATAGGATTATGTATGATAATTATAAATTTATTGTTTGTCAAGTCTATAGGTTCGGATATTTCTTATTGCATTAAAATAATAATTCAATGTCGCCGATATTTTTGATAATTTTTTATCAATTTATTAAGTTATAAAGTTATCAATGTCAACGATAATAGAAAAGATAAATTACACAGGCATGAAATTACGTTCACGTTAGAACATAATTATTTTTAGTAAACTAATGTATCTTCAATTGATTACATTAGTAGATATATTTAATTTTTAATTGATTACGTGTATATATTGAATCTTAATTATCAATAGTACTTGAGTAATAGATAATATTAGAAATACAATATAATATACATTCACTATTTCTATAAATCTCTAAATTTTACATAGGACTAGATACTATGATCTTTCTCAAACCCAAACATTCTCACCATGTATCGATTCAAATTATTATCATATAAAATTAATAATATTATTGTTTGGTTAGTCTAATATAAATTGTCAATGAGTTTTAATTTTTAAGTCGTGCGTCCATTACGAAAAATAAAGTTTGGTGCAGCTACTAACATAATTGAATTACCAATATAGGAGTTACTAGTTAGGTGAAGTCAAACCTTCCATTCTTATGACATTTGTTATTTTCTTTTAGTTACGACGGAGGAGATATATGTTTGAAATAGTGAAACCGAGAAATTTCTATTCAATTGCTGGTGGTGATGGTAGTGGTCAACGTCAATGGTTGTATTGCGATTATATAATAGAAAGAGATGTTTGTGGTCAATGTCGATAGTTGTCGGATTGCGATGCAAATGATAAAAAGAGGATGGCATGAGAGAAAACCCCGATCGACTAGAATTTTATATATTAACCCCTCTGTTTCAAGTAGGGATATTAAATAGATCGAGTTGAGTCGCTTGGCTTCGGCCACTGCATTAGCCACTCACAACTCACCATTCACCATTATTTTTATATACTGAAATTGCATTATTCACTCATTTGTGAAGAGCTATTTGTGAGTAGTTGGCGAATCATCTAACATGTGAGTTGATGAGCTAGCTCAACGCAAAAGTTTGCTGCTCGACTCGTTAGTGGGGCAAGCAAAATCGACAAGAAACTCTTAAACCCCTAATTTTAGGTGTTCAATTTTTTTTTTAAAGGTTGTGGGTCGCCCTGCTTGTCATCCCTAATTTAGGTATTAAAGGCTTTACTTGGTGGCCGTGGTCTACAATTCACATCATGCATCATTCATTTTCTTGATAGCATTAGAGGGTAACTTTTGATATTAAACTTTTTTTAAGGATTAAAATTTTACATTTTTAAAATTGAATTGAAAATTCGAAACTGTATAGTTTTGAATTAAATTCAAGTACCATATCAAGTGCAGATCATAAAGGTTCAAACTATGTAGTTTTGAATGAAAGTTGAGTGACTGCATGATGATCATAAAGGTTCAAACTACGTAGTTTTGATTGAAAGTTGAGTGATTGTAGATGAAATTCACTCATTGTTGACTGGCATTCAAGTTGGCATGGCCACGCTTATGGCATTATAACTTTGATCTCTTTCCTTGTGCTGAATTTAATTTCAGTTAATACGACATAAAATGATTTTGTAACATCGTTAATAACATTATTCTTACTACTCGTTAGGAGAAATGAATCTACTTCATTTTCAATATATTAAGGTGTAGTGACGAGTTTTTTGTCTATTGTCGAATCGAATGTATTAAAGCACATCACGTGTTAGGTGATAATTAGTCAATGCAGATGACAATTTTTGGAAAATGAATCAAAATTTATTGCCAGCTAATTTTTAATACATTTCTATTATAATACTATATCATCAATTTTGAGACTAACAACTCCATTTATTGCCCACTAACATAATTTGTGAAGGTAATTGGATTTATTTTTCAAATTTACGAGTTACAATTAAATAATAAATCGTTTAGAAGTTTCAATTGTTACGAAAAAATTGCATTTATTATTAAAAAATTATCGAACAATAATACTTGAACTATAAAAATAAGAACTCAATCGACTCAATTTCAATCATTTGGGAATGCGTTAGCAAAAGAAGAACATATTCTACACCAAGGCATAAAATAGCATGACTCAGAATCCTACTAGGGCCTTGGAGAAGAACATATCGGAAAATTGCAATTTTAGCTTTGTTTAATAATGTATAAAACACCATAAATAATTTCACTAAAATCATGAACTACGAGATACCCACCTACTACAACTTCATAAATGTCTGAAATTATTCAAAATAAATAAAAAATCCAGTGTGCTATCCCGAAATTTCTTCATCTTCATGCAATCACGTGGTCACCATTTTCATTTTTCACCCACTGACCGGATTGTGTGTATATATATATAGAGAGAGAGAGGGATACAGCTATAAACACACTTGAAGCTCCCTAAAAGGCAGTGAGAAAATGGAAGGGAAAAATTTCCTCATCAGGTGCTTGTTCTTCATTTTCAGTGCAGTTCTTCTTTTGATTTTCACTGTGTATAATTTACCAAATCAACTGGCTAACAAGCCGGAGTTATTGGAGTGCACCACTAATTCACCATGGTGTATTTCGAAGAATCGTATCTTGGGGAAGAAACCCAATTTCCTCCACCAGTCCACCACCGCGCTCCGGCATGACCACACGGTGGATGTGCCCCACCACCCACTGGACCCTTTAACCATACAGGAAATGAACAAGGTTCAGAAAGTGATTAAGTCCCTTTACAAGGACACGGTTTATTCAGTTCACTCTCTGGTTCTCGAGGAGCCTGATAAGGAGGTGGTGCTCAAGTGGAAAAAGGGCGACGATCTGCCTCCACGGAAGGCGTCTGTGATTGCACGCGCCTCCGGGAAGTCGTATATATTCGCGGTGGATATTGAGACCAGCGAGGTGGTGCAACAGGATACTAGCCATATCTCTGGGTACCCATATGTCTCTTTGGAGGATATGCAGACAGTCGTCTGGGCACCACTCTCTCGTTCAGATTTTAATCGATCGATTATTGCTCGTGGAGTTGATCCCAATAATGTTGCATGCTTGCCTTTTTCGTCCGGCTGGTTCGGTATGAGTTTTCATTATTTTTACTGTAAAACCTTCTTTAGAATTTAGCTAAGTTCACAAGGACTGTTAAAATCCTTTAAAAATCCCAGCTGAGAACACCCTCAAAGTTACTTTTAAGTTAAAATTTACTTTTTACCTTTTTTCTTCAATTATTAATGATCCTGTAAGTCATGACAACCAAGCTACATGTGCCCGGCGGTTCACCCACTGGGTTACCTGCCTCTCACAAGGGGCGAACTCATTTGGTGAGTGCATGCAGTGGGGTCGGGTACACTGGCGGGTGAACCGCCGTGTACGAATGGCTTCATCCAAGTTATAATGTTATATGCATCTATTGAGATCTTGCATCTCTTTAGATGATGTCTATTCCCCCTAAAAAGTTACTTTTAAATTTTTAAGTTAAAATTTGCATTTTACTGCTTTAATTCAGTTATTCATGACCCCTTAAGTTATCTATTCAGATCTTACATCTCTGTGGAAGATATGGGTATTAAGATATATTTGATATGTTGAATTGTAGTTGAATATTGATGAGAAAAGAGTGATGTATTGGCTATTAACCTATTAAACATGTCAAAATAGGTTTATAATTTATTTTTAATTGTAGTGTAATAGGCTTAAATTAAGTAATTTTGTTTTTGTATGAATTCTTCTTCAGGTAAGTTCGAGGAAGGAAGAAGAATAGTTAAGTTAGAATGTTTCAACACTGAAGGCACTGCTAACTTCTACATGAGGCCTATTGAAGGGATCATTGTGATTGTGGACTTGGACACTGATGAAGTCCTTGAGATTGTTGACAAAGGCAAACACATTCCAATCCCAAAAGCAGCCGGGACAGACTATCGTCTTTCGGCCGAAAATTCTCCAATATTTAAGCTTCCCAACCCCGTATCAATGGAGCAACCAAATGGTCCAAACTTTGTTATAGAAGATGAGCAGCATTTGGTAAAATGGGCAAACTGGGAATTTCACTTGAAACCCGATCCAAGGGCCGGAGTAATGATTTCTCGGGCTAGGATTCGGGATGCTGAGACTGGAGACATGAGGAATGTGATGTACAAGGGATTCTCATCTGAACTATTTGTACCATACATGGACCCTGAGGAGGCATGGTACTTCAAGACTTACATGGATGCCGGTGAATATGGGTTTGGGCTCCAATCCCTTGCCCTCGACCCGCTGAATGATTGCCCTAGAAATGCCAAGTACATGGATGCCATCTTTGCTGCAGCTGATGGCACACCATATGTTAGGTCTAACATGATCTGTCTGTTCGAGCGCTACTCAGGTGATGCTGCCTGGCGTCACACAGAGAGCCCAATAGTAGGCCAGGAGGTAAAATTTTAATTTTCCTGTTCAATTGTCCTATCTAATATTTGCTTTGTTGCACTATTCTGATTACATCTAATAATTTTTTTTGGACAGATTCGAGAGGCAAGACCAAAGGTCTCATTAGTTGCGAGGATGGTAGCATCACTAGCTAACTATGATTATGTTATCGACTGGGAATTCCATGCTGATGGACTAATCCATGTTAAGGTTAGTGAAATAAGGTTTCGTGCATTCCATTGTATTATTCATTAGTCAAGAAATAATTGATTTCGTTTAGTTTACAGGTTGGTTTAGCCTAAAGTTTTTATATAATTCTAATATGCTAATAACTGTCCAGGTTTCACTCACTGGCATAGTGATTGTGAAAGGCACCTCTTATGCAAACATGAATCAAGTAAACGGAGAAGAACTCTATGGCACCCTCTTATCAGAAAACATAATTGGAGTTGTGCACGATCACTACATCAATTTCCACCTCGACATGGATATTGACGGCATAGACAATTCTTTTGTAAATGTTCACCTCCAAAGAGAATACACCAATGGAAAATCACCTAGGAAGAGCTACATAAAAGTTAACAAGGAAGTGGCTAAGACTGAGAAAGAGAGGCACAAATTAAATTGTCGTTGTACAATCCATCTGAATTTCACGTGGTTAATCCGAACAAGAAATCAAAAGTGGGCAATCCTGTTGGCTATAAGGTGGTTCCTGCTGGCACGGCTGCTAGTTTGCTGGATCCTGAAGATCCTCCACAGAAGAGAAGTGCATTCACTAATAACCAAATTTGGGTTACGCAGTATAACAAGTCGGAGCAATGGTCGGGAGGCTTGTTTACCTATCAGAGTCATGGTGAAGATACCCTTCAAGTTTGGTCTGACAGGTAGTGACCGCCAGCCAAAGTTACATTACTCAACTTCTTAATGCATACTCTTTTAATTGTCTAATGGTCGTAAAATTGTATTGGAATTTTCAGGGATCGACCGATTGAGAACAGGGACATTGTTTTGTGGTATACGTTGGGCTTTCATCACGTTCCATGCCAAGAGGACTTCCCCATTATGCCCACAGTCTCATCAAGCTTCGACCTCAAACCGGTGAATTTCTTTGAGAGAAACCCTGTTCTTAGGGTTGCACCATATGTTGAGAAAGAGCTTCCAGTTTGCAAAGCGGCTGCTTCAGCCTGAGAACAAGCATTTTGTTCGGCTGTGTCGGATAGGATGACAAAAATTCCATAGTGTATAGAGCGATTGCAGGTTGAACAATGCATAGAAATGAACTCTTTGGGGCTGGGGTGATGTTTTATCCCCAAAATGATCTAAAAACTTGATGGTATGTGAAAGATTACAAGAGTTAGAGATTTGGTAGTTCCTGTTTCTGAGAGGGATAGTAATAAAAGCTATGTTTACTTAAATTATAAAAGTTTAATGTCATTCCCTTACTCAAATGAAGCTCTTAGCTGTTGTTTTGTTGTTTTTATTCACCTAGATATTATCAACCAAATCTCCAAGTCTTTGGTTGTGGTAGATGTTAGAATATAAGCTACTTGTACAACCCTTATTGACAACCATTGTTGACAACATTGGCATTTCAAAATTCGAGCCATTGATTTAAAAAACTGTTTTTAAAATTGATGAATTTAATGCTATCAAGTGTGAAGTATGATTCTGGTTTCTTAGTAAAAAATTCCCAAGGCACCGTTTGATTGCCTAGAAAATGGCATGGAAAGAAAAAGAAATTCCTACTTTATGTCAAAATCAGTGTTTGATAGGCAAAATTTTGACTGAAAAATATTTTCCCCCCCTCCCCCGCATGCGCGCCTATTCCATGAAATTGGTGAAAATGATTTTCCACCATATAGGTGGGAAAGTCATTTCCAGGCCCCTTTTTTTTTTCCATTTTTTTTTGGTAATAAAAACAAATTCAATCTCTAATGGTAAAAAAAATTATTCATTTAATTGACAATTTGCATGAAAAACGAAGTCAAACGAAGATAACAAAATTTAGATTTTTTTTTTTTTTTGGTAATCCAAACAAATTTTAATACAGATTGTAAAAAAAAATTATCCCAAAAAGTAACAATTTGCATAAAAAACAAAGCCAAACGGATTAGGTGGAAAATTATACCAATCAAACACTATTAATTACAATTCCCTCTAAAACAAATTTTAGGCAATTCAATTCCCTGCAATTCGTTTTCTTTCCACCCTTGCAATTAAACGACCCTAAGTTCTTGGAGTTTTCAAGTTTTTCGCCCTCCAGTTGTTTCCAATCAAATGGATGCAGGTGCGAAGCTCCTGTAGATTACCATTTTCTTTGCTAGATGAAGGCCGGGACATATCCTTCTTCCCGATCCACATATTAGATTCAAAATTGTTTCTTAGTTAATCCTATTTGCCGGTGTCATCCTTCAAAACTCTCTCTGGCCTAAATTTCAATTGATTCTTCAAAATCCATGAGAACCCTTTAGTACAGCGTACCCCAACGGCGCAAGTTTGGCTTGAAATTCTTGGAACCATTGGAGGATGTTGACGGAGTGTTTCTTGTGCGAAGATACTACAACTTTTGTGTATGGAATTCTTCGAACTATGTTGTTTATGCCTACGACATTTTGTTAATTATTGTTGTACCCTTTTATTAATCGGGATTGTTCAAAACTCCGTCATTGAATGGACATTAACACTTCGAGTCTAGGACTGCTTGAACAAAAGAACGCTTCGATCGCTGAAGTTTATATGAACTATGGAACATGTAGTATTTTAAAACTTGACTAGAAACATGATTAGAGGCCCATGATAGGCTCAGACATGAAAGTAACTAAAATTAGTACGAATTATGACAAATGTTAGCGCATAATACCCTTGCGTACAAAACAAATTGTTTTGAATAAACGCCACAGAAGCAAAGACATCAATAATGAAGAATGTTAAATCATAATAATAGTCCATTGCAGAATGCAAAAACTCTTTCATGATCCAATTTTAAAGGAGAAAAAACGACCTCTCTCTCTCTCTCTCTCTCTCTCTCTCTCTCTCTCTCTCGTACCAAATATTAGATTCGAAAATACAAAAAACTCGTAGAGGAAAAACTCTTGAAAAATACTAAAATCCCTTATCAGTCTCCTATAAGTTGCCCATTGCAGAATGCAAAAAACTCTCTCATGATCCAATTTAAAAAAAGAGAAAAATCTCTCTCTCTCTCACCAAACATTAGATTCGAAAAAATTTCGACCCCGAATAAATAGGTATGAAATCAACACGATTGTAGACACTAAAAAATAATAATAAATAAAATGGATTGGATCGATTTAAATTTTTAGCCCAATTAAATTAAAATCTACTAAAGCCCGCTAAAAATAATTAGGAGGCCCATTCTACTATTTCTAAACCTACAATTATTTAATTAATCATTTTAATTAAATATAATTGAGTGGTTACCAAAATTAGCCACAAAATTTCTCCTATAAATAGGACCAATGGTCCATGGAAAAAGGAGCAAGGCAAAAAGTGAAGAAAAAATCACGAAGTGCTGAAGAAATCTCAAAGTCGGAGGAAGATAAGAAACTCTCTCAAGTCCGAGTCCGGCAAACATGAAGAAGATATAGATTCTAAAAAAATTCAACCTCGAATAGATAGGTACGAGATCAACACGATATTTGCTAGTAGTAGATGTCAAATGTGTTGTGTTCTATTAACTAAAAAGGGGAGTTAGATGTTTCTCTTTCTTTCTATTTTGTTGGTGCTTGAAAGTACTAAAAACTCAAAGAGAAACTGTTGAAAAATTGAGAGAAATGAATATATAGTCAACTTTAAAAAATTACAATCTATCTTTTGCGATCAACATCTACTCTGATAAGCATGATGATGTCAAATTTAGTTATTGTACCCTTTAACTCTAGTGTTTTGTGATAAGTTAAATTATAAAATTTCTTTTAATTAAATATAGGTGTTATTTAAGTTCGTATATTTCGTTTTTTTAAATAAACATTATACCTTTGCGATAGTTTGAATTTACCTCCAAAAAGGAAGTAAAATACATAAAACATATTCAATAAATTATGTGGTAAAGAGCCTTCCACATCCCAAATTTTTCTATGAATAGAATATTGTCATCCATGCATCTGATTTTTAATAGCTGTCTTTTTCTTGTATCAAGATGAATGATATCTAAGCCCCCCATGTGGTACAAACTGTCTAGAATTTTTTTCCTCCTAAATTGATTTTTCAATCACACAACCTTTTAATAAAATAACTTAGTATAAAGATCCAAAGTTTTTTTTCTTATTTTTTAACCGTACAATTCTCAAAAAATATTACTTTTCACAAAATCTATTTTCAAAAATCTACACCAAACAATCCTTAAAATAAGGGTGGTCAGATTGTGTCATATGTAGATTAATCTGATTAAGAAGATAAAAATATTATGTATGACTCTCTAAAATCGTAACACAGTCAAGCTATTCAAGTCAGACATTTTTTCTTTAAAGAACTTGATATCGAGAAGGACTCATTTTCACTAGCATGCCACCTAGCTTAGCGCTAGACCGGCGCTCGAGCAATAGGTACGCCACCCTAGCTCTCGAGCGACGATTGTCATCCAAAAATCTTTCTTTGCGTACTTATTTTTCAATCCATTTTCATCCCAAACACTTTTCCCTGTATGAATTGAATCACGTGGACGTCCCATAGTGTGTTGAATCAGATTTATTCCATAGATATCAATTATTTGATGATCCAAAACATCCATTGATTCCAAGATTCAACCATCACATATTACTCGATCCATGAATTCTTCTAAAACATATTTTGTTGATTAAACCATATTGTTCCATATTATATCACGAGATCAAAACACGTAAGGTCTTCTGATCAAACACCAAACCACCTAATCCATCGGAGATAAACGATATCAGGGGTCAGGAGTTGGTGTGAGGAGCACATTGTTCAGGATGGCCAATTTGATATTCCAGGAGTTGAGATCTAGTGTAAGGAGCATGCAGTCCAGTAGGATCAAGGGTGATTACAGGAAAAGAAGGCCAGATGAGACTAATGGTTAGTCGAATTTGAACCATACTGTAAGTTGTTTAGTTTATAGACTTATAGTGAATTATTGACTGACAAAGTACTTAGAGCTTTTTATCTTTTGCGAAGGGATTTCTCGGTTATCAATTTGGTGTTCTTTACTACTTTCGCATTACAAATTGTGGTAATTCTACATAGGATAAATTGACGTGATTGAATATCCATCTAGAAACAATTAAAAAGTAACGTGTTACTTTTAATTGCTACTTTAATTCCGCTGTGCATGTTCTAAGGTCATAACATTATCTAAATCGATTAATACTCTCGATTAGGTTAACTTTCAACTTTCACGCATAATGTGCCTTATGGTCGGGTTAATCCACATTTTTGTAAATGTCCTAGATATTTGTATGGATAACGTCAAGTCTTTGTCTAATTAGGTTATATCGAGTCATATTTGTTTAAGTTTGATCGGCAACAGTGGGGAATTCAGGATCGGAGGTCAGTTAGGGAGTTTGACCGTTGATCATAAACGATTGTAATAACGATGTCATTTATTA
The DNA here is from genome assembly GCA_019395295.1 of Osmanthus fragrans. Lineage (NCBI taxonomy): Eukaryota > Viridiplantae > Streptophyta > Magnoliopsida > Lamiales > Oleaceae > Osmanthus > Osmanthus fragrans. The sequence goes on along the minus strand of JAEDXY010000043.1, from coordinate 751,953 downwards.
ATATTTAATTAAATAATATTAAAAATGCACTATTAATGTGTTTAATCTTAATAGACATACACCGTAAACATTTCTAGACACATTGGCTCCTATCAAAATACGTAAGTCTGCAAATCCAAAGTCCTCATCGACAACTCACAAAGTAGAGAAGCTCAGAGGATGATTTGCATTTGCTGAAGTATTTTTCCCCTTATTTCTTTTTCATTTTCAAAATTTGAGATAAATTAACAAAAATAAGAAGCATTTTTGTGTAAATTGTCTTTTATCCCATAGACAATACATCCTCAATCACATACAGACAGAAACACACACAACTACCCATAACACATATATTGAAGTATTAAAAAATCCATGAAAAATTATCGTTCTTGAAAACACAAATCTTTACCAAATAGGCAAATACCCAAAGTGGGGGAAATTTGAAATCCACAAAAGAATTTACATGCTCATTTTGAATCAACAAGAAAGTTGAACAAAAAGGAAAAGCACTCACATGCACCACAATCAAGGTAATCTCCCATGGATGAAATGCATTTTCCGTGTATCCAGAAAGATTACAAACGCTATGAAATTCCTCATCCCATTCCACAAGAACCCCATTGTCTGTCCCATCAACCCTTTTAACAATTTCTTCTCTTGTGCAATTCCTTTTCACAATCCTCGTCAACCTCGTCCACCTCGTCATTGCCTCTCCTCTCCCGCCTCCCCCAAAATTTAGCTTTAAATCGACTAAATGCAAAATATGTCCATTTAGGGATTGGACCATTGCCCATTGGGACTTTTTTTTAAAAAAAAAAAAAAAAATAAGGCCCAAAACACGAATAAACGAAAAAAAAGTTTGGCCCAAATGAAATCCAATCCAAACCGTATTGCAATTTACATCGTCTTCTTCCTTTCTTCCCGGCAGACGCGGCTGCAGTTGAAGCTTTCGATGAAGCTAGCATGGACGTCCGCACGAGCTCGTCAGGTGTTGGCTCTGTCACTGATCAGTGATGGACGACCAGGTATGGTTGAATATAATCAATGTATTAATTGTAAAATATTATATTTTGTCAATTATTTGTTATTTACTTTTTATATATTCATAATATTGTGAGTCGACATTATGCATCTATTAAAACCCCGTATCCGTAATGCCTTCTATATAAGAGGGTAAAAAGTGAAACTAAAAATCCCGTACATACCGATTCGAAACAGTATTCAGCTCTAAATGCAAAGAGCTTAAAGAATTCAATGCCTTTAGTGGAAATTATGAATACTAGAGAAGGGAAAGATGTCACTCGTTTTCAAAAACAAAATTCTATGAGCTCCCAGAAAGGGTAGCTGGAAACTTGGAGAACAACATGAAAATATACCCAAAGTCAAAGTACTACTTTCCACTTTATTTCCAAACCAAACCACGAAACATGAATTTCATTTTCGGCCAGCAGATTCACATAGCAGGTGCAAGATCCACAGGGACATGGTGACACAGTATCATCGATAGAGCTTAGCATCAATAGTCATTTATTACTTACAGTAAGTGATACTGGTAGCACATGCAATCATTTGGAACATTAAGTCCTAGTTTGGTTCAGCTAAAATAATCTGATCAAAGCTCATTCAATAATTAATTTTAACTACACATATTACGAGATTCACAACTTTTCAACCATACATTTCATCAACTTTTATCAGAATCTACTAAAAATCTGATATCTATATAAACCAAACAGAGGGTAAATTTAAAAAATAACCATACTAGATCCCGCACAGCTAAATGTGCCTGTCTTCCATATTATATATCTGATTGTGTATCATGGTCCGACAGTTCTAGAAAGGTAAAGATAAGGTACCTTATTTGCAAGTTACAATTTTACAAGTTGCTGAAGAATAAATTTTTGATATGACATCGTTTCATCAATAACTACTATCACCAAAGACTGAATAATGTGAAACTTAAAATAGCGATTCATAATACTTACACTTGGAGCCTGTAACTAAAGAAGACTTAATAGAGGCTTGACCAAAAAGAATGCAAAACCATCATAATTACATTAACACAAGTAAAACGCGAACGGGTATTTAAAGAATCATGCAACACGAGTCATAAAGCACATAATTTGGAACAGGGACTGGATCCTCTGCGAGTAGGGATCCTCCAATTCCCACAACATGGGATTCACAGCCTTGTATTGAGAAATACCAACGTTATTGATCGGAAAATGTTACAAGTCTAAATTGGTAATGTAATTTTAACTTACTATAAGGTATTTCCTTTGGCAGCATATCATCTCTTTAAGTGTACAAACTCAATAGCTAGTTCTGCACTCGGAAGGTAGATTGTCCAACCACGAATCATCCAAGAGAGGGGATGAAGTTTCAGATTCAGTGGGCCATTCTGAAATCACATCTATTTGATCAAAATTGATCGACTTATATTGCATATTTCTAGTCTTGACAATTGCTTGTAACCAGAGATTGCAATGGACAAACACCAGATCATTTAGTTTATCAAGCTCTGCTCTGCTGCGTCTCTTACTATGAATGAATTCAAAAGTGCTCCAATTCCATCTACACCAGTGAGAACTACAAGGTTGGCTTAGAATCCGTATTGCAGATCTCTGCAATGTTGGGATTTCATACCCATATGCTGCCCACCAGTCACCTAAAAATGCAGAAATGTCAACATACATGGTGATTGAAGTGAAAGATTATGAAGTCCCAACAACGTCTGATAGACTAGTGGTAGAATGAAACCATGTATTAAACACATTTTCCACGATATTTATGGAGACAGTGAAACTAACTACATATGTAAAATAACATTTAAAGCACATTTTCTCAATCCAATCAAAATCTTGAACATAATCAATTATTGTTAAACAAGTCTATATCCAATACATTACTTCTGCAAGACAGAAACACTAAACTAGCAATCGTGAAATGTCTTATTAAACTTCTTTCAGGCATTTTAACATTACTGGGTTGAACTGATTGACATAATTCAAGCAGCCTCCTAATGCAAATCCTATTCATACTTAATGAAATGGTAACAGCTCCCTTCTGGGCCCATTCTTCAGGACCTTCCTTCTAGAACTAACGTGACAAAATATGAGAATATCTGATTATGAAGATTATTTTGATTTAAAGCATACCTGGGGCATTTAATGTTCTCCCCTTTACCGCAAATTCAGTCCCTAGAGCACCATGAGCATTTATGTACACCGGATGTTCTTTAGTTATTTCTATTCTATCTTTATCATCAATTGCCATTTTCATCATAGCTTCTTGAAAACCATTCCGCATTCTCGAATCAATCTTAAAGCTGAGGCTATGGAAAATGGAAGGATTAAGGAACGCAGCAGCTGCATGTAAAGGGGAATGAAGCTGTATGTTCCATCTGCTATCAATTATATCCCACATAGGCACATACTTCTCTGAAATGCCTTTATAATATGTCTTGATTGTTAGTTTTGCCCTCTCCAGTCCCTCGTACACATAGCCTATAGCAGACATGTCTCCATCAACCATCCTGAGGATTTTAACTAGTGGTTCAGATATGCTAACGGCTTCACGTGCAGAGTTCCAGAATCGTTCTGCAAACAACATTGACTTGATGAGTTGGCCATCAGGGCGTCTACTAAAATTGGATGACAACCACTCTGCATGGGTGAACATGTGCTTCAAATTGTCCTCTTGTATTACGAGGGATCTTAAGGAGAGAAAATTAGTTAAATACCTTGAAATTTTAGGTCTAATCAACTCCATTCCACCAGTATACTTTCGCATCATATTAAGAATCCATTCATTACAGTACAAGAATTTTGTGATAGTATTTGCCTCTTCCAAGACCATGCTAACCCATTCAAGTTTACTGAAATCCTCCAACATCTTAGTAATACAATATGAAGCACACGGAGACCAGAATAATGAAGGATACTTGTCCATAAGAAGCTTTCCTGCATAAGCATAACTAGAATCACTTTCTGTCATTACTTGAACAACATTTTCAATACCAACTTCTAAGACAGCTGACTCAAGCAACCCAAATAAATAATGAGCATCATCAGCATGGCCAGAGACATCAATGGACCTCAGAAACAACGCCCCTTTAGGGCATGTAACGGAAAAAGCTGCAAGTGATTTGGTCCTACCATCAGACCAGCAATTGCACAAGATTGTGCAACCTGTTTCCTTCCATTCATCTCTTATTTTTCGGTACAGATCATGAATATCACCTTTAACTTTATCCAAGAGGTTACATCTCAACTTTTCAAAAGTTGGTGCTTTAAAACCGACTCCACATTCAGCAATAGCATCCACCATATCCTGATAGTAAGCAGATTTAGCAGCATTAAAAGGGATTGAATTATAGAAGAAAAATGCAGCCACTTTTTTATCTGCGTCATCCTGTTTTTGCTTTTGAGCATCCTCTAATGCTGGTTCGGGTGGAGCACTTGGAGAAGAACGTGGAAATAACAAAGATGGACAAGCGCTGCCATTCTGTTCACTAGATCCATTGGGAAGGGCGCCACCACTCGCAGAAGAGCTATTTTGATGGCCATTTTCCACCTGCTCCACCTTCTGTCTTTTAGGAGTTCTCTGCCTCTTGGGATTGCTTAATATACCTTGTACATGGTCCCGCACATCAGTTGGAACTTCAGAGCATGGAACTACATCCTTGTTTCTGATCTGAGCTAAATGAAATTTTATCCTATAAACACCTCCACTGAACTCTCGATGACAATAATTACATCTAACCTTCTGTTTAGCTGCATCAATGAGGACACAGTGTTCCCAACACGCATCTCTCCCCCGAACCATTACTTTGAATAAATAGCGGTTCAATCAAAATTATGTCAGTCCACCTACACGCAATTAATAGAGAAGTGAATAAGAACCGTATTTTGTATCAATAGGACTATCCCACATAAGTAAATTGAGGAGTGCGTGAAAACCACCACGAATACTGGCATCCTATCAAAAAAGAAAAAAAATATGAATGATCTATCGGATCTGTGGTTGTCAGTTACGACATCAAAGAGACATTTCGATCAGCTGTTCAACAAAAAAATGATCAGTGAGGCCAAAGTAAAGTACTTCAAATACCATAGAAGACCTAATGCGAACTCCTATACGCTTGGCTCTGCCAAGACATGATCTTGTGCAGGCATAAACAGATTGAAAATCATTGCTTGGGAACATCAGCATTATGCCAACACTTGCCCCAAAACTAAAGCAAGTAATATTGTCACATCTCCAATGGCAATATAGCCTTCTAAGTATCCAAACATTTGACAATGTTTACGCCCGAGCTAGATAAACTTCCGTTCGTAGGATGAAATATATAAACTTAATTGGTATTGAGGGAGCAAAATTTTATAGACTTCTAGTTATCTATCTTCTGATGTGTGAATACTGTAATTCAAAGGCCCTAATGGCTCATTATTAAAATTTCCAATTTTCAAAGTACAACAGTAATCTAAATTATTGTGGCCATGAAACCAACAGGATTTTGATTTTGATTTTTTAAATTTTAAAATTTTCAATCAATTATGAAGTTGAGAGAACAACGAACCAAACAATAAATTCAATGCAAGTGCCCAGAATGTATACAAGATCAAGAATTAATTATTTTTGAAAATCCAAGTTCACACATTTGATTATATATGTTCGTTTTGATTGTTTATCAACTTTACAGGAGCTTTTCATCTGTCTTTTTCATTTAACCCCCCCCCCCCCCCAAAAACGCCCACCCACACACAGAATCACACGCGCGTTCGCAGGAATACCTTAGATCTGAAGAACTCGAAGTAAAGAGATCTTCACGGTGATTAGCTGGTGGAAGATGGGGGCAGCGGGAAAAAATCGGCAGACGGCGATCCGAGGAATTGAAAGACAACGGCGATAAATTCGGGTTTCTGTATCCAAGATTATAGCCGACGAGGAGTTTCGCTCTACCTGTCACGTGCATCGCACGTGTCCCCCCCCCCCCCCCCCCCCCCCCCCGCTCTCCTTCCCCGCCCCCTCTTCACCCTTCCCCGGCGCCCCCAACACAAACACCACCCCACCTTGATTCCCAAAGGCCAAAACACCACTACTCCCCGGTTTTCTTTTCACTTCTCTCATTAAAAATTGCATTAATTTGCTTTCAAAAAATAAAGATTTTGCACTAATTTAGTAATTTTCTTCGTAGTCAATCATAACCTAACGGTAATAAAGGAGTTATTCTACAACACAAAATGCAAAGAGGTTTAGTTATGGATAAAGATATTTGTATCGAATTTAGATTATCGAATTTGTTACCTACTCTCACATGCGCGCGGGCTCGTGTGAATAAAAAAAATCCAAACATGCAGTTCCCACCTTCTATTGTGAGTGTAGACAAAGGATTACGTAAAAAAATATCGATACATGTAACGTTGTCATTTAGTTAATTTACAACTTTATCTATAGTATACTCTAACAAAATAATAGTCAAGCATCTATCTTCTTTTCCATTAATTATTTCTATTCTCACTTGGAAGCAAGTCGCATAATGGTACCTCTTTTTTTTTTTTTTTAGTGTCACCTAATGTTTTTACTACGTACATGGATTAGGAAATAGGAAATAATATTCCAACAATTCACCCTCAATCGTCTATTTAAAATTTCTATGTCAATATGTAGTTAGTTATCATCGGTAGATATTTTGTCGAATATGTTTAGAAAGTGTTTATAAATGCCTTAATTATAAACAAAAAGAATTTACTATTTAGTAATGAATAAGTAAGTAATACTGTGTAAATAAAAAGTGATTTGAGTATTTATAAACAATGTTTATAATTTCCAAAGTTGCGGATAATTTTAAAAATACAAAAAAAATAAGGTCATAATAATCATGATATCATTTGTTAGCAACACCTCTACCTTTCAAGAACATGGTCTACCAATTGAACACTAAAGTAACCAAACTTTAATCTTGTATGTAACATGGCCTACCAATTGAACACTAAAGTAATCAAACTTTAATCTTGTATATATCGATACCATCTCTTACACAACACATATTAGCATATACTAACAAATTTATTGTTCGTTTTAAACTATTTTCAGTACGATAATACTAACTTGCTCGTCGAACATAATAAGTAGACACTATAGTCAAGCTATTGAAAGAAAAATTGGTCCAAATAATTGACAATGGATTCTTACTACACCTTTGCTTCTACCTAGTCACTTCACATTATATATATTTTTCGAATGGAAGTTTAATGTGATTATCTAGTTACTCTAGTAAAGCGCGGTGGTGTATGTGCCCAAAGGAATTGTAGAAACGTGATGGCACGCCCACGTGTAGTCACATGACTTAGATTGCTTTACATTTCTAATCAAAATATACGTAGTCTCAGAACACGATAGCATAAACAAAATCAACCCCTTAAAAGCCCTATACTTCATAGTGGTAATATAACATTGTCCAATGGAATTTGAAACCACAAGAATCAAATTATTCAACATTCCACTTGTGGGCATCAAATTAATGATGATGCGCCACCAACAACAATGAGATATATTGAGGATCATTATGTAGGGTCCTTCATCACCCTTCCGACAATTAAATAATTATTTGCTTATCTATTTTGAATATTTTGTTCACCTTATTCACTTAACATGGTCTTAAGATTAATTGAGGGAATTAACTAGCAATATAGTGATAAAGAACTAAATTATTGTGGTACTTACATTAATGCTAATATGTACCATTTGTTTTCCCGTATGTAGAATATTAATGCCTTTTCAAGTGTGGGGTGGTTTTTTTTTAATGCCAAAGCGCAAAGGTTGCAACTTATGAAAATATAGCTTCCTTAATGATCGCACAATTGACTAATTAACCTAAAAATCCTATCTACAATCTACATAGTGCTCAATGAAAACAAGTAGAATGTCGTATCAAATGGAAAGTTGTTAAATTGCAAATTAACACGACTTGATTTCAAAATTGGTATCCTCAAACGAGACAACATCTTGCATAACAGGATAAGATAAAATTTTGCATCGAATGAAGAAAAATAAATACGCAATGTATAGAGATTTAACATATTCCTCTTGACAATGTTAACATTTTTAGATTGAACCTCAAGTATCTAGATGATATCATAACTCAACAAGTTCAAACGAGTAATTGATTTATCTTACGCTTAAACGAGCAATCAGATTAAAGTTTGATGTTCAAATGAGCCATCATCTCGTAGAAACATATAAATTCCATTTTGATTATAGAGACACTTATATTGCTCTTCTTAACAATGTTAACGTTTTATAATAGAAGTCAAACATTTATATGTTGGTTATTATTTTCATCCATAACTTATATGAAGTACGCACGTCATTCTCGTAGAATTGGTACCAAAGCTATTCGAGTAGGGAATGGAACCGGGAAAATAAGGCCAAATGAAAAAATGATAAGATTTTCTGGTAGCTGCCTTGAGTATAGAAGTTAAGATAGCAGAATTCCCCTTCATAATAATTTTATGTGTAGTATTGAAGGATGCAAAGATTAAGGACAATCAAGTCAGGATCAAAATTTCTGTATTATGAATCCCTTTCTTGTTTGGCTAAGCTAAATAAATTTACTTATAAGTGACTTTACTTGTGAAAGAAAATAAGCAGTTTTGATGATCAAAGTACAACGCATAAAATAATTATTCGAAAGTAATCGCTACCTTAGCCAAACATGCCTTTAAACCAACAAACTCTTTTTGGATGCAAAAAACAAGTGACAATGAAATAAGCAATTTCCTTTTATTCATGAAATTGATTGATCTTGGCTGCAAGAGTTTATTTACACAAGCAGCTCATAAGAACCTTTTCTTTATTGATATGAACATAACGTAATATACATAGGGTTTTAAATTCATTCTACTCTATAGCTTGTCCCCACATATTTCTTGCAAAGGAGTACAGCAATTTGGTATATCTTTCTCTCTAATTTGGTTGGTGACAAACCTCTAAACAAATAAAGGTTTTCTCTTCTAATTAACCCACAAAATCAACTATACGATGAGTCTAATTAAACTGATAAACAGAGCTAGGCATGGTACTTTGTAACATGGATGCACTGATGAGGCTAATTAAACACTGTTCATCTCTATATGTTCTATATCGTTCCCCGTCTCTAACGTGTTCAAGACGTTATTCATTTCGACGTTGTTGAAACAATTGAACCCGAAGTCATGAATTCCGAAGTCTTGACAGTCCAGTAGCCACGAGCAGTTTTCGTCCCATGACGGCACAAAGAAGTTATCTAAGTTCGGCTGATCAGGTGGAAACTCCCATGGGACATCGTTAACCGGAGGAGCGTCATCTTCGAATAGGCAAGTGATTAAAGGGTCATTTTCAAGAAAACTGGATTCATCAGATGAACAAGTTTGATCAGTTGGTGAGGTGGAGTTTTCATCCGAACTACTGGTAATGCCATTATTAGTAATTTCTTGTAACTGAACAAGGTTTTTGTCCGAATCAGACAAATTTTCTGGTGCATCAGATAGAGATTTTTCAGTTTCCTTCTGAAGTGTTTCGTGTGTAACTGGATCAATACCCATTTTCAGGAGTTTTTTCTTGATATGTGTGTTCCAATGGTTTTTAATCTCATTGTCTGTTCTTCCAGGCAATCTTGCAGCAATTTTGGACCACCTAATGAATAAAAACCAATAGATTGTTAATTACACATTTATCACAACATAGAAGAAAGAAATTTGAAGAAGATATTTAAATCTATTTACTTATTCCTAAATAAATCATTTATGGCACGTGAACTTATATATATGAACACTTTAACGTTGAGTCAAGTATTATTGTACTTCTCAATTCACGTTTAAAAGTACTTGATACGTAGAGTACAAAAGATTGAAACAAATAGTTTCAGTGAAGTACGAGGGACGTGTTATAAAATCTATGAAAAAGACTTGATGAACGGGTATACGATGAGACACGATAATTATGGTTGGGGTTATTCAATCCAGCGTACGAATGCACCGACACCAAAGGGAAGGCAACACTTGCATATTTTTACCACACAAAAGTTGCTGGGATTGCTCATTAGTCAAAAGTAATAGGAAAGGTTTGCGGTGCATTATTAAACTTTCCTCACCAAACATCTTTTTTAATTATTTGAGCTTATCACATCAAAGCTCCATTATTTTAAACAAAAAAAAAAAAAAAAAAAAAAAACATATTTCACTTTTTTCCTCCATTTTCTGCATGAAACACGCCAAAATGTAAATTAGTCATCCGAGGCAAAATAATTAATCCATATTTTCGAATAAAACGTAGTGTCAAGGGTCATCGAAATCTCTATATGCGTGTTCAAGTACCGAAGATGGATGCAATGCATAGTTTACCTATTTCCAAGACAAGCATGAAGATCAATAACCAGTTTCTCCTCAGCTTCAGTCAGAAGGCCACGTTTCAAGTCGGGACGGAGATAGTTTGTCCACCGGAGTCGACAGCTCTTTCCACAACGACGAAGCCCAGCCAGCTTGGGTACGGCCCTCCAGCAGCATTGTCCATTAGTGAGGATGAAATTGATGAGTTTCTTGTCTTCCTCAGCCGTCCATGGCCCCTTTTTCACCCCAAGTTTGTCACAACAAGGTTGTCTACCCATAATTCTATTTCTCTAATGAAAAACTATGCTAAAACTCAGAAGTCCCCTCACCCACCTTTATATCCTACCAAACCATTACATAAAGTTGTCGAATTTGTTTCTTCTATATTATAATACAGTGTGTGTGTGTGGGGGGGGGGGGGGGGGGGGGGGGGGGGGGATTCTGGGGCCCACCATTGGTTTTCTGAAAGCAACTGATGACCTACAATGCCTGCTATCTAAGGGTATATCTGCAAGGTGGAGTGGAGATAGCGAATGATGGGGTGACCCAAAGACAAATCTACATCTAAGCACTCCTTGCACCCCACCCTACTCCACCCCACCCCTTTAAAAAAAAAAAAAAAGGTTCTTCCTGTATTGCTACACAAGGGCACCCTGTGATTGCAATCTTACTCAACCATTCCATCACCTATTTCGTCATCACCACGTTTAAGGTGTCTCCCGGATAAATTTAGGCCCTGGATTCCCATTTTAATTCTCATTCTCATTCTCATTCTTCTACTCATTTTCAATCACACATTCTTCAATAAAATAATATTTTTCATCACATTAATAATTTTTCTTTCTTTTTCAACCACACATTTTCCATCATATCAATATTTCAAAATTCATTTTTCCCAAATAATACCTATCAAACACACTCTTAATTATATATGTATTATACTTCAAATACGAGGTTATTTCTATAAATGAATTTTGCGTCTTGATAAATTTTAGGTCGATTGAGTGAATACTTTTTCTCTATTCAGCTCGATTTGTTACCGTGCATCTTCTTTTTATGTGTTTGTTTATTTGTTACATGAAAAATACGATGATGATGAGAAATAAACACACGCACTTTTAATTTAGGTACATTTATGGTATCAAAAAAACTAATTATGACGTTTGATAAATTTCCTTGCTTAAATGAAAAGTTATTTGGTCCTTGGTTTGTGGCTAAAAACCAAATGAAAAGAAAATGTTACTTTCATATTAATAAACCATCCCTGGAAACAAAATATTTATTCTTATAGAAATAATATTAAAATATAAATATAGAAGAGGATGCATGACCAGACCACCAACGAACGAAATATATAATTGAGAAAACTTTGCCAATTTGTCGATTGGGAGTCGAGTTAAAAAACGATGGACTTTTATATTTTAATCCTTTATAAGTTTATTATTAACTATGGATCCTGCTAAACTTATTGAATTGAACACAATCTTACTAATTTCGTTAGTTCCCAATTTTTCTATCAACCAAAATATAGCTAAATTATTTACTCAATTTGAACTGACTTGCAACAAGTAATTGGTTAGTGTTGGAAAATGAGATAAATGGTGACTTTGGCATAAATTTTGAGTGGGATCTGTTTGGTTATTTTGGACTATCAAGATTGACTTGTGTTCTCCTCTATGAAGACATCAAAATCATATATTTATTTGTCAAAAATGATGTTTGGGTAAATGAGAAATTGAAATTTAAAGTGGATCATTGAAAATGGTTTATGTTGGAGGGAAAACTATATTTAAGTTTGTCTCACATAGAAAGTTGATAAAAGTAAATACCACTTTATATATGGTTGTACTTTGAAAGGTGTAATCATGTGTAGCATAGAGGCTTTCTTCACGTGCGTCTCCATGGGAGGTGCAAATCACAGACCCAAATAGGCATCGGATATTGAACTTGTGTGTGAACGCGACCTGTGTGCACGAATGGTGGATCGAACGGAGCAAAACTGGCCAATTATGAGTGTTAACGTTTTGCCAAATTTTTTGCTTTCTTTAACTGATTTTTTGTAATGACTCAATTTTGTACCCAAGTCACTAGTTTACATACTGTCCATTTTGGGTGGGTCTGTGCCTATTTACCCTCTCACGATTTTCTCCCATGATTCCAACTCAAGACCTCTACTTTAATTTTTAAAAATTATTCTTATAGAAATAATATTAAAATATCAATTTAGAAGAGGATGCATGACCAGACCACCATCGAACGAAATATATAATCGACAAAACTTTGCCAATTTGTCGATTGGGAGTCGAGTTAAAAAACGATGGACTTTTATATTTTAATCCTTTATAAGTTTATTCTTAAATATGGATCCTGCTAAACTTATTGAATTGAACACAATCTTAGTTAGTAATTGCGTTAGTTCCCAAATTTTTTATCAACCAAAATATAGCTAAATTATTTACTCAATTTGAAGTTAACTGCAACAAGTAATTGGTAAGTTAAAACATTGTTCGTGCACTTTATACCCTTTATAATAACAAGTGTGTATTATATATATATATATATATATATATTTTTTTTTTTTTTTTCAAATGTGTATGGCTAGAGTTCGACAAAATTATATCCTTTATAATAATAATAATAATAATAAATTTAAACATATCATTAATGCATAGATAGATTAATCAAATAATCCAACTTCTACGTTCACACATAATACGTACTACAAATCTTCAATTTCTTAACTTATTTCTCAAGTTTTCTTGATACTTAAATAATCCAAAATTGTATATGAATGCGTGCATGTCTAGAATACGAATAAGAGTTTGATATCTTTGGCACGTACCTTATAAATAATTTAATTATTATGATTAATCATAAGATGTTCTATCAAGTGTTGTCTCCCTGTTTGAGCTTAGTTCTAGATTGTTCCAGTCCAATTATATTTTAAGGTTGAGCCATGCTACAGGAACCGCATGATTGATCGCAGAAATGACTTCAAACTTACATACAGAAAAATATTATTTTATTCACATGAAAATCACACACTCACATGTGATCATCCATACGATTATCCACGCGGGTTAAGTAGAAATTTTCTTTTACGGTTAACCAATTTGTTAGAAGTGATCCTGGCCATCCATCTGAATCCTTATTTTTCATAAAATCTTGTTCCAAAATGTTTTGTGAAGGACACTGGTACAAGTTTTGTGAATTTTGAGGTTTTCTTGACCTATAATGCACGTGTCATTTTAAGAGGATTTCTTGAATTGAAAAAATTCCGTCCAGTTTTCAGCGTGTGATGTATAGTTTTATGTCATTTACATACAAATTGGCAATACATTATATTATCTAAGCCATCAGATTGTGGGTAGGTAATAATCCCAAATCTTGGGTTTTTGACTTTGAGTTCCTAATTAATTAGGTGAAAATTGTTCAACGTGGACCCTCTTTCTCGAACAACTCATTCTCTTAAACATGATTAGGAGAATAAATAAAAACTTTAACCCTAGATTTTTGTCATCATGATTTAGAATAATCTGGAAAATTACAACTTAATGTGAACTAAAGACTCTCAAAAGAATATAATAATCTTGCTAGATTCGTTTGTTAGACATATGAGTCAAGTTATGTGACATGGTTTCATCACAATTTGTTTTCTTCGCAAAATCTACAATAGTACCAACGTTTATTCTTAGAATTTTTAAAAGATATGTCATCGATAATATATCGTGTCGATACATTTTCTACTAGCGTAGGCTCCTAAATACTCAATCTGGGCTCAAAAATACAATTCATATATATAAGTTCAACCAAAAAAATCATCTAATGATTCAACGAGTTTTGATAATTTACTATTTCACTTGTCTCGAGTTCGTTCATTTTTTTTTATTAGTATTTCGATAAGTATAGTGATGAAAAAAAAATAGAATGACTATTCATAAATTCATAGTACTTATACTTAATATTTTTGTTACTATAGTTTGAGCTATTTTCAATTATATACTGTACTCCCAAAAACTATTTCAATGGAAAACAACATATATCCACTACTAGAACACAAACACACCCACTAAAATAACTCAAAAAGAACACACTTCGATAGTTGGATAAAAGATTTAAGTAAACACTTTTCGACCACTAAGCCCTTGTTTGATTAAGCTAAAAATTGGATTAAAAATTAAATCAAAGTCAACAATTCATTTTAATCACACATTTTATGGATATACAACTTTTCAACCACGCATTTAATCAATTTTTATCAAAATTTACTAAAATCTGATTTTATCTAAATCAAATAGGAGCTAAATAATTTATTCGATCGACGTCAAATTCATTGAAAATAAGTCTTGCATAATATCACATTATGCTAGTGAAATAAAGACCAACAATCAAATTGATAGGATACAATTAACAAAGGTTTGTCCCATTTTTGGAACTAACCTAACAAGCTATGCCAGGTGGCTAATATATACACTAGACATGTATTGTGAATCACTAGCAAAAACAGATCATGTTACAATTTTTGTAACGATAAGACGTTGAGATGACTTGAAAGGCACTAAATTGAGGATTTTTCGACACAGATGTTGTACATACTTTCCCCATAAGGAAAGATAAACGGAGGATGTTTTAATTGTATATTATATACATGTATGTCACCCTCATATACACATGCTCTTTGCTTGAAATTTCACAACATTCTTAATCAACCACGTATCAATTTTGTTCATCTCCTAATTAATGATCAGAATATATGACTCACAATGAGCGAGAATTCAATGTCATTTTAATAATTTTATATAGTGAAATTACGTGCTTCTTTGATAGTGCTGTAATGTATTACATAGAATAGGAATTGATTTGTTTCCTAGACAAACCATGATTTGTGTCTGTCTTGCTTCTTGTATGAATGAACTTACTATTTCCTACTAAGAATAGAAATAGTTATCATGTCGAGTCTCTCTTTGTCCTTGCATTGTCCATCGACAATCTATTAAAATGTTCTAGCACCGATTAAAACACGGGACCTCCAACTCTGATGCCAACTAAAGTAGGATATTGCCATCACTTTTTTCAAAAGTTATAGCTCATGACACTAATGCAATCCATTCTATATCACCTAAAATCAAGCTCGAGAATCCACCTCAAGCCTACTCTCTTGGACCCACCCTGTTTTAAAGGAGCTCCTCTACTAAATTGTTAAGTTGACTTGACACCAATGTAATCTTATCTATTGGAAAACTCATTTTCTCGGTAGCAACGCCCCACAAAACTATTAAGCTATTATCGAGATGATAGAACTATATATGCTCTATATTATTGAAAAATCATTCCATCATTTTAGCTAGATTAAGAGCCAAAATAATTTGACGCCCCTGTTTAGTTCTGGGATTTAATCCCGAAACGTATAGCACAACTCGCCCGTGTATGGTTCATATCATATTTGTTTATAAAAAATTAAATCATTTTTATCTACACAGTATGAGAGATCTACGAGCATTATTCACTTATTTAATACTCATTATTATCTAATCATAATTTAAACCCTTTTTATACACTTTCTAAACATGTTTTAAAGCTAGGTAACTTTCATCTTGTCTAAAATTACTTATAATCGAACTTCGATCTTTCTCTGTAACTTTAGTTTTAGTAGTCTTGATGATGACTTGATTCGTCACATCAAAGGTAAAACATCCTTTTTCTTTACATTTTATTTAAGAATTTTCAATTCCAATCACAGTGTCCTCTTTAAGAAAAATGTGAAATGAACAAGTGCCGACACATTAAACATGCAGTATACTACTTAGTGTTAAGGAAAATGAAGACCACGCCATGTTTGCCTTAATTTTTTAATTCATTTCTTTTTCATAACTCATTTTACGAGATCCACAACTTTGATTAATTTTAAGCTACCCATTCCATCAATTTTTTTTGTCAAAATCAACTAAAAATATAATATCTAGCCGATCTCATGGAACAACCTTAATCTGGAAAATAATTAATTAGTTCCCTAAGTTTAACCTAAGAAAAATCGAAGGAAATGCAGAGCAGTAAATTAATTAAGAGACTTAAGAAGCATATTAAGCCTCGTTTGGCCCTCATTTTTGACAAATTTTAATGTTTGAAGTAGTGTTTTTTTTAAAGAATGCGTGGTTGGAAAAAAAAAGTTTTCGATTTACATGTACTATTATTTTATGAAAGATTGTGTGGTTGAAAATAAGACAGAGAAAAAAATAAAAGATAATGGAGGCCAAATAGATGATAATGGTGTATTCTAATGTTGTATTACACTTAAAAAGAAAATTAATTTTGATAGATATTTTCCATGATTCCCTTTAGAACTTTGCTTTTTGGAGAGACCCAAAAATAAGGGGGGGTGCACCCCCTATTTGAGGGGTGCCTATCAGGGACATTGGAGGGGTGCCACATCGCGGTCCCTATATATATTTTTTTTTTATATCCAGATTTTTTAACTTACGTCAGACTATATCTTGGATCATCAGCCACCGTTCCCTCAGTAACTGACGGAAGTAAATCGCGGGTTATGCCCAAATTGACCAGGGTTCGTGCACCCTTTATACTCCTGACTCCAAATAAACTTCCTCCATGATTATTACATCACCAAACTGCTCCAACCAAGAATGATTATTATATCACTCAACTGCTCCAACCAGGAATCGAACTCCCCACGCTGAGGTTGCAAGTCCCGCAATGTCCATCCTTTACCAACTTGAATGTGCCCCGGGAGGCCATCACGGTCCCTATTTTTGGGCCTATCCAAGGGGGTTTTTCCTTCCCTTTAACCTCATAGGAAAGAAACAATAAAAATCACATCCAATATTTTTAAATTGGGTAGATTAACATAATAACCGTGTCATCCAGTGTCGGAGGAGAGAGGGGGCCCCAATTTTTGACCCTTTATTTTTTTTTTTTGGTTTTTGGTTTTTGTTATTTACGATTTTGCCCTATAAATTAACAATTAAATCTGAAACAATACCTTCCCAATCCATTTCGACCGTTTTCTCTCTCTCTCTCGCGACTAACACACCTCTCTCCACGCAGTTAATGCTACTCGGAAAGCGAGATTTTTCTCCAAACCGACCGACGGTGGTTTCCACACTAGAATGTTTTGTCTTATATATTTATTGATTTTTTTTTTTGTTAATAAGGTATCAAAAATTTAAAAAAAAAAAAAAAAAAAATCGTGAGGGCCGCTCCCGAACCCCCGTGCCTCCCACCCCTTCACTTTTATATCTTCAATTCTGGGACCCCCCCAACTTTAAATAGCTGGCTCCACCACTGGTGCCAACGGTAGGTTAATCCTATTTATAAGAAAGCTGTCATTCTCCAATTGTTCAAAGGAAAGCAAGGCAGCAAACAATGGCGTCATCGTGGCTTAAGCACAAATTAAAGGGACTTATGAGCTAACACAAGTCAAATCTATAAGCATTGGATTAACCATTCTCCACATGTTATGGATGAAGCAAGATTAAGAGCACTGAAATTATTATAGACCCTAATCATAATTAGTGATGTGGTTTGCACGTAATGCCCATGTCATTAAAATGTATGATTTGGCAAGTTAAGAAATATAAATTAATATAATTTTTTAGGGTTGGGGTCATGGAAAATCAAAGGTACTTTCCCAATAATGTCCCTGTCAAATATACACATCTAATAATCGGACATACTATTTTAAGAAATATATCGCACATCGATTATATATAAATAAATAAACAACGTATAAGAGCATGGACAACAAAGAAGTTATTTCTTCATAACTTCTAGTATTGTTCTAACTTGGTATGAAATTTAAAAAACTCAAATAATTGATTAGATTTCAAGAATTGTGTTCTCAAACTATCACAACTAGCTGCTAATGTATGTGAATTCGCTATAGTTTTGACAACCATTAGCAACAAATTGTGAATGTGAACATGCTTGTCAAAGAATAAGGGCAGGATTGACCATCTAAACTATCTTAGATCGTCTTGAAATGTCCTCCCATTTGGAAGACGAGTCAATACCCATGAAACTTGACCAACATATCGCTTTAAATATATCACTAAGATCCCATCCAACCGCGACTAATCAAATCATAGTGAATCCATACCCGAAAGTGTTGCCCAATAAAATTATTCACTTGCTTCACCGTTAAAACGTCACGTATCGATACACCGACAAAATGCGTGTATTTATCAAATAAATATATTCTACCAAGCAACAGCGATCATTAAACTTCATGCCAATGGCACTAAACCTCAAATTTCAATGTTATAATCCCTTTCTGTCACATAAGTAGAGGTGCCCACTAAAGACTTTAGAGTTTTTGTTCAAATATTTCATAATAATCAATTCCGCAATGATTGGACTAATGACGAAACAACATAATAATATTGAATTTGTAGACAACAATATTATACAAGGAAATCTTACATGGGCCTTACATGCCTCTCACTATAGGAGCGACCTCCAATGATTTTATTTTTTATTTTTAAATATTGTGAGAGACTTGTCCTGTTATTTGGCAGGAACCTGTGCACGTGAATCAGGGTTCATTATACAAGTAAGCTTTTCAGACAGAAAAGATGGAGGTTGGTGGGGCAAATGACAAGTGAGTTCAAAAGTTTGTTGAATTTACTGAATTATTTCAGAGCAATTAGTTAAGCAAATTGAAAATTAATGTCAAATTTTGCCTTAACTTTATGAAAAAAAGAGCAGAAATTGTCAGTTTTTCCTCGCCCAAATTCAGAATTGTGATGTGTACTATACTTTCGGCAGAAAAAGTAAAAGGCCTGTTAACCACATAACTAATGTCAGCTATCTCGAATCTAACATCACTTTGTTATGAACTTATAATTGTTTGTCAAACGTGCTATATTAATAAGATTGTGAGGTTAATTAATTTTGAAATTGATTATTGATCTAATTAAAACTTAAATTGAATGTGTATAATTGCTAATAGCTGTCGAATAGTTTGATGAAATAATGAGATTTAAATTACGGAAGCCAATATGCACATTTTCACAACTTCCCCTAGAATAGACATCTAGTCATCCCATTTTTCACATGAATGCACAGATTCCCCCCACATAGGAAAAACGTTATGCTAGATGTACACCAAAGTGTACAAATAACATTATTCTATTATTTAAGAAAGAATAATATTATTTGTAATCTCTCACTACTCCAGTCTCCCTACGTGGCACACATGTGACGATTAATGATTTGATGCATGAGGTAATAAAAAAGTACCACATTAATGCATCAAATTACTAACCGCCACATGTATGCCATGTAGGACGACTATGATAGCGAACGACTGCAAATAACATTATTCTTTTAGTAAGTATACTTCTCAAATAAAGTGTTTGTAAGCATCTTATAAGCTTAGCCAAACAAGTTATTACACGTATCATTGCATCCCCTTGGCACATGAGAGAGAGAGAGAGAGAGAGAAGAAGAAGAAAATGATGGTTTGAGTCTCAGCTCAACGTGCTGGAGACTATGCAAGAGTGTGTGTTTATACTAGTTACAATCTCTTTATTTTTATCACATCCTAACAGATTCTATAACGGGTATGTAAATGACAAATGAATTCCTTGATTGTTGTAATTGTTGGACAGAATAGGAAAATATTTTGGCTGGCTTGTTTGGCTCTCCATGAAATTGATTTGATTACGACTGAATCTCGGCTGAATGAATCTCGATTGGGTTTCGATTGCTTGTGAATGACTGAGATTCCTTTTGCACGTGGACTGCCTGGCTTTCTTCCTTTTCTTGCTTATCTTTCCAAGTAATGTTTCTACTAATACCTTCCCTCAAGTTGTGACGGGGTCGGAGACACAACTTGCTACAAAGAGAGTGTAAACTAGACTTGGGAAGACCCTTAGTAAAGATATCAGCGAGCTGATTCATAAATGAAACATGGTGTGTTACAAGTTGACCGACAGCAACTCGCTCACGAACAAAATGATAATCAAGTTCAATATGCTTGCTTCTAGCATGAAATACAGGGTTAACTGTAATGTGTAGTGCACTCAAATTATCACAGAAAAGAACTGGTGGAGATCGAAGAGGAACTTGGAGATCACGGAGGAGGAAAGTGAGCCAAGTCAGTTCAGCTGCGGTGTGAGCCATAGAGCGATATTCAGCTTCAGTACTAGATCGAGACACTGTGCTTTGTTTTTTTGCACACCAGGAAAGAAGATTCCGACCAAGAAATGTGCAATACCCAGTGGTAGAACGCCTAGTAGTAGGACATCCGGCCCAATTTGCATCAGAAAAAGCAAAGAGATCAAGAGTAGACTGTGAGTAGAATTGTAGTCCAAGAGAAAGTGTCCCTTTAACATAGCGTAGAATACGTCGGACTAGTTTTAAGTGTGAATGACAGGGAGTTTGCATAAATTGAGAAGTGAGATTGACGCTAAAAGCAAGGTCAGGTCGTGTGAGTGTTAAATACTAAAGTGCCCCTACAATACTACGGTAAACACTAGGATCAGCAATGAGAGTATCATCTGTAGCACTACTGAATTTTGTTTCGAGAGGAGTGCTCATTGGTTTGCAATCAGTCATATGAGCCTTGTCTAGAAGTGTAAGAGCAAAGTGCGTCTGAGATACATGCAAGCCATCAGCGTTAGGAGAAATTTCCATCCCAAGAAAGTAATGGTGCCGAGGTCCTTCATA
Source organism: Osmanthus fragrans (assembly GCA_019395295.1). NCBI lineage: Eukaryota > Viridiplantae > Streptophyta > Magnoliopsida > Lamiales > Oleaceae > Osmanthus > Osmanthus fragrans. Next base: position 730,918 of record JAEDXY010000043.1, on the reverse strand, counting down.
GCAAATTCATGGTGCAGAACATCAATAAACTGATTCAGGAACGATGGACTTGAACCTGTAAGCAACATATCATCAACGTAAAGTAGCAAAACTAGTATACCACAAGGGAAATGAAAAATGAATAAAGAAGGATCCGCTAAGCTGCAAAAGAATCCAAATTGTGAGAGAAATGAACTAAATCGATCAAACCATGCTCTGGGCGCTTGCTTGAGTCCATACAAGGCTTTCTCAAGTTTACAAACATAGGTCGGATGAGAGGAATCAGCTAGACCAGGAGGTTGACTCATATAAATGTCTTCGATGATGTGACCATGTAGAAACGCATTTTTGACATCTAATTGTCAAATTTCCCAGTGATAAACAAGAGCGAGACTGATGACCATACGAATAGTCCCTGACTTAATGACTAGAGAGAATGTTTCGCATAATTGACTCCATCCACTTGATGATATCCTATTGCTACAAGTCGAGCTTTAAGGCGGTCAAGTGAGCCATCAACCTTTAGTTTTGACTTAAACACCCACATCGATCCTATGACATGCATATCTGGAGTCCGTGGCACAAGGTTCCAGGTGTGGTTATGATGCAAAGCTTCAAGCTCTTCAAGCATTGCCTTGTGCCATCCAGGATGCTGAAGAGCGACTTTAGCATTTCGAGGTTCTTATGGTATCTTACCCCGAGCTACATGAAGAGAGTATTTGGGATTCGGCTTAGTGATTCCATCTTTGAGTCTTGTTACCATATGATGTTCAGTGGGAGGTGTTGGTGATTGTTGGGAACGAACAATAACATTAGATCCCTCAGGAACAAAATCTGAAGATGATTCAGGGAAAGTAGTCCCTTTAGGCACCACTAGGGAGTTTTGTTCAGCAAAATGTTCTGGGAAGATACAGGAGAGACGCATTGTAAGCTGTCCGAGGCCTATATGCTGACATTTGCATCTGAAATGTTCCTGTCATGGTCAGAACGGATTTTAGTAGTCTCAATAACCACATGCTTGCCAACATCGACATCTGATGAACTGACTGGTGGATTTAACTAATCATCAGGGGCAGGTGTTAAAGAATCCTGAAATGACAGAGAAGTTGGAACAATGTTAGTCGTATCAAACCAGTCATGAAATTCAGTAATAGTAGAAGGGGCAGTGAGATTTTGTTTTTCTGCTGGTTTATAAGGAAATAAATCCTCCGAGAATGCAACATGGCGAGAGATGAAAAATCGACGACTAGGGGGATGATAACATCGATATCCTTTATAGTTATCGTTGTAACCTACAAAAATACAAGGAAGCCTTTTAGGATCAAACTTATTTCTTTTAGAGTCCCAGGTGTATGGATAACAACGTGAGCCAAAGACTTGTAAACATGAATAATCAGAATTTCTATTATGCACTTTATGATAAGGGTATTAAAGTCAATAGCTGAAGAGGGCAGTCTATTCATTAAAAAAACTGCAGTTTGAAATGCTTCCACCCAAAATTGTTTGGGAACTCCACTGTGAAACAACATGGTCATCCCAAGTTCCCTTATGACTCGATGGCGACGTTCAACAGATCCAGTTTGCTATGGAGTAAATGGGCAGGAGAGTTGATGGATTATTCCTTCATGCTTGAAATGTGAAGTCAATTTTGTAGATGCCCGAATATTTTCTATAAAGTTAGACCCATAATTGTGTGATTAACTTCACATTAGGCCCAATAAAAGAAATATAAGCCCAAAAGATAGTCCAATACATGTTTAAAGGTAAAATGATGTTTACAAAGTATTTTCTTAAAAACGATTTGATGAAAATTGGACGGAATGCAAAGTATTTAATTTTATGGTTAAAATATACTTCAAATATTTTTAGTCTCATTTGAGACCCATTTTCGACATAAAAAACATTCGAATTGAAAAATGATATTTGAATAAACATTGTAGCTCTTTGAGTTAGCTTTCCAACCCACTTTGAATCACTTCAATCGGATATCGGGAGAAAACACTATGATAGAAATACTAAAAGCTGTGCAGTATTGACCGAACTTGGCTGCAATGCACGATTTTTGAGAATTAATGGCCACTACTTGTACAACTTAATTACCCTATTTAATATGACCTTTCACCCACCCCAAATCTCACCTATAAATACCCTCTTCACTCATAAAAGTACTTTCAATTTGCTTTCAAAGTTGAGAGAAAAATAGAGAGATTGGGAGAGAAAATGAAGGTGGTTTTCAAAGTGTTTTCCAGAAATTTTAAGTGTGGGCAAAAATATTCTGCAAAAAGATTTTTGTGATTTCAGAAGGTGTTTTCAAACAACAAAAGAAGGTCCAAATGTCCAACCTTCGTCAAAGTTTTTGAAATTCATCAAAGTTTTTCAAAGTTCTTTTCAAAATTTATCAAGCATCAAATCGAGGTAGGTAGATGTGCATAAAATTGTTATATGTGTTTAAATTATAATTTTTAGCAAATAATGTTTTATATTAAAAGTTAATGTTGTGTGTCAAATGGTATCGTCGGTTCAGCATGCGCCTTTCATGTCAAATAGTTCCATCGGTGCGGCATACATTTAAAGGTTAATATTGTGTGTCAAATGGAATTTTCGGTTCGGCATGCACCTTTCATGTCAAATGGTTCCGTTGGTGCGTCATACATTTTCATGTCAAATGGTACCTTCGGGTACGGCATGTTTTTGGAAGTTCTAATGTTAATTGTTATTAAATACTTAGTTTAATCACGATTGCACCTATGACACCTATTGAGTTTTCAACTCACGGGTTTCTACCCTATATCTACAGATTAAATGTTATTGCACCTGGTTGGATGATGGAAGAGATGGAAGGAGATTCAATAAGCCTATGGAAACCCGGTGAACAAGTGATTTAGATTTAAAATTTTTAACGTTTCAAATGTTATTTCTTTTGAGTATCTTGAACAAGTCATGATTTCATCGAATAAATTATATTTCGTTATTTTGAAAAATTATAAAGTATTTTAATTCAATATCCTTCAAAAATAATGTTTGTTAAGATTTAAACTTTCGCTAAGATATGTACACTTGTTATTAAACTACCGATTAAGTTAAGTAAAGTAAGTAGCGTTCCGATCCACTAGGGGTCGGGGCGTTACAAATGTGGAATTTACAAACACACCTCCTCCATCCAAATGAAATATTTTAATTTTCTTGTTAAATTGTCTGTCCACATAGCGTTCGAAGGCAAAATATGCAGGAGTAAAATCAGATTTGTGACACAAGGGAATAAACCAACAATATTTGAAATGATCATCAACAATACAAGCATAATAATTAAAATTCCCAATAGATGAAACAGGGGCAGGACCCCACAAATCGCAATGTATTTTTTCAAATAAATCAGATTTGACACATTTAGAATGAGAAAATAAAAATTTGCTTAATTTTTCTAACTGACAACTCTCACATAGACCAATTCTTTTATTTGTACTAGTGCTTTTAATTAAACCCTTAGATTTTAGAAGGTTAACAGTTGACATGTGTGGATGCCCAAGCCTTTGATGCCACACCTCCTCTGTGGTATTGCTAAACCTATTTGAGAAATGAGCTTCATGGTGTGGTGACAAAACGTACAAATCACCTTTGCGATGCCCCATCATTAGTATTCGTCCTGTCTCTCGCTCCTTAACATAGAAATTTGCATTAGAGAATTCACAATTAAACGGAAATTGATCGGTAAGTTGACTAACGGAAAGTAAATTACGAGCTAAGGAAGGAACTAGTAGAACATCACGCAACATTAGTTTTTCTTTACCATTTCTGACTAGCGTGTCACCAACAGCTTTAATGGATAGAGCATCCCCATTACCAATGAGAACTGAATCAGTTCCCAGATATGAGCGTAAATTGAACAAAAGGTTTGAATTACATGTCATGTGATTTGAAGCACCCGTATCAGTTGTCCATTCGGTGTCTTGCAAAGATGTATCAAGTGTGAGAATAGCAAGAGCACGAGGAATTTCTTTGTACCAACAGATGGATCCAATATGTCCAAATTTTTCACAAATCTGACATTTTTCATAGCGGTATCTTTCACGCTCTACAAGAGTCATTCAACGAAACTGACCTTCAATGTGTATAGGTTCAATCCCAGATCTCCGTTTTTCATTTCGACCTCCAAGAGTATTTGTGTTTGTAGGTTGAAACCCCCTGCCTTGGGAGGTAAAGTCATGGCCAGTGGATCGATTGCCATTGCTTTGCTGACCAGAAAAACGATTATTATTACCATATTGATTCCTTTGTCGTTGACCATAGAATGCAAGGTGTTGAGGTTCATGCCATTGAACACATTGTTCATAGCCATGCAGTAAGGAGACTACCTCTGAGTAACCTGGCATTGGCGGTTTCAGCATTGTGGTGGTGAAGGTCTCATAACGTGGTCCTATACCTGTGAGGAGAGAGTAGACCTTCTCTCGGTCTTGTACAGGACGGCTAATTGCTGCAAGGTTGTCGCATAGTTTTTTAAATTGACGAAGATGCTCAGCTAAAGGAGTTGTAGTATCTTTCTTGAGATAGGTAAGCTGTTGGCGTAGAGTGAATTCTCTTTCTTGCGAATCTTAGGCATAGGCTTCTTGAAGTCCTTCCCAAACTTGTTTGGCAGTTTGAAGACCAACAACCAGACCAAGAGCTTCCTCTGTCAAGGTGCCAATGATCCACCCTCGAAGTAAGCGATCTGATTTTCTCCATTTGAGATAGTCTTCACTGAATGTAGGTTTGTCCGTTTTTGTGGATTCTGGAGTGTAAATGTCTGGGATGTCCAATTCTCCATTGAGATGATCAAACAGATCTTGGCTTTCGGCTAGTGAGATGACTTGCTCACGCCATAGTGGGTAATTTTCTGCATTACGTTTCATGTTGACAAAGTTGCTAACATTGAGAGAGATAGTGGCTATGGTTATAGCGGAAGAATAGAGAAATGTTCTGATACCAAGAAGAAAATGATGATTTGAGTCTCAACTTAATGTGCTGGAGACTATGCAAGAGTGTGTGTTTATACTAGTTACAATCTCTCTATTTTTATCACATCCTAACAAATTCTATAACAGGTATGTAAATGACAAATGAATTCCTTGATTGTTGTAATTGCTGGATAGAATAGGAAAATATCTTGGTTGGCTTGTTTGGCTCTTCATGAAATTGATTTGATTACGACTGAATCTTGGCTGAATGAATCTCGATTGGGTTTCGATTGATTCAATTGCTTGTGAATGACTGGGATTTCTTTTACACGTGGACTGCCTGGCTTCCTTCCTTTTCTTGCTTATCTTTTCAAGTAATGTTTCTGCTAATAAGAGAGAGGGGCAAATAATGCTTACACGATGATAAAGTTGAAGTGCCTTGATTCAAAAGTATAATTAATTTATCCAAACAACCAAAAATGTAATATTTAGCTCATTGAAGATTACACAATGACGTTGTTCCAGGAAGCTTGCAACTTCAACCAACAATTAATAACACCCTACTTTTATTAGTGCAATAGACCTAGAAGAAGTAGCAGAGGTGGGCTGAAATTTATTTTAATTAAAAAAAAAAAAATTTGAGACATGAGAGATGTTTTATGTCATATCAAATCTAATTTAAAAGGCAAAGTTCATGACACTCATGCTAGAGTAGATTAGAGACTCCAGCAATTATAAAGTTTGATGCAAATCCTAAAATGTCCTATCAGATCTACATAGCTTTTCTTGTCAAATAGAAAATGACACGCTCCCTAAAAAATATAAATTTCATGGAAACGTGATAGGCATAAGCAAATGATATATACCCATTAATAAAAAAAAAAATTAGAATTTTTTTTTATTGAGCATTCTTCTAGGAAAAAAAAACTAACAAGGAATATCGAGAGTCCATAGAAATTGAATTTATTTCGCTTTCATGTTTGACTTACTACAATAATATACTTTTAATCAAATTAATGTATAATAAATAAGTTTTTAACAAATATTATTTCTATTGACAAAATTAAATACACAGCAAGTTACCTATTTTGATAACAACATCAATTTACAATAAAAATAAGTAATTTCTTTACTTAATAATTAAGTAATAAATGAAACCTACAGAGAAACAAAAAACTACTTACTTTTATGTTTTTCATTTTTTTTTAGGTCCCTCAGCGTATTTTATATGTATTGGTAGTTTCACTAAGTTTTCTTGCTCATGAGCCTACCAACACGGATATGCTTCTTGATGTAGAGAGGTTAAAAACATCAATTAATCTAAGGTCCTATTTGATAGCAAGAATTTTTTATGGAAGATGACATTTTTTTTTCCACCTTGTGGCTTGTTTAATTGCACAAATTTTCTAGAGAATTGGTTTTCCACTTTTACTTGATGTGATCAGTTTTTCTTGGGTTTTAAGGAAAATCAATTCCCACCATTTTGGTGATTTTTCGTTTTTCATTTTTTTCTAAGCAAATTATATCCCCAATTGTAAGAAATTATATTCCTTTAATTGACAATTTTCATAAAAACAAAGTCAAACGAATACTATAAGATATAAATTTCAACATTTTTTAGGTGAAAAATTATATCAATCAAACACAATTAATTGACAATTCACAGTAAAATAAATTTTAGGCAATTCAATTCCCTATAATTCGTTTTGCAATCAAACGGGCCCTAATTCTATCATCTCATTTGGATTTTGTTTCTTTGGACTACTGTAGCAAATTAGAAGGGCGTTCTTTGCCTTTCATTGACTACATTATATTTTGGGAAAAAAATTCATAAATAAGAATTTAACTATAACTCATTTTAAAATTAAAATAAAAAGTTTAAAATTTCAAAAATAGGATATTTATTATATTTTATTTATGAAATAATTAAATTAAATATATTTTATAAATTAAATATAAGATCACAATTTTACAGAATTTGATCACAAATTATCGAATTAATTGATTGTAAATAATTTCTCAGTCACAAATTATTTCACAATCACAAAATATCAAATTAACTGGCCACAAATTATGTTTAGGTCACAAATTAACAATTTTTTAGGTCGCACATTATTTATTGATCACAATTTATCTATTTCATTGATCACACATTAACCAATTTGTTGGTCACAAACAATCAAATCATTTGTGACTATCACCAACATTTGTGACCATCACCTCACCACTGTCACCAGCCGCATCATGATCAAAACCACCGCCATCGGAACCACCACCATCTCTCGACAACAAAACCATCATCTAAAACACTGCAACCACCACCACCATCAACAGCCTACCACTCTACAACTACAACCCCCACCAAAAAAATTTACAAATCTACCGCTAGGCATTACTACCACCGCCTATATCGACAATAACCACCGTAGCTGCCATCACCGTTGCATCTCTCGACAGCAAAACCATAATCTAAAACACTGCAACCACTACCACCATCAGCGGCCTACCACTCTACAACCACAACCCCCACCAAAAAAATTCACAAATCTATCGCTGGGCATTACCACACACAACAACTACATCACCTCCCGGAACAAACCAACACTGCCATCTCCATGCACCACTGTTGCTACCTCCAACAAACTACCATTTTGAACTTCAAAACCATCATCGCCAGCAACAAGATCCACCACCACTGCCACCAACAAAACCACAATCACCATCAGACCCAACATAACCTTTGCCACCACTAAATCCAACAAAGCCATCGTCACCGAAACACCACCACCACCACAATCCCCACCCACCAACTGAAAACACAACCAAAAAAACCCACACCAGATCGTAGAGCTATAGATCCTGACCACATTGCATAGCAGTTTTCAATCCCAACTAAACCAGTGACAATCTCACCTACGATGGTGTGATGACCCTCACTTAGTTTCACACAAGAAGCAACACCACCACAGCCGCTCCTCACTTGCGTCGCCACACAACGGCTGAGCAACGCTCGTCTCGTCACTCTATGGGCAGCACTTGTTGCCTTCTTTCCGGTAGTGCTCATCATTGTTGCTCAGTCGCTGTGTAAAGAGAAAAGGATGGGAGAGATGGTCGACTATGGCTATATAGAGAGTTAAAGAAAATATTGAAAAATAATTAGAGTTTGGTAGGGTAAATGGTAGTGGGGTGGATGTGCAAAATAATTTTTATAATATTATTATTAATATTTACAATTTTAATTATATCTGATTTCTAAAAGAAAAACTTATAACACTTAAATATGAATTGAGATCTTGAAAACACTTTGTTAGGGTCAATATTGTAATTGACATGTTTGTGAACAAAATGGACTAAAATGTACACTTGTAAAAGTTAAGGACCTAGGTACAATTATGTATAGTTGATGTAGGGTTTGAATTCGAGCTTGGAACAAGGTTAAAGATCTGCTGAAATTTCGCTAGCTGCTCGCCATCATCTCACTCAAGCGGCCAATGTAGTGATATCTTCGCTCGAGCGACATCTTCCCTCGCTCGAGTGACATATTTATCTGGTCAATCGTAAGTCATGATTTTGAAAACTTTTATGACACGTATTCTGATCTACATATAAATAAATGTATTATGCACGATTTTCTTAAGGTTGTTAATTGTGCTTAAACATAATAACATATTCATATATTTGTTCAAGATATCAAAGGTGAAATTAATTGGTGAATCCATCATATCAATTCTTGAGATCCAGCAACCCAATTTTGGAAAACATCAAGGTCCCATAATCCAAAACATTTGGCGTCCTTAATCTTTTAAAGAATTGATTTTTTTCATTAGGATTTAGAAGAGGTGGAGCAAGCGCAAGAATGGGAGGTTCTTGAAATTTCATTTGTAGAGACAATTGACAAAAGATCAGGAGACTGAAAACGCAACATCAAATCTTGGAAGCTGCAAGAGGTAGATCGAGAGTCATCTACGGCAGATAGATAACGAGTCTGGAAGTTAGATAGTGAATCTTGGAGATTACAGGAATTACTACAGCTAGAACTACTGAAAGTTGTTAGTCTAGAATCACACTATAACCCTTATTGTCGATAGTAGAGGTAATTGGCTTGGTCCTGGAGTTTTTCCCTTGTTGGGTTTCTCCGTCAACATATTATTGTTATTTATTATTTTCCATATTATTATAACTGTGGTAATTCAACATAGGAATTAGACTTATTTGATTAACCATCTAAAAACTAATTAAAAGTGACTTGTTACTTTGATTAGATTTATTTTATACGTAAAGTCAAATTAAAATCGGGTATCTAGTAACAGTCTAGCGCTATCCCATAATTACATTTAGTTCATGTAATTTCTACTTATATTTTAAAAGAAGATCTATTATTTTAGGTAAGGGAATTGGAAATGGGCTACTTGTAAAATAGAAAATGCTATGTGTACATAGCATTGTTCATAGAGCTTGACATAATGTGAGTGGGGTGGGGTCCATGCTACAGTATCTCGAGCCCCACGCCACTTCATTATGTCAAGCTCTATGGACAATACTATGTACACATAGCATTTTCCTTCTAAAATTTGCGTTAAATTTTGATCCATTTAGAACGTGAGGCTGGAAGTGGGCTATTATTAAAGAGGGTACGCAGTGGGCTAATTCTAAATTTGGCCCCAAGATATAATTTTTTAAGAAAAGATTTATGCAGCAAAATAGAATCTGGGCCAAGGCTGTTAGATTTGTTCTACCCCAAGACAATACTAAAAGACATCTAGGACACTATGATCAAAGATACGATGATCAAGATATTTCTTGCCATTCACTACTAAGTTTCTCATTAGTTATGCTTTAGAAATGTACTCTGAGCACCAAATATATTTGGAATGGATTTTAATGCGTAGAAGGTACTCTCCAAAAAAAAAAAAAAGAACAAACATGCTATACATCTAGGTTCAAATCCAGATGCGACATGTATCGACGCATGACTGGACAGTTTGAAAAATTAAAACAAAAAACATCCAATCATTTTCTGACACGTCAATCTGTCTCTTCACTTCCCTGCTTTTAAGTCTAGCTAAATGGCTTTATTCAAAAAAGAAAGGGTTGACATGATAGCCCACGTTTGCCATCAAATGTGGCAGAGAAGTGGACGGAGACTCTCAGCTGCACGATACATGGTAGCCCACATGTTTGCCACCAAACTAGGCCTAGGCTGCGGAGCAGCTCCCTTTGCCATTGCCTCTATTATCATCCCTTTGGTCTTCGCACTGACTATGGATCAAATTAATTACTTTCAGACGAAGGATTAGGGCAAAGCACACGTTCACTTAAGACTTAAGAGGGCAAGTCTTTGGTAAGGGAATGTGCTGAAATTTGTACTTAATCTTTGGGGATCAAGAATGATCTTCTAAGATCAACATTTATAAGGAAACCCCGTGACACAAGAAAACAAACTCAAAGGAAGAAACATGCCATAACCAATCAATGACGTGGGCGAACCAAAGAAAGTGTAACAATCAAATTAGGGCACACACCTTGTTTATTGCTCCACAGGAATTATTCTCTTATGTATTTTGTAACGACAATTGACTTGACTGTTTGAGTAACAACGATCACAAACCTTTTCTTCTTGGCTTGGTAATTTTGATACTCCTTCCTTCCGTATGAGTGGACATCCAATCCCATTTTGTCTACGTTTTTTTTTTTTTTTTGGTGCATAAGCGTAGTCAAGGAATGTCCATCTAACAAGTGGCTCGAAGCGAGCAAATGCCAAACCGAAGTGTACAAGTCTCATAAGTTAATATCTGCTCAATCTCTATATTGAGTGTCTTTCATTCTCTCTTCACTAGGTAGAAAGACAAATAGGCAGGTTGACTCTGATTGGCTTCTATAGATGTCAGAGTGAATCCTAATGATGTTCGAGTAACATATAGGTTGGCAGGAACATGATTGAAGATCTATTGATAACACGGTCCTAGCAAATTTTGAGGTCAATTATGGAATCTTTATTGAATACACAGTTCAAAATCACATAGCACAAAATGAACTTGGCAGTTTTCTTTTACAAACTCTCGTTTACTGACCAACATGGTTGAAACGAAAATGAACGGAGCAGCAGAACCCTCTCACCTCCTCGCCTGAATCATTCCAATTTCCAACAAGGATATCAGACAACGCACGGATGAGGGCCACAATCGAAGAATTGCGGGACCGACTGTTTCAAGAAATAAGAAAAGCCAAAGTCCTATGCCCGACTCAATAAATAGTCGTCAATCTCAGGATGCTTTGTAACACCCCAGCAGCAGAAGGTAACCACACGACATCCAGACTAGACTAATGGATCATAGGAAAGGGTCAAACTTTTGGTTAAAAAGGCTAAAATACCCTTAACTTTAGTTAAATAAATAAAATCCATGCAAAAGAAAAATTAAAAATATATGACAAAAAAACACGGAACTCATCCTACCAACCAATTTCTCATAAGAACATCTCCATGCAATCGTGAATTATTTTAAATAAGCAATATAGAAGGTATTTAAAAAATAATAATAATAATTCTCTAATGAAAACCAATAAGAACTCTGTCTAGACTCTAGACGATATAGCATTATAAAAAAATGAATAACAAATGACTTTTAATCTACATAGCATTATTTACGGAAAGTTAATGCATTCTTTATTTATATACATGTCTTTTATTTTCTTAAAATAAAGCAATATTATGTCCTGTTTGATGGGGATTAAAATTATATTTTTAATAAATTTTGATAAAAATTGATGAAATGTGTGGTTAAAAAATTGTGGATTCTTTAAAATATGTTGTTAAAATTTAACTTGGATTAAAATTTAGGCCACGTTTAAATTTCATCCATTAAGGGAAACTTTAGAATTTTTTACACAAAATTTGAAGGTTAAGGACCATTTGCGCCAATTTTCCTCATTTACATTGGTCAAGTTAATTTCTATTTACACAATGTTAGAAAAGTAATTAATACAAAACGTCCTTATCTTTTAATGTTATTGTGCAAAACGTCATTAAATTTCATTTTTTTTACATTTTCACCCATATTTTCATTTTTATTACGAAAAATGTCATTTTCTCAAGAAAAAATGTAAAATGACAAATATATCATCATATTTAAATAAAACAAAAAGAAAAGAAAGAAAAATTAAAAATCAAATTGCAATTACACTCCCAATTTTTTTTTTTTAAAAAAAATTGTAAATGAATTCAAATGAATTATTAAAAAGGTATAATTAGCACAAAACGTCCATACCTTTCAATATTATTGTGCAAAATGTCATTATCTTTCATTTTTTTGGCATTTTTACTCTTATTTTCACATTTCATTACTAAAATCATTATTTTCATCCATTTTCTCAATAAAAAAATAAAATGATAAATATACCATCTTATTTAAATAAAACAAAAATAAAGAACAAATTGCTACTATAATTTTTTTTAATTATTTATTTGAAATTTATTTGTACTTTTTTGAAAATTTTGGGAGTATAGTTTTAATTTGCTCTTTATTTTTTATTTAAATAGGAGGGTATATTTGTCATTTTACAGTTTTTAATTGAGAAAATTGATGTAAATGATGATTTTTGCAATGTAATGTGAAAATAATGGTGGAAATGTCAAAAAAAATAAAATGTAGAGACATTTTGTACGATAATATGGAAAGGTAAAGACCTTTTGTGTTAATTACATTTTTAATAAATTATTTGGACTCATTTATAGTTTTTTTAAAAAGTTTGAAAGTATAATTACAATTTATTTTTAAATTTTTCTTTTCTTTTCTTTTTTTTTGTTTTATTTAAATAGGAGTGTATATTTGTCATTTTATTTTATTTTTTATTGAGAAAATGAAATTTTTTGCAATGAAAAGTGAAAATGTCAAACAATGAAATATGATAACGTTTTGCACAATAATATTAAAAGATATGAACGTTTTGTGCGAATTACCTCTGTTAAAATCCACAACTTAGCACATGTTTATTTTTTATTTTTTTCAACCCCAAAATGCATTATATGATCATTGCCTCCCGAAAATGAGTTTCACTGTGAGATACGAAGTAAAAAAAGATGACCATTACATTGTCAATAGTCCAAAAACTTATTTAAATGGAGATTAAAATAAGAAACAAACAGATGCTTACTATTTATTTATAATTCACACAATTAATACATACCCCAATACCAACTAAAAACACTACCAATTTATTATCTTTTTAAGCACTCCACCAATTACCTGCTTAAACTGTTCGGACACAATGTAACCAAAAATTTCTCGAAAGTGCTATACGTACATAATGGTGTACCAAATTCATTACACCCCCTCACATAGAGGCGAGCCCACACACAATAAAATATTTGAGGGCCCCCCTCCATGTGAGGGGGTGTAATGCATTTGGTATACCATGAGGTGTACAAATAGTATTTTCCAAAATTTCTTGACACAAAGTTGATAAGGAGCTCAGGGCAGGTAATAATATTTTGTTTGCCACCAATGTAAAGGGCACAAAAAGGGTTAAAACTGTTTAAAATGTGTTACTTTCTGTCACTACAATCTATTAGTGTATATGCACCGGTTTCCCCAAGTTCAAATAATATTTTAACTATAAAAGAATTACCAAAAATTTCATAATATTTACATCATTATAAAATAAGATATCAAATTATACAATGTCATGTTAAATAATTAAAAAATACTGCACAGTCTTGTAAATATATTAAGAAATACTATATTCCAAATATAGATCCCAAACAAGTTTACGTAACTGATATTTTTTAAATTCTCCTTAAATTAAACATTTCATTTATTGTCTCTAAAAATCAATACAAAATTCGAAAATCAGAATGGGCAAACATACCCAAGCTCGTCTCTGGAATCATTCTGTGTTTGCTTTGATCTACATCTATAAATCAATAATCAACTTTTGTGGCTGTTGTTGAATCGTGCAATCTCGGCTTCATTCTTCCAATTTAAAAAGTAATGTTGCGAAACTTATTATGTGCTACAGTTGGATATATTTAATCATACATTGATGTACACCATATTCATATGTAATATGTATCATATGAAATGAAGTGTCAATATACAGAATCTTTATGTTCATTTAGTGTTGACATGATTGCATAAATATGGTGTCATAGAGATATTTGATATTTCGATGAAAATGGAATTTGGAGTGTCCCTCACTGTTTGTGTAATTTCAATTCTCGGAAAAAAAAATTAGAATATAGATCCTTTCAGTTTCTGATTTTGGGTTTGGACGTGTTATCCTAATTCAAAATTACTGCAACATTGGTTCTATGATGTGTCTATATTCGCAATATATGTTATATGAAAACTCAAATTTCATTGAGCAGTTAGTGTCCCAGAGACCCAATCACGATTAAGAGTGTGTTTGATAGAGATTATTGGGGAAGAATGAATTTTGAAATAGTGATATGATGGGAAATGTGTGGTTGAAAAAGAAGGAAAAGTTATTGATGTGATGGAAAATATTATTTTATTGAAAAATGTGTGGTTGAAAATGAGTAGAAGAATGAGAATGTGGGTCAAACGGGGCCTAAATTGAATTTGAGTTTCTAGACAATGCGTCTGGACAACTATACACTGTTCATATCAATGTGCATTCTCAAGGAAAAGGGAACAAGGAACAAGAATTCCATCTTTGGTTTGATCCAACCACCACCTTCCACACCCACTCAATCGGAACACTCAATGAATCATGTAAGTCCATATAGAAAGCCCTTAAGTCTCATTTTTCATTAATCCTAAAACTATAAGCAATTTAATAATAATTCTCTTGGTTATGAATTTTAGCTTCTTGGTGGACAACATTCCTATCAAAGTATTCAACAACCACCAAGGAATTGGCATTCTATTCACAATCAGCCCATGAGAGTATACTGCAGCTTATGGAATGCAGAAGATTGGGCAACACAAGGTGGGAGAATCATGACTGATTTGAAAAACGCTCCATTTGTTGCCTCTTACATGAATTTCAATATCAATGGCAATTTCAGTGCATCTGGATCATACGTTGGATCTTGTGCTACCAAGTCCATTGATTCTTCTAATTCCGGGACATGGCAAACTCATGAACTAGATGCAAAGGGAAGAAATAGACTTCATTGGGTACAAGAGAAACAGACGATTTATAATTATTGCGCTAATGTTCCAAGGTTTCCTTGAGGCTTTTCTGCAGAATGCAAGCGTTCAAGATTCTGAAAAAAATATTGTGCAATGTTTCACATTTCACTACTTCTGTTATTACAATATCTATAGAAATTAATTTTTTTATTCTTATATATTCGTGTATTCAAATGTAATACAGTATTGACTATTGACTTTAATAACGGGAAACAAATTTGATGTATTTCAGTATTTGTTGTAGAGAGATTATCAATCCTGCTTTTCATAGGTATACTCTTTATTGAGTAAAAATTTGCTATATTGTACTGACGTTTGTTATTTATTAATTTAATTGCATCTGACAAGAGTAACAAGTGTAGTTTGAATTGGATGTTGGAAGTCGTCATATAATTTTCACAAAAGGAAATTAATTTTTCTTTGAAGATTAAAACCAAATGCATGGTGAATCTGAAAAACACCTTGAGATCATAGGTTATTTTATTTAAATCATCACACATAAAGGTGAGATAATAACCTTGAAGGAGCTTTTAATGGCCTAGCCAAATGCTTTCTTCCTTAGATCTTCTCCCTTGTGCTCCTTAGGTGCCTTTCCTCTTTTAGGAAAATGAAAAGGGCAAGAATTCAATCATTAGCCAAATATGCCCTTAAAGGAGCATATTTATAACCAATTAGATTTTCATATTTACACTAATTCCCTTGGACTTTATTATAGCAGATCAATTAAGTCACACACCTTTATTGAAGCCAAAGAGGAACCCAATTGGACTCACAAGACTCAAGTTCCAATAGATATTTTTAATTGGGTCAACTCTTGACCAATTGAGATATATCTATTAATCTCGGCTTACTCTACCAAAAGGTCGAGATTACACTCTTGAATCGAGTGAAAATTATGGAAGTCAATAATGATTCGATAACAATATCCTCCAACCACCGTTCCACAAGTCAACCCCCGTTTGACCGTCAATATGTTGAAGTCGACAAAATGATTCAGGAAGGAAAATTATTGATAGTAAGTCAAGTCAATAGTTAATAGAAAGAGGTCCAACCAGAGAGGGTGATGTAGATTTTCTATAAGATGAAAATCGTAGTATTTCTCTATTTCGTAATGAATGAGGAATCTGTCAAATGGATACAAACATAATATAGAGACATGGTGGTTGAAATATTTAAGAGATATTACAAAGACTGTTGTGTTGTGTTCTTTTTTTTTTTTTTTTGCAAACTGTAGTACAAAAAGTAGTGTCGGTCATTATCAGCATTTAACGAAATATCAACGTATCAATAATATATCTCGCCTTGCATATTGGTATATCAATGTGTACAATAAAATAACACCTTGTTCTTCGTGTATCAACTTCAACCCACAAAAAAAAAAAAAAAACAGGGATGAAAAGCACATTAATGAATATAGGTAATACGGCGGGGATGTTAAATATCTCTTGTTTGGGTTCAGTAACCTCCAAAGACTTGAGACAAATTTCCTACTTGTTGGCACTGTGTCTTGATGGATCCCATAGATAACGATGTTTCGAAAGTGCAGCAACCGGAGTTGAATCAAGGTTTTACAGATCCCAGTGAAGGTGGACAATACGTATCAGGAGCGAAGGTTGTGGATTCGATTGTTTTACTGTTCTTGTTGGAACACAAGTTAGAACAACCTCTGGGTGCTGATAATCAAAGAAAAGGATTTTCTAGGTTGCTATGGGTTATACCTTGCTTGAAATCTTGAAATCTAAATACGATGGATTAGCGGAAAAGAATTGAAGATTCTTTGGGATGAATAACGGAAACGAACGAGACGAAATCTGAAGAGACATCATTTTAAAGATTTCGATGTTGATAAGCATGAATGAAGGGAGAGTTTAGTGGAGTAAAATAGGTTTCCTAAATTTATATCCTATATGATTTGATTGTTATTTCATATTTCCTTTTCACTACATATTTACAGTATTTTGGGAATATAAAATGTTAAAACGTGTATTTCCTGATTTTTTTTTTTTTTTTTTTTTTTATCAAAAAATAGGTGATGGGCATAATTACCACAAAGGATTAAATATAATGGGTTTCCTTGTACTAGGATATGAATCACTTAGCCAGCCCAAGAATCACATTGTGAGGCCAAGCTCCGACCCACTCGTTAATTTGAAAAGTGGTCTCCTCTAGGTTTATAAACACCTGTTCAAAATATGCAGAGCACCTCGAAACCATTACCATAAAATTTAAAATCCTGAACTTCCAACATTCACTCATAATTGGACAAAAAGAGAAGGTATCATAAGCACCAAACCAATAGCAGAAACGGAATCATACAGTTGAATAAGCGGTTAAGTAGAAATTTATGTTCTAGTCGAGAACTTACTGACAAAAGAAAATCGCTGCACCGTCATCTGTATGACATTGTTGGAATAAACAGAACCTTAGAATGATGGCACCATAGTCATAGTTTGTAAGTGTTGAAACTCTCTTTCACAAAGAAAATGAAGGCATCCAGGTTCGGCAATCACTGAGGTCCAGCAAATTTACCCATCATTTTCGCAATAATTGGAGCCACTTTAGGGTTTGCTTGATGCTGGGCCAAGTTAGCGGGGTTCTTCATTACTGCACAACAGTTTAGCAAGATCAGATATTGTAGACAACAGCATTCTTCCGTAAACCATAAATTTACCGAGTTTAAAAGAAGAAATTAATAATATTCATCCCCATCTCAGGCAGGTAGCAATTTTTTTGAACAGAACCTTTAACCAATAGCCAAATCAGACGCAACATTAGCGCACACATCTCTCTTTATTCTACTTTGCTTACCTCGCTAATTATGCTACGACAATTGGCTGGGCCCACTTATAATCTAATGTGCTAAATTATGTTTAAATCAGCATTCATTAAGCCTAGCTTAGTAAATCACTTTGACCCTTATATCCTGAAAGGCTAAGATTATCCAGATCCTTTAATCATCAAATTCTCCTCATAGACTGTAAATTATCCTGGTCCACTCAGACTACCACTTCTAAATGAAGAAAATGAGATATTAAGGTTGTGCACCCCATGTAAACTATTCAAGTTTGGGGCTTGGAATGATATGATAGCCAACGACCCTATATTACATAGTCAAAGCTTTTAATGGTCAAATAACTTCCCGCAGGAAAATTCCTATCACATACAAAATGCTGCAATTTTCATGATTGTTCCCTTTCAACAGTACTTTAAGCTAAATTGGCAGACCAATTAAGAATTTTATGGCAACAATATCAACGGAGTGAAAAATATCCTTCATTTATTATTATTTTTTTTTTATCGATGTGTGTCGACTCCTCTTTTTCAGCCACCCCTATTCCCCACACATACACGTGCAACATGCAGCACCTTTGGCACAACTAGTGTCCACAACTCAACCTTCAACTCAGGTACTATCTATATGTACAACCAACACAAAAAATACCTTACAGGGCAAGCTGTTATTTTATCTGCAACTGAAAAAAATTTCTGGTATACGTAGGCATAAAAATATATAAAGACAGACGAGTATGGGGATCAAAGATGAAAAGAAACAGTTGGCTGGTGCCCATGAATAGTATCACGAATACTAAATTCGCATTTACTTTATCATCTATGAACAGAAATAGAGGAAAATTTTTCTGGTCAATATTTATTAAATATTGGCGGGTAGACATCTTAGTAACTAGATATTAGAAAAGGAGTAAATGTTAGAAGGGATGAAAAGAAGAGAATCAAGACCATTTGGAGGAAATCAAGTAACCATTTTAAATTCATAACTCATTTTCCAAGGAAGTTGAAAGTGGGTATAAATATTTTCACTGCTGATATCCAATCCTATTAGTACACACACTGTTATTAAGTTAACCAAGTATTTTTACTAAATTGTTATAGAGTTCTTAGTGTGAATAGACTTGTTGAAAAAAAATTTATAGTGCAATCAAAATTTTAAGAGACATGGACCATTAACAATAACCCGTTTCTGGCTGTCACTGAGAGTCCAAACCCAAGGCTAAATGCTAAAATTTTGCAACTTATAAAAATAAATATCACA
This sequence comes from Osmanthus fragrans, assembly GCA_019395295.1. NCBI lineage: Eukaryota > Viridiplantae > Streptophyta > Magnoliopsida > Lamiales > Oleaceae > Osmanthus > Osmanthus fragrans. The sequence goes on along the minus strand of JAEDXY010000043.1, from coordinate 711,803 downwards.
CATATCATTCTACACACTAAAGCAAGCTAGAAATCCAACTCTGTAATTCTCTATTTTCTTTCTCCAACAATATTAGCAAGTGAAAAGCCTAGAGTGTGGCAGTGAAATATGTTTACAAAACTTCTCTATTCAGCAACAGAAAGGAAGCGTTTCCTTTCACATGTACCAAAAAAGTTGGCAATTACCGAATCATTTCATAATTACTTAAATGACACGTCTTTCTTGAAAGAACAGATAGCAACTGTCAATAAAAAAATGGCTAAAACAGCTAATTGAGAAAGAGCTGCGTTAGCACAATGCAAACTGAATATATGCATATGTAGAAATAGTTAAATTTGGAATCACATACCATCTTGAAAAGCTGCCATAACTTCCGGATCACTGAATGCCGCCATCAATTCAGGATCCTGCCTCAGTCAACAAATAGAGTTAATTTTTAACTATAAAACAAATAAATAATCTTTAACAGCCATGACCATTACACTGAATATGGAAAAGAAATAAATTCATCACATTATCAGCACTAGACAAGATCTAGACTATATACTCGTTTTGAACAAACACAGGAAAATAAGAAAAATACTTACGTTAAGTATTTTGCTGTAATCTACATTCCCAGGCATACCACCAGGCGAGCTCCCAGGGAAACCTCCAGGCATACCTCCTGGCATTCCACCAGGCATGCCACCAGGCATTCCACCGGGCATTCCACCAGGCATGCCACCAGGGAAACCTCCAGGCATTCCACCAGGGAAACCACCAGGAAAACCTCCAGGCATTCCACCTGGCATACCTCCGGGTCTTCTGCTGGATGATGACTGCTCTTTCTTCTTAGCCTTTTCATATGCGGCCTATAACAGAATGCAAAACAGAAAATCAGACTCCATTTACAGACAACACACAATTACAAAGGCAAGGGCAAACAAGCTTTACCTGAGCTTCAGCTCGGCGACGCTGACGCTGACGCTCAATCTTACGGTCTTCTCGCTCTTTGCGCAGTCTGTCGTATTTTCGGCGGTGTTCCTCAATTTTGTGGGCAATGGGCTCAACCTATTGCCAAGAATATATCCAATAAAATCCGAACTTAAATCAACCATTACAAGGAAAAAAAAATCCCCTTCTCTGAAAACTGCTACTGGACCAAGAGAGTAATCTAGTCTAAAGTACCATTTTCTCCATTCCGTTTCTGTTGTCACACTGCCACGCACTTACTATGACAAAAACCGCGGGCAAAATATGCTACACAAACACGTATATGATGCTAAAAGCCCTACCTTCTTAAGTACAGCACTAATTTCCTCATCATAGTCCAGCTTCGAAGCCAAGTGAAGATCCTTTGCAGCCTCTTCCCACTGGCCAAGCATTGCTCGAGCCATACCTCGAGATTTGTACCCTTTCGCAGAATCTGGATTGATCTGTGATAAATCATTATATCTGTGAGTCCTGGAAACAGCAAACATCATGCATTGCAAAATTCTATTTTACATCAAGACCAAACTAAAATAAAAATAAAAAACTTGAGGTTCCAGAAATTTTGCGGTGATGATGCTAGTGTGAGGGTCAAAAACCCTGCTGAGTAACACTACATAAAGCAGATGCTCTTGGATGGCCCTATAATAGTTCTTGCAAGAAATGCTGCTTAGTAAAGAGTATGAGCTATCTAACCAGAAAATAACTGGTAGCTACATTCTTTTTTTTTTTCTTTTTTGAGAAGTATATGTAGATAAGAGTCCCAATCTAGAAGATCGTGCAAGAAATTGTACTTGAAGATGTTTATTTTCTACATAATTATACCTTCATATTTTAAAATTGTATAAAATGCATGGAAACAGTAATGATGGCCTCAGTTTTAGATGGTAAAAGGCATCTGAGACATTTCCATACACGGCATAAGTTTAGTGCACAAAAACACATTGCTAATATTGGCTGACAGGAAGCAATAAAGTTTATAAGAAAGCAAATTTAGAAACACGTGACAACCTCAAGAGCAGCATTGGCATCTCGAACAGCAGCATTTGGTTTCTTCATTTTGATGTACACAGTAGCTATAGCACACAAACCATCAAATTCACACATTAGAGGAGCAAATATAAAATGCCCAAGTTTTCATTTAAAATAAACATATGAATAGTGTATAATATTAAACAAACCACAAAATTTACCTCGGGTTCCATACATAATAGCTGAGGTAGGATTAAGAAGAATTGCTTTGGTAAGATGCTCGATTGCTTCTTCAAGGTTACCTGATCAATGCAAAACTCTTTTAACACATATTACACCAAAATACATACTCAACCCATGTTTAGTACAGATTAATCTAAATCAAAGTCAACAATTAATTTTAATCACATATTTTATGAGTCCAACAACTTTTTTACCACACATTTCATCAACTTTTATCAAAATCTACTAAAAATCTAATTTTAATCCCCATCAAGCTAGGGCTAAGCTAACAATTTCTTTCGTAAATATGTATACTAATTAATATCCACATTACCTTCAGAAATTGCTTCCATAGCCTGAATTTTAGCCTCTTGAGAAGCATCACGATTTTCTTCAGTAACTTCAATGCTCGGGTCTCCCATCTATAAGTTGCAATGTCAAAATTTATTTGCTACCAGAAGCATCACAACATTAATCAAATTCAAAACAAAACAGAAAATGTAGCTTGATCATACCTTCTGTGGAGGTTCATTATCAGGCTCCACAACGTCAGTCTCATCTAGTTCAATGTCAGACTCAATTATCTCAGGCTCTTCTTCTTCTTCATGCTTAGGGTGAACCTCCTCCTCTATATCATCTAGATCCTCGTCGCTCTCATCCATAGCACGAGATTTCTGTATTCCATTGCATAATAAACCATTCAAAAATCAAATTCCGTACAGAAAGAATTTGCCAAAGAAGCAAAATATTTGCATTCATAACATATATTTTAAAGCCTAAACTATAGCCCAAAAACCTATTTAATCCGTTACCACCTTCAGAAAACAACATCATTGAAACGATCACAGCTTTAAAACTCAATTTCATGATTAATAGAGAAAAATAGTTTCATATTTTCTCTTTTTGGAGTCTTTGGCCCTGCGAATTACGAAGTCAATGAAGCTGATTTTTTTCTTATTCTTAGATCGAACACAAGAGAACAAATAGAAAAGACTAAAACTAAATTCTATAAAGAAATAAAATTACCTCTTTGTAACTCCCGCCCTCGCTCGCAGAAGTAGGAATCTTCCCTCCAAGACTGAAAAATAAAAAATAAAAAATAAAAAATTATAAGCCCAGAAAAGAAAACCCCGCAAATTCAACCCTACATACATCATTGCAACTCACAAAAAATAAAACAAGGATTTTCTTATCTGAACACAAAAATATATACAAATACAGATACCTTTCGATGTATTCACGGAAGAAGGAGAGGGAGGGATCGAAGAGGAGAGACGGGTCGGCCTTGCACTGGTCGACGAATTGTTTCAGTTGGGTAACCCTCGATGCATCCATTGCACAAGTTAGGTTCTGCTACTGATTTTGAATTGAGAAGGGTTTACAGAGAAATTCTATTATCGACGAAATGGAGTAGCGTACTGTTGACCTATAGTCCAGCCCTTTCTACTTTCTAGTAGCATCTATTCGGATAATCCATTTTTATTCCTCTAAATTATAGGTTCCTTTCTTTTAAACTTTGCATCCAGCCCATCTAATTTTTTTAAAATGAGTAGAAAAATAAAAATAAAAATAAGAATATGAGTAAAATGGGACCTATAACTTTTCCACTTTTTTTATTTGAAAAAATTATAAATTATTGAAATCATAAATTAATAGAATCGAACGGTAATTTTATAGAATGGAATGGTGAATAAGTAGGTAGCAGTGTGTATCCTACGAAATTACAAATGGATGGAGTTAGGATCGATAAGTGGGCTTTGTTGTGATTATAAGAAAAACTGAAAAACAGTTCTAGTGCTTAGTTGATGAAATTTAACAAAATTTTATCAACTATTTAGTATCTATTAGGTGGCTCTTAGGATATAATCTTGTTATAGGTACTTGGAATTTGATATTTCGAATTATCCGACATTATCCGTCCTCTCATATTGAGGCGGGGCCCACACATTTATCGAAAGTGAGGCTTGACCCTCATATGAGGACACCGATGAGGTCGGGTAACCAGGAGCGTTAAACTTCGGGTACAAATGACAAAATCCCTTAATTTAATGTATGTTTGACAATTTTAATTTAATTTTTTCTATAGGATTATTTTCAAGCATACATTAATATAATAAAATATTCTACATGTAGATTCATAACTTTTCATCGATTTCAACAACACATTCTTTAAAAAATACTATAAAAACTATGTTTTTAGATTTTTAAAGCCAGCAAACAAGGACTCAAAAAAAATTATGTTTTGAGTAGTATTTTTGGAAAATGAGTAATTAAAAAGTAGGAAAAAATTTTGAATTTACGTAAAAAATATTTTATTGTGTGAATGTGTAATTGAAATGAGTATAAAAAATAAATTAAATTAAAGGTCATCAAACAGGGGCTTAATTTGACAAACTTTAATTTCGAGTGTGTTTGGTGCACATTTTTGAGTAAAAATGCATTTTTATTGTTGATGTGATGGGGAATATATAGTTGAAAAATAAATAAAAGTTATTGATGTAATGAAAAATACTATTTTATTGAAAAATATGTAGTTGAAAATAAGTAGAAGAATGAGAATGTGGCTCAATTATAGATTTTATGAAATTCACACTGTTCATCCACTTTTAATTGTATATTTCATTAATTTTTATTAAAAATCTTATGAAACAACCCCTTGTTTTGCAGAAAGATTATGCGAAAAATAATTGTGGGTTTGGTTGAGTTTTGTTTTCTGAAGTGATGTATGTTTTAAGATAATTGGTGAACAAAAGTGCTTTATTGTTGTGTCAAATACAACTACTGAGCCCTTGTTTAATTTGGCTTAAAAAAATCAATATTTTAATAAATTTAATGAGTTTGAAAATTTAATATTATAGAATTTTAGTAGATTTAATGAGCTTGAAATGATTTTATTGAATTTATTTTTAGTTTATAAACTATTTATATTCATAGTTATTTTAAACTCGAAATTTATAAAATTAGAGTAACAATGAATGCTCTATAATAAAAAACATATGACTACTATTAGATTTAAAATTCATATTTAAATGACGAATAATTATAAAGTTAGAAACAGAATAGAACAAGGATGACAATGAGGTATGACGGCTTAGCACAATCATTATCATCCATGCTACGTCGTGATTTTTTGAGAGTCGGGGTGGGACGAAGATTAAAAAATCCTCATTCACTGTCCCATTTAATTATTCGTTTTTTTAAACATGATTTTTCAACATACGAATTAGATTGATAGACATAAAAGTACAACTAAAAAAATCGGTGTAGATATTTTTTTGTTATCCCTAATATGGGGAGCTACCCTTTTTTTTTTTACTTTAAATTTGCCGTGGTAATTTTTTCAGCTATGACAATTGTGCTAGTCTGGCAATTAGAGATTAATGGCTCATTTGATTTGTATTTCAATTTTCAAATTTCAATTTTCAGTTTTATATTTTGAAGATCTATTTTTAAAATTGCAAAAAAATGCATTTGATTTGAAATTTTGATTTTTTTAAGATACTTTATTTCGTAAAATTTGATTATTCAGTAAAAATAGAATAAAATTATTTAAATATATATAAGTTGGACAATCTTACAAAAAAAATCGTTACAAAAGTAAAATAAAAAAAATAAATTGAGTTCGAAATATAAAAAATAAAAAATAATGACGTGAATTTAGAATATTTTCATCTAAGTCATTTAAATATATATATATAATTTATACCTTTTAGAAATTTTTATAATTTTATTTCATCAAATTTTTTATTTTTTTAGAATTTTAAAATTTTATTGGTTAAAATTTTATATTTTATATTTTAGAATTTTATTTAAACAAGAAATAATCTAGTTTTCAAATTTCAATCAATTTTTAAACTCCAACTATAAAACAATCAATTTAGGTTAATAACATAGCCCTTATTTGCGCTCCACTTCTAAATAACGTATGATTAAAAAGTAGATTTTTTCCTTATTTATATGTAAAATTTATAATTAAAAATGAGTTTGAGAAAAATAAATTTTTAAAAAATGGCTCAAACATGAGCTTAGAGCATTTTTAGCAAATAACGTATTTTGGAATAGTGTTTTGATGGAGAATGTATGATTAAATTTTTTATTTTTATTTTTATTTTGAATTTGTGTGTAAAATTATCTTATTGAAGAATGTGTAATTAAAAAGAAATAAAAAAAATATATATTTTGAAAAAAAAATGAAAATCAAACAAGTGCTTAATATATAACACCGCTAAACATTAGTGCACAGAATAATTACACCCACTAATTGCCCAATAAAATACTGTTTATTGTTATGAATTCCAAATAATGTCTTTCAATTTCAAAATCAAATCTAGTTAAAATTGAACTTCATCAACCTTCTTTCCCACCTTTCTTTCCTACCTGGTAGATTTTCAATTTTCTAAGGGTAATTTTATGTATTCAATAATGAATGACGTGGTTAAAAGAGGCAGCGGAGCAAGTTCTTAGATCGGGTTTGTAGTGCATATTTGTTGTATTAGTGGTGTAGTTTGGAATTCAGGATATCAATGGGTGAAGTGAGGTTGGAGTTGCCCTCCCAATTCCCGTCCTATTAGGGAGTTTCAAGAGTTCAGATGATTTTACCAGTCCGTTTACATATTTGTTAATGTTTTTCAAATTTTCAAATGTGTTTAAATTATAAATAGAAAATAAAATAAAATAAATAATAATAATAATAAGGGTGGAGCAATGCAGAACTAAAGAGATTTGATATTTTGTCATCCATATTTGGGATCGGTCAGCAAGTAGCATCGATGGAGGTAGTCATGCTGTTGGAAGTAGTGATTATCAATGGCGATGGGCATCACAATCAGTGGTGGCGACGGTCAATGACATATATAGTTATGCTAACATGTAAGCTACAAATGTAACACAATGTTTTTGTAACAAAAAATTTGAATATTAATTTTTAAAATAATTCATTTTTATGGCTCAATATAAAAAACTTTCATCAACATATATGTATGCTAAAAATTACATGGAGATAAAAATATACCTTTCGATGTATTCACTGAAGAAGGAGAGTGAGGGATAAGAGAGGATAGATGGGTTTGCCTTGCACTTCTCTATGAATTGTTCCATAAGGGTAACCTTCGATGCATCCATTGCACCACTTAGGTTTTGCTACTGATTTTGCAAATTAACAGTTGAATTGGAGTACTTATATAGTGTAGCCTTTCCTACTTTCTTGTACCTTCTATTCTAATAATTATAATTATTTTGCTTTACTCCATTTTATTCCTTTCTTCTGAAAATTGCATCCACGCTACCTTATCTTTAATGACTTTCTCACTTTTATTTTTAATATATGTATCTTCTAAGTAATTGACCTTTCACGTTATAGCAAATTGTATAACTCGTTTTAATTGTCATGTAAACTTCACGTAATATAAAACAAAAGTAAGAATATTTACCTAAATGTGTAAGTAAGCCCCCGTTTAACAACTATTATTTGGAAAAAATGGAGTTAGTGATTTTTAGGAGAATGTAGGGTTAAAAAGTAGGAAATTTTTTTGAATTTACTTATAGAATATTTTATTGTGTGTTTGCGTGATTAAAAATGAGTATATAACAAAAATAATTATTAAGACAGTGATAATTAACCGATAATACAAACTTTTATTTTTTTATAGAAGATATTTTTTAAGAAGGTTACTTTAATTAATTTTTTTTCAATGGGAAATATATTAACTTTTACTTTTTGTTGGAATTTGGCTTAAATTCGTAAATGAGACACATCTTAAAGTTTAGGTCCTACGTTTGCACTTTCGCTTTCACTTTTTGCTTTTTTGCCTTAGTAAGGTCATTTAGCATACTTTCAGTCTCATTCTCTAAAAATAAAATAAAAAATTATTTTTAACGATACATTATTTTAATAAAATAATTTTGTACAGAAATTTAAAAATTTTCCCTACTTTTTAACCTTATAGTCTTCAAAAAATGACCCAAAAACGAAAAGAGAAGAAGAGGCTCAAACAGAGCCTAGTTACTGAGGCTTACATTGAAAATTTTGAAATAAATTAATGTTGCAAAGCACTTTTAAAAAAAGTTGTAAATATTTGGTCACCATAAACAACTTTTCAATTGCAAATCATCAAATTGAAGTATCGAGAATTAGAAATATTTTTTTCCACTAATGACTGAAAATCCTAAGTCCTTTGTTTACGTCGGTAAGTTTATCTCAATTTATTATTTAATCCATCTCTCAATTTAAAAAATAAACCAAAAAATAAACCCAAAAAAAGGTCAAAAATTGGGTCCCCCCATGATCCCCCTCTCCTCCGCCAGTGGTTCGGGCGATAGAATGATTTAATTTAAATTTATCAAAGCAAATGATATATTTTGAAAAAAAGGCAAAAATAAAAAAAAAAAAAAAAAAAAAAAAATCGTTAAATCAGATTATTTACATCCCTATGTCTACCCAAAGTCACCAAGTTATTTGTCCAATTGTGAGGTAGATTCACTAGTCATGAGCTAAAATTAAATTATAAACCATAAAGTATATCTTTTGTACACAAATTATTGATATTCATATTCATAAAACTTATGTGAATAACCCTTATGTCCTTGCTAATTTGATCAATTATATTAACTATATTTTACAATGAGGAATAAACAAATTAATATTTATTTACATAACTAACAATTTCGTAATATTAAAAATAAATTTAACAAGGATTATGGTATGCCTCAAATGAAGGCTCAAGAAGAAGCCCATGCCTCAAACCGAGGCTCCCAAGAGGTCTAGTCGAGGTGACTACAAAGGTACAAACCGAGTCTCCTAATAAGCTTAACCTAGGCCCTAAAGCGAGGCACTGTGAATGTAGTCGAGGCCCTGATGCCGAAGCATTATGAAAGGTGCTGAAGACCTCATTACTGAAACAGAAGCCTCTTAACCATAAATGAGCATCTTCCATATTCACTTCTCCCAAGATATCTCCTACATAAAGATCTTATTGGAATGATTGATGTGACTATTGTAATAAGTGTAAGTGTATTGTCTTGTCTTGTCAATAGGATGACTATTTTTTATAAGAGCATTAAATGCTCCACATACTAGGGAGTCTAAATTGATATCTATGATTAGATGTCTCGGCTAAAGAGATGAAGCCACGTGCCTCCTCATCCAGTAGCCTCAATCTCACTTGTAATACTATAAATACTCCCTCCATTTATCATTGACATGAGGATGCCACTATATATACTAAAAAGAATGAGCAATGATAGATTTATTTCTCCAAACATACATTCCTTATGAATTTGATACACTTTGTTCTTGATCATTCATATACGATCAATTATTATTTTACGATCGTCATACTTTCATTATTGTGATCTGAACGTCACCGTCTTATATCCTAAAGAGCTTCTCTCACGCCCATTTCGGAGTGCTTTTGACTGGTTCTTTTTCTTAGCATGTTAGACTTAGCTTGCGTGAATACGAGTGGGTCCGACATCTATTGTCCGCATGGCTCTAACCGAAAATGAGGTCAACAGATTATATATGATCATTATCTTTATACGAAGAAATTTGTTGGTAGTAATTTCATCACTCTTGTTATATACTGAAGACATATTAGTCGTTTCCCACGACATTAGCAAAATTGTTAGACCAAAGGTGAACTGAGCAAGTCTGTTACAATGAAAGTCTTGGATTGACAAAATAATGTTTTGATATGAAGATATTTAGTGATAGTGGTAAGAAAGAAGACTCTGATTATTTCACAAAGCTTCATAGATATATTTTTGGATTTTGCCACTTTCACAGAAAAATTGTAACAAATACAATGACATAATCTTAGTTGACAACATATGATTTGATGAGGATGTTGATTGTGTTTAAAACGGTCCAATAATGAGATGTCATGTAGTATTATGTCAATAATTATGTGAATCATTGTATATATATATTTTTAAAGGGTTATGCTAGAGGTACATAATTTTGGTACATAGGGGTGTCCACACCCCTCACATGGAATGGGGCCCGCGCGTGTACATGTAGACTTTTCATTTTTTAAAAGATTGAATATGACAAGGGAAACTCGATGTGTTATTCAATCATTGGTCATTTCAAACTTAGTTTTCAACAATCTACAAATTAATGAAAAGGAAACTTTGAAGTTTTTGTACAAGAATGGTAATTGATTTTTCTAATAGTCAAAAAGCTATTTACTTCTTCAAGAACTCGATATTTGATTCTAACCTCATGAATCATTAGATATACGGTGTACATTAAGCGAACAAATTGAAGTTAGAGAAAATTTACAATTATGTCCTTGTTAGAGTCCTATTTTTTCATCAAAATACATTATTCAATAGTGATTTTATATCACTTTAATTACACATTTTTTAATAAAATAATATTACACATAAATTCAAAATTTTTCTTTATTTGTTAACCATACATTTTTTATTAATGCACTATTATAAAATTTATTTTTATTTTTGCCAAAAATGGAACTCAAATAAGGACTATGCATTGAAAGATACGATGTCGAAATCATTGCCTAACCACAAACTTCAAACTGGTATAAAAAGTGGGATCCTCATGATGTGAGATAGGGTGGGAGGAAGAGTTGTTAAGATCTTCCTTGTTAGTAGGTTGGTGAAGCCCACAAAAAAATAAAAAGAAAAGTTCCACAAAAAAAAAAAAAAAAAACCGTGTCACAAAATACTGTACAACCTTTTAAAAAAATAATAAAATAAAATACAGTTTTTCTTATTATTTTATCGTGTAACATGTTGGAAAAAATGAGTATATGATTGACTTTAGCACGAATTTTAAGTGAGACCCGTTTGACTATTTTGAAATATCAAGGTTGACTCGTGTTCTCTTCCGTGAGTACATCGAAATCATATATTAACTTGTCAAAAATGATACTCAGGTGAATGAGAAATTGTAGCTCAAAGTGTGTCAATTGAAAAGAATTTATGTTGGAGTGAAAACTAAAAGTAAGTTTGTCCCACATATGAAGTTGAAGAAAAACAAAATCACTTTAAATATGGTTGTACTTTGGAAGTCTGTAATAATGTGTAGCATAGATGCTATCTCCACGTGTGTGTAGGGGGGTGCAAATCACGGGTCGAAATGTGCTAACTTGTGTGCGGCACAACCTGCGTACATGAATGTCAGATCGAAAGAAGTAAAATTAGCCCCTTAGGAGTATCCACGTTTTGCTACTTTTTTTTTTTTTGTTTTCCTCAACTGACTTTCACTTTCTGAAACTATTGAAACTCCTGTGGTAATTGTCATTAAGTGAATGACAGGTTACACTCAAGAGCTAAGTCTATAACTGACTCATTTTTCCATCGTTCTATACACGATAATTAATCTGCATTTCTGTGCAAGAAATATTTCTACATAATTCTGTCTGCATACATACACTGTGTCTGTGTGGTGATCATGTTCGGACACCAAGTCAATTTGTCGGAGTAGGATGTGTAGTGCTCAGAATCTACTGATTTTATCGTTGTATCATGGGAAAAGAACGCTCGATCTAAACCTCTAGCACTTATGGTGAGGGGACGAATCTGTTTTAAGGAAACCGTGTATATATAGGTTTCGGATTAAAAGTTTTCCTGTTTAATTAGTCTCTACAATTACTTGTTTTATTACTCATTTTTTGCAGATTTTTAATTTTACAGTTCTATTTAAATTATTTGTTATGTCTTACTGTAATTTAACAAAATCATTGAATCTGCTATATTATTGAACTGCTAATATTCTTAGTTTACTGCATATATGGTGTGTGCAAACTGGCATGTGCAGATACGATATCTAAATTCATTACCTATACAGTAAGCTGCATATACGGTATGTACAGAACCAGTATGTGCATATACAATATCTAAACATACTATAAATACGGTAAGTTGCATATATGATATCTAAATTGTATATGCGGTATGCGCCAATCCGATATGTTGTAAATCTGATATTCAATCTGTAAATCCGATATTCAATCAGCAAATCTGGTATTCAATCACGAAATACTTGCCTAACATAACATCCTATGTCACATACATTTCGCCATCCATTTTCACCATCGTAGTCGCCATGGTAGCCACCACCACTACCATTTGTAACATATGGTACTATACTGGTGTCACAACAATCTGCACCACCCACTACCACAACCACCATTCGTGCGACTATTGTACCACAACCACTAGCAAACCATGAACCACTATCTCCACCATAAACCATCACCATGACCAAATCTTCAAGACGCCACAATCACTCTCATATCTAAAACCATGACCAACTCTACTATAAATCATGCACCAAAAATTGTCCATAACCATATGACCCAAAAAGCAAAACCTCATTCAGCCAAACCCTAACCACTGCTACTCTTGCCAAAGGGTGCCACCCTCGCCGCCACTCGCCACCTCCTCCAGATATGAAAACCATCACCATCTCTACTATAGATCACGCAACCAAAAATCATACCACACATAACCCGAAACCACATCAACCAAACCCTAGCCTTCGCTGCTTTTACTATCACATTGAACCAATACTAACATCTATATCCCAATACGAACCTTCACTGTCGAACCACCAGGCTTGGTAATCCAGCCATCAAGTCATGGTTTTGCTTCTCCGTTGCCTTCTACTTTCGATTTGCTCCACATTGGTTTCGACATATATATGTTTATCTGTGTGTTTGTATGTGGTTAAAAACTCAGTATTTTAGAAATTTTCAGCATCTGTCTCGCTTACAAAGGTGAAAAGCTCAGCGACCAAGTATAAACAAAACAAAGAAATAAAATGTTAAAAAAGAGTAAAGAAACGGAAGGGAAGGGAGCTTTAATAGATGATCAAAGGCTAAATTGTCAGTTTTGGCTCAAATTTCACATGATTAATTCTAGTAACATATTCTACAATCATGTCGATTTCAGTAAGATATAAACCTTTGTTTTCTATCTTTATTTTCCCTGACAATTTACCATAAAACAAATAGATAATGTACCAAACAGACATACATTAATAATCATGTAATCATACAAGGTGAAATAGATAATTAAATATAACAAAACAAAAAGTCTCGATATGTTACCAATCCCAGAGTAATTTTACACAATAAATCACCATTCATACAAATAAATGTAACAAGCATATATTACTAAGAATTATCTATCTGATCCCACTAGGTGCTGTTTATTACTGTAGAAATGGGCTGCAATAGAGTTATCTAATGAAACATCGCAATGGCCAGAAGCAAGAATAAGCTTGGTACTCCCACAGATGAAATACTTTTGCCCACACCGTTGCTATCATTTCCACCGGCTACCCCTGCCAAAAATATATCCAAAATAAAAAACATAGCCAAAAAGCTTTTGGGCGACAACACGAGAGGGGTATTTGTGATATTTCGACGCACATATTATTTTATTATTTCACAATAACAACGCGTTCTTCGACCATTGCATTATTACCAGAAGAGATTAGATAATACTAAATCCTAATTTAGAGCAAGTAATCAATTTCAATTAAAAATATCGCATAATATTCACAAATAAAAAATCTTAAAAGATGAAGTTATTACAAGATTAGAGGTTTCGTAGAGGCGGCGAACTAAAATTAGTCAAGAAGTGGACAAGTATAAATATATCTGCAGTCAACATTGGGGCCATCGAAACGCGTACTTCCACCGATTAACCAAAATCATATTAATAATTTCTTTATGTTAGTCAATCGTTGTTAACCTAAAAAAATCTTTAATTCAAATTCCTGAATTTCATTAAAAATAACTGAATAATTTAATTATATATTATTAATCGCCTAATGAATTATTAAATCAGTAATTGAGGCGTAGATGAGGAAGTTACCTGGAGGTGGCACTGCAGATGAAGTTGGAGACAAAGCTTCTGTACAAGATTTAAACCAAACCAAAAATTAGCGAATGCAATTTCACTTAAAGACGTGTTTAGTCCAGAAATTTGAAAAATACTGAATTATATTGATAAAAAGATTATTAAAATTTTATTTTTCTAGCGTTCCAAATAAGACTGTGTCGGGCATGATTTCTTAGCCCAGAAAATGGATTGGACTATATTTCTCCTTTTAATCGCTCGAAAAAAGTAGACCCAGACAGGCCCTAAGCCTTAACAATTAAGAAAAGTGTTTACTCCCCTTAACTATTCCACCCACGCCAAAAAAAAAAAAAAAAATAAAGAAATTATTAATTTACAAAAAAAAGGTACCAAATCAGATCTCGTGATGAAGATCAATTCCAAACCCAGTACCTTTGCATCTGCTGGTATCAGCGGGGAGATTACAGTGTTTCGGCAACTCGAGAGCTTGAGTGATATTAATACCGGGCAGCAGGCTCGGGTTGTTGTAAAGGTTACACAGGCAACGTAGTTGAGTAGACACCACTTCTTTGATTGCATTACAGCATGCGGGTGCTGGATTTGTGGAGTTTAAGTATTCTGCACATGGGACTAATTTTACAGCACAATCTGCCTGCCCCTCCGCCGTTCTGGTGGTGATCACTAGCAGCGCCACCATGAGCGCCGCCGTGGAGAAGGCGGATTTGATGGAGGAAGTCATTTTCTGATCTGGGTTTTTCACTAGTACCGGTCAGGGTCAGATATTTCTGCTCCTGTTTGTTAGTGATGTTCTTTGGCCTTTTGGCTCGGTGGTATTTTTATATTTATAAGCAGAATTTATTTCAGTAACGGTCATTGAAGTTCAAATTTTTTTTTGAATTGGTCATTAAAGTGTATTTTTGACTCATTTAGTTACTAGAGTTAAAAAATATTACATAATCGGTCCTTTTGTCAGCCTAATTAACGCCATATCTGCCGTAGTAATTATTTAAACGTCCATTTGCATTAACGATCGTTAAGCAATTGATTCCTTTCATCTAGTCTCCAATCTTGATATTCCTGTTTGTTTCAGATTAAAATCTGATTTTAATTTGAGTCAAAGTCAAACAATCCATATTAACTACACCTTTTTTGGGTCCTATAACTTTTTAACCACACATTTTAAAAATTTCTATCACAATCTACTAAAAATTTGATTTTAATCCACACCAAACACCCTCTAATAAAGAAATAATAGAGTTAGGGTCGAAACAAGCGATGCAAAATCGATTGTGTTTTACTTTGATGATATGTAATTTCATTACAAAGATTGTCAAGTCAATGTTTGGATCTGAATCATATGCTAAAGAAGTGATCGAGTACGTATTATTATTTGACTCTAGTGACTTAATGTGTAACAAAAATACGTTAGTGACCAAATAAAATAATTTAACTTTTCAATGATCATACGTGAAATTAACTTATGAAGTTAATTATTTGATATTGGACAGCCTGGAATGATTTGGAGTTTTGTTGGACAGTGAGGTATGCATTAACATTTTTCAGTCCTTGTTTGTCCATCGTTATTTTAATTTTTAATTTTATATATTTATTTTTAATTATATATTTTCATAATAAAATATTTTGCATGTAAATATAAATTTGTTCCCACTTTTTAAAATAATTTTTATTATTGTCTTCCAAAAAATCATGTAATTGATAAATAAAACATTGTTTCAATCCAAAGAAAGGTACAAAATAAAGTTGGTACCAATTCTCCTCCTTAGTCATTGCCTCCTCCCTTTCTTCTTCTTCGTGCTCTCCTAACTTTTAAAGCTACTTTTTCTAAAAGAGGTTTTCTTTATTATAATTTGATTTTCATTGTGGTCTTCTTTCCAATTAAGCCCTGGTTTGGTATCCATTATTTTCAACAAAAAATAAAATAAAATTTTGAGTAATATTTTTAGGAAAATGCATGGTTAAAAAGTAGAAAAAAAAATTCTTGAGTTTACATACAGAATATTTTATTGTGTTAATGTTGAAAATGATCATATAACAAAAAAGGGTTTAAAACAATGCGCATCAAATATGGGCTAAAATCTCTCACAGTGTATCATTTCGTAACTGCTTAGTAGGCATGTTTGAATATTTTCAGCCCCAATTCCAATAAGAGTTAGAATTCTGCTTACTGTAAGGGGGGGTTGACAGGGGCGGGTTACAGATCACTCATAGCGCGGGACTCACTAGATTTTTTTTTAATACATGGAAGATCTGCGCTACAGTGAGGGGCATATAACCTCCCTGTATAATCAGTTTAATTGTAAGAGTTATGGTTTGACAATGAAAATTTGTGTAGAAGACATAAATTTCAACTTCTGTATATTAGGTTGAAAACCTAAACACGGGCTCCACCTCTTATTTGTGAGGTTCGGTCAAGCCTATCCGTTCAACAAAATCCTATTATCTGAAAGAGTTCTTCAACTTTCATTTTTCTAGTTTAAAAATGAAAAATAATAAATATAATTCTTGCAGACGAAGTTTCAAAAAAATAATAACTTCTAAATAGATACATAATTGAAATGTTGAATATTCTTATTAGGACATCCATTCTCGTAGTGAGTGGGTTATAAATTATTACGCAGTCAACGTTGACACACATACTCCATATTATAGACGACACGACAGCAATATTAAAAGTGGCTGGTGAAGTGCAGTGCGTTCTAGGAAAATTGAGGTTCCGTTCATATGTTAACTTGTTAGCAAAGTTTATAAGATTATTCAAATATGAATACATTAAATTCAACTTAAATAAATTATAAGAATATAGGTACAACATTATTTATTTTGTTTATTAATATAAATTTGTATCTAGCCTTTTTACTTTTTGAAATTGATATCTTATAATCCACGCTAAACAATATGAAAGCAACACATGAATAATATAAAGGATAAACAAGACTTTATCTCGTAGGGACCTTACAGGCCCCTTATTGTGGGGCGAGTGAGGAGCCCACCCCACAATGTATTAAAAAATGTGGGGGCCCCTTTTTATGTGTGCCCTGATAAGGACTGTATATTTCATGAAGGATCATATAAAATAAGAATCTTGCTAGTTTGACAGAGAGAGTTTGACACTCTCCCCGACAGACTACACAATGTGTTTAGGGGGAGAATTTTTTTTGTCTTTTTTAATTCATATGGGTCCTGTATGAGTCCCAATCCACGTGAGAGAATGTCAATCTGCATGTCAAACTCATTCTAGTAAACTAGTTTAATTCATAAAATAAAAAAGATAGAGAAAGTGTAAAGCCATTTATGATGGTGTGGCAAGCGATATCCTCTTTTTGCAGTTTCTAAAAAATATAAAACTCGCTTGGAAGATAAAAATGGGGTCAATTGATTTTATTTACGTAGTCAACAACTAAATATTTCTTTATTAAGGTATTATATTGTCACCATGTTCTTCTTTTGTTTTATTACTTTTAAATTGTTTTAGAACTTTTCAATCTTTGTTCATTGATGTACTTATGTTCGTATTTTTATTTTTATTTTGACTAATTCTTATCATTGATTGCAGATTAATTATCATATTTTGCGTGTATTTATCACCCATTATTTGAAAAATTAAAGAGTTTTGAATAGTATTTTTGAAGAATGTGTGATTAAAAAGTAAATAAACTTTATTAGTTTGTGTGCAGAATATTTTATTGTGTAAATATATGGTAGAGAATAATACTATAGCAAACAATTTAAAATTTTAAAGGGGAACATGCACTAAAAAGTTGTTAGAAAGACATTAAAAAAAATTCTTTTTTTTTTTTTTTTCATATTCACGAGTAAGCCAAAAAAGGGTCCGAAATTATGATTAGGGACTAAATGTGCTAATTAATTAAGATATAGTATAGAAATGCAACAAAAATGCAAGGATACAAGTTCGGCAATAAGCAAAAATTGAGAACTTTTATTGCAAAACTGTATATTCAATATAATCATCGTTCTATTTTTATTGTTTATATAATTATATTTACGCCACACTTTTTTTATTTGATGTAATATTTTTTAGATTGACGGGAAGTTTTCAATCTTTTTTTATTTTCTCCCATATGTTCCTAACTTTTTTTATCGCATTTTTATTTTTAGAACCTGTTTGAGCCCCATTGTTTGCTCAAAATTTATTTTAAAATAATATTTTGATTGAGAATGTTTGGTTAAAAAATAAGAAAAAATTTTAAATTTGCATATAATATTATTTTATTGAAAAACTTGTGGTTAGAAATAAGAGAGAAAATATATTTTGAAAATAATGAGTGCCAAACAAGGCTTAATTTTTAATTAATTAACACATATTGTCTATGATGACATTTTTCTAGCCAAATATTCTGTGCGTGTTTTGAAATGAGGTACAAATATTTTGTTGAATTTTTATATTTGTTGTTTTTATTTTTTGTTATGTAAAAATATGAGGGGTAAATAAATCTTTTTATACTTTCCTAATGATTTTTTTTTGGATAGAAATCATCATCAGTGATAAAATATGCTAATTAATGAAGCGTTGGCGAAGAGCTGGTTGGAGAAAAATAAACATGACAATGACAACATATTGTGAACATTCAATACAATTAAAATATGGCGTAAAAAAATAATATATGTGGTGTGAATAAATTATTTGTTATTTAGAACGAAGGTTCCCAATATGTGAAATCGCTCAATCAGGTCCCACAATCAATAGATGATTACCAACTTATAATGTCATAAATTTTCGATGGGAAAAGAAGAAAAGTTTTGACTAAAATTGCCATGCCCTCGTTTGCGCTCCATTTTGGGGGGGCGGGAGCGGGGGGGGGGGGGGGGGAAATGTAGTTTGAAATAGTGATTTTTTGGAGAATGTTTAATTAAAAAAATAAGAAAAAAATTTAATTTATGTGTAAAATTATTTTATTAGAAAATGTGTGATTGAAAATAAAATTATATCTGTTTGTTATTTTATTTTAGAAGGATTTTGCAGATATTTAATTTTTTTTAATTATGTCTAATTTTCTTCATCAATGTTTAAATATTGTTATTTCATAATTTCCACATTATATTGTTTTCATTAGGAAATTAATCTAGAAGAGTTAAATCAAGACTCGGCTGCGGCTGATGATTCAAGTCTTTGATTTATTAGAAGACTTGGAATTTAAGGAGCTAAATTCTAGTTCCCATTTACAATTCAACACAGGCAAGTTCTATATTCACATGATGTACTATTTCAAAATTTTCCTCAAATTATCTTTCCTTATATGCTCCATCTCTATGACGAGTTCCATTTTTTGTCCCTTTATTTCATTTTTCTAAATTCCTTAGGACTTATCTAACTTGGGACGCATAATTTGATTTATTCAGGATATTTTAATAACGTTGGATAAACTAAACAAGATTAAAGAAGGAAAAATATTGTTCATTTTAGTCATGTTCATTATTATATCATTAATGCTAGATGATCAAGACCTGGTGATAGGTCCTATTGGCAGGGACTGAGGTGACAGAACCTCAACTTTAATATGAAATTTTGAATTTCTGATGCATTAAGATTAGGGGTTGAGGTCCCACCAATTCCGTCCCTGACAACAGGGACTTTCGTATAGTGTAGTTCTTATTATATTGAAGTTGCGATGTATTTAAGATTCTTCAAATCATGTTTTGAGCTCATGTCGGAAAGAAAAAAGAAAAAGAAAAACCCACCTCCTATTTGATGAAGGATGGAAAAAATCCGTCAAGTTCAAATAAAGAAATGCTTACGTACCACATAAATTCTAAGAAAATAACAAGTATATTAGAATGAACAAATTAAAAAACCGTATTCAACCACTCCTATTTTCTTTTGATCTATTCAATACATATCCAGATTAGGGATATTGTTTCAATGACCAAACAAAAAGGCGTTGTAGTTGTCAATTTGAAAACAAGGGCTTTGTTTTTTGTTGTGTAGTGATGGCTGCAAGTCATCGTGTTCATGCAGCGTTGAAGTTGTTAATTGTAAGAGTTGGACTTTGTCACTTTGAGAAATCGTAAACTTCTACTTTTCTTTAGGTAAGGAAGAAAATTATTGATAAAATATTTCATAGGCTTTTCAATGAAGAAAAATCAGAACAAAATATTAAAAAGTTAAAAAAAAGTCATAAATCTCATAAAATATGCTATTAAAAATGAATTTGAGAAAACATGATTCTTAAAAAACTGAGGTTAAACAAGAACTCAATGTAATAGCGTAGAGACGTCAGTTCAGCTCGTCGACTCGAACGGCTCGTGGCTTAGGCCAAGCCTCATTTTTGGTCGACAGCTCGAGCTTGAGCTAGCCTATGTCTATGTGGCTCGCTGAGTCGGCTGGGGTCAGCCCGTGGTTGGGCCAAAATTGGCTCGTGTTAATAATGCAATTTTAGTTGGGCAGAAAGCAAAACACTTATAAATTCTCTGAAAATTCCCTCCTTAGACAGATATCAAAACAACGAAGTTCTAAAAACAAGTACATCATCCAAGTAGAATTATTTTGATAAATGCAAACCCATTCAATTGACTCTTGACTAACGACAAAGAACACACTAGAATAATAATCCAAAAAAAAAAAAAAAAAATCACAGCACAAGAGAAAACCATAGTGTATGTTAAATATATGAAGCTATAAGCAAAGAAAATAAAAAACTTACAATTAGTATAAATTGCACGAAATTTAAATTGTACAAATTTTTTTAGAATTTCACGAATTTATTAAAAAAAAAAAAAGAGAGCGAGCCGGCTCGGCTTGGTTGAGCCAAAAAAAATACTTTTTTTGCCGGGCCAAACTTGTGGCTCGGCTCGACCCTGCACGTTTACATCCCTATAGTAGCGTTTGGTTGTGGACTTCGATGCAGGAAATTTTGCCTCACACTGGCAGTTTTAAGATTTTCTTCCGGGTGTTTTATGGGCTTGTCCAGCCCACGAGGAAAGAAAACCCAATCATCTTTATATTGTATTATTGGGTCAAATTGATGGATATTATATATATATCTCCCAAAAACGTGTCTGCAATATTTTTTGGGGTAAAAAATAGCCGAGTTTAGAGAAAAAGAAAAGCGACTGCATATTTAGGGTTCGTTCGATTGCAAATGTGAAATTTGGGTGAAAAGAAAATGAATTATATGGAATTGAATTGTTTAGAATTTGTTTTACCGGGAATTGTAGATTAATTATGATTGGTTAATATAATTTTTCACCGGAATTTTTTTGAAATTTTGAATCTTTTGGTATTCGTTTGACTTTTTTTTTTTATAAAAATTGTTCATTAAAGTGATAAATTTTTTCACAATTGGATCTAGAATTTGTTCCAATTGCAAAAAATAAAAAATTAAACATCGAATATCATTCGTTTGACTTTATTTTTCATGCAAATTGTTCATTAAATGGATAAATTTTTTTACCATTGGATCTAGAATTTGTTCTAATTGCCAAAAAAAAAAAAAATTTTACCATACCAAATATAATTCGTTTGATTTTTTTTTTTTTATGGAAATTATGAATTAAAGGGATAAATTTTTTTTTACTATTGTGTCTAAAAAAATTTTTGACTGCCAAAAAAAAAAAATCAATTCCCACCAAAACTGGTGGGCATTGAAATTCCATGAAATCATGGAAAACAAATCACGTGAGCCACTCCCAAAAAAACAAATTTTAGGAAAAATAAATTCAATCAAATAAGTCAAATTGTGTGGAAATGAAATTTATTTTCTATTTTTCATGAAATTTGGGCCCTATCAAACAGGGGCCTTAGAGAAAATTTGGTGGGGTCTGCTACGTAAAAAGGGCTGCACAATTGAAAAACAGGGGCTGAAGGTGTGGCAAGAAAGAGAGAAAAAAAAAAAGGGAAAAAGTGAAGACGGTTTTTCTTTCAATGTTTAGGTGTGGATTCACACAGATTTTTTTCTTCTCTATATAATACAAATTGAAAATTTCTCTAAAGTGTATTTTGGGTACTTTAGAGATGTAGTATTCAAAATAGGTATCTCACAAATTTCATCAAATTAGTATTTTGTGGTGAGATTATTTGTTATCTTGAAGATTGATTATTGTGGTATTCTCAATTTGTTGAGAATTCAAGTTTTGGGGCATAAACTTGAATATTGTAATCTATATTTATTATAATGGATTTGACCCGATTGTCCAGTGATTTTTTTCCCTCTACACTGGAGGGGTTTTTCCACGTAAAAAAATTGGTGTTATGTTCTCTTGTTTTTGTTTTGATCATTTACTTGCATATTTAATCACTCTAAGTAATTGCTTAAATATTATTAAACTTATTCTTGCAATAAGTGAAATCGCTCAACACCGAGCAAGGTAAAAGCGAATAGAAGATATTTTGGGGTGCACTTCTTATAACTTCAGTTATTGAAATTAGTGGTTGTGAGCTTGTTTAAGGTGAGAAAAAAAAAAATACTTTCAACGTCCCATTTATATAGGTTTAGTTTTTTTTCTTGTCTCAAATATATAGTTATGTTTCTTAATTTAGAATATTTTATTTTGTTCATTTACTAATATACCTTTATTTTATTTGCCTAGTTATAATCAAAATTTTCCACTTAATTTGCCTACTTCTTGAAATCATTCAAATACATGCACATTTCTCAATAATTTGGTTACTTGAAATCAATTTTCAAATTCTTTACTAATTTCAATAATAATTTACTACTAGTTGTTTGAAATTAAATAGGGGTAAACTAGAAAATTTCTTGGCAAAATTTATTTTTTTAATAACATTAAATAAGATTTCTTAATTCGTGTGAAAAACAAAATAAGCCTATATAAATGAGACAGATGGAATATGTCCAGGGGCGGACCCACCCTAGGACCTAGTGGGTCCTATGACCCACCAAAAAAAAAAAAAATTTTTTTTTTTTTTTTCAATTTTTTGTTTATTTAAAATACTGTACAATTTTGGGATATAACATGTTAGATGTTAGATATAAGTACAGATTTTGGGATATAACATCTATAAAGTATACTGTAATTTTTCATTATAACATGTTAGATATAAATACAGATTTAGATGAAAAATCAGAAATCTGGCTTTAAAAATGAATTTTAGTTAATTAAGATTTGAATTTAGAGAGTTGTTGAATGTTGTGATTTATTTTGATATTAAGGTGTTGTTCTTTTGTCCGTTTTGCTGGTTTAGTTGTATGTTTGGTTCTTTCTAAGGTTGTTAATTGTCAGTAGCAACGAAGTGTTTTTACCTCTTGTAGTAGATCCGTCTAATTGTTGAAGAAACTGTTTGGTAGCATGGGTTGAGACCTCGAAATTGGATAGAAATTCTTGTCTACATATTTGAATTTGATTTCGAACAGTCTAACACAATTAAAAAGTAGTTCTGATTTCAGTTTGTCAGCTTACTGCTGTAATTGGTCGGATGAGCGTTTCCGAGTTAATAATTTTTTCATTTTTATAGCAATTTAAGAATGGAAAATAATATGTATTTCAAACTTCTATCATTTTAATTGTACATCATTATGAATGTTTGTGCTACCCGCCTCCAAAAAAAAATTTTCGGGGCAGCCGTGCTCTCCCCTCCTTCATCTCAATATCTTTCATTTTAGGACCCACCAGTTCTAAAATCCTGGGTCCGCCACTGAATATGTCGATACATAATTAGCCGGGCCAAATGAAAGTGAGGTGAAATCACTGTATGGTGTGATAGCCGGGCCCACATGCACCGTAAGAAACATTAAATTCTGATGAAAAAAGACAATCAAACAGGTGCTTAGCCTCAATTTGATGTAGATTAAAATCAGATTTTTAGTAGATTTGATAAAAATTGATGAAATGCATTATTAAAAAGTTATGAATTGTGATCTGTTGACTTTAATTTGAATTTTTTGTCAAATTTTAATGTACACCAAACATGCTTAAACACCTGAAGGTGTACACGTGAGAGAAAAAGTATGCAGACACAAGCTCTTGTGTATTTCACCATTTTGATATCCAGGTGGGTTCGGTTGAAGAGACAGAAGACATTTTGAGATCGAATCTAATGATAACCACCACCAGAAACATCGAAGAAACTTATAATTTTTAGTCCAAGAAAAGAGACAAGGAGGAGAAGATTAAAACTTGTTTTGAGTAGTGTTTGACATGTTTAATTTGTGAAGGAAAAACATAGAAGTAATACTGAGAGCACCACAAACAGACAAATAGCAAGGCTGGAGTTCAAGAGGCGCCTTGAGAAAGACGCCGAGGCAAGGGAAACCATGTCCATGAAGAAAAAGAGCGCCACCAAGTTCTTCGAGAGGTGGGCAACACAATTTTTTACGGTTTAGTGAAATTGTCGCTTGATAGCTTAACTTTTGATTCAAAGTAAGTTATCCAAGCACTTTGGAAATAAAAAATCACTTATAAATAGTGAGTTTTACTTCTTTTTAAGCTTAGCCAAACAAAATTGTATGACATTTTGACGTTGGCATTAGTCTTGGGTGATACCGGATACTGTGGTCGAGCTGGTGGAATATTTTATTTATACCGATGCTCGGGAGATAGAATTTGAAATTGCAAGATTGAGGCCTCGGTTAGTGCTTTAGATCACGTGTGCTAAACAAAGTGTCAGAGTTCCGAAATAATGAATTCCATTGGGAAGATTGTGAGATGTGATGTTGTAGTAGTGATAATCATTGCTGTGCTGCGAATCATGTAACTTGTTTTAAGGTGAGTTGTTTCTAGGTTACATTCACAATAAGAAGCTTATTATTAACTGAAAAGGACTAAAGGAGCCAATTAATAGGCTAGTGGAGGACTAACCTCTGATTGGATGTGACTTTCAAGAGACTTGGTCTTAACAAGAATCTAGTTTGGTTATTTTTCTGACACCCGTCCTCCTCTCTCCCTCAAGGTTTAGGTAGCTGATAAAGATGTTTTTAAATATCAGCATGTGCAAATTAACTTGCCTTTTAAAGCTCGGATCTTGAGTACTTGACCAATTTTCAACGTGTACAAGGAAATTACCTTGATGAAGCTTAGCACTAGAATGATCTTGAAGGATGAATGGAATCTAGATGGGTAAGCCTACTTTAATAAATCCACACCTATATGAAAGAATCTTAAGAATCTGGCCACCAAAAAAATGAATCTTTAAGAATTCAATGAATGTCAACAGGAAGTTGTTGGTCTAGAATCGACGTTTTATAGAAATAAACATAAAAATAAAGATTGTAGAAACAAAAATAAGAACACGAAGGAATTTTTCACCCCCTTTGAGGCCCGGATGTTCAGCTTTAAAGCCTACTCACTCGTTGAGCATCTACCCTGTAGATTACGCTCGAATCCACTAAGAATCAAGAACAGTACAACGAATGTATGAAGAAATCTTTGATTTCTTAACTAAGTTTCTCTCTAGCCTCTCTATACAAACTCCTCACTATACAATTACTAATGTATACGAAATACACTCAAGTATATCACTAAGATACTACAGAGATCAACATCACAAGATCTCAAGAACAAAGCAAGGAGAGAACAGTCGAGAGAAGAATGAGAGAAAACCCTAGAAAAATGCCAAACATCGTAATAAAAGAATGTAGACAATAGGGTTATAAAAGCAACCCTTCAATTTACCAAATCCAACGGTCCAAGACACACCACATGTAAGGCCAATATTACACCATCAACTTAACAGCATACCCGTTGGCCCAAGCAGCATAAACAAGCCCAAGTAATATAATACAGCAGGCCCAAAAGAGAATAGAGAGACAGTCCATTAAACTGACATTCTTCACCTTGCCGAACTATTCTGATGATTCCTTTTGAATTCAAGCCTAACTATTTGGTTTCATTTGCTCTAACATACCTGCAAAAATAAAAAAACAATCAATGTTTTTGAATATCAACAAAAATAAAGTAACTAAGGAGTTTAACAGAATTCATTACCTTCAGATCACATTCAACATCTTCAAACAATTTTTGAATTTATTTAAAGGTAACACCTTAGTACCATAATCAGCAGGATTATGCTCAGTTGGAATTTTGATTAAACTGATCAAACCCATTTCAGACATATTCCTAACAAAGTGAAATTTAATGTCAACATATTTAGTCCTATCATGAAAAACAGGATTTCTACTTAAGTGTATAGCACTCTGATTATCAGTATATATTCTAACCACTTCATCTGTAAAACAAAATTCATTCAAAAGACCTCTTAACCATAGTCCTTCTTTAACAACATCACAAGCTGCAATATATTCGACTTCTGTGGAAGAAAGTGCTACAATTTTCTGTAGTTGGGATTTCCAACTAACACATCCATCACAAAGAGTAAAAACATAAGAAGATATAGATCTTCTTTTATCTAAATCACCTGCAAAGTCAGAATCTGTGTATCCCTTTATAATAAAACCTTCATTACATCTTTGAAACTTTAAACCCAACTCAGTTGAGCCCTTTAAATACCTTATCATCCATTTAATAGCCAACCAGTGTATTTCATTAGGATTAGCCATAAATCTACTAAGAATACTTATTCCATGAGCTAGGTCAGGTCTGGTACATATCATAAGGTACATAATAGAGCCAACAACATTAGCATAAGGTATATTAGACATCCTATCATGCTCTTCATCAGTTTTAGGAGATTGCTCACTAGAAAGTTTAAAGTGGTTTACAATAGGCAATGTTACAGATTTACATTTAGTCATAGCAAATCTTTCAAGTACTTTATTCACATAAAAATTTTGATTTACGAGAAAACATAGTTTTTCCTATCTCTTTTTCATTCCTAAAATTCTCTTAGCTTCATCTAGATCTTTCATTTCAAATTCAGTTTTAAGTTTTTCTTTAACAGAATTAATTTCATATCTATTTTGACTGGCAAGAAGCATATCATCGACATATAACAGAAGGTAAATAGATTCAGGTCCTTCTGACCCTTTGAAGAAAAAACAGGAATCAAAATTACTCTTAGAAAAACCCAAGTTTTGAATATAAGAGTAGAATCTTTTATACCATTGCCTTGGAGCCTGTTTTAAGTCATAAAGTGATTTCTTTAACAAACAAACCTATTTCGATTTTGACTTTAATTCAAAACCTTTTGGTTGATACATATAAATGGTTTAATCAAGATCACCATTTAAGAAAGTAGTTTTAACATCAAGATGGTCTAATTCCCAATTAAAATGAGCTGTTAAGGCAAGCAAAATTCTGATGGATGTATGCTTTGCAACAGGTGAAAAAATCTCATTATAGTCAATACTTTCTTTTTGTGTAAATCCTTTTGCCACAAGTATGACTTTATATCTTTTCCTAAGGTATTAACTTCTTCTTCTTTAATCTTATAAACCCATTTACAATCAACTATTTTTTGATGTTTAAGTTTATCAACAAGAACCCAAAGTTTTGTTCTTAAGAAGAGAATCAATTTCTTCTTGCATGACTTCGAGCCAAAGTTTAGAATTTTTACTGTTTATAGCTTCTTCATAAGTCACAGGTTCAGAATTAACATATTCTAATTTAGAATAGAATGTCACAAACTCATCAGTGTTAATTCTAGTAGAAGAGATCCTATTTCTTTTACCCCTATCCCTGACCAATTGATAGTTGTCAAGAGAACTATCTTGAAAGTACTCTTCAGTTTCAGATTCATTTTGAGAGTGATCAGTTTTAGATTGAGAAGACTCCACCTCAATTAATTTTTCAAGTTCAGTTTGACTTTGTTCTTGATTTTCCAACATAGTTTCTTTAACAAGAATAGGATGGTCAGTATTTTGATTTGAAAAAGTCTTACAGGGAAAAGTACTCTCATTAAAAAAAATATTTCTACTAATGATCACTCTAAAACCATCCTTGTCTTTTACCCAAAGTCTATAACCCTTAGTTTCTTCTCCATAACCCAGAAAAACACATTTTTGAGACCTGGGTTCCAGTTTGCCTGCATCTTGATGAGCATAGGCAGCACAGCCAAAAACCCTTAGTTTGAAATAATTTGGAGCTTCTCCAGACCATAAATGTTCAAGGATTTGAAAATAGCACTTGAGGGAATTCTATTTATCAGATAAGTGGTAGTTTTGAGGGTTTCTCCCCAGAATTTTTTTGGAAGATTAGAACTAAGTAACATGCATCTCACCTTTCCCAATAAGGTTCTATTAATTCTCTCAGCAATACCATTTTGGTAAGGAGTGTATGTTACTGGTCTATGTTTTAAAATTCCATATTCTTTGCAAAAAGACTCAATTTCATGATTATAAAATTTTAAATCATTATATGTCCTAAGTGCCTTTACCCTTTTATTAGTTTGATTTTCAATCATAAGTTTTCATTGTTTAAAATTTTGAAAGGTGTCAGATTTGGTTTTCAAAAGAAAAGTTCAATTTTTTTTTTAAAGATCATCCACAATCAGTAAGTAAAATCCGAAACCACTCAAGGTATTTACAGAGGTAGGACCCCATAGGTCTGCATGTAAATACTCAAGAATTGAAGTGGATTTGTGAATTCCAGTTTTGAAAGGTAGTTTATTTTGTTTTCCAACAATGCGATCTTCACAAAATTTAAGATTTTCAATATTATCTTTTCCAAAACATTTCAGTTTATTCAAAATCATCAATCCCTTTTCACTAACATGCCCTAGTCTCCTATGCCAAATCAGAGCTTTATCAACAGGAGTTTTCATGGCTGCAGAGCTGTTACCAACTAATGGTTCAGTTTGCAGTAAGAAGATCCCATTGGATCTATGAGAGAAAATTATCTCTTTTGAGTCAAGACTTATTTTGGTAAGACCTTTATGAATTTTTATTTCATATTCATCATTCAGTTGACCTAAAGAAATTAGATTTCTTTTAAGATCAGGAACATACCTTGTTTGAAATAGTTCAAGAGTATGATTATTGTTCAGTAAGAGTTTAAGGTTACCTATTCCTATAATTTGGCAAGTCATATTATTTCTCTTTTGAACTTGACCACCACTAAGATCAATAAGGTCAGTAAACCACTCTTTAACAGGACACATATGAAAAGAACAACCAGAATCAAGCACCCATTCATTTTGATTCATTTTAGTTGTGGTGACAAGAACAACACCTTGTATTTCAGATTCATTGTTGCAAACAATGTCTGCAAACCCATCTATATTGAATTTTTCTTTCATATCAGATATTTTCTTAAAACAATCTTTTATAAGATGTCCAATTTTGCCACAGTAGTAACATTTTTTTTCGTATATTAGGTTTGGGTTGGTTCTTATTCAAATTTCTGAACTTAGGAAACTGTGATTTTCCTTTCTTAAGAGAGTTGTAATTGTATTTTTTTTCCTCTCGTGTTCTAATTTACTTTTTCTTTGACATTTAAGCATTCTCCAAACTTAGAATCTTTAACTTCAGTTTTTAATTCTAAATCTCTGTTTCTTAGAGATGACATCACAATATCAACAGTAAGATCAGTTCTCCCATACTCCAAAGCATTTTTAAGATCTCTGTATTTATCTCCCAAAGCATTCAACATAGCAACACTTGTTGATCTTCAGATAATTTTTCATCACGGTCTGTTAATTCTTGAATCAGTTTTGTGAATTTATCAATGTTTTTTTCTAAATTGGAGGAGGGATTAAATATGAAATTATAGAATTATCTGAGAAGGTAGCATTTGTTGGGCATGGTTTTAGTTAGATAGAGATATTCAAGTTTGGCCCAAAGGCCTTGAGTATTAGTTGTTTATTCAACCTTTCTAATTATAGTATCAAATAAATGAAGAACTATTGAACTCTAGGCAATCTCATCCAACTCTTGTCTCTTATAGGTACTAAATTCAGGAGGCCATGTCCCATCAATAGCAGCAACACATCTTTGTTGTAACAACAGAGCCCTAATTTTCTGACGCTACAAACTAAAATCCCCAGTCCCTCTCCAAATCTCTACTTCAAATTTATGTGCAGAACCCATGATCACAAAACAGACTCACAATAGATTCAAGTTTATGTCTCACACAAAGTACAACACGTATAAACAGTGTAGTAGAGAATAGTAACAGAACCAGTATATGATCGACAAGTAAAGATATATAAAAAATTGTCAGTTTGACAAGTTTAAGAGGGTGATAACCCTTTAATCCCCTATTCTCTTAGATTCCCAGATCCTCAATGAGATCTTGGACAAAGAAAAACAAAGAAGGATTAATTATCTTAATAACCAAATCAAAAGCAGACAATGCAATTTAAAAATTTGCACTAAGAAATCAGAGGAGTTAAGAGAATTATACTAGAGCTGAAACCTCAAAGTTTCAGTGGAGAAACAATATTAGAAAATACCAGAATCGGATCAGTGTTTCGGATTTGAGCACTAAGAACCAATGAGCCACAGCAACTCAGGAGTGAGTCACGAAAAACAACAGGAATCGAAGTGAGTCAACTCGACTCATAGTAACTCATAACGAGTTCACACAGAACCTCAACTCAGTGACAAGTCACAACCAAAAGCACCAAGAACTCAACAAGAGAATCAAGATCTCAAGAAGCCAGAACCCCATAAACGTTTTTCACATAGAAAAACAAGATTAGAAAATATCGATAAACCAATCACTCGAAAACAGAAGGTTTTTGAAGAGAAAATCCAATCAAGAATTGGATTGAAGAGCAAATGAAACACACAGTTTCTGAGAGTTACAAACTTATTTTTCAAAACAAGATTTTTGAAAAATCACATAGTTCCTCAAAATCGATTTTGACAAAAAAAACCTAATCCCATAGAAGGTTGCTCTGATACCACTTGTTGGTTCAGAATCGATGTTTTATAGAAACAAATATAAAAACATAAAGATTGCAGAAACAAAAATAAGAACACGAAGGAATTTGTCGCCCCCTTTGGGGCCTAGATGTTCAGCTTTAAAGCCTACTTACCCGTTGAGCATCTACAACGTAGATTACGCTCGAATCCACTAAAAATCATCAAAAACAGTACAATGAATGTATGAAGAAATCTTTGATTTCTTCACTAAGTTTCTCTCTAGCCTCTCTATACAAACTCCTCACTATACAATCACTAATGTATACGAAATACACTCAAGTATATCACTAAGATACTACAGAGATCAACATCACAAGATCTCAAGAACAAAGCAAGGAGAAAACAGTCGAGAGAAGAATGAGAGAAAACCCTAGAAAAATGCCAAGCATCGTAATAAAAGATCTAGACAATAGGGTTATAAAAGCAACCCTTCAAATTACCAAATCCAACAGTCCAAGACATACCACATGTAAGGCCAAGATTACACCGTCAACTTAACAGCAGACCCGTTGGCCCAAGCAGCATAAACAAGCCTAAGTAATATAACAGAGCAGGCCCAAATGAGAATAGAGAATAGAGAGGTAGCCCATTAAACTAACTGAAGTAAAAGAGGTCAAACACGAGATAGAGTTGAAGAAATTCCCCATGAGGTAAATAGCTTAAAGTTAAAGGTGTTGAGTATAGTTTCAAATATTCAAACATGTCGTGATGCAGCTCCAAAAATCTTATAAGCTAGGAAGTGTGTTCGCTGAAAAATGTACCGTAAGCGCACAGATCGTGAATAAGTAATATAGTGGACTTTTAGAGTCCGAATATCGATCCCACGAAGAGTGTTAATCTAAATTACAAGTATGTGGATTCACATTAACGAAAGTGACACACACATTTATAAAGTAGAAAATTGATAAAGAAATTATTTGATTAAAAACTTAAAATAACAATTTAAAAAGAGAAAGGTTTTTGATTTGAAAGAGATTGGAATTTATGATTTCGCTTAACCGTCGTTTCATTAACATCAATTCAATAACGTACATGCAAATTATCAAAATACATGATTAGACTCGATTCTCCAATTTTAGTCAATAACCTCTTTCGAGCGATATCGACCTTATTGATTAAGTTATCCGCAAATCTATATGCAGATAAAAACTTAATCAAAGCATTAAATTATTGTGAGAATACTCAAATGATCACCTAGGGGAGATATATATATTTCTATATCATCCAAAATCACCTAGAGTACTAATTATCTAGGTCTAACAATGCAACAATCTTTCGATAATTGCATAAACCACCTAACCACATCATCTATTTGGCCAAATAAATGAAGTATAATCAACAATAATAATTAATACACTATGATTTTGATAACAAATGCATCATTCAAAACATGTAAAGATATTAATGAAACTTGGTTAAGCTACTACATAAATTCCAATACAAAATACTTAGCTCGTTATATATAAATAATAACAAAAAGATTTGTGTTTACAATACATTACAAGCTTTGGAAAAATAATTAAGGAATATAAAAAGGAAAGATATAACCCTTTTTAGTATGAATTTACACTCCTCCAATGTTTCTCCAAGTATTCTTTGATCAAACCTCCTTGCTATACTCACTTTTGCTCCCAAAAATAAGCCAAGTTACAAAGGAAAATAAAACTAAAAGAAAAGAAAGAGAGAAAATATATAAAATCTAGCTAGAAGAGAAAATTGTCTCCAAAATAGAGAGGGAGAAGTATATACATACTAGATAATAATATAGATAAAATAATAGATATTTTAGGATATTATTAGACACAAACTAAATATCCTAAAATATCTACTAATAAACAACTATAAAATAATACAAAATGGGCCAAAAACAAAAGGGGATGAAATTTAAACCGCCTCCACATTTTTACTCAATGCGGCCGCATGGTTATATCTCATGCGGTCGCATGAAAGAAATAAAATATACTTTTGACGTTTCTGGGCAAGCCATGTGGTCGCATGGTTATTAGCTATGCGGTCGCATGGCTTAAGCCAAAAATTAATATTGCAGCCCAGTCTCTCCATAATTGCACGTCAGGTCCCTCAACTTGAATCATGTACAATTTGATCTTCATTACATTTAAGTCGTCCGTAAATTGCACTTCAAATCCTTCATCTTTCTGACTTGTGCATCTTAGTCCACAACTTCACAATTTTGTAACATTTTCAGCCCTTTTTCACTCGTTTTGCCTCCGTTTCATTCCAATTTAGGGTTTTGGCCTATAAATACAAAAAATACACAATTATGGGTAGAAATATACTCAAATTTATCAACAATTAAATCCCAAAAAGTGTCTAATAAGTGTACAAAAGCGCACTTATCAAAGTGGATACTTTAAACTTGACCTGGTTATGCTATACTAAGAAGGTCCATCCAATTGTTATGAGGCAAAGACATTTGTTCTCTGCAGAAGCCTACGATAAAATGCAAGCAGAGCTCATAAACGCGAGGAAGAACTTGACGAAAATTTTGACATTGGATAGTGTCAGTAGTACTGTATGCTACTTTTATTGTCTCGTTACTTCATAGTTTGTGTAACATTTCCTGATTTACGGTTGGTCACTCGGAGCTGGCTTGTATGCAGTACAGCTATCGGAAATGGTTGAGCAGAATGAGTCGAATAGATCCTTGTTGACGCTGCTTGATGAAAACATTGGCAATGCATATCAGGTTAACCAGGTAAGAGAAGTCAAAATAATATTATTCTATCAGATCCATATGAATTTATCTTGGATATTTAATTGGGTCTAATATCAATAAATCTTTGAAAGTGATAAAACTTGGAAAAGAAGAAAAATATCTTCTGAAATTAAAGAGAAGTTAGAGGGTAGGGCTAAGAGAATCCGTCTATCATATAATTTGGTATGAAAATATCGAATTCCTGATAATGCAGTATGTGGATCAATAACCTAACATATTGATAAGTTGATGTTCATTGAGAGAACTCTCTTTATATTTCTAAACATCAAAATTGCAGGCCTGCAGATTTCAACAGCTTTTCTAGACCCATGGGTAAGCAACCTGTTGCAGTGCCAATTTGAATATTATGGAAGCTATTTTGTCACCTATATCAGCATATTCACTCCATGCAATTCATTAGTATATGTTTTACTTCATCCATCTAATGAATTTAGCTCATGTGGTTTTCTAATTGAATTGTCAGAAAATTCATGTTATATTTCCAATCTTTACCGGTGTTTAATGTTTGTGGAGCAGAAACAAGCCGCGGAATATATGGAAAAGCTTCGTGGTGCTATGTTGAAGTACATTACTGTTTGGTGCATGTAAGAATGTAATGTCCACTTGGTAAATATTGCTAATTACATTTTCATCCTCGTGCCGAGTTATTGATTTTTTGATTTTCATTTTGAGGAGTTAACGAATTGCTTTACTGTCATATCAGACAAGTTTTGGTTGTATCGTAAATAATATTAACATAGCAATTTCATAATTTTTCATTTATAGTTTAGTGAAAGAGAGAAACACAAGATGAACTCGTTGCAATGCAAAACACGTCGTGGTAGCCTAGCATTGCAATTAGTTTTTGCTATAATTTTCTTTTGTGTAGAAATCAATGGAATTACGAGTTCAGTTCTATAGTAAAATGCTGGTTAGGACGGGAGGAATTTTATACTATACGTTTGATCGGAGGGTTGGATAGCATCGATATTGAGGAACTTAAAATTTTAATTATTTTTGTATGTGTCGAATCCTACTTAGGGTCCGTTTGATCCCATTTTATTCTCATTCTCATTTTTTTCTCCTTCTTCATTTCAACCACACATTTTTCAAATAAAATAATATTACACACAAATCTAAAACTTTTCATCATTTTTCCACCACACATTTTTCCATCAATCACTATTCTAAAAATTATATTCTCATTAAAATTAACATCAAACACACTCTTAATACAGCGTAACCAAAATGCTCCACTAGTAACATTAGGACCCACCAAAAAGTTACATCCTTGACGTCAATCAGTGGCTGAAATTGAAAGACCGTGTCAATTGTTTAGAGCTAATCTTGTAACGATTTTAGTGAGGTCGACTACACAAAGTGCTCGACACCTTAAAGAAAAAATGAAGTTAAACTATTCACTCGATAGAATAATGGTACGGAAACTAGATATTTTGATCTGAAATCAAAGTGGGCCAATCATGTCTGCAGACAATTTTTCCCTATTGTGGCTACAGTGGAAGAGCAACAAACTGTACGGTAATTTAAATAAGGATTAATTTAGATTTCGTTTGTCACGTCATGAAATGTCACCGAAAATGTTAGTCAGTATGTGAGTGTAGAAAAATTATTTAAATAATAGTCACATCATGATCAAAGGAGTTGAATGCATTTATCGTAGGAAAAGCTATGGCAGGGGATAAGTTCCCTTGGTAGTTATCCATTTGGAAAGTTTATCTTCTGCATGTTTGGTCCAATGAAATATGAAAGGTTGCTTGGTTGAGCTATAAAGAAAGAGAGATTATTATTTAAATTGTGTGTTCTTAGACAAGATCTATGTATCAGTAGTTATGTGTTTCCTTAAATTAATGATATAGCCCTGTTTGATTCCCATTTTCATTTTC
The DNA here is from genome assembly GCA_019395295.1 of Osmanthus fragrans. Lineage (NCBI taxonomy): Eukaryota > Viridiplantae > Streptophyta > Magnoliopsida > Lamiales > Oleaceae > Osmanthus > Osmanthus fragrans. The sequence continues at coordinate 676,428 of JAEDXY010000043.1, read as the reverse complement.
ATTTTTTTACTCATTTTCAATCACATGTTCTTTAATAAAATAATATTTTTCATCATATTAATAACTTTTTAATCACATATTCACCATCATTACATAAAAAAAAAATACATTTTCTTCAAAATAATGTGCATCAAACGGGCTCATAGTTTTAAATTTTGCAGTTAAACTTTCGAAAACCAGGGACTTTGTGGTTGATCGTTGACCTCCCTTTCCTTCCGTAGTGTGTGTTACTCATATGGACAAAACTTGTGCTCCAAATTTTTGCCATGCAATTGTTCACATTACCTTACATAAATGATCAAAATTCAGTATCATCAAGTAGTCAAAATATAATATTCTTAATTTTTTCTCCTCGCATTAATTTTGATACTTATCCTCCACTGTTTAAAGCGTGGATGCACACGTATATGCCTGTGTGTGTATATATATATATATATATTTACAGAAGACTAACATGAGCGTGAACTCCATGTGAATATTTTATTACAAAAAAATTCACCCACCCTTCTGCTATGTATTATTTGTATAAGTTCTGTTTCTGTAATCATGATACAGCTCTTTGCGTAAACCCTTGTTTTGTGTAACTTGTTGCCTAGACGCAATCAGCAATCAACAAGACCCTTCCTTAAACAAATGTGATTCTCTTACTAAGCAAATCTTTTGGACCTAACTTTTATTCTTAGTCAAAAATCATAGGCTAAGTGCTTGCATAATTAAAGGTTATTACGTTAACTCAAAGTTGTACATCTCTACCTAAATGCTGATGAGGATAAGCCAAAGTAACGAGTATTTTAGAATCTTTAACGTTGCGATGCAAGTAGCTACAGGTAGAACATAAAAGGCAGATATTTTCAGAAGATATGCTAACGGTTCATTAACGAAAAGGGTGAGACAAATAAAAGAAGGCATGTGATTACTTTTCACCTCAAAAGAAGATTATTATTTTATTTTTGACTCAACTTTTTCCTTTAGAATAATTATTTGATAACCTTTTAATAAATGAACGACTGTTTAAATTTTTAGATAATATAATTAAATAAAATACTACTAAAGGGAACAAATATTTAGGTTCGATCTCGTCGCATGTCAAATTTTTAAGGAATAATACATCTGATGTGTAAAGATGAAAGAGAACCGGACAAGAATCTCATTTCTTAGTAGCTCGAAGGGAATGTAAAATCATATAAGATCCTGTTTCTTCGAATCGATCACATATTCTCAATCCTATTCTTCGACTTAACCCTTTCCTATTGAGCTCTTAACTCTTTAATGAAAATCTTATTATAATCTTATATTGATAACAAAATCTCCTAATATTTCGAAGTACTTAAGAGTTTGGTCGGAAATACTAATGTGCTCAAGCTTATTTGGGCCATTCTTACGCCATAACTAACATATCAACTAAAATTGGTTCACAAATGGTTAGTGCCGGTTCAATGTTAGTGTTCTAGAAAGTACTTTCAAGGACTAAGTTTTTTCAGTGAAAAAAAAGTAATTTTTAAACATAAATTCCGGTCTATATAAAGCTCCTTAGCTCAGAATAGATTCACTTAGCTAGGAACTTCACACACACTCTTAATACAACTCAAAACATGTCAAAATTGAGCCTTCATTTTCTTCTTCTCCTAACTTCCCATTACGTTCTTGTCAAAGCAAACTCTGATCCCACAAACTTCATCAAGACCTCATGCAGAGCCACTCGGTATCCCGCCTTGTGCATCCAGTCCCTCTTAACTTACGCAAGTACAATCCGAAAAAGTGAGCTCCAAATAGCACAAGTTGCCTTGGGTATAAGCCGATCACGAGCTCGATCCGCCTCGAGTTTCATTTCCAAGTTGGCTAAGACGCGGGGCATAAAATCGAGGGAATATCAAGCAACCAAAGATTGCATAGAAATTATGGGAGACACGGTCTATCAACTAAGCCGTTCCATTAAGGAACTAGGGGGGATGCGGCGCCGTTTCCCGGGCGAGGATTTTGCGTGGCATGTTAGTAATGTACAAACATGGGTTAGCGCCGCTCTGACGAACGAGAACACTTGCCTTGACGGGTTTTCGGGGCCAGCCATGAATGGAAATGCAAAGGTTGCAATAAGGAAAAGGGTACTAAATGTTGCACAAGTTACTAGTAATGCACTTGCCTTGGTTAATCGGTTTGCAGATAGACATAAAGGTAAAGAAACCACAAATTTGCCTTGAGAAATGGAGATATTGTAAGGTTGTTGATTTCGCGTGTAAATGTTGCTAGTTAAAATCTTCGTGTCTAGTTCATGTGTTTGGGTGTACAAGTCATGTAGCTGCTAAGCTCAGCAAAAGGGTTGTGTTGTAAAAGTAAACCACCTTCCTTAAACAATACTTGTTCGACTGTCTCGTATGATTTGGGTTAGTTTTTTAAGTTGGACTGTACATACTCGACTCGATTAAATGTATTAAAAAGAGAAAAAAAAAACTTAGTAATCTTAAACATGTTGTGTAATCTTAGTTGGTACTGTACAATAAACATATCTCCCGTTTTGTCTTAACTTTTTTCACGAACTTCATATCCTTGTTCTTCGATGTTGACGGTGTTTCCATAACTTCTTGAGTTAAACTATTTAGCCCCGGTTTACTAGAGACTACAGTTAGAGTTTTTTTAGATTTTGATAAAAAAATTAGATGAAATGTGTGATTGAAAAATTATAAATCCTATAAATGTGTAGTTAAATCAATTGTTAACTTTGACTTGAATTTTAATCAAAATTTGTAACTTCGATTGGGTAGAAATTAAAATTAGACTTTAGTAAATTTTAATAAAAGTTGATAGAATGTGTGATTGAAAAGTTATAATTTTATGAAATGTGTGGTTAAACTCAAATATTAATATTAATATTAATTTTAATTTTAATTTTAATCAAAAATTTTAACGGCTTAGTATGGATGGTGCTTTGCACCACCTAGTTAGGTGACAATAGGATCTTTAATTGTCCATAACTAAATCACCTCAATTTTATTGAACTATTACAAGTAAAGTTTTATTGTCTTGTACTCGTATTGGAAAGCAATATTCCGATTTCGTTTATGGTTTGGTTTCCGTGTTCCGACAAATTTTTGGCGTTGTGTTGGCCATTTTGCCCATTTCCCAAGGCACTTCTTGTTTTCAAAAGTTACCCTCGATTACCCTTTTTTTTTTTCTTTTTATAAACTAGGTATCCCAATTTAGATAAGACTAATTCATAAACCTTCAGTCACCGACCTCTCAATGACTCGAGGAGGTAAATTGCAGGTTATGTCATTGCTGGCTCCCAAGTTCCTGCACCGCTTATACACCTAGCTCTAAGATAGCTCTTTTCACTACCTTCCATTCATTGTCTTACCTTCGAGATAAATCCCCCTTCTAAAACTCGTGCCTTCCAGAAACCGAACTCTCCACGCTGGGATTGTTAGCCCACCAATGCAATTGTTCCACCAACTCGGATGTGCTCCAGGGGCAGTTACCCTCGATTACTTAAAATAACGTTTAGATGTGCTCAAAATGAATCTAATTGTACTTGAGTTAACACTATTTTTTGGAAAATGATACTCTACTCGCATGGGGTGACCGCATGTGAGTTTACGAGATCCATGTGAATAAAATAATATTTTCTCGCATGTGAGTGTGTGGTCATCTCTGCGATCACCCATGAAATTCCTGTAGCATGACTCCTATTTTTTATCCAAGAATTCATCAAAACCCATGAGAAAAAGATAAAAAAAAAATAATAATAATAATAATAATAATAAATTATTAATGTTAGGCTCGAGGTCGGGCTAAGCCCTGTTTCGAGGCGTCGGGCTGAACGTACAAAAAAAAAGAAAAAAAAAGGCAGTGCTACCTCTAAATAGGCAACACACAGTGTGCTGCCTACTTAAAGGCAACTTGCATAGCTGCCTTTAATAAAAAATTAAAAAAAAAAAATTAGTCGACTCGGCTCAGGCAAAAAATAGCCCTACTTAGTTTACTCGAGCTGAGTTTGAGCTCGAACCTCGAGTTTCAGCTCGTTAACATCCCTATTATCACATCATGCCACATAGATTGATGTTCTGACACCATCAATACTAGATAACATTATTCTAAAAAAAAAAAAAAAAAAAAAACAAAAAGAAGAAGAAGGGAGATATTTAGCAAATGGTCCCGAACATTTGTCCATATTGCAATTTGGTCCAAATCTTTCAAAAGTGGCACGACCAAATCTTTTCATTTTTGGTGCAAAAATCTGTTGATTTTATAAGTGAAATGCAATTTCTCTTAATTTGTTTTGGGAGATAATGGAAATTGAGGTCCCTATATTCAAAAGTGCACATTATCATGTAAGATAATTTTTTATTGACTCTTGTATGAAATAATCACGTGTCATATGTATGTCATGTGTGACGACTATCATAATGAGTGAGCAGGAAGAGCATTATTCTTAAGTTTTACGGCTTACATGTGCAAATTTATTTTTAAAGAGAAATTACTAGAAAGGTTGGGGGATTGTACATATTTTCCTTTTATTTAAGACAAGAAATATAAATTAATCCATAGAGTCTATGACAATTACCTAATCTAATTATTAAGCATATCGGAAAAAAAAAAAAGGCCGATGTTCCCGCCGCATTTAGCGGGAGATTATTAAAAATATTTTAACAATTTGTCATTTTCCATGTTCTTCATAAACCAAAAGATTTACAAAGTGTAAGGACAGGGCGATCAATTTGAACTATGCCTTGATGCATCCTACATTTTTTCCATCAAATGTCGGCCGAGTGACAATTTTTTTTTTCTGCAGCTTCAAGTATTTATATGCAACGTACGAACCGATTGAAATGATTTCAGTGCTTGTCCATAGATAAAAAGCCAAACGTACCAGCTCAGATATTTCACGAGTGCACATGGTTCCAGCATCGAAGAGAATCATTGTACGTGAATTCCCCACCACAAAGTGACCTGCATACCACGTGAACCCCAATTGCCCATAATGCATAATTGGACCAACTACATAATTTAATTATTGTCTACACCTATTTGGGTGCCCCGAGATGCTATATTATATGCCAAATAATGCTAGAATTTGGTTAGATGTAATGACAACAGATGTCGTGACGAAAGTTGATTGGTTAAAACAGTTAACTGTGTTTAAAATAATACAATGATGAAATATCATATGACATTATATCAAACTTTATGTTCCTATACCATGATTGATGTCATGTCCTTGTTCGACTTTATTCTATATTTCTTTTTCAAACTCATTTTAATCACGTATTTTTTAATAAAATAATTTTTCACATATACTAAAAAAAAAATTCCTATTTTTTAATCACATTCTTAAAAAAAAGTAAAAATCACTGTTATAAAACTCATTTCTTTTAGAAAAATGGGCTCAAACAGGATATATTTTACTTGGAATTGATCAAACCAATCGAGCTAAAATTTAATTAATCAAGAATTAGATTTTTTGTATTTAAATCTCGTATCTAATCCGTAGATATTTATAATTTTTCGATTAAATCTGCAGTCAATATATATGAATTTATTTTACATAATGAAGCAATATCTTTTTGTCCTTTAAAACAACAATGAGCATGAATGTGGAAAAAAAAAAAATGCAACTGCATGCAAATTTTTTGAAGCATGAAAAAGTACTTATCATTTGTGCACATGGACCGTCTGATTCTATTCGTAAAAATTTGAATCTGATGGAGTTCTTGTCAAAATTAAAATTTTCAAGCTATTATTCTGTTAAAAATTGATCAAACTTGACAGCATACCCCACGAACTCCAACCTTCAAATTTTGTAGCACCCATTGGACACAAAATGCCAGTTACAAGTAATGCCAATTAAATTAACGAGCTCCACAACCAAAATATTCAACATTTATGACAATACAGAATGGGCATGGACAAATTGACAATGCAATCACAGAAAGAAAATACCAAACTTATCAAAATGTAACACCAGTTTTATCAACCATTCCATGCTACTACACACCAAATGGAGATCTAGTTAATGCTCTTTATTTCATATTCTCCTCACCGCATTTGAACAATTCCTGCACTGATCAGTTTCTGTATCTTGTTCATAACAAGAGGGTTCCTCATGTGATCCTGTGCAGACTTGGGATTTTCCTGGAGATCAACTAGGACCTGGAGAACACAACATAGTTATAGTCATAGGAGGATTCTTTTATGTACTTTTCTGAATTATATAATAACAGTCGACAAATCTACAAGTTATACCTGTTGCATCACTGGATCTGTTAGAATGTTCTGAATCTCCGGATCCTGCATTGCCTTAGCCTGCAGAAGTCAACGTAGTTAAAATCACGATTCAAACATAGCCCCACAAAAAGATATTAACATGAGTAGATATATATCAAACCTGTCTCTCCTTGAGTTCCTCGGGGCTCAAGTCTCCACGGCTAGCCTTGTTTATTTGCTCTACACACCTGTACAAAAACTCACATTAGTTATTCAGTCCAAACCCATAAAATGTTTTCGTTGAACAAACTGGACCGAGTAAATAATAAATGTTTCCTATACCTTCTAACACCGTCTAGCAATTCCAGGTTCTGGGGATCATGCTTTAGTCCTTCCTGGTATGTCTCCAAAGCTTTATCGTATTCTTTCATAAAGAACCGGATTGCTCCCTTTCTAGTATAACCTTTAGCAAATGTTGGATCAAGCTCAATGCATTTTTCAGCATCTTTCAGTCCCTCAGGAAGAGCCCCAAGCTTTGTGTAACAAGCAGCCCTATTGCTATATGCCTGCAAACTCAAAAGATGTCACCGTAAATCCACATGAACATTATCTTTTAACTCAATTTTATACATAAAATGCAGATACCGGCAATAACATGATACCTTGGGATCTTTTGGGTTCCTCTTTAACGCTTCTGTGTAGTGCTTCACAGCCTCTGGATAATTTTGCTCTTTGAAATACTGGTTGCCTAAAATGTGACAACAAATTCAGTTACAACTGCAAAAGCATAAACAATGTGAACCAATAATACACTTCAGAAGCGATACCTTTCTCACGCTCCTCATCAGCTATCTGTGGATCAAAGTACTCTTGTTGTTCTAGTTCTTTCTTTGCTTTCTCAGCATCATTGAGCTTCTTCAATGTATCAGGGTTGCGATGCTCTGTGAGGGCTTTATGGAAAGTCTCAATGGCAGGATCATAGTCCTCCGAACATTTTGCCATCTTCACTAAGGCAGTTCCCTTTCTCGTCAGAGCTCTTGCAACCATCTTATAGTCCGACCGCATCTCTCTTCCCCTTTCAACAGCTTTGTCACAATCTTTAATGCAATCCTCATACTGGAATCCAGTGACAAAACAGATGAAACGACATCAATTATGAGCACAACTGCAAATAGAGAAGTACAAAAAAGTTTATCCCGCACACGTGCCCTATTGTTTAGGGAAATCATCTCCATACTTGTCCCAACCACATAGTGAAAGAGAATTAGAAAGGATATGTCCATTTAGTTTCCAAATTAATGCGTATTTTAGGAAATGTTCTTAGTATTTGATTTATTACCTTTTCTAGTACTTTCTTACTTATAATAGGTCTTTTGATACCCTATATAAAGGGGTCTTTTGCATTGTACTTAGACCATTCTTTGAATGAATGAATAATTGATATTTCATTCCTCAATTTCTCTCTTCATCTTCCCCTCATCTTCCCCTCTTCTTCCCTCTTTCCCCCTCATTTCTCTTCTTCTCTCCCCTTTCCCCTTCTCCTACTGTCAACTTGGTATCAGAACAACTCGTTTTCCTTTGACCTAACATCGTTCATTCTCAAGTCCAAAAGTCTACGAACCGTTTTCATCCATTCCATATACCACCCACTCCATTCCATCCATTCCATATACTGCCTCCAAGCCCGTAACCTTCCACCATCCATTCATCCAAAAACTATAACCTCCTTTCACCAAAAATAAAGGGGCAGCAGTAGCAGTTTTTCCAGTTTTTAGTATTCATTTTAGTTAGTTTCCAAAAAAAAAAAAAAATCCAAAAAATAGCAGTCAATACATCTGTTTTCATTTGCTGTTAAAATAAGGGTGCAAAAAAGAATTTTCAGTTTCCGTTCAATGCATTGTTGCTACTGTTCATAGAGTTCTTTGGTGTTGATTCAATATAGCCATACAGCTCTAGACCTACCACTATATACACAAGCCCTACCCATTAGCCCCAAATAATCCAGCCAACTTATCCAAAAGCCCGTTCACCCCAATCCAATTCCCACATCCCAAACACCCGGCCAAAAACAATACCCATGCATCCTAAAACAATCATACACACATATGCCAACCCCAAACCCACCTACTAGGCCCAATAATTATAATCCAAAACTTAAATACCCATACACTCAGCCCCATATATCCAAAACCCTAGTCCACCTATTCACAACCTAAGCAATACTAAATTTTCCCCTAGCCCACAACAACAAACCCAAAAGCCAATATCCACTATATATCAAAAGTCCAACCCAACAGTCCAATTACCCAACTCAGCCCTTACCAATACATAAAATCGGCCCAAATCATACAAGCCCAATCTCCCCCAACTTCATCTTCTCCAGCGCTTCATTGCTTCTCGCCTTCAACCACCATCCCACATCCAACCATGCATCTTCGACCGGCACCACAATCTCATCGGATTATCAACCTCATCGTCTACCAAACTCCGCCGCCACCAACTGCTCAATTCAACAACCCAACCCCATTTTCCATTCGCCGCCACTCATATATCCTCAACCTAATCGCTACCACGTCAACTCCTTCCAAATCTCGCAACAACCAGTCCTAGCTCCCGCTGCATCAACACAACCAAATCAACAATAATACAACTATCACTGCAACCAAACCAACTTTACCACTAGCAGATTCATCCAATCGACACTTCCACACCCTTCCCACGAACACCACCAACATACACCAAACCAAACCCTCAAATAGCCACATCTGTCGTCGGTCGTCACACATTGTAACCCATCAACCAACATCCATATGTTCTGGCCTCTACTTTCCATTTCATTCTTAGCTTGCAATTTATTGCTTGATCAATAAAAAAACGAGTGAAAAAGAAAAGAAAAGGAAAAAAAAAATAAAAAGAAGATATCTTCTAACATTATTTGCAAGTGATATTTCATTCATATTGATTGATTCAGTTATCGCTGTGCCACCGTAGTCGTGCCAACTTGAAAAACGTGATTTAGACATTGAAGGAGTCTCGTGAGGTACATATTTCTTTATGTTGAAAATTGTTACTTGGGTGTTTTAGCTTGTCACATTTATGTTTTAAAAATAAAAACATAAGAAATCAAAATCATGTACAATTCTTATAACAACCTCCTACACCTACATCGAACCTATACCTGAAGCATGTCCCCCGTCCCCGTACCAATATACTTATCCTATGTCTAAGGATTATGTTCACAACATTTAGAGGATGTTTAGTGGGGATTAAAATCAAATTATTAGTAAATTGTGATAGAAGTTTTTGAAATGTGTGGTTAAAAAGTTGTGGGACCCAAGAAAGATGTGGTTAATATTAATTGTTTGACTTTGACTCTGATTAAAATCAGATTTTAATTTGTAACAAACAAGCCCTTAGTGTCTGTTTGGTTTGGATTAAAATCTGAGTCAAAATCAAACAATCAATATTAATCACATATTTCATGAGTTCCACAACTTTTCAATCATACATTTCAAAAATTTCTATCACAATTTACTAAAAAAACTAATTTTAATCCCCATCAAACACCCTCTTAGTATTCTTCTAAGCACATTCCACTACAACCATGGGATTTTTATGGTTGGACCAGTCAAGATTCATTTCTGGAATGGCTCAACAAACTTCAAAAATTCTTCAACTATGACAATTTGAGTGACTCACGTCAAATTTGCTTTGCTAATAAGTCAATTGTCTGTTCTGCTAAAGTTATTGAAAATCCTTTTTACGTAATTGTCTAAATCAGCACTCGAACCCTGTTTGAGCCCCATTTTTTCAAATCTTATTTTCAACCACACATTCTCCATAAAATAATCATATACATGTATTTCAAAAGACTACTATTTCATAATAAATTTTACCCCAAAAATGGGGATCAAACAGGGCTCAATTACTTTGTGGGATGAGATAAAACAGATTTTGAGTAATAAATATGCCCCTGTATATTTTAAATATCAATTGTTAAATAAATTCCTTTTGCACTGTAAGCAAAATACTTCTACTGTCAATGAGTATCTAGCACATTTCGAAGAGTTACTAAACATTTGTTATTTTTATGAAGCTCCCCACATCGCATCGTCTAGATTTATCGATGGTTTGAAACCTGAAACCAAAAATTTTCCCTGATGACAATTCCTAGACTGATTAGATGAGGCTTACCATTGGTACACATCATTTCGACTTGAGCAACTATGTAAAAACTCGAACACACAACTCCAGTCACGTCATAAGTCTATTTGTGTTAGTCTTGCTTCTGAAGAAGAATGAGATTTTTATAATTGAACCAATTGACTCCTCTAATAGTGAGGATGAGAGTTGTCAAACTTGTCTCGTATCCCGTCACACCAACTTTTGACATCATTAATCATAACAACGTTGATGACTTGCCTATGGTATTGGCACCTCTTTCAAATGTTTTGCCTTCTCCTGAATGTGTTTTTAAAGTTGATTTTGTTGTGATTTTAACTCCAATGATTAGTACTTCTCAAGTTGCCACAATTTTTTCAAAGGCAATTATTCGCGTGCTCACGTTTCCAATCGACATTCGATTGTTGCCTACTAATTATCAGCATACTATGTTTGCTCCCACATTTGTAGCTAATGTTCCTATTTTTCTTGTCACAATCATAAGAAAAACTCTCTTCAATCATGAAACTTATGAACTTACTTTTGATGTGCAACATAGGTTAGGAGACCTTCATGTTAATTTCTATGCTTTCACGTGTATTTCCCTAATTCAATTTTCTAAACACATGACAAAAATGACTTTTGATGATGCACATAAAGAAAATGTTTTTGACTAGCCATTTCACTTGGAATAAAAGTTATATTTTCAATGTAAAGGAATTTTATCCTTATCAAGGTCCATTCGAGTCTTCAATGTTGCAATCAATTTTTTCTACAGGCAACTCTGCAGCAGTCCCTTGTGCTCATCATTATTCACAACCATTTGAAGTTTTTGAAGATGAGTGGTCAAAGTTCTTGCTTTTTGGACTTCTATATTGCACTTTGGTTGGAATGAAAGACTGTCCACCTTGGCACAAACTTAGTGAGATAATGTTGTCCAAAGTTCAATACAAGCATTTTGTGAAGACAAGAGATCGACCTCCTTGGGGTATGGAGTTTCAGTCTATCTCGTCAGAGTCGAGTTCTCTTATTCCGGGGGAGAAATGATGGAGAATTAAGAGGGATATGTCTATTCAGTTTCCAAATTTAATGCGTATTTCAGGAAATGTTCTTAGCATTTGATTTATTACCTTTTCTAGTACTTTCTTACTTGTAATAAATCTTTTCAAACCCTATATAAAGGGGTCTTTTACATTGTAATTAGACCAACCTTTGAATGAATGAATAATTGATATTTTCTTAATTAATTTCTCTCTTCTTCTTCCCCTGTTCTTCCCTCTTTTCCCCCTCCTTTCTCTTCTTCTCTCCCTTTCCCCTTCTCCTACAATTGTCTCATCGCATCCTACGTCACATAGTCAACATAACTATAAATGGAAGAAGACGTTGAATGCAAAAAAAGAAAGCTTCTAATTTAGTATCAGATGATACTCACAAAGAATTAAGACATGCTTATTGTGCTCAGATACACGATGAATAATTATACCAAATAACTTGACCTGTTAACCACACACAACACTCCCTTCATTTTCCTTCTTCCCAATAGAAAGAAAGGGAGAACACTAAAATGAATTGTAAGGAATAACGTTGAATCTCTAAAATGATATTCAAATTGCAAAAGTGTGTCTATCAACTTCTGGGGTGTCAATCTCCATGATGCAGGACCTGAGATACATCAGCACGTGATATCTACCTTTCAAGATGACAAGCCTCCATGCTACAGAGAAGGACAAATAGATACATAATCCACGCAATCATCCACGGTAATATCAGACATACCATTCTATTAGTTGCATTCATGTGCTTCATTGTTTAAAAATATCCAATAACATAACAATAAATTAATGATTAGAGACAATTGAAAGGTTATCCTCATAGTCCTAGGAAATCTTATTATTCTACTCTTCAAGGCCTTCAGTTCCTGAATACAGCGCTCTCTATATGTGCTACTTTATTGCCAGAATGCACAGTAGGTTATACTTAGCCTACATGAGGTACAAGTATCCAACATACCATCGAAAGTTCCTGAGAGCTTAGAATGCCTATAAATCTCATCGTCAAGCATCTTCATAATTGTTTGGATACAAGGATGTCATCAAGAGAAGATCATTCAAGAACTAAACATCCTCATTATGAATGGCAAAGTAACTCAATTGATTTCAAAAAAGCCTTATTCAATACTTACCTGCACTTGGCCACCAAGAAATTTTTATGTTTGATTCTACCAAGAGTGATATACAGAAGTAAATCACAAAGACTTGCATCATTCTCCATTACCTCATTCCATATGATTTAAGCTACCCTTGTTTTCCAATTTTACCAAAAGGGGTAATTTTATCAATCCTAACCAGTCCAGCTGATAGATATCGCTAGATATGTACAAAAAATATCAACTATCTCTTTCATAATTTATCTTTGACAATCAATGCTATAACCGTTGTGAGTTTGGTTGCTGCATTTGTGGCCCAGATAGTAGATGCTGCTTGGCCCAATTAAAGATGGTAGCTGGCCCAAGTGATGACCCGGTTGGTATGAAGGAGAATCTGGAAATCCTATATCGTGACTCTAACTAAAACACGTTTTCAGTTACAACAAGAAAACCGGTTGGATGAGTAACAAGTGGCCTGCCCAAAACCGTTGGATCATTTAGCTCATATAAAGGATGGGTTGACTAGGGTTAGGGTATTCAAAACAGACGCCTCCTTCTCTTGCTTTGGCTGTGTGCCTATTTCCTCTCTACCTCGAATCTGTTCTTGAGACTTTCTTGTAAAATACTTAGTGTTATTTTGTGAGGAATTAGAGGGACTCTTCTGTGAGTCTGCTTATGAGAGGGTTGCTTTGTTCTGTAATTTCTGAACTGGGTGTTCCTGTGGTTGTAACCTTTGCCGTGTTCTTGGCCGATTTCTAGTGGATTCGAGCTTAATCCTTATGGATGCTCAACGGGGGATTAAGCGTTAGATGTGGTCGCTGAACCTCCGGGGCCTTTGGCCGAAAAATCTTGTGTTCTTTGTTACTGTTTATGCTTGTGAGTTTCTGATTTTCTGCGATTTATTTGGTTGATATTTCGATCTTGGAACTACAGTGGTATCAGAGCTGTTTTTAAATCGTTTGACTTCAGTTCTTCAAAACTTCTACTCGAATCCTTTTGTGTTACTTTCGGCCAAAAAGAAAAACGGCAGATCTGTGAAGATCTGCCAACATTCAAACCATTTTCAAAGTGTGCGAAAAGTTATTCAAATCGTTTGATTGAATCTTCTCAAACCTTTTGGAACTCGGATTCCTGTGTGACCCTTCGCTTCTTCTTCTCGGCCTGAAGAAAAATTAAAAAGGCAGATCTGTTAAAGATTCGCCAACATACAAACAGTTTTCAAAATCTGTGTGATTTCATTTTGTTTTGAACGTTCTTAGCCAAATTTTAAATCTGCTGGTTTCTTAAATACCTCTATCGAAACTTGTTTTTTGGGCTTTCCTTGATTTGCCTTTGTCTAGGGATCCATTTGAGAACCCTAGAATCTGAGGGAATTGAGGATTTCGTGTTCAAGAACTTGAGTAGTTTTCAATTCCGATTTCAGAGATTATTATTGCTGTGTGCATCCTTATAATCGTGAAACATATACTGTTCGTACTATGGAAGATACTAACCTGAAATCGTTTGAACTTTGTGTTTAATACAGGGGATTATCCTTTTTTGCATTCGATTGAGTGAGGTATATCCACTAAGACTTAAATTTCAATTGTGCTTACTGAGTGTAAGTTTTTTCTGCCACAGTTCAAAGTCTTTTATGCGTACTGTGTGTAAGTACCTCTGCCTAGATTTAATTTCTGTTTGCTTACTGTGTGTAAGTACTTTAAGCTTCCAGCAGAACTCTGTATCTCATAATTTTTGAAATCTTGATATTGGACTGTGATTTGAAATTGGTGTATTCTGCATAGATCTGTGTAAATTGTCACTGTTTGCTTTACACCTCTGCACAATTGTCACATTGTTACACAATGACTTCCAAAATAGATGTTCAAATATGGGATGGCAAAGGAGACTTCAGTCTCTGGCGCCAGAAGATGAAAGCCCTAATGTTACAGCTTAAATGTGCTAAGGCCATTCATGAGTCCTGGGCAGAAAATCTATCGCAAGATAGGAAAACTGAACAGGATGAACAGGCCTGGAGTACCATATTTCTTCACTTGTCTGATTCTGTCATTAGAAAAGTAGGAGATACCAAAACAGCTGTTGAGTTATGGACTGCTTTAGAGAAACATTATCTCACCACATCCTTACCTAATAAGTGCTTTCTATGGAGACAGTTCTTTGGCTTCAAATTTGATCCCAATCTTGATGTAGAAGAAAACATGGATAGGTTTAATAAGATCACCCAGAATCTAACTAACTGTGGTGAGAAGATATCTGATGAGCAAAAAGTGGTTGGTCTGCTTAATGCTCTAGGAGACAAATACAAAGACATTAGAAATGCTCTAGAATATGGTAGGAGTGATTTAACTGTTGAGATAATCCATAGCTCTCTACTAAACAGGGAACTAGAGTCTAAATCTGAACATAGAGAGGTCTATCATGCTGAGAGTGCTCCTGGTAATCAAAACACTCAGAGGAAAGGTGTAAGCAACTTTGTCCAATCTCATCATAACAAAAACAGAAATTTTGTCAAGAAGAAATGGACAAACAACAAGGGAAAGGATATAAAATTTAATAAAGCTGTGACTAAGAATAAAAAGTGTTACTATTGTGGGAAGACTGGTCACCTTATTAAAGACTGTTTTAAAAGATCTAATGACCAGAAAAACAACCAAAATTTTGAAATTGGTTCCTCATCTATGGCTGCTGCCTGCAAAGAAGCTGGTGCCAACATTGGTGTGGCCTATGCTTCCTCCAGTGAAAGGACTGATCAGAACTGGGTTCTTGACTCAGGATGTTCCTTCCACATGACCCCCAACAAAAGTTGGTTCTCTAACTTCACCAATCTTGAGGGAGGTTCTGTAATACTTGGAAATAATGAGTCCTGCCAGGTTCAAGGCATGGGAAATATCTCTCTAAAATTGAAAAATGGTCAGTACTTAATGCTGAATCATGCTCGCTATGTCCCAGCATTAAGGAGAAATCTGATATCTCTAGGTGTCCTAGATGATGAAAATTATCAGATTGAAATAATGAATGGTTTCACCAATATTTTCAAAGATCAAAATCTTATCATCTGTTCTCCCAAAAACAATGGTATTTATGCCATAGATACTGAACAAATTCCCACTAAAAATCTGGCTAATCTTGCTGTACATTCTGACAAATCAGAATTATGGCACAGAAGACTTGGTCATCTTGGTGAAAAGGGCTTAAAATTCCTTTCACACCAAGGGGCTTTTGGGAAGGATAATGTTCAAAAATTAAATTTTTGTGAGCATTGTATTATGGGAAAACAAGTCAGGCTTCCTTTCAAGTCTGGTATTCACAAGTCCCAAAATATCCTTGAATACATACACAGTGACCTTTGGGGACCCGCACCTGTGTCTACTGTATCTGGTAAAAGATATTATCTTTTAACTGTAGATGATTATTCTAGGAAAGTCTGGATTTTTCTTCTAAAATCAAAGTCTGACACTTTTGCCATCTTCAAACAATGGAACACTTTGATTGAAAACCAAACAGGAAGAAAAATTAAGGTTCTTAGAACTGATAACGGGCTGGAATTTTGCAGCTCTGAATTTGATCAATATTGTAGTGATAAGGGCATAATGAGACACAAAACTGTCACCTACACACCTCAGCAAAATGGGGTAGCTGAAAGATACAATAGAACCATTCTTGAAAGGACTAGATGTATGCTGATTAGTTCAGGCCTGCCTAAAGTTTTTTGGGGGGAGGCAGTTAAAACTGCTTGCTACTTAATTAATAGATGTCCCTCCAGCTCTTTGAATAATAAAATCCCTGAACAAATTTGGTCTTGTTCTATGCCTGACTACTCCTATCTAAAAATTTTTGGGTGTGCTGCATTTGCTCAGCATAATGAAACTAAATTGGACCCCAGGTCTAAGAAGTGTATTTTTTTGGGATATGGAGAAGGTGTAAAAGGCTATAGACTTTGGTTAAAAGGTCATGGAGGCTATAAAGTGATAATAAGTAGGTCTGTGGTATTCAATGAGGAAGATTTCCCATGTCTTAGTGACAATACCAATGAGAAGGTGAGGGATGATGACTTTATTATCACTGAAATTGATTTCCACAATGAAAATACTCATGAGCAAGCCCACCTTGAGGTGGAGCAGCCCCAACCTGACCTTAACATGAACCCTGTTAATGAAGTTCTGGACAATAATCAGACTATAAATCCCACCAATGATCTGCAAGACTATCAACTTGCTAGAGATAGGGAGAGAAGAGAGATAAGACCTCCTCTTAGATATCAATATGCAGATTTTGTATCTGCACATGCTGAATATGATCATTCTGACCTTGAACCTACTTCCTATGAAGAAGCTGTCACCTGCAATGATTCTGTAAAATGGGTTGAGGCTATGGAAGATGAAATGAACTCCTTATACAAAAATAAAACTTGGAATTTAGTTGAGAAACCTGAAGGGTGTAAATTGATAGATTGTAAATGGTTGTATAAGGTTAAAGAGGGTGATCTGAAAACTAATAATAAGAGGTACAAGGCTAGGCTAGTAGCAAAAGGTTTCACTCAAAGGGAGGGTATAGACTACACAGAAATCTTCTCTCCTGTAGTCAAGTATACTTCCATTAGAGTTCTTCTAGCTGTTGTAACCCAATTTGATTTAGAATTAGAGCAACTTGATGTGAAGACAGCATTTCTATATGGAACTTTAGATGAAACCATATATATGACACAACCTAAAGGATATGAAGTTAAGAATAAAAAGAACTTAGTGTGTTTGTTAAACAAATCATTATATGGCTTAAAACAGGCTCCTAGGCAATGGTATAAAAGGTTCGACACTTTTATACAAAATCTAGGTTTTGTGAAATCTGAATATGATTCCTGTTTTTATTTTAAAAGAAATAATGATTCTGAATTTTTCTATCTTTTACTATATGTAGATGATATGTTGTTGGCTGGTCATAACACTGTTGCTCTTAACTCTATAAAAGAAAGTCTGAAAACTGAATTTGAAATGAAGGACTTAGGTCCTGCGAGAAAGATTTTGGGTATGGAAATAATAAGGGACAAATTAAATGGAAAGCTGTTTTTGACTCAGAAATCTTATATTGAAAAAGTGGTAAAAAGATTTTTCTTGGAAAATGCCAAATCTGTTAGTTTACCTTTGTCTGGCTGCATAAAGTTATCTGCTGATCAATCACCTAAAACTGAACATGAACTAAAAAGGATGTTAAATGTGCCTTATGCAAATGCCGTTGGATCTGTCATGTATGTCATGGTATGTACTAGACCTGATATAGCCTTTGCTGTAAGTGTATTGAGTAGATTCATGAGTAATCCAGGTGAGTCTCATTGGGAATGCATGAAAAATTTGATTAAGTATTTGAAAGGAACATGTAATTTAGGCCTCATGTTTAAAACAAATAAAGATGGTTTTAAACTTAGAGGTTATGTAGACTCTGATTTTGCTGGAAATGTTGACAATAGGAAATCTACAACTGCATATTTTTATGTGATTAATAACACTTGCATTAGCTGGAAATCCCAACTTCAGAAGTTGGTGGCCCTATCCTCTACAGAGGCAGAATATATAGCTGCCACTGAAGCTGTCAAAGAAGGTTTGTGGCTAAAAGGTTTGTTGAGTGAATTAGAGCTTGTAGAAAATGAGGTGGAGTTGTGTTCTGATAATCAAAGTGCCATTTACTTGAGTAAGAATCCAATTTTGCATTATAGATCAAAACACATTGATGTTAAATTTCACTTCATTAGAGATATTGTCAATAAAGGTGATATTATATTGGTTAAGATATCTACTAAGGTAAACCCTGCTGATGCAGGTACAAAGGTAATACCAATTGGAAAATTTTTAGATTGTTTGAGATTATTAAATCTCGAAACTTGCTAACTTCTGTCTTCTTTTGTGAACAGGTAATAAAGAGCAAGTGAAGTATGTGCTTTAAGCCTGAATCCATTTAGAACCGGTACAAATACAGCAAAGGTGGAGAATGTGAGTTTGGTTGCTGCATTTGTGGCCCAGATAGTAGATGCTGCTTGGCCCAATTAAAGATGGTAGCTGGCCCAAGTGATGACCCGGTTGGTATGAAGGAGAATCTGGAAATCCTATATCGTGACTCTAACTAAAACACGTTTTCAGTTACAACAAGAAAAACCGGTTGGATGAGTAACAAGTGGCCTGCCCAAAACCGTTGGATCATTTAGCTCATATAAAGGATGGGTTGACTAGGGTTAGGGTATTCAAAACAGACGCCTCCTTCTCTTGCTTTGGCTGTGTGCCTATTTCCTCTCTACCTCGAATCTGTTCTTGAGACTTTCTTGTAAAATACTTAGTGTTATTTTGTGAGGAATTAGAGGGACTCTTCTGTGAGTCTGCTTATGAGAGGGTTGCTTTGTTCTGTAATTTCTGAACTGGGTGTTCCTGTGGTTGTAACCTTTGCCGTGTTCTTGGCCGATTTCTAGTGGATTCGAGCTTAATCCTTATGGATGCTCAACGGGGGATTAAGCGTTAGATGTGGTCGCTGAACCTCCGGGGCCTTTGGCCGAAAAATCTTGTGTTCTTTGTTACTGTTTATGCTTGCGAGTTTCTGATTTTCTGCGATTTATTTGGTTGATATTTCGATCTTGGAACTACAACCGTCTCACAAATCCTTCCTCATGACACATTGCAAGTATAATTATAGCCTTTTTACATTTCCCTTCCATAAAAAGAATTTGTTGACATAACCATAGAAGAGCTCCTCCAATTAACCCAATCAACTTTGATTCACTTTAATCACATCATCTCTAATAAATTGCATCCTTGTGAATAACTGATCCTCTTTATAAAAAATACGTCTTAAGTACTGTCTAATCTCCAATCTTCATTTCTTCTCTGCACGAACTTTTACTCGACTGAAATTAGAGTCCAACATACTCGATCAGTCAATATAACTCAAATTGATTTTAAATCTGTTCCTTCTAATCTAATGTCATAACTCCAATATAGGAATGATCTCCTTTTTACTCTCCAAATGGTAAAAATCGTCATCCAGAAAATATCGAGACATTACATAAGATATAGGCCAAAATGAACTAAAAAATAGAAAATTAGCAGAGAGAATTCTTAACCATCCGAACTTATTGAGATTAGGATGAATGCCACTATAAAATGGCTACCAGAATTGCCACTTCGAAGAATGTTGCATACTCCAAGACGAGGAACATGCAAACAGGGAACAATTGCAAACAGAATTATCATGAAAAATAAAAAAAAACTTCATACCACCACAGTCCATTTAAGAACAAACAAAGATTCAAGTATATAATGTACCTTCCCCATCTCCAAGTAAACAGCAGCACGATTAGTGAGGAAAGAAATATCCTCATCGTCGAGCTCAATGGCCTTGGTGTAATGCTGAATTGCAGTCTCAAAATCCTTCTTCTTATAAGCTACATTCCCGGACTCCTTCTCCTTCTGGGCCTGTGCTTTTTTCTCCTTTTTCTCCTTATCTTCCTCAGATAAGTCCATCGGCTCCGGCCTCTTCTCCTTGGCAGGATCAGCCTCAGCAGCCGCAGGCCTCTTCCTCTCTGGCGACCAACGTGATGACGCCTCAGCCATTTTTGCATCTTCTTCAGCTCCCCTCGCCTGAGCTTTCACGTTCATCAACACTCCCAATGCCTGCACTATTCTTTGATCATTCACATATAATTTCAAATTATTTGGATTTTTTTGAAGGTCCTGCAATATTTTAACAAAATCAGGCTGCTGCAGGAGCCCCCGAGTCGTCGGGTCATTTCCTAGCTTAACCCACATATCCGGCCCAAATGCCTCCGCAAACAGACTGACAGGTCCGGTCCGAGGCCTCGAAGATCTCGCCAGAGCAGCCTCCGCTTCTGTGAGTCCAGATCTAAGTGGCTCGTTATTAGGATCAATTTCAAGACCCCTTCTGTAAGCCAACATAGCATCATTGTAACTATGTAAGCCCATGTGAGCCGCGCCAAGACGGGAGTAGCCCTTGGACCAGTCGGGCTTGAGCTCGACGGTCTTCTGGGCATCCGAAAGCGCTTCAGTAAACTTGTTAAGAGAAGCATAGGCGGCGGATCGGTTGGAAAACAGAACATGGTTGGTGGGGGAAATGTTAATGGCTTCCGTGAAGTGGCTCACGGCTTCGGTGTAGTTGCCGGAGGCAAACGCTGCGTTGCCTTTCGCTTTGGCTTCGTCGGCCATTAAATTTTGCTATTTGTACGATTGTGTGTGGGCCTTTAGACTCTATGAGGAAGACAATACAATAATGGAATGCAAAGAAACGGATAAGAATTAAGAGCCAAGAGGATATATCAGGGTTGGGTAGGCGATGATGGACCAGAGAGTTCTAGTTGACGTAGACGTTCTGGAATCTTCGAGGGTATGTTACAAGTACAATATTGATTGCCGATAAATAAAAAAATCATGGACTCCTTCATATGATGATTGTCAATTAATATTGTCAATGAATATTGTATAAGTAATAACAAAATTCTAAAACATATGGGATATTATTTTCAGGGCAAATTGCAGAATTTTTCAAACCTTACCATTAAGAGC
The DNA here is from genome assembly GCA_019395295.1 of Osmanthus fragrans. NCBI lineage: Eukaryota > Viridiplantae > Streptophyta > Magnoliopsida > Lamiales > Oleaceae > Osmanthus > Osmanthus fragrans. The sequence continues at coordinate 655,368 of JAEDXY010000043.1, read as the reverse complement.
CCGTTTGATGCACATTATTTTGAAGAAAATGTATTTTTTTTGATGTAATGATGATGAATATGTGATTGACAAGTCATTGATGTGATAAAAAATATTATTTTATTGAAGAATGTGTGATTAAAAATAAGTAGAAGAATGAGAATGAGAATCAAACAGGGTCTTAGGCATGTGTCTAATTTTTTGAAAGGAAAATTAGTACATTCTCAATTTTCATTAGATAATTTGAAAACGTAATAAAAAAGAACAAAAAATAATTTGAAAGAAAAAGAAAAAAACAAAAAATTAATACATGCATAGTTCGTTTCCAAATATTTCTAACAAGTTGTATGGTTATTTTAAGTTTAGAATTTAACCCCTAATACGTCAGGCATCCAGACATTAGAAGATTTCAACACAGAGTTTCAATTTCACGTCTAAGACATCTAACACCCTAATTGGTCATAATAAATTCTAAAATACATTAAAATTTAATGGATAAATTCATCCGATAAAGGCCTCAACTACATTTCCAAAGTCCACAAGGACATTTTATTTACTAACATTGTCATCTTTCACTAAAAGACGCATAACTCGCTTTACACGAGCTCAATCGATATGATTTCAAATATCCGAGTTAGAAAACTCGACAGACTATCCAATCCAGTTGGTTTCATCCAGTTGGTACATAGTTGAACTTGCATGCTTGAATTAACTGGACAAATGCACTAAGGATCCGTTTGATTCAAAGATGGAATTTTGGTGGAAAGAAAATGAATTGTAGGAAATTGAATTTTCTAAAACTTGTTTTATTAAAAATTGTCAATTAATTGTGTTTGATTGGTATAATTTTTCATCTGAAAAATATTGAAATTTTCTATTTTTTGGTGTTCGTTTGACTTTGTTTTTATAAAAATTCTCAATTATGAAAATTCTCAATTAAAATGATATATATATATATATATATATATATATATATATATATATATTAACAATGGGAGATAGAATTTGTTCTCTATTACCAAAAAAAAATCGCCTAAAAGGTGGGAATTGAAATTCAACTAAAATCAAGAAAATGGGTCATGTGATGAAAAATGTAAAAAACCAAATCTTGGGGGGAAAAAGTGTCATCGAACATGGCAAAAGTGAAAAATTAAATTTCAATTCTATTTTCTATGGGAATTAAGAGCCTATCAAACATGCCCTAATTGATTCTAAGATCATTAAATACATCATATGACAAAAAATCAATCAATTTCTAAGTCTTGAGATATATTAAATAGAGTAATGCTATTTATCAACACTGGTGTTAAGCATTTAAGTGAAAATTATAAGACATTAAATGATAGATTCATTTAAATGCAATGTTATCTGACTCGTTTAATTAAACATATATAACATGTAACAATCTAAACTGATGATAGATAACATTATTTTATGTAATATGCCCATAAATAACTATAAATAGGAATCCATAAAGGCATTCAAACCCCTAAAAATTTCACCAAGGTTTCAAAATATAGAAGTTTATCAAAACGTAAATTTCTAGTCTTTAAGCCTCTAATATTTCATGGTTCATCACCTCCACCAACATACCTCCATCCACGACCTGTCTAATGTGTAGGAAAAATGGACAAAGATGAGTTTTTGGAAAAACTCAATAGAAATACATAATTGTACGTGCAATCCTAAATTAATGTAAAACAATCATATCATACTTCTTATTCCGGTGACCTCAAGGGTTTGATTACTCTAATTCATTCTTCTTATGTTCAACCATGAAAATGGAACTAAATGGATGAAAATGTTGAAAAACGTGAACACAGGCTTTCCTTGATGATAGGGTTAAACATTAATGGTATAAATTATAGTAAGGACTAAACATGGTTTCGTTCCGTTCGATTCGTTTCTAAAGAGAACCGATCCGGACCCGAAATTTTTAGGTATTTAATGGTCGGGTCGAAATTTAATTATGGAACCGTTTGAGTTCGTTTCCATTAGTTTCGGTTTAGTTCTCGGATTTCGTACTAAAATTAAATTTTTTAATATTTATAAAATTTCATTAATTTAACTAATAACATATTCAATTTTAACTCTTACAAAATAATGTAGTCTAACCTTATGTATCTTTTGCGTCTTTCTTTATGGGGTTTTTTCATAAATTTAATTGTTAAAGTCACAGAAAGAAGAAGATAACTAGCTCGCAATAATTAAGAGAGGATCAATCAAGTTTCAATTTGATTTCTCCAAAAAGGTAAAAATGTCACTACAGTAGAATAACATATTTGGGTAAATTTTAGATTAATTTGATTAAGTCGTGTTTGGACTCAAAATTAAAAATAGGAAAATCATATTTTTAGGCTTGAGCTAAATTAATTAATTAGCAAATTTATTTTTTTTAAAATATTTCGGCTTATTTAAAAAAATTAAAAAATTTATGGAGACTCGATTTTTCGGTTCTTGATCTAGAACTGAAAACCAAACCGAACCTGTCAATTCTCAATTCAAATACTTATTCGAGTATTTAACATAAGAAGAAATGCTCGATTTCGTTCAATTCAGGTTGTATTGGGTCGAATTGAGAGTTTTGTCCAGCCCTAATTATAATTTAGTTTAATCAAATTTTGTGGAGATAATTTAAATGGTTTATGACTCACTAATATCTTTTAACTCAGGATTTCTCTGAAGTGTATGAATGTAAATTCTAGCCAAAAATATTCTTAACTAACTTTTTTTTAAAGAAACCTTGTCTCCGATCCTCACGATCCAAAATGCGTTAGGGCAAAATGATGCTAATAGGCACTTATCTTATCTCCTAACTAATTTAAATTATGAAAACCTTTCTTATCTTACTACCAAAATATTTAGGGAACTTACACAACAAAAAGTAGTATTTTACGACATTCATTTATATCGTGCATATAAGGCATACTGTAAAAATGGACTATTTATGACACGTCTTAAATGTATTCCGTAATAACCCAGTTACTTAAAGTATTTAGGGCATACATATATGGCATGTCATAAATAGTCTATTTTTATGGCACATATTAATAACACGCCCTAAAATATTAGTACAATTAATTTACGGTGTACATTCTTGAATGCTGTAAAGAGTTTGAGTAATGCTATATATCCTTACTGAGATTGTGATGTGATCCAGGATGCGCCGAAAACTATCAAGAACCCGAGGCATGTTGGAGGGAGAGTAGAGCCAAGTCGAGACTTCAAAGAGTTGATAAAAGTCATACATTTATATGTTCAAGCAACGGAGTCTATAATATTGAAGACAATATGTCAAGGAACAAGTTTGATGTTGGGGTCGAAGGCCGAAAGGAGTTGGAAGGTGCTCGAATCAAGAAGCCGAACTCGGGGCCAAAATGAAGAACCATGCGGCCGCATGGTTCCCAGGCAATGCGACCGCATTCAATGGACAGAGAGCGTAGAAGAGGCAGGGTTTATTTCTATGCGACCGCATAGAAATACTCTATGCGGCCGCATAGAGTCTTTTCGAGTTTCAATTTTATATTTTTCGCGAATTTCCAGATTTCATTATATTTCTTATTTTGGCAAGTTTTAGTATTTTTGGACTCTTGATATTTTGTGCTTTTAGGGTTTTCCATAGTTTCCATATAAATAGGAATTCTATTTCATTGTAAGTTAAGTTTTGACATAATGAATAAAAAAAGAGTTTTCTCTCAATTGTTCTTCATGAACGCCCTTTAGAACTTATCAAATATTGATTTAATATTTGTGGCGTTCGACAACAGAACTTATCAAAGGATTGGACTACCTTTGTGGCGTTCGTAAATCGTGGTTCCAGTTTCTGCACTTCAACGGGTTTAAGGTTAATATACCTTAAGTTCTTGAGTCGTGAGGCTCGGGTCAAGATCCTATCGTCTACAAACCTGAATCTGGGCTTTCCCGGCGTTTTCGAATTCATTCCGCGAGTTCCATGCGATTCCCCCAACCGGGATCTCATCAAGTGGTATCAGAGCTGGTTCTAGATTCAGGTTATATCGTTTATTTTATTTTATTTTTGTTTTGAGTCTTTTTGTGTTCTTCGTGTTCATATGTCCAATAAATATTTTGAGTTTTAGATCCAAAAAAATTCAAAAAAAAGAGTTAAAAGTTATTTTTGTGCTCACTTTGAGTCTAAATCAACTTCCGTTTTTTTTTATCTTTCTCGTAGTCGAATTTTCGAGTTTTGTAAAAAAAAAAAAAAAAAAAAACTGTTCACGTCCGGAATTTTTAAAAAAAAAAATTTATTTTTTTTTATTTTTTTAACTTTTTGGAAATTGTCCAATATTCTATCATCTATCCTTATTCCAAAATCCATTGTGTTCAATCCAATCTAAATTCAAGAACCACTTTCTTGAATTAAATTCTCACTCATCCAATTCTTTTCTTGAGTTTTTTTTATTACGCCTACATTAAGAATGAATTATGATTGGGGATTTGTTTTTCAAACCCGGTGCTTTGTGGGTGATACGGTGTGCAGTTTGGCCATTGATAAGGAGCATATATTTAATTTGGTCAGTATCACTATGGTGGGAAAATTGGGATTACCGTTAAAACAACATCCTAGGCCTTATCGGTTGACTTGGTTGAAGGAGTGTGGGAAGGTAAATGTGACCAAACAGGCTTTAGTGACTGTCACCATTGGGGGATATAGTGAAAAGGCGTGGTGTGATGTAGTCCCATTAAAATCCTTTCATATTTTGTTTGGGAAGCCTTGGAGACATGGGAGGAAGGCTGTGTATGATATGGGGAGGAACACGTATAGGTTTCTTCAGGATGGGAAACACATCACTCTGGTGGGTTTGACACTAGCACAGTCTCATGCGGACCAATGTAAGGTGAGGGGTGAAGTGGAAAGGGAAAAGCAAGAGTGTGAGATGACCATATTGAAAGAAAGCAACGTGGTTGAATTGCAAGAGGGACCTAGAGATAGGAAGGTTGAGCTGGAGGATGATGAATTGAAAAATGCAGTTGACATTGAGGAGAAAATAGATGAGGTTGTTCAGCATGAGGGTGAGAAATTAGAAGAGTGTGTTGGGCAAATGGTTGAAAATATTGTGGGGAGTGCAGAGCAAAGTTTCATCGTTAAGCATGATGTGGTGGAGACGATGCATCATGAGTACGAGTACCCATATTTTGTTTTTGGAACTAACAATTTCAACTGTGTTTTGCTTAAGCCTTTCCTTCAGGCTGTACATTGTATGTGGGAGTTCATGCAACAACAATGGGTGATTAAGTTTGTGCTGCAATACAATCATATCTGCGAGAAGGGTGGGTACCGTGTATTGATCTTATGTGATGGAGTGAAGAATTTTCCATTTGATCCAGGTGGTACAGTGATGAGCTGGATGGCAGGTTGGTTATCCCCTACGCGATCGCAAGGCATGGATTCGAGGACGAATCCTTTCGAAGAGAGAGGGGATGATGTGATCCAGGATGCGCCGAAAACTATCAAGAACCCGAGGCATGTTGGAGGGAGAGTAGAGCCAAGTCGAGACTTCAAAGAGTTGATAAAAGTCATACATTTATATGTTCAAGCAACGGAGTCTATAATATTGAAGACAATATGTCAAGGAACAAGTTTGATGTTGGGGTCGAAGGCCGAAAGGAGTTGGAAGGTGCTCGAATCAAGAAGCCGAACTCGGGGCCAAAATGAAGAACCATGCGGCCGCATGGTTCCCAGGCAATGCGACCGCATTCAATGGACAGAGAGCGTAGAAGAGGCAGGGTTTATTTCTATGCGACCGCATAGAAATACTCTATGCGGCCGCATAGAGTCTTTTCGAGTTTCAATTTTATATTTTTCGCGAATTTCCAGATTTCATTATATTTCTTATTTTGGCAAGTTTTAGTATTTTTGGACTCTTGATATTTTGTGCTTTTAGGGTTTTCCATAGTTTCCATATAAATAGGAATTCTATTTCATTGTAAGTTAAGTTTTGACATAATGAATAAAAAAAGAGTTTTCTCTCAATTGTTCTTCATGAACACCCTTTAGAACTTATCAAATATTGATTTAATATTTGTGGCGTTCGACAACAGAACTTATCAAAGGATTGGACTACCTTTGTGGCGTTCGCAAATCGTGGTTCTAGTTTATGCACTTCAACGGGTTTAAGGTTAATATACCTTAAGTTCTTGAGTCGTGAGGCTCGGGTCAAGATCCTATCGTCTACAAACCTGAATCTGGGCTTTCCCGGCGTTTTCGAATTCATTCCGCGAGTTCCATGCGATTCCCCCAACCGGGATCTCATCAGATTGCAATCCCAATTTAGGTGACGCTAGATGATAGACTAAATGAAATATGAAATTAAATGACTTATTAAGTTCCACCTATCATTTAATGACATATTAACGCCAGCATTACTCAAAAAGTTTTCATGATGCAGAAATTTTCCATTTTTTTTTTTTGGCACATACCATTTTTTTCCCTATTTTTTTTCTTTTCCTTTTCCTTTTCCTTCTTTATTATTTTTTCCTTTTTTCTTCTACTTTCCTTTTCTCTATCTTTTCTTTCTTCCTACGTTTCCTTCCTCTCTCTTCTTTCTTTTTCATCTCTTAATCTCCTTTTCGTTTCTTTCTTCTCTTAAGTCTTATCCATTAATTGATTTCCGTTATAGATATGACATGCTGTAAAAAAATATGAGTATTTATATATGACTTTATACAACAAACGTCTATATGCCGTAAATCACCTTTTACGGCATGCAATCGTATAAAGCAAACTCTATTATAGTACCAAACTCCAAATTCTGTTAAACTAACACTACGATCATATTTAATAACCCATATAGCAACTGGATCTACTTGAATACTCAGGTGATCACTTTCCTTAATTACTCTGCAAAGAAAATAGGATTTGTTTCATGCATAAGATTACATAAATATTTAGTTTTCTAGGATTTCCGTATACAGTGTTCCTTCAGGTCTGATCTTTCTAGAGATGGCAATGGGACGGGTTCGGGGCGGGGCACCTTCACTCCACCCCGCCCCGTCTTACTCCAACATCGCCCCGCTCCGTGTCCCGCCCCGTCTTAGACGGGACGGGACGGGGCGGGGTGGGGCGGGACGGGGAGCGGGGTGGATCGGGGCGGGGATGGGGCTAGAATTTGCCCCATTTGTTGTCCCGTTTAATTATTATTATTATTTTTTTTTTTTACATTTTCAAAATTCGAGTTATGTTATTATTTAAAGTTCAACCCTTAATCCAAAACCTAAAAGTCATTCCATATATTTTAAATTTTTTTTTGTTTTTTCGATCAATGTATTAACTTATTTTGATTAATTTGTATAAATCTTTCAAAAGTAAAGAATATTTATTTAACTATCATGATTCATAATTTTAAATTATATAATTTAATTATAATAAAAAAATTGAATGTCCGAATTTATAAATTGTATAAACAATTGTTAGTTATATAAAATTTTAAATTGACAATTGTATAATATAATTGTTGGATTAGAAACATGCTATAAAATTACAAATAAAACTAACAATTTATTAAAATTTTATTATTTTTTTTTTCACGGAGCGGGTTCGGGGCGGGGCATCCTTGCCCCACCCCGCCCCGCGACCCACCACGGGGCGACCCACGACGCCCCGCGCCATCCCGTCAATTCATCGGGGCTGATTTTTTTGCTCCATTCGGGACGGGGCCTCGTCGGGACAGGACGGGACGGATTAAATTGCCATCCCTAGATCTTTCCTTGTATTCAGTAAATATTGAATTCTATTGTTGATATTAAAATTTCGAACAATAATTCTGAGTTAAACCAATTTAGACACCTCAATAATTATGTATTATTACAACTCAAAAGTTGGAAGTCTATTTTATAGGATAGGGTACGTTGAACAGTACAAGACTAAACCATTCTGTCAATTATTTTTGTCACACTTATGCTCTTCGGTCTTTTATAGTTCTACTGTGTCTGCTCACCAAATACACCGTAATGATAATTTTTGAAAGTAAATTTGTATAATATTGCATAGGGTATAAAACATGTCTTATAGATATTGAATTTAATATTTATTTAAAATCATTTTATAACAAGAATTAAGCCGACGTTTGATAAATATATAAATCATTCATAAAGAGAATATTAGTAGGTTTCACAAAATGTATTAATAATAAATAAGTAGTAGTTATGAATGTGGTTAAAATTAATATTTGACTTTGATTAAATTTATAAACCATTTATAAATGGACAATCAAATAGAGACTTATCGTTTGCTCTTGAAAATTTCTTTATTAAAGTTGTAAAGTTGATTGCATAGCACATTAATATCTAATTTGAATTAAAGATAAAATCTAACAACTATCAATTCTTAAAATTTTTAACAAATATATATGTATTTGAACTATTTCTTAAACAATGTTACTTCTTAAGAACGAAATCGCACTTTCATGAACATGATAAGAGTAAAATTTCACAACAGTTAATATCTGAAAAAAAAAAAAAAAAAAAAAATTAACGAACGTAAATTGCTAATTTTTTTTATTTATTAAAATATTTTTCAAACATACGCAAAACCAAAATGTAAGCCACCACAACAAAACGAAACGACTAAAGGGGGAGGTCCGAAACCTCAAATGCAAAATGAATGTGAAACTATTAATCTTGCGCAGAAGTGCAGCAAAAGCAATGTATATGTATTTTTAGGGTAATTTTGAAGTCATTTGTCGAAAAATTAAAAATTAAAAATTAAAAAAATTCTATATTATAAGTTGGGAACCAACAAATTATATGGATAAAAAATATAAGTAGGGAATTCGTGAATTGTTTTTTAACAGATTCACATTTGGGTGGATTTTGATTCACTTAACTTATGAATCCTCAACTTCTATATGCATATAATTTACAGCGTAATTTTCACTTTTACCATCAATGGTGGTTTTTTGACGTTAAATCCTTGCTTGGTTTAGCTAGAAAAATGAATTAAAATTTAAGTCAAATTTAACAATTAATTTTAAACACTATTTCATGAGATACACAACTTTAGATTATACATTCCATAAACTTTTATCAACATATACTAAAAGTCTTTTTTTTTTTTTTAATTTTTTAATTTTATATCTAAATCAAACAAGGGCAAAGCTTCTCAACCAACCCTTTTTTTTAATTATTCCAAATGGTCCTTATTAAGCTCTTGTTTGAGCCCTATTCTTGCAAGAAAATGAATTTTTGAATAGTGTGTTAACGAAAAACATGTGGTTAAAAAATAAAGAAAAGTTTTTAAATTTACGTGTAATATTATTCTATTGAAGAATGTGTGGTTGAAGTAGGGGTGGCAATGGATCGAGCCGAGCTGGATTGAGCTCGGCTCGTGGCCCTTTTTATTTTTTATTTTTATACACGTTTTCTAAATATTTTTTTAAATATACATTTTCGTCTAACTTTTTTTTTAAAAAAATTATTTGACGAGCCACGAGCTGCTCGTCTACATGACAAGCTGAGCCCGGCTTGACTTGGCTCGTCTAACATTTTTTTATGCTTGGCTTGTGGCTCAGACTCTTTTTTATGAGCCCGAGCAGCTCGTGGCTCATTTTAGACAAGTCGAGCCCACTAGCTACTCGACTCGATTATCACCTCTAGGTTGAAGTGATGTCAAATCATCGTTGAAAAATGTATTTTGATGAAAAAAGTGGGGCTCATACATGAGCTAAACGTGGATCATAAAAACTATCGCATTGGTGTTAAAGTACAAAATTACATTCAATATTATCATAAGTAAAACATAATTACAAAGAAAATATAAAATGGGAAATCGTGCTATACCATTTGCACAATGATGGTAGAGACTTGTGGATCTGTGTGTTTATGTAGATTTTTGTATTATGTACTATATTCAAATTTGTACAGCGGAAGAGAAATTGAATGACAAAAGATTAAAAAAATGAAAAAGCCTGTTTGTCCCAGGATTAAGGGGGCCTCCTTGTTTGGAACCCGGGATTAATCTCCCGGGTTCTATAGCATTTCTTTAAAAAAAAATTCATTGACACTGAGGACGGAAGGACGAGGTAACATAGCAACAATGATGGGACTGATATGGTTTAGTGATGAAGGAACAATCATTTTTCCCCTTTGTTGCTTAATTACTTATTTATTTGTTTGCTTAATTTAAAGTTGAGGATAATCTTGTCTTTTTGAATCAACTTGTGGGTGTTTTCGTACTGCAATTTGCCCATCGATTAATTTAGGCTATTTTCAAGTTTTACATTATCCATTGTGGGCCGTTTTATCTGTTTTGGAGATGTAAGGGCCCACAATTTTTTAAGTTTTGGGCCTCCAGTTGGCCTTCATCATTTTTTGTTTATGGAGAAAATTACCTAGAAACCTACATTTAAAAACTAATTTTAAAAAATAAGGAGGATTAATTTTCATATCACAAATTAGGTGTCAATTAAATTTAATAATTATAATTAATTAAATCTAAACAACATACCCACCGCCCATTTCATTCTCAAATCCAAACCCTAAATATTTTCCCACTTTTTTCTTCTATCCTCTCTCTCTTTAACACCCACCCACCCACGCACCCACCTTCCTTTCCTATAATACCACCAACTAAAGCTTGAAGCCGCCCTAAAAGATTAGCTTCTTTATCTTTTCCATAGATGATATGAATTACTCTATTCCAAATCACACGAGCAGCAATTATTGAAGAGTTGCTCTTTGGAGAGCACAATACGATGAACATATTTTATAAATACTGATAACTCTCAGATAGAGTATTAAAACGGAAAGATCCATTAGATAATAAATTATTGGTTCTAAGGAGAAGCCTAAGCTCTAGGTTGATGTAGTGTAGACGAGCCCTAGGAGCAAAGCGTTCTTACACCGCGGCAAAGGAAACAACATATTGATGCCGCAAGCATCTTTCCTCTGATGGCATTCCAACTTAAAAAAAAAAAAGATTCAGAGATAATTTGTAGAGCTTACGAAACTATATAAATTTTTTTGTGGAAAAATACTCACCGAGTGTATATCAATTGGTTATTACAGGAATATCTTGTGATGGAGAAGAAAGAAGAGAAGCCAGCAACCATGAACGCTTTTAAGTTGAACCCATTGCACCTCACCTCGTCATGAAGGTTCGATTCTCCATATGGGTCAACTTCGACAAATGGGTTAGACTTCCATATAGGTTGTGCAAGCTAATGTTCGCCTGTTACGTAGGAATCTTTGGAGTCTCGTCAGACGAGACGTAACAATAGTCTCCTAAGTCCATGTATGGTTATTCATATAATGTATAAACTTCTAAGTTGAGATGTAGTTGCTGAGTTGAGATCTAGTTGTTCGTTGTTCTATTTGGGTCTTGTTGCATTTTGCGAAGAAATAACGTACCACATCTTTGTCTCTAAAGTCCAAGTATTGATATTTATATAATGCGTGGAATTTTTAAATTGATATGTTAATGAGTTGGTTTATGTTATGTCATGTGAGTAGGAAGTCACAACAATACGCAAACTTGGTTGAAGGAGAGGCCATTGCAAAGAGGGAGAGTCTGTTGATGGAGTTTAAGCTTGTGATAAGGCCGAAATGCATAAATGCAAGGTCCATGTAAAGAGGCCAAGCATGTAGATAGAGTTGAAGCTTGTGATAAGGCTGAAATGCATGAAGGAGAGGCTCGTGCAAACAAGGCGAGCCTGTTGATGGAGTTGAAGCATATGATAAGGCTGAAATGCATGAAAATGGGGCCCTTGCAAAGAGGATGAGCGTGCTAATGGAGTTGAAGCCTGTGATAAAGCTGAAATTCATGAAGGCAAGGCCCTTTCTAAAAGGGCGAGCCCATTGATGGAGTTGAAGCTTGTGATAAGGCTGAAATGCATAAATGTGAGGCCCTTGCAAAGAGTGCGAACATATTGATGGAGTTAAAGCATGTGATAAGGCCGAAAGGTATGAAGGCGAGGCCCATGTGAAGAGGGCCGAAATGTTTGATAAGATTGGAGTATGCTTGGGCCGATATTTCAGTTTTGGGCCTCTAGTTGGCCTCTATTATTCATAAGGACGATTTCTGGCTTATTTTTCCAGATCTTTCAAGACCCTTGAGCCCAACTAAAGAACCCAATAAAATCCAATATAGCAGTGACAAAAGGCCCAAAAATGAACTGGACATGAAGAAAACATTGGTTGACCTACTATGTAACGTTTAATATATATATATATATATAAAGGTTAAATTCTTGTTAACGGTAAAATCTAGCCATGTCCCATATTGTGTGTTAAAGATGTGTGACATTTTATGTAAAAGTTGTTTTTGATAATTATGAATATCATATTTGACTATCTAAATCAATTTTAACTCTAGTATTGTGTACCAAAGAAATTATGTTCTGCAGTGAGGACGAACAATCAACCTAATTTGTTTGTTTTATTAGAATTTGAAATGGTTTCCACGATTGCATATAAATTTCAATGGGCAAGTCAATGCGTCTGCACTACGAGGAGACTTTGTAACAATATCTGATGCTCAAGTAGTTATACATTTGTCATTGATGGTGAATTTTCGAACCCTAATTCCATTCCGTGCATTTTGATACATAGTCTTAAATCAAGTATAACCCATCTAAATCTTCATTTTCATATGTTTTCTTGTATCTGTATCATGTGTTAGAAAAAAATACAAATGGGGATGATAATGATTCGTACTCCATAGTCTCAACCTTTAATTGTTCTCATTTCATAATCATAATATTATTACCATAATTGGTATACTTATTCTATAGGGGACATATAAACCAAAAGTTCTCATGCTATCTCTTGCTAATTAATGCCCATAACTTTTGTATATTTATCGAATCGAAATCTTCATTATGAAAGTTTTCCAACCAAAGCACTGAGTTTTGCAATAATTAATAATCAAATCCTCCACAACAACAAGAATTACATGATTATACTATTTATGCACGTTAATCAGCCCAATAAAATTCAAATAATTAGGTTAACAATGTTAGATGACATATCACTAAGGTCACCTCTAAGTAGTAAAAGCATAAAATATGAAATTAAATTATAAAAGTTTTGTTATGAATATTAATTAGTCGGAATATATGGTTACTGAAGTTTTGAATAATTACGCTACTAGTGATTGAAGTTATTTTTTTTTTATAATAATAGTCAATCAAGTGGTCACTAGTTTAAATATTAACATTTCTTACATAGAGCCATTAAGAGTCAACGTGTCACAAAAAAATGTATTGATATTATCGATATCGGCGTCAGGGAACAAATTGATTGTAGATGTGGGCGAGTTCGTGGAATTATTTAACTACCTTACGACTATCCACCATTTTATATGCAATGTACTTAGAAGTCAAGAATTTCTTACTTGTAATGTCCTCAACCATATACCTAGCCTCCAATGCGTCATATATTTCTTTGATCGTGGACTTCTTGTGATATTGATCGAAGAGAGCATCTGACATTGCGTTACAAATTTCACTCTTGCATATGCATTCTACAATGGTTCATTTCCAGTCTCATCAACCTTTGATGTGGTTAGGACATAAACCATATTCAATAGTGAGTTAAGTGCAACTTATTTTGCCATTTATGGAAGTTAGCCTCGTCTAACTTTTCAATTCCGAAAAATCAATAGTGAAATCTCTCAGCGATGACATAGGAGGAGCCATTGCAAACTGTCTCGAAATAAAGTCGTAAGATTGTTGGAGAATGGATTCCATCTATAATGACGTGAAATAGCAACTCCGCAATAGATTTCAAGGAACGAGATAGAGCTATCCTTAAAACTTTATTCTTCCATTACAAATGAGTATATATAGGATCCAAATATGCCTTCAAGATTCATTGGAATCAAAGTAATTGTGTATTGGTGTTTATTCACTGACGTAAATGTTTGAATTACGAGATCATTGAGTTCAACAATTACATCATGGGTACGGAACATTTTAATCATATTCACAACATAACGTCACATTACAATTGCAATGAAAGTTTCTAACCTTTGTTCATTTTTGCATGTAGGTCCTCAATTTATTTGGTTATATTCTTATCCTCAACATTATGTAAATTAGCACATTTTATCTTAGATTATGGTTTCTAATACAAAAATCTATTAGGAGGGAATTAAAACACTTAGCCTCTGTTTGGCAAATTTTATTAATCAATTTATAAATAATCAAATCAATTTATAAATTATCAAATTTCATTTTCAATCACACATTCTATTGATCCACAAGTACTATTCTTCCACCACTAATTTCTGTCTATTTATAAAAATTCTTTCCAAATGAAGGCTTGTCATCCCTTGTATTTTTAGATAAACAAAATAAACAATAAATACTAAAATCGACAGAATATTTTTCCATAATTTTAAAGTATGCTAAAAAAATATTTAAACAGAAACTATTATACGAGACAAGATATATTAATTAATTGAAAGTTAAGAATAAAAATGTGACGAAAAAATTGAGAAGATAAGTGCAAAAATAACGGGAAATTAGAGACCACATTACCATTTATATGTAGTGAACGTAACAAAAATATGTAGTGTTAATATATTAAGTATCCACCAAGCTGTGATAGAACACTTTAAGATAGTGACGCACACGAAACACGAAAGAATTTCAGAATACAAGGATCGAAGATCGTTGAATCTTCATATTCCATTGAAAATCAAAATTTAAAAGAATTCTCTACCACAATATGCAAAAAAAATGATGTTCACCAATGAAGTAAGGAAAAAACATATGCCAATTCTCAAATTCACTCACGCCTAAATTAAAATAAAAGACAGAAAATAAATGATGAATGAAAGGACGGACGGACGGACGGAAGTGAAGTAATAGGCGCGTCTCATGTGACGCTTTAAAATATTTCGATATTTCACTTTTCTGTCATTAATTTCCACATTTGTTATTTTACATGTGGAATCCCCATTGGCATGCCAGTGTTCCATGTATGCTAATGTCAAGCTATCGTCGATAGATACCTCTCTATTTTTTAATAAATTATATATGGACCCATGTAAAAGAGAATAATAGAAATGGGCACAAAAATCACCTAGTAGATGAAAAGTCTCCATTGTTGATGTATACCATTTGTACTTTGGTAATAAAGCATATGTCCTACTACTACTTTTGATATTGCCTAACCTTTACTCCATCCCACTTAGCAGGTAGTTAACTAACACTTGGAAAGTTCATCTTCTAATTTAACAAGATTTCCTAACTAATTCCATCTTTATACATTCTTATTTATAATCTATGTTAATTATATTTTCGATATGAGATTTATACTTTAACATAATAATGGTATCACTTTCACACACTTGGATATGAACAACATATGTTAATGAAAACACAACTAAATGTATGCATTACGTAAAAATTTACAGAGGATCGAGCTACGAAAAATCGATACGTTAACAATAATTTCAAATATCCACAATGTCAAAATTAGTAAATGCAATGCATGAAATGATTATTTACTTCACGTAATTTTTCTTTCATGTTGATAACCTTTCCATGTGTCAATGAGAGTGAATTTGAAGCACAAGTCCAACTTTGTAGTTACACATTTTATTGCAATTTCAAGTAGACTTGATAGTTGGCTATTGGTCTACCCTTTTACATAATTGAAACGTGGGGACCGAAAGTTTAACAAGTCTTCATAAAAAATAATTAAAATCAGCTTCAACATTGCTAAAATTTGATCTTCCATCACTTCCTCTCTTCCACTTCCTATTTTAATAACTTCCAATATACTAGCAACCAATTAAAGAAATGAATTCATCTATGTAATCACCTTTGGACTTTATAACGACACGCGAAATTCGATAGAATTGTACGTGTTAAGGGAAAAAAAAAATGTAAGATGTTTGTTATTGTCACATCCACTAATTTTAAAATGCTAGACTGAAAATTGCCTAATTGTATGGTATATACTGTTTTTATGAGTATCGAATTTACTCTTAACAAGTGAGCAAACCATGTGAATCTTCACCATGAAAAAGGAAGAAAAAGAAATATATTTTAGGGGTAGATTGATGATTTAAGTATTATTTGTTCATTGCACTTTTTGTGGCTATTTATTCAAAAATGATATAGAAAATAATGATTAAAGGTTTGTAAATATTGGGTTGTTGAAAATAATGTAAACCAATATGTTTTTAGTAGTCAAACTTTCTTAATACTTAGAGTGTGTTTGAGTCACATTATTATGAAAGAATATATTTTGGAATAACAGATTGATATAGAATATGTGGTTAAAAATGAGATTTTTTTTTAATTTTCGTGTAATATTATTTTATTGAAGAACGTGTAATTGAAATGATGTCAAATTATTATTAAAATATATATATATATATATATATATATATATTGGAAAGAGTGTGGTTCAAACATGGCCTCGGTAATTATGTCATAAATAAATGGGAAAATTTCATACATAAGAGAATAAGTATGACGCATTTCAATAATAAGAAAACAAGTTTCAAATTTCAAAAATCAGATTTTTATTAAAATTTATTTATAATTTAATTAATTATTTATATATTTAATTAATTAAATACATACATGTCACAGATTTATACAATTTGGTCACACATTATCAAATTAATTAGTCACAAATTATTTCAAAGTCACAAATCAAAATTTTAATAAGTTACAAATTATTTTACGGTCACGATTCAAAAACTTATGGGTCACAATTTATTCATCGGTTACAAATCACAATTATTATAAGTCACAACTTATTATATAATTGTAAATTATCAGATTATTAGTCACAGATCAACAAATTTTTAGGTAACATATAATTTTTTAGTCACAAATTTTCTTTAGCATTGGTCATAGATTAATCAATTTAATGGTCACGATCACAAAAAAAATATGTGACCCCCACCTCATCACCACCACAACCACCGTCGCCGCCTAAACCATCGCCACCTCTCGACAACACCACCACCACCACCATCACACAAAACATCATCACCACTATTGACAGCACCACCGTCAGATCCGTGACCACAATCACCATTACACACAGCACCACCACACAACGCCCATCCAACAACCAAACAAAATTCATCTTCACCACCGCGATTTGTGCATGCTACAACTGTGATCTGCTCCTCTGTTGTCATCACGACCACCGGACCACCACTATCACCATCACCAAAACCTCAAACACCACAAAATAGGGAAACCACCAACACTCATTCAAAAAAAAAAAATCATCTTTGTCGTGATTTGTGCCTGCTACAGCTGTGACATGGAAACCATCAACACCCATCCAACAACCAAAAAAATCATCACCACCACCGTGATATGCACCGTTTCAGCTGCGATCTACGATGGCGTTCGACAATCTATTTGTGAGGTAGATGAGAGAGAGAGAGAGAGAGAGGGGGCAGCACTTCCGATGGGTGAGTGGAGTGGAGGGTAACCTCCGCGACTTCTAGCCCGACTCCTCTAGCGACGGTGGTGGTGGTCGAGGAAAGGGTAGAGAGAGATGGATGGAGGCGAGAGAAAGCGAGTGAAGAGAGAAATAAATAATTTAGGATTTTAGGTAAATTAATTGTTTTCTATATATATTAATTAATTAATAAGAACTGATTTTTAAATAGTTAAATTTTGAGTATGATTTTAGAATACTCAATTTATAAATTAAGGTTTTATGTAATTTCCACCAGGTAAATTTCAAATTCAGTTCTAGAAAGCCCACCCCATAAAGTGTGCCACGTCATTCAAACATGGGCCCAATATGACACTCATATAACGATTATGACTTTTGCTTTACTTTTATACTTGTGAATAAATATAAAATAACATTTAATAATATTTTACAAAGCCTATTCCCTGAACCGCAGGCCCCGTACAGTGCAAAAGTAAAGGGTTGGATTAACTTGACTGCAAGCACAAGCACTTGGATATAATAATAAAATAATGACCCACGTGTCGGTCCAGTAGAAGCCTAGATGAAGAGTGTGGGCCCAGTAAAAAGTAGGCCTGCGGTTTTATAATCAAAATTGAGCCCATGCCGGACCGGCTGCCGCCACGTAATGGGGGTCCAAAACAACAGGAAGATTATTTTTCATCCAATGGAGCCCACAATCCACCATCTTCATCTACAAGTAATGTCTCTCCCCCTTTCTTCAATTAGATTTAGACATTGATAATGAAATTCGGGTTATTCAACTTTTAACGGAGTTGTATTTAGGTTGGTGCAAGTTCGTCATTCATCTTTGATTTACTTGTTAGTTGTTGTTTGTTTAATTAATGTAATATGTTGACTTGAATGATAAAATTAATGGTTAACTATGATGTAAAAATGTACTTTTAAGTTCCTATATATTTTTTTCAAATTACTTTTAAAGATGGATGATGTGTATTGTTGTGTGCGATAGGGACATTCATGTTAATCATTTGGCAGTTTTAAAATTCTGGTCGACAAAGTCAGACGAGTCGATAGATAGAATGATCAAATTTACTGGTAAATTTGAAGTTAGATGATCTGGTAAAACTAATTTGAAGATGAATGAAGCAAATGTAATTTTGCTCAAAATTGGTTGACTTGTAGTGCATTCAACCCAATCTCATAACAACTCTTAACATATTCTTCGAATAATAAATTAGTGTTCATAATTTAAACAAAGGCATATTCAATCTTCAACTTCTAGTTACATTTTCATAATTAGTGTTGCACAACAAATTTCTTTAAATTATCCCATGAGCTCGTTTTTATAAACTTGAATATATGAGCACTGTTTCACGATTTAAAAGATATATTATTATCGTTGGGCTGATCGTGCTACTAAAACAAAAGGATTTAAGATCAAAATGAGATTGCTTAATAAAACTTGCCACTCGACCATTTTGTTTATTTTTAACACCATGGTTGCAATTATTTTCTTTAAAAATTATGCAATTGAAATAAAACTCCACCGTCTTTTGAAATCTTCCTCGCAACTTACTATTAATTTTTTGAGTAATTAATCAATTAAAAATTGAAAAGATTTTTTGTTTTTTGTTATGATATATACACGTCCGCTGATCCTACAAAAATCTGGTTTATTTAACTTCAACTAAGCTCTAAAAAAGGTAAATTCAAATCGTGAGTGAAATAAAAATTTTGTTCTCTTTTCCATATTAATTTTCCAATTTTTTTTAAAAAATAAAAACCTCAATAAAAAAATAAAAATTGGAGAGCAGTCGCAGTCACAGTCCATTGCGTCGGTTTTGTGGGTCAAGGGCGAGATGTAAAATTGAAGAATGGACCAATCAGATGGCGAGTGTTGGGCATGACAACACGTTTTAAATATTAAATTATATAACCTTGGAGAAGCTTCTATTTTATATATATCTTATTCTGCTTTGTTTTAAATAAGCTGAAAAAGCACTTTATGTACTTCATAATTAAGGACTAAAATAAGCTAAAATTTCTTTGTTTGAGCTGCAGTGAGCATGTTTCACATCACTTAATCAAAGGGACCCGACCCATGTAAAGAGATTATAATATAACTTGTTAACTAAAGAATTTATAGAGTAGAAGAATGTAGTAACTTATAAGTGAAAAATTTACGCTTGGGTTATCTAAGTTTCGTAAATTGTAGAGTTTGGATTTTCAATTCATTTTTCTTGATATCCGAGTCTCCATTCTTTTAGTTTTCTAATATTCGAATTTATAAAGGCAATTTTCGGTGAGAACTTCAAGTATTACAAAATTGAAGAGTTGATTGTATAAATGCTAAGAGAATTAGTCGAAATGTCTAAATAATACATTATGTTAAAGTTTTAATCCTTGAATGTAGTAGTTCTCTTCCAATATTTTTTTATATTTGATAGAAGACAAAACTCAAAAGTTTGAAATAATTTTAGAGTTTCTCTTTTCATTTAATATAATACTACAAATTCATTCTCTTGAGAGTAAAAATTGTGACCACAACTTAGAGAAATGACAACGACAACGTAATTATTATGAAAACAACCTATAGAGTCTTAGCCGGGGATCAAAGTACGACAAATTACAACATTGAATACAATTGATTTCTTTTTAGCTTTTTCGTTGTCTTATATATTCCATTCTAGCAAACCAAAAATAATCATAGATCAAAATTATAAAAATGTTCGATCTTATTTTTCATCTAATTAAGCATTTTTTTTTTTTTGCAGTGTTCTATAAGACATTGTTGCATCGTGATCGAGGTGCTCTTATTTTGACTCTAATGCGGGCATAGGCACCAATAGGCATTTGTTTTTTTTTTTTTTTTAAAAAGTCATTTGACCTAATGGCTATTGTAAGCTGGGCTCTAAATTAGTTTGGACAATTTTTGGGGTCCATTTATCTCAAAAAGGATATTGTGCTTTTATTTTTCAATTGTTTAGTTTTTAGAAATTTGGAAATTGTGTAGTTGTAGGAATTATTAAGAAATTACGGTATTTAAGATTTTTTTGCATTATTTTATTTATTTAATGATTATTGAATAATTAAAATAATATTTAAAAAGGCCTTTTTACGCCTAGTTTTGCCTAGGCACGCCTCGACACGTAAGACTAGAAGATTTGATATTGTCATTTTGTCACGCTTTACGTCTTTTAGAATACTATTTTTTTGTCTACAAAATTAAATGGAATTGGTTAATACGAGTTAAGGGTAATATCCCACGTTAGTTAAAGATGAAACAATTAAACAACATATAAAAGTTTGAGTTATTTTTCTAACAAGGTTTATCTTTGAAGGAGATGAAACTCCAAATCTTAATATAGTAGCTTAAGCTAACAATTCCAATCTTCTAAATTTCTGACGAGCATTTAGTTCCCAAGATTAGTGTGCTCAAATAAGCTACCATTTTGTAGGGTATATTAACTCTTGTTGTCTATTAATTTCATCTTTATTCGAGATGAAATATTACCCTTAATATGCACATAATTTTTTTGAATAAGCATATTTAGTCCTTGTTTGACACCCATTAAAATTTTGATACATTTTTCTCTATATTCTTTTCAATCACACATTTTTTAATAAAATAATATTACACGTAAATTAAAAAAAAAAATTCTCTTTTAACCACATATTCTCCCAAAAAATACAATTTCATAATATATTTTACCAAAATTTCTCATTATTAATGGATGTCCAACAAGGAATTATACTTTATTTGCTAAAAGGTATTTTTTTAATGGTTATTTAATAAACATTCTTTTTCTGTTTGGTCGGGTGTGCAGTCTCCTTATTAGTTTTTTGTTTCTTTACAATGCCTTAGTTAAACATTCCTTCGCAATTCTCTCTCTCTCTGAAGCTCAATATAATAGAGAAGTAGACAGAAAGAAGAATACTGGTCTCTATCACTTGCTGGTGGGCGGTGGTGGAGGAGTATTCTGCCACCACTTTCTCCGGCGAAAAGCTTCTCCAGCAATCAAGATTTCTACTTAAAACACAAGGTGATTAAAACTTATATACAAAGAGAACACACACATACATACATTCATGTATGGGAGATCAGTTCATTTTCATTTTTAACTTGGCTTCCATATATATATATAACCCTATCCATTTTTCTGTCTTTCCCATTTGAGAAAAAGATATTTTCCTTTTCCTTCTCTTCCCTTTTACTTTCCCTCGGGATCTGATCATTATTTGACAATTTAAGTGCCAAAGTTTGAAACTCAGGGTCAGTTCAATTCCCGAGGAAAACATTTTCTGTCCTAAAATTCTTTCTTTTTAGGGCTTTAAATTTTGCAAGAAACTGACAAGAAAGCTTCAATTCTGTTCACTGATTATTTGTAAACAAGGGTAGGATAACCAGATCGATCGGTGAAATAGGCTTCGCTACATAGACGACCGTTGAGGTTTCCTTAATATCTTTTTTCTTCTTCTTTATTTGATTGTTTTCGCATATTCTTTTTTTTTTGGGCTTCATTCTTGAGTATATTTTCTAATAATGAAATTCTAATTGTTCGATATGTCTAGTTTTGGATACTTTTATTTATGGTATAAGTTTAGAGTGACATATTCAAGATAGATATGTAAAATTAATTGAGATTTTTTCCTATATTATTCTCATTCTTTTTCAATCCCTTTGGATGTTAATCAAGCCAAATCTCTCTAATTTACCAATAAATTATCCTACAAACGCAAATAACTTCTGTGAAAGAATAAATTCTTCAACCAAGAAGTTGTATTAATTTCTTGATCGATTTTGAATAAAATCTAAGTTTTCTTTTTCCAAAAGTTTCCTTTTGGCTACATGATCTCATTAAAGTTTGTTTGTGATATTAACATTATGAGTGGAGCAATCTTCGTGTATGGTCTTTATTCACATCCCATGCCTCAAGCAAAAGCAAACTTGAGTAGTTTTACCCACATCTTCATATAATGAAAGGTTGCATGCTTTTTCCTCCATATACTAAGAGGACTCTTGAAGTCTATAAATATGAAAACTTAATGCTTAATGCTGTTATCTTATTCTCTTCTGATTTTTTATTTCAATTTCGATTTCACTTTCTTTTGTTTGTCCCATACTTGTAATTTAATGTGTTAAATAAATCATTCGTCCCATAAAGATAAGTTTGTTTCTATTTCACACGGATTAAGAACATATAATTAATATAGTTGTCAATATAATTTATTTTAATATGTTTTTTTTTCCAAATATACCCCTACATTAAATGATGATTTAAACAAGAGTGTTCATAATGATTGATTACAAGGTACATTAAATATGAACATATTAGAAAATTAAGAAATCAACTGTACCCTTAACAAAAAAAAGTGATCTATAACTTTTGGTACAGAGAAAAAGTATAACAAGCTTATTTTTATGGGATGGATAGAGTATAACATAATAAACTCCCTCGATGTGTTTCCCTTTTTTCTTCATTTGGCTTCTACTCTTTGATTTTGGTATTCTGATTTTATGGGTTTATCTCAAGATATGTGAAAACTTTACACCTATCTTTTCTTCAACAATTCAAGAACACTTAATTTACAAGTCTTGTCTCAATGAAATTTAGAGTCTGACTACATGAATCATTTTCCTCCACTTCATTCCAATGATTGCTAGACCTATTCAAAGTTTTAAAGCAACCATACGGTTATTTTTGCTCCATTTCTCTATCTTTTGACATGCTTAATCAAGAGTTTATAAGCGCAAGCCTCTTAGGACTATGCAAATCATGTCTTGTTAACCGTCTAAGTCATTTTATTAATCTATTATTGATTCATGCCACATCTAAAGGTTTATACATAACATATATTTTCATTTCATTTCTTATTCATTTAATACAACCATACATCCACTTTTAACATGCTCATTTCTTTAGGTTCACCTTATGGTCATTTCGCCGTTTAACAGCCATTACTCTTGGTTGTGAAAAGTTATGTTTTAACCTTATAGAGATCTTCATATCACACAGAATTTATATGGCAGTTCTTCATTTCATCTAACCTGCTATAATCTTATCCATTAGCTAAAGAATCTTGAATTTCTCATTTCTTCTTAGTAATCAAACCTAGCTGCAAAAGTTAATCACTTTTGGATAGATCATATATATTCTATAGTAACCCCGTTATCTACATTTTGATTATTACTAAAGTGGGATTGCATGTATTTTGCCTTTGTTTTATTCAGTCTAAAACCTTTAAATTCTAAAATAGCCCAAAGTTCGAACTAACAATATAATCCCTTTTTAGTCTCACAACTAATATTATAACATTGGCAAAAAGCATACACCAAGAGACCTCATCTTGCACATAGATGCGTATCCGAGCAAGAAAATGATCTTGAGTCCAAGTTTTAGGCATCCATGAAAACTTACGGGTTAATTTTCATGAAAAATGATTTTCCTACATTTGGGAGGACGAATTATAAATATAAATATAAATGAATATATCTTTTTAACAATTTTAATTTTTAGATGGAATGTTTCAAAGTATAAAATTTTCTACTGTCCATGCATATGATAATATGCTATCTTCATAGACATTTATTAGTTGAATAACTCCTTCATGAACATACAGGCTGGTTCTCTTGCATGTACTCATAAAATTTTCTGCACGACATCTAAAATACAGATTAGGTTTTCTCTTTGGCCTTCATAAATTTTCAAACTTCAATATACAACTTACATTCGTTTTAACTTAAAAAAAAATAAAAAAAAATGCAGGTACAAAGCTAGATTTGAAAGATGAATTCTTTTTCACACGTACCTCCTGGTTTTAGATTTCATCCTACAGATGAAGAATTGGTTGATTACTACCTTCGAAAAAAGGTTGCTTCGAAAAGAATTGACCTAGATATCATAAAAGACATTGATCTTTACAGAATCGAGCCATGGGATCTTAAAGGTACATACAGCTTCTTTTTATGGTAATTAATT
Organism: Osmanthus fragrans; assembly: GCA_019395295.1. Classification (NCBI taxonomy): domain Eukaryota; kingdom Viridiplantae; phylum Streptophyta; class Magnoliopsida; order Lamiales; family Oleaceae; genus Osmanthus; species Osmanthus fragrans. The sequence goes on along the minus strand of JAEDXY010000043.1, from coordinate 631,030 downwards.
CCTTTAGTTTTTAGGCAACTAGGCTTAGTTTGTCATTGTTGTTGTATTCTTTTACTTTTTACAATTTTTTTTTTATTTCATTAATTTTTTGAAATTAACATTAATTAATCTCTTCTTTTCTTGCCTGAATTTAAACAGAACTTTGTAGGATAGGAACCGAAGAACGAAATGAATGGTATTTCTTTAGTCATAAAGATAAGAAATATCCTACTGGAACTCGTACAAATAGAGCTACAAAAGCAGGATTCTGGAAAGCTACAGGAAGAGACAAGGCAATTTATTCCAAGCATAGTTTGATTGGCATGAGAAAGACATTGGTATTTTATGAAGGCCGAGCCCCAAATGGACAAAAATCAGACTGGATAATGCATGAGTATCGACTCGAAACAAATGAAAATGGCACCTCCCAGGCAAGTCTCAATAAAATCTATAGGTTTGCATATGAGCATGGTTATCACAAATGTGAAATACAATTATTACATATTTGGTACGATAAACTTAATAATAGTCGCCCTCTATAAAAGGAAGTGATTAAAATCTTTGTTCTAATGTCGTGCCCGTCTTGTCTAATGTGTCAAACCTAAATTTATGCATGAAAAATGTATTCATGTCCAATATAATAGTATTTAGCAATCTATGTCAACATATATTATTCTCAAGATTCTCCTTGGAGAGTAAAATTCTTTGGAATAAAGAATTTAAGTCCCGCTGTCTTTTATAAAATATAAGCATCCGTTGAACTTTTCATAAAAATATGAATCGAGTTGCATGTGATTGGGCATGTCAAAGTTTAAATTTAAGTAACACAATATGATCTCTAATATCTTCAGCGTTTAGACAAGATGATTTAATTTAAAAAAGTAGTGACTCCAAATAATTGCATTTCAAACTATTGTACGATTATCATGCTTTTGTTAGAGCGAGAGAATATTAATGTCTAATGAAGGTTTTTAATTGGAGTTCCAGGAAGAAGGATGGGTGGTATGCAGGGTGTTCATGAAGAAAATGGTAACTACAAGGAAGGAGGGAGAGCATGAATCCCTATGTTGGTATGATGATCAAGTTACTTTCATGCCGGATTTTAATTCCCCAGGGCCGATATCTCAACCTTATACTAATTCGTATCAACCTCACTATACCTGCAAACAAGAACTCGAGTTACAGTACAACATGCCTCATGATGCATTCCTCCAGCTTCCCGAATTAGAAAGTCCGAAAGTTCCACAATCCACAGCCAGTAGCTCAATAATCCCTTATGGTATTTTGCAGTCCTCAATACTTGGACAGGAAGAAAATATGCATCAAAATAATCAATTACACGTTAGTGAGAATTACAGCAATGATCAAGTCACTGACTGGCGAGTTCTCGACAAATTTGTTGCATCTCAGTTCAGCCAAGATGATGCTAGAAATGATAATGCCTATTCAAATGAGCAGTATGATCAAGTTTCGGATCAAATGAGCATAATGCATAATGATTTGAAGGCACAAAATATGGCTGCAGAACTTGCCTCAGTTTCCACCTCCAGTTCCCAAGTTGATCTGTGGAAGTAACAACATTAATATCTATACTAATTATATCAAGAAGGAACAGTTAATAGAAGATCTGGTTGGTGTACATAATAAAACTTGAATTGCAAAATTAATGAAGTAGACATGTTGTATGTGCATATTAATGTTGTAAAGCATAGTGCTGGTGGCACATCTATGAGACTGATGAATATGTATTTCCTATATTTCATCTTAAGATTTGCTTTTTATTAACTTTGCCTTTTTCTCTTTGGGAGTGGGAGTAAAAACTACGGGTAAGGTAGGCCGAGATAAGGTGATGCATTGATGAAAGGAATTATTGTATGGTTAGAGAGGTTTTGGTATCAAAGAAAATCAGGAATGATATGAGCATTTTTTATATAGGTAATGTCAATTGTTTTTGCAGATAAGGTCTCGTGAGGCTTTGATGCCATATGATTTTAAAAGAGAATCCTTCGCTTTCCTATCTACGTATGATCATACTAGAATGCGTGCCAATAGCAACGGAAATTTACTGATGGACCATTTGTTGTGTGAGTACAAAGTGGATATCTACACTGAGAGATCAGAGAAGAAATGAAATGTATGCAGAAAAATGACAGATTCCTAAGATTATAAACCTTAAGATGTTAATGACAGCAAGCCAAACTATAGAGATAATCTTGATCTCGTATATCCCTTAGATAACATGTGCAACTAAGTTCTTGCGGAGATGAGGGTTTTGGTTTTGAGAATTTTAATAGCGACTTTTCTTTTTTTTTTAAAAGGTAGAACACCACGAAGATGGAGAATTTATTGATACTGAAAAGCAAAAATAAATTTTAAGGAAAAGAGGGAGGTGTGAACAGGACAGCCCTCCCGTTAACTAAATTCTAATTTTATCTTCCATAATACCTGCCCAATAATTTTACTCTTCATTCTCATAATTCAAATCAAACATGGAAAAGCTTAAATTTTGACACCTTGCAGGAAAAGAAAATTCAAATAAAACATTGGAATGTAACTCAAAAAATCACTCGAGGGTTATGCCTCTTCAAGATTAGAATCAAACTATTGTACAGCTACTAACAGACAATTACAAGGGAAAGTTTGACCTACTTGCCACCTTAATCTTCTATCATATTTCATAACTTTCCTCTTCACTGAAAAACAAATGAGAAATAGAAGGAAACTAAGAAATTGTAAAGGCTGGTACTCAGCGAGGTGAGATGGAGCACATATGCTAGAGAAACCAAATGGAGATTGATTAACACGTATGCGCTAGCTAATATGTTCTAGAAGTGAACCCTATTAAGGGTGTTTGAGTCCCTTTTTTATGAAAAAATGTATTTTAGAATAGTAGATTGATGGAGAATGTGTAGTTGAAAAATAAGGAATTTTTTTTGATTTACGTATAATATTATTTTAATGAAAAATTTGTTGTTGAATAGAAGAGAGAAAAAAATGCATTTTGGTAAAAATGAGAATCAAATTATAAAGTTGTTACAAACAGAAAATTATATTAAAAAATCAAGCATAGCTGGAAGGATTAATCAAATGTTCCATAAACTATGGCTTACAGGGCATTTTCCTGATAAAACATAATAAGTACACTTGTAGCTGTGAATGACTTTTCTACTGGAGCAATGGCATGGTATGAAAGAGAAGACATTTTTACACTGGTGTAAACCATTAGGTTAAGATGAAGAAAATATCTAGAAAAGGAACATGAAAGAACACGTCTTAAGTTACTGAACGTAGAAGAAGTTATGAGTATATTCACAAGAAGGTTGAACCTAATTTAGATGCTAGCGATGGCACTCGTAATGTTAGTTCCAGAGCTCAAGTTTACCAGCCGAAGCACAATAATGATAACGCGTGGGTTTCTATTGTGAAAAACCCACTAACATACTAAAACGAAAAGAAAAGGAAAAAAAGAAGAAGAAAAAGATGGAAATGGTTCAAGCTTTCACCCTTTGTTGTGGAGATTATTTTTCATCAGCAGCGGCTCACGAATTCCCGGTTCAAAGACGCAGAGTTTTGGAAGTTAATGGAGAGGGTAAAGGGAACGAATCCGTAAAATACTGTTTTTTTCAGGTACATTTCAAAATTCTGTTAGTTTTGTATATATTTATACCTCCGAAAAAGGAATCAGAGGTTTCATCCGCGTATAATTATGCAATGAGAATAAGAAACACAGAATAATGCTGTTTGTCAGCCGTTTATTGACTTAGGACATGATTTTACTGGGGTTGAATCATAAGCATGAAAGTCTCTTTCAAGGAATGACAATTGCACATGAGACATAATCATTCAGCGTGCTCTCATGCCCTCTTTATGCTACCCATTATCCACACACAGAGACACAGGTGCTTTTTACCAAGTTGAAGGTTAAATCATATGTATATAGTATCACGGCCTGTTTATCAGCGTTATTCTAGGCTGTTTCTTGTATCTTGCCTAGAGTCAGAGGCGGAGCCAGCTATTTGGAGTTGGGGGTCCCAATATTGAAGATAGAGAGGTGAATGTATAAAAAAAAGTATTTTTTGAGTACCAATTTTTAATTTAGTACAATCATACCTTATTAGAAGCGTTCCTTTCGAGTTCTCATACCTTATTAAATAGAATTATTAACATCAACAATCACTATCGATCAAATCACGCTTATTTCTAAGCCTGTTTTTCTTACACAGTCAATCAAAGTCAAAGTCGGTAGTGATTATAAGCTTTTCAATTCCTGACCTTAGGAAAAAGTAAACAATATAAATATCATATAGAGCACTTGCAAATCATCAAATCGAAGTCTCGAGAACCAGATTTTTTTCCACTAATGGCTGAAAATCCTAAGTCTTATGTTTACATCGGTAGATTTATCTCAATTTCTTGTTTAATCTATCTCTCAAATTTTTTTTTTTTTAAAAAGTCAAAAAATTGGGGGGTCCAGGTCCCCCCAGGACCCCCCCTCTTCCGCCAATGCCTAGATTTATATACTAATGCATTATTTGTTTTTGTTTATTTGTTTGTTTTTTTTCCATCAAAAATCACTCTAGGTGGCAATTTATAAATGGGAAAATTTAAACATAGAACACAAAAACTTACTCCAACTTTGGGTACCAAACTAAATTTACTTGATCCCTTTCAAATAACAAGTGTAAAAGTGATTCGGAGCTGAAGAGATACTAGACCCAACGTATGATCAACGAGGAGTATCACTGAATCTCATGAAGTGTAGTTTTTCAAGTTTTACATCATTCTTCTCATTTTCTGGGTGAATTTTTATATTACAACTTAAGCTGAAAGTTAAACCAAGTCCCTCCCAAGTCTGTACAATGTTATTTCATTATTTATTATACATGCCACCTAAAGTAGTTTATATAAAAAAAAAAAAAAAAAAAAAAAAAAATTGAAAAAAATGAAAAAGAGAGAAAAATTACCCGTCTAGAAACGTGGAGTGCAATAAATATTTAAATAACTAGACTTCATGCACCATAACCTTATTCCTTGTCATCATACATTCAACAAAGTTTCTCTCCAGCATTTGATCCCTTTTGAACTCGCTACTTGAAGGAGATCGTATAAATTTATGAACGAACCCCAAAATTCAAAAAGTTCACAACTTTTTCGCAATCTTCATGTGTAATCAAAAGCGTCATGCATATTCACTTATACTCGGTAATGTCTGAGACCTATCCTAGTATCTATCGCTCCGCCAAAGCCATAAAAGTACCAACCACATGTCAATCAAGCATACCCAAAATTAAACTAGATGCAGCCGGTAGTTCCCTCTTTACCTTAGTTATTCATTCTTGAATTTTTTTTCATTCGCTTTGTTTCTCCAAGTCCCATATAAATGCATTGTTAGTAAAGTATATACTTCGATAGCACCTTAGCTTTTTGTCCATAATAGATTAGTTACCGTCTTAACACTTGTAGTTTCTTAAAATAACATATTCGTTATTTATCTCGATTTATAATTAAGCTGTCGTGTTATCTTTTTATTCTAGCAGTAGTTGAACTTTTGTTTTCGGGCATTATGAAATGCAGGCACATTGTTATTACATTATTTGAAGACAGTGGGAGTAATGAATTCTCTAAGCCTCTGAAAATGGCAAATGAAGCAGAACATGCCCATTGATGCAGTGTGTTGAGCAATGAATAATAATTAGGGTTTATTGCAAATGTTGTTTTCAGTCTAACTAACTAATATAATTGACGAGGTGGTACAGGTCCATGTGATAGTGCATCATTTGTACTATTTAGGTACCCTTCTTATAGTCATAATTCAAAGCTCCCCTTTTATTTCCCTATAAAGTGTTCGGATATGGGTATCGGTAGATGTACCGAGACATTTCAACTATGCTGGGCACCCCAGTAATACCCTTATGATTTGCCTACCTCAACAATTTATTCAAATAACAAAATAATTGAAGTACATGAAAGCAAGAGATGTTTAAAACTCTAATGCCAAGTCTAATGAAATTGAAAAATTGGTCCCTAAACTCTTCCCAAAACGTAATTGAGACCATAGTTAAATAAAATCCGTAATTTAAGATATAGGAATTATAAAATCGCCTCTGGCCTTTTTGGATCAAAGATGTGCCCTTGAATCTTGTGTGGTACCTTCAACTAGCATTTGCAATATCAGTAAACCTCTTGGTAACTTTAGCATAAATTGCGAGACCAAGTGGCTCATGTCGAGGGATGTAATCCCACATCGAATAAAGATGTAAACATAGTTTATAAAGGCTTGGGCTACCTTCAATACTAGCCCCCAAGTCTTAATATGGTATCAATATTAAACTCTAACGAGCGATTCGAAACTCTATGAGCATATGGATTTCATTTCAGATTGGTCTGCTCAAACGAGCCACCATAGCATAAATTGCCCACATCGAATAAAGATGTAAACCCAATTTATAAAAGCCTGGGCTCAATTTGACCTTTTAAGATGGACCCCCAAGTCCATTCATTCCACTCCTTTGTTGCTAGTGATCTCATAAAGCACGACTTAACAACAAGGGTTTTTAATCACTCAATATAGTTGTATAATACGTATAAACGTCTTTCATTCCACCAGTTTCATCATTTGATGATCTCTAATATCTTGTGAACTATGTCTAAGTTTCAATGTCTTGTAAAAGTTGCCCGTGCAACTTTGACGAGTCTTGGAAAGATATTCTTCTCTATTATATGGGACAAAATCCATCTTTTATTAGGCTTGACCTACTCTTTGTCGACCTAAACCATTTTTCATTTTTCTATCATGTTCATATTAAAAAATATTAAAGTAAAATATTCTATCTATGATGATGTATATAATTTATAAGATATATCAATAAACATTTATTTTATTGCATATTCAGCGACTACCATGGTGGATTGAGAACAAGTTCACCTGAGCATAGAAGAAGATTATAAAATAAACATTATCATGATTTAAAAACCCAATGTGTCCTCAGATTGCTCCAAAAGGATTAATAACGCTTGATCTAAAAAAAAAAAATTGTTACACTAAACTTCATTTTATTTCACTAATTAATTCATTCAGCTTGAACAACATGACAATATGCACTAAACGAAAAATGTTGTTGATAATTGATGTTTTTTCCTTTAATTTTAAAAGTAAAATACTATTAAAGCATAGATTGGATATTCAGGTCTCTACTTAAACCCAAAAAAGGAGTGCTTGTGACACCTCTACCATGCTTATTGATTCAAAAATAAAGTACACATGGGAGGAGAACTTGAAGTCTTAAACCTTGCCTCTTGGGTTACGATTAGAAAATTCAAAATAGGAGGATGGTTGAAATAAGAATTTATTTTTGCATAACATAACTAAGTAATACAATGTACCAAAGTGGGGTCTATTTCTATTAGAAATCAAGGATTAATTATCGTTAAATATACCAAATGGACAATTTTACCCTCGAGTTCCAATAAGAGAAAATAAATAAATAAAAAATTAAAACAAAGGAAAAGATGATGGCTAGAAGAGAACACTGTCTACTATTTGCAGTTATTGTTTGTTTCCCACTTCCACCACTTGAGATCTTCACGTTGATCCACTTTAAAAAAGAAACAATTAGAAGGCAAGCAATTTGATTTCTTCCTTTAATCATTGAAAACTTTTCATTTTGAGGCTCTCCATAATCCAAGTGAAAAGAGGGCGTTTTTAATTTACATCAGTTTATATTTTTGAAATTTGTGTGTGTAGAAGGGGTTCAGGGAAGGTTGAGTAAAGTTTAGGCAACCCAAAGAAACACTTTATAATTAGATGCATAAAATGAGTCAGACCAACTTTGGGGTGGCTAGCCGTGGGATCGGTAATAATTGCTTGCATTTTTTCTTGGAGTCGGATAAGACTGGCTGTAAGAGCGTAACTACACGACGACCTCATTACTAGATCTTGCATATAGTTATCGTTGACAAATTGTTGGGGTTGAATTGGCCCTAGCATGGCCAAAATGATAAGAAAAGGGATTAAGGAAGATGAAACTCCATGCCTAATCATTACTCCAACTATTGATGTCTCAAAGTATAAATCTTCACAGGGTTTATAATAAGCATTTCACAATAATTGGGACCACGTTTCATGGTCAAGAAATTCTATGCTACTCCTATTGTAATAGAAAAGGACAACCACCACTTAGACAATAAGAAATCCAACATGTCTACCAATGTAAGATGGTGTCTATGAATTTCATTTGTTCAATCAAATGAGGTTTGAACACCGTCAAACTGTTTGTGGCCTATCTCTACCTACCATGTACTATTCACTTCAAATAAAGACGAGCGTGACAATGATTTGTTGGGAAATAAAATGGATCGATGTAATATATATAACACGATATAAAGTATATGATCACAAACAAATAACAAGCAAAAATGCAAAGAATTAATTGACAGATGAATGAAGTATTTTATTTCAATTAACGAATATGGAGAAAACAAATACAATGACTGTAATTACACAATTATTCTATATTTCAGGAATATAAAACTTGTGAAAAGAGTATAATATTTATAGGGGTGCATGTCAAACCCTAAAAATACCACAAAATATAGAAACAAGATAAAAAAAAATAATAATGTGGAATAAAGGAAACAATATTTTTTTTCCAATAAAAACGCGTGAAATAAAGGAAATAATACTTTTTTCAATAAAAACACGTATAATAAAGGAAACAATACTTTTCCAAAAAAAAAAACCTAATTTGGGTAAAAAAAATCCAACAATTTCACATTAACACAAATTCCAATGCAACGAATGAAACTCCAAAATTTTTCTACCTGAAAAATATATCCGATTGCAAAGAAAAATATGAACTCTTCAACAAGAACCAAACATTCTTCAATATAAAAAATACTCATCCTCTTTCACGGTATCCAATATAGATACATGAACCCAAACATTGAGTTTCCCAAAATTCACAAATAATTAGAAGTTATCAAACAATGTCGAAGCACACATCGTAGTGAAATCAACTCCCAACACTTTCATAGAAAGCACTTGGCTAGTCTCAACACCTTCAAAATGCTAAAAGCATGTGCAATCGAATCGGCATCTATGTACCTATCTCCAATGGGTCTATCCTAACAGTTGAATACGATTGAACCGCAGGTAATGGCGGCAAAACGGAATTATCAATATCTTCCAAACTCGACTAAGTAGTATTATTCAATATGAACCCCGAACAAAATCCCAAAAGTAAAGTACCAAACTGAATCTCTTCCATGGTACTAAATCTGTACAGAATTTTCTTCACAAATTATGTCCCAACCTTGCAAGATGTAAAGCTGGGACATCTTCCGTCCCTCAATACAACAACAATACCCTTCCAAACTTTCAAGACTCCACCTCCTTAAAAAAAATGTACTCTTTTTGAATCAAGAGTACCTAACGAAATGAGATTCTTCTTCAAGTTTGAAATATGTCGAACGCGACATGTTTCATCAACCAACTTCAATCTCACTCTACTAATACCAACTACCCAATAAGATTCATTGTTGCCCATGACAAAGCCACATTGCTTTACTGTTTCATATATTTTAAACAAATCCCGATTGAGATACATATAGAATGCACAAGCTCTATCCAAAATTCACTCCTCGATAGGTTTGGATTCCATGTCAGAAATCGTCAAGACATCTCAATCACTCAAATAGTTCTCGGCTATGTTGGTCTCGTCTGGAGTATTTGATTACTTCTCATGATTTGCAGTCAAATTATTTTTGTTCTGCAATTTGTTGCAATTCCTTTTAATGTGTCCTTTTTTATTGCAATAATAACAAACTTGATTGCTGAAATTTGACATTGACTTATCCATTCTCCGATCACCATGAACAACCAGATGCTTCATCTTCTCTTTTGAAAACAAAACAGCATACGCATATTCAATGGTGAGAGTATCACGACTACACAAGATCGCGTCTCTAAACGAAGTAAACATAGCTGGCAATGAACACAAAATGATTAAAGTCAAATCTTTTTCATCATATTTTGCTCTAAAATCTTTAAATCAGTGATAATTTCCTTGAACACAGCCAGAAGCAATATTTATGAGAATACAACATCTGCTTTAAATGTAATTTGCTTGTCGGACTTTTAGTCATGCACAATTGCTTCAATTTCAACCACAATGCAACTATCGTTTTCTCTTTCAAAATGTCATATAGAATATTGTTAGAGAAATGCAAATGATTTGTGAAAGTGCATTCCGATCTTTCTGTTGTTTCTCCCCTATCGTCCAAGTTGTAAGCATTTTGTCAAATGCCTACAATGTATAATCTAAATTCATCTGCACGAGTACAACTCGCATCCTCATTTGCCACAACGAGAATCTTATATTGCAATTCAACAGCAAAATTTTATATTTCATAGTTGCTATCAATAACAAAAATCTCGAACAAATCACAACCAATAGCTCTTATATCATTTGTTGAGAAATAAAACGGATCGATGTAATATATCTGACACGATATGAAGTAAATGATCACAAACAAACAAGATAAAAGGCAAAAAATTAATTGACAGAGGAACATAGTATTTTATTCAATTGACGAACATGGAGAAAATAAATATAATACAAAACTTGTGAAAAAAGTCAAATATTTATAGAGGTACATGTTATACCCTAAAAATAAAACACAAAGATGAAAACAATATAAAAAATAATGTAGAATAAAGTAAACAATATTTTTTTCAATAAAAATGTGTGAAATAAAGAAAATAATATTTTCCCATTAAAAGCTGGTGTAATAAAGGAAATAATATTTTCTCAAAAAAAAAAAATTCAACTTAATTTGGGTCAAAAATCCAACATGATTTCTTTTCTATTACAAGATGTTTATCTACATTGATGTGATTTGAACAATCACTTTGCCTCACAAAGGCCAACGGCTTGTTCACAAAATCCATCACGGTCAAGAAATTTCTCCGGTGGAGCACTTAACAGGGGATGACAGGGAGCCATATGCATTTCTTTGACTGTTCCCATATCCCAGGCCCTTTGTGATGCTTACTCCGGTTATCGGGTACGTGCCATTCACGTATTTGCAAAGAGCCTATATAAATGTTTAGAACTTTAACATGTGAAACAAAGAGGAAATAAAAGCATGTTGAATACTTCAAAAATAAAAGTAATCTTACTAACAGATTAAAAAAAGGAAATTTAACAAAGCTACACTAACAACGTCCTAATTCCTCCGCGTACACTAGAATACATAAGTCGAGCTTTTGGCAGTGGAAAACCGAAATTAATGAATCCTTGTTTGTCGCCAAAATTATTTGAGAAACCTTTGATTCGAGCTCAGATATCAACCAAACAAACACCACACAACTCAAGCTCGACCCAAAACTTCCTTCACCTTGGTTGCCTCTTTCTACCTACTCTGGTTACCCTTCTTCTAATCCACTAATGACACAAAGGGGTGGTGATGTACAGGTCACAAAGGGAGGAAGGAGAAGAGGAAATAATGGTCGAATATCTCTCAAAACACCTCAAAACCCAGCCGCCCTTTCTTCCTCTCGGCTGCCCCTCTCTTGACTATCTCCTCTCTTCACACTACACATGGCTTCCACACAATACAAATGTCAATATATAGTTTAGGTTATATCACTCAATTGGGCCAACTAATAAGGTAATAGGGCCTCCAATAAATTGGCCAACACAAACCACAACAAATTGACCAACACACTAATCCAACCAATAATCCAAAACAAACTTGGACCCTCCAAAAGTGTAGGCCGTTTTCGAGTCGAGTCGAGTCAAGTCTGTGGTGTCGATAAAATTTTCGTCATCTATTTTTCATCATCGTTCGAATTTATTGGGTATCAAAAACCCAACACTTTATTTTATCATTAGCATCAGCAACTACTTAAGTCGTCAACATTAATCATTTTTGTAGACATATTTTAAGCATTTATACCTAAAATGAACAGAATTATCATTAAAAACATTGGGACAAAAGGAGGATAACTTCAAGAAATACCTGTTTCTGGGAAAGGTCAATAACAGCATCACTGAAATTAGCACCGTCAATGATAGCACCCCCGAGATCTCAGGACTGACCTCATTTGTTAGATTCGCTTCATTAAGACGTAGTTGACATTTTAATTATTAAACATCTTCATGAAGAATAATTTTTTGTATAGAAAATATTCAGTCAAATGGAATTTTGGATATGTTACAAAGATCAATAAGGCTTACCATTCGATCCATTAATGTGTCAATCAAATCTGCACCTGTTGAAACCTACACTGAATTAATAACTTCCCATCTACTAACTAACATATAAAATCCAGCTTTGCTTGAGACTGTCGCGTCAAGGGTTCGAATCCTGAAATATGGATTTTGCTCTTGGATAAGTGCAAGTGTACAAGCAGCCTCAATGTTGGGGTTCAACCTTAACAATGGCCATGATTATCTCATCGGAAAAGGAGAGACAAAGTGTGATACCCTTAAGACTTCAGCAATTATTTGTAATTGACCGAGTTTACCTAAGCAAGGAAGTAAGGTTGATTCGTCCAACTCTTTAGCCTTAAATTCTATAGCAGTCACAATACCAGGAACAAAATACAAGATCATTAACATGACGGTTTCTGAAGTCACAATGAAGTAGAAGAATTTTTGGGAGACTTATTTGGCTAAACAACTTGTAAGAGCTAGTTGAAAGACAAATATTATGCGATTTAATTAGCTTTGATGAGTTTTTACAAATTAAAGGTAGAAGTTGAGAGACACATTATGTATGTATATGTTTGAATATGGTGACCCGAATTCTGTTTGACCTAGTCCGAAAAGTTTGCGATGCGGCATTTGTTGTGAAACTAAAATTATGAGAAAAAGGGAAGAACACATAAACCATACATTTAAAAATCATGTTTCAAAACTAACAAACTTTATAATTTTTTTCAAAAATCAGGTGATAAATCAATTTATTAAATATTTAATTATAATATAATATAAGTAATCTATTTACCCCACCCCACCTCCAACCTGCTCAGTCACCCATCACACAAAAATTTAAATTCAAACCATTCTCTTTCTCTCTCCACCCCACCCACCTCCGGCGATTGCTCTGGCAACGCCACCCACCTCCGACGATTGCTCTGGTGATGCCATCCACCTCTGGCAACCGTTCCAACGAATATTCCGACGACGGGTCCAACAAACTGCTCCGACAACTATTCCGATGACTATTCCGGCTCTGCCAATAGAAAAATCTCCAAAAAATGTGGTGGTTGTAGTGGTGCATAGCAGATCAGATTTGTAACCGTGTTATTTATGACCATATCTGTGTTATATGTAACCAATTTATTAACTTTGTTATCTGCGACCAACTTTGTTTTCGGTGTGACTAACTGTGACTAAATTTATATTCAGTGTGATTGTCTGTGACTAGGTCAATCTCAAGTCACAATCGGTCACAATCGGTCACAATCAACACAAAATTGATCACAAACATTCAAAACACATACTTGGTCGTATAAGGTCACCACAAACAAATCTGCATATATCGTGGATCTGTGATTAATTGAAACCAACTTTGTCTTCGATGTGACTAACTGTGACCAAATATGTATTCAATATGTCTGTCTGTGATCAGGTCAATCTCAAGTCACAACCTATCACAATCAACACAACATCGGTCACAAAGTCATAACAAACACATATTTGGTCACATAAGGTCACCACAAACAAATCTACACACACCGCAGACAAGTATGGCAATCCACCACCACCATCACCTCCAATGCACCACCACTAACACCTTTAACTCAAATCGACGTTCATAAATACTAGCTTTACCTCAAATCGACAACAATCATCATCACCATAACTTCCACCGACACCTTCAAAAAACACTAACCAGCACCACCACACAGATAGAGCTTTGGGACCTATTCTTGCAAAATGACGATGCACTAGAGAGATATGGCTTTGACGGAATCCTATTGTCGTTGGCGACCACCGTCTTGGGTGGAACCCCCTTCTGATTCTAGTGTAAGTTTGGGCTAGCGCGGACTAAAGGGCTTAAGCAAAATGCAAGACTCGAAACATTCCTACAGTGTCCCGAAAACCCTCCACGGCATCACGTCGTCGGCGTCCTCTGTTGATCATCAAAGCAGATTCAGACGTTTCACTTGATTAAAATGCAAGATGTGCTCAGCGGAGGACCTGTCGAAATCGAGATTGGGGAATGTCGCCTGTGAGGTATTCCGACGAGGACGAGCATTACCATGGAGGATCGAGTGGCTACACATCGGAGTCTTCTCAAGGTGGAAGCTAATGCCGCAAAAGATGTCGACGATTCGGTATGTGAGAGAGAGAGAGATGAAATTTGGGGGTGCGTGGGTTTGTTATAATAAATCTATAATTATTAAATTAATAATTCTTAATTAGTACCTGATTTATGAAATTAAAACTAATATTTCTTATTTATGAAAATTAGTCTTTAAATCTAAGTCTGTAGGTAATTTTCCCTGAAAACAATTAGGGTCCATTATATGTTAGGCCCGTTCTATTAAAACTCCATTATATGTTAGGGTTTCATTGATATTATATATATTCATAGTAGCCTCATTAGCGTACTCTCCTAATGATTGGGATTACTATTCTTACACTAAAGACATGAGGTTCTAGTGCACATTGGATCCTATTCATCATTGATTTCGTTTGTATTCCTCACTCTTCATGCATGTAGTGTTGTTTTTTTTCGTCAAAGTGTGATCATTTGATTGAACTGAAATTTGGAATGGGTACACTTGACGATATGAATTATTTGAAAAATAAACGTATTCGTTCTATAGTAGATTTTTTACAAGATCAATTCGGATTGGCTCTGATTCATTTAGAAAATGTAGTTCGAGGAACTATATGTGAAGCAATTCGACATAAATTGTATCGACTCCTCAGAATTTAGTAACTTCAACTGCCTTATCTCAAGTTTTGGATCAAACTAATCCATTGACACAAATAGTTCATGGGAGAAAATTGAGTTATTTAGGCTCTGACATATTTTTTGTGCATTGTCTATATGTATAAAGAAACAAGGAAAGAAAGATATTAAAACAATACCTAAAATTCACCCCTCATGGGGTGGTCGAGTTGGTGGAGTAGGTGAGAGTGGAAGTCTTTGGTCACGAGTTCAATTCCCCCTACCAACACTTTCTCGGTCGAGTCTGTCGCAACGGATTTGCCTAGTGTGGTTAACCTAACTAGTGTAGTTTGTAAGCTATTACGTTAGTTTGAGGGTTTATCCAGTGCACACCCGAATGGTAGCGACTGCGGATTCTCACGTCATTAAAAAAAAATGGTAACTAAAACTCGATGCCAAGTTAATGGGCTGGTCCTATTTTTAAGTAGGTGCATAGACTGTTCTTTTCTGTTTCTCCCCTTTTGGATATGCTGCTAAAATGAGTGTACTTAAATTCTGGAGGTCATATTATGCTTTCTGTTGGGGCATGAGTGATTTTCACGACAATTGTTCTATGAGATAATCTGTGAAAAGGGACTTGAGATGATATTCCCCAACTCTCGGTATTTTACAAGTCGTGTTGCCTAGTTTTCTAGTATTATTGGAGTCAACAAAAAATTAGATGGTAGCTCGTGTTTGTTTTGTGTTTTCGTGATTATGTGATTTTTCAGACTTCTGCATCTGATTTGTGTCTCAAGTCAGTGCTCATTTGTTCTTTTGATTTATTTGTTTCAGGCATAAACTCTTGCAATATTATTGAGAATTGACCAAATAACTGAAATATCCAATCCTGATGGGGAGAACGGGAAAAGAAACTTCTTCAAAAATAACGAGTTTCCCTGTTCTAGTACCATAGAAAAGTCTAATTTGAGAAGGATTGATGCAATCCGCACTTTTCCTCATGTATTTAGGCAATTCGCTAATCTTGGTAATAATGATATTAAAAAGATCTTCTTACAAGAATAAGTGGACGAAGTCGAAATACTTTGCTTCATAGTGCAGATAAAAAATATTCAAAAACTGATGGAGCAAATGGATTTTGGCACTTCAACCACAAAGAGAGGTTTCATGGATTCAATCATTTCCTCCAAATTGTGGAACAAATACTACCTATCTTAATAAGCCCCTGTTTGACGACCATTAAAATGAGTTTTTTGAGAAAAAGGAATTTTGAAATAGTGGATTTTTTTGGATAATGTGTGGCTAAAAGTAGGAAAAAGTTTTAGGTTTATCTGTAGTGTTAGAATTTGGATGTGGCCCGAATTCTTTGATAAAGATAATTGAGAGTTCTAATTAAAATACACATTAAGAAAAATTCTATTTGAAATACTTTTGAAATCGAAGTCTATTGACAAATTTTAGTTGAAATTCTATTTGGAATCTGTGTTGGACTTAAATAGATCAAGATAAAGAAATTTTTGGACGTTCTATTTCATCTACAACTTTGCTTCTAGATCTTGGATTGTCCCTATAGTTGATGTGTTGCCAAAGTTGCATTTTTCTCTCCATTGATTGTTAATTAATAAAATTACTCGATTTCTCTGTCAATCTCTTATTGTTTTAATCTTGTTCTTGCTTATGCGACCAATACTTCATAATGTGTCATATTAATCTCTCAATTCCTAACAAGTGATATCAGAGATGTTTCACTTTCAACATAGGGTTCCAGGTCTAGTCTGGATTTTAACATGTAAAATATTTTATTGTGAGAATATGATGTTGAAAATGAATTTTAAAAAAAAAAAAAAACGAGTTTTGTATTAATGGTTGTCGAACAGGGACTTAGGAAGATCAGGTGAAAGCTCAAAATTTTTCAATTAGAGGCTGATCGTTATTGGTCTGATGGCTACACAAAGATGTCGATGGAGGAAATATAAAAAAGCGGGGTCACACAAAGATGTCAATGGAGGAAATACAAAAAGCGGGTCGATTAATAGTTAATCATAATATTCTTTAAGTTGAAACGACAGGGTTTTAAATTTATATGGATAAATGTGTTTATCAGTATGCAGCATTAAAGAACCTGTGAAATTTGCTTTATCTGCAACGCTTTCTCAAGATATGCACCGTTGAAATCTGATTCCCTCATGTCAGCAGCTGCGAAATTGGCTCTTCTGTATCAGTCATTTCAAGTAATAATATAATATAAGTCTAAATTATAGGAACTTTATTCATCCAATTTAAAATTCTTGAATAAATTCTAGTGCCGAACAATCCACAAGAAGAGAATTCAGATTTTCTAACAAACGGTTATCAGTATATCTTCACCAAAGCAAGTCCATGACACAACTAAGTACGCCATACGAAGTAGTCCATGACTTCAGGATTTTCTTGAAATTGCTTCACTAATTAACTAAAATTGGAAGATCGGGTCTAACATAGTAAATGAGTAATTTGTAAATTGACTTGTAGAGAAATTAATTAGACGACGGTCAAAAGAAACTATGAACCTCAACCATGTTTTTCCTCCAAAATTCTCAAGTGCTTATATTTTCTTAGTTTGTAGAATTTTTAGTTATTTTCCTTTAATATTATCAAATGCTATGCAATCTATGTTGGAACGTTATTTATCTCTTTGGCCTTAAGTCCTCACTATTGCTCGCGCTATTGGGAGGGCTCATTTAAAGGTTACCGATTTCATGCTACCAATGTAGCATCTGTGGGAATTGAAAGTAGTGGGCTCAAATAACATGATTCTTAAGACTCCCATATTCAATTCTCAAGGACGCCACCTTGGCAGTGTGACATTGGTAGCGCATTAATGATAATGTGAGCAATAATGTGCATGTTTGCGGAAATATATGTCGCAAGTGCACGAATTGCGTTCAAGTGATAAAATAGACCTTTTGAATATGGATTGTCGATTCCTCGAGAAATATTTACTTTATATTACACGATTCTAACTAATTTAATTCTAACAACGAAAAGAAACATATACACAATAAAGAAAATAAGTTGGATTTCACTACACTAACATAGAGGATGACTAAACGCACACATGGAGAGTCGGCATTTTTTAATTCATGCGGGACCCGCAAAAATGTGAGGGTCGATCACCCCATCTGTCAAACAATTCGCCCACTTCAACTTTATCCAAATAAGTTTAACGCTTGTCTAGTCATATTTAATTCTGCATACCAAAGATGTCATTAATGTTCAATTTAAACCATGTTACAAAAAGAAAAAAAAAAATTTGAGGAATACACGCACACTGTTCATCTTTCAACTAATCTTTAGACAATTAAATCTTTTCAAATCATAAATAGGATTACCTGAAATCCTCGTTCACACATGAACTCCTTTCCTGCACAATTACAAACACAAAATTCTTAAAACGAAAAAAAAAATCTTGAACAGAACTCACTTGAGGTCGGTAGAACCAAATTGAGCTGCTGATCCAATCCCCAATTCGCCTCGATTTTCTGCTCATACATATTGAGCTCAGCCAGAGCAGGCATATCACAGCTAAATCCCATCACAGCAGCAGCCAATGCAGTTGAAACCAATCTTCTCCAACTCTCAAGTTATAAATTTCCATTTTATCTAAGCGATAATCTAAGAAAATCTGAGGCTAAATTATCCAAAAACTTGTAGTAAAAAATGAAAAAATTACCTTTAACAGCATTGTTGAAGTTGTTTGCTGATTTGGAGCCCACTTATCAATCCATTTCTTCAGGCCCAAAAACTGACTTTGGCCAACATGTGATCCAGCAGAAGAAGTCTCCAAAATGTGAAAAACGTAACAACCAAAATCGCATTTTTGAACTAAACACTACTTCAGCCGGATTGTGGACATATGGCTTAAATAGGTCCTTTGGATTAGAAGCAAGTGGATGTCCCTTTTAAAAGCCAAAAAGTCGACTCCTAGGGTTGGGAGAATTCATTTTCAGTTCAGCAGCCCTTATATTTACGGCAACTTCTCGTCATCCATTTTGTTCTCTCTGAAAATTTGTATTTCTCTTGAAGTCTTGTGTGATTTCTGTGAGAGTGAGAGTTGTATAGATGAACTCTTGTGTGAGTTCATATTATTATGGGAAGATCTTGTGTGTGTTGTTGTTTTGGGGCAGTGTTTGTAATCTGACTTTTTGCCTATTTTGGGCGGTTCTAGTGGATTGAGCTTAATCCTTAACGGATTCTCAACAAGGATTAGACGTTAGAAGCAGTTGGTGAACCTCGAGGCCTTCGGACTAAAAATTCTCTTTGTTGATCTCTTTATTTTCTTGTTTTTATTTTCGGTATTTGTTTACAAATCGATGCCTTAAAATCGTTTGGGACCAACATTGGTATCAGAGTGTAGGAGAATTTTTTTTTTTGTTTGAGTTACTGATCGATTTCTTCAGATCTGATTTCGGCCTTCCTGGTTCTTGAAAATTTTTGTTACAAGAATTCGTTAATTCAGTTTGACTCGTTGATTTGTTGTTTTTACACTGAGTTCTGGTAAAACGGTATAACTCGTACTGAGTTTGTTGAGTTGGGTTGAGTCACATCGAGTTCACACTAAGTCACACCGAGTCTGCCATATTCAATTTACACGAGCCCTTTTTCTTGCTTTCTGTACCATAGTATATATAACTTAAAACTTTTAAAAATTTTGGTATCAATGTTTTTTTTTTTTTCAAAATTAGGGTTTACTGTGAATCTCCCTATCTCTACCTTTGTCTAGGGGTCTCTATGAGAACCTTAGAATATGTGGAGATTAGGGTTTCGATTCAAGAAACTCATTCTTTCAACAATTTTTTTTTTTGAAAATACGTTTTTTCTGCTATTGTGTAGATTTGTTGATATACCAAGATTTCTTTAATCTTTTTTTTATTTGCTGTATATATATATATATATATATATATATATATATATACTGTTGATCTGTACTGACATTCGAATTGATCTGTTCAGGGATTGATATTACAGTTTTTGAAATTGTTCTTCACTAGATGTACATTTTTTCTAACCCCTTGCTGCTTACTGTGTGTGAGCATAATTGTGTAGCAAGTCCAATTTTATTGATTAATCTGTAGATTATTCTTGCATATCATACATGTACACTGATTACACTACTGCACACCATGACTTCTAAGGTAGATGTTCAAGTTTGGGATGGTAAATGAGACTTTAGTCTCTGGCACTAGAAAATTAAGGCTCTTATGTTGCAGTTAAAGTGTGTCAAGGCCATTGATGAATCTTGACCAGAAACCTTATCTCAAGATAGGAAAATTGAACGGGATGAATTGGCTTGAAACACTATGTTTCTGCACTTATCTGATTCTGTGATTAGGAAAGTAGGAGAAACCAAAACTGTTGTAGAACTTTGGACTGCCTTAGAAAAACAGTACCTCAATAAGTCCCTACCAAATAAATGTTTTCTTCGGAGATACTTTTTTGGCTTTAAGTTTAATCCTAGTCTTGATATAGAAGAGAATATGGATAGATTCAGTAGGATCACACGAGATTTAACAAACGGTGGGGAGAAGATCTCTAATGAGCAGAAGGTAGTTGGTCTACTTAATGTTCTAGGAGATAAATATAAAGATATAAGAAATGCTCTAGAGTATGATAGGAGTGACCTTACTGTTGAAATAATTCACAATTCTCTTTTGACCAGAGAACTAGGATTGAAATCTGAACACAAAGAGGTGTTCCATGTTGAGGGTGTGGGAAGAAATTAGAAATCCTATACTAAGGGTGTAAGTAATTTTAGTCATTCCAATTTCAATAAGGATAAAAATTTTGTCAAAAGAAAATGGAGTAACAATAAAGGAAAAGATAACAAACCAAATAAAGGAAAGGCAAATAACAAAAAATGTTTCTACTGTGGTAGAATTGGGCACTTTATTAAAAATTACTTTAAAAATGCTAATGACCTAAAGAATGAGTCTAATTCTGAAAATGCTTCTTTAGTCACTACTTCTAACTATAAAGAAGTAGGAGTTAATATTGGGGTTGTTTATGTGTCTTCATCTGAAAATACTGAACATGACTGGGTTTTAGACTCGGGATGTTCCTTTCATATGACACCCAATATTGACTGCCTATCTGACTATTCCAGCCTTAATGAAGGATTAGTGAAACTTGGGAATGATAATGTGTGTCAAGTTAAAGGAATTGGCAATGTGTTGCTGAAATTCAAAAATGGTCATCACCTACTATTGAAACATACTAGATATGTTCCAGCCCTAAGAAGAAACCTCATATCCCTAGGAGTTCTTGATGATGAAAAATATCAAATTGAGATTAAGAATGGTTCTACTAATATAATTAGAAATCAAGAACTTATTATCAGTTCACCAAAACTAAATGAAATTTATGTTATAGGGGCTGAAATCACCTCACCTAATAATGCTGTGAATTTTGTCACACATCCCGATAAATCAGATCTATGACATAAAAGGCTTAGCCACTTGAGTGAAAAATGCCTAAAAACTTTGTCAAGTCAAGGGATATTTGGAAAAGATAGTGTTCAAAAACTAACTTTCTGTGAACACTGTATTATAGGAAAACAGGTCAAATTGCCTTTTAAGGCAGAGCTGCATAAATCCAAAGATATCCTTGAATACATGCATTCTGATTTATGAGGACTTGCCCATGTACCTTCTATATCTGGTTTCAGATATTATCTTCTTATTACTGATGACTTTTCACGAAAAACATGAATTTTCTTATTAAAATCTAAATCTGATACGTTTTCAACTTTCAAAGAATGGAATTTATTGATTGAAAATCAGACTAAGAAGAAGATAAAAATTTTAAGAACTGACAATGGACTTGAATTCTGCAATTCAGAATTTGATCAATACTGCACTGAACAAGGGATAATGAGACATAAAACAGTTGTCTACACTCCTCAGCAAAATAAAGTTGCTGAGAGATTAAATAGAACCACTCTTGAGAGGACTAGATGCATGCTATCCAGTTCTGGTCTTCCCAAAATCTTTTAGGAAGAGGCTGTAAAAATAGCTTGTTATCTCATAAATAGGTGTCCTTCCAGCTCTCTAAACAATATAATTCCTGAACAAATCTGGTCTGGTACATTACCAGACTACTCCTACATTAGAACCTTTAGATGTGCAGCATATGCACATCATGCAGATTCAAAATTGGACCCTAGATCATTGAAGGGTGTGTTATTAGGTTATGGAGAATGAGTTAAAAGTTATAGACTGTGGTTAAGGGATGTGAGAGGTTATAAAGTGATTTCAAGTATATCTGTGATCTTTAATGAAGATGTTTTTCATTGTCTTAGTGACAAATCTGGTGAAGAGATAGGAAATGATGACTGTATAATCACTGAAATAAATCTGAACAGAGAAGTTGAAAATGACTAGATTCAGTTTGAGGTGGAGCCACCTGAAGTGGAACAAGAAAATGCCTCTGATGTTGAAATTATAGAAGATGACCAGCATCTGGAGCTTGCAATTGACCTGTAGGACTACCAGTCTGCTAGGGATAGAGAAAGGAGGAAAATAAGGCCTCCTTCCAGGTATCAGTATGCTGATTTTGTGATTGAACAATCTGAACCCGATCTGTTTGATACAGACCCCTCTTCTTATGAAGAAGTTGTTTCTTGCAAAGAATCCCCTAAGTGGATTGTTGCAATGGAAGATGAAATGAACTCCCTTTATAAAAATCAGATCTGAATTTTAGTTGAAAACCCCATAGAATACAAAGTGATTGATTGTAAATGGGTATATAAGATCAAAGAGGGAGAGGCTAAGACAAATTAAAATAGAAGGTATAGGGCTAGACTTGTAGCAAAAGGGTTTACACAAAGAGAAGGGATTGACTACAATGAGATTTTTTCACCTGTAGTCATATATACCTCAATTAGGGTCTTACTTGTTATCGTGACACAATTTGACTTAGAGTTAGAACAACTTGACATGAAAACTGCCTGCTTGTATATTTTTTAGATGAAACCATATACATGACTCAACCAAGAGGGTTTGAGGTTAAATAAAAGGGGGACTTTGTGTGTCTCTTGACAAAATCTTTGTATGGGCTAAAACAGGCCCCCAGACAGCAGCTCTTTTATACAAGGATTGAGTTTTAAGAAATCTGATTATGATCCCTGTTTTTACTTTAAGAGAGATGTAGAATTCGAATCCTTTTATCTGCTCTTGTATGTTGATGATATGCTCATTGCTGGTCATAATTCTGTTACTCTTAACATAATTAAATAGAAGTTGAAATCTGAATTTGAAATGAAAGATTTAGGATCAGTTAGAAAAATATTGGGCATGAAAATTAAAATGGATAGAATAAATGGGAAGTTATTTCTAACACAAAAGTCACATGTTGAAAAGGTAGTCAAAAGATTTTCTCTTTATGATGCTAAGCCTGTTAGTCTGCTTTTATCTGGTAGTATGAAACTATCTGTTGATCAATCACCTAAATCTGAAAATGAGTTTAAAAGAATGATGAATGTGTCATATGTTAATGTAGTGGGATCTGTTATGTATGTGATGGTATGCTTTAGACTTGATATTGCTTATGCTGTGAGTGTGTTAAGTAGATTTATGAGTAATCCAGGTGAATTACATTGACAATGCATGAAAAATTTGATTAAATACTTGAAAGTAACAAGTCACTTAACATTAATGTTCAAAACTAATAAAAATGGACTTAAACTAAGAGGTTATGTAGATTATGATTATGCTGGAAATCCAGATAATAGAAAGTCCACCACTGCATATTTTTATGTTATAAATGATACATGTATTAGCTGGAAATCATAATTACAAAAAGTGGTTGCATTGTCCTCTACCGAGACTGAACATATTGCTGTCACTGAGGCAGTAAATGAAGGTTTATGGTTGAAGGGTTTATTAGGAAAACTAAGATTTGTAGAAAATCAGGTAGAGCTATGTTCTGACAATCAAAGTGCAATTTTTCTAAGTAAAAACCCAGTTTTTATTAGGAGAACTAGGATTTATAGAAAATCAAGTGGAGCTATGTTCTGACAACCAAAGTGCAATTTTTCTAAGTAAAAACCCAGTTTTTTATGATAAGTCAAAGCATATAGATGTTAAGTTTCATTTTATTAGAGACATAATTGACAGGGGTGATATTAAGTTGGTCAAAATACCAACTCAGGTAAACCCTGCAGATGCGAGAACCAAGGTAATACCTATAAATAAGTTTTTAGATTCTTTAAGGTTATTAAATCTTGAAGAAGACTAATTTTCTGTTTTTGTACAAGTAATAAGAGCAAATGAAGTTTAGAATGAGCTTTAAATCCACATAAGTACCGTCTCAAAATGCAGCAAAATGTGGAGATTGTTTGCTGATTTGGAGCCCACTTATCAATCCAATTCTTCAGGCCCAAAAACTGACTTTGCCCCAACATGTGATCCAGCACAAGAAGTCTCCAGAATGTGAAAAACGTAACAACCAATGGATTGTGTTCTTGAATCTTCAAGGAATAATGTGGAGAGGCAACACAATGAACAACCACACCAATTTTGTGCAAGATATTGGGTATTTATAGTTGAAAGCAATTAGGTAGTTTGAGCCGTATAAAACTCTGCAAAAACGTGAAGTGGGGTTTTATGTGTAACAATGTTGCTCGAGCGGGAAGCTAGCGACAGACGAGTGACGGTCTGTCGCTCAAGCGAGAGATGGACGACAGGAGAGCGACAAGATTTCTATTTTTGTCATTCGAGCATTGACTTAGCGATAAGCTAGCGAAATTGCGGCGTCTCTTCTTTCCTTATTCCGAACTCAAACCCTAACCTACCTAACGCAACTATACAATATTACAATTAATTCCTTAACTTTTTACAACATATTTATTTCAGTCCTTTTGTTCAAAGAATTGCTAATTACATAAAATCTAACAATACATTTGAGGTTATTCTTGTCTCATGCTTGATCCTATGTTAGAATCATGAATTAGAAAATAGTTCATAATGCATTCCTAACTAGCCACGTGAATATATATGAAAAGAACCATCTTACAAGCTGGCCATCTTCGTAAAAAAAGGCTGACAGGCAAATCTGATACTACGTGCTTAACGGTCCTACTATCTAAAGCCTAGCCGAACATTGCCACAAGCATGCACTCGAGCAAGAGCTTCATTACCTGAACCAAGCTTTATGGAAGACCAAATAAACAACTTCTTAAACTAAGACGAGCCACCCCCTAACACGTTCTAAATACTTGATGTGCGTTCTGCATTTGAGCATGTTATGTGTTGAGAATTATAAACTCTAATTCTATTCCATCGAAAACAATCAATTCACATAAGAAAAATAAACAATTAAGAACATGCAAGATTTATAGAGGTTTGTCTAATGGAGAGAGTGATAATGGATCTAAGATCGGCTCAAAATTAGTTACTTTTGTATTATTCGTATGTGTAAGCTAATATAGAAAGAAGCCTCTGTTTTAGGTGTACCTGGTTCAATTGCATGTCTATAAAGTAATGGGAAAAAAAAAGATTCACTTGAGAAAATTGCACACGTATTTTCTCTTACCTCCATTTCTCACTTTTTTTATTTTTTTTTATTTTTATGATAATTATAAAGCCTAAAGACTGCTATCTATTTATAAGATAAATTAGGACAAAATCGAATTTTACAATGACGCAATTCCTATTCACGACCAGCTTTACAAAGTAGCGTTAATTACGATTGATAATAATTAGACTTCATAACCTAACATACAAGATATAATATATATATATATATATATATATATATATATATATATATTATGTTTTTTTCTTCCTTAAATTGTCTAATAGTGTCTAATCCACTTACGAAACAACATTTGCACCTCTAGAGATACAGATTTAAGATGTGTGCGTGCGCACACGTGCGTATTTGTCCACCGAATAAGTTGAAGAACATGAAAACAAGTACATCACACCTATGCTTGTTCATTCAAGGAAGTATCAGCGTCTGATATTCTGCTGGAACTAAGAAGAACTCATTGTCTTCATTATATTTAAGTTAAAATATTAAAAGAATGGTGAATTCCAATGAATTAATTAGCGATCCGGGGCTCATTACATCCGGAAAGAAAAAATAAAGGTGAATGTGATTTGCAAGATTCATATTAACACCACCACAAGTACAACCAAAATAAAGCCAGCATCACATATTAATGGAACGTGGAAATAAGTGCAGATACCATCAGCAGCAAACCGAGTAACAATTTTGATCCATTGCTCCCAATTGAAGTAGCAAAAGATATATCTTGTGGCCTAGAAGGAACAAGGAAAAATGAGGTAAAAATTAGTAGAAGCTGAACTAAGAAGCAATTAAAATGCAAATTCGGAAATTCAGATGGCAGTGATTTTCAAATGCGTACCTTTGCAACTTGTGAAGTGCACCGCAGAATAAGGCATTATCTGGCATTGGAAACTCGGTTTTGTTATTGAGCTCTGGATTGACAACCCTGATGTAAGTTTCTTGGCCTAGATACCATGAGTCAAGGTTCTCAGTCCTGATGTTCCAAACTCCGACATTATCCAGTGAGATCAAGATTGCTGTCCATGCCCCGGGGTAAACCTACACAATGGATGAAAAATGAGGATACAGTTGCAACTTCCTAAAAAAAAAATTAAATATGGAATCTTTAAGAAAAACAAGTTAAATTCTTGCATGTTGTCCTATCTAGTATTGTGCAATACCATGCACCAAACAAGCCAAAAGTGTTATATGTTGCCAATATATAACATAAGAGTAGAACTCATTGTTCACTCGAACTAGATACTTGAATCGATAAATTATTCACGATTTTCAACTTCCTCTTTGTTCTGGAACAAACGAGATACCGGAATTGCTCTATACCAATTTGTTGTAATTCGGATCTAAGTTATATGGAAAAATATGGAGTATTTGATCGCAAACAAAAGAATGATAAAAGACAAGAAAATATGGCATACAAATTCGGAGATTTTATTGAATCAATAATAATGGAGAAATATACAAATTGTGTTTCCTACAATGACTCTAAAGTTCTAGTAATCTCTGAGGTTAAACCACCCTCATACTAAATTGTAGAGAAGAGCTAAGTATATATAGGGAACAATCCAAGCCTTAGAAGTAAAGTTATAGATGAAATAAAATGCCCAAACGTTTCCTTATCTTTATCTCTTTGAGTCCAACACAAACTCAAACTCCCAATAAGGCTTCCAAAATCAACTAAAATTTGTCAAATAAACTTTGAATATGATTCCAAATGCATTCCAAAATTATATTCCTCTTGACGTGCACTTCAATTAGAACTTTTCTATTACTTCAACAATGAATTTAGGTCACATCCAAATTTTAACAATCTTCACCTTGACATGAGTTTCACTCCAACAAACAAAGCTCCGAAATTTTCTCCACTTGAAGAAGAAAATCCAACTGCAATGAATGAGCAGAACTCTTCAACAATAACTAAAACTAATTTCTCCAACAAACTAAAAAATACTCCACCTCTTCCACTGAATCCAACTAGAATACATGAGTCCAAACACCACTTTGCAAAATTACCTCAGATCAACCAAAAAAAAAAAAAAAAAAAATCATAAAGATTTTAAAATTTACCAAGGCTGTAACAGACCCTGAAGCAAAATCAATCACAAATGCTTTCACAGAAGGCCCCTTGCTTGATTGTACACCTTCCACTACACTTAGTATGCCTAAGAAAATCAGCATCCATTTACATTTCTCCATTGGGTCCGTCCCTAGCAATTGAATACAGTGGCACTATAGGTGATGGTGGCAAAGTGACATTACCCATATTTTCTAAACTCAACTAAGCTGTATTCAAATTCAACCCTATACAAAATCCTTAAGGTATTGTACAGACTGAATATCTACCACAGTACTTAACTTGTGCTGATTGAATTTTCTAGATTCTGCACTACCTTGCAAGATGTAAAACTGAGACCTTTTCAATCCCTCCAATAAACCTAGGCACCATTACAAACCTTCAACGATCCACCTCCACCAAAGAACTCTAACATTTGAATCAATGATAGACAATGAGATGAGATTCTTTTTCAAGTTCCTGTTTGGCCCCCATTAAATTAAAATTCATTTTTTTTCTCTTATTATCAACCACACATTCTTCAATAAAATAATATTACACGTAAACCTAAAAATATTTCCTTCCTTTTTAACCACACATTCTTCAAAAAATTACTATTCATTTCATTATAATTCGAAATAATGGAGCCCAAACAGGGGCCAAATCTGGAACATGTCGAACCTAACCATGTATTCTAATTGACCTTACCAATTCCAGCAACCCGACAAGGTGCGTTGTTTCCTATAACTACGACACCTTTGAAAACTGTTTCATATATAGTAAATAAGTCCTTATTAGGACACATATGAAACACACATGCTGAATCCAGAATCCAATCCTATTCAAGTTTGGATTTGATGTCAAAAATAACCAAAAGATTTCCATCACTCACATAGTTCTCTGTGAGATATGCTTCGCCTGAAGTATCTGAATGCTTATTGTAGCCAACCTTTCTTTATTCTGCAATTTGTAGCAATCCTTAATGTGCCCCCTCTTCTTGCAGAAGTTACAAATTTGTTTACTGAATTTAGGCTTCGATCTACCCCTTCCGTAACCACCATGAGTAACAAGATCTTCTTCTTTAACCTCAAATCCAATCAGATGCTTCATCTTTTCTTTTGAAAACAAAGCATCGTACACATCACTACTATACAAAATTGTGTCTCTAAATGAAGAAAACGAAACGGGCAACGAACACAATAGAATCAAGGCCAAATCTTCTTCATATATTTTACTTCCAAAGTTTTCAAATCAGTGACGATCTCCTTAAATACAACCAAGTGATCTTCCAAAGATTTTCTTTCTGTCATGTGATGAAAGTATAATTGCTGCTTCAAATACAATTTGCTAGTTAGATTTTTGGTCACGCAAAATTGCTTCAATTTCAACCATAATGCAGCTGCATAACTCTCCTTCAAAACGTCCTGAAGAATGTTATTAGAGAGATGAAGATGAATATGAGAAAGTGCCCCTTATCCTTCGTAATTTCTCCTCCACGATCGAAGTTGCGGGCATCTATCAATTCCCAACAACGCATCATCCAAATCCATCTGTGCAAGTACTGCTCGCATCTTAACCTATCACAGCAAGAATCTAGTGCTCTAATCCAAAAATGAAATGTTATGCTTCATGGAAGCCATCAAGAACAAAAAAACCTCGAACAAATCAAACATTGCTCTAATACCACTTGTTATGGAACAAACGAGATACCGAAATTGCTCCAATACCAATTTGTTGTAATTCGGATAGAAGTTGTATGACAAAATATAAAGTATTTGATTGCAAACAAAAGAATAATAATAGACTGTTAAAAGAATGCTTGACAATTTTGAGGCCCAAAGGTGCAGCCTAAGGTTGAGGCCCAAATCAGAGAATATGACCCGGTCTGATGGAATGGGATATAAATAATGGCTCGTGACTTTTCACATTGTAGAACTCTCTCGAAATTCTAGGGTTTACCTTCACACCTCCTTTTCTCTCTCTTCTAAAAGAAAACCTCTGGTTTCTTTGTAATGGCTGTAATCTAGATGATCTTGGTGAGATCTAGTGTAGGTGTGATAGTGAGGAGTGTTGTCTGTTCGTATTGAGGACAGATTCGTGTTGATTACTTGGTGTGATCTTAATTACTTGGTGTAATCGTATTGTGGTTAGGTTTCTGAGAAGGTATTGGTGTGTAATCTCAGGATCTGTGTGATCCTTGATATTGTAACTGTGTATTGACACCTTATTGGGTTCTTATAGTGGATTAGAGCGATAACCACTTCGGTGGATGCTCAATGTGGTAAGTTAGCCCATTCTTAAGTGAACATCCGGGCCTACGTACGAAAAATCTTGGTGTTATCTTTTATATTTTGTCTGTTATTCGGAAATCTGAGACTGTGAAATCATAACATAGACATGAAATATGGCAGAGGAATTATGAGATTTTATTGAATCAATAATAATGCAGAAATATACAAATTGTGTTTCTCATAGTGAATCTAAAGTTCTAGTAATCTCTGAAGTTAAACTACGCTCATACTAAATTGTAGAGAAGAGCTAAGTATATAAAGGGGACAATCCAAACCCTAAAAATAGAGTTGTAGATGAAATAAAATGCCAAAAAGTTTCATTATCTTGATCTCTTTAAGTCCAGCACAAACTCCAACTCTCAATAGGACTTTCAAAATCAACTAGAATTTGTCAAATAAACTTCGAATAGGATTCCAAAAACATTCCAAAATTGAATTCCTCTTGAGGTGCACTTCAATTAGAACTTTTCAATTACTTCAACAATGAATTCGAGTCACACACAAATTCTAACACTCTTCTAAAACATGCAATATTTTCAAGGCAACAACTTTAGTTGCAACCATCACTTGTGTTTTATGACTGGACTTATCGAAGAGCTGAAGTAGAACTGCTTTCAAGAACCACAACCTTTTTTACCCATATTCAAGTGAACAGATTCTTCTATTTTAGGTGAGAATGGCAAGATACAAAAAATATTTCATTTTCTACAGAGAAGAAAACGTAGCCTCTTTCTCCCAAGGCTTTTAGGTACCTATTTGGATAGCTTCTGCTTTTTCTTTAGCTTTTTTCAGAAGCCCCTAGAAGCACTTTTTATCCAAACATGTCAAAAAACAGGTTCTCGGTATCAGAGGCAACTTTTGGCTTTTGAAAAATCCCAACGACAAACAAGCCCTAAAGCTAGAAAACTTGATGCAAAACTATAAGTTCACTAAACAGGTTGTGATTTTTTAATTCAAATTTTTAGTGCTTGATTTTCCATGACTATTTTCATGGTTTCAATGTGAAAATAAGGTCACTTAATTTCTGATAAATGATTGCAGAATTGCAAAAAGTGACATCATTTTTAAAAAAAATTACAAAAAGTACCTGGGCCGTAGCGCGAGCAATTCCATCCCATTTGTTGTATGTGCCCCTACTATTTTCAGTCCACTCACCATAATCCATTCTGTAATTTAATTATTCGAAGTGGTTAATCACAATATGGGAAAACAATGTCTCGCATTCTGATTAAAGATATATTGAATACTGAAAGAAGTCATATCATACCCCACCACAAAAAATGCATATCCATTCATGTGATATGTTTGCACTTTGGTATCATTGTTCTGCAATATAACTTCCATAAATCCCCTATAAGTACCATTGATAACAGATGTTTCCATCCGAGGGGGACTTGTAAGTGGCCTAGTGGGAAAATTCAGCTTGTACACTCCCTTCAATTTATATTGGTCCGCAAGCCTAATTGGTGTAGCCGGATTGACAAAAGAAATCCCACTAAGTGTAGTCCGCTGCTTCCCATCAATCATTACTGGCGGCTTGTTTTTCAGCACATACACCTGAGTCACATTAATCGAACCATATCTAAAAGAACCTTGAGGGTTCGGGCGAGCACCGCTGGCAGACACATTCCATCTGCACAGTGAAATACACCCAAAAAACTGACCAGTGAGCAAAGACATTGGATGGAAAAAGAGGAAAAATCCCACACGCTCAGAATTTGCAGTTGTTAAATGAGAAACTCATATACATTTGATGATTAACAAGTAGATTCAATCTCCACCAGCGTCATTGCGAATAGGACTCTAGTGTAATGTACATATTTAATGTAATAAATATCTTCGAATATCAATTCTTAACTGTTTTTAATAGTTGAAGGGAGTAAATATCAAAAAAATTTAAGATACAACATATAAATGAGCAAAGGGCAAATCGACCTGATTGATCTCGCCTGGTTCATCGAGAAGGTTTTGTCATATTGGTCTTGTGGTGGGTCGGGAAGAGGACCAGATGCCTTCCCTTTAGAGTTTGTATAATGCAAGATACCAACACCAGTGACTCTTCGCCACACCGTTTCATTCACAAATCTAGCACTGGCAACAATGTAGTAATCACTACTTGCATTTTGATCCATGGTTACTAAAAACGTGTATGATTGACCCACGTGAATATCTAAGCTTGTATAATTCTGCTGTACTGTATATGAACCCTCAGTTTCTGCTAAAAGCAGGTTATGGTTCTGAATTCTGAAGTTCAAACTAGTTGATATTCCAACATTGCTTACACGAATTCGGTAAGTTTTACCTGCAGAAGAATGTAATATTAATATCCAGCATACAAATATACAGCATTTGAAATGGAAGTTATACAAGTATGTTTTTTTATTTTAATGATAGAACTTTCATCATTACGATACACTAATGCTTTATTAGAACTTGTACATAGAAATATGCCAAAGCTTATGTAAATGAAGAACCCGACAGAACAACATGAAGCTATTGTAATCTGGAATTCATTCATTGGCTAATGTAGAAGTCAAGGTTTTTATTTTCTATTGGCGACCAATCAAGTTCTTCAATCTTTTCGCCAGATCTTTCCATTATCATGCTAAAGCCTGTCCAGCTAGCCATATCTTGAATAGTGTTACTTCACATTAGTCTAATTCTTCCCTTTTCTTATGTACGAATAAAGGCTTTGGGAGGCAAAAGAATTATGTAAAGAGTGGTTTTTAAAAGACATAATATATGAGAGAACTACTCCAACTACCACATATCAAGTCAAATCTCTCAATATGTGTCATTTACTCATTATTGTAATTATGCATCTACAATTATGTATGTGTCTTTTGAAGCCAATAGTGTTTATTAATAAAGATATATGTTCAAACATAAATGGATGCCTTTATGAGTTAGTAATTACATAACTCACCTGGGTGGACCGTAATTGTTACATAATCAATGCCATCGGGAACAAGAGTATCGTTATATCTATAAGGTCCTTTTCCGTTAATTAGTACACCATCTGGCATTCCCAGATCTTTCCCAGAATTAAGAGTTCTCCTCAAAGCCTAAATATAGATAAAACTCCACATTCACCAATAAATTTAAAGAGCGTACTTTCCCGACTCAAATAAACATGAGATCAACTATGCACGAATACTAACCGTGTGATTTTGGGTGTACCAGTCACCAATCACAATTGTGATATCCCCATAAGGGGTGTCAAAAGGAATAGGAATAATAGCTCTGTTATTAATAATAAACGTGCCAAAACCGCCCGAAGCCCTCTGAAAATTGAGTGAAGGGAAGTAATAGAAACTCCCAATCTGATCCTTAACCTGAAATTCATAAGTCCAATTCCACTTTGGAGGAATAGGGCAATTTGTTCCAAGAACCCCATCTTGCCAAGAACTCCTCCTCTGTTGTATACCAGACCTAATTCACCCATCAAATACACAAATCTTACTAAAAACATACAAACATTTTCAATCAATTTCAAAATCTGAATTACTTCAAAAACCCTACCAATGCATAAGGAGATCTTCATCTAATTTGTTCCTCACATTGACAACAACATAGTTGTTAGTGGTCACATTAATTGTGGGACCTGGAAATTTCCCATTTATAGCAATAACCTGCAATACACATAAATGCAGTTCAATGATCTTAGACATTCAAGCCTAAAGTTCAAATCTTTAGGCCACATTTCTTAGATCTGCAGTTAAAGATTCAAACTTTTTACAATCTAAAGCCAACCCATCAACCTCAAGTAAATTACAAGCAGACCCACATCACTAAAAGCTATAAAACCAACAGATTCTATACAGCAAAGCGTAAAACAAAAAAGCAATACCTGCTGTGGAACACCAAGAGGAGAAGCAGTAATATAGGAGACCACAAATTCGTAGCCAAATGATGGATCTTCAGAATAAGACAAGCCTAACAACAAGCATATATGGATAAACAAGAGCAAGAAGTAGCTACAAGAAGCCATGTGCTTTTTCCGTTCGAGTATTTTGAGGATAGCACACTTCAACACCAAACAGACAACCTTTTTCTAGTATTGGGTAAGTTACATATTCAATTGGGGAAGTAGAAAACAGTAGCAGAGAGAAGGGAGAGAAGACAATAATGTGTATACGTTTCGAAAGCACCAAGAAATGGCTTTATTTACTCCATAGGAGTGGGGCTACGCTCAGGGGATGTAAACAAAAATGGGGTTGGCATTAGAAATTAGTTAGATTATTAGAATAGAGAAAAGAGTGAATGTGTATGGTCGGAGGGACAGGGACTTGCAAAAGCAGGTGTCGGTCCATTATTACGAATGGACACTTTCATATTCATAATTCGACGCGTGTGCATTGTACAGATTTTTTGGTTTCTACCTTTTCACGCATCTTCATGATATTACGTGCGTTTTTTTATGCACCGATTACGGAAATCAATTATGGCAGATGAAAGTCTATAATAATTTTCTTATTTAGCCTGAAATTATTTCAATACATAATAACTCATAAAAAAATTATTTTTTAAAATTCATCTTTGCACTTCCATCATTCCATGGTCACCATATCATATGCGGTAAATTGCAGATTTAGTCCCCATCTTTCATCAAATTAGTGAATATATCTCCAATCAATTTTTTGTCTGATTTCCCACTACTTGTGGTTCCACGGCCAGTGGCGATCAGGAAACAAAAGGGTAAAGCTCCCATTTTACGTCAATGGGAATGGAGTGGGATGAGGGGTAGGGAAGGCAAAATACTTCCTCCTCATCTAGCATTGCCCACTTCGTCGAGAAACACAATTAAAAGTGACTGAATATGTCACTTTCAGATTTCAACACATTAATATATATGCAAAGATTATTAAATTGTTACGTCATGTTATTTTTTAATTTAAAGCAAAGTTTAATTCCTATTCCTATTTAAATTTTCACAAGAACACATGTATGCACAGATACGGATGTAGGGGGTGTTGGGCAGGGCTGTAGCCCAATCCCCCCCCCCCCCCCCCCACAATCCATTAAGGCAAAAAAAAAAAAAAAAAAAAATATGTAAAAATATTTTTTTTTGTGTAAAATTTTTTTTTTCAAGTATTAGTCCAGTCAAAAGTTTTGTAGCGCGGTCTCCGATCCAATCCTGAATCCGTCCCTGTGTATGCATCTCTTTAACTGATAAAAAAGAATTCAAATGAGATAGTTTGCGACATTTTATAAAAAAAAAATGTGATAAAGTATGTCACTTTAAAATTTTAACACCTTAATTCATATGCACAAGACAAATAAAATGTTATATTATCTCACTTATTAATTTAAAGTAAAGTTTGAATTCACATTCATATTTAAATTTTAACAAACACACATTTGTACATCTCTTTAACTAATCAAAAATGAATTTAAAATAAATAATTAGCGACTTTGTTAAAAAAAGTGATATTACATCTCACTTTTCACCTCCTCATATTTGTATTTATATTTTCACAAACACTTTGTATGCATCATTTGAATTTTCATAATACTAACTCAATCCAACTAATACAAATTTGAATTTTCATATATATATTAACAACATCAAATTCATAATTATAAAAAAAAAAAAAAAAAAAAATTCTACTATAAAAAAGGGAAATTAAGCAGTAGTTAACATGATAAATTAGCCTATAATTGATTTTCTTTTACTGAATAATCATAAAATATATAATTTGTCACTAAATAATCAAACAAAATATGAACTAATTGAATCAAAATTTAGAAATTACGAACCTATAGATCTGTGTTGATTATTTGCAATTTGGAGAAGGAAATACAAAACATCTTTTAAAGAAAAACTAGCTGAAGTGGCCATTGATCTCGTCTGGCTTATTTTATTTTTGGTTGTTTAAGTTAAAAGTAAGAATATTCTGGGTGAACACGGTTCTATTTGGGCAATTTAAGATAAATTTTCAAATCAAACCATTTAAAATAGTTTAAAATTTTCGAAACCAAACCAATCATAACCTTTTTTTTTTCAATTTGGTTAGGTTTAAAATCACGGTTTAACAAAGAAAAAATTAATATATATCAAATAAGTTAAATCAGGAATATTAATCTAAAATTTCATGTTAAAACATAAATTGCAGTATTAAAAAATTTACAAATCAAAATTATATAATTATAATCATTATAATGCAACAATATGATATAAAAATTTTAAACTTCTAGTCGATACTAACGGTGTCCATCTATAATTGTAATATACGATTCATTCTCTTCATAAATATAAAAATATAGTACATGAATTCATTGATTATAGTTAAATGATATAAAATAACTAATAAAAAAAATACAAATACAATAATACATAACATGACTATTGTGTCTTTTTGTGAATTATCTAATGCTTATACTTATCCAGATATTAGCGAATTACTTTAAGGGAGCTAACAATTATTATAACAAAACAACATAACTACTAATAAAAGTATAGAAACAAATTACCAAAAAAATAAAAGAATTTAGATAATCTGACTTGAATTTAGGCAAAATTTGAGAATTATTAATAGAAGGAAATAAAATGTGCAAGTTTGAATTATAATCTATATTTAATTGTCTAATTAATTGTAATGAATGATCGATGAATATGAATTAACAACAGTTGTTCTACACTTTACCAAATTTGAGAATTTTACGTTCACAATTTTAATGACTGATGGGTATTTGGATATGATTTAGTTAATTAATTAAGATGCATAATTGTCAAAATGAGTTTAATTGAATTATGTCTAATATGAATATTTTTTTTAACTGAAATGTGTTAAGTTTTAATTGTGTTAAATAAAATTTAGCCCATGTTTGACAGAAATTAAAATTATATTTTTATTAGATTTTGATAGAAGTTTTTGAAATGTGTGATTTAAAAGTTATGAGACTCATGAAAAAGTGGTTAATATTGATTGTTTGACTTTGATTTAGATTAAAATCTGATTTAAATCAATACCAAACAGGGGCTTAAACTAATTTATTTTCAAATTTTATTTATAAACGGTTTGATAGTTTGAAATGGTTTGCAAAGATTGAAACATAAATCAAACCTTTTGAAGCGGTTCGATTCCATTCGGTACATAAACAAAACGTTGACGAATCCACGTGGAACCAAATCAACAATTTCAGACAAACAATTTCAATTCGGTTTAGCGGTTTCGTTGTTCAGTTATATGTAAGATCGTCATTTTAATTTACTTAATATACATTTTCTCATTATCGTATTTATGCCCCAAAATTTTTTATCGCATTTTTACCATCACCATTTTTAGTAATTAGAATATCTTGTCTTTGATTATGGTTTTCATAAAAAATGTCCGTTAGGAAGACATTAAAAAACTTATTTGTTCACTATATTTTTAAATTAAAAAAGAATAACAACAAATATAAAAGTGGAATAGAATATTTCATATGAAAATATACTAACACAATATTTAGACATCAACTACTAAATATGCTAATTTATTGAAGTTTGAGGATAAAATGCATCAAAAAGGGCAAGGTCATAAATGAGACAATAAGAGTCCGTTTGACCCTCATTCCATTCACATTCTCATTCTCAATTTTTTCTTTTTCATCTCAACCACACATTTTTCAAATAAAATAATATTACACACAAATCTAAAACTTTTCACATTTTTCCACCACACATTCTTTCATCAATCACTATTTCAAAAATTATATTCTCATTAAAATCAATATCAAACACACTCTAAATAACGATTGTGAAATTTTATGACAACTAAAAAGTGGTGCAGCAAAAGGAAAAATGTGGTGTTAATTTTATTTACCGATGGTCTTTTTCAGTATCTATGTGCAAGCTCCACATGATTGCCAGCATATTTTCAGCAAATCTAGGACCCACTTTAGATTGTGAATTCAACATAGACACATGGGAATAGTTTGTACAGCTCAACTCAAGCCCATGTGCTATATAACTGCTCAAATTCAAACACAAAATTTTTCTTCCATAAAAATAAAAATATATTTGTTATCCATTACATTCAATCATTATTTTTTATTTTTTATCTTTTGTGTAGAGTCCATAATGACTATATTTTTCATTCTCATTCTACAAAAAATGATAATCAAATGGGGTATATTTTGCTTGTTTGAAGAAGCTTAAAATGTTGTTAAAAAATTCAATTTATAAAATCTACAACTTTTCAATTACATGTAATATAAAAAAAATAAAAATTACTTTAAAATAAGAAAACTTAAGCCAAATATTTCATTTTTACTTTATATAATTTTTTTTAATTTTTTTTTAACAAATGTGTTATTTAATGGAATATTATCAACGCGAGATTGTGAATTTTTGCACTATCTTTTGAAATACAAACAACTGCCAGGAAAAAAAATTTAGTTCTTGAAAAAACATTTTTTTGGGGGGAAGGAAGCGCACTCAGTACAACTTTAAGTATATAATGATTAAAAATAAATTTTATAAAAAAAACCAAAAGAGAAATTAAGTTAAAATAAAATTTAATAATGACACCGACCATCATTTAAGTGGATGATTTGAAAAATAAGAGAGAAGTATATAATAAATATTAATCTCTTGTTCGGTAAGATTGACCTACACATTGCTTTACAAGATTAAAGGAAAAAAAGAAAAAAAAGTTTAAATCTTATTTATTATACTAGGAGAAACCTCCTTGTCTCAGGTTTGGGACAGCGCCCCCCTATTGGAGGGGGGTGGGGGCTATCCTCCAATAGGGGGGTGCCATGTCAAAATTCCTGTCCCAAACCCCTGTCCCCTAGCATAGTTCATTATACTACTACATAAATCAGTAAACGGGCACCATATCCAACAATAAAGCACTTCTTAACAATTCTCCGCACCAAATATGCACTAAATACACATTTATCCCACACAACTGAGCATTTGTAGAATATTTACGCATTCTTCAACATGACAGTAATAATATAATAAACACAATTAAAGAAATAACAAATTAAAGGGAATAATTATAATTAGATCCCCATTATCCATCAAGTAAATGCAAAGAACAAAACTTTACAATTAGCAATAGGTTCTTTAGGCAACAATTAAAAATAAAAATTGAAAAAACCAATAGTCTACACATATGACAGCTCCCACCTGCCATATCAAATAACCTAATTAAATTTGTATCATATGCAGATGGCCCTCAGCTCCTCTCAAATATCTTTGCATCATTTTGCTTCATTCTCACAAGAGATTCGAGGAATTCTTTAACCTGCACATATTTAAAATGTCTCAACTTTAAATTTAAATCTATGATATATATATATATATATATATATATATATATATATATATAATAAGAAAACTGAAATTATAATTATAATCGGAAATTAAATAAAGCTTAATATTGATGTAAATATTCACCTCGGAAGTATCCCCGAGAGAGAAGAAAGCATTGCTCTCTTTAGGGACACTAGATACAAGAATTCCATAACCTCGATTCCCCTTCCTCAATACCTGATATAGAAGTAAATCACATTATTACATCGATAAATGAGATTACTAAACTTTTCGGGAGTTACATTAGTATTTACCTTGAATGCATCTTCATCGGTTCTGTCATCTCCAATATAAATCGGAAGCACATCATTATTGTTACTAAATCCTACAAGATTACGAGTCATCATTCAATAAACAAATGAAGTGTTGCTAATCTATAACATTTAACTTCGTTGGGAAAGAATTTATTATCAGTTTAATTTATTTATAAGTAGATAGAAATTAGTAGTGGATAAGTGGATAGTACTCGTGAGTCAATTGGAATGTGGTTGAAATGAAGTTTGACAATTTATAAATTGATTTTGCCAAACGGATGCTAAATCAGATGAAGTCACTGACCAAGGGATTCAAGAAAAAATTCGACTGCCTTCCCTTTATCCCATTCAATCATAGGACGGACCTCTAAAACCTATGCACGGAAAAAGAACGAAGACTGCACATAAGAACTTTTTTCACCCAATCAATATATACACAAGTATCATCCAAAAACACGATGGTAGGCAATATATTGTGGTACTCAAAAGGGATTTGGAGTCAGTTACCTTTCGTCCATGAGTTAGCCGTAGTCGAGGGTAATCTTTCAAGGTATCGTGAACATATTGTGCAATTACAGGCCAAACCTGAATGTTAAAGTGCAAAAATATGGATAATGTTATAAGGCAAACTAAGAGCAACTGAAATGTGAGGCGTTCAAGTACTCTAAAGAGTGCAGATGGAAACAATACTTACATTCTCATCTACGTTTCGATAATGTACAGAGACACAAAATTTTTGGTTCTCCACTTTTGCACCTTTTATACCTTTAGTAGTCTCAACGAGGGCTCTAAATACCTGTTTAAAAAAGAAAAATCGAGGAACGTTACAAGTGATGTTCATATGATCATTGTTTATTGTTTGAAATTATATAAATTCATGAGTGGAAAACAAACACACACCTCGTTGATCATTGGTAAAAATTCACTAGCAGGCTGGAACAGATTTACCTCCTTGCCCTAAAAATGCGGAAAGTGGATAATTGGATGAGTGTCATTTTATAAGAGTGATATAATGAGAAACAATCGCAATCTATCTTTCCAAAAACAAAAAAATTGCGTCTCAAGGCTGCCGTGTAATACCTGCAGGTCAGTAGATTTGCAACAATTTGAATGGTCCGTGGATGCCATTTCTTTGGCTGGGAAAATGATGTCCATACCATGACTACCAGCATAATACAGTTCTGTTAGTCCTACCAACTCAAAAACCTGCTAATTTTAAAAAAAATAAGAACGTATTACAACACGCACGAAAGGAATTATCTTAAATAACTGGAAGAACATGGTATATGGAGAAATTTCTATATTGACCTTATCACGATTTCTTCCACTGATGATGGCTGTTGGGAAGTATATTGCAACATTTTTAACAGCAGATCGCATCTGAAATTAATATTTGCATGGTCCATTATGTGAGCAAATGCACGAAAACACGAAGAAAATATTTATGAGCTAAGAAGGTGCTTACATTAGCAGACATAAAAGCTCTATCAGGATCATCTACAATAGGAGAGAGAGTTCCATCGTAATCTAAGAACATCACTATCTTCCTATTCCTTGCACAGTCCATTATTTGTTGGAAGCAATAGAGGGCTGATGGATATTTAATCTGTAAAAAAAAACGAAGACAAGGATTATTATAATGATAATCAACAAATCTGCGGAGGTGGAAACTTCTACAAAATTTATCCTTATCTAAAGGTGTCTTCAAACGCACCATCCAAGAAAGATAAGAAATTTCTCCATCATCTGCAGATAGCTCAACATTGGTGAAATCCTTCAGAACTTTATTGCGGGGAGGTGACGAAGATTTCATTGCATCAAGCCATCCATTGGACTGAACATCATCAAGTTTCCCGGGCTTCCTTCTCGGAATCGATAGAATGCTTGTTGAGAAAGACGGCCCTGATTGTGAATGAGGCAAGAGACTGGAATGGAGCCCCAGTCTAGAGTTGTTTATAGGTGAAGGATCAGTGAGAACAGGAGATGCTTTCACTGACTTCAAGTCCATACTTAATGTGTGTTACAATACTTAGTCTAATGCGTTACTTCAAAATGTGTAATGAGTAGCCTTTTACCCAACCCTCTTATCTATGAAAAACCATCTCTTTAATGTCTTTTTGTCACTGCTGCTGGGCAAGCAGTCCATCAAGCGCAGGCTTTGCAAAATCTGATGATAAAGTAAACATCAATATGTTGCTTTCAGTTACAATCTTGAGCGGTAGAACTTCAAATTACATGAAAATAAAAAATATACAATACCTCATCTCCAAAGCTACAATGCACATACCACGCAGTGGAACATTTTCGCCTGCAAACTTCTAACCAGTCAGTATAGCATATGCCGATTACTTTTCTTCTAAAAAGCAAAGCATATGCTAATTGTTAAAAATATACGTGAGATTGGACACCAAGAGCCATAATCTTCGGTGTATATATCTCTATACAAGACCAGCACAAAAAAGGATAATAAACCAAACTGGGCTATCGTCCTCTATATCACCATCTAGACTATAACAGCAGTACAATTTTCGTGCACAAAACAGAAGGCATTTCATTTTCTCCTAAAGGACTCAATTTTCATACCTAATTTTAAGATCATTTGTTTAAAGGGAAAAACACAAAAGTCATCTAACGAAATGAAATGAAGGGGACCAAAGCATATCTTTGCTAAAAGTCAAAAAACTTTTAATCCGCATATTTTGTGGGACCACTAGTAATACCCACTAATACACCACTTATTTCTATCTGTTTATAAACATATTGCACAGTGGCTCGAAACTTTAGAGAGTTGTTCGCAAAAGTGAATTGTACTCCCTCCTTCCCATAAAGATAGGATCACTTTTCTATTTCGTCTGTCTCAAATTATATCACTTTCCTTGTTAAGTGTATATTTAATTTTTTTGTTTTCTAATATGCCTAATTTAACGTGCCTTATTATCAACAAATATGAACTACTTCGATTTAAACAATTATGTTATTTAAGGGTATATTAAAAAAAATGTAATAAAAAAATTTATATTCAACTATATTAATCACATTTTCTTAATTTGAGTTAAAATGAAAGCAATTCTATCTTTGAAATACGAAGGGAGTATTCCATATTGAACAGCTTTAAGAATGAAAAAGAAACTATAAAATAGCCCACTATGCTATCAAATCGCGTCCACCATATTGAGTACTACGTACCAAACATGCCCTGCTGTTTTAAAGCAATAACATAGTCTCCTGTGGATCTTACCAATCAACTTCTAAATTGCATCAGTAATAACTCATTGCAGCCTGAAGTTCAAATCTTGGGAAAACAAAAGATACATATATGCACCGAATTCAAGTGCTTCCATATTGTGTTATTTTAAGGGCCCGACTCGGCAACTACCAACAGCTATTTAATTTGATGGTCACCCACCATCACAGAGAAAGAGAGAGACATTTATAGAAGCCACATGCAAAATTCCATAGCAATCTTTAAGAAATAAGAGCTATGCATCATTAGAAACTAAAATCAACACAAAAGGATACACAACTTTGCACAAATTTAACTTAAGGTCGATATTAGATTTTGTGGAAAACAGAAAAGGGAACAGACCAAGATTCAGAGACACAAAGAACATCCCAAAAACTTTATACATAATACTGTATACTCTAAATCCATCGAAATTATTGAAAAAACAGCTGAAAATTGAGGTGGGGCAAACAGCCCTTCGATTTCATTACTGCCTTCCCCAACCCACCAACCGGACCCTCCGGTTGTCCCCACCCACAAACCCGACGTGCCAAAAATGAAATGGGCCCAGAAAAGCTCCTACCAACATAAAGCCAAGTTGATTGAAAATATGAATCTGGCCCCATGAATCTTCAAAATCCGTTTGACTTTGGAACAACCACAAAAAAAGGGTGCTAAAGGCTTTGATAACCACAAAATAAACAACAATCTAAATTATTTACATTTTTCGTGGCAATCTACGAAAAACTATTAGATAACTTTTCAACATCTAAACAGAAACCGAAAAAATCATGCACTCATAATTAACCGACAAATCAGTACTATGTTACTGTCAAATTCAAGAAAGTCCACACATACATATGGTTATATGTATAACATCATAGAAAATTCAGAAATATGCACATCACAATTTATAATATTGAAGAAAACCCACAAGGGAATTGTCCATATAGTCGCAAAATTTGCATGTTTTGACATGAAAAAACAGAAGAATCAGCAATTATTGATATAAAGATCTTCAGAAAAGAGAAAAGGGTGTATAAAAGAATGTTTTTTTTGGCTTAATTTCAATAGCATTGCAAGGTACTTTTCTAGTATATGCAGTGAAGAAAATAACAAAAGTAAAAGCTAAAACTCATACCTGATTATCTTCTAAAATAGTTAATATGGGATTCACACCTGACAAAAGGGTCCTTTGTACATTCAAAGAATTTCCATCAGAAAAAAAGGAAAGAAAATGGGTAAAAGAAATGGAAAATAATTGTAAAAGGAAGAGACAAAAAGAAAAATCTTCCTCAGGTTTAAACAAACCCTAAAAACAGACCAAAAAAGAGAGGAAGAGAAAAGGAAGGAAAATTGAAATGAAACTGCGGCGAATTTATAGAGTTTGATGGCCTAAAAGACTTGCCAAAAAAGCCAACTTCTTCTTGGTTGTCGAATAGTGAAGTGAA
The DNA here is from genome assembly GCA_019395295.1 of Osmanthus fragrans. Lineage (NCBI taxonomy): Eukaryota > Viridiplantae > Streptophyta > Magnoliopsida > Lamiales > Oleaceae > Osmanthus > Osmanthus fragrans. Next base: position 586,996 of record JAEDXY010000043.1, on the reverse strand, counting down.
AAATATACATGAACAGCAAATTTTACTTTTCCTGAAACATAAAATAATAGGACTCCTAGACGTACACTTGATAGAATTTTATTCACTTAAATTATCAAATATTAGATTCCGAACTATTCAAGTGACAACACTTCAAACGCTGGGTGAGAAAAAATAAACAAAATTTGCAAACTGAAATTATATTTACGTAGTCATATCGAATACGACATATTAAAACTTGAAAAGAAAATGGCGTTATAAATTTTAAACGCGCTTAGAAGCTTAGGTGGATCCAGGATGTTAGAGTTGGGGGGTCCTAAAATGAAAGATATTGAGATGAAGGAGGGGGGAGTACGGGAGTTCGGGCCCCCGAAATTTTTTTTTGGATCTCAAGGTAGCACAAACATTCCCTAATCTCAAATGAATGTTGAGTGAGAAGTCAAAATCATTTGTCAGCTTCTTTTTTAATCATTGCAGACACTAACAAAATACCTAACAATGGCATTATGGCAGATTAAACACATTTGCAGACACTAACAATAATCAATAATAGCTAAAATGGATTTTGGGGTTAAATTGGTTGGGGGGTTTTGGGTTAAATAGATTGGAGGTTTTTCAAAAAAAAAAAAAAAAAAAATCTGAAAAAATGGAGTGGTCGTTGACCCTGCGGGACCCTCCTGGGTCCGCCAGTGCTTAGAAGTAATTCTTGCTCAAGTTGACCCAACAACAAAACAAACAAATAGGATTAGGAGTGTCACTACATTTGTTAGAAATTGAAGGGCGTGTTTTTAATATTTCCTCAATAAAATTATTTTATACAATATTAAAAACATTTTGGTACGTAGAAAATGGACATTAAAGTAGATAACGTTTTACCGTGCCAAACAATCTTAAGAGTGTGTTTGGTAAAAAAAAAATTGTAGATTTTAACCAAATATTAAGTGGATAGCCATTATGAATCTTACAAAATATGTAGATATAATGTGTCTAATTGGCTTAGATTACAATTTAAGTTTTACCAAACATGTACTAATTAAGTCCTGCTTATTTTCACATTTTGAAATCTAACCAATAGAGTTTTTCTAAAAATGAAATGGCCATGACGCCCATAGGCAAGTTGTATAATGGCAAGACACGTGGTAGGTTATTGAACGATTATCACCGGTGCATGTTGGACACGTATTAAAGTATTGTATGGCACGATAGTACAATTTTTGGACTATATACTATGTGTACACTGGAGGCAGGGTATACACCATTGTTGACACCTCTCTTACATGAAAAAGACCCATACATAATAGCTTAATTGTACCCCCACCTTCATATAAGAGGGTGTAAGATTATATGTACACCGAAAAGTGTACACATCGTATAATCCAAAACTTTTTTTTGTCCATCAGGTAATGTAAAAGTAGCCTTTTTAAGCTCTCTTGATTCACGTGTCCCATTAGCAAATGGCACTTTTTTCTACTTTTTCCTTTTAGATTTTTAATTGTGTTAGTTAAGATTACAACGAAATTACGTCATAATCTCTTCGTTGGAAATGAGATTAGTGTAATTTATTTCATTTTCAATAAAAAGATCCTTTATATGGGTCGGTTGTCCGATGGCCCGATGAATACTCTTTTTATCTTAAATATTACGACGTAATATTCAATAATCTCACATATAACTAGTGTTATTTAGCATTATTGATGCTATAACTGTATAACATCAGTCTAGGTAATGTTATGTGATAGACTCAATGAAAACTAAAATTAAACAACTCATTTAATTGTAATTCTCATTTAATGTCATATTGGTGCCACCTTAATAGTGTTCTAATATCATTGATGTTAAATAGCACAACTCAACTTTTTTTGTCAAGGCTTATTCTTTCGAGTGTGTAAAATATGAATAAATCTCTATTACATCTTTTTTCCTCTTTTTTAGGCCTCAGCTCCTCGTAATTTTATACTATTTTAGATTATTAAATTCGAGAGACAAATATCTGTATGAATTTTGATTGGTTAAATAATACAACATGCAATAGATTTCTAGCAAGAATTTAGCATGGAGCTTCTGAGTTATTGAAAGTCTATCATACATACTTAGTGCATGTTTGATAAAGTCGATTAAATATACTTTTATTTACGTATTTTATAATATTCGTAATTTTTACATATTAATATATTATAGGATTCGTAGTTTCTACGTATTTATTAATGTTGTTAATACTTCTAAACCGTGAATTGACTTGCTCAAACTTTTTATCTGTCATTACAAACAAAGAAGAATCCTATGAATCTAGCAAATGTCCCATAAAATGTGATCGGATGAGAGCGATAGATCCATGTGAACAGAATATATTGTACAAGCACTGGTCAAACCTTTTGAAAGTTTAAAAATAAGAAGTCAGTTCCCCAACCCGGCCCCCACCCCCTCTTCTCCTAGGGTTTACACATTTCAATTTGAGTCCGCGTTTGATTCTAATTACATTACATTTCATAAAATAATATTACACGTAAATCGAAAAAAATTTCTTCTTTTTCAACCACTCATTTAAAAAAAAAAAAAACATTATTTTCCTTATTTTCATTTCCAAAAAATGGGTGCTAAACTGGGGCTAAAATGCTAACAAGCAAATTTTGTTTAAGTTGTATGTAGCATGAAACTTATAATAATATTATGCAATATTGATCTACATGATGAAATTAATGATATTATAACTTTTTTTATTTTAATCAATGAGAAATTCACTGTCATCTAAATTGATATTAAATACGAGTAGTACTACATATCATTAATCTATAGTTCTAATGAAGTCACGTTTCACATCTCGGAATCCTATTTTGCATTTTTGCTAGGCAATGGACCACTCCTAAATGGAGTCTAGAGACTAAATAAAAATTGGCTCCATAAAAGGTCGATCTTAGGATGTACAATATTCAAGATCACCTTTTGACCAAGTTTAAGCTAATTGGGTGAATATACGACTTCGTATACCAGTCTTGATGGAATGCTCTAGCAGGCAGTGGACATGTCTAACCACATAAATATAGTTCTAACTCTAATCAAATTCGTGCAAAATTTAGATAACCCTTCATAGAGTTCCAAATTCAATTAAACTCGAAATTGGATCAGACTAGTTAATAACAATTCTCTTGGAGCCTATAAATAAAATTTGTATATAAAATGAGATACGGGCATCTTATTATTAAGTCATGATTTTCATAATTTTCCCATTGGTTTCATAAGATTGTATAGTGGGTAGATGGTTATTTTTGCCTATTATCATCTACCAACCAAATTTGCATATAAGCAAGCATACCAACCAAACATTTGGGTGATACTAAACAATCCTATTCCTATTTCCTGCCCAAACTTTAATGTTCTTCCTACAAGTAATTTTCATACTTTTTTTGTTTAACGGTACATTTGATACTTCTAATTTGATACTGTAGTTTATATTTAACAATTTTGTTACATGCACATTGATTTTCTACAGTTGGGTATGCATCTGTCAACCTAGTTGTATAAATTCAATGTACAAGTAGATTAATTCTATATTTAAATTTGATCACAGATGTTTATTTATACGTTCTTTTCCATATAAATACGGTTTTCACACTTTGAAAACAAATACTTTAGGGGTATAAAAGAATAGTGGAACGATCACATAGAGGTTGTATCAACTGTTTTTTTTTTTTTTTTTTTTTTTTGTGACGACTAATACGATCAAAATAAGCTCACAATCAACTTAATATGTCCAGAAAAAAATAGAAAAATTTCTTGAGAATCCTACAAAATCCGTTATCAAATTTTTTTTCTAAAGTTGCACTATTTGCTTTCATAAGACTTAGTTAAATTAAAGATTTTAATTAAAAAAAAAAATCAACCTACTTAAATATTATTGTCACTTCTTCAACGTGAAGTTTCTATATTGACTAATCAATTTCGTAATTTATGATTTCATTAGAAAATTCTTACAAGCTAAGTTAATAGTTTAAGATATTTAATGCATGGAGAAAATGCCTCCTTTTATATAATTAATTAATTAAATTAGGGTTGGAATCTAGAATATCCAAGAATCAGAGATTAACCAATGGAATAGATTAGGCGGTGCCAGGCATTTGGATAATTGGACTTTTTGGGGTTAACTAATTGACCAGACAATTGGTTTGACATAGATGTGGAAAGACTGATTAATTTCAATCCAAAATTGCAATCAAATATGTCGATTTCAAGACCATCAATTTTGATTTATTTGGAAAGATTCAAACCATCAAGTATCTAATGTCAATTTGTTTGAATGACGAAGTTCCTATATCGGCATTTTTAGTTTTTAAGGCAACGTGTAAACAAAAGCACCATATTGAAGTATGCAGGTAATTAAGGATTAAAGGACCATCAATCTTTAAAGAGAACAAGTGGGTGAAGGTGAAATTTGAAATCAGAAATTCTTCTACTCTAATGATCTAGGTGTTTTACACGTTTATTTGTGCTTTTAAACTTGATAAATTATTATAAATTGAGAAAAGTGATGTGTAGGAAAAATTCGGAGTTGAACGCAATTGGTGGGGAAAAGGAGACCTTGAACTTAATTGGATTTGAGCTGGAGTAATTGAAGGTTAAGTGGATTGCATGTGATTGAAAAGAAAGAGAGAAATAACAGAAAATTCACAAGTTTATAAAGTGAAATTCAATATTTGAAAAGTTTGGAGAATGTTTTGCACACTTTTCGAAACTTGCAAAGGACCCATTTTGAATGATTGTGGATGATGGGGACTAAATTGTAACGAGGTGAAAGGTGATCCTTGTGATCGCAAGGTTTTGAACAATACCAGCATGTTTGGAGGTAGAACCATATAATTATAAGTCTTCATGTTGAATTATCTCATCGAACAATTTAAACAGTTAAAGAAAGAACGAGTTTATTTAAATTAATTGGTTCAAACAATCATCCGCTGAGTAACAATATCTCACTATCAAATCCCAGAGCTCAATCTTGAATAAACGGTAGAAGCTTCCAATATAAAAACATAGAATTCACCCTACTTGATAGTGTTTATTTTGAAACTCCATAAACTAAAAATATATAACTCCAATTGCTAGAGCCCTTGCCAGACCAGACACGAATACAATGTCTTCACTATTGAGAAGGAATTGCACAAAATATTCACTTAATTTTTCTCTTATATTTTGTTTTGTGTATTGATATCATGTCATGTTTTGTCTAGCTTTAAAGTGGGATCAATTAAATTGCCAAATAAATAATTTAATGGGATTACAATATAATTTTATACATTTCTTTGCTATTTGGGGGGGGGGGGGGGGGTGTTAATATTGAATTGACACATGTTCATGGCTTTCCTTGGATGCCACTTCATTGCTTTCATAACATTTCTATACTAATAAGCCAAATGTGTTTAGGTAAAAGTCAAATTCATCACTAGATTTGTGTAGCTACCAATAAAATTATGTAATTCTAAAATGTTTGGGCTCGAGTTTGTCTAGGTAAAAGTCACATTCATCACTTTATTGCTTTCATAACATTTCTATACTAATGTTTGGTCGATCCCCGTCGGGGGCATTGCCTCCGAACCCCCACGAGGGGCGCTACCCCTCAACTCCTGCAATCTCTACCTTTTTTTTTTTTTTTCAATTCTACCATGTTGCCTCTAAACATGTGATTTATTTTGTAGATATACCCATATTTTGGCCACATTTTAAAAAATAACTTCATAAGTAATTATGCAAAATATTCGAACATATTTTAGTATTTCGACCATAACTTTAGCTATGATTTTCAATTGTTTTTAACTCATCTCCTGAATTTTGTCCATATATTTGAACTTCTAAAATTCCTTAAAAAATTCAATCAACAAGAGGTACTCACTACTTTTTGGGCCAAATTATTTTCCATTTTAGCCTCATTCATAAAAGAAATCCAACTGTTGTCAACAATTTTGTGTGAGAAGGAAGTCAATTATGGCGGCTTGTGGGTCCGTTAAGTTGGATAAAAAACAAAGGGTTAATTTTAGAAATGGTCACTGAAGTTACAGAAAAATTACAAAATGGTCATTGAAATTCAAAACTTTCAGTAACGGTCACTAAAGTTTGAAAAACTTTCAGAAACGGTCACTAAGTTACAAACACTTTTGCGACAACTTTTCGGCCACTTCCGACCACCGAAATCGACAAATTTTGATACCGTTGGAAAGCCCATAATGTCCTCTTCAATTACCATCCAAAATATTCCCCTAACTCTAAGGGATTCGACCGGAAAATTGCCGCAAAAGTCGTCCAAAAAATCTGAAAATTTGGGCAGATTTTCAGATTTTTTGGGTGACTTTTGAGGCAATTTTTTGACGACTTCCGACCACCAAAACCCCCGGATTTTGATACCTTTGGAAAGCTGACAATGTCATCTTCGATTACCATCCAAAATCTCCCCCCAACTCCAAAGCATTCGACCGAAATAAGCCCACAAAGTCGGCTACCCAAAAAGGCGAAAATCTTCCCAGATTCTGGATGCTAACTTTGTGGGCTTATTTCGGTCGAATGCTTTGGAGTTGGGGGGAGATTTTGGATGGTAATTGAAGAGGACATTGTCAGCTTTCCAACGATATCAAAATCCGGCGATTTTGGTAGTTGGAAGTCGCCAAAAAATTGCCGTAAAAGTCGTCCAAAAAATCTGAAAATCTGCCCAGATTTTCAGATTTTTTGGGCGACATTTGCGGTAATTTTTCAGTCGAATCCCTTGGAGTTACGAGAAGATTTTGGGTGGTAATTGAAGAGGACATTGTGTGCTTTCCAACGGTATCAAAATTTGGCGATTTCGATGCTTGGAAGTGACAAAAAAGTTACCGCAAAAGTCGTAAAAAAACTGAAAAAGTGTTTGTAACTCAGTGACCGTTTTTAAAAGTTTTCCAAACTTCAGTGACCATTTTTGAAAGAGCCCAAAACTTCAGTGACCGTTACTAAAAGTTTTGAACTTCAGTGACCATTTTGTAATTTTCTTGTAACTTCAGTGACCATTTCTGAAATTAACCCAAAAAACAAAATGAGAGATAAAATGGAAAAACAAAATACGTCCTAAATGAATAGTAAATAAAGGATTGCCTTTTTTAATAGAAGAGGGATAAAAGAGAAGGTTACACCGATATTTAATCAAGTGCACAACAAACTAATTAAATGATCATGCCCAAATTTTTGTATGCCAATTGGATGAGAAGTGACGAAATGTTTGATATATTAGATTGAAATACACAATTGATAATTAAATTTTATTAAAAAAATTGCTATTTGATTTGTTTGATATGTACTGAGTTGGACAATGATACATGCAATTAAGAAAATCACGTTAGATATTAGTTTTTTGATGTATTGTCTATTCTAATATGTATTATTATGTCCTTGTTTGATAGTTATTATTTTGAAAAATAATGTTTTGAATAATGATTTTTTTGGAGAATGTGTGATTAAAAAGTAGGAAAAAATTTTTGTTTACGTACAAAATATTTTACTATGTGAATATATGGTTGAAAATAAGTATTAGAGTTAAAAAGTTTAGTTTTAAAGGAAAACAAACAGAGGCTAAATGTGAGCGATACTTGCACATTCTACTAACAATGGACGAAAGGCCTAATACCCAAGCCATCGACGCACTACAGCCAGCAGCAAATTCGTCGACGATGGTTTGAATTCCCCTCAGTCGGAGCCATGCTCAACTATGGGTGAACTGAGAAGTCCTGATCCCCTCTTGAGTGAACTCTGCTTGATTCCCCTCTATCAAAACAAATCCTAGCTAAAGTCAAATTCCTTGTAATAGCTCGACCTCCAAACATTTACCACGCAAAGTATCCCGTTGTCTTCACTGAAACTCCCATACATCCAGCGGCGAATCCAGCATAAATATTCAGTTAGAGCGGAAGTTGACTTTGACCATTAACTGTTGACCGTCGACAATCAACGATCGTAATAGCCCGATCAGGCCGGTCGTTTATTAAAATCCCCAATTTAATTTTCAATCAGAATTGATAAACGATTTCATAATTATAATGTCCAATTTCAAAATTACAATATCCAATTTCACAATTGCACAATTACAATTACAATATCCAATATATCAATTCCAAATTTCCAATATTCCTATCCAAAATATCAACAACTTTCTAGTCTCTACACTTATAATTTATAAAGCCAATTCCAATATCAAAAAAATAACAATCAAAATCAAACACAAATCCAATTTATCCAATAGTAAAATCCCAACTCCTAAATCCAATAGCTAAAATCTCAACTCACAAAGCAATAGGTATCAAGCCATTGATCAACACACACACACACAGACTGTCACTGCAGTCACAACTCACACACACATTGTCACACACGGTTGCACACAGTCGCACTCGCACACGGCAAAACACAGGACTCACAAATGAAGAGTGAAGCAGAGTCACAACCGAACTTACCCAAGTCAAGTGGGTGGCCAAGGTCCAAGCAGAGTCACAACGAAGTGGTGAAGTCTGATTCCTTCACAGCCGCACCGCCGCAGCTCGCTCGCAGGTCGACGCAGCCACTGCCAGTGAACTGTGAACCCAAAATCCAAGTCTCCAACTCCAAGACTCCAACCAACCAAACTACCAAAGCCGGCTTCTATCTTTCGAGGGTTCGCTGCCGTTTAACAAAATCTCGTACTCCCTGTGTCTCCACTCGTCTCCTTCTGCCGGTGGTTAGGGATTGGGGGAATGAATGAAATTGGTTTGGAGTCTTTGGACTTTGGGTTTGGGTTATTGATTGGGTAATTGGGTTTGGGTCACTTAGAACTGGACCCAATTGGGCCTAAATAATTTGGGCCACTTTTTTTTTTAAATGGCCCAGAAATGCACAGCCGACACAGCACAGAAACATTTCCTCTGCAGCTTCTCCAGTCTCCCTCTCCACTCACCTCCTCGCCGGCGCTCAACAATCACGGCAACTCAAAATTTTCGACGAATCTAGCTAGAGCGGCCGCTCTAGCTCGCCACTAACTAGATCCGCCCCTGCATACATAAAAAATGGGGTTCGAGATATACACACTACACCAACTCTCCACCCACACGAGGAGTCATCCAGTGAATTAATTTCGTGATTAAAATAAGTGAATATGACAAAAGAAATTTCATAATGAGTTTTTTTTTTTTAAGATTTCTAGTCGAAATAATTAATATTATTAGAATGGGACAATATTACATGACAGAACAGTATAGACAGATGCAGCACATGGGCATTGGGCAACCGAAAAGGAAACTGCACAAAAAGGGTAAAATTAAGAGGAGTTTGAATTTTACATGGTATTACTAAGGGAAGGTGGGTCTTATTTAGTGTCAATTTCAATTATCCTAGGAGCAACTTGTGCATAATCTCGTCGACTCGATTCAACTTAGGAGTAAAATGTCGACACTTTGACTATTGATTAATGAACACGTTTGTCTACATGAGTTTAAGGCTCTTATGTAACAAGAGAGATATGGCATTAAGTAATTTTAATTTATTAATCAGACATTGATTATTAATTTAGTTTTTTGGATTTGTGTTCACGTAACTACCGCATGACAAGTGTCAACATGTTATGCTATTTGATAATGATAAAATAATTGTTATTCATGTGTGTTTACTGCCTTTTTTTTTTTTTTTTTGGAACCCGCAACCGCTATCCTTCGAGTGCGCACTAGATAAACTCTCGGATTGATGTAATAGCCTGCAAACCACTTCAACTAGATTAACTGCATTAGACAAGTCCAGTACAACAGGTTTGATCGAGAAAATGTTAGTAGTAGGAATCGAACTCGTCACCAAGGGTCTCCGCGCTCAACTACTCCAACCACCTCGATCGCCTCATAAGGGACGTGTTTACTGCGTATCTTTTTTTTTTTTGGGTACTCAGGCGTCCCAATTTCGTCAAACTAAATCCTGGACCCTCAAAACCCTTGTCCCTAGAACCTTGGAGGAGGTAAATCGCGAGTTATGCATCAATTGGCTCTTAAGTTCCCCTTATCCGACTGTATACTTCTGCGCACAAGGAGCCGCCCCCAAAGTGATTGCTCCATACCAAATAAAATCCGGCTACAGAATCCTACCAGGATTCGAACTCCTCTCTACCGCTGGAAGCAAGCCTTAAATTGATTGTTCCATCAATTGATCTATGCCCCAGGAGGCTTTACACATTGTAGGGTTATACGCAACTACTGATCAAGAAAGTGAAAAAGGACTATTTAAAACATTAATATACATATCCACAGAGCCAATTAAAAAGGAGAAAAATATTTTGGTTGTTAATCACATGGAAATGCAATTTACAATGACTAATAAGTAATAACAATATCCAAGTGAAAATTTAGTGAAATGTAGTCATTTCTTTTATTTTTCCATGATGGCTCATGCTCAGCCATCGTAAGAATTATAGTTGTCATAAAACATTTGTCGAGTTGATCAACATTTAATGATCATGGCCGACTCTGAGGTGTGTAGGTGGTGCAATCGTACATGACACCTAAAATACGAGGATCTACCCTGATCATTGAATTTGTTAACAAAATCACATTTCTCACAAGTTTCGTCATATATGGAAAAAAAAAAAAAAAATCATGTCTTATTTGGGATCCATAGGTTGTGTACTTACTTTAAAAAGGGTTGAAAATCGATGTACTTTTATTTATTACATACACAAATTTGCAACTTGAGTAATAAGCTTCTATTTGACTCTCATTAAAACGAAATTATTTATTTTTTATATTCATTCAATCACATATTTTCACAATAAAATATTCTACAAGTAAATTCAAAACTTTTCTACTTTTTAATCACATTATCTAAACGCCCCCCCCCCCCCCCATGTTAAATCTTCTAGAAATAGGTAATAATGAGAATTAGAACTACGACCTTTGCCTTATCTATTGTCAAATTAACATACTCATTTACAAATTTTGTCCAATAAAAAAGATAAATATTTTTATATCTATACATTCAAAACATTCTATCGCATTTAGATATGTATTAATGTTTCGATTTAAAATGGAAATATCCTTTATCCAACCATTTTTTTAGGCCATGTTTGATTGACGCATTTGTCATGAAAAATATCACATCCGAGGAAAATATTTTTTTACTTTGGCCGTTTGATTGCAACGTGAAAATGGAAAATATTTTCCTATGGTTTAAGTGATTTTTTATTTTCCAACTTACATGAAAAATATTTGTTTTTCCAACTTTGCTATCAAACAGACCCTTAGTAATTGTTTGATAAAAGATTCGTTGAAAAAAAAATTAACGAGTCAAACTTCAAACTTAACAATATATTTCATGTAATCCATAATTTTTATCTACTTTTCAACCATACATTTAATTAACTTTGATCAAAATTAACTTCTTTTTTTTTAATCAAAAGCTTTGTCAAATAAACTAAACGAGCCCAAAACTCTGGCCCCAACCATACAAAGACCTCTATTAAGCTCCTTCTAAAGCGGCGTAGTTTGGCCCATCAAGAGGGAGAGACTTTCAACAAGTAATGAGACTGTAGCACAATTGTGGACCCCTTCTCAGGCTCAATTCTAATGTTTGGGCCTTAAATACATACTAGGTTTTACCTATATTCCTTGTTTGGCTTTCAAAACTTCTTCCCTCCACCTCATTTTTAATCACAAAGTTCAACCATAATCTTTATCAATTTTTTAACCACACATTTCATTAATTTTTATTGAATTCTATTAAAAATCTGATTTAGCTAAAATAAACAGGAACATATTTGATATAGGTTAATGTTTTCAAATACCAATTAGTTTGATATAGCTTGGATGAGTGCAAAGCATTTCTCAATAGCATCGATGAGGTTTATGTTGGAGCTATGCGATCTCGTTACAACTTTCTTTCTTTTTATAAGCTCAATTTTCAGTTAAGTGTGGGTGAAACAGTGATTTTGAAAAAAAAAAAAATCAATTTCAAACAAGGTTTGATAAATGTTTTGGCATATTTGGATAAAAACTGATGAAATAGATGGTCGAAAAGTACGTAAAAATTATGAATCTCATAAAAATTACGATAAAAAATAAAATTTGATCGATTGAAAGTTTGTTAAAGGCAAAATTTTATCAAACAATCAAGTAGTTTATTTTGTGATTAATAACATGTGAAACAAAGAGTGATTTTTTTATTATTTTAAAATGGAGAGTGATTCAAATTTACAAATAAGAATGGTGTAGCAACCATTGTAGACCTTTCACCATGTCCATCTAGTATGGTTCGCGACAAGCAGGGTGGACCCAGACAACTTGTATTAGGTGATCACAATAAAAATTTATAGTGTGGTGTTCTAATTTAAAAAATAAAAAAAATTCCTTAACAATTTTTTATTTTATTTTATATATATATATATATATATAATTTGAGGGGGGGGGGGGTTCAATTGACCCTATAACCCCTCCCCCCGCCAGTGGCGACAAGTGGATCACTGTCCATATGAGTTGACAAGTGAATAGGTTTTGTTCTAAAATTGCAAAAAGATTTGAAATATACGTTGATAGTAGGATAATACTGAATAATCATACATACAGACCAATAATTTATATCGACATATATAATTACATGTGTAATGAATGCAGAGTTACTGAGGTAGTATCACAACTAATAAATAGTCAAATACCTCTTGGTATTGCATTCGTCGAGTTTTTATCATCGCCTTTCTTACTTGATAATGGACAGTTTCAGATTTTACTTCAACGCTTGATTTTTGGAATTCATCAAACTTGATTATAAATTATCTTGATCTTTTACTCTACTTTTTACCTTGATGTAGATAATAAGGGTGTCAAAGAAGTGTCGATTTAATTGGGACTTCCTTATATATTTACTAATCTTTTCTTCAACAACCTTGTGCAAAGAATAGTACCTCCAACTAGGGGCGGATCCATTAAGGGTCCAGTGAGTGCAACCCCTTAATTTTTGATATTTACTAAATAGCCCACATAAATTTTAGTCCATAATTTTAAGTTTTTAACCCGTAAATTTTATATAATTTTGTCTCGTCCTCATTGAATCATGTTCATGGTCCATCCTTGCCCCCACTCCACTGTATTGCTTCATTCACAATAGTATCCATATGTACTTAACTAGCACGTCGTTTCTTTTTTCGTGCACCCATTCGTCTCCCTTTTCTCCTTTTGCTCTCTCGGGAGTCATATATATATGTAATGGGCTATGCTATATGATTATGGCTCTCTTCATATCTATTCTAGAGTTAAGTGTTTCAATGGTCATTGAACTTAGGTTCGTATTTTCGATTGCAAACTGAAATTTAAAATGTCTAGTTTTAGTTACTAAAATTAGGTCCATGTCTTCGATTGCTCATTAAAATTTAAAATGTCGAGTTTTGACCAGTGAACTTTGGAAAATATTGTACGTTACTCACTAGCATAACTTCCATCTCAAACCTCTAACGAAATTGGTGACGTGGCTGACGAAATGCATACGTGGTACCCAATCACACTGTTAAGTTTTGAGATGGTCGAATTTTGGCCACTAAACTTTGAAAAATAGCTCACTGAAATTTGAGGTGGTCTAACTTTGCCCACTTTTTGAAAAACGTCTTCTATTGCTTATTATAAATTTGGATTTAACCACACATCTATATAATAAAATATTTGACATGTAAACTCAAAAATTTTCTCAACTTTATAACTACATATCCTTCCAAAAATAACTATTTTTGAATTCTTTCTCATTGCAATTAGTAATCACTTAATTTGCATAGCTCTGCAAGCATTGTCCATACCACTATGAATGTTTACACAATTACAAAATAATAATAATAAAAATAAAAATCAGATTTAATTTAATTTTTACGATAGATATATTGTGGTTTCATTGCAATTAGTAGTCATTTCCTTTGCACAGCTTTAGAAGCATTGTCAATGCCACTAGGAATGATTACTCAATTACACAATGAATTTGTTTGTTGTTAAATTTAAATTTATTAAGGCCGTGTTTGATTCCCATTTTGAGAGAAAAATGCATTTTTAAATAGTTGATTGATAGAGAATGTGTGGTTAAAAATTAAGGAAAAGTTTTAGATTTACGTGTAATATTATTTTATTGAAAAATGTGTGGTTGAAAAGAAGAGAGAGAAAAATGAATTTTGGGGAAAATGGGAATCAAACAGGGGCTTAAAGCTATTTTAATCATAATATTTGAATTTTACAATGAAACACACAATGAATTTGTTTGTTGTTAAATAAAATCAAATCCAAATTTTAACAATGAATTTTAATTAAATTCAAATTTATTGTGAGACATAAAAACGTTTTTCAAAGTTTTGTGGCAAAAACTCGATCATACCAACTGAACTTTAAGGTGATCGAATTTTAGTTACTGAACTTTAAGATGGTTGAATTTTGGCCACTAAAATTTGAGATGGTCGCGTTTTTAAATATTGATTTTTTAGAGAATGCATGGTTAAAAAGTTAAGAAAAAATTTGAGTTTACATGTAAAATATTTTATTGCATAGATGTGTGGTTAAATCCAAATTTATAGTGAGTAATAGAAGACGTTTTTCAAAGTTTAGTGGCTAAAGTCTGACGTTTTTCAAAGTTTAATGTCCAAAATTCGATCATCTCAAAGTTTAACGATGTGACGGGACGTCACGTGTGCATTCAATCAGTCACGTCATCAATTTCTTTAGAGGTTTGAGGGCGGAAGTCATGCTGATGAGTAACATACAATATTTTTCAAAGTTCTGTGGCCCAAACCCGACATTTTAAACTTTATTGAACAATGAAAGATATGGACCTAAGTTCAGTGACTAAAACTCGACATTTTAAGTTTCAGTGAGCAATCGAAAATACGGAATTAAGTTCAGTGACCAATGGAACAATTAGCTCTCTATTCTATATTCTCCACATCTAGCGAAGCGGAAAATGGTGAACATTTACATAGTATTATTATGCTGCTAATTTTTCTTTCTTTCTTTCTTAGTTTTAATAGTTTGATATATTTTTTGTGGGTTTTTTCAGGTGCGTTTTACAGCAATTCCTCGGTGGCTTCAAGTTATGCTAAGTGAAAAGTTTTTCAATTCTTGTTTAGTTCATGAGTCTGAGAAGAAAATGAAGAAAACACATTTTGCTTAATCTGGCTCATTGCTTGCCTTCTCACAGAAGTCATCATTTTTACAGGTTTGGTTAAAATTATTGAATGTCATCAAACTTCACCTTAATTTTCACTCCTGCACTTTATTGTTTGGCCCCTGTTGAGCCCCATTTTTTGTGATTGAAAATTTTTGAAATAGTGATTGATGGGAGAATGTGTGGTGGAAAAGTAATGAAAAGTTTTAGATTTGTAAGTAATATTATTTTATTTGATGAATGTGTGATTGTAATGAAGAGAGAGAAAAATTTAATGTAATTTAATGGGGCTCAAACAGGTAATTTCTTCTGCAACTTATTGAACTTTCAGAAAAGAAGGTATGTTTATCAAGATGTTTTGCGCTTAAAAGATGCAGAGAAATTAACGGATTGCTCCTTTGTTCAAGTAAGCATATTCCACCCGAATTTGAGAGTCTGCCCTTCGCTTATTTTATTTCTTATTTAAGTTAGGTTGCTCATAAACGTCTAAAATGTTACTTTGTATCGGACACCTTTGGAAAATCAAAATTCTTTGAATTTCTTCGAATTTTTTAAAAATCAAGAAATGAAACTCCGTTAAAACTTTTAGAGTCCGTTTGATTGCAAGATGTAATTTGGGTAGAAAGAAAACGAATTGCAGAGAATTGATGTCTAGAATTTGTTTCACTAGGAATTGCCAATTAATCGTGTTTGATTAGTATAATTTTTCACCTGAAAAATGTTGAAAATTTCTATCTTATGGTATTCGTTTGGTTTTATTTTTTTTATGAAAATTATCAATTAAAGGGATATAATTTCTTACAATTGGAGATATAATTTGTTTGCATTGCCAAAAAAATTAATTATAATAATAAATTGAAAAATCGAATACCATTCGTTTGACTTTATTTTTCATGAAAATTCTCACTTAAAAGGATAATTTTTTGTACAATTGAAGATAGAATTTGTTTGGATTGCCAAAAAAAAAGATGGAAAACTAAAACCACCAAAACCAATTCCTTGAAAAGCTGGAAAACAGGGTCACGTGAGATAGGGGGTGGGGGTGGGGGTGGGAGGAAAACTATTTCCATGGAAAATTTTAACTTTCAAATATCATTAAAGATGGAAAATGAAATTTTTTTTCCATCTTCTATGAATTTTTTTGACTTTCAAACAGGCCCTTAAGATCCTTCCGGCCATAACAGGTGAAAATATGATTACGAATTATGTTTGACCATTGACTAATTTGTTGTAGGTTTCAAGAATCTAATCAATCACAAGTTTCAACTAAAAATTAATATAATTGCAGGATTAACTCTAATGCACAAAATAAAATAGTAATTAGTTTAGTTTAAATTTATGTTAAATATCATTTTTCAAAAATAAATTTATAAAACCAAATTATTTTTATACAATGTTTCTGAAGCATTTTGTATCCTATATGTTTTTTTTCTGATAAAAATGCGTGTTCATGGTCTAAAGTTTCAACCCTGCATATTTTATTTCTTGTTTTAATGCAGTGATCCACAACAAATAGAGCAAACGTTGTGTTCTTGAAACAAAGACCAACCAATGGCAACTTTTGTGCCATATGTGATCGAAATCTTAAGGACCTGTTTCTTTTCTGCTCCATCTCTTGCAAGGTTATGAATTAATTTTTCAATTTTCATGCAGTTTTGCTAATGGAATTTTCTGCAAGGGAAATACAATAATTTTATTTACTGATTACAGGGTCATCATCTCTCGGTTAAAAACTCAATAGACAGTTGTACAATTGTACAAATATGGTTGTGGTCAAGTGACTCCAGCTTCCCCAAATTTCCTGTTTCTTCTAGAGGATCAAATTCAAATGATGCAGTGAATTGTAAAGCTTACATGCAATTTTTGAAGAGGAAGCGCACTAATACACCAGCTACTACCATTATCATGGCCATCTCAAATGCCATTTGTTATCAACCGACGAAAGGGAGTGCCTCGTCGGTCGCCTTTGTGTTAGACATTAGAAAAATAATGTAATTTTGTAGCTTATAATGAAATTTCAATTGAGAGACTTTTAAACCCCCCCCCCCCCCCACCTCCCTTTTTTTTTGTGTGTAATATGCATATGTTGGAAAGAATTTCTATCACTACTAATAGTTTGTGAGTAATAGTATAAAAACACTAGTAATTAAATTTTAAATTATATCCTTTTAGTTAACGCTTTTTCTTTCATTTATATATAACAAATTTTACATAATCATAGAACATGTGTTTAGGTATCTTGTCATCTCTAGTCAAATCAAAATTTATTTATCGATTTGATTTGCAACATATTTATAGGTAAATGAGAGACTTAAGTAGGATTAGAAATTCTTGTACATGTTGGCTCTCTCAAGAAATTTGTGTGGTTCAAATAGTCTAGGGAAGAGAGAGAGAGAGAGAGAGAGAGAGAGGATACCTTATACTCAATAAGTTTGGATATGTGCAATAATTCACTTAAACATGAGATGAATAACTAGGTATTGAAGAAAGCCTTTCTAAGGTCTCACATTCTCCTTTTTTGGTGAGCGTAGGTTTAAAAATTACTAATAAATATTCAATTTTATATGATAAAACAGAGAAAAAATTATAGTACAAACTGGTGACAATTTGGATGGTTTGCATGTGGTCAATTTACATAACTAAACTACTAAAGTACAGTGAATAATGCAATGTATTAATTGAATAATTCCCATTTGACAAGGTTCCTGAAGCATTTTAGCAAACCAAAAATTTCCTTCTGAAATAGAAGTAAAAGAAATAATGGTGTAGAAATGGTCAAGTTGACATGCATTTGTTTAGTTTGTAACTCTATGGTACATCAGAATACAGTTGTGGATCAGTGGATGGCTGGAAATGGTTCAGAATTATTTTTTTTGCTCAATCCACCTCCATGTCGAGAATTTTACCTACAAACACATTATATACAAAAATTAAGTAGAAGTTCGCTCAACCAATCAATAATATACGAGTTTAGATGCCTAGATAAGCGTGCAAAACATACTTATCATGATTACTTATAGCATGTTTACTCCTTTATTTCTTTGAATAGTTGAACTACAAAGTTGGACCATCGCTTCTAATCACTAAATTTTCTCATGTATTCTCCAAGAGTAACTATGTTGATGGCCGATGAACACCTTATTTTGACTAAGATAAGCTAGATATAAATATTTTGTATTGCAACAAGATACAAAGTACAATGGTATAGTGTGCATCCAACCATCCTCTGAAACCATAGTAACTCCATAGCCTACAAGCGCCTCTCTGGCCTTGCTCCAACTCAAAATCAGCCAAGAAATCTTCTACAAAATTCTGTACTCCACAAAAGAACTGTGGAACTAGTCCGTTTCAAGTTGCATATATGTGCCTTGCAATTCGGTTTGGCTTGCAGAATGCTTGAGTTTCATTGACGGTTTTGTAATTGCTGATAAATATCTACTTGAAGAGCTTTGCTTGCTTTCATAAAAAAATAAAATAAAGAAAGACGCGTTCAAATGAATTAATGAAGCTATCGAATAGTTAGGTCATGACGATATCGTTGTCAGCTGATAAATTGTAAGACAACATGCTAATTTCTGGATAAGAAAAGAAAATATCTTGTGGAAATTTGTATCTCTAATGTCAAATAAATCATGAGATAATTGCGTGGGAGTATGTAAATCAACGCTATTACTAATTTCTAGTTGATTTCATTTGGGTACCTTTTGGGGTTTTTGCCAATTCCTGCAAGGGTCTTGTCTGATTGGTCAGTTACTCCAGAAAGCTTTTTAAAGTGCAATTTCTGCAGACCAGAAAATAAAAAATAAAAGCAGAATTAGTTGTGGAGAGAGAAAGATGAAAGAGAGAATCCCAAAGCAAAATAAAAGTTAATTTCAATAATGGCCATTGAACTTTTTATTTTGTGTCACTTTGACTGTTAAACTTTAATCTGTCAAGTCATTGGAATGAGAAATTTTCCACCCTTCTCCAACCTACTGCCTCCGCCACCTTGAATGGCAAACGAAGCAGGAAAAGTGAATGGTTCCCCCACCGAATTTCTCAAACTCGCCCGAATTTTATTTTTATATTTTCAATTTAAATAATTTTTAAAAAAAATAAGTAAATAATTAAGCAATGAGGCAAAATGTATATTTAATCCCTACTTTGCCTTTTTGAAAATTCTTGACGAAATAGAGACTGGAATGATTGCCGTTTCTACCAAGTCATAAGATTGAACTGAAAATTCTAATTCTAATTAGGGGTGGGCGTGGGTTGGATTAGGTCGATTTTTTATCTAACTCAAACTCAACCCAACTTGATCGGTTTGATAAAAAATCAACCCAACTCAACCCAACCCAATTATTGATTTAAACCCAACCCAAACCGATCAAAATCGGTTTGGGTTGGGTTGGTCGGTTTGAGTTTCGGCCAAATCAAAGTTAGATTCGCTTTATTTGTTAAATTTGGATCATTTTTTAAAATTTGAAATTACTTGAAAATCTACGCTTTTTAAACATACATATAAGAAATTCTTTCTAAAAATAATGTATAAATAAGTTTAAAATTTAAGAAGCATTTTCTTTTTTACAATTTTTTGAAATTCAATAACTTTATTATCATGTCTTTAATTTTTATTTTAACGTCAAATGACATTGTATTTTAAATAATATTCATGTGAATCGGTCTATGTGAAGAAAATTGACATTTATATATTATAAGTCATTATCTTATCTGTTGACCTAAAAAAATGGACCAACAGAATCCCGACCTCGTCCCCTCCACGCGGATATCACCTGCACACGAAACACCCCGTTAGGAGGCAAATGTCGTCGGTCGAGAAAAAAGTCCGGCGACCGTTTGCACTCCGACGGTCAAGTCAACGGCCGGACAAAATAAAATAAGAGTGCAAGAAACGGGAGAGAGGATTTGGTTAGGGTTAGAGAACATACCTTTGATTATGAATAAGTCACATATATATAGAAAAATGTAAACGGGCCTCGTAAGCTAATGGGCCGGATCCAAATTCCAAGCTCGATATGCAATTCTTCAATTAAATAAGACTCAATCAATAAATAGTCGATGTCACGTCGACCCATATGGGACCCTCTCCGTAATACGCATGTCATGTAATTAATGGATATAACAATAGTCCCCCAAGTCTGAGTCGTATATTTATATGCGGGTCGGACTTTGAAATATAAACTGTTAATTAATTTCTGGGTGTAACAATAGTCTCCCAAGTCTAAGTCGTACATTTATATGTGGGTCGGACTTTAGAATATAAGTAGTCGACCCAGTGAGGTCTTACAGATTGCCTTAGAAATATGAGCAGTTCCAATGAACAAGAACTTACGAATTGCCTCGAAAATATGCATCGCTCCAATAAGTGAGGACTTACGAACCGCCTCAAAAAATATGCATCGGTCCTAAATAGGCGAGGACTTACGAATTGCCTCGAGAGCACACATCGCTCCAATAAGTGAGGATTTATGAACTACCTCATACAATATCTGTGCGAACCTGAATAAACGAGGGCTTATAGATTGCCTCGAAAGATAGATACTACTATAATTTGTTGAAATTTCGGCAGCATTTCCTCTGTAATATGGACTAAACCAATCCTATAATACAATACAATATATCCACTGCACATATACAAAATAAAATTTGGAGTCCAATTGCCCCTCCAAATACTAATGACAATAGCGTGAGTAATATCATATCAAATTTCTCCAAGATATAATATGTAGAAGTCTATCAAGCATCATAATATGTCACATGCTTGCACAACTCAGTGTAGCGATAGTGCTATAGTGAAGCAAGTAACATGCCGATAATAATAAAATAATAATGCGAATAACGTAGCATACGTACTAGTAGTAATCAAAATAGTTTCTTGGATCATAAGGCATGCTAGCAATGATGGGACATGTGTACTTGACACCATTAATATAATGCATATGCTATCAGTAATATGTAATGATACTAAGATACTAGTATCGCAATAGTCCCCCAAGTCTGAGTCGTACATTCATGTGCGGGTCGGACTTCAAAATATAAGCTACTGTGATGAAGCTGAAGTAGAGGCTAGACTGAATACATATGTAGCAGAGGCTGTGCTCCAGAAGTAAATAGTAGAGACGATGCTTTGAATGTAAATAACTGTATAAACTGATGCAGAGGCGAGACTCCAAATATGAGCGATGCTCTGGATGTGAGTAGTAGAGGCGATGCTTTGGATGTGAGTAGTAGAGGCGATGCTTTGAATATAAGCAGCTGTGATAAGCTGATGCAGAGGCGATGCTCTGAATATAAGCGGCAGAGGCGATGCTCTGGATATAAACAACTGTGATAAGCTGATGCAGAGGCGATGCTCTGAATATAAGCGGCAGAGGCGATGCTCTGGATGTGAGCAGCTGTGATAAGCTGATGCAGAGGCGATGCTCTGAATGTGAGAAGCAGAGGCGATGCTCTGGATGGATGTGGACAGCTGTGATAAGCTGATGCAGAGGCGATGCTCTGAATGTGAGTAGCAGAGGCGATGCTCTGGATGTGGACAGCTGTGATAAGCTGATGCAGAGGCGATGCTCTGAATGTGAGTAGCAGAGGCGATGCTCTGGATGTGGACATCTGTGATAAGCTGATGCAGAGGCGATGCCCTAAATAAAGAAGAGGCGAGGTTGTTGTCAAGCGAGCCTATATAACTGAGAGAAGAAGTTGTTGTGAGGCGAGCCTATATAACTGAGAGGCGAGGTTGTTGTAAGGCGAGCCTATATAATAGAGAGGCGAGGCCGTTGTGAGGCGAGCCTATATAACAGATAGGCGATGTCGTTGTGAGGCGAACCTATATAACTGAAGAGGCGATGCCGTTGAGAGGCGAGCCTATATAATAGAGAGGCGAGGCCGTTGTGAGGCGAGCCTATATAACTGAAGAGGCGATGCCATTGTGAGGCGAACCTATATAACTGAAGAGGCGATGCCGTTGAGAGACGAGCCTATATAATAGAGGCGAGACAGTTGTGAGGCGAGCCTATATAATGGAGAGGCGAGGCCGTTGAGAGGCGAGCCTATATAATAGAGAGGCGAGGCCGTTGAGAGACGAGCCTATATAATAGAGAGACGAGGCCGTTGAGAGGCAAGCCTATATAATAGAGAGGCGATGCCATTGTGAGGCGAACCTATATAACTGAACAGGCAATGTTTTTATAGGCGAGCCTATTGAACATAGGTGAAGCCATGTATGAGGCTTCGTGGCTAGGCAGGGAATAGACATTCCTCCAAGTCAGAAATAAGCATCTCGCGGAGCCAGGAATAAACATCTGATAAAGCGGAGAATAAACATTCCGCGAATAAGGCCAGGAAAGGCCTCCTTTTGCAAGGACAAACACATCTGACGATTTGACTCTTCCTTTATTCAAGGAAACGTGACTCCAAAAGATTATCTCTAATAATAATAATAAATCCACGATATAGGGCTCACTTTCAATAATGAGAAAACCCATGAGCTTGGGCTCGCCTTAAGCAATTAGAATGATGAATGGAACCATTGAACAAGAGAAATCCAAGCTAAGCAATTTATCAAACACTTTGCGTGCACTTGTAAAAATAATGGGTTGGCTGAGGTTTGGAGCCCGTCCACGATGCCGTCAAGAATTATAGCAGCACATGTCACACACTTTCACAATTCGTCATCATGGATATTGATTTAATTTATACACAAATCAAATGGTATAGTGCTGTAAATTTAACATGCAAATAGAAGAATTTGGTTACCTCGAACCCAAGTTTTGCAATTACCTATCTTCAACATTGAAGGCCCCAGAAGCGATAAACAAATGTTTACTTGGTGCTAAAATAATTTTACAAGTCACCACTGGATAAATAAATGAGATTTGATGGCTTTGAATGGAAGCATAATGACCTCCACATTACTATGAATAGAATTTCTTTTTATCGACAATGAAATCCCAAATCTTCTCTAGATGCCATTCATTGGAAGAAGAAGTTCAAATGGTCTTCAATTCTCGTCTCTTGATCATCATAAGAGATCGCCCCCAGCATCATAAAATCGGTCCAAAATTCATCAAGAGAGATGCCATTTGTAATAGCCCATAAAAATTAAGAAATAAACATTCGGCCCAAATAAAGATACCACAGTCCGTTCACGAGGCTAAAGGGCCGGAGAAGTTTATACCCAAACAATAATCATTGACCTCAGGGAAAATAAATCATTGGGCCCAATTTTGCATAAATCTGGCCCAAATTCACTTAAGCCCATTAGCTAACAACACTTTGCAATCTATTGCAGTGGATAAAATTGATTTGCATCAATTATGCAAAAGTACCCATTCAGCCATAAGTATATGTTTCTTTAGTAACAAAATAGCTGGCTTGAACCATTTGAATGACCAACCATCAAGACCTGTCTCCATCACCATTTAATGTGGACTAAAAATCAGAAGAGCACTGTACTACCCTACGTATATTGGAAGGTGCCAACTACCGGAGGTTGCCGCCGAAAGTAAACTTTTAGCCAATTTTCAAGAGCTGCGGCTGGAGACTCTCAACAGTTGAAACACCATTTCAAGTTGGAATAATTTTGCATACGTGCTTGAGAAATTCCTTATTCAAGAATGAAGAGTGCTTGCAAAATTTTCAGATTTTTGGACAATCCTTGTCAGGGATGCATTCCACTCTTTCCTTAAGGCTGCAACCAAAGAATATTTATTCTCCAAGCTTGCCATTCTCCAAATCACTAAGAAGCAGCAGAACCATAAATTTAATGTCAAAATATAATTAAGGAGTGGATTTTCTCTTCCAAAGGAATGTGTTTTGAATGTAGTGGATAAGCTACAAATGAGAGGCAAGCTTCGTTTCATTTTGAACACCGAACTAGAAGAATAATTTTCAGTTTGCAAAAATGTCCTCTTCCCTCCATTATTGTGGAATCTGAACTTAAACATTCAAAATTGCTTTTGATGGTCAAATACCTATTTCTTTCCAGTGGCTTTTTTTTCGTTCCTTTTTGTTGGCTGTTTTCTTCATATTTTTGGTGGAAGGGAAATGCTCGAAAAATCCTATTTGGTTGCTATCTTTGCACCATTCTTTGGCAGATATCTTCATCATCAACCGGCAATAGCCATTTTTCATGACGGATTTTTCAACCCGGGTTTCTTCAACCCTTGACTGGAAAAGCTCCTTTCTTCAAGGAAAAATACATATGTTTCCAGTGACCTTCTTCATTTTTTTGTTGCTGGGTTTTGTATTTCATTTGGGTTTTGGTTTCTTCCAATAAATTGGTGAATATGGCTGAGAACATGGAGCAAAACCGAGCCTCTTCCTTTGACCAGAAATTATGCTTGTTGAAATCATCCTCCTTCTATTGACTGTAGTTGTCGCTTGTGAACAAAAATTTAAATTCCAGTAGCCTTGTCTACTCTTCAATTTTTGTGGATGACCTTGTGATTTTTTGTGGAAGAAACTGCCCAGAAGTTTTTTCGCCCTTTTCCATTGCTGGCTTTGCTTTTTGTCAAGAAACTGACCGGAAAAATTCTCTAATATTTCTTTTCCGGTGACCTTTTGTTTGTGGTATAACATGGTTAATGTACCGATTCCCACAGACGGCGCCAATCTGTTGACCTAAAAAAATGGACCAACAGAATTCCGACCTCGTCCCCTCCACGCGGATATCACCTGCACACGGAACACCCCGTTAGGAGGCAAATGTCGTCGGTCGAGAAAAAGGTCCGGCGACCGTTTGCACTCCGACGGTCAAGTCAACGGCCGGACAAAATAAAATAAGAGTGCAAGAGACGGGAGAGAGGATTTGGTTAGGGTTCGAGAACATACCTTTGATTATGAATAAGTCACATATATATAGAAAAATGTAAACGGGCCTCGTAAGCTAATGAGCCGGATCCAAATTCCAAGCTCGATATGCAATTCTTCAATTAAATAAGACTCAATCAATAAATAGTCGATGTCACGTCGACCCATGTGGGACCCTCTCCGTGATACACATGCCATGTAATTAATGGATATAACATTATCTTTACTATTATGTCTATTTAATTTATTTTTTTCATCTTAGATATTAATTTTTTTTAATTCATCGGGTTGGGTTGGGTTGGGGACCCGACCCAACCCAACCCAACCCAACTTTAAATTCAATTTTTCAACCCAATCCAACCCAATTGAACTTAAAAAATCAACCCAAACCGATCGGTTTGGGTTGGGTTGGTCGGATTTTTGCCCACACCTAATTCTAATGGTTTGATGACTTGCCACAAAAAAAAAGTGATTAAAGTGACACTAAGCACAAAGTTCAGTGACCATCAGTAAAATTAATCTTATATCCATAATATGCTCATATATATAGAGAGAGAAGGGGTGAAAAGAGAGAGAAAGAGGAGGAGAAAGAGACGGGAAATGTGTAATATTATGAGGCGCACACCAGATATGCGGTAAATTACACGCAAAAACACACACAGCCCAGAAAGAATTTTACTTTCCTTCCCCTCTTCCACACCTCTGTAACCCATTCTTCTGATTCCACCCTTCTTCTCTGATCTCTCTCTAATATATCTACACACAACACGTATATACATATATGGGTGGTGCGTGGTGGGTATGAAGTATGAATACGTATATAGCATTTGTATGTATTTAACATCTTGGATCTCCAAATATCGCCTACTTTAATGTGTTCTGCACTCATTTCTCGATCTCGTCTTTTCTGTACTGGTACGTTTCTTTATGTAACTCTCTGTTTTTATTGTGTATTTTTGTACCAAAAATAATTCCATGTGTTTATGTTTCTGTCGTTTCAAGCTACTGCCCATTCCCCTAAACATTTGTCGTTTCTTAATATTTCTTACGTAAGATTTTAGGATTATGTCCAGCGAAACACGGTGTTGTTGCTAGTTGAATGTTGTTTTGTTTTTGTTTTTTGACTTTTCTTATTAGTTACTAGGTAAAAGAAAGAACTAAATCGAATTGATTAATTAAATAATCTGGTGTAAATCGATATCTTGGATTTTTTATAGTATTTGAACAGTGTATTGTTGCTATCTGTAGAACTGTTGGGGCTGCTGAAAAATTTCCTTTTTTTTTACAGTATTTTGATAGTACATTGATTTCTTGAACTGTATACCTTGAATCAGCATATTACAGTATCAAAAAATAAATTCTGCATTTTTTTGGAATGATCAGAGTTGAGATCTCCACTTTTAACCCTTTTGCACGGGTGGGTCATTTTCGTAGTTCGATTGTGTTGTAAAAATATAGCTTTTTGTATAAGCAATTGTTGCTCGAAAAACTTTCATGTTTAATCCGGAGTAGTGTATGTTATTGGCAATTGGACTGATGTTGGACTGCGGGGATCATTCTAGTGTGATGATACATTGTAGTATTCTTCTTGTACAAAAAAAAATAAAAATGGAAAACGAAAATAATGACTAAAACATTAAATAGCTTCGTTGCCGAATCAAATCTTGTTCATACAGTTGATGCATATTCTAGAAAAGTTCTGTTTCTTGTATTCTATATTTTTACATTGATATGATAAAAGATGAGGATGTTGATCGTTGGGTGATATTTCATTGTAAATTTTTGCCCTCGTGGATTCAACTGCTTCCCCTGCTTTTCACTGGTGTTTTAGTATTAAATGCAGTTGCAATGGGGTTTTGAATGCAATCTGAAGTATTTAGTTGGTGGGTTCGACTAGTTTGAAACTTGAAGAGGCATAATAGTCAACGAGCCAAGGGCATGATGTTGATAGGAGGTGATTATGATGTAAATTTGGTGCAAAGATATGACGGTTCTCTGCAAGAAGTTTTAAAACTGACAATGCTCAATCAGGAGGAAATTTTCAGAAAGCAGGTATTTCCATTACTGTATTATGAGTACATGATTCTTTCAGTTGGTTGAGGCCTATGTTAACAACACGACACTGCACTGTCATGCTGGTGAAGAACCTTTGGACATTGTAGTCGAGTTGTACCGTAAAAATAATTGTGTTGAGAACTCAAATATTGAGATATTCATGCTTCATTGCTTATTTAGCTCATAAGAACAAATGTTGGACTATGTTTGATGAAATAATTACCTTGCCATTTGGTCAATTAGTAGTCTGTTCATCTGTTTCTGGTTTTATTCAGGTTCTTGAACTCCACCGGTTGTATCGTATGCAAAAAATACTCATGAAGGAATTGGACACGAAAATGGGAAGTGGGTTGAGTTACAGAAACGTGAGCACACATTCTTTTGTGGGTCGTTTTCTTTATGGTTCTTTATAAAATCTGTGGGGTTTTCTTCCTTCACTTGTTCATGGTTATAAAATTTAATAAATGGAGGTTGTTCATGTTCATAGGTGAGCACAACTGAGTCGATGAAGAACAAGTGCTTACATGAGACTGGAAATTTCTGCTTAAAACTCCATAGAACATATCTAGATCTTGAACTACCCGCCAGTCACTACGATGACAGTGTTGATGAAGACTTTCTGAGTGAACCGAATGTTTATAGTACTGCAAAAGGGCCTGTCAAAATGGAGCACGACTTTCATTATGAAACAGTATCTTCTGTGGAGGAGCTTAAGCTCTCTCTAAGAATCAATAGGGACACTTGGCAAAAAGGTATTTGCAGGCCAACGTGGGAGGATAAGGTTTTTTGTTCTCCTTCCCAATTTGTAATTGATTTAGAAGGATCGAACGAAGTGTCATCCAACGGTGGACCAACTTTTCCGCCTAAGAAACTCTTTGATCAATGTGAGACTTCTGCAGGAGTCAATCAATGTCACGGGGACATCTCTGGCTATGATATGTTGTCCAGGGGAAAGCTGTCTGCATGTCATGAAGTGGGATTGTTGGACCTCAACCGAAGTCTACTGGACGAATCATCTTTTCACTCCATTGCTCTTGGGACGTCCTATCCATCAACAAGTACATGTGCTTCACAAAGAACGGATGTTGAATATCGTAATCCAACTGCTCTTAATTGGAGAGAACCAAAATCTGATTGCTGCAATGAGTCGTCCATGTTGCTTCAGCCAGATACGGAATTTCTAAACTTGACAGCTTCGAAAAACAAAAATGACTGCCAACTTAATGAAGAAACTACATCATGCGATTTGGATCTCGAGTCCATTGGTGGGCCTTCAAAGAACAC
The DNA here is from genome assembly GCA_019395295.1 of Osmanthus fragrans. NCBI lineage: Eukaryota > Viridiplantae > Streptophyta > Magnoliopsida > Lamiales > Oleaceae > Osmanthus > Osmanthus fragrans. Next base: position 558,736 of record JAEDXY010000043.1, on the reverse strand, counting down.
AGAACCAAAAAATGTAGACTTCCCAGCTATCTTGTCTGATGGAAATCGGTGTATTACGCCTATTCCAGAGATGAATGGTGAGAAAACTAAAGAAGACATACCCTATTCACATTTGGAAACAAGTCAAGAACCAATCGAGGGCACAGATAGCAACAAATCTCCAATCTCGTGGAAGTCCGATTGCATTGCTGAGGACATTTCGAGCAATAGAAATACAACACAGTGTGGTAGCACTACAAGAAAATCGAGTTGTTCACCTAAGAATAATGCATTCCCAAATTCTGATTCATCTCGAGTCGCAAGGAAACTATTTCAGGATAATGTTGAATGTTCTGGTGGTAGTCATTTGAAATCTCAGTTCTTTGATCAGGTGAAAGGAGAAGTTGCAGAACATGATAAAACGGTAAAAAGGGGAGCCGTTTCTCTTATTTATTTTTCCTTGCAATGTTTAGCCGGAGATCAAAATTGCATTCCTTGTGCCAACAACGGAAAGAGTGATGTCACACAATGTTCTTCCGAGTCCTATGAATCACTTGTACTAAAGCAACCCGAGAGCAGCGTGGATGAATACTGCGTATCCTCAGCTGCACCATTTGACGTCAATGGCTTGAATGAAATGGATTATGCGAAGAAGCTAAAAAGAGGGAGGAGAATGAAAGATTTTCAGAAGGAGATTCTCCCGAGTTTGTCGTCTCTTTCTCGACAGGAGATATGTGAAGATATAAGAATTCTGCAAGGAGCTATTCGGTCGAGAGAATACAAGAAATATAGAGCCAAGAACGATAGCAGAGATGACTACCTTGCTCCAGTGAGAAGCAAAAGGCCAAGAGGTAGAAGATATTAGAGGGTTAATAATGAAACATAGCTTGATTAGTTAGAAATGCCATTTTACTTCTTTTAGCTTTATGAACCTTTTTAATTTTGCATTCTTGATAATCAGACAATTTCCTATAAACCTATTGCTTTGATACGTAATGCATTTTACTAATCTGGCTGTTCACTTGTAGTTTTTTTGCTTCGAGCAAGCAAACACGTGGGCCGTTTTTGGTCTCTCAATAGGCCGATTTAGTTTTGTTTTAGAATTTATACCTCGACTCATGAAATTAATGAAGTTTTTTGTATCATCTAACAAGGATCATCAAGAAATGTTTCGAGGCAAATTGTAGCGAATGAAGGTCATGTTGAGCAAAATAGTTGAGTTTAGCCCTTGTTTGAGCCCATTATTTTTATAAAAATGTATTTTTAAATAATGTATTGATGAAAAATGTGTGATTAAAAAATAAGAAAATTTTTTGAATTTATGTGTAATATTATTTTATTGAATAATATGTAATTGAAATGATGTCAAAATATTATTTAAAAAAAAATTTTGCCTTTCTTTTTTTTTTTTTTTTTGTCAAAGAATGGGGCTCAAACAGGGGAGATTGCAAGCATGTGCTTTCATTCTTTTGTTTTCCAACTTTTGGACCAATCAAGTAAAAAAATCCAGTCTACAGGATTACAGGCTAAACTAAGTAACAAACTGGGCCTGAGTCTATGACCTAAATGAAATTAAATAGTGGAAATTACAGAAAACCCTATTTTAAATATGGAGAGTTCTAAAATCAGATGTAATGTTTCATTGTTCAAAAATCAGATGTTTTACTAATTAATTAATTAATTAATATTTCATTCATAACCCACCCAAATTATTTCTCTCTACATCTCGTCTCTCTCCCAAACCCAGCAGCCCTTCTCTCTCTACCTTTAGACGGCGATTTGGGATGGTGGTTGCCGGTGGTAGTTATGGAGATCGTGATGGTGGCAACAGTTTTGGGGATTTTAAGTGGCGAATCTGATTTGGCGGTGGTATGGTGGCGGATCTGCGCGGTTCACACACAGGGGCGACGACGGTTTGGGGATTTATAGTGGAGGTGATGGTATGGTGGCCGATCTACTGTGGCACAGAGGTAACGATGGTTTGTGGAGGTTGTGTGGCGGCGATGGTTTGGGGATTTATAGTGGAGGTGGTGGTTGCGGGTATGGTGGTGGAATGGTGGTCGATCTACTATGGCACGGAGGCAACAATGGTTTGTGGAAGTCGTGGTGGCGGCGACGGTTTGAGGATTTATAGTGGAGGTGGTGGTGGTTTTTTTAATAACTTTGATGGTGGTGGAGGCGGTGAAGGTGATTAATAACTGTGATGGTGGTAGTGTTTGGGCGGCGGTAGTGGAGAACATGGTGCTGGAGGCAGCGATTGTGGGGGTGGAACTGGTGGCGAAGGGTCTGTTTCTGTAGGAGGAGATCGTGGGACAGGTTATGGTGTGGTGGTGGTGCTGCTGCTGCGTGTTGCTATGCTGTGGTGGTGGTGGTGCTGCTGCGTGTTGCTGTGCTGTGGTGTTGGTGATGCGATGGTGCGCCGACTGTGGAGTTAATGTCGTGCGGTGTTGTAGTGAGGGCGGTGCTGGTGGGATGGTGTGGAGTTCGGGGTGGTGGAGTTCGTGGTGGTGGCTATGGTTTGGGGATTTTTTTAGTGTAGGTGGTGCTTCCAAGGTGGTGGCAGATCTGAGCGGGTTTGGGGATGGTTGTGGAGACGGTGGTCATTGGTGAGGTGGTGGCGATGGCGACGGTGAGGTGGTGGTGGCAGCGGTGATTGTGAGGTGGTAGCAGGGCGGCGACGGTTGTCGGGCGGCGGTCACAGATTATTTGGTTAACTGTGACCAATAAATTGACTAATCTGTGACCAATAATAAATCTGTGACTAATTGTGACTTATTAAAATTCACATCTGTGACCTCGAAAAATATCTGTGACCTAATAAATTTTGACATGTGACTTTGAAAATAAATTGTGACTTATTAAAATTTCGATCCGTGACCTCGAAAGAAATCTGTGACCTAATAAATTTCGATTTGTGATTTTGAAAAAAATTTGTGACCTAATAAATTTCGATCCGTGATTTCGAAAAAAATTTGTGACCTAATAAATTTTGATCTGTGACCTAATTTTGAATCTGTGACCAAATTGTATAAATATGTGACTTTAATTTGTTTAATGAATAAAATATATAATTAATTGAATAAATTATAAATATTTTTTAAATAAATATCTGATTTTAGAAATTTGAAACTTAATTTCTGATTTTGGAAATATCCTATACATAAAGTAGGATTTAAGAAATTTTCCCAATTAAATAAGGGAAAAATTCATAAATAAGATAATAAGTATGACTCATTTCAATAATAAGAGAATAAATTTTAACTTTTAAAAATCAGATTTTTATTAAAATTTATTTATGATTTAATTAATTAAATATATAAAGGTTACAAATATATATAATTTAGTCACAAATTCATTTATTGGTCACATATTGTCAAATTAATTAGTCAGAAATTATTTAAATGTCACAAATAAAAGATTTTATAGGTCACAAATCAAAATTTTAATGTCACAAATTATTTTACGATCATGATTCAAAAATTTCATAAGTTACAATTTGTTCATCGGTCACAAATCACAATGATTATAAGTCACAACTTATTATGTAGTCACAAATTATCAGATTATTGATCATAAATTAACAATTTCTTAGATCACGTATTATTTTTTAGTTACAAATTATTTAAATCATTGGTCACATATTTTTTATTAGTCACGAATTGACCAATTCACTGGTCACAATCAAACAAATAATCTGTGGCCACAACCAACACTTGCAACCACTACTTCAACGCTGCCTCCAACAACAGCACCACCATAGTCACCATCAAAATTACCATCACATTGGTCATAAATTAATTAATTTATGGGTCACAACTCTCAATCAACTAATAAAATTGTCACAAACACCCACTTCCGCATCCCACCACTCCAAAGCACGGCACCACCGTCAACCACTACCAGCGATGTCGCCCACCGCCACCACCGTCAACATCACCATTACTATAACACCAAAAGCATCCACACCCATCCCACCACTCCAAAGCACCGCATCACCCCCAACAACCACTAGCAATGCGGCCCACCGCCACCATCGTGACATCACCACCATTACAATACTAACAGTAACACCACCTCGGCGAGCGGCACACGGACAACGGCGCTGAGACATTCAAATTAACCCAATATCTCAAATCGCGATTTCAAATTCACCCCCACAAAACCACTACCACAACGCGACATTCACGTTCGCGACAAGCAGCCACCACCACCACCACCACCACCATCACCACCACCCCCACCCACACTCCTAACGTCGCCGCTATCACCACCACTGCAGCCAAAATCGTGACCACACACACACCTCCATTAGCCATAGAATAAATCAAAATAGGGAAAAAAAAATATCATTGTGCTGCAGTCAAAGCCTTCAAATCAACATCGCTCTCAGATCAACAGGCGAAGCCTTGTGGTAGGCATGACGGCGGGATAGCGATTGTGGACAGCAGAGTATGGCAGCGCAGTGCCTGAAGTCTTCGACGACGGTGGCCTGCTTCTTCTGGCCGATTATTCACTCCGGTGGGTCACTTCCGACAGAGAGCTCTAGAGAGGTAAGGTTTCTACAGAGAGATAGAGAGCGTGAGATTAGAGAGAGAGGGAAGTGATAGGAAAATAATTTAGGGTTTGATTGTGTAGGATAAATTAATTAATTTTAAAATATATTAATTAATAAAAAAATATCTGATTTTTATATAATCAAACATTTCATCTTATTTTTGAAAGTGGATCTTGAAAAATAGGCATTTGTGTAATTTTTACGTTAAATAAATAGGATTCATATAAATCTCAAAAGTATTTTTGTCCATGCAAAAAAGTGAAAATTTTATTTAAACCTTTGATGGTTGTTATTGAGAAATTTTTGATGTTTTGAATAGTGATTTTTTGGAGAATATGTGATTAAAAATTAGAAAAAAAAAAGAAGAATTTATGTGGGAAATATTTTCTTATGTGAATGTATAATTGAAAATAAGTATAAGAATTAAAGAATTTTATTTTAAAATGAGACGGAACATGGTCCATTCACAATAAAGAAAATTTATATATAGTTACTAGAAAGTGGATGAAAATATTTTTTTGAATTTAACTACTTGTACAACACTCGTTGTACAACAGCCCTCACTCAAGGGTGGGGTCCGCGATTATTTTAATTGTGGACCCCATGCCTTGCATGTGAGTATGCTGTGAACAATGTTGTGTAAAAAACTGTACACATAGCTTAACTCTATTTTTTTTTGTCTTGTAATTTACGTAGATGCCAATCTTAGACTTGGTTATTTTGACAATTTGTTTAAAGTTTTCTGTACATGATAAAATAACAGTTTATAGGTAAGTTTATTATTGTTTGTCTTGATGTATATTATTATGCAACAAAATTTGAACATGACATATTTAAGCAAATGTTTGGTTCACATTTTTTAAAACTTACTTTTTTAATCATACATTTTATAGAATCCACAACTTTTATTAACTTCTCAATCATACATTTCGTCTACTTTATCAAAATTTACTAAAAATATAATTTTTATCGAAATCAAACATGGCTAAATAATATTCTATCAACTCGACCCTACCAACCCTTTTAGAATTCATGAAGACTCAACTTTTCAAAGTATAGGTCTTGCATGTGCAAAAATAATCTTCAGTATCACCATATATTAAACTATATTCTTTTCTTTTAATTAGAAGTAGAAATTACGGTGGAGCAACTCATCCACAATTCAATTTAATTAAAATTTTGTGATTCGAACAAATACTGAATTATAAATGCATATTCGTGCATAAATTGAATATTAGATGGATAATTGAATAACAATCTCTAATATTTTTTTATTAATAATCATAGATAATCAAATAATAACTAACCCTAATTCTGGCTTGTAAAGGTGTTTTAAACAGTCCTTGCATATACTCACAATTACAAATTTTAGGAAAATTAATCTAAACAAATCTCCACCTATGTTTGAGCCCTATTTGTTGGGAAAAATAAATTTTGAAATAATAATTTTTTGGAGATTGAAAAATAGACGTGATAAACATAGCACTAGTGGAGCAGTTTTTTCATATTATTCATCTCTCTTGGAGGCAAAAATATATAGGTACAAAGCGAACTAATTTAGGAAACATATAAACTAATTGATCTAATTAAGTAATAATAGGAAAATGCTAATTACAAAGTGTGTTTGATAGAGATTATTTAGGAAAAATGAATTTTGAAATAGTGATATGATGGGAAATGTGTTGTTGAAAAAGAAGGAAAGGTTATTGATGTGATGGAAAATATTATTTTATTGAAGAATGTGTGGTTGAAAATAAGTAGAAGAATGAGAATGAAAATGAAAATGTGGGTCAAACGGGGCCACAATATCAATTAAGCAATTCAACCAATCTTTCCTATAATTAACAAAATCATACTATACACTAAAATCTTCTATAATTATGCATGGATCATTTTAACACCCCCTCTCAAGTTGGTACATAGATATCTTACATGCCCAATTTGTCCAGTGAGTTGAAAAACATTAGAGTTGAAACTGCATTGGTTAGGATATCAGCCAACTGGTCGTCAGATTTTAAGAATGAAACTTCAATAATCTGAGCATCCAAATTTTCTTTAATGAAGTGCTTATCTATTTTTCCATGTTTAGTGCAATCGTTGTCACAATATAAAGGCATAGCACCTGTAGGTTTAAAACTCAAGTCTTTCATTACAGCCTTCACCTGTAGTAATTCACATACACCTTGAGACATTGCCCTATACTCAACCTCAGCACTTGATCTAGACACAACCTTCATTTTTTACTCCTCCGAGTAACTAGATTACCATCAATAAAGATGAAATAACCTGTAGTAAAACGTCTGCCAGTATTTGTTAGCGTGAGCTGGGAGGAGAAATTTCAGGGATTGATTTTAGGCAGTAAAATCAATCCAATTTAGGATTAATTGCCCTATCAAGGGAATAGAATCATTCAAAATTGTATAGTCAAAAATAGGCTTGAATTTTTCCCTATTTAATTGTATAATCATTTATGTAAAGTATCAAATAATAAAAGACCAGAATTCTTCAAGGTATCAGAGCATGGTTCCCGATCCAACACCTTCTTCCCAAGCCCTGTTCTAACCGTGCTCTCTTGAGCATTTATTCAAACACATGGAGGACACTAATGTTCTTGATATTCCCGATCACCTACCACCCGAAACCAACACTCTCTTTACAGAATTCACAATGAAGATGACTGAGGCTTTGAATAAAGCACATACACCTACCCTAACTACCGAGCCTTCACCCCAAATTGGCATAAAATTGGATGGCTCCAATTATGCCCTATGGTCTCAAGTTATGGAGATGAACATAGCTGGAAAAGATAAACTTAGTTACCTGAATGGAGATGCCCATCCACCACTACCGACTGACCCGTCCTTCCGCAAGTGGCGTACAGAAAATGCCATTGTCAAGGGCTGGATAATAAACTCGTTGGACCCCACCCTCATTGGCAATTTCATTCGATTCTCTACCGCTAAGGAGGTTTGGGATGCAATTGCAACTACCTTCTTTGATGGAAATGATACTTCCCAAGTGTATGAACTCCGGCGAAGAGTGGCTCGGTTGAGGCAATCGAGTGGCTCTATTGAAAAATACTACACGGATCTACAAGGATTGTGGCGTGAGATTGACTTTCGATGGTTTGCTCCAAAGATGTTCAAAGTTTCAACAACTTAATACAAGAGGATCGAGTTTATACTTTTCTGGATGGTCTTGATGACAAACTCGACAACATCAGGGCAGACGTTTTACAGATGAAACCATTTCCCTCAATTGAACAAGCCTACGCACATGTCCGCCGGGAGGCCCTCCGACAAGCAGTGATGATCACCGACGTCGACACCTCCCCAGGAGCAGTTCTGGCTACAAAAGGAATGAAAACTGGGCTGTCTACTTTGGGCCCTAAAAGGCAGAATGACTTTAACAAGTCCAAGGGTGTAGGCGTAAGTGAAAAGTGTTCTTATTGTGGGAACTCTAAACACACACGTAAAAATTGTTTTAAGCTCAATGGGTTCCCAGAGTGGTGGCACGAATTGCAAGAAAAAAAGAAAAAGGATGGAGATGGCACTGATAAACGAACGGGCAAGGCAGCAGTAGTAATGGCGGAATCACAATTGTCTCTAATCCCTCAAATTGAGCCTTCTCAGGATGAGAACACTACCTCAAAATTAGGTAAAATTGGTTCAGTATTTACTACTGCCCCCAGTGACGAGAATAATAATGCTTGGTTACTTGACTCCGGGGCTACAGATCATATGACATATGATGCAAATGACTTTACTCGATCATCCCCGCCACGACGCACCAATGTTGCAAATGCTAATGGGGTTATTTCTCCAGTCACAGGGGCTGGCTGTGTATCTTTGTCTCCTTCCTTACACTTATCCAATACTTTACTAGTACCTTCACTTTCACATAAATTGTTATCTGTAAGTCAAGTAACTACCGAATTAAATTGTGCGGTACTAATTTACCCGACTTTTTGTCTTATTCAGGATACTCTCACCAAGGAGATTCTTGGGCGTGGTACTAAGAAGGAGGGACTATACTATATGGAAGATTTCAGTATGGGTCGAGCTCATCACATACAAAGCAATGGGAGGAATAGACAGATCTGGCTGTGGCACCGTCGTCTGGGACATCCATCTTTTAGTTATTTGAAGCATCTATTACCTAGTCTTTTTTTAAATACCGCGATCTCTGACTTTAACTGTGATACTTGCATTTTGGCTAAAAGTCACCGTGCATCTTATCCATTGAGCATGAATAAAAGTACTATTCCATTTTCCCTAGTACATTCTGATGTGTGGGGTCCCTCACCTCTATCTGTTGGATCTGGGGTCCGTTGGTTTGTCATATTTGTTGATGATTGTACTCGCATGACCTGGCTCTATTTATTGAAACATAAAGACGAAGTGTTTAAAGTATTCCAGTCGTTTCATGCCATGATCCTTACTCAGTTCTCTGCCAAACTTCGAGTTCTTCAATCCGACAATGGTGGTGAATTTGTGAATCAGCACTTCCGTACCTATTTTGAACAACATGGTCTTATTCATGAGACATCATGCCCTCAGACTCCCTAGCAAAACGGTGTTGCTGAACGAAAAAATAGGTACATTCTTGAGACTGCCAGAGCTCTTTTACATGGAGCCTTTGCCCCGAACTCTTACTGGCCCGATGCAGTATCCACTGCAGTCTACTTGCTCAACAGGATGCCCTCCAAGGTCTTACATTTTAACACCCCACTTCAAGCCCTTGCATCTCATGTCTCGATACCCACAACACTCATGCTCCCTCCTCGAGTTTTTGGTTGTGTAGTTTATGTACATCTTCACAAAAATCAACGAACAAAGCTTGATACATGCGCTCTTCGATGTATGTTTGTGGGCTATGTTGTGCATCAGAAAGGGTACCGGTGCCACGATCCTTCAACGAAACGCACCTATGTAACTATGGATGTCACCTTCTCAGAGACCGATACCTTTTTTCCACCAACCAACTCTCCTCTTCAGGGGGAGACAAGGACGGAAGAGTTAAATTGGTTGAACTTTAACTGGCCAAATATAGAGACAACAGCAGAGCTAGAAAAAGAACGTGTTCGGATAGAAACTGAATCAAGAAATGATATTGAAGCTGAATCAGATATTGAAGCTGAATCAGACTCCCAACCAGAAGCAGAACCAGACTCCCCCCTTCCTTCAGTACCTGCAAACCCATCTCCTGAGAATATCTCTGAGGTAAACACTCCTAATACAATTTCTCATATAAACTCAGATACTCCTAGTGGATATAAGTTACCTTTCAGGTATAACCGGGGTAAGCCACCTAACAGATACTCTCCAGATTTGGAAGAACGAGGGTCAAGGTATCCAATTGTGAATTACATGTCTACTGACAAATTATCTGAACCTTTGAAAGCATTTGCACATGTACTCTCATCAAATCATATTCCTGCGGGAGTTCAAGAAGCCTTGTCAGACCCAAAATGGGCTCGAGCAATGAAAGAAGAAATGGAAGCACTACTAAAAAACAACACATGGACCCTATGTCCATTACCTGAAGGGAAGAAAGCAGTAGGATGCAAATGGGTGTTTTCCATCAAGCACAAACCAGATGAATCTATCGAACGATATAAAGCAAGGCTGGTAGCAAAAGGCTATACACAAACATATGGGATAGACTATCAGGAGACTTTCTCACCAGTTGCAAAACTAAACACGGTGCGAATTCTTCTGTCGCTTGCAGCCAACTTTGATTGGCCGTTACACCAACTTGATGTAAAGAATGCATTCCTTCATGGCGACCTTGATGAAGAAGTGTACATGGATCCCCCTCCGGGTTACACGTGCTCCTCGGACTCCAGAGTCGTGTGTAAGCTACAAAGGGCACTATATGGACTAAAACAGTCACCTCGAGCATGGTTTGGACGATTTAGTTTGGTAATGAAGAAATATGGGTTCAAACAGAGTGACTCAGATCACACATTGTTTCTGAAACATAGAATGGGCAAGATAACCGCTCTAATAGTGTATGTGGATGACATGATCATCACAGGGAATGATGTGAAAGAAATAGCTGTAACTCAAAAACACTTAGCAACTGAGTTTGAGTTGAAGAACTTGGGAGGACTCAAATACTTTCTGGGGATTGAAGTGGCGAGGTCCAAGCGAGGTATATTTCTTTCTCAAAGAAAATATGTGCTGGATTTACTAGCTGAGGTTGGAATGTTAGAGTGCAAGCCGGCAGATACTCCAATTATCCAGAATCACCGACTGAATGAACACCCGAACCAAGTACCGACGGATAAAGGGATGTACCAAAGGCTAGTTGGTAAACTCATATACCTCTCACATACCCGTCTAGATATTGCATATGCTGTAAGTGTGGTTAGTTAGTTTATGCATAACCCTAGTGAAGATCACATGGATGCGGTAACTCGGATACTCAGATATCTAAAATTCTCACCTGGAAAGGGACTTATGTTCTCAAGGAATAATCATTTGAGAATAGAAGGCTACACAGATGCAGACTGGGCAGGAAATATCTCAGACAGAAGATCCACATCAGGCTATTTCATGTTTGTTGGAGGGAATCTAGTTACTTGGAGAAGTAAAAAGCAAAAAGTAGTATCATTATCAAGTGCCGAAGCTGAGTTCAGAGGAATGGCAAAGGGACTTTGTGAACTTCTTTGGATCAAAAGACTACTCACAGAAATTGGTTTTGCCCCCACTACTGAGATAGATCTTTTTTGCGACAACAAAGCAGCTATTGCCATATCTCAAGACCCGGTCCAACATGATAGGATAAAGCATGTGGAAATAGGTCGACATTTCATCAAGGAGAATCTAGAGGCTAAGATAATTCGATTTCCATTTGTGAAATCTGAAGATCAACTGGCAGACATACTCACTAAGGCAGTGTCAAGTAAAGACTTCCACAACTCACTTAACAATTTGGGCATCAGAGACCTATTTGCACCAACTTGAGGGGGAGTGTTAGCGTGAGCTGGGAGGAGAAATTTCAGGGATTGATTTTAGGCAGTAAAATCAATCCAATTTAGGATTAATTGCCCTATCAAGGGAATAGAATCATTCAAAATTGTATAGTAAAAAATAGGCTTGAATTTTTCCCTATTTAATTGTATAATCATTTCTGTAAAGTATCAAATAATAAAAGACCAGAATTCTTCAGTATTATCTCCTGCCCAATCAGAATTAGTATAACCCTCAATATCCAAGTGATCATTCTTTGCAAACATAATCCCTTTCCCTGGAGCATTCTTCAAGTATCGTATAACTCGATTCACAACATTCATGTTTTTCACTGGGAGTATACATAAATTGACTGATGACACTAAGAGCATAGGCTATATAAGGTCTGGTATGAAATAAATAAATTAACATGCCCACAAGTCGTTAATATCTCTCTTTGATGGCTGGAACATCACTTGGGTTTTCATGAAGATTATGATTCTGTTCAATTGGAGTTTTAGCTTGTTTGCAATATAACATTCCCATATCAGCTAACAGATCTAGTACATATTTTCGCTGTAATAGAAATATACCCTAATTTAACCGAATCACCTCTATGCCAAGAAAATACTTCAAATCTTCAAAATCTTTCATCTCAAATTCTCTCGATAAATATTTATTCAATTCTTCAATCTCGAAAATATTGCTTCCAGCAAGTATCATGTCATCCACATAAATAATTAAAGTAGCCACCTTATCCTTTTTGTGCTTTAGAAACAATGTGTGATCTGAGTTGCTTTGTTTGTACCCAAAGTTCCTCATTACAAGTGCAAATCTTCCAAACCAAGCTTGAGGAGATTATTTTAAACCATACAATGCTCTTTTTAACTTGCACACCATTCCTGCATTCTTAGAAAGTCTTGGTGGAAGATTCATGTACACCTTCTCTTGAAGTTCTCTGTGAAGAAAATCATTCTTCACATCATATTGCAACAACGGCCAATTTTATTAGCAGCTATAGAAATCAGAATACGTACAGTATTAATCTTTGCCACAGGAGCAAATATCTCACTGTAATCTACCCTATACCTTTGAGTGTATCATTTTGCAACCAATCTAGCCGTGTTCCCTTCTACCGAGCCATCAATTTTGTGTTTTATTGTGAAAATCCATGGACATCCAACAATCTTCTTTCCTGGAGACAATGGTACCACATCCCATGTATTTATTCTTTTGTAATGCTCTCATTCCATCAGCCATGGTTTCAATCCATTTGGTATTTGCTAATGCATCCTGCAACTGTCTTGGAATAGATACAACATATATTTGACACAAACATGATTTATATGACTTGGAAACCCTATGGATTGATACATGATTGCTAATAGGGTACTTTCCTTTACTATTTAAATCTGCATCATACTAGGTTTTTGGTTTACCACGATTTATGCGAGCTGGTAATTGATATTTTGGTGGTTCAGATTTGGATTCAAGGTCAAGTTCATGTGTAGTGTTCAAAAATTCATTGGTTTCATCTAGAGGTGTCAAGCGGCCCGTCCGAAGGTGAATCGGTCAGTAATTCGGTCCGTTAACCTAGCGGGCCAAATCACGGGCCTAATATATTTTTAATCGGTCCAGGCCGGGTTTTGGAAAATGGGCCCGCGATTAACTGTGGCCCCTTTTTAAAAAAAATTTACCATTTATTTTTTAAGTGACAATTTTTGAAAAAAAAAAAGGGGGCCGACCTGTTCATGACCGGGCCCATGTGGGCTTTGCGGTCCAAGCCGGGTTATTTAGTTTTTTGGTTCGAGCCGCACCAGCCCGTAAGCCCGCATAACGTTGACTTTTTTATAACAGGTTATGCACGGACTTTTTAGTGTGCGGGCCGATCCAGTCCAACCCGGCCTGCCCGGTTTGACATGTCTACTTTCAACCAAAGTTTCATCAGGTTCAGAAAGTCCCTCATAATTCGCCTCTAGGGTAGATTGAATGTGCTGTGTATAGAGAAAGGAACTGTCAACAGTACTATTAGCAATATTTGGACATGTTGTCAAGCTATTTCTTTCTTCCAAACAGTTCCAGGTATTAAGAGTCTCATGTATCTGATCACTAGTTAGAGATGTAGTATCGATATGTATATCATCGTGGCTATTCTTGTTACAACCAAGTTTTTCTTAGTCAAAGTCAAAAATTTACTAATCAAAGTCAATTCAAATAAGGACTAAATTGAAGTAAATTATTTTGGTGGGACTTATTTTATTAATTTGCAATACTTGAGGATTTAATTGGATATATTTTAAGTTGGGAAATTGCTTTTCTAATTATGGAAGTTATAAGGGCCAAGAAATCTTTTTAAATGAGAGTTGAGGGGCTTATTTTGCAAGTTTTGGATTTGGACCCATTTTAATAGACTTTTGACCATTCTTTTCAATTGAAAACACATACAAACACCTAGTAGAAGGGGAGAAACCGGGCAGAGGCAAAAACGCAAGAAAAAAAGAGAGAAAAAGGAAGGAAAAAGAGGGAAAAGAAAGGGAAAAAGAAGGAAGAAAAGGATAAGTGTTGCTATCATTATTTTGGGTTCAATTTATCTATTTTTTTTAGAGAAGAAGATGTAAATTATTTATGTTATTGTGATGTTAAATTTTTAGGGTTTTGAATTTATGGAATATGAGTGCATTTTAGAGCTCAAGAATGGTGAATTATTTAGTTTCCATTTGAATTAAGGTAAGAAACTTGAGTTTTGGTAAACCCTAGATTTTTAGTTGTGATTATTAAGTAAGGAATTTTGTGGGAAAGATAGAGATGGTGAAATATGGATTTGAAAGCATGAAATTGTGGTATAATATGGAAAATTTAATTTGGTTGAATTATGGTTATTAGTTTTACTAGCTTGGAAGAAGGAATTGTTTTTATGTTTGGAATGAAGATTATTTTGATGAATTAGATTTTAGTGAATGGAATAGAAGGTAGAATTAGTTCCAATTGTGAAGGAAATTAAAGAATATATTCAAGTGCCGAGAAGTCAAGTTTTAATATTTCATGATTATATGTTAAGAATATTTGGTACGGTAGTAGTAAATTGGTTATCTTGTATCGTATTTCAGGTGGTGACGAGGAAGTTGGGAAAGCCTACCGACCATCTTAGGCTATAGCTTGTTTTATGTGAGTGGATATCTACTTTTCAAAAATAAGCATTTATTTAAATTCTAATAGTTTCAAATTTATATAAAATAACTGTTTATTAGTCTGCTTATAGTAAATCATATAAGCTGCAAAAGTTATATATTTCAGATGATTGATTTAGAAAGCATGATTTTTCAGGATAGAGTGAATTTATAGCAGTTCTTTTTAAAGATAAATTGCACTCTGTTAAATGATTCCATTGGCATGTTATATGAGTATGACATATTTCAGCATGTTTCAAGTTATTTTTAAAACCACCAGAAAGTACTCAGGTGATTTTACCCTAGTCTGCACTGGTGTGAATGTGTTTCCACAGTGTATGACTGTTGTTGTGATTTTACCCTAGTCTGCATTGGTGTGAATGTGTTTCCACAGTGTATGGCTGTTATTGTGATTTTACCCTAGTCTGCATTGGTGTGAATGTGTTTCCACAATGTATGACTGTATGGTGATTTACCCGCTCTGCACTATTGTGAATGTGTTTCCATAGTGTATGACAGATGATAGCTCTGCGCGCGTATGAGTGAATTGAAGAATGTGAGAATTACAGAATTTAGTAGTTTTGCCATGTATAGGGTACCTTTTTGGTGTGATTTTTCAGTGTTACTTATCAGATTGCAGAATGCAGAATTTAGTTTATACAGTATACAGAATAAATGTTTTTATAATTTCATGATGGTTAGTTTTAAAAGTATTATCAGCTTCCAGAATATTTTTAAAGTAGTCAAGATGTTGGAGTTTTTCATAAGTTATCATAAATGGAAAGTTATATCTAATTGCGAAATTATCCACTCACTGAGTTACAAGCTCACATTTTGTTAAAATTTTCTTATCAGATAGTAGCTGAGTTGAGCCATTCTGAGCCTGACGATCTGTCAAGTTGAGCCACCAAGTTTTTGATTGTATGGTTCTTATTATGAGTTTATGGAGTTCATATTTTGGTAATTTGCATTTTGGGTAAAGATGTAACTATATCAAGGGTTATTGCACTTTTTGTATCTTTTGAAAGTATAGTGAAATTGTAGTATTTGAGGTGTGTAATAGTAAAGATTTCATTCCAGTGTATGATTTGTCAATTGGTTGTGATGGTGGGGGTTGATATACCCTATTTTAAATTGAACGTGCATGTTTGAGGAAATTAATTTTGTTCAGGTTGTTTTAGTCCATATTTTAAAGGGAACTCTGCCAAAATTCTTTTAAAAATATGTCACTGTCAAAGGAAGTCAAGTTGCCTTGGTGGTGGGTCCGTTGTTTAGATGGAATCTCCCATCGGCGCACGACACGTGTCGGGTCAGTTTGGTTGACTCGGGACGGGTCGTGTCAATTCTCTTCAAAAATATCATCCATCTTTCCTTGAAGAGGAGAGCCATCAATAGAGAAGTAGGCCAAATCCTCATTAAATGTAACATCCATAGTGACATACATTTTTTGAGTAGGTGGGTGATAATAACGGTATCCTTTCTGATGAGAACCATATCCTACAAAAACATATTTGATAGCCCAAGGTGGTAGTTTGCTACGTTGATGGGACTGAATGTGGACATATGCAACACACCCACAGACTTTGGGAGGGAGATTAGAGACAGTGGGCATATCTTGTATCTTTGCAGTGATGACCTGAAGAAGAGTTTTGAAAGCAAGAACATTGGAAGGGACTCGATTGATGACATACATAGCAGATAACAAAGCATCACTCCACAAAAATTTAGGAACATTTTTTTTAAGTAATAAAGCTCGAGTAACCTCTAGAAGTGGGCGATTGCGTCGCTCCGCAACACCATTTTGTTGTGGTGTATTAGTACATGATGTTTGATGGATGCTGCCTTGTGACTGAAAGAAAACAACAAGCTCTTTTGTGAGATATCCACCTCCATTGTCTAAACGTAGTACTTTGATAGTTGTAGAAAACTGATTTTGGACCATAGTGCAAAATTGTTTAAGAACATTGTTCACATCACTCTTGTGCTTAATTAGATAAATCTATGTAATCCGAGTACAATCATCAATGAAGGCAATAAACCATCGCATACCACAAGAAGTAGAATGTTGTGAGGGACCCCATACATCCGAATGAATTAGAGTAAATGACATTGATGCTTTATTATCATTTTTTAAACATACTGCACGGTGGCTTTTAGCTAAGTTACAAGTCTCACAAGTAGAACATTTGAATTCTTTATTACTAGGCTGGTAAAAGATGCTTCAAGTAGCCAAATGATGGATGTCTAAGACGTTGATGCCATAACTAAATCAATTTTTCATTCTCCAAGACATGCTTACTGGTCTGGTTTGCTGGACAAGTCCCCTCTTTTAAAACCACGTCCAATCTCTCCTGAGGATGTAGGTCCTGAAAAATACAATGTTTTGGGAAAAAATGACACGAATATGCAGTCATGAGTTTAGACACAGATAACAAATCAGTTTCGAAAGTGGAATTAGGAGAACATTGGACAACTTGATGTTGGGTGTAAGCTGAATGTTACCAATACCAGCAACAAAGATTATCTGACCATTGGCAGTTCTGGCACAGTATTTTGAGCAATTTTTAGTGAAGGTAGTGAATTTCATAGGGTTATTAGTCATATGATCCGTTGTTCCAGTGTCAATGATCCATACATTATCACAAGCAGAAGTAGAAGTACGTATAGCATAAGTAAAATTAGCTGACTTGGCCTTATCTTCATTTTCAATAGTTGGAGTGGTAGAAAGTGATGTTTTTTTTTTTTTTTTTTTTTTTTTGCAATAAGTTATCTGCCCAATTGGGTCGACCATGAAGGTTCCAACATTTGTCCACAGTATGATTTTTACCATTACAATGAGTGCATTAACGTTCATCTTTATTCGAATTTGATCCACTAGATTTGAAGAAGGGTTTTGGAGACTCATATAAGTTGTCATCCTTCCCTTTATGTGCAGCTAAAGCACTAACACTTGTATTTTCCTCACTCCCCATAGTTTTTAAGCGAATATCAAATCATGGCATAAATTTCTAGGACATCAGGAAGGGGATCAGAATGAAACACATGGGCACGAGTCCATCAAGATGAGAATCTAATCCTGCCAAAAAGATGTAAACAGGAAAATTTGTGACAGTACTAAGTGGGTGCAGAGGTCAATTTCATTCTTGATTTGAGGAGGGTTGATACTTGATAGCATCAAGTTCCTGCCATGTAGTTTGTAATTCTTTATAGTGAACTTCAAGGGTTCGGCCTTCTTGTTTGATGTTGACAGATCTTCGTGTTAACATATATACTCTAGAATAATTATCACTTACAGTATAGGTCTTTCTACAGCATTCCAGATAGTCGCTGCTGTAGGAAGACGGTCAAAGAGAACTCTCACATGTTTCTCCATTGAATTGAGAAGCCATGTCTGAACAGTGCAATTTTCCTCCTCCCAAGTTTCATAGGCTTCAGCATTAGTTTTCTCGGGGGACTTCTTTGTAACAGTAATATAGCCAAGTTTCTTTTTGCTGGCAATGGACATGCGAGCATTACGAGCCCAAGAATCATAGATATTTCAACCAGTGATTTTTCAGGTGCAATTTTGAAATTATCAGCCATATCACCACCATTTTTGTAGAGCACAAAAATAAAGATAGCAGCGGAAATATTGATAGCAGTGGAAATATTGTAGTTTATAATTTTAGAAGCAGTATATCAACTATGTCTGCTGATGCCATGATAAACATAGCAGTAGTGGAGCAGTTTGTTCATAATATTCATCTCTCTTGGAGGCAAAAATATATAGGTACAGAGCCAACAAATTTAGGAAACATATAAACTAATTGATCTAATTAAGTATTACAGGAAAACGCTAATTACAATATCAATTAGACAATTCTACCAATTTTTCCTATAATTAACAAAATCACATGATACACTAAAATCTCTTATAATTATGCATGGATCATTTTAACAAGACGTGTAAATTTATTTTATGGGAGGATAAGTAGATAAATATGAGTTAATTTTTTTTTATTTAAAAAAGAGCTCAAATATAGGCTAAATGTTAAAATAAATTATTTAGACAATAAATAAATTAGTATCAAATTACTATCATCAAAATTATAAAAGTGCCAATTTCACAACTTTACGATGGAATTTGGCTACAAAACTAGTGGACAGTTCTCCTTGGTGACTCATTGATTTCGACTAGAATTTTAATTTGCTTTTAAGTTAAACCAAATAGGGATATAAGACAAAACATCTAAAGTTGTTTCACCTAGGATTCTCGTAAATTCTTTGTCAAATTTAAAATATTATTTGTGATATCCACTAGTCATTTTATTCTTCCTTCAATCATTGGTTTCCATGAATCAGTAAATAATATGAGTGGACTAACATGTGATTTAGTGTTAATCAAATGAAAAATTGAGCAACATAATTGTTCATTCTTTCTCAACAACTCCATATTTATATGGTAGGTCCCATATTTAATTGTCTCATTTATTATAATTTTGATAAGAAGTTGATAGCATATGATACTACAAAGTGGACCCGAATTGATTACTATAATCTATATATATATATATATATATATATATATATATATATATAAATTTGTGAAAATATAAAATTATTTATTAATGTTTTGTGATTAAATATCAATCGTGAATTTAATATTCAGTTACACGTTAAAAGTTCATGTTGATGCTTAAATGACGCATTACAAATTGCATAACCTATGTTTTAGAGGGAGACGTGTGGAAGATGTGTAAAAATAAGTGATAGGAGCTGAAGGTAGTGCTCGTTATACTTCAAGATGTAAATACAATGCAATCAAAATGAATTGACATTTGAACACATAAAAGTTTCAAGAAAATCAAACACAAACGATCTTTAGGAAACTATTAAAATTATTTAGTAAAAAGGGAATTTTTTTTTTTTTTTCCAATCAATCATCAACCCTTTTTCAGAGGTTGTTTTGTCAAAGAACATTTGACTTTTTCTGAAATTATGTTTCTTAAAAAGATTATCTTTTGCGTGAGTTACCTAACAAACAGCCTTCTTTAACAATCACACACAAAAGCACACGGTGACGAGGTCAACCGTTCCAGTTATTAATATCTATTACTCGACAGATTATAGGCCAAAATTGTCAGAATCGTTGATTTAGGCCCTGATTGATTTAATTAAAAATTTAAATCAAGGTTAACAATTTTTACCATAAATTTCATGGAAAAGTTTATAACTTTTTAATCACACATTTAATCAATTTTTATCAAAATATAATAAAACCCTAATTTTCAACAAAACCGAACATGGACTTGCAAATTCTAAAAATTTAAGGAAACATAGTGATTTCTTATATTATTTTTAATGACAACATATTTTCTCTAATTATTTTTATGGGAAATCGTTGAGAAAATTAAAGCTAAGGCTATTAGACGCGTCGACCTCTAGCACAAGTAATGTTCTAATATATTTTCTCTATTGAGTCTTGCTTGATGTACAATATTGTACACAACAAGATGCATAGCCCCCTTCACATTGAGGGGGTCCCACAGTAATTAAAATATTTGTAGGTTCTCTCACTGGCTGTACATTTTTACAGCATTTGATGATGTACAAATAAATAAACCCTTCTCCATTTTTGTATAAGATAGAGGTGGGGTCTCCTATAAAAAATACATTTAAGACGAGTAGAAAACTGAATTTCTATTATAGGAAATATGTTACTATTTTCACATATATTGTGGTCTTCGACCTGTATAAGTGTACTAGGTATCTCAACTACTTGTGGGTAGACAAGTAGGACAACATAAAAAGTTGCAACTAGATAGCCTTTGTCGCAGAATAAAAACACAATAGAAAAAATGTGGGTTCAGTTGCATATGTATATAAAAATTAAAAGAATTAATGTGTTGTTGATGCCAGAAAAAATAGATATTTTAGTTCAATGAGTTGTTGGAAAGGGTTAGGTTTTGCCCATAGAATATTGATATCAAGATTTTGAAAGCAGTTTGAAATGTACCCAAGAAAAAGATGGCCATGTTGTATGCACGCTGAACTAAGCAATCTTTCAAACATCACATTGAACTTTGGAAATGACTTTTAATATATTTACAAAAGTTGACAACGGTCTAACTTACGCGTTGCTTGGATTTGATGATCTATATCCTTCTAGAAATTCTCTACAGATTTTATATGACAGTATTCTGTTCATTTATATTTTATTTGAGTTCACATGTATTTTAATTTTGTCTATTGAATTTAAATTTTTGTAACAATTCTGTATAAATTCTCTGTACCCATAGCACTGTTCATATCCTTCAAGTTTAAACACCTTCAAGTGTATGGCTCTGTTGAAAGAGTTTACACACGTTGAGACTCTTAAAAACAAAAGTATCCATGTGAAATGAATAAATTTGATTGGACATAATTACTAAGTCGTCAAGGTGGAGATTTGTAAAACTTGTCACTTCTTTGTATTTTAGACAATTCAATCGACTAGGAATTAAAAGTGAAGCTTTTTGTGAGTCTATATAAAGAAAGACTAAACATCTTTTAACTCATATCTTAAAATTTGTTAAGTGGTTGTTTTGTTATTAAGGACAATCAAACTAGGCAAATTTCTTCTTTCGTCATTTAGCCCATATTCGATCCACATTCTAATTTTCATTTTCATTCTTCTACTTATTTTCAATTACACATTTTTCAATAAAATAATATTTTTCATCACATCAATATTTTTTCCTTTTTTTTCAACCACGTATTTAACATCACATCACAAAAAAAAATGCATTCTTTCCATTTTAATGTGCATCAAACAAAGACTTAGTTTAAATATTTGTGGGTTATTAAAAAATATCCAAAAGTTGTAAAATTGGAATTTCTCATTTTGAAAATAGTGCAAATGTCAGCTTCGAAGGATGTAGGTAACATGGTTAATTTTTAAAGTTTCTCTATTTTTTGCATTTAATCTTTGGTATTTTCACTTTGGTAGTACTTTCAACTTTCATTTAATATTCATTCAATGAATATTAACATTCAATGAATGTGTGTGTTTAGGTTTTCTTATAAGTTACTTATAAAAATAAGGAACTTGTAAACTGAAATTAATATATGAATTTGACTAAAAGTTATTAGTATTTAAGTTTGGGTTTGGCAATCTTGGTACAGTGCTAGGCTTATGGGACCATTACTTTTTATATATCTTCGAACTATTACTCACAAGTACTACAACACTTGAAATCTATTTTATTGGTTAAACAAGTTTAACAAAAAGTAAAAAAAAAATGATACAAGTACATGAAAAAACTCTCGATTAAAAATTATCTGTAGCTACTTTTTAAGTTTTAACTCTTGTTAGAACAAATTATTTTAATCGATATCAATCATTTCATAAACAGAAGTGGATAAACTCAACGCTCTCTTGATTAGATATCCATTACTGTGTTTAAACAACAAAATCATGTTATCATGGACCAATGTTTCACCTCTTTAGACAATGACAAGATCAAGATCTGTTTATGTGATTGCATTAAATTTTATTTGATCTTTTATGCAATTTGTGCCTTTCAGTCTTAATTGAAAGATACATATGCAAATGCATAAATACAGCAGTTGGGACAAAATAATAATATTTGTGAAATTTCTTTGACTGTGATGGGTTTTTATTATTTTATTGTTCTTATGTTCACGAATCACAACCAACTCAAATAGTAGCAATTTGTCACAATAATTTGTTTTTTTTTTCTTAGGTATTTATTTAAACGTGAAGATTGAAATTAAATAATTTCAATAATCAAAATAAGATCACGTTTTGTTTAGGAAGAATCTGTGATCAAGATTACAATTTGACGATAACAAGTCTGATCTACCACGATCTCAAACACATCAAGCTATCTACATGTGCATCTTCCAATGGTAACCACATAGCAAAAAGGAACTTGGAATTCCATCACCACAAAAATAGGAGAATAATATTTAGAGTTTTGCCCTCTTTTCTTGGGCTAGAAAGTAATAAAGATGAAATTATCAAAACCTAACCAACGACTTAGTATTTACTAAGAGCATCTCCAAGCGATTCTTTAAAAGTGAAATGCTCTCTATTTTAAATAGTCAATCTTTAAAATTTTACTCCAAGAGACTCTTTAATTTAATATTTTAAAATAAAGAGCAGGTTACCTCTCTATAATTTAATGCTTCAAAAATTTCAACTTTCAATGTACAATTTATTGACTTAATTAAATAAAATGATATAATTATTGTAGGGAAGATGGTAAAAATAAAATAATGAAAAAAAACAATAAATACATATTAAGAATGATAAAATTAAATGTTAAAAATTAAAGATGTTATTGGAGCATTTTAAAATTTTTACTCTTTAAATTTATAGATACTCTTTAAATTGTAGAATATGCTCTTTAAAAATAGAGAGCATCTTGGAGATGCTTTAGTAAATGCCTAACCAAATTGGACTGAAGTTCTTATTAATTAAATTTGCTTAATACAAAACAATTTAGTAGTAATTATTAAATATACTCAACAATTGAGCCTATGACATAATGCTTGAACTTACTACGCTTTGTACTTGTCTTTTTTATCTTTCTACATTTATGAACTTGAAACGTTGACGGAGAAAAAAAAATTGAAAAAATCCAATTAGTAAAACGAATAATATATAGTTACTATAAAAATAATTTGTTGAATAAGTATTATGTTGCTTCTTCGAACTATTCAACTTCGTAGACAAACATAAATATTCGTATATTGTGATTTAATCAATATTTGCACGATGAAACATCCTAGGTTTTACATTGTTGGATTCATCAAGTACTTCCCAAGTTTTGAATTATTCTCATCTAGTTTATAACAAAAGAAAACAGAATAATAGTATTGTCCAAAAACATATGGACATAATTAATCATTAATAAATATTAAAATGGATATAGATTTTGCAACAATTGTTTTTTATTTTTTAAATGCTTGAAAATGCTTGTTATTAAGTTAAAATAATCACGAGACATACTACATGTTTTTGAATATCTTATTGGATTTGACGTGACATGTTTTTGAATGTTAGTGAACTTACTAATTAGTAAATACTACAATGATATTCGGTTAGCGTTTGTAAAATTCAAAATTAATCTCCAATATCATAAAAAGTTCACTTGACTTAATTTTAAACGTCATGCTACATGTACATCATACTTGACATAAAATTGTCTCCTGGGACATAGTTCAGTGGTTCAAGAGATAGGAGTGATGTAGTTCAATTGAGCTGACAGTTGCAGTGTGAGGGTTCGATTCCTACATCTTACAATATTTGAAATTGAACTCTTTGTGGACACTAGTATGACAGTTCTTGTACCCTGACATGCTAAGATACATCATGCGATTTATCTCATCTACAATGTTCACGGGGCGGGACGGGACGGGGCGGGGCGGGGCCTCAAGGTTAGAATTCAAACTTTTTTTTTACTTGACATAAAATTTTATATAATGTCACGTGACATTTATTTTTTTTGAACGTTTTCTTCTGGCAAAGTGATTTTTTCTTAATTTTAAATTTTAGCAAAATATTCTCTCATTGTACTTTTACGCAGGACCAAATAGATTCAATGTAAAGAAGCCGCCTAATTACCCGGCTATGCCTATGATCGGTTTCTTTCAAGTACTGATTACAGACTACAGCCTTCCCTTTTCATTAATCGCTACTAGTAATAGGGGTGGGATTATTTTCTGTACCAATCTTCAATTTCATCTTTTGTACTTTCAATTTTTTAGGAATTAACTGTCGATAAATATTTCAAATTAGAGTTTATTGATTTCATATAAGGGATTCACGTAATTCATTCCCTACGAGATTAAGTGGAGAGAAGATTTATCAACTAAGAGTAACGATATGTTAGAATTGAAAGAAAACTAAGCCAACTTGAATAGTCAAAACCCATTTGAATGCAAGGAGATTCTTGTTTAATCGCAACAAATGCGATAACGATCTGCCTGTACGCATGAATTTGAGTACAGTCGATAAGAGAACATTTTATCTTAACTCCTTTCGCACAATCTCTAACCAATTACAAAGAACAATTTGTACTATTATTGGGCCTCTCTTTGTAAGTACTTTTCAATCCAAATGACATCGTGTTATTACATGTGCACATAACAAAAAAATAGTACTATGCTAAAATACACATAGATTCATATATAGAAATAGACCAATTTGTCTATCAAAGTGTCAAACAAAATGCTGCCGAGTTTTAAAAATTAGTTGTAAGTAAAGTTTTTATTTAGATAAATTACTTTTGTTTGTATAAACA
This sequence comes from Osmanthus fragrans, assembly GCA_019395295.1. Classification (NCBI taxonomy): domain Eukaryota; kingdom Viridiplantae; phylum Streptophyta; class Magnoliopsida; order Lamiales; family Oleaceae; genus Osmanthus; species Osmanthus fragrans. The sequence goes on along the minus strand of JAEDXY010000043.1, from coordinate 533,790 downwards.
AGAAAAATTACTTATGGAAACAGTGTAAGCTTAATTTGACAACAACTTGTCGAAATAAATAAAAGAATAATATTATCCAACACCAGTGATACTAGAGCACATTTCAAGTGTCAAAATATGATATGTCCTATTAAATATGCTATAATTACTTGTATTTAATTAAACATATAATTTAATATCACTAGTACGGTCACCTAAACTAACACTAATGATACTAAGAGGTGTATTCTCAATTGAGATTGTGATGAATTTTAAAAATTATTCTAAATTTAGGTATCATTAATTGAGATTTTAATGAATTTTAATAAAATCTATTAAAATTTAGGTATTTCCAATTGAGATTTTAATGAAATCTTTTAAAGTTTAGATATTATTAATAACTAGTGAATTCATAAAGATTTCATTAATAGAAGGATTTTAAAAGATTTGAATGAATTTTAAGCTTAAAAATAAATGTAATCAAATATTTTGAAATGTCATCATATTTGACAAGATTCTCGTGAAATTTGTGGAAATTCATTCAAATTCACGAAATTCATTAAGTTTTGTAATATTTTAAAATTCATCAAAATCTTAATCGAGAACACTTTGTAAATAACATTGCTCAAATAAAATGACTAAAAAGTTAGTAGTCTATAGATAAAGTAATAATTCAAAGAGTTAATGTTCTAAAGTATAATTTTTTTAGTTAATGCCGAAAGAAACAAGTAAATGCTAATATTTTACCACGATCCTCTTGCTTATCGAGTAGATTTGCCTCTTTCTTGTGCAGAGCGCCCCAAACAACCCTTACTCTCTCTCACACACATACACACAGTCATACACTCATTCACGGCTACTCTGCCTATAAATACTCCTATATTTCTCCTCGCTTTCACTCACCTTCAGTTCCCTCATTTTTGTTCGGAGGGAGATTGAATAACAAGGGTGAAGAAATTTCTGTGTTCTTGTTAGAGCATAATGTCAGCTTGCAAAGAGGATGATCCACGTATCGACGGCATTCAATCGAGAATCCGGGTGGTACCAAATTTCCCAAAACCAGGTATACACACAAACGTACTGTATACTTGTTAATATTCATTGCTATTTGTAAATGTTCAGCTGTATTTAGTGTCTTATTTTAAGGGTTTTTAACAGGGATAATGTTTCAAGATATTACTACACTTTTACTCGATCCAAAGGCCTTCAAGGACACCATTGATTTGTTCGTTGAGAGATACAAAAGCAAAAACATTACTGTTGTCGCCGGTACATGTTCTTTCATTTTGCTTTGCTGTCTATAATACTACGAAAGTGGTCCCGTCTTATGAGTATTGGATAGATATTTACTCCATTACTATTATATCACTATTTACTCTAAAACTAATGTATTACTCTACTTTACTTTATTGTTTTTCTTTTTAATTTTTAATTTGGGTGGTGAGGATTACGATGGCTACGTGGATGTATAGTGGACAAATTCTGGCTGGAATTTATATGGGATTTATTGTTAGACTAAGCAATTATTTGTTACAGTAATTTTTCCTACTGGGGTGTGTGATTTGAATATGAACGTTCATAGTAAAGAACGGGGACAAGTTGCTGAAAACCCAGTTGGGAGATGTGGTTGAATGGTGGTGGTGGTAATGGTGGTTGGTGATGGATGCTCACAAGCGCATTGTTGAAATAAGAGCGTGGGCCCGTGGGCCGCAATGATGGGTTATATATATATATATATATATATATATATATATATATATATTTTTTTTTTTTTTTTCTATCTTCTCATCAAATTATAAACCGACTTTGGACAATTTCACTGTATAATGTATATTGATTTTGAGCCTCTCAACTTATGGCAAGAACAGGAAAACCTTTTTATATGGTATGATGATGGTGAATTATGACTGTCTGAGTGGCATTATGGTTTTTCTATTGAGCAATGATGATCAATTATTGTTGGAAAGATTGTTTATGGATGTCCAGACTCCACTATAAGTTGTATCTTCTTTGTCTCTTTCCACTGGCTATTTCTTTTATTATGTTATGCTATAGTTTGATCATTGATGAAATTTCAATATGGCAAATTTGTAAAAGTGGTAGTGAGTATTGTAATGCTACACGTACAGGGGAACTTTCGCCGAATTTGTACAGGCTTCCACTTGGTGCAATTTCATTGGCAGATAGCAACAAAAAAAAAAAAAATTAAAAAAAAAATCTTCTGTAAAGCTTCTGTAAGAAATTACCCTGTACTTATGGTTTTTTCCTTTCTGGTTTCACCTTTACCGTTTATTTAGGCTAAAATTGTGGTATTGGAGTGAAATTACTGAACTTTGAGCCATACAATTGCAAGAAAAGCAAAAGAGAACTAGAAAATAAACAAAATTACTTATCCATGATAAGCTAATTGTACTATAAAATTTTCTATGCTTCCTTTGCATTTCAGCTTACTGTTAATAATGGTCATTATGCTTATTATTGCTTCATTCTTACTTGCTGTGTAGACATTTTAAAATCCATTATGCATACATACATATGTATTCTTTTATTTCTTTTGTCGGTAGTAGGACTTTCTTCTCCATTTTCCTTGAAGATTAATTAATGAAGATTCTTTCAGCCGACGTCTACTCCTTATTTTATCCTCATGTGTTCGTCAACATTTCACAGTCGATTTTGAATTTTTACTCGATAAACATTCAATCGTGTAATAAAAGTAGTGGTTTCCTTGGGGTACCTATTATCAGTTTTATATACTTGTTATATTTGATACAACATCCTATGAGGCAGAACCATAAACTTGTAAGTCTTGTTTAACACATTATGCAACAAAAGGTTGCATCACTTGGCACCGTGAAAATTTGTAACGTTTCAATATCGTTTTTGGTTTCAAATGATAAGTCTTAGCTTGTTCTTGTATTATTTTTTTAATTGTTCATTACATTTTTTTCAGGATTTCTATTGCATTTCAATAGGTATAACATTAGATTCGCGAGATATGCCTACTTTGGTGCCATTTTAGTTATATACTCCCAGTGTTTTGTCTTTGGAGGAAAATGATTGTTGCACTTTGTATTTATTTTATGACTGTTGTTAACTTGTCTTAATTGTGCTCGTTAATTTTTGTCTTAGAATGTAGAAGGGCTCTCAATTACATGATGAGAGGATGTAAACTCACATTCTAAGATGTTAATGTTAAAGTCTCTAACCTAGTTATAAATGTAATTTTGTTGTTTATGGTTGCATTCTCCATTTTGGTGGTGTTTTTTACTATCTAATTCTTCTTTTAGTTTCTTTTTGTTCTATAATCATAACCAATGCATCCTTGCTCAAGGATTCCATGTAATTGTTGCGCAAGTTATACTATACGCATGGGGAGTCTCATCTCTAGTTACTCTTACTTCATATATCAAGGCCTCAAGCTATGGTCTTGGTATTGGAAACAGGCGTGAAGTGTGGGTGTGTGTCATAAAACATAGTATTAATGTGTTTTAATATTTTTCTTTATTTCTATGGTAAATATAATATGACCCGGAAAATGCATAATCTAATCTATTTTATGGTTAAAAGAACAAATTAAAAATCTCTTATGTACTTCCCAAGTTTATTAAGGATGCAAAATATCTGATAATTACCCTATACTGGTGTTTGGGTGTCAAGTGTTTGATATGGCTAATTCATGCATTTAAAAGAGTAGCATTTCATGCATATTTTTCTGTCTTCTCTGTAAAGAAGTACAGAAAGTAAAATGCCTTTTATTGCCCTATTTCTGGCCAGCAACTTATAAGGAGATATATGAAGAATTACTTGTCAAGTTAAATAATTATCATGTAATATCAGGATTTCACATTGATTTCCATTCTAACACTCAGGAATAGAGGCCCGGGGCTTTATATTTGGTCCTCCCATTGCATTGGCAATTGGAGCAAAGTTTGTTCCCTTGAGAAAGCCAAAGAAACTTCCTGGTACTTTCTCCCAATAGTGTATTCCTAATTTACAATTATTATTGGAATTTTTTTTTATTTGAAATATAGGATTATTTTCTTGTACACATGTTATTCCATTAATTAGGCAAAAAATCTCATCATCTTTATCTTTTTTTTTTTATACCTAATTAAATCTTCTCCAAGTAGACCATAGTGTTTGCTCATTATCTACTGCTTGGAATCCTGTCATTCTCAGTTGTGTTAATTAAGATCAAATGTATTTTAACCATCATATATAACAAGCATGTTTACTTGAGCTTAACTTCTGGTCAACCACATTGGGGCAGAGGCAGAGCCAGCATTCGGCGAGCTGGCGCGGCCACCCGTGCTGGCACCGTTGGGAAAAAAATTGCATATTGATGAAGTTTTGAAGTTAAATATGTTAATTGCAAACTTTTCAATGAAAGTGGTTTTAGCTCCTATGGTAGAGAGTTCGTTTTGCACCTGGTTCGATTGCCCTCGCCTCAACTTCCTTTTTCTCATTTTTTTTAACACAATAAAGAATAATTAAACAATTCTATACTTTTTTTTTAATTTTCACTAACATCAATAGGAATTTTGTATCTTAAATGGTAAATTCCTTTCTTTACAAGTAAGAGGTTCATGGTTTGAATCTCCTCATCTCTTCCTACTTTTAAATTTTTGAAACAATAAATAATAACTAATTAATTTTATATTATTAGTTTTTGTTTCTAAAATAATTTTTGTAAAAAAATTGTTAAGACTCAAATAATTATTTCATAATATACTTTTATTGTTAGATTTTATCAATTTATTTTGTAAAATTCAAATTTGGACAATCTAAGTATCGATCTTTATTCTTTTAAGAGTTAGAAAAATATTTTTCTTTTTGGAGTAAAAATAGCTCTAAAGTTCGCTATTTTCATTTTTTTTTGTTTTTTAATCAACACTTTACGTATAAACTTCATCTCGTCTTGTTTAAATTCATGGAAGTTTGAAACTTGATGATATGTATTTAAAAAAGTATTTTTTATTCCTTATTATTTTGGATTGCATTGAATTATATTTTCATATGTATATGATTTTTACGTTTTAGTGCATTTATATATTGATTGAAGATTCTTTTAATATAAATTAATTAAACATTAGTAAACAATCTCACTATATTGGCGGTCATTTGATAACTACTCGACGCTCCGCCCTAGCTCACTTGAGCAGTTGGATCCATTCCTGATTATATACATACCACAATGCTGCCATTTTTCACCCAATTGATTTAGATCCATTTTCAAGCCATCATTGTTAGCTAACGGTTTCCTGACACATTGGCTCCAATTTTTTTTTTAGATTAATCTTTTGTTCTCCTTTTTTGATGTTATATATTTTACATGCTAATGATGTTAAAACTATTTTGTCTTGCTATAAATTAAAGGAAAAAAAATAAAATTGTGCAAGGTTCTTACTCGTTTTTGGTGAGTGGTTACTATCTTCTTTCAAATTCATTTATTCGCAGGTAAAGTTTTTAGGGAAGAGTATGACTTGGAATATGGAAGTGACTGTCTTGAGATGCATGTTGGAGCAGTGGAATCTGGGGAGCGTGCATTGGTTGTTGATGATCTGATTGCTACTGGCGGCACTCTCTGTGCTGCCATGAATTTATTGGGTACTCGCCATAATCTTTACTTTTTTCCTTCTGTTTTATAAAGAATCTGATGTGCCTATGGAAATGTTCTTTCACATAATGTTGTGGGTTATTACTTTCTTCATGTCTTCATTACTATGGGAATCTTTTCAAACCATATAATAATGGTTATGTTTGCATATTTATCTTCCTTTATTTTTTCAAGAATAATAATGTACATGTTGCCGGCTTGACTTGAAATTGTTGCTTCTCAGAACGTGCTGGAGCTGAAGTTGTAGAATGTGCTTGTGTCATTGAAATACCAGATCTAAAGGTTGGGTGTTCTCATTTCTTTTCCAATTTCCCATATCCTCTTGGGAAAATGACGTTTTTAAGTTGGTATTTTTTATATTTATTACTCCATGTGTTTGACCATCACAACAAGATTTTGGTCAAGGTTACTTTTCGTGTGGTCATCCATTTTGTTGATGTTCGTCTCTTGACTTTTAGTACTTCTATTTATGTAGGTTTAGTTATTTATGAAATATGGTGGGGCCAAGTACTTTTAGATGACCTCATAAAATGACCTTCCAACTCATGTATCTTTTTTCAGCAATTAAATAACATGGTTGTGAAAAGACTTGAAATTGGCATTCTTTTATTCCATTTGTTCACCAAACAAGGTGCTGGTATTGGCCAACTTCTCACTGGATTTTTCTCTGAAGAAAGTTTTTGTAACATGATGCTGCAGGGGATTTAATGCAACTACAATACGTAGACCCTCTAAATGCAGTCAAGGGGTGGGGGAAGTAAACAAATTGGTTTGTTCGAGGCTTCACTTTTGACTTATCTTTCTCTGTTAATTACTGGGTGCTAAAGATTTGTGACTCCTTTATTTACATAACAGTGTTAAATCCTGTCTTTGACATAATATGTGAATGACTTTATAAACTCCCTCCTGTTATCCTATAGAGCCTAAACAAAGAATAGTATATATTTGAAGTCTTGGTGATTTCTTGGATTGCTTTGATTTATATTTTTGTCCTAATATTGAATGAAAAAGATTATGGAAAATCATAAAGCCCATGTTATATTAGTTAGTATTGAGGTTATGGAGTCAGTGATTTCTTGTGTTGTTCTTGATTTTCATTCATATTCTAGCTACCCACTTTTCGTCTAGCAATGCGACTGAGCCTAGGTGCATTTTTGTGTAGAGATAAATTAAATTAATTGATTATAAGTTGTGGGTCATACGGAAAATAAGATAGTAGTAATTGTGAGTTTTATGAATTATGTAGATGAAAGACATTTTTGACCAGAGGTCCAGAAGTGATTAAACTTCTCCAACAAGCTCTAAATGTGAGATATAAGTTGTTTTTAGGATCTCGTTAGCTAGACCAAATTCTTTAGGATCTGGTCACTTAAGGGGCAATGGCCAATATGCTTCTACACACTCATCGGTTGAGGCATATATACTCACTTTTTGTTTCTCTATTTACCATGATATCATTCGAACTTAATTCATCTCTTGATTCTGTCGTTCGACTCTTCTAAATGTTGTAGGGAAGTGATCGATTAAAAGGCAAGCCATTATTCGTTCTCGTGGAGTCTCAATAGAAACGACGATAAGGACCTTTGTTCCTATATGTTGGAATGCTATTTACCAGAGCTGCGTCGCCCGAGAATATTCTTTTACTTCAGCCCCTTCATTTCTTTTACTAGTGGGATTTTACATAATTTAGACTGTTTATTTTCCATATTAGCTTAGGAAATTATGTTAAATGGCTTGTTAAAAAATGTCTATCCTCTCATGGATGGATGATATTTTCGACTCTTGGATGCTTTTGTTTTGTGGCATTCTGAAAGCCTGGAAATCTATTTTGATTGAATATTTTTTTTTCTCTATTTGGTAAATCTCGTTTAACTGTTTTTAGTAATGGAGCTGATGGTTTTCTAAAACCTGGATTAGAGTTTATATTTATATTTGCTATGTTTTGTTATGTTGAATCAGAACTGCTGTTGCCTTCTAATTACGTATTACTAGCAATAGGAACACTGCAGAGACTCCCAAATGAGTCGGGTTGCCTTGTAAAAACTCAGTCGATCCGCACAAGTTCGATGTGATGTGTGCGTGAGTCGGTCGAACTGGTTTGACGCAATCTGTAACTTGAAAGACTATCTGGTTCTTTTTTACTATTCTTAAAACTTAAATCTAGCATTTGGACCAATATAAAACAAAGGAAGATGCTACATGTGCAGAGAAAAATGCTAGACGGATTTACAGGATGTCAAGTGATAGAATTTTATTGAATTTTGCAAAAAGAACAAAAAAAAAAAAAAAAAGATTTATAACAGAAAATCAAAATTAGCCACATTAGCACTTGTGAAACTTTTTAACAATTTTTTTCGTGCAAATGGTTTTACTCTAAAAGTTTGTTTGGTAGAAATTTTAATTGAGAATATAGCCGTTATGTTTGAATTTTATCCCACGCATGAGACTCACTAACAGCTAGTTTTTCAATTAAAATTTAATTTAAATCTTTACCAAACAGGCTCTAAAACAAATGAAGGGGTGTAATCAATTAGGATTTTTATAGATTTTTTAGACGGGTGACTTTTGTGAATTTTATGAACTTTTAAGTGATTTATATATAGATTTATTAAGATTTAATAAAATTCTCCGATGAATTTTTGTAGACTTTGATTAAAGGTTTTTAATTTTTCATCTTGCAATTCATTACATACTTGAAAATTTATAATTTTTCTCACAATCTAGTTAATATTTTCGAAAATCATGATGTCCACAAAATTTTCTCAAGGAAAGTCACTACTCAATGTCCAATCGTTCAATTTTGGCGCAAATAAAACAATAAAAAAATTACATTAATTTTTAACAACATGACCATTTTTTTTTTCACGTAACTAACATAATTTCTAAAAACATAAATTGTTCTTAACCAAAAAAATGAATAAAGAATAAATCAATTACCAGGAATTTTACATTTTGAAATTCAAAAGTAATTATGTACAAATAAAATAATCATAAATTGATTATAGCAAATCAATTGAAAAGATATGAGAAAATCCTAAAATTGAAAGAAAAAATACTTTTTTTTTGAGATCTGAAATCTTCACAAATCTCAAAATATATGCAAGATTTTATTTGAGATTCGATGTTTATATTTTTCACTAAAAAGTCTCCAGAAGTCCAATGAGTAAAGAATTTTCCACAAGTCATTGTTTATTTGAATCTTCATCATTTATGGTGATTTTTTTTTTTCAAAAGTTTCAATTGAATACTCTGTGACTTGAGACTTTTTAAAAGTTTATAGAAATCCCAATTGAATACACCTAAATCTTTGGAGAATTTTTAAAAGTCTCAATTGAATATATCTAAACTTTTTAACTCCTCGAAATTTTGAAAAATCTCAAATGAATTCCCATAGCTTAAAAAATTAAATTATACCCTTGGTGCTTGTGTGAATGTGATTTTTTTTTTTAATTTTTGAAATTAGCTTTTTTATTCTTAAAAAATTATTTTCGACAATTATTTATATGATTTTTCATAGTCCCCTTTCTTATTTTTCATCTAATTTTTATATGAAAAATAACAGTTTGTAATTTAATTTTATAAAATTTTATATAAAAGGATTAATTTGTAATTTTATAGATTCGTTATTTGCTTTTTAAAGGTTTTATCACGTTAATATAAATTGGATATCGTAGATTTATTTATTTATTTATTTTATCAAAGAGTACTGAAATGTTATAATTTTTGTGTTTTTGTATTTTTATTTATTGAATTGAATTAACTTAAATTATTTATGTTCTTTTAATTTTTTATTATTATTACATAATGGATGGGAGGAGATGGTGAAAATCGAACCTCTGCCTTCTATTTGGAAATTTTCCAGCGGTGGCCTAAAACTTAAGGATCCGTTTGATTGTAAGAATGAAATTTGGGTGGAAAGAAAAATAATTCCAGGAAATTGAATTGCCTAGAAAACGTTTTATTGAGAATTGTCAATTAACTATGCTTGATTGGTATAATTTTTCATTTGAAAAATATTGACATTTTCCATCTTTCGATATTTGATTGACTTTGTTTTTCATGAAAATTGCATTTCGTAGCACAAATTCCAATGCATCATCACTCTCGACCAAATTGAAAATGCTTCGTAATTTATTTTTTTTAACGAGAAACCAAAATTGACAAAATTAAATTGCTAGGCTTCAACTTTCAAAACAAAAAAATCCATATAATCTTTCCAAACATAAACCAAAAAACAATATGGGCTCCAACTTCTATTCTTCTCTTCCGGCTGAACTTCTTCTCCTTGGCATGTTCGAGCTAAATTGACGAAGACCCATATATGTATGTTGTCCGCCATAATGAGTAGGAAGTAATGGTGGTGGTGCACGACCGTGATTCTCAACGTCGGCGTCGAAATTTGGAATTTTCTGTGTGTGGTTCGTTGCATTCGAATTGGTAAGGATGCAATCTATTTTTTAAATCCTTTCTTGGTGATATGGGAACATAAAATTGCTCGCCTTGATGAGTATTTGGGGCCTGTAACGGAGTATGATAGTGGGTGTTGGAGGGTTGGCTGAAAATGGTGTTGAAACTGTGCGTGAATGCGTCATTTTGAGCCTCCATTTTGTCTGATTTTGTCACTGTTATGTCCGGTTTTCAGTATGGAATTGAAGAGTGGGATGAGGACAAGTTGATGGTGTGGAAATCCGGTGGTTTGTCCACCGGTGTAGTGGTCGGAATTGGTGTTGAAACTGTTGGCTGAAATTGGTTGAGAGTGGAAAAGCTTGGCTGCCTGGAAAACAAAAAACCAACCATATGGTGGGAAATTGTTTTCATCAATTTGGTAGAATAGAGGGTCACATGCAAGAAAGTGAGAAAATCAATTACCTGAAAAAAAAATCCTATCAAACACTACAAAAGATTGGAAAATGGTGTGAGATTTTCCATCTTCCAGGGAAAATTATCCCTATCAAACAAGGCCTAAGTGAATTCTATGAATAATTCTGTTTGTATAAAATTATTTTTTACAAAAATGTTACATAAACCTCACAATGTGTAGAGTTCACCAAAATAAAAAATACCAAAAAAAAACCCACCCCACCACCCAATGTTAGGTAGAACCCTGCCCCGCTTCGCTCGATTTCTATTTTGGAAGTATTCGAAAGTTAAATAAATCATAAAAAAAGCCTATGAAATTTTTAAATGAAAGTATGTAAAATTCTTACCACAGACTTCCATTAATTTCATAAAATCTAAATGTCACTAAAAAGTCCACAAATTCTAAAAAAAAAAATCAATTAGTTAAAAATGTGTACAGACATTTGTTTGATAAAACTTTGTTAATATTTTATCAACTTTACAAATCGATCAAACTTTGTTTGGGCAAGATGTTTAACGCGAGTAAATGAGCGATGGTACAATGGTTAGTTAGGGGCGTGGGTTGAGTTGTGTCGATTTTTTTTTCAACCAAACTCAATCCAACATGGTCGATTTGTTCAAAAATCAACCCAATCCAACCCAATTATTGATTTAAACCCAACCTAAACTAACCCAAGCCAAACCGAACTTGATCGGTTTGGTTTGGTTTGGGTTGAGTTGGGTTGGGTTGGTCGGTTTGGGTTTTGATCCAATTAAAGTTGGATCTAATTTATTTGTTAAATTGGGATAATTTTTTAGGGTTTAAAATTACTTGAAAATCCCCACTTTTTAAATACACATATAAGAATTTTTTTTCTAAAAATAATGTATAAATAAGTTTAAAATTTATTAAGCATTTTTTTTTTACAATTTTTTGGAATTCATTCATTTGATCATCTTATCTTTAATTTTTATTTTATTATCAAATAACATTGCATTTGTAAATAGTGTCCATGTGAATCAGTTTATGTGAAGAAAATTGACGTTTATATATTATAAGTCATTCTATTATCTTTACTATTATGACCCTGTTTGAACCTCTTTTTTTTCCAAACAATTTCTATTTTTTCAACAGTAAATACATTAATTATGACTGAAAAAGTGACTGTTTGCTAACACAATTTAAAAAAAAATCAGCCGTTACAACTTCATACCATGTTTGCCCTCTAACCTGACTTGTAAATTTACGTATGTACCCTTCCATCTTTCTCCTACATTTTGTTTGGTATGCAAGGGCAAAAATGGAAAGAAATATATCATAAAAATAATAAAAAATTCTGTCATTGTTGACTTATGTTACAGACGTGGGCCATGTATACTGTTGTGGAATTTTTTTGTAGAAGTAAGGGGCTCAAACAGGGCCTATATCTATTTAATTTTTTCATTCATTTTAGATATTAATTTTTTAATTCATCGGATTGGGTTGGATTGGATTTTAATTCATAACCCGCGACCCAACCCAACCCGACCTCAAATTCAATTTTTCAACCCAACCTAATCCAATTGAACGTAAAAATCCAACCCAAAACGATCGGTTTGGTTTGTGTTGGTCGGGTTGGGCGGGTTGGGTTGAGTTTTACCCAGCGCTAGCAATGATTGGTGTTAATAAACACATAGAAATAATGAGCTAAACATAGATAAATTTTAAACGGGATGGATCATACTAATGAATTTGACACACTTATTTGACAAATAATCGTGACCTTTAATTTAAATCAATCAAATGCTCAGTATGTCTTTCACTAAGATTATGAGAGAGTTTATTATAACTACTTAAGATCCATAAGATATTGAGTTTTGGATTGACTTAAATTAAATGTCACGATTATTTGTCAAATAAGTGTGTTAAATTTAGAGGAAATTGCAAAAAATGTCCATTTTCACATGTCCATTTACAAAAATGTCAACCATTGCAAAAATGTCTATTTTGAAATAATTTAGACCAAAATACTCTTGTTAACAATTTATAATTCCACACTAATCCCAAAAATGGACACGGGAATGTTGAGAAGGACATTTCAAATGTAGATAATTGTCATGTTTGAAATGAAATGTCATTCTAAACAAAGAAAGTGTGAAAAACGACATATAAAATGTCGAGAATATTATTTTAATGTAGTTTATCATGAAAGTTATTAAGGACATAATAGACAATTTGTTACTAGATTCAAAAGTGTGGACATTTTTCAATTGACACCCGTGAAATTAGACATTTTTTAAAATACCCCTTAAATTATTGAGTAGGAGGATCCGTTCCGAATTTCAATTACACATTCATGATACTTAGGGCATGTTTGGTAGGACTTTTATTACTTGTAGAATAGTTTTTGAGAAAGTTATCATACCTCAGTTTCATCTCAAAATTATTCTAAAAAATTATTAAAAAATGTCAAAAAATAATTTTTGAATCTCAAAAGCAGTATTTGATTTTTTAAAAATCGTGCAAAATTTAACTGCACACTTAGCCCCTATTTGTTATAGATTTTTCAAAATTCATTTATTTAAAACTCATTTTCAATAACACATTTTTCTAATAAAATAATTTTACATGTGAATTTATAACTTTTTTTAAAAACCTTTTAACCACGTGTTTTCAAAAAAATTATTATTTAAAAAATTTATTATAAAAATACTAACACGCACTCAGATTATTTTTTTAGCAAAACCATCCCAAAAATTATAGAATCCAAACCACTACCACAATCACCGTCTCCCATTCTCCTCCTCGGCCTCATAAACCTAGACACCGGCATCTCCCTTAACCTCTACACACTCTTTCACCCCATGTTACCCTTCTCACTCCTCAAATTCTCCGGCAATGGCTCCTCAAATTCTCCAGCAATGGCCATCTCTTCTATACTTATTCCTCTATGCATTCTCTTAAAAGGATTGTTAGAGTTTAGTCTTCACTCATATCTTCATCTCTTTTTAAGGAAGAATATGCAATATTTACAAAGAGAATGACGCAATGCAAACAAGGAATTCAAACGAAAATCTTAAGAATACGAACTTTAAAATCCACTAAATTAAGAAAAGTACTCGCAAATTTTATTAATCGAAAAATGATAATAAAAAAAACAATGAATTTTCCCTCTATTTATAAGGTTTACATGAAAACCTAGTTTAAACAAATTAAAATTTAAAAAATTCAAAATAAATTAAATGACAAAAATAGCACTAAAACTTTAAAAGTAGCTTTTGAACCCTAAATGAACTCGAATGGCCAAAATCCATCGTACTTAATAGTGAAGTTGTGTGTTCTACTCGTCTCATCGGTCCAATTCTTTTTTAATCCATTCATTCATCTGTTCTACATTAGAGAAACTTCGATGTGTGGTATTTGAGGTGATATGGTGAAGATGTTAGTTGATCTCTATAAACTAGAATGTAGGTGATAGTATTTTAGTAAGGACGAAGATGTTGGATATGTAATTAAGCCACTCTTTGATGGTCATTATATGACAAAAACAATGTTTTAAATAGTAATTTTTAGGAGAGTAAAAAGTAGAAAAATGTTTTAGGTTTACGTGCCATCCCCGAATAAAACAAAACAAAACTTAGGTATGAAACATAATACTAACCCAAACAAATCACAAATAAAAGATTCAATGTCGAATTGCTTACCATATACCTCAGATTCTAATTTAAGCAACACTTTAGAAAGATCTAAAAAACATCAAAAATATATTTGTTACTTATCCAATGCTCGACTTCGTGTGAGTGTGTGTGTGTGTGTGTGTGTGTGTGTGTGATTAGTCAACATTGAACTCACACCCATACTAGAACACAACTAATCAAGTGTTGTTGATTTATTCACAATCCTAATTCTCTAGTGGTCATTTTTTCCTCACACATCTCGTGCAAAATCATTTCTTATGCCTTTCTCTCCATTGCCGATGTATTTCGAGCACATGTGGATTTCTAAAGATTATTATAAAGCATTTTCCACACAAAGTTATCAAAATTAGATACTTGTAAATTTAGAAGAAAGATGATAAGTATTTCTCAAAGTCACATAGCCAATCTCTAGAGTTCATATCTCAAAGTTTTTACGGCGCACATCTCCCTTTTGATAATTTAGATCTTTTTTTTTCTTCTGCTTTTTTTGTTCTTTCTTTTAACATTTCCTGTGCAAGACTTCTCTCCATTAAACTTTCTAAATGACTCATGTAGCGAGTTTTAAGTCGATGACTCTCAAGTTAGATGACTATATGGCATCAAGTTTTTAGATACCCTTGAAGGCTTAATAACTCGAGTAAAAAAGGTTGCAAAGAGAGTTAGAAGATGTATCACTTTTTCTTTTGATATGAGAATCTAATTTTTTGTTTTTTTTTAACATCTTATGTCCAAAACTTCTTTCTATTAAACTTTCTATAAGATCCTTGTAGCGAGTTTTAGGCCAATGACTCACAAGTCGGATGACTGTAGGGCACCGAATTTTTAGAGACCCTAGCAAACTTAATCACTCGAGTTATAAAGGCTACAAAAAGAAGTAAAAGATATATGAGTTTTGAATTTTAAAAACTATCAGTGCCCATTTTAGACTCTTTAACTCAAACTCCTTCAACTGACACTGGGATCCGAGAACCCCAAACCGTCAAACTTTTATGAAAACAAGTACTCACCCTCCCACCCCTAAACTGCTTTTTTAGAAATTTGGTTTTCATCATAAGGATTTAGGAATTCGCTCAAATATAGGTCAACAACATCAACACTTGAATCCACTTAATCAAGTCATGCCCCAATATAATTGATAAGTCAATATGACTATGTGCTCAAATAATCAAGTCTAACATGGATAAGTACTCAAATAAAAGTATAAGTTATAATGTTGTTCAGTTCTAGCTAAATCTGCACTCAATTAAAACAAATAACGCTAACTAGTCACTATTTTTTTCTTCAATTTATTATTATTATTATTTACAGTTATATAGACCAAATTAGCTATTGAAAAATAGATATATATCAGTTCCAAGTATTCAAATACTTACCCACCCAAACAAAAACATTACATTGTCTCCAATGTAAGAGCAAAAATAATCAATGTAAGAGACTAAAGATCAGAAACTCGTCGGGATAGATGCGGCTAGGTAGGGGGATCAAGCTAGTTCAACTTGTAGACGTCACGACAATTGTCATTTTTCTTTGAAGCTAGGCTTTAATTTTCTGTTTCAAACATTCAAAATAAATATTAGTGATAGCAAATAATTTTTAAATATTTGTAATGAATTTACACTAAGAAGAATTTTAATCTTCTAACATTTAGAAAAACTATCTAACAGAGTATGCATCTCTACAAAACTCCTATAGTTAGAAGAAGATCAGTCTTTCAAATTGGTTTGAAGAGTGAAATTTAGGTGCAACCTTAAGAATGAATATCACATCAATGTAAGTTCAATATAGTGTTAGAATGTTGACGATGAGTCCAAGTAAAAATGAACCCAATAAGTAAACATGCCCAAGTGACTAATGCAAGTCTTAAAGTATTACCTAAAATGTGTTAAAAACCATTTAAATGCACGAGTTCCTAAATATTGTCCAAATACAAATCCTAAAACTACGTGTAATGCAATAGTTAGTTAAAATAAGTGAAAAAGGGGTAGAAAAATGGGTTGCCTCCCATTAAGTCCTCGATTTATAGTCTAGAGCTCGACTTTTGCACAAGTGTTTCATAGCACTTTGAATATGACTTTGGATGTCCTGCTTAGCTTGCTCAATTTGACTTTGTTCCAGATTGCAACTTCCTTCCAAAATTTAACATTATCCTTTTTCAAGTAGTATGACTTTGCACCATCTCATGTTTCGAACTCAACAATGTATACCTCGGTCTCATCATAAACTTTAATCACAAACTCAATTTTTGAACAAACGATAAAGTCAAGGAATTGCATGCTAATTCATCTTCTTCGAATGCTACAAGTTCCTTTTCGTCCATTATTATTAATTTCTCGATCTTTTTATGCTTCTCTTCGTTAATTGACATTTTCTCGAGTTCAATGTCTGTATCCAAAACTTTTGGCAAAGAAACAATGACATCTTCATGGAAAGTTTTCTCCTCCTATTGTATTTGTTGGAAGTCCGATTCATGTGATTTCCTTAATTGATGTTCATTAATAACCGGTGGCAGAAATAATCTCATAGGCAAATCACCAATATCAAATTGTGGTGAGAGAAACAATGCAACAGTCAAGTCACCTAGGATAGTTTCATCAAGATCACATTCTACTTTTAAATCTCATAATCGCTGTCCTATAATGAAATCTCCCACAAGCATATCTCCCTCATCAATTTCTTGAACTGTCAATTGTTGTTGTCTTATGATGAAATCACATATAAGCATCTTGTTGAAATCAATCTCGGTCATATTTTATCCTACTATTTTTGTTCTTTTATATATCTTGAAAAAAGTGAGAAAAAACTAACTATAATGGAACGAAAATAATAAAAAAAATACAAGAAAACAAGTAGAAGTCCGAATTAGTGCTAAAATAAATCGAACACAAACTAAAGTAACAATCCCCAACAATTGCGCCAAAAATTTGTTCACGAAAATATCTTTCGAATTAAAATCACCGCAAGTGCACAGTTTGTTAACAAATAGTAAAATGAATTTTTGAGTTCAAGTATCGTTCTCACAGAGATTGTACTAGTTTAATTTTGAATTAACTTAGTATTAACTGAAACTATTGAAAATCGTGATTTTTCCAATAAATTAAATAATCTACTTATGAATGCAAGTCCTAACGTAACTAAATTTAATGCAAGACTTAAATTAAATACTTTTATAAAAATATGATGATGAAACGTGTTCTAGGATTTCGAATTCCCTTATATCAATCCCCTTTAATCCTGAAATTTATGACTTTAACAACACAATTCAACTATGAAGATCAATATTCTTAATTTGTTTAATAATCTCTCTAGACTAAAATTAAACCAATTTTTACATGTGGCAAAACTATATTTTTATGATGGACGCGAACATATAAAAATGCATTAAAGATTTATGAATACTTAAAGATCACATAAAGTATAGTGGTATATTTATATTCTCTGTCGACTCTACGACAATTGACACTATATCTAAATTATTTTTCATCTTTGGAGGGTAAAACAAACCACAATATTCATACAATTAGTAATCGAGTAATAGTACAGAAAAATAAATTCATAATAATCATTCAAGAATTTAAAACGTGTTTTAATTGTCAAAAGAAAAGAAAATTCAGATTTAAAGGTTCATAGTTCATTGAAATTCCTAACACAAAATAATTTAGCCTAACATAATGTAGGAATTAAAAACAAAGTTAATTTGAAGACATCACTAAGAAATTGATGAAACGTAATTAATTTTCCAAATTGAAGTCGTTGACTTAAGCCTGTGCGCTTCCGCCTCTCCTCAATTCTGGCCGTCTTCTGCTTTCTTCCCTTAGCCGCCAAACCTCTATTTTTATTCCAGAAATCGCCACCCTCTCTTTGTATATATGTGCCTCTGAGACGTGCTCCCTGTCCCGGCTTAGGGGTGTTAACCTAGCGCCCCCTGTATCCTCCCTATCCCTAAGCCGGGACAGAGAGTGTTTTCCATGTGCCTCCTTTGTTTTTTGTGTATGTATTTATATATCCTCAACAGTCGTAATGTCCGACTCCAAAAGGGACTGCAATTGTTATTCAGTTTCTTCTCTATCACACATGTTCATCTCTTTATGCGCGTGTGTATATATAATCAATTCAGCCTACTTGTTTTGTGCTAATGGGATTCAAAAATGCACCTATGAGCTATCAACATATCCCAGGGCCTCTCACGTCCGGTTTAACTTTTGCTCCTGCACACTAGGACAAACCGTCAATTGCACGCGGCCTTCTCCAAAGAGAGGGGGAGCCGGTCGAGCGCACTCCGACGATCAAGTCAGTTGGAGTGAAAATATATGAGTATGAGAAAGCTAAAACGTGAGCCTCCAAAATATAAAAAGGGGTCGGCCTTGGGTAGATAGAATATAACAGTGAAATATAGAGAGAATTGCTAAGTAGTGTTGAGAGTCGAATTTAACATTACCTTCAAATGACACAATGTGTGAACTTTTATAGTAAGAGAGGGTGAGCAAGAACTGATGGATGAATGGACACGTGGCCTTATCCCAACGGCTGAACTTCTTGTCATAGACTTCGATGCATTTAATGCACTGATTTCCTACACTTGAACTCTGACACGCAGGATTGATGCAGCCGTCTTTGCAGCGTGTTGTCACATCAACTATCTGTCAGAAGATCTTTCTGTGAGATCTTCCATAAAACAGCCATACTGTCTATTGTTCGTGTGATAATAGTTCGGCACGGCACATGGGTTCGGACACAAGAGGTTCACCACTACCGGTTCGATGTGATGGGTTCGAACACAAGATGTTCATATCTACCGGTTCGATACAACGCAGATTGAGGGTTCGGCCACGTGGTTCTTGGCTTCAGTTACACGTTGCATGCTGGGGCCCTTTTGGAATTGCCCGTAACAACTAGTCCCTGAAATCCATGTATGATTATTTATATAGTGCGTGGACTTGAAGTAGAGAAGGAAAAGAAAAGTGGCCGTAATAACTAGTCCCCGAAGTCCATGTATGATTTTTTATATAATGCATAGATGCGAGCTTGTTGTGAAGAGGCGAGCCTGTTGTAGAAGAGGCGAAACCATAGAGGTGATTATGTATGATTAGACGTTGATGTTGGTTCCCAAGGTGTTAAGTAATTACGGCGAGGACAGTTTACTTTTTCGTATTATGTAAAAATTTAATACATGATAATGATTATTGGAGATAGCTGACATATTGACTCGAGTCCCATGTGCGTGCGACGTACACGTTGATCATGGCCGTTGATTCGAAATGGTGATGAACGCCTTTTCGTTTCAACGTCTCTGATGCAGAGACAACTGTAAGGTCTGGATTAAAATCAGGGTTAATCCAAGGGCTGAGATAAGATTCCATTTTATATAAAAAGGGGTTTCTTCCCCAAATTATGGTTTTTTCCACTTTGCGAAAAAATTTCTAAGTGTTTGAGGGTCTTTCTTTCCGCCTTCCCGATCCTTCATCTAGTTTGTTGTTCTCCTTTGCAAGCACCGACCCTTCTCTTAACTTCTTCGACATAAGTGCTGAAACTAGTGTTTGATTCTTTACTTTCCTCCCCCTCTTGAGAGAAATGACCTCTTCTTCCAAAAAGAAAAATTTTGGGGGTCGTCTATGGACGAGGATACTGCCTTATTGTATGCCGAGGCTGGTCTGCCTCTACCCATTCCCACTGCTAGAATAATGGAGGCGATGGGAGGACCCCATAGTGTTGCTATGATGCCTGAGGGGCCTATAGATTTTAGGATGAGGTGGGGGGCATCTGAATGGCCTTTAGTTGCAGAGGCGAGTGACCTTGACACCTATAGGGAGAAGTATTGGATCCTTGAAACAATAGAAATGTTTGTGTCGACCCCTGATGATAGAGCCTGTTATCCTAGGCAGGGGTGCGTGGCCGTGAGCGAGGCCATTTTGGCAGGTGGGATGAGGTTACCTCTGCACCCATTTTTTAGATTTTTGCTTAGGCAGTATAATTTGGCTCCGACCCAACTTGTACTGAATGCATGAAGCCAAATAGCGGGGGCCTTTCTTCTGTGGAAGGAGGTCACTCTTGGCAAGGATATGCCCCTCACGTTTCCCAAACCCTTTTTCAACCCAGAGCCTCTAGTGGGGGAGATTCTTTCAGGGGGTGATATTGCATTAACCCATGGGGTTCGCACTCCCCCTTCATCTAGGGCACTCCTTCTTCTATTAAGAACTTAAAGTCCTCTTAATTCTGGATAAGGGGTCGCTAGCAGACAGTGGAGGAGGATGCAGTCCCAGAAATAACCGTGCCGACCCAGTATCATGAGTATAGTGAGTGCAGTCTCTAGTTTTTTACATCTCTGTGCTTTGCATATTGTTTTGTTTCTGATTGAAGAATTTGTTCAGTTCCTGCAGATCAGTTCGAGCTAGAACCTTCTGAGTGGGCCATTGTCAGAGTCATATACGAGCTGTCTCCGGAGAGAAGGGACTTCAAGAACGTGATTGGCAAGCGAGCCTTGTTCATGACACATTTGCTGATGTCGACCTGTGGTAATTTGCGAACTGACCCTTACTTTCCGAAGCATATTATGTATTTCCTTTCTAACTTTGTTATTCGGTTCGATTTTCATACCAACATTTGAAGAAGGAGTATGTGAAACCGAATATGTTTCACATGCATCGTCTGGCCGAGGCGAAGAATAAGAAGCTTTTGAGATCGAGTTCGTCAATTTACAAAAATCAAGTTGTGGCCCTTTTGGAATTGTCCGTAACAACTAGTCCTTAAAGTTCATGTATGATTATTTATATAGTGCGTGGATTTGAAGTAGAGAAGAAAAAGAAAAATGGATGTAACACTGCCAATTATAATGAAGTCCAAGTAAGTATTGAATTAGCTTCCAAAAGCAAGTCCAATTGATGCCCAATTTGATTTTCATTGTAGTTATCTTTAACATAAAGTCCAATTCCAATTCCAATTCCAATTCCAATGGGTAGATAGCCCATTAACTTTGTGTTTCTCCAAGTCATTCAATCTTTCAAATTAATGCAATTCAGTCCTTCAATTTTATAATGAGACTTTGATCCCCAAAATTGCAGATTTCATTCATTATCATCATTATTCATTTTCCAATTGCTTTGAACGAATCCATAACTAAAAATTCACTATTTTCTTTCTTCTGTAGTTTTCTCATAGTTGTCTTTATGTTTGTTCCTTCTTTTCTTTTAATTTAAAGCAAACAAAATTCATGAATAGTTGGCTGATTTGTTTCATGGTTAGTTCTAGTTACAGATTAGTGGTCTTTCTATGTGATAACGAATTTATTTATTTATTATTTCCTATTTTATTGTTCCGTTTTAAGTTTCGAGTTGCGAATAAGACTTTAATTTTGCTGAAATGTTTCTTTATGATTAATCATGAGTATAATTTTTTGTGGAAATGTTTTTAAATTTTTTGTTGTTGTTTATGTTGAACCTATGC
Source organism: Osmanthus fragrans (assembly GCA_019395295.1). NCBI lineage: Eukaryota > Viridiplantae > Streptophyta > Magnoliopsida > Lamiales > Oleaceae > Osmanthus > Osmanthus fragrans. The sequence goes on along the minus strand of JAEDXY010000043.1, from coordinate 512,240 downwards.
CTTAATGCATAGTTGCATACCGAGGCTTACTTAGTGCCTTATGGGAGCAAAATCCCTTGACGGCGGATTTAGCCTTTTTAAATACAGGCTCAGTTGATAGAATTAAATGTGTTGCCACCTTTAGTTCGACCGCCATGAGCATGTTGAAATTTATTTACAGACTGATATGGATTCGACATCGAGATTTTCGGAATGCTAAACTTTGATTGGTTCATACTCTTTTCAAAGTGATTATATCCTAGATCCATAATTATCGATTCTGGACCGATGTCTATGTAATGGAAGGTGAATGGAAATGTACAAACCAAGGCCCAAGCATTATCTTTCTCATGAATCAGGTGAAGGATGTCTTTCATTATGCTTCGAAAAAGTGAATGCTCGTTAATTGGATGAGTTATCCAAAAACACGGAAATTTGTTAATTGATGTGTCCTTTTGTTGGCCACAAAATCATAATTTGATAACTCCAACTTGTGTTTTTCTATTTATACTAATGCTTGTCATCATTCATTGACGATATGACTTTCTTATCATGTTTCTCGTGTCCATTACGACTTTACCTTTATAATTTTACTCCTTTTAACTTTACTGATCTCTAATTGTTATTGAAAAAAAGTTGAACTCCAATCTCAAGAGTCTCCCACCGTCCCGTCCCTAGAGTATTGTGAAGGAGATAAATCGAGGGGATGTGTTTCAACAGGTCAGGGTACAAGAACTGTCATACTAGTACCCACAAAGAGTCCACTTTCATACCTTGTAAAAGACAGGAATCGAATCCTCACACTGCGACTGTCAGCTCAACTGAGACTACTTCACTCCTGTCTTTTGCACCACTGAACTATACCTCGAGGGCGATCTCTAGTTGTTACTGTAATCTATGAAGTGTTGTATCTGCCTCTCATAACAGCATATTGAAATGACAGGTGGCGTGGGTCATGTTGGGTTGGGGTGTCTCTTCTTGCCTTGAAGTGACCTAAACGAATCTCAACTCTCTGTCCCTAAGTTGTTGAATTGAAAACTTATTTTCTGACTAATTATAAGTTAAAAGTTGCATCTACATGCTTTCAATTTTGTTGGTTACTATTCAAAATTCTGTAGGTGGGTGTCCTTATGATTGAAAATTGTCCATATTTCATTAAGCTAATAGTAGTCGGTGGGTGTCATTATGACTGGTCCCCATATATTTCACCAATCTGTACAAAAATATAGCTAGCTGTGCATAATGTGATCCAGCCCCTTTTTGGCCTTTATAATTGATCTTGATTTGTTTATGGAACTGTGGCATTTGGCTTTTATCAAAAGTGTTTGATAACAAATCTAATTCGAAGGTGTTTAACATGCAGTATTGAAGTGGACTCGAACGGACTATACAAGACTAAGCACATTGCGGATACTTTTCACATAAACTTGTGGGGATATTTTCCGGTAAATACTTGAAATTTTGTTGAAAACCAAATTGCTGGAAATAAGCAGCAGTGGAAGGATAAATAGCAATATCTTTTTATCTTTCGAGTAAGTGATCAGGAGCTGGAGAAACACTACACTTGGCATATGATAAGTATGGTTAGGAGAATGCATGGAATGTATTTCTTTAAATTTTCTATTTTATTCACCTTCTCAGAACGGAGTAAGCATTATTTCTTTGTACTTTAAACTTGAGGTTAAGGCAAGTTTTAAATTTATATTCGATATTAATAAACATTTCATGTATAGTGGTTTTAATTTCTTTTTTTTTTCTTTTTTTTTTTAAAACGGTAAAAGTTATTGAATTTGTTTGCATTTTAAGTGGATTGTTAAATTTCATATTATAACGATTGTGTATTGTCCAGTAGAATTTGAGCCATTCAATTTATACTTTTGTCTCAGCCAAGGTACTTTATTACATTTTGTCTTGGTATGCTTTTGTTTAAATTAAGGTACCCCATCCAATAATGTTAGTTCATTTTGAGCTGAATAAATGGTTTGATTTGAACACAAATAAACAACTATCGCGTCGATGTTTCTATAATGTTAAGTCAATGTTTGTATATGTATTAACATTATTCGTGTTTAGTACTTAGTATGATGTGAACCATCGATGAGAAGTCGAAACGTCCTTTTAAATCTCTAGAAATTAGAACATCCTTAAAAGGGGAAAAAAAATTAATTAATTCTCTTCTTCACTAATATTTGGAAGGTTTGATTACTACGTGTCATGTTGAGGACAACTCATTTGTTGTACAAATGTATTATTAATGTATACAAATCGTGGTCTGGATTGGACACATTGCATCAATGTTGAAAGGAAAAGACCCACGGGATATTATGATTTTCAGCTGTCAAAATATTTTACCAGTTTGTTTTTTACAGTCAATTACTACAAAACAAATGACACGCACAAAAACACTCAGTAGAAATATATCTCATAGACATCGCTGAAAGGAATGTGTTAGAATTGATGAAAATATTGAAGATAAGAGCTCTCCAACGGGGCCATTTTGACAGATGTCACAGTTTCACGACCTTTACCTGTCGCGCACACATATATTTTCAACATAATGAAAATGGTTTTTGAATTTGGTACGTGGCACTCGATAGATTGACAACGAAATTAGGGACGAAGTCAAGGACAAAAAAATTTGTGCTGGACTAATACACAAAAAATAATTCTCAAAAAAAAAAAAAAAAAAAAAAAAAATTGGCCATCGAAAATAAATGGGTTGGGGATAGTATTGGCCCTTAGATGAAATATATATATATATATATATATATATATATATATCATTTCAATTTCAACAGTTGAATGATATACAAATTGGATTATCATTATCTTCATCAGTTTTGAGTAAATTTTCTGTTGCTTGAGTGAACTTTTTTCTTGATTTTTCAAATGAGATATTTGTATTTTTATGTATGTTTGACGTGTTTGACTTGATGGAGTTAAAGAAGAAAAGAATATAATAATTATTTATTTAACGTCAAATCAAATTTCTATTCAGTCCCACGTGAAGGAATCCCGAATTGCTTTTTAGATTTTCTTTGTTCGATGACCAATTGACTGAAGAAAAAGGAAGGGATAAAGCTTAATGCATCAAATACAATATGATTGCAGCGCAATCAAAAGAGATACTTACTTGATTTTAACTTTATTATTTTTCTTGTTAATGCTGTTATATTATCCAATTAATTAATATAATTACAAAATCATTGATTGGAGATCTTTGAAGGAACAATTTAATAAATAAAAACTTGCTTTACAAACTTTTATTTTGATATAATTCTACTTATAAAAGTTGCAAAATTCGATTTGTAGAGAAGACATTGAGACCATGTTTTGTAGGCATGTATCATGTATGCCTAGATGATCTTGATTTAGATCCAGAATAGATACATAATTAATATATATTCTTGGATTGTTCAGTTAGTCAATGTCATTAGCACGCTAGAAGAAATATGGAAAAATAAATTGAGTAGGCCATTTATTTTTAGTCTCATAATTTCCAATTATTAGAATGAGAACATTGATCCATGCCCCATTACTCACTGGATATCCTCAAATTCCAATCATGCAAATTAGAATCTTGCTTTCTAAGATTTATTTTAGACTTTTTGGTGCGTTGTCACTTTCGATTCGTTTATTTATTTATTCCAAACGATCTTACTTGATAGTACTTTATTAAAAACGTTAAAAGTTTGTACAATTCTCATGATTAAAATTGAGTCTTTTTTTTTTCTACAGCTATTTATATTTTGAATTGCATTACTCATTATCTAGAAGATAAGAAATGATAATAAAACTTTGAATATCTAAGTTTGATAGACAAGGCATTCAAGATTGATACTATGGGTATGCACGTGTAATGTTGGAGGTATTGAAGTTTGAAATGATAGGGGTGCATGATGGAAAATGCTTTACCTAGAGAAGAAATTGCAATCTGTGGGGACTCATTTATTTTATTTTTTTTTGGATTACACCCCATTATTGGCGCCCCCACCTGCTTTGCCCTGGGCCTTAGTGAAGGAGGTAAATCGCAGATTATGCCTCCAAGGATACAGGGTGGAAGATTGTTTGTACACTTACATTTACCTAAGAGTCAAATCCATATTTCAGAATTCGAACTTTTGATGCGGCAGCGGTCTCAAGCAAAGCTGGATTTCTCCACCTTCCCCTTTTACCACTTGGAGATGTACCCTGGGCGCGTGGGGACTCATTTTTTAGTGCCACATTGAGTTGTTTTCCAAGTGGAATTTGAATTTGGTGATGACTCGAGAATTTAGGTATGTTGTTATATAGATAGTCAGTTGTTTTCATTCATTTATAAATGGTTGTTGTCGAACCAAGGTAGTCGGAACTTAAATTGAATTGCAATAGTTGAAAAAATTCTCAAGATGATTGTGCTAACATAAGGCAATGACCTTGATGCAGTAGAAGAATTGGAACTTGATAGAACATATAGTCCTTTCCTTAGTGGATAAACAACCGCTTGAAAGGGTGACACGGTGTGGTACTTGATTCAAAAGGAGAATTGTTGGGAAGGTGTGATCAAAGTTTCACGTGAGTTAAACATGAGATAGGTAATATGTTTAAACTCCCCCACCCAATAGAATAAAGCTCTAATTAGGAGCATGTTTGATTCGGATTAAAATTTGATTTTAATTTAAATCAAAGTCAAACAATCAATATTAATCACATCTTTTATGGGTGTCACAATTTTTTAACCACACGTTTCAAAAACTTCTATCATAATTTTAAAAAAAAAATTAATTTTAATTTCCATCAAACACTCTCTAAATAATGAATCTAGGTTTAGCTTGCAGACACGGTTATAGGAATGCTATGTACATTTGCCATGTGATACAAGGGCCCCTATCTACATGAGTATCAATTGCCAAATATAATATTAATTTAAAATGCACTATTAAACTGTATAAAAAAAAAAAAAAAAAAAAAAGAGAGAGAGAGAGAGTATAGTTTTAATTTTGTCACTATTTTAAGAACGTAAATAATTTATTGGATTAAGAGCAAAAAAAAAATCCTCTTAGAAACGTTTCCATACGATATACTCTCTATCTATTGAAAATCAAAAAAAAAAAAACCTTGTTTGAAACCTTTTGTTCGGAAAACCCCTTGCCGTAGACCCTTTAAACTAACTGTTAAAAAAGTAAAAATACCACACAAAAAAAAATTTGTACTAGTCTAAACTTTTTATTTTTTTACAAATTAGGGTGTGTTTGATAGCGAAAATTTTCTCGGAAACTTGGAATCGTTTTTCAACTTCTTGCTTTTGCGCTGTTTGATAGCCTTTATTTTCCATGAAATCGGTTTCCAGCCTTTTCCAAGGTACAACCACTTGAAGCATGATTCCGTGGAAATCAATTCCTTGCTATTTGGTGGGAATTGGTTTCCAACTTTTTTTTTTTTTAGCAATAGAAACAAATTCTAAGATAAAGTGTAAAAAAATTTATCCATTTAATTGACAAATTCCATGCAAAATAGAGTCAAACGTAAAAATAAAAAATAATTTTTTAATTTTTTAATTTTTTTTTTTGGCAATCTAAACATATTTTGTCCCTAATAGTAAAAAAACTTATCCATTTAATTGACAATTTGCATTAAAAACAAAGCCAAACGTATTATGATAGAAAGGTGGAAAATTATACCAATCAAACACCTTTAATTCAATTCCCGGTAAAACAATTCCAGGTAATTCAATTCCCTGAAATCCAATTCATTTTCCACTCATTTTCCACCCTGCAATCAAACGGACCCTTATATCCAAATTTGTTATATGTGACACACAATCCCAAACTTTTAAAACTTTATTTTCTTTTCCAACTGTGGCCTCACTTTCTTTTCCAAATTCCTTTCCAGAGACATCTCACCAAACAATTTCCAGGCATCATCCAGCCTGCCCACTTTATACAACCCCTTGATCATTATAGGAAAATAAACAATAACCAAATTCCCTCTCATTCACCTGATGTAAAAGCTGAACAGCCCACTTCAAATGGCCTAAATCACCATGAGCTTTGATAAACTTTCCCACCATACAATCAGAAAATCTGTCATGAGATTTCAGTAAACCCGCTGCGAAGTAAATAGTGTTGGGACCGGATTGTAAAAACACGCAGGAATGATTGTTTGTAAACAATAAATGAAAAAGATGAAGATTAACCCGCAAGAGCGTGATTAAACAAAACTAATATCGGATATAATAAGGTGTCAAAATGCAGTAAAATATATTACACTAAACAAGAAAGAAAATGAAAAAAAACAAATTTGAGGTAAGTGATGATACTATTTCCTTAAAACAATACTGCCCCGCAATGATGCTTACGGTTCACGGCACTTGTTTCCTAAGATACAACGGATTTGACTTATGGTAGTAGCACTACAAACCACAAGTTCCAGCGAACTTTTGATGGATTTTCCTCACTACAAAGAAAAAACTTTTGGAATGATTTTGGGAGAGTTTTAGCAAGATAATAATGTAATGCTTGATGCACAAATGGTATGGTATACATTCAGGACATTCAAAGGGTCCTATTTATAGAGGATGATGATTTGTGATCCAAAACACAACAGATGCTTGAATCCACTTTCGCCCGCTTTTTCGCTTGAGCGGGACTTATAGAAAGTCTGTCGCTCGCTTTTCGCTCGACTTAGCTTGAGCGACACTTTCGCTCGAGTAAAAACACACGTCGCTCTAACGACAGTATTATTATCTAACCTTCTCTAAATTTCATTCATTCTTTGGATCTCAATTTCTCATTCATCCAAAATTAATTTCGACATGTCAAATATACTCTCAACATATACACGGAAATCAATTTTCTTTTTTCGGGCCCCACGAGAGGCACTGTCCCCTTGACCCCCTCAACCTGATCGGGCAAGTCGATCCTCGTTTCGGAGCGATGGAGTAACAAACCATTTACATAAACAAATCAAGTTTGAGTGTTTGACTGAAATTGACATTAAGTCTCCTTTTCAATATTGTTTTAAACCAATTCCGTGCATGTTTTGGCTTTTGATGGTTTGAGTGACTAAGGTTGGGGTTAAGTATGGCAAGAGGTGGTTGAGAAGTTAAGGATCTGGGTTTTCGTGGGTGTTGGGGGTTCAAGGACTAGAGGAGATAATTGTACTGGCGATGAGTGAGAGAGGTTGAGTGAGACGGTAGTGTGAGGCTGCGGCAGCTGCTGATGCGGCGGCAGCGGCGACGACGATGATGGTGTTCATGTCTTGACATCCATCGTTGCCAGCAGTGGAACAGGAAATAAAGGGTGAAAAACTCTAGAGGTCACCCAACCGTGAGAAATATTTAGTTTTAGTTACTCTTTCATGTGGAAGGTATAGTTGAAGGTCGGGAAAGAAGATGGACTGAGGTGGGGAATAAAATAAAGTTTTAAAGATTTGAAATTGTGGGTGACACATATAAAATTTTTGAATATAATTAACAAAAAATAAAAAGTTTAAGTACTAGAACTGCAATTATTTTTTAAAATTTTGGCTTCTTCTTCTTCTTTTTTTTTTATACTGTTTTTAACGGTTAATTTAACGGATCTTGATGACAGGTGATTTTTCGAACAAAATGTTTCAAATAAGAGGGTTTTCTACGATTTTCAATAAGTAGAGAGTTTTCTGCTATTAATCCATAATTTATTCAAGAGAGCTGCTATACGTATAGGTATTTAAAATCTCTGTACTACCAAACACTCACATCCATGGGAGGGAAATTTTTTTTTTACAATATTTTATACATGGGACCCACTCTCATGTGAGTGAGATTTCAAAAATCTGTCCAAATTCTGTCAAAATTTTCTTGTACGTGGAGAATTTTTCTTTATTCAAAGTAGTTGTACTGTCATAGCATATATGGTCTTTTATAACAGTTAAATCTCATTAACAAAATATTTAATCAGTGTCATGGTTAATTTTAATAATGAACTATTGAAACATACTATTGATGTAATACAAATTCTAAACACTATATGTAATTAATGTTGATTTATTATATTAAAAAGAATCATGATATAAATAGATAAAAAAAAAAAAAAGTACAATCAAAATTTTGTTCATATATTATACAATATTGCTTCAAATTATAAACCGAATGGGCATAGGAATATGTAGTGATGTACTAGAGCGGCTAATGCTCCCACATTGATGCGATGTATTCCACCAGTTTTCTAAGCAGAACAGAAGCTTGTTGATACCGTTTACCATCCGGACTTCAAGACGATCCCTTCTTGACTCTGCAAAAAGCTCAAATACATACCAAACTCTCCAGAGGAGATGCCGATGAAGACTACTGTGCTACCATCCATATTGAAAAATAATAATAAGACCATCCATATTTACCAAATTTAAGAAATGCTCTGTGATAGATATATTTTAGTTTTTACTATCAATACATATATGCTACTAAAATTGAATATTAATAAGTTGATGCTATTGGGTCCACATATGATTCAATTGATTTTTAAATTTCTTGAATACTATATTTAAATAAATTTAATTTTCTATTGTTAAATATTTTAAATTATTTATCGTTAAATTTTTGCGATACTAAGTTATAAATATATGTGTTGTTTAACAATAAAATAATTAGATCACTACCAAGTCTTGATGAAAAATAAATTCAGCATGCTCTTGACCAGGGGTGGATTTAGGTACCGGACTCTAGCTAGATCCGCTTGGAAGATTTTTTTTTTTTTTTTTTTAGAATAGATAAAAGATTTATATTATATATTCAATAATTCAAATTTTTTTTTTTTTTTAACATTCATCCTTGGTAACTCAGTTGGTTGGTACTTCCTCTATTAAACTGGAGGTTTTAGGTTCGAAACCTTCAATGACAATATATTATATATTTTTTGTAAACAATTTTTACCAAAAACAAGTGCAAAGTGGGTTAAAACATATGACTTTAGTTAAAGGATATTGATAACTTTACTATTATGACAAGCATTGATTTGTGACACTCAATAAAATAAAATAATATATGTTTATTTTACCAGTTTTAATGCAAATAGAAACATTTTAACTGGTTATTTGTCCCCCTTCTTGATTTTTTTCTCTAATCAATTTATTTGAGAATTTGGTCGATTAATGGCGAATGAATTTATAAAAAAAGTTGCCTTAGTGTCATAAGGAGTCTTTCAACAAAATTTATCTAATTAATAAAATGTTCCACTTTTGTTTCACAAAATATCGATCGCGAAAAAGTGAAATCATACAAGCACATAAAATTAATATAAACACATAAATAATTTCAAATTTGTTAATATAATAATGTTTGTTTAATTAATTTTAATTGTAAACTGAATATTGACATTTTGTTAATATATATTGTATGTTTGATTGAAAAATAAATTAAAATATTTTAAAGAACGATTTTTTCATCCGAAATGAAAGTTGGTACCTAATTCTAGTGGTGTATTTAGTTCTTCTAGTTATTGTCCATATGATTTTTTGAATATTATTTAATTAAATATTACTAAACAACACCGCTATCACATACGTTGACTGTTAATAGTAAGAGTTCAATGTTCGCGGTCCGTCCTAGCTGGACTCGAATTCTGAATTCGTCTCTGCTCTTGACTAATCATATTGAAAATTTTATGAATCAAGCATATTTCTTTATTAACGATATTCTTTTTAAACATAATGATTCAACAAATATATTGATATTACCTCTTAGATGGGATGATTTAACAAATATATCATCAACACATGAAGATTGATTTCTACATAATTTGGTGCAGTTCAGGATAATGTGTGTATTAAAAAATTCAATTATACAACAATTCTTTATCCACGTATTGAATATCATAATATAAAAATTGTACCTTATATATTAAATCGATGCAATTCAGTACTAATTTACATGCCAACTTGTTTTCATTTAATATTTTGCTGGCAGTTAGACCAACACAAAATCTACAACTTATTTATCCTCAATTCTCAATTAATTATTTTATATTACAAACGTGACAACCCTTCACGTCCGACGATAGTATTAGACGCTCCACCCATGTGGATGTTAAGTGCATTTTTGACAAAGCTTAAACGTTTTACTTACAATTCAATTGAAAAAGTAAAAAATGTTGTCTTGATCAACCTAAAAATAAGCAAGTTGTTTAGTTTGAAAAAAACTCAATTTTTTGAAGTGGAATTGAAAGAAATAAGCGAAAAATGGCAAAGTACAAAGTTTGAGGACCAAATTGAAAATATCCAATGGTTGATTTGGACCACAAGAGATACTTTGAAGATTGTTAGGAGTCACTTAGATGCAACTAGAAGCCAAAAAGAAATGTAATATGTTAGAATATTACCATAATCGATTTCTAATCACACAATATATCTTCCAAATTTTTAGTTAAAGATTGATATCCATTTTTAGCATGGTAAACGTCCAAATTGGAAAGTTTTTATAGCTAGATAAATTGTATTCCTTTGGGTTAGATTTCCAAATTACTTTGAATAGCCACAAATGGATATCAAGAAATAAAGTTATGAGCAAAATACTGACTGATGTGTAAAGACAAAAATCCGTGTGCGAAGGAAAATTTTCTTATTCAATTGTAACTCTTTTGGAAACCAATTTGGACGTGATTTTCAACCAATTTTCGAATTCTGCAAATACATAACAACAGAATATATATTGAGGACCTCTCCTACACCTCTCATATATATCTTATACTCCAATACTCATCAATTATTATCATCAAAGGAGGAAAATTTATAACTTTTGTGAGAGAATTGATAGAGACTTGCATGAATTCAATCAATTGAAGATTCAAACTTTATTTTTGGGAAAAGTAGAGAAGGCACAAGTGGAGATTCATCAAGAAACTATTGAAAAGATTCGAGATTCATCTTCGTCTTCTCAATTTATAAAAAATCTGGGTTATATATTTTCACTTAAATATGATTTTTTGTAATTTCAATATATTAGGCCAATTTTATACATTGCTAGGATGTGATGAACCCTTGTTATGATATTTTTAGTTTTTAATTAATTATTTTGACATTAATTTAGTTCGATGTGTGGATGTGTCTTAATACTTGTTAATGCATTTATCATGTTGTATCTTTCATGGAGAGATATAAGGTTCACACGAGGAGAATATATTTGCTCACTATCGAGAGAGACTTTCAATTATATTAGGAATATTGATCAACATGAATGATTTCAGATTTTCAATTTAATTTTTACACTAAAATGGAATAATAAGGGGGGATTCGACATTTTAGGAATTCATCTCACAGATTTGAAAAACACAGTTACTTACTTTCACTAATTTAATTGATAATTTAAGAATTAGTGTAGAAAAAATTACAACATCTCGTTTGCTATTTGACTAAAGTTGCAATTAATTTTAACTCGATCAAATGCATAATTCTTGTGGGTTCGACACTCTATTAACTACTTTATTACTTGTTCACGACTTCATTCACTTGCTAGAAATCAAACAATCACCCTACCGTTGACTCTCTTTTACGGTTAAAGATTTTGGAAGAGATTTTTTTATTTGATTGACTTGTTGGTTTTAATTTGAACAGATAATGAGATCAACTACTACAAAATGCGCCGATAGCAACAAAAATTTACCGACGGACAATTTCTGTCGCTATCATAGATGGATTACCAACGAATTGCCGAAAAATTATTTGTTAATTATTTTATAATCAAGGAAATTAACTTGGCGATGAATTTATCGACAGAACGCAACGTAAAATTCCGACCATAATCCGTTGGTAAAAATTTAAAATAATTGATTAAAATTTTCAGATAATTTCCAACGGATGATTCCATTGATAAGTGTGCAATAAAAATAATAAAAATACCGACAAAAAATCCGTTGGTAAATATTTTATTGTCAAGCATTTTGGATAACGTAATCAATTATGTAATACAATGTTCAAATGTTGCCACATTCTATGAAGTCTTCAGTTATTGTCTGAATCTTTATATAACTAATATATCTAATTTGTAGTCTTATTTATATACATTTTTCGAAGTTAAGATGATATATGACTTAAAATAATAGATTAAATTATATGGCAATTAGTAAACTAAAAATAGATGGGATAAATTAAACATGATGTTTTGAAGTAGTGGTGAACATTTTTACGAACTAGAACTAGGCTCAGTCAAATTAAGATTTTAACCAAATCTAGTTGAAATCAAGTAGGAGTAGACGCCAAAAAAGGGAGGAAAAAAAAGTTAGTCCTTGTTTGATTGCACAAATTTGTCATGGAACTAGGAATTTTTTTTTCTATCTTTTTACTATTCACTTGTTTGATTGCACAAATTTTCTAGAACAATTTTTTTCCAAATTTTTCAAGGTACAAGTTGTTGATGCACAAAAGCTGTGGTGGAAAAAAATTTTCCAGCTTTTTGATCGATTTTTTTTTGTTAGCAATTGGAACACATTCCAAAGTCAATGGTAAAAAAATTTATCCATTTAATTAACAATTTACGTAAAAAATAAAGTCAAACGAAAAATTTGCTAAGTGAAAAATTATACCAATCAAACACTTTTACCTCTCAAACAAATTTCAGGCAAATTACTTTCCTACCAAATATTTTATTTGTCATCCATTTTTCATCTTTCTATCAAACGGACCCTTAATGTCGGATAAGGCAAGCAAATTAATCAAAAATATTTCAATAAGTAATTAATGTTGGCACTGGCAACTCAACTCTATCCTTTATTCCAAAATGTTTGGAATTAGACCTCTGATAATTTTGGGTCTACAAAAGCTTTAACTTAGTCCCCATCACGAGTCTTAAAAGCATCAATTTTTAGATGGCAAAATCAAAACACATGGTGCCACATATAATCAACATCAAATCTCACTTCACAAGCATGAAAACGGTATCTTTTTATCCATACTTTTGTGGTCTACTTGAACTGTTTGGGATGGGTATTATGTTTGTTTTATACAATCAATGAGATTTGTATTCGATTTTTTATACCTAAAGTATTTTTTATACTTGAAAAGATTATATTGTTATTTATAGTCAATCACTATAATAGTTGTCTTACGTAGCATCCTATATGACAACTTGTTATTTGAGACATTAATTTTCTATAATTTTGTTATGTGAGATAAAAAGTTAATGCCTTCATAATAAACTAATACATAAGATGACTACTACAGTCGCTGACTATAAATATCATACAAAGGAATGACTTGATACTTGACCGCGTGATGTGATGGGGGTGGAAATTGAGGTTTTCATGTGAGTCTAGAGGATTTCCATTCGACTATTTTGATGTCTTCGACGAACTACCGATTTAGATAGTGATACAACAATGATTTGTGGTAGTACAAATAAATGAATTTTCAATATCGTTGATGTCCAAAAGATATATTTGAAATAATTATCATAAAAGAGATCAGTTCTCGATGTCGTATTATAATTGTATAGATTATCCACGTTACATATTTCAACAATAGATATTTAGGATTGAATATTTTGTGAGAGGGTTTTCTTTAATATTATTTGTTTTCTTGAAAACTAGACAAATATTTAAAAACTCGCCAAAAGAGGAAGCTGCATTTACCAATAAAGAGGTCAACAATATTCAATTTTAGACAAAAAAAAAAAATATATATATATATATATATATATATATATATATATATATATTAACAAATACATATATACATGTAGATTTAGACACTCTTATGATATTGTTAAAATTTGGGTATAACCTGAATCCTATTTGGAAATTCTAATTAAGTTGACTTTAAAAAAATTCTATTAGGAATGTTATTTTAGAATCCTATTCAAAGTATATTTGATAAATTCTAGTTAAAATTCTACATTTGTAAACTCAATTGGGAGTTAAAATTTGTATTGGACTTGAAGACGACAAGATATAGGCCTCATTTCATTTACTACTCTACTTCTCGAGTTTGAATTGTTCCCTCTATATATTTGACTATTCTTTAGTAAGGTTGTTTAACCTCATTACAAGTTAAACAAATTAGAACACAAAATCATTGTAATTCTTTCTCTATATTTTCATATTTTATTTTTGAGTTTATGATCAATTACTCAATGTTGTGTTATTATTACCAGACTATCTAATCCACAGAAGCACATAACCTAATAAAAGAGAGTTTTTTTTTTTTTTTTAAAAAAATCTTGATGTATACTAAAACAAACACACAAAATAAACAGACAAAAAAAACGAAAAAAAAACTCAGTTTTTCCCATCCCCAAACTTAAAATCGATATTATTCTCAATGTCCTAAAGCAAAAGTAAGAATATAAGGGGACAAAGAAAAAATGGAAGAAGGTATTCTCCTAATTTTTCTGTTGAATGTGTGAGGCATTATGGGTGACAGCTAGACAATCTCCTTCATCATGTTTTCCCTTGATCTATGCTGGTTTGAGTGTTCTATGACGTCATGTTTTTGCACATAGCGATCAAATTCAACATTAAAGATCAAATAACCTAGAACATGTGTTAATTAGTCGAAACAATCTAAATAACCAACAATAAATTCAAGGGCCTAAGGGAAAACATAATAGGATGATGATATACTATAAATTTAAACGTGCATGAATCTAATGCAAACTAATAATCAAAATAAATTTATATGCAATGCAGTAAGGAAAGCAAAATAAATAAAAGGGTTAAAAAATTGGGTTGCCTCCCAATAAGTGTTTGGTTTATAGTCTTTTGCTAGACTTTATGGAGGAATTGATCATGGTGGTTTAAATAGGTGTCTTGAGCCCTTGCACTCCTTACAATTTCTAGCCTTGCTTTTTTTTTTTTTTTTTTTGCCCTCCAGACTCTGAACTCTCTTGTTCTCCTTTCGTCCAATGCTCTCTCAATTTTTAGGCTCTATCTCCTTCGAGTCTTGTTGCACCTTTTTCAGCAATATATTAGCACTCTTTGGGCTTTTTGCTAATCTGTTGCTTATATATTAGCCCTTTTTGTGGTGGGTTCTCGATAATAGTGTAGATCTTGAACTTTTCTTTCTTATCATCCACTCTCAATGTTAGTTCATCACTTTCAAAGTCAGTGATAGCTCGGCTTGTTGATAGGAAGGATCTGCACAAGATAAATAATGTTGCATCCCATGACTTCTCTATATCTAGGACATTGAAATCAACCGGGAATATAAATTTGCCACTTTAATGAGCACGCTCTCGACCACTCCTTGCGGGTATTTGATTGATCTGCCCACCAATTGAATGGAGATAAATGTGTCCTTCAGTTCTTCCAAACCTAAGTTCTTGTGGACAGAAAATGACATGAGGTTTATATTTACTCCGGAATCACATAAACAATTAAAATTCAAACTACTTCCTATTGAGCAAGATATTTTGAGACTCCCTGAATCTTTTAGTTTAGGAGGTAATTTGTTCTGTAAGATGGCATTACACTCCTCATTTAACTTAAGGATCTCAAAATCTGTAAGTTTTCTCTTTTTGGATAAGATCTCCTTTAGAAACTTTGCATAGTTTGGTATTTAAGATATAACTTCGATCACTGGGATGTTGATATGAAACTTCCTAAAGATATTCAAGAACTTTGCAAACTATTTTTCCAGCTTCCTCTTTTTGCAATCTCTGTAGACATGGGACAGGAGGAACGTAAGGTTTGATAGGAGTGATTGCCTTAACCTGTAGATATTCTAACTCTTGATATGGAACTACTTCATTTGACTGTTCGGATTTATTCACTTGCTCTTCATTTGTGGAAGATACCTTTTCATTTACTGCCACTCATCTCTTGACTATGATTTCTGGAAGTTGAACCCTGCTAAATACTATCTTAAAGATAAGTTCATTAAAATGATCTAATAAAGAATTAAAGTTATTGAGTTTAGGGCGTATACATAAATATGCGTAGAGATTAGATTCTTTTAGGGTTGTATTTAATAATGAGTTTAAATACATATGGAAAGTTATATACATGATTATGGTCCTCAATTCATCTATGGTTATCATTCTTCGTGTCATCCTATCAACATAAGAATACAAGAGAAATCATATTGAAGAGGAAGATCCAAAATCTAAAATCAATATCAAGAATCAAGAAAAAAGAGTTAAAGCAATCAAGATTAAAGAGCAAGAAGCCAAAATCAAGAACTTGTAGTTGACCTTCAAGATTCAAAACAATGGATCAATGTATGTTCCGCACTTATAATTTTCTTGGTGATTTGATATGGAGATTTTGACAATAAAGTTTAAGTTTTATTAAATTCAGCAATGAGAAGAAAAAGAATATTCATATGATCATCAAAGAATTATACATACAAAGATATATATTGAACTGACTATGAATGATGATGAAAAGCTTCTGTTTGTTTAGTATCAGAAATGAAAAGTAGAAACAAAGAGAGAATATGTAAATTTGAATAGATAAAGTCCACGTTCTAAATAATAAATGGTTGTGACAGAAATTAAATTAAATAATGACAATAATTCACCAGGTGAAGCATATTATTTGCAATCCACGCCACCTCTTTATTTTTAGGAAAAATCTACTTGTACCTAATATCTTACCTAATCTTTGATCGAATTGACAAGTGGCGGCCCCCTATTGGGGGGGCGCCTGTCCAATAGGGGGCCGCTACTTGTCAATTCGGTAACCTATTAGGTAAGATATTAGGTACATGTAGCATTACTCTTATTTTTAATCTTGAGGTCCTGAATTCGACTTTTTGTCAACTTTTTTATTTATATTTTCTTTTATAGTTTTGATGAATTTGGGTCACAGAAGTCGACCAGCCTCCATACCTCTATTGCATTTCATAGTTTAATTGTGGATCTACATTTTATAAGTCAAAGAATAATCAGGTTCTTGATTATGATTAATAATTGAGGAGATTAAAAATTTGTTAATTAGGAAAGATATTGATTATTAAATATTTTCTCTTTCACATTGATATATGGTATGAAAGAAGATGTACAACGAATAATTTATATTATAATTCAAAAAATAATTATATTTAAAAGCGTTTTATGTGACCTTTTTGGTCTCCAAAATAACCTCTAACATTAGAAAGAAATTATTAATATTTTCAAACAAGATAATGTTGTGGTTTTAAAACTCCTTTCATTTATGTTTCTTGAATTTTTTATGAAGTAAACGTAAAGTTATAATGATTTCGGAGGAAAAAAGGGAAAGAACGAGTTGATTCCCCCCTTTCCTTCACCATGAGCTGGAGCACAGTCTTCACTTGGTCTCAAGGTAACAATGTAAAGTCATAATTTTCTAAAGTATCGACAACCATATTTGCATTTTAGTCGCCATTTGTTTTTCAAGGTTTTTAAGTCTCAATCTTGTAAAATGAGGCACATAGGCCCTCATGGAGTAGATAAAGAATTAGTAACATAAACATTTTTCATTATTTCAGCAATAAAATACACACGTGATTAAATATCTACTAATTGTTCTATTCGTCCTCAACGCTAATTGAAAGAATTATCAAGTAGATGTAATTCTCAATTTAAAAATCTTATTATATTTATATGGGAATATAATTTAGAAGGGATTCTAAAAAATATTGGTGTTGACTCCTAGTATAATTAAATTACTTGATATTATAATCCGAACCGGAGCTAAAACCACTTTATTGAAAGCGGAACAGTTTTGACATTAGTCTGGTGTGAAAAGTGGAAGATGATAACGAATTAATCCAATACCACTTTGTTGGAGAAAATAAGAGATTAAACCACAATATGAAGTAATTGATCACAAGAATACAATAATTTGCAAAGAATTGAGATTTTATTATAATATGGAGAAAAAATACGAAGATTATGTGTTTACAAAATTTCTAACTTCTTACTAAATTATAATGAAGAGCCAACTATATATAGCGAACAATTCAAGTCCTAGAAGTAGAGTTGTAGATGAAGCTCATGTTTGGACTCCATTATCTCAAATTCTAATGAAAGGAATAATAAATTTTTGAAAATTATATGGTGAAAAAGAAAGAATTTATTTTTTAGGTTTACATGTAATATTAATTTATTAGAGAATGTGTTATTAATAAGAAGAGAAAAAAAAATGAATTTTAATTTAATAGGGATGAAACAAGGGCGAAATAGAATGTCCAAAAATTTTCTTATCTTGATTTCTTCAAGTCAAACACAAATTTCAACTCCAACAGGACTTCCAAATAGAATTTAAACTAGAATTTGCCAAATAGACTTCGAATAAGGTTTCAAAAGCATTCCAAATAGAATTTTTCTTAACGTGCACTTTAATTAGAACTCTAAATTATCTTCAACAAATAATTCGAGTTACACCCAAATTCTAACAATCTCCATCTCGACACGAATTCTATTGCAATGAAAAAGAACTTTAAAAAATTCTTCACTTGGAGACAAATTTCACTTCAAGGAATAAATTTGATGGCTTCAATGAAAACACAAAAGAATTTCTCCATCAACAATTCCAACTAAAAAATATTCTCTATCCCTGCCATCCCAAGTATGGAAAAAGGTGATATAATGACCACCAAACAAGCATGAAACAAGCTCTATAACAAAATCACAACTTAATGTATCAAAAAAAGGATCTTGGTTAGAATCAACATTCTTAACTGCATTCAAACCATCAACAAAATCAATGGAATTGTACCTATGTGGAATCTTATGGGCAAAATGAGTCTATTTCTAGCAATTGAATACGATGACACCGTCGATAATGGTGACAAGAAGAATTTACCCATATCATGGTTAGAATTAACACTCTTAACTGCATTTAAACCATCAACAAAATCAACAGAATTGTACCTATGTGGAATCTTATTGGCAAAATGGATCTATTTCTAGCAATTGAATATGATGACACCGTCAATAATGGTGACATGAATGATTTACCCATATCTTCAAAATTCAACTGAGATGTATTATTAAAAGAAGACCCTAAATTAGATTTCAATGATACAAAATCCAACTCTAAATCCACGCTGATTACTCGAAAATTCTATATCACCCTACAATATATATAAATGAGATTTTCTAAATCCCATCAGTACAACATGAGCTCTTTCGATAACTTTCAGGATTCCACCTTCAACAATGTACTTGTACCCATGTGAATCAAGAGTACTTAAGAAGATAAGATTTCTTTTCAGATCTGGAACATGTCTTATTGCATCAAGTGTTCTAACTGTCTCATCAAACATCTTTATTCTGACCCGACCAATACCAACTATCCGACAATGTGTATTATTATCGGTCATCACAATACCTTTTGTAACTTCTTCATATGTTGAAAACAATTTCCATATGGGTAACATATGAAAAGTACAAGTTGTATCCCAAAATTCAAGTCTCATCAGGTTTGGAATTGTAATCAGATATAGGTAAAAGTTCTCCATCACTACTAGAATTTTCTGCAATACTTGCTTCTCCTGGAGTTTCTGATTATTGATTTGCAGTTGACTTTGATTTATTCTGCAACTTATAATAATTGTTTACCAAGTGCCCATTTTTCTTACAATAATTACAAAATTTGAAGTTAGATTTTGATTTGTCCCTCAAACTACCACCATGAACAATGAGACTATCTCCATGATCTCCAGATGCTACGAGATATTTCATATTCTCCTTTGAATATAAAGCATCGTAGACTTCTTCGATGGTGAGACTATCATGACTATATAATATCGTGTCTATAAAAGACATATATGAAACGGGCAATGAACATAACAAAATCAATCTCAAGTCTTCTTGATCATATTTGACCTCTAAGTCTCCAAATCAGCGGCGATTTCTTTAAAAGCAGCTAGGTGATCCTCAAGAGATGTACCTTCTGTCGCACGATGCGAATATAGATGTTGTTTCAGATGCAATTCGCTAGTAAGACTCTTCATTATGCATAATTACTCCAATTTAAACCTTAATGCAGCGGCTAACTTTTCCTTCAAAACGTCCTGAAGAATATTATTTGAAAGATGAAGATGAATTTGAGATGGGGTCTTTTGATCTCTCTGTTTTTCTCCTCCATGGTCCAAGCTGTGGGCATCTTATCAAATCTCAACAACACGTTGTCCAAATCCATCTGAGTTAGTACTGCGCTTATCTATATCTGCTACAAAAAGAATCTTATTACGATCTAATAGCGAAATATTATACTTCATTGTTGCCATCATGAAAAACCTCAATCTTCCCAAGAATTTCAACACCAAAAGCTCTGATAACATTTGTTATAATTCGGACCAGATCTGAAATCATTTTATTTAAAGCAGAACAACTCCGATGCCAGCTTATTGTGAAAGCGAAAGATGATATCGGATTATTTGAATACCACTTTGTTGGAGAAAATAAGATATTAAACCATAATATGAAATAATCAATTGCAAGAACAGAAGAACGAAATAATTTGCAGAGAATTGAGATTTTATTATAATATGGAGAAATAATATAAATATTATGTGTTTACAAAATTTCTAATTTTTTACTAAATCATAATGAGGAGCCAACTATATATAAAGAACAATTTAAGCCCTAGAAGTAAAGTTGTAGGCGAAATAAAATGCCCAAAAGTTTTCTTATCTTGATATCTTCAAGTCCAACACAAATTTCAACTCTAATAGGGCTTCTAAATGGAATTTCAATTAGAAATGATTCCAAATAGAATTTTTCTAAATATGCACTTTAATTAGAACTCTCAATTATTTTCAACAAATAATTCGGGTCACACCCAAATTCTAACACTTTAGAAAATTAAATAATAACATGTTTGGTTCAGATTAAAATCGGATTTTATTCTAAGTCAAAGTTAAACAATCAATATTAATCATATTTTTCATAGGTTCTACAACTTTTCAACCACACATTTCAAAATTTTTTTATTACAATTTACTAAAAATCTAATTTTAATTCTCACCAAATACCCTCTAAGTTAGATTTAGACCTGGTTCACATAGAAATTGAGAGATTTACATTAAAAAATGATGATGATAACACAAGAAGAAATTCGATGGAAAAAAAAGTTTAAAATCACACATAATCTTAAAGCTATAATCAAACATCAAAGACAGCGTCCTGAAATTTTCAATATCTTCGTCATCGGACTTGAATCTATAGCTCACAACTACCTAGATAGGCGATTTTAAATATTTTAGATAAATCAGCCCAAAAATAAAAATAAAAAATAAAAAACTGTTGAGCTCAATCGCTGGCCTGCAATTTCTAAAAAGTTCCTAAGTATTTTTGTTATTGCTATAACTCTCTAATGTAATAATTTTGAACCATGCTACTTGTACAATTTCGATTGACAACATTGGTTAACAATCATTCACATGGGAGGGGGGCCCATGATGAATAAAAAAATCGTGGGTCCCCCTTCATGTGAGAAGATTGTCAACCGAAATTGTACAAATAGCAAAATTTAATAATTTTAAGTTACACAAGTTCCAAAAAGTGTCCAAGTTGTTTGAATGACACTTTCTTGTTCTTGTAACAACTCTCCATGTCCACAATAATTTCAAGCATAGAAAATTATAATTTAGTTAAGACGTTAATTTGAAGCTAACTTTTAATGCGACACCACACACGTTTCAAAAAGTTTTCAAGTTGTATGAATGACAATTTTTTGGGTTCTTGCAACAACTTTCTATTGTCTACACAATAATTTTAAGTAACTAAAGTCTAATTTAGTTAGAGTATACGTTGTATGTATTCCAAGATTACAAAGATTATATAGTGTGTTGAAGAAGATACATGTTGACAAAAAGAAAGAAAAAATCTCAGAGATTGTTTTGCCCACAGATATTTTTAATTTTTCATAAATTCTATGGACCCATATTCTTCACACAAAAAAAAAAAAAAAAAAAAAAAAGCATTTTTTTTATACAAATGATGTATCAAATGAGAGTGATTTATTTATTTATTTGATTGAAGAAATTATAACACATCATATCGCATCATATCATGTGTGTGTAAATCATTAAATAAATGTAACACAATCAAATAAGTTTTTAATTTGTGATTGAATTCAATAGCAATTGGTCTCTTTATGAGCACATTAACTTCATTTACTGGAGTTTAGGTTCTACATCTTCCTCTTAATATTGTATTTTTTTTCTTTCTATATTAATGAAATTCTAGTCCCGATATTTTTTCTACAACATTGATAAAACTTCACTCCCACAATTTAATTATAAAAAAAGAAAGAAAAATATCAATTTCAGCACGATCAATTTATTTTTATCCCTAACAAATTCAAAAAGAAGAAGGAAAAAGAATTTTTAATAACAAATATTTTGGGTTGGAATTCTATGTGATGGCTTTTTGGGACTACATTTGGGGGTTGGGGAGCACTTGAGTTTGCTTGAAGCTAAAAATTGAACCAAGGCTCAAGGTTCTCAAGAATGATGTATTTTTCATTCTACCAAAACTCGAAAATCCAACTAAAATAAGTCCTTAATAGGCTTTTTGAGTCATTAAACGTCGTTTAATTGCACGCACTTAAATTGCAAGTGCGTGCAATAAAAGTTGTTTAGTGACTCAAATTCGATGATAAGCAGTCAATGGGGTTGTTTGAAGCCCATGTTTATGTTTTTTTTTCCTTTTAAATGCATTTTGCAATAGCTTTATGATGGAGAATATATGAACGAAAATTAAGGAAAAATTTTGAATTCACGTGTAATATTATTTTATTGAAAAATATGTGTTTAAAATGAAATTAATTCACTGTTCAAAAAAGACATTTTAATTTAAAAAATGAGACCCAAGCTATAAAAAATATTGATCGTCTGTTATCTAGATAGATAACAAGCACTATTCATTATATACAGTAAATCTCTAATTGTCCTTATCGCTAGTATTATACATTAAGAAAAATGCTATTTGTACACTTTTTGGTGTACTAAATATATTACACCCCTCTCAGATGGAGGAATGCCCACGAATATTTTATTGTGTGTGGACCTCCCTCCATGTGAGAGGAATGTAATACATTGTGTGATGCATTATATACGTATAGCACTTTCGATACATTAAATAGCAATTTTCGTTGTTACATGAATGGGTGCTAAACATCAGTACATCACCAAGAATGCCTCGAGAATGGGGAGCAGAAGATCTAAGAAGGGGAGTGGAGAGATGTGCCACACGTGCAAAGTAAAAGCATCCATTTAAACTGACACGTTTCAGACCCCAATCACGCTTTTTCCAAGCCTCCGCCCATTTTTTTGAACTTTTCCAAGAGAGTTTTCATGCATAGGACCCCGTGAAAAAACATTAAGCCCCGTTTGATAGTTATTTTTGAGGAAAAAAAATATATTTTTAAATAATTGATTGATAGAGAATATATGATTAAAAATAAGAAATTTTTTTAGATTTACGTATAATATTATTTTATTGAAGAATGTATGATTGAAAAGAAGAGAGAAAAAAAAATATATTTTGAGAAAAATGGGTACCAAACAGGGCCTAAATATTAATATCGAGGCTTCATTTCTTATTATTAGAATTATTCTTAAAGTATAGGAAAAACTCACAGATTTTATGCAAAATTTTGAAAATGGAGTATCTTGTCCATTTGTTATTTACGTTGGTCATTTGTGTTTTAGATTCTGTCTATTAAATTTAAATTCATGTATCAATTCTGTATTTATTTTCTGTACACATAGCATGTTTCTTATTATTACTGAGCTACTTTTATTTGAGTCATTCTTTAAAATTTATTTTCAATCATAATTCTTTCGATCAAATAATTTTACACGAAAATTCAACTATTTTTAAAAAATTTTAATCACATTAAAAAAAAAAGTCATTTCACAAAAAATTCTCAAAAAATAGAATCAAACAAGAATTAAATAATATTAATTTGAATTTTTTGTAAGAGTTTATATCTCTCCATATGTAATTACTATTTTCAGTCAATATATATGATTAATTACATTTTCTAACTATGTCCAATCATTACTACCGATTTTTAATGTAACTTCAACAATACAGTAGGATGGCGTGGTTTAAAATTCAAATTATTAATAATGTATTACAAAATTAGTAGACATCTTTGTAGAATTTCACTTTTAACATTCTAAAATAAAGAACAAATGCCATTTTATGCTTTTACTATGCCATTTCAATTTAACAGTTTTACACATATTTGCTAGGTGATTATAATCAATTTAAATTATAAATATATAAAAATAAGTTGTGAATAAATGATTAATATTTAGGATTAAGCTAAATGTACAGAAAAATGATTTACAGAAGAAATACAGAAGTCTCACATGATGTGAGATCCATGTGTTTAAAAAATTGGCAAAAATAACCCCACGCACCCTCCATGTGTCTGTGTCGAGGGTCCGCATCTCAAGTTTAACTCTAATATTTATAAATTCACGAATTACGTGAATAAAAAGTTATTTTGATTAGAAGTGTGTAGAAAAAAGGCCAACCAACATGTGCTCAACTGTCAAGTGTTGAGAACTGAAATAATGTGTGATGATTGGACTAATTTGGTACATTTGACTTAAGACGTGAATGATAAGGCAAAATGATCTTTCCATGTGCACTTCCAACACAAAGTCTTTCATAGATTTCCAATTGAGAAAAAAATGGGCAAAATCATGAAAAATGACTCCTTATAGATGTTTTCTTTATATCAAAGAATCCGATGACACTATGATGACTCGATAAATACATTTAACACATCATATTAGATATAAGATGACCTTCTGCTTGACGATTGAAATGAGTTCGTATAAACAAATTTTCAAAATAGACAACATGACTAACTATTGATATTTCGACTATAATATAGTCTATACTTTTTTTTGTTTTTTGTAAAAGCATATGATCTTTTATTTCTCATAATTGATATTTTACATGGATGTGTTTACTCCTTTACTACACTAGAGTAGGGTAAATCTCATTTACCGATGTCAAAAGGAGGCAACATTAAAATTCTTAATATTATCGTTTTATTATCAATAACACAAAAACATACTAATATCTCTTTGGTTAATTTTGGTGGAAATATAGGGATGAAGTTCTCTATTTTTTAGTTCATTTCTTTAAACACCCCAAAAATAAGGGTGAACACGATGATTATTCTATACCAGTCGATATTTTCAAGTTATAGGCCTATAAAGACGAACACTTATTTTATTTTAAGGTAGAAAATTCTTCAACATATATGAAAAAACTCAGAATAAGGATACGAAAAAATCATAATTAAGAAGGTAACTCCTCGTATATGTTTGGACTTAAAATGCAATATTAAGATAGTAAGAAATCTATGATGAATTAAATCCATGGTCAAAATCAATTATATATACATTCGATTATGTGGTAGATAGCAATATGACTTAGAGCAAAATTAAGCATCCAATTTAACTTAACAATTATAAAAAAAAAAAAATGATTATATATTATGAACCACATATTTTTGTATATAAACGTTTATATCCATAGTTATTCATCATTCACATAACTTTAAATCCTTAATGTTTGCTTAATAAATAAATAAATACCTTATAATAATACCCCACATGCACCTACATACATAGTCAGTCACGTAATTAGAAAGCTCTTCTATAGTATGACAACAAATGCCTTGTGAACTGTGATTGTGAGATATTCCTACATTTCCCTGTTCATTAATACTATTTTTTTTTTTTTTGTTTTTAGCATATTTTATCGTGCTATTTATGAAAAATATTTATTATATATAATTAAATGCTAATCTATAAATATCACCGTCCTAAATTCCTTTCATGATTTTTAATCATCTTGTTAGTTTATATTAAAACAAGAAAAAGAAATTATGGATAACATAAATTGAAAAATTAGTGATCCACATTTTTAAATTTGAGATAAAAAATCATAAATTTCTATATTTTTAGTTCTAGACGTAGCTTTAAATGTGATGCATTACACGTATCAAGTATGTTTGTAACTTGTTTGTTAATGCTTTTATTTTATCTGACAATGTAGCACTCGTTGAAAAGATGGAAGGCAATAATAATTTCTATTCACCCCAAAAAGGGAATATAGTAGTCTATAAGCTCGCCACTCTAGCTACTATGGCAAATGGTGATTCGTTTTTTATTTTGCTTGCAGTTTACTACAAAATGATTCAATAATATGTTTCATAGGAATTTCCTCAAAAAAGAGGGGGAAAAAAAATACACTCATTTCTATGATTTGCATTTCTCTTGTAGTTTACTACAAAATGATTCAATAAAATGTTTCATAGGAATTTCCTCAAAAAAGAGAAAAAAAAAAAAAAAAATACACTCGTTTCTATGATCAAATCACCATACTAATTAAAAGTGCACCTTTAAGTGTAAGCTAAGAATGTTAGAAACCATAGAAACGTCTCAATGAGTAAATAGTCGTACCATCATCAAAAGCTTGAAAAAGAAAAATGGAAAATTGAAAAAACAAGAGAGATAAAACCAATTTTGTTTTGAAACACAAGAATTGATAAGAGTGAGAATATTTGTGTAAATGTCATTAAAAAAAAATCAAAGAGTGAGAAACCTCCGTATCTATGTATGTCTGCATTAGACAAAAACAAAATAAAACATCGTTTCTCTTACAAAACATTTTCATTTCATAGTATACTGATATGATCATTTCTTCATTTATACACATTATGCTCTATGTACATTATACTTGGCATAAATGTTTACGTAATGTCATTTGACATTTTATTATTGAATAGTTTAGGGTCGAAAAATTCAAACACCTCATAAATCCTTTCATTAGGATTGAAAAATTCAATTCCCTCAGCAAATTCTGTTTAGACTTTGATGGTTGTAGACAAAATATACCTATGCAATTTTTCTTTGCAAACTTTGATCGTATATAATCACCCTATATGCTTTATTTGCTTCTTTACAAATCCAACTCATAAAGATTTCATTTTTTAACTACTCTTCAGAATCCGTCAGTTTCAGAGCTCCCTCAGGTCCTCTTCTTCTTTCTGTACATTTTCTTGCAACATATAAACATAAACATATTAGATACATGCATATAGACATATATGTGTGTACATTCAAATTCTTTTTTTTTTTTTTTTTTTTTTTTTTCCCTCTTATGTATCTTTTTTGGGTATTCTGTTTTGCAGTTCCTTTCTTTATTTCTCCTAGGTGGGCTTGATGTTATTGAAGATATAATTTAATCAACAGGATAAAAATGCAGGTAAGGGAAATGCACCCTCTGTGTTGCATAACGTTGGAGAGTCGAGGAATTGGGAACGGTTCGCCGGAACCGATGTTATTGAGAACTGGGTCGGCGGTGGAGTTTTACGGCGGTGGATCTGACGTCAATACTGGAGGATCTGAAGTCAGCAGCAGTAGCACCACCACCAGCGTGGCTGGGATCCTTTACAAATGGACAAACTACGGGAAAGGGTGGCGACCCCGGTGGTTTACCCTCCGTAGCAACGGCATACTATCCTACTCTAAAAGCCGCCGCCCGGACGTAGTCTCCGGCGACGACGTCATCCTCATCGGCCACGTCAAGCCCCCGTCCAGTCGAAAACGCAGCAAAGCCGCTGGCATCGTGCATTTAAAGGTGATTATAACCTCTCAATTCAACTCATCATGAACGAAAAACAGCAATGCATTAATTGGTATGTGATTGAGCCGTCTTTGTAGGCATAGAGGGTGAGTTTACAGTGGAGGAGAGAGTGAAAGTGGGGCCCTATCTTTTATTGTGGAGTACAATAAAGAATTTCC
Organism: Osmanthus fragrans; assembly: GCA_019395295.1. NCBI lineage: Eukaryota > Viridiplantae > Streptophyta > Magnoliopsida > Lamiales > Oleaceae > Osmanthus > Osmanthus fragrans. The sequence continues at coordinate 484,562 of JAEDXY010000043.1, read as the reverse complement.
CTCTACAGGCAAAGAACTGAGCCCGTGAAAATTTCTTATGATGTTACCATTTTTACGGCAATGAAACTCTCTCTCTTCTTTCTCTCTGTGCTGTCAGGCACCAAATAGCTTTGAAATCTGAGCATTTTTTATTTTCATCTTAGAACCCTTTTTTCCATTAATTAACCGGGCATTAATCTACAGTGGGTCACATCAGCAGGTGAATAGTTGGGGGCTAAATCTAGGGCACAACCTGAGAGAAGGCCTATGCTTTTAGTTCTAATTCATGGTTTTTACGTCTGGTCACATCACCATCGGAAACCCCCGCCTCCAAAAAAAAAAAAAAAAAAACCAGTATTTTGATGAGAAAAAAGACCCATTTTGATGCAAAATACTGCATATTTGATTATATGTTTCGTGGGTATAAAAATAGGTCCTTTGGGGAGGGCATTGTGATTTTTTTCTTTTGCTCTTTGATCAGAAAAAGCCCAGTATTTTGATGAGAAAAAGATCATCCATTTCGATGCAAAATGCTGTAGATTTGATTATTTGTTCGTGGGTATAAAATAATGGTGTTTTGAAGTGGGAATTTGGCAAAGGCAAGAATTTTTCTTCGTTGAGAAAGGTAAATCTAGATGAGTTGAAAAACTTGGGAATTTTCAACTTTTTTTTTTCACTGTAGCACGTGACCAGAAAATGAATGAAATTGACGTTTTCTGGAAGAAAAATTATAAAAATGTTACAAGGAAAGAGAACTATTTTATTATCCTTGCATATTTAGATATTCTTAAATATTGAAGGAGTGTTCTTGGTGAGCCCGAAACTCAGTCAAAATTCTCTTATTTGATCCTTTTATGATCTTAAATTCATTCAGGGTTGGGTTCGTGTTCGGATTATGTTAATTTTATTTTTATTTTTTAATTAGTGTCCATTACAACCTACTTGGAGTTTTCTTGGTATTGACCTGAAAGGTAATGAGTTTTATTTAATTTAATGGTTTATATTCTTGGTATTAATGATTCCTATTAATTGCTACTGAAAATAGTTTATGATGATGAAATTGATCTCTTTTATGTGAAGTGCCTGATGTTGATAATTACTTACTTCAAGTAATGATTTGTTAATTGTTGATTATTTTATGTAAATTAGCATTTGATTGCTTATTTGTTACGTAGTGATTCACTATTTGAGATGCACATAAACAGAAAGTGTGTATAATTTGAACTACTTGATGGATGGCGATTACATATAAAGGCTACTTGGATTTGTTTGCAGATCTCGTCATTTCGAGAGAGTAAATCTGATAATAGGCGATTTTACTTATTTACGTCTACAAAGACACTGCATTTACGGACTAATACGAACAAAGAAAGAGTGGCCTGGATACTTGCTTTGATTTCAACAAGAAGCCTCTTTTCCTTGAGACCACTGAATGACAATATACCCCTTCTAACTAGGGATATATCAGTATCGACTGAAAGGCTAAAGGAACGCTTGCTTGAAGAGGGAATCGGTGAGGGACTTGTTAAGGACTGCGAGCAGATCATGCTCTCGGAATTTTCAGAAATACAGGGACAGTATAAAGTTCTTTTCGAGGAGCGTTCCAATTTGCTGGACACATTAAGACAATTAGAGGTAATTTTTATTTCATCCTTCTTTTTACTGTATCATGTTTAATCATTCAAAGCTGTGTTTGCAAATTTAGACTAGTTATTTTCTTACTTTTCCTCATTTGCATTATCTGGACAATTATCCAAGTTGCTTCGTTAGATGCTGACATCCTTAAGATACATACAGTTTGTTTCTTGAATCTAATGTCTTTAAATACGTGTAGTTTTACCTTTCCTGAGGGGCATATAAATTTTTTGATTTCATTTTATTTTGTACTTTGAAATTAGGTAACAAAGTTGACTGTTGGCATTTTGATGATAATTTATTACTAGTTCAATAGTTAAGTTATTAAGCTGCATTTAAACAAGCAACCCTTATCTCTATGAACAGTTATCCTATTCATTCAGAATTAATCTCAATATGTAGCTTTTACCTTAAAAGAAATGCCCTTATGTTTTTTCATCTATGATGGAAATTGTTTTTTAATACACAATCATGGAGGGACCAAACTAAAGGTAAAATACTAGGGCAAACAAATAGAAGAACTACTACTTGGTTGAGATCATATTATGATTTTTTTTTTGTCACAAGAAAACCCTATATAGGTTGTTAGAAATCGAACAAGAATTATGTATGCTCTGATACCACTTGTTGGAGATGTGACGAGGTATTATGGCACGATATGAAGTATTGATGTCAGATAATAAGAAACAAGAAATAAGAATTTAATTTGGCAGAGAAATTGGAGATTTTATTCAACTATAATGGAGGAAGAAAATTAAACAATATTGTGTATCTCACAATAATTCTAATCTCAGTAATAATGAGGTAAATCCCTTTTTAACTATGAAGAGAAGCCAACTACATATAGGGGTACTTGTCAAATTCTAATAATAGCCCTAAAGATGGAAATTAGGTCGAAAAACACGTGAAATAAACAAAACAAGAAAAATCCAGAATGGCGCGGTGCTCGGGTGAAGACAAGCGGCAGCTCTTGCTAAAAAAGTCGTTTCGCCACTTGGGTGTCCATTTAGCAGTAGACTAGTGCTGTCAATCCCTTTTTCCTCCATGGACCCTATATATAGGGGTATATGTCAAATCCTAATAATAGCTTTAAAGATGGAAATTATGTAAAAAATTGCGTGGAATAAACAAAACAAGAAAAACCCAGAATGACGTAGTGCTCAAGTGCCAGGCAAGCGGTAGGCGGACGGCAACTCGCTGCTAAAAATTCCATCTCGCCGCTCGAGTGTCCAACTAGTTGTAGGTTAGTGCCGTCAATCCTTTTTTCCTCCATGGACCTTATTTAGACGTCTTCAAGACCCAATACACCAAACCTCGCAAACCCTAGATGAATTTGGGTCACAAACACAACACAAGTTGGAATTGAAGTGACATCTTTTAGTTTCCATCTATGGGCAATTTCTGATTATTAGAGCGTTGACTGTATTTTGCGATTAAGAGTAAAGATACCTTTAGCTGTAAATGTAATCAAGTAAGAATACAAAATTTGGCCATGTTAGTGTAGATGAAAATTTGTTTACAATAATGCATGGCAAATGTGCGCAAAAGTTTTCATATTACTTAAAGTAGTTTCTCGTTCCATTTTCTGTGGCCTTGTCAAATCAACAGACTAGTGGTTAGTAGACCACGTTGATGAGATTTCTCTGTCCTTTATAATAACATTCCCTGTGTTTCATTTCATATCTGAGAAAAGAAACTTTTTGTATATAAATGAAGAAATCACTTGTGAAAATAAATTTATTTTTCTTACGAAAAAAGTGTTACCTTCCAGTCCTGCAGAAACTCATTTCCAAATTTCTAATTATGAACATAATCATTTTTTCTTTTCATATGTATTATTGTTGCTTTCACATTATTATGTTGCATTTGTGTAGCATTTAATCCCCTCTTTCTCCAATGTATTTAGAATATAAGTGCTTTAACATGGAAAATGTATTTCATTTAATTTTTCCAGGCAGCGAATATTGAAGCTGAAGCCTCTGGAATTAATGACGGTGAATACCAATTGATGAAGCAAGAATTTTCAAATCTATCACGTGGAAAAAACATTGGTATGTAATATTTCTCTACACTGGTTTCAATTCTTATGTTTTTGACACATGAAATCCTATTAAATCATCTCATCAAACCATAAGATTCTTTAGTGTTAATAGAAATCATAATATCATTTGAAACCCAGTGTTTTGCCTCTTGGACCTAGTAAAAGAAGATTCATATATTCTCCATTTATCAGATAATCTTTTAGTGGGACCCTCAAAATGTGATGGATGGTTTTATGAGGGTTATACTAATAATTTGTACATTATAGTTTGACCAAAGTATTTCATGAATTGAACAGTAAACCTATATTATAGCCTCCATTTGTACAGAAGAAATCATATAATCCTGTTATAAAATTCTCTTAGGGCAAACCTGATAATGGAGAACTTAAAAAACCCACTAAGTGCATGTTTGGCAAAACTTTTGTTATTATTTAGGTGGTCAAACATACTTGGGACACGCAACTTACTACCCATTTATTTCCCATTTGTACAGTCTCATGGTAAATGTGATAAAGGAGAACTTCAAAAACTACTAATTATTAGGTATTAAAAATATTGACTTTATTTGGTTCCTAATTTTATTTATTTATTTTTTTTTTTTTTGAGACATTACTAATTTATAAAATGTTAATCATATGATTCATTCACACACATCATGGTACATTATGCAGCAGTTCTACGAAAAAAAAATCGATTTTTTTTCTGTGGTATTGGATGCCTAAAGACCCAAATCTGACTGCAATTATTACCAACAATAATTAAAATGCTGTTATGTATAATAGAATATGAGATCACTTTGTATTTTACTTTCGAAAATATGTGCCTGGAGAGATTTACATGCCTCAAGTGGGATGCACGGAGGGAGTTACCTCTCACTATTAGTGAAAGAATATTTTAGTAAGCCTCCCCACGACCTTCCCACCATCTAAAAAGTACATAAATTAGACACTGATTGTTTCTATACACTTTCCAATTATGGAGGATTGGTTTAGCTTATTATAGAGAATCTTAAAACTGTTAATCTGTTATTTAAACATGGATTATTTTTTCTTTAATGACTTATTCTGATATGCAGAATGGAGCACTACTGAATCATCAGATGATGTTGAAAAGCAAGAGCTTGAGGAAGCATCGGATGAAGAGGAAACCCTCTTTTTTGACACGAATGAGTATTTTTCTGAGCTAACTATTGGTTGTGGATCACTAGGTGTAGATCACATGGATAATGGTGCAAGATTGAAAACCCATACTAATGATGTGAACAAGGCAGAGGCAAAGAACAATCTATTTGCTCATAGATACCCACAAGTCCAAAGACGAAATAGACTACCAGATCCTGTTGAAAAAGAGAAAGGGGTTAGTCTGTGGTCTATGATCAAAGACAACATTGGAAAAGATTTAACAAGAGTTTGTCTCCCTGTATACTTTAATGAACCATTGTCATCCCTGCAAAAGTGTTTCGAAGACTTCGAGTACTCTTATCTTTTGGATCAGGCATATGAGCATGGGAAAGCGGTATGTTCGTTTTACATTATCTGTTATCAATCTTTTTGCTGATTTTTTTTTTTTTTTGCTTTAAATAAACCTTGTATTTTTGTCTCCAATATACTTTCACAATGTCTTGCAGGCTTTCCATTTCCTTACATTACCAGGTCTTTGCAATTATTATGTATAAACGAGGCTGTGATGATAAATAATTGCTGGCACCAGTTACTTTGTGATATTGCTAAATAGTTTTAACACTAATATACAGCCCTTCAATATATTTCATAGCGCTATATTTACTTGTTTAACGATTTTGATCTAATACAAGTGACTTTAAAGGATAGAGTTTTGAAGATCCAAGAAAATGAGAAAAAGATGGAAGTAGTATCATGATGTGGAGATGTCTAGTTGCATTTGAAACTTGGGAAGCGAGATGATATTGAGACGTGTTGATTCAATATTCTTGCATGAAGTCAATAATCTTGAAACTAGTGAGGGGGGAAAACAGTTTACTAGACATTGGGACAAAGGGAAAAGAGAAGTAGAAACTCCAATCATTTTATGTATCAACCTGACCTCTATGTTCGAATCCTGGGGACGCGACAAAAATTTGTAAGGGGTAAGATGGACTAGGCTCTCCTATAATAGGCAGTACGTAAGTTAAAGGCTTGATCATAGAGGCTGGGTCGTTACATATTAAGTGCACTAACAATGACAATCATAAGGTTTGTTTCATAATAAAGAGCTCACAGAAAGACTTGAGGAATTGTTATAATAGGTTATGAGATGGCAGTAGTGCACGAGAGAGAAAAAAGATAGAAAATAGAAAGAGATAAAAGAAGAAAACAGATGAAGATCAGAAGTATAGTTAAGAATTTGGGAGAGAAATTATAGGAGAATAATTTGAATGTCATTCACATTCAAATCAATGGTCTACATTGTTTGATAATGCTAGTGCTATTTATACCTAGAATTCCTAACAAAAATGGGAAGTTGGCAAAATGACAAAGCAAAACTTTTCTACCTTAAAAATAATAAATATGGTAAGAATTTATGAGTGGTTGAATTTGATTGTTTGAAAGAACATGTTCATTTCATGCTAGGGAGATATTCCATAAAAACTATTTACCTTTTACAAAAATTGGTAGATGCTACCTGCACAAGTGTTTTTTTTTTTTTTTTGGAGAGACGTGGTATGGTTCCAATGGAACTGCTAGTGTGGGCACTACATAAAGAAAATAATTTTCATTAGATATAAAAATCAGGGGATTTGTCACTGATATGAGACAAGGCAGAGGTAGTATCAGGGAATGTCTTACTACAATAAGTTTGCGTCGAGATTCCTATCTAAGTTTCTCTAGAATCGGGTAATGGACGAGCTTACTATGCTTTTCTAAAGGAGGTTTTTTTGGGCAAGATATTCATTGATCTTATAAATTTTAGTTGATAAGACTCGGATGAAACAATTGTATGTTAGAAACTTGAATTAGAACTTTAGAAATTAATGGCTTTAAATTAGTATGAATAATGGAGTCAATCAAGATTATGTTGTCCTAATGAACAGTAGTTCTGGGTATGTAAGGTCAATAATTAATTAAGGAATGAAATCTTCAACACGATGAAATGGACATCATGAGATTGCGTGGGACGAAGCAGAGAAGTGCTATAAAATTTTATTTTATGGAAAGATACGTATCAAGTTAAAGGAAAGATCTATAAATGGATATTTAGATCAGTTGTATATTATGATACTAAATATTAAGTGGCATGAGGACCGTAATTTGGAAGTAGGAGATACTGTGACATTATGCCCCCCCCAAATTTGGTTTCCATTTTTTCAAAAAATCATTTTCAGCCACACATTCTCCAATAAAATAATTTTACATGCTAATCCAAAAATTTTCTTATTTTTTAACCACACATTTTCCAAAAAAATCACTATTCCAAAACACATTTTCCCCAAAAAATGGGGGTCAAATGGGGGCTAAGTGTTTGCTTTTGATTTTAGTACAACAGTAGTTACTTTTTCCCTGACATTAAGCCCTTGTTTGAATCCCATTTTGAGAAGAGAATGTATTTTGAAATAGTAGATTGATGGAGAATGTGGTTAAAAATTAAGAATATTTTTTTGGATTTGCGCGTAATATTATTTTATTGGAGAATGTGTGGTTTAAAATGAGTTTTGAAAAAAATAAATTTTTAGAAAAATGGGGTTCAAACAAGGGCCAAGTATTCTGCATTTTTTTTTTTTTTATCTCTTGTCAGAAAATTATTTATGATTTTGAAAGAATACGATGCTTCTTTACTTTCCTTTTTCGCTATTGTAGCATACTTGTGATAAAACATTTTCATTGAAAAGTTCAGTGTACTACTTCTCATTATCTGCTGCTGTTAGAACAAATGTAACTCAAATCAAATTTTCACTCTTTACCAATGTTAGCAACTATGATTCTGCTGTTTTGTTAGTGGATTCTTGATTCTTCTAACATCGTTTCTCTGAACTTGGATTAGTTTATTTTATTATAAAATCTTGATTAAATAATCTGTATATTTAGCCTTACAAATGTACTCGAACCAAGTTGAAGTTATGGAAGAATTTCGAATTTTACTTTCCTGAGGATAATGTCATTAAATAGTTGCAAGGAGTATGTCTAATTTGGTATAACATAGATGATTGACATTTCTGCAAAAGTAATAAAGAATTGAATCACGGCTTCTTAATTCAATGGTGTTCTGTTTTATTATTCCCAGGGGAACAGCCTTCAGAGAATTTTGTATGTTGCAGCATTTGCTGTTTCTGGATATGCTTCATCAGAAGGCAGGCACTGTAAACCCTTCAACCCTTTATTGGGTGAGACTTATGAAGCTGATTATCATGACAAGAGAGTACGTTTCTTCTCAGAGAAGGTACTTAATATCAACCCTAATGAATGAAACTTCTACATTTTTGAGATGTCTTCACAAACCCAATGTGAAATTATCAAATTGATAGTGCATCAATAGTTTCTACCTTAGCATACAGCGAAGTAAGAAATATTGTTTTTGACTTCCATTTTTTTTTTTTTTTTTTTAAAAACAAAATTGTTGACTAGTTTTACTTGAAATAGGTCAGTCACCACCCTACACTCATTGCCTGTCATTGTGAAGGTGAAGGCTGGAAATTCTGGGGTGACAGTAACCTTAGATCAAAATTTTGGGGGAGATCTATTCAACTTGATCCAGTTGGAACTCTGACTTTAGAGTTTGAGGATGGGGAGATATTCCAGTGGAACAAGGTGTGCACACCTCGTGTTTATAACGAGTACAATGGATGAGATGTATTAGCCCTTCTATTACATGGCAAAGTACGTTGACTTTATTTCTGGTATTCTCAGGTCACAACCAGCATCTACAATTTAATCCTTGGTAATATATACTGTGACCACCACGGAACAATGCATATACGAGGTAATCGCCAGTACTCGTGCAAACTCAAATTCAAGGAGCAGTCTATTCTTGAACGCAATCCTCACCAGGTTTATGTGAATCATTTGCACAAACTTCTAGATGAGATCAACACATTCCTGTGACAGTTTAATTTCATTCAATACTTACAAATCTTAACTATACTGCTGTAGCAGGTTCATGGATTTGTTGAAGATGTGACAGGAAAAAAATTTGCTACATTATTCGGAAAGTGGGATGAAAGCATGTATTTTTTAAATGGAGATGGGAGTGGCAAGGTGAAAGATAAGTCTGATGCATCTTTATTGTGGAAAAAGAATGAGCCACCTCTAAATCTCACACGCTACAACTTAACTTCTTTTGCAATTACTCTAAATGAGTTGACGCCAGGACTGAAGGTATAGACAATGTATCTGCAGCCCTCTTTTTATTCTCTTTAGTTTATTTATAGTAGTCAACTTTTATAACTCTTATCTGATTTTGGGTATTTAATCACGGGTGAAGGAGAAGCTTCCACCTACAGATTCAAGATTAAGACCCGACCAACGGCATCTGGAGGATGGGGAATATGAAAAGGCCAATGCAGAGAAGCAGAGGTTGGAAATGCGACAGAGGATGGTATGTGAAATTCCTATGTGTATGTGAATTGACTACTATAGACAGTGATGACAGTCAAGTCTCCAGCGTTGTATGGAACCCTGTACTCTTTTTAATCCAAATATTATAATATTTCAGGCAACACACATGGCTCTTAAAATCTATAAATTCTTTACAGATGTAGAAGCTTGTTCACATTTGCTGGGGTAGGGGAGTGAGGGAAGGTGTCCCGGACAATTAATCAGCGAAAACTATAGCTTGTTGCAAATTTTTTTGAATGCTGTTGTTTTGTTGTACTTCACTTCTACCATTATTTATCATTTGAAAATGTTTTTTTGCATTTGGCACTTTTACATGGTATCAGCAATAGTAATCGATCCTATCCTGAAGGCTTCTACCATGTAATAAAATCAACGATGGCCTTAAAATACAGACTTGGTATTACGTAAATCCTCTTTGATGATTGTTTTGGAATATTTGTTACAATTGATGTGGCACAATATATGACTCAGTTAAGCCACTTGTACTCATGCTTCCCTCCGTATCTTTGACAGTCCACAAAATTACAAGAAAATGGTTGGAAGCCCAGATGGTTTGATAGAGAGAGCGAAGAAGGATCCTTCCGTTATGTGGGTGGATATTGGGAAGCCCGAGAGCAGGGAAAATGGGATGGATGCCCTAATATCTTTGGTGAAATTAGTGAAGACCTCGTAAATTCTTTCGAGGGATCCTGACTACCAAACTGGTAAATGGCTTGCCTCAACTTTTTTGTTGTTAATATCTATAAATTATTCTGATCTTATCGTGCAAATTCATGACATCCCAATTCTCATGATAGCTCCCGAGTTTATAAACTACTGCGGCTCACATATTAATTTTTCTTCTCATTATACAACTAAATTTATCTCCTTATATTGGAATAACAGTATTACCCTTGACTTCGCTTCATTTTGCTGGTAAATGCAGGACAAAGAACATCCTGGAGGATTGTTAGTCAGCTATACATAAACGGACTAAAATATGTTTTTCCTATGCTGGAGATGTTCAAGTTAGAAAATTTGTCAATCAGAAAGTACGATACAATGAACAATGAGTCCTTTAGATAGGCTATAATGTAGTGTAGAAAATTAGCACTTTCAGTACTGGTAATTAGCCTGTGTAAGCTTTCGTCACCATTCGTTATGGTTCTCGGCTTTTCTTGCTGTGAGCTATGCATTTACTTTCAGGTAGTTATTTGTAATGTTCCCTAAATAAACAGAAAAATGTATACAATAAATAATCTAATTTGTAGAGGACTACATATTGTTAAGGGATAAATATCTCACATCGAATAAAGATAAAAATATAGACTAATTTATAAAGGTTTTGGTTACTCCTCTTAATAAGGTCGATCTTTTAAAATGGAACCTAAAATCTTAACATGGTATTAGAGTTCATTAAGTTTCAACGAGTAATTCGATCCGATTAAGACAAAAAGAAAAAAAAATGAGTATACAGATTTCAAGATTGGTCTGTTCAAACGAGTCACCATCTTGCGAAGACATTAATGTATAAATATTTCACATCGAATAAAGATGAAAATATAGATCAATTTATAAGTAGCATCGATCTTTTAAGATAGAACTTCAAATCTTAACACATATTGTTGTGCTTTTGCAAAACGAATCAGCAAAATTGTCTAGAAAACTCTTGACGAACTTGGATTAAATTGGACAGTTTTATTACATATTGAATTATGTGAAAGTTCTCGTAGTGTATTGGCTTTATGTTTAAACAGATTTTGATAGTTGTGATTGGCGACCGCGAGGCTTACCTTGCTAGCGCAGAGGCTATAGGCCTGTGAAATATTTGATAAACTCGTGCTTAGTTATTGTAGCTTGTCACATCTTTTCAGAATTTCGAGTCCACCTGCAACACTAGAAGTATGAGGAACATTGTGTTATGTCTTGTATAACGTTATAATAATGACTCTATTCATAGGACTTACAGTTATAGCTATGAAATATTTTAGGTTAATTATATAGGAGGGGATCAAAGATACAGGCGGGTGGAATATTGTGATTCGGACATTCCCTCTCAAATTCAAGATGGTGAAAAGTCACTCAACTTGAGATTGTTAATCAAGTGATAAAACTTCCTAGGCTTTAGTCAAGGGATCAACAATTTGATCGCTCCAATTATAGAGCTGAGGGAACAATATTTTGCATAATGTGTTAAATAACAAAATGATAATCATCTACTTCTTATCCATGGAATAAGATATGATTATTAGGCCAATAACATTGGAGTAAACTCGTGCGATCGTCAATCATTTTACATGTACATTAACTATTATGCCTATGTTTGGTAGTCATTTTTTGGGAGAAAATACATTTTTGAATAGTTAACTGATAGATAATGTGTGGTTAAAAATTAAAGAAAAGTTTTGAATTTGCGTGTAATATTATTTTATTAAAGACAATGGCCATTCATGCATAACAATTGACATGCATGTGGGAAACTAAAATGCAAAGCTTGATTAATTAGTATGCATATAATTTACCATTGAAAATTTATTGATGATGAACGTAACGTAGTTCAAGGATCTCAATTTCGAGTTTCATATAGAAAATTAGGTCCATTTTTATTGAATTTGCCAGGTTAGAAAAACTAGCACTCAAGCACGAATAATCCACACTCGAGTGATGGAAGGGTGATGTAGGGGGATCTGAGGGGATTCGAGATAGATTATGCTGAGCTGTCAGATTACACATTATTGATATTAAAATACCATGAGTTGACAGATCAACGCAAAGGTGGGAAGTGATTGCGTTATTTTCTTAATTGGAGAAATTTTCGGCACGTTTCAATTTTTTGGCCATAACTTTGATTACAGATGTCGGAATCGCGCTCAAAATTCCAATTCAGAAAGCTCTTTCCAGCATGCACGCCGTGGACACCCAGCTATGCTCGGTCTACATCTTTTTCGAACTCAAATTCCACTGTTTTCCCCTCCAATTACTCTTTTTAGTTATTTTTTGCTATTTTTGGTAATAATGCGTTTGTACGTTGAGAAATGATTTTTAATCCGATTTGGCCCGAATTTTTCGTAGATTACTTATTTTATTTTGTCGTGATTATACTAGTTATAAAGTCTGGCTTGTGGACTTAATTTGATCATTGCTTAATTCAATAAGATTCAGTTGAACTTCAGAGATGCGTTCTCCGTGTTTTTGTCAATATTGTTGCGTTCTTTCATGTGAATCATCTATTAGAACTAGCTTGCAGGACAATCACTATTTTACCCGACGTCAACGGGTTCCAGATTTTGGTAACATTTCTAGGGGTTGTTTGCACACCTTTGTGCATGATTTTGAAGCTCTAAAATTATGTCAATATATATAGACTCTTGGACATCGAGGGACGAAAATTGGAGAAAAAACACCAATATTTCTCTTGTAGATTTCATCAAATCTGGATTTTCTTGAACTTGAAGCAAGAATAAAAATTATTATTTAAGCCCCTATTTGGATTATATAAAATTTAGATTTTTAGTAGATTTTGATAAAATTTGATGAAATATGTGGTTGAAAAATTATGAATTCTATGAAACGTGTGGTTAAAATGAGTTTAAGTAAAAATAAGTTTTAAAAAATAGGAACCAAACAGAGGCTAAGACCAACCGAGGAGATTCAGTGATCAAGAGTATTTTTCTTTTTTCTTCTATTCCCAGCCATAAATTACAAGCGATGTTTATTATATTAAATATGTGTTTGCATAACTCAGTTATGACGATGAAACCAGATTTCTGAAATTTTAATCGTATTTTTTTTAGACATAAAATACTTGTTTAATTTTCGAGTGCAAGTACCGGGTAGTACATGCCACTTCTTATTCCTCAGGGCATATGACAACATCTTACTATAGATTTTGTTTTGGGACGTAGATTCTATTTTTGTGGTGGTTGACAAGTTCTCCAAAATGGCTTACTTCATTGCTTGTTGGAAGACTTCAGATGCATCGAGTATTGTCAAACTGTTTTTCAGGAAGGTTGTTAGATTGCATGAAGTTTTCAAGCCTATTACATCAGATTGTGGTACAAAGTTTTTAGGGCACTTTTGGATTATCTTGTGAAAGTTGTTTAGAACCAATTTGAATCGAAGTTGCACAACCTATCCCCAAATTGATGGACAGACCAAGGTCACTAACCATACCCTTGAAAATATGGTTCGAAGAGTTTGTGGAGATAAGCCCAAACAGTGGGATCTTACACTACCTTGGGTGGAGTTGGCAGGCAACATCGTAGTTCATATTGCTATAAGTAGGTCAATGTTTGCTATTGTGTATACTGAGGTTCCTTACCATGTGGTGAATTTAGTAAAGTTGTCGAAGGGCAATAGTAAGAATGTTGCTGCGAACATCTGGCAGAGGAGGTATTAGCAGTCTATGATGAAGTAAAAATAGAAGTTAGAGAAGACTAATACAAAGTATAAGGCAGCAGTAGATTCACATCGACGGGATAAACAATTTCTAAAAAAGAGATTTAGTGACGGTGTTTTCGAAAAAGGAGAGATTTCCCTTTGGTACTTACAACTTACAAGCTAAAATCAAGAAAAGCATTGGCCTTTCAAAGTACTTAAGCGGATTAACAACAATGCCTACATTACATTCGATGTGATAGATCTATAGGAGTTCCATGAAGACGATGTGCCTCTTTAACCAGATTATAACTTGGGATTGAGTTCTTCGGTGGTGGAAGTGACTGATGTAGAACAAATTGTTGAATGGATTGAAGAAGAATTGGATCGAAATGAAAAAAAAAAAGTAATAGTCCAAAGAGAGCACCCGAACTCCAATTGTGGCCCATAATATCATTTCTGAAAGAGAACGATGAGACAAGTAGAACCCTCTCTTTGTCGTGACCACGATGGATTTCAACATTTCGAGTTCGTTTATGACTCGAAAACTGCTTTCAAAGTTTTAGTACTATTTTTGTCATTTAATTTATTTTGGATTCTTTTTAATTTTAGTTTGTTTAAACTTTGTTTTCATTAATTTTAGTCATCTTAAATTAGATTTTCATGTAAACCCTTATAAATAAGGGGTTATTTTGTTGTTTTATTCATCTTTTCATTAATAAAATTTGTGAGTTTATTCTCTTTATAATTTGGTGGATTCCAAATTTCGAATTCTTAAGGTTTTTGTTTGAATTCATTGTTTTGCGTTGCGTCACTATTAATGAAAACTAATTAGCCATTTCAAGTTTCAAGTGGTGAATAATGTAGGTTGCGTAATATTTGTTACTTCATCATATACAAGCTATGATGAGAGCTTCATTTTTGTAACGTAATTTGTGTACTGACTGCAACATTTTTTCAATTGTTATGTTACAGTTTAATGCAACAAAGTATTACTACCTCATATTTTTTTTTTTTTTTTTTTTTTTCATTGCACCGAATGCAAGTTAGACTATTATGGTCCACATGATTGCAAATGTGAAATTTGGGTGGAAAGAAAATGAATTACATGGAATTAAATTACTTAGAATTTATTTGACTGGAAATTGTAATTAATTGTGTTTTATTGGTATAATTTTTCATCTGGAAAATGTTGAAAGTTTGGTGTCCGTTTGACTTTATTTTGCATGAAAATTGTCAATAAAAGTGATAATTTTTTTTTACCATTGGATCTCGAATTTGTTCCAATTGTCAAAAAAATTAAAAAAAAATTACTATACTGAATATCATTCGTTTGACTTTGTTTTGTATGAAAATTGTCAATAAAAGTGATAATTTTTTTTATCATTGGGTCTAAAAAAATTTTCAATTGCCTAAAAAAAAAAAAAAAAAACTGAAATTATTTTTCCCACGGTCCCACCACAATCTTTTGAAAATGAGGAAAACGGGTGCGTGGGGTGTGGGCTGAAAAAAAACTTTTGTCGAGAAAATAATTGGTATCAAACAAGCCAAATTTGAAAAGATGGAAAATAATTTCCCAGTTTCATGAAAATGTTTTCTTATTAAACAGGCCCTTAAAAGTGGTTTTCGGTAGATATTATTGTATTATAATATATAGTTATCGTTACATACATGAGTCCCTATAACACCCAAGCCCAAAAGTAATTTTTTAATAGTTGCACGCCTAAATAATTTTAATCTTCAAACATAATTACCGACATAGACCTGAGTAGTTAAGCGGATCTTCTAAGTGTTTCAAGCATCTTTAAACATTGCGTCCTACAATGTAAAACACACAACTGTGAAGACAATGTTTAGTGAGTACACATGCATGCCCGACCTACTTTGGACCCCAAACCCCTATAGTGAACTTCCATAAAGAATGGACAATCATATATAACTTTGATCAATCATCTATGATATCCACACACAAAAAGATCGATCATATATAACCATTACACACTAGTTTCCACATAGAATAGACCTGATCATTATACATATCTCAGTACGCTATAGAGTGTTTCAAAAATCAATGCATGACATATATCCATGGTACATAGCGCCAAATTAGTGCTCCAAGGTCAGCACTCAGCAGTCGACATGTAACACAAGCTTCCACACAAAAAATATTTAATACCATGCATGTATGTAATATCATACAATATATAATAGTCGATATCACATAGTAACGAATAACTCACATTGAAACAATTCCACATATTTCCACGAGTAAATCACTTATACATAGACCTATTTGCTTTGCACTGAGGTTGAAAACATCGTTACTTACATCGTATAATTGAATTACTGTTAAAACCTCCATAAATTGCCACCTAATTACAAATCAATTTAGGGGTTAATAAGAGATTAAAATTACCAAAAGTACGATTTTCTTGGATTCTAGTGAGTACTGTGACACCATGGTATGAGGGTATCAACACAGTCCTCTCAGGTCAACATTACACCCCAGATTTTTCACTCCCGGAGGGTGCCCCATTTCGAGGGAAACATTTCAATTTTTTTTTTTTTTTAATGATTTTTTTACATATTTAAAAATAATTATAATTATAATAATTAACTAAAGATAAATTCTCCATTTTACAGTGTGCAACAAACGCACAAGGGTTTTTTTAGAAAACATGTGATTTTTCAAATGAAAAGGATCCTCTATTTATAAAGGTGAGATTAGGGACTTATCATTTTGAAATTTTCTTTAAGATAAAATGTGGCTCTTCATGTTCCTTGGCAAAATTTTATTGACCCTAATTAAATTACCAATATTGCTGTACACTTCGCATCCATTCCTATTCACACTGCGTAGCAGCTGCACAATGATTGATCAGCTATATCTCGTTTTCAATGGCTTAACTTTTTTACCCTTGAAAATAGCACCATTATGTTTTTGTATCTAAGGCTTAGGGCGTGTTTGGTTTGTGTTTTTGTTATCTGTTTTCAGTTTTGAATTCATTTTGCATTTTCTGTTTTGATGGATCATTTTAAGATTACAGAAAATACGTTTGTTTTATCATTTTGAAAAATAGTTTCTCAAAACAAAAAATTAGAAAACGCATTTTGTTTAAATTTTTTAGAAATAGTTTTATGATATTTTGGAGGAGCCTAGGAAGAGAGAGAGAGAGAGAGAGAGAGAGAGAGAGAGAGAGAGAGAGAGAGAGAGAGAGATTGGGAGATGGGTATTTGCATTTGGATAGGTTTTGTTTGATTTTATTAATTATTTTAATTTGAGAAATTTTAAATTCATTTTCCTTGTTTTGAGTTTTTTGAATGTTTTCAATTCAAAACGTCAAAAAGTCATTTTGAGTTTTATGTTGTAAAATTTTCATTGTTTTCGAAAACGCATTTTTGAAAATAACGTACCAAACACATTTTGAGTGTTTTAGAAAACTATAAACTAAAATGACCTCAAAACGGTAAACCAAATGCACGCACTCATAGATTCCCAATCCCTTTTTTGTGTTGAACACTACAAATTTGATTATCGTTTTGATGATATATTACACTCGTGTGAAAATCCATAAATATTCTTGTGGTACTCTCCAAAGTTTCCTTCTTCCTGCCTCTTCGTTGTATCTCTTTGGCTCCAATGATCTCCATTTACGCACCAACTTTTCATTATTCCAATATAGATCCTCTATCCATCTCATTTGCTTGTTTTTTGTCAAACATATGTCGAACATAATTAATACACATGAAACCACAAAAATATCAATAGCAATACAAGCTATTTTCACATAAATGTACAAGTTTGAGGCCTTTAATAAGTATAAAAATTATATTTGTTATTAGGATATTGGCGTTTCATATAAAATTCCACTAGTTTCTGAGAGGGTTCGAACAAGAATGTTACCACTATTTTAGTATTTTTCAGTAACACTATCAGCGTCAGCTTACATTTCTTAACAAATCCTCGTGGCTTGTGCTTATGTTGCACCGCTTCCTTAAAATACCCACTAGGTTGATCCTGATCATGTCTGGGAAATCTGATTATGGATTGTGAACACAAGTATAATAACTTAATAATCTTAACACAATCTTGTGCCAATCCAATTGATGTTGATAATCATATCTAAAAAGTCCGATTAAGGATGATGAGCACAAAGTATAATAACTTAATAATCTTGACACAATCTGGTGCCAATCCAATCGATTTTGATGATCATATCTGGGAAATCTGATAATGGATTATGAACACAAGTATAATAACATAATAATTTAACACAATCTTAGGCCAATTCAATTGATTTTGATAATCATATCTGCAAAATCTGAATATGGATTATGAGAACAGAGTATCATATCTGAAAAATCTGATTGTGGATTATGTTTTAAGAAGACAAAATGTAATGAGCTAATAATATTCGCACAATCTGATGTCGAAAGCAACAATCAAGTTGGATGGGAAAACTCTTTGTGGTGCAAGAATTCTTTTTAACTAAACACTGTTAATTTACTTGCTATGCTCAGATCAGATGAATTGCCATAATTATATCGTTCACTATATAACGCACACCCCTTTGCTACAAATTTCCATCGTCAACATCTCTTTAATATAATATTTTCTAGCTAAAAAATCTACCTGGGTTTATGCAAAATGGTTTCCAGGAAGAATGCTTCTCTCGTTCTCTTCGTCTCACTAAACCTTCTATTCTTTTCCTTTGTCAATGCACACAACAAAACTTGCCCGAAGGACACCTTGAAACTTGGTGTTTGCGTCAATTTGCTGAACTGGTTGATTGGAATTCGCATTGGTACCCCTCCCAAAGAGCCATGCTGCAGTCTCTTTCAGGGACTGGTAGATGCCGAGGCAGCTGTTTGCCTTTGCACTGCCATTAAAGCTAATATCTTAGGAATCATCCTTAATATTCCTCTCTCCCTTAGTCTTATTCTTAACAACTGTGGGAAGAAAGTCCCACCTGGCTTCCAATGTGCTTAAGAAAATTTAGTGTCTTACATTTTGAATAAAGTGTTGTCGCATGAGCGTTATTTCTTTTACTTGTTATGTTCACAGAACTCGATTATGGAGTCACAGTAGACCTTTTATATTTGAAATCAATTAATTGCCTCACAAGAACACGTTTTTAACTTTTAAGTAATTGATGGATCAAATTCTTTACATGTTTCTCATCGGAGAACCAAAAAACTTGTTTTTACCTTGTAGGTGGTGTTGTGACCTGGGCTCCAAACAAACAGACATGTATCTCACGTATTCAATTGAATTTGAGTTTACAGCCTCAGGGGAATCGTGTAAAAATCTGGAGTGACCTAGAAATTATCATAGGATATGAAGTTGTGGCCAGAACAAATTTCACGTTTCATTGCTCGGTAAAAGTGAGGAACTCTGTCTGGAGTTTTTAACGAAATTTAAAAGAATTAATCTATTTGTACACTTCTTGTGTACATAATGAATTACACCCCTTATATACGGGCCCCTCTCGAGAGGTGTAATGTATTATGCACACAAGATATGTACATGTAGCATCACTCAATTTATAATGGTTAGTCAAGACAATTAGCTTTATACATGAATATATCGAACATTTGATAATAGATGGTTCAGTTTCCATACTTTATGTAAGGTCAAGCAATAACTTGGTTATTCCGTTTACACGGCTCTCGAAGAAATTATGAAACCCTTGTCAAATCAGAAACCAAAGCAGTATGTAAATACTGTCAACAACGATTGACCCATCAAAAAGGCATGGGAACCACCCACCTCAACCGTCACTACAAAATATGTGCGGCCAAACATGATCTTCTTCCTGTTGGTCAAACGCAATTACAATTTGGTAGTCCAGGCAGCGGTGCTACTACTATGCTACTGAATACGTGAATGTATTCGGAGGAAAGAATTCGAATATGAATGGTGAAGTACGTTGCCGGAGTTGAGTTGCCACTAGCACAAACGGACAATCAACATTTCGTTACCTTTGTGAAAGAATGTCTTCAACCGAGGTACGTTGGGGTAAGTCGAAATACTCTTCGTTCTGATATAAAATATTTTGAAAATGCAAAGAAAATATTGATTGCCGATTTAGAAAAATATGGGGGTGTGATATCTTTAACTTCGGATTTATGAGAAGAGATTAATAAAAGAGGTCATATGGCTGCAACTGCACACTATATAGACCTATTTTAGATTATGCATAAAAAAAAATTGCTTTTAAAATTATTGAGTACCCACACAATGCTACCAATATATTTAGTGTTATTATGAACATTATTAAAGAATATAAATGCGAGAGTAAAATTCGCTCTTTTACGTTTGACAAAATAATGTAAATAAATATGTTATCGATAAATTACATAGAGTACTTCAACTTGAGTTCCGTGGTTATTTATTTCGTATTCGATGTGCATGCCATATTTTAAATTTATTAGTACAAGACCGTTTAAAATATGTTAAGGATGAAATTCAACGAGTTAGGAATGCACTAATTTATATCACTATTTCACCTAGTACAAAACAAGTATTTGAGGACTTTTGTGCTGAAAATAAGGTGTCGCATTCAAAAACCTTTATTAGTGATGTAGCGCATAGATGGAACTCCACATATTTATTATTAAAATCATGTGAATGTTTCGAACATTTAATTACTGAATTTTATAACAGTAAGCATATTAGGGACTACGACGATAATATTTTGAATGAGTCCGATTGGGCTTTAATTATTAAAATTAAAGTTTTTTTTGAAAAGTTTTTATGATTCTACAAATATTTTGTCTAGTCTTTATTATCCTACTAGTTGTATGGTCCTTCAACGTCTTTATCTAATTGCTAGAACTTTTGATAGATTTAAAGATGATCCCGATTTTAGTTCAGTTATAATTGCCATGAAATTAAAGTTTAGAAAATATTGGGAAGACTTGCCCTTGTTATTTCCGTTAGCATGTATCACGGACCCCCAATATAATTTATCAGGTATCAAATTTATAATTGACCGAAGGTCAAAATCTTTAACTTTTAACGTACCTATTACCAATAGAAATTTGGAAGCAACTTTATCTGAAATGTATGTAATATATGCTTCATGAATGGGTACACATATTACTTGTGTACCCTTCGACTCTACAAATACTCCCCCACTAATTTAGGAGATGACGACGCTGAAATTTTAAATTTATTTGAAGGCATGAACTCATATAGATATTGTCAAACTGGATATGTATGTAATTCATCTAGTTATAGTAGTTTGTCTTCCACTGTATGTACTCAAACATCGAGTAATAGTCCAAATGTGTTGCCTGCTGAATTACTTGATTACTTTAATCATAATTGGCCTAGTAACAATGTACTAAGGAAAAATTCAGAGAAGTAGTTGAATTCTGGCGAAAGTATGAACGTCGATGATCAATTGTTTCTGCAATGGCAAAAGATCTACTAACACCTCCGGTTAGCACTGTAGTTTTGGAGTCTGCTTTTAGTGCAGGGTCTAGGGTTCTTTATGAGGTTAGAAATCGACTAAAAGAAGATATTTTGGAAGCATTAATGTGCGTAAATGACTGATAAGACGCTCATTTTCGACTGCAAGATAAATATGTCGAAATTGCATGTAGTCAAGTAAGTGATATTTAGTTTAACAATATTCACGACGAATTTTTATTTTAATACCTTTATAATTTTTTTTAAAAAATTGTATACGTAACAAGTTGTTCATGTACAATTTTTAACTCCACCTACTTGAAATTGAACTATTAAAATAGCAGGTCCCAAACCCGGATAAAGGAGGAGGGTTTATTTTTTATTATTTTAAAAACGACAAATATTTTGAAAAATCATTTGACAATTTTTAATATTTTTTTAATTTATCATTTATAAAATAATTATTTTCAATCAACATGTTTTCTTCAAAACAAACTTGAAAATAAAAATATATTAACTAAAAATTATTTATAAGGAAAAAAATAAATTATAATTGCAAAAAACTTATAAGTAAGTATTATTTATAAGATAAAATCATAAAAAATGCATTATAATTAAAATTACTTATAAATTATAAATTATAAGTTATAAGTAAAAAATACTTTATCTAAAAAAATTGTTTACAAAATAAAAATACTTATAAGATAAAAATTTACCGAAAATGTATTTTTTAAAAAATATTTAGAGAACGTGTATATAAAAAAAAAATTAAAAAACAAAAGGCGAGCTCACGAGCCGAGCTTGTGAGCTCAACTTGTCCTGGCCCATGAGTTCATGGGCCGAGTCGAGCTCACCTTTTATTAAACGAGCCGAACCCCCATTGCCACCACTATCCTTTGGTCCTAACATTTTGAAGTACAAAATTTTAATTATGGAGAAAAAATCATAAAACTAAAATTTATATAATTTGTTGACCAGAAATTTGAAATTGAGTGTGGGAGCAGCCGATCCCATTACCCCCATAGTAGATCTGCCCTTGGGTGCTAGCTAGACGTATGTAAGCTAATGTTTACACATTGAGGAGACAACTAAAGAAACTAACATCTCTCACTCACTGCTATAACCCTTCTAGATTAGGTTCTTGAGATGTGGGTATTTGTGGTTGCTCAAGTGATACCCATGAATTATGAGTACTAGGAAATGAACTAGATGTAAATATCATGGACTATGGCTTGGGTTTGGACTAGAAGATTGATATACAATTAAGTGTATTTAGGGATGTCAATGAGTCGAGTCGGCTCGCGAGCCAAAATTTGAGGCTCGGGCTCGATAGTTCGGGCTTTTTTCGAGCCGAGCCAAAGAAATGAGGCTCAACCCGAGCTTTCAACTCGACTTTTCCGAGCCGGGCCGACCTTTTTTTTCCTACTATGCTGTTACTACCTTTTTTAAGGCAGCAGGCTGTTGCCCTTTTTTTTTCTCCCGAGCTCGCAAGCCAGCTTGGTTCTATCGAGGCTCGAGCCGGGCCGATTCGGACTTTTTTCGAGTCGACGAGCCAAATTGTCATCCCTAAGTGTACTAGATAATATGTTCTATTGAGATCATATTCACCTTCTAGTAGTAGGTAAAATTGAAGGGGAAAGAGACACTACTTAGAAGCAATCAGAAGGGAAGAGGAACATCAAGGCTAATGCTCAAAATGTTGACAGTGTCGCAAAGGCAAATCGCATCTTCTAGGTCTCTAATTATAAGGATGCAACGTGGAGCTATAGGAGGAATACCAATGATTACACCAAAGAACCGACCAGGCATATCTGTGCATAAGCCTAGTTCCTGGACATCATGACAGAAAGTGTCCTCGCGGGAGTTGCAAGTGTCACATGCACTAACAAGAGAAAAGAAGAGAAGGTCGACTAGAACAAAGAGGGTAATATAAGTATCGCTCTCTGAAGCCATTACTTCAAATTCTTGACAATATTGTGTAACTATTGCTGCAAATAGTATTTATAAGGGGATAGAGGGTTTACTTTTCTGATTAATGGTAAGAGATATAAATAAAGAAATTAGTTGGATTCAATGTTACACTAAGGATTCTAGCAGCATAACTCTAAAGTAGTAAGAAAAAATTAATGCTTGTGAGGTAGTAATGCTTTGTAAATAAGAAAATTCAAGAAGTCTAGGTACACATATCTAATCTCATTAGTACACAAGAATTTTAATATATATATGTTTATGAGTTGACTTTCATAATTTATTCCGGGGAAATCGCTTAATTATTGTTGGAATTGTGACATTTTAGTTGTCACTTAAACTATTGTATTTTTAGTTTTATTTAGTTACAAGTTTTTGGTTGAAGTCTAACTTAGGTTTTTATGGAAAAGTTAGACAAAGTATAGTGTAGTACTTATGTGTAAGAGTAGAGTGGTGGTTGATAGATTAATTGATAGTATGGATGTTAGAAAGACTTGTAAAATTGGCTATATATAGAGCCATGTATTACTATAATATGCAGAAGAAAATGAAGTGAAATTATAGATTAAAAACGTTTTCTTTTCTTCTCCTCTATTCAGCAGAATTTCTGTTCTGTTTAACAGAGTTTTTGTATAAAACCGGTATGTGAAATCCGGCATTTCTCCTCCTCCTTGATTTCTAAATATCCAACAATGTTTGAGCTTTAATCTTAAAGCTTTCGATCCAATAATTTCCAACAGTGGTATCAGAGCTAACAACATTCTTAAGGGCCAGAAAAAAAGGTTTTTAAAACGCTGCAAAGTTCTGCAAAAAAAAAAAAAAAAGGATTTCAAAACCCCTTGTTTGATATTTTCATTTTTTTCGGATCCTCCTCTAGTCTTATGACTTAGAGAAGTCCATTGTTGAGAACTCTTATAGCAAGAGAGTTGCCACATTTTCGAGCTCTTTCATAGCAAAAAAGAAGCCAAATGTCTGTTTCAGCAGCCCTGGAAAATCAGACCCTGAAGACATTAAAAATGGCTGATAACAACTGTTTTTGAGCACTTTCACAGCGAGTAGCAGCACTTTGTGGTGTTAAAAGAAATTGGCAGAACAATTTCTTTAAAAAAAAGAAAAGAAATCCAAACAAGGGAGGTTGAAATGAGTTAAGAAGCCGAAGAAGAAGATGAAAATGACTCAAAATCGGTGTTTAAGTGTTGAAATCCAATATGCAGTTGTAAAATTCGGTTATTAGAGGAATCCGGTAAGCATAAGCCATATTCGGTATGTGGAAGTCCATATCCGGTATCAAAATACCCAAAAATTCGGCATGTGACATTGAAATCTGGTAAGTGCCATAGAAGCTGAAAACTGGTATTCAAAATGTTGATATACGATGAGCTTGCATTTACACTTCATATCTGTTATGCAAATCAAAAAATCCGGTATGTGAATATGTTGAAATCCGGTAAATGTAAAAATTGGTATGTTCACTCTTTGAAATTCGGTATGCGAAAAATGCTAAAATCCGGTAAGTTGGCAAAAAATTAAAATACGGTATGCTGAATCTGTCAAATCTAGTAAGCCAAAGCTTAAATACGGTATGCATCCAAAATCCGATATTGATGAAATCCGGTATGCTGCCTAAAATCTCTGAAATCCGGTAAGCTCATGTTTTTTTTTTTTTTTTTTTTTTTTTTTTTTTTTGAAAATCCGGTAAGATGAAAAAATTTCAACAACAGCAAAACTGAGGAAAGATGCAAGATGAGAAGTTCTTTGTATGTGGTTGATCCCATGCTAAAAAGAGTTGTTCAACTACAAAAGAGAGTTGCAACCATGATGAGCTAGGATCAAATAGAAAACAAAGAAAACCAAAACTTGTAGTCACCAAAAAATGGTTTGAATATGGTTAGCTCATTCTGGAAAATCTGCTAAGGAATGAAATAATGCAAGAATGAAAGTATTTTGTATGAGGTTGATTCGAATGCGATAGATGTTGATCAACTACGAAAGAGAGTTGCAACCAAGGTGCCTCGATCAAATAAAAAACAAAAGAAGTTCAAGCTTGTAGTCACCAACAAAAAAATAGTTTGAAAGAATGCTTTGATGGTTACAACAAAAATATCATGGGGGAGTGTTGGAATTGTGACATTTTAGTTGTCACTTAAACTATTGTATTTTTAGTTTCATTTAGTTACAAGTTTTTGGTTGAAGTCTAACTTATGTTATTATGTAAAAGTTAGACAAAGTATGATATAGTACTTATGTGTAAGAGTAGAGTGATGGTTGATAGATTAGTTGGTAGTATGAGTGTTAGAAAGACTTGTAAAATTGGCTATATATAGAGCCATGTATTACTATAATATGCAGAAGAAAATGAAGTGAAATTATAGATGAAGAACGTTTTCTTTTCTTCTCCTCTATTCAGCAGAATTTCTTTTTTGTTTAACAGAGTTTTTGTATAAAATCGGTATGTGAAATCCGGCATTTCTCCTCCTCCTTGATTTCTAACTATCCAACAATGTTTGAGCTTTAATCTTAAAGCTTTCGATCCAATAATTTCCAACAATTATTAGGAAAAACATATATGTCCCGGGATTAAATCCTGAGACTTAACAGGGGTGCCACTTAAGTCCTAGAATTTAATCCCGGGACGTCTAGAACTACTCAGGATTAAGATTGTTGTACAAGGCCCATGTGGCCCTGTACTACCAGGCGCTCCCCTATAGGTTAATCATTTCTTGACTTGAAAGAAGAGTTGCTAAACCTATGAAATGTTTTATTATAGACAGAATTTAGAGTTGATCCAAGATATCATTTGACTAGCACAACATATTAACGAAAAGACCAACACATTTGCGGGCAAGAATAAACGTTTGTTGAACCTCCATAATTGTGGTTAAGAAACTACCTATAAAGAAATTGTATCTTTATGGATAAGTATGGATACTCGACAGTTTGTAAAACAAAGAATATACTTTCTATCATATAAATATCGGTATCATTCTAAAGGAGTACCATTACCTAAAATAAATTCTCATGAACAAAATTATACTACAAGGAAATACCTGTCGCGTGCAACCAGAAATGAAAAATAAAAATAAAATAGTTTGAAATTAATTTGGGTTTATTTTCTACTTTATTACAAGACCTTCAAAGCAAGCTCTAGTGACCGAGTGAAGCATACTATTAATGATAAATGTGAAAAGATAAAAATCCAAAACTACTAACAAGATCAGAAGGATTTTATTATCGGGACGATTTCTCTTACCTACTAATTTGACAAGTATTTTTGACAAATAATCGTGACACTTAATTTAAATTAATTCAACGTTCAAAATTTATCTATTAAAACCTATAAAATTCATAAACTTACCTCCAAACACCCCTAATTACCTTATATTAATCCCTAAAATCTCTCAATAAGATTGTGATTTTCTATTATTTTAGAGATATGCTACATGTACATCATGCTTTGTACAGCATGGTGTACATCATCCTCACAATGGGGGGATTCGATAGATGAAAATGTGTTCGACTTTTTATCACCGCAAGTATACGGTTCGTTTCAAATAATAAAGTGGATTTTTAAGTCCAAGTATCGTTCCCACAGAAATTTAATAGTTTGACTATACTAATTTCGACCTTAACCGAAACAAAAAACTTTGTTTGAGTTTTTATAACGAAATTGCAATAAAACTAGTAAATTAAAGATGCAAAAGAGAAAGAATTATTGAATTAAATGCAAATTTCACTACGTGCAATGATATAGCTAAATACAAGTTTGAGATAACAATCAAATAAAATGTGTACTAGATTTGCGAATCCCCATACAACGATCTATTGTAACTCTAGTTTTACAATTTGACAACACGTTTAGATTGTGACGAATCAATATTCCTATTTTATTCAAAACTCTCTCTCGATTATGTTTGAACCTATTTTTATATACGACACCGATTATATTTCTATGACGGGAGCAAATATATAAAAATGCATGAATATATATGAACACTTACAGATTCACGTAAATCATAGCGAATTATCTTTATCCCCTATCAGACCCTACGATGATTTATACCATGTCTAACCTATTTCTCCTCTTTTGAATGGATGAAATAAACCACCACAAATCATACAATCATATGCATAATAATTGTAGACTCAAATCAATGTATAAAAATCATTCATCAATCCAAAATGCATTTTAACATAAAAAATTTAAAACTAGAAATTGAAATTGAAATATCACATGGTTCATCGTTCATCTAGCACAATAAAATTTAGCCTAGCATAGAAAAACTAAGAAAACAAAATAAATAAAGAAGAGAAGATATCACCCTATCAATTTTCGAAGTGAAATTTCGAATCTTGGAATCAATCTTCTCGTTCTTCACCTTCTTCTTGCTCTCCAATATGTCTAATAATGCGTAACCCCCTCTTCTGGTCGTAATTAGAGTTAAAAAGGAGTCCAAGACGTGTTTCCATAGGTAGTTGATTCAAATAAGGAAACTGAATTTCTCATTCCAGAAATGAATCAAACGACCTCTTAGTTATAAGTCAAGCGACCGTTTGACTTGATAATTTCGCCTCCTGGATTCTCTGCAAGGGTATGGACGACCGCTTGAAGTTTCTTCCAAGTGACCGCTTGGAAGGAATAACTTTCAAGTTCCTTCATTTGGTCCCCAAATTTTATTCTTTCTTATCTTGGCTTCACTTCTTCTTTTTCCTTTTTCAATCATCTCATGACTTCACCAATTTACACTTAGTCCATCACCATGCTCAATTCGATCTTCGAGACAACTTTTAAAAAATTGCAATTTGATCCCTGAACTTTCGTTTTCTTCCGTTTTAGTAATTTTTAGCTCGTTTTCGCATACTTTTCGTTCTATCCATCAATGTTGCCTTAAAAACATAAATTGTACCAAATTAAGCTATATTTCAACATATACGTTCACAATTAGCCATGTTTTGTGGCCTAAATAAGTGTGTAAAACGCACTTATCAAGATCCACAATTTTTTTTATTCATGCTAGGTCTCCTCTCATGTGAGGGGGTTGTACACCATGCTACAACTAACCTTATTCATTATTTTATTCCATTAATCTCCATCACCATCTGCATCATCTATCTTGCAAATCCGAACTACCACTGCCTGCAAAAAGTTCTATTGCCGCATCATTGATCAAAATTCAAATCCTGGGTCTATCAAAACAATCTGCAAAAATTGTGATGGAAAACCCATCTTACGAAGGATCATACCAGAACCCATATGTGGTAGCATTTCGAGAAGGGTTGTGCTTAGTGTACATAATTTTATGTACACAAGGGTGTTCATACATTCATATGGGGGTGGGACGAGTGGGCCCCACCCCATGTGAGTATATGAACATCCTTATATGTACACCAAGATTTCTCCTTTCGAGAATTATATTAGAAGGTGGCTGCATAATTTTCTATATAAAACTTCCCATATAAATTTGTACGGTAATACTATATGGTGATTATATTCCCATGCCACAATAGTACACCAACTTCCAAACCTTGTGCTTAGCATTAGCAGCCGATAAATTTAACAGGCCACCATGGTTTTGTGCTTAGCATTAGCAGTCTATAAATTCCAAACCTTGTGCTTAGCATCAGCAGCCAATAAATTTAAATTTAACATGCCACCATGGTTTTGTGCTTAGCATTAGCAGCCTATAAATTCCAAACCTTGTGCTTAGCATCAGCAGCCAATAAATTTAACATGCCACCATGGAATTTGCATCAACATGTCCCCAAATATAACGAGAAACTAACCATACTTCTCTCTTGAAATATGAGGAAATCAAAGTAGAAAAATCCTTTTAGAGAACAAATTTCTACTTTCATCCTCTTACTCGTGTACTAAACTGTGACAACGAGTCACCGTTTGACCTAGGAACCTTTTGATTTTTTATTTAAAATAGATGAAAATTATTAAAAAATTAAATACAGTATAAATCCTTTTTTGGGGCTCAGTACCAACTAACATTAAATGTAGATGGAGTTAAATCATACATGAATAAATATAACTATTACGTGTAAAAAACAAAAACAAAAAAAATAATCCTGAAAAAAAGTATTTTTTGAAAAAAAAGAAAGAAAAAGCATTTGTGAAAATTTCAATACTTATAACTAATACTTGTACAAAAGTATATGTGAAAATTTAAATTATTGGACATTGAGAAATTAGAGATTAGGGTAGAAAATTGAATTGAAAATGTAAAAAAACATTGAAATTGAAATTTTAAATTTCTTGACAGTTGGGCCCACGAGCTTGTTTATGGCCAAGCTGCCAAGTAGCATTGGCCCATTGTCACCCCCTACTTTTTACCAACTTTTTTTTTTAATGAAGTAATGCTTTCTCCCGCTAGTGGAGATGCAAATGCATGATCTCTGGTTAGATAACTATAGATCCCTTGCTTTATTGTCCAATGTATTCAAGTGTATCATAATTCAATCGGACAACCACGGATCATTGTCACATAAATAGTGATATGCATCCCTACTAATTTATATAATTTTTTTTTTTTTTTTTTTTTTTTTTTTTTTTTTTCTAATTGAGATACCTCCAATTTACTACATGAAGAAATCAAATGAAGAAAACATAGGTTTTAAGCCTTAGCCGGTGAACCATCATCATCTCCTTTTTTTTCCCCCTTTGAATTTAGGAGTATTAAATTAGTCAATTCTTTCAAAATAAATAAATAAATAAATAAAGGCCTTAGTTTATTGTGGAAATCTATAAACCATAGAATACATATACAGTCCTCATTCACCGAAAGAATAGAAATTTTTTACAACCACACAATTTCTTATTTGCAGTTTCACCAGAAAGAATACTGAATTCAATATGCTTCCAGATCAACAACTTTTCCTCTCTTTTCTTTTTTCACCTTCCGGCCAAAATAAGTTCAACGTTAAATTTCCATAGTCATATAATGGGTTTTGTCCGGGTGATCCATTGTACAACAGTATGGAACATTTTGTGAAATAACCAGAAGAAGAAAAAAAAAACGCAGTTCCTAAGGACATTTTGTTGGGAAATATTAATAAGAAAGGGAAAAATGGACGAGCAGACAGCTAGGGCCCGGAACATAACGGATGATACAATAGTATGTTATGCCCCGACTATGATAACGACGAATGGGATCTGGCAGGGTGATAATCCATTGGATTATTCTTTGCCACTTTTCATTTTGCAATTGACATTGGTTGTTGTTACGACGAGAATTCTTGTTTTTCTCCTCAAACCCTTTCGCCAGCCTCGTGTCATTTCTGAGATCCTTGTAAGTTTACATCATTAATTCGTGGATTGTTTCTTCTAGATTTTCTTTTGTTTTGTTTTTGGGTTTCCGTTTCTGTTTATCCTTTTTCGACCTGCATGTGATGGATATATTTGATGAAAATTATGAATGCATAACCATTTATCCCATTGGAATTATGGTATCAGCAGAACAAAATTAAAATGAAATGTGTATTTCATCTGTAATTCACTGATTCATCAAAATTGTATCAGGGTGGTGTAATCTTGGGGCCATCAGTGCTAGGACGTAGTGCCAAATTCGCAAACACGGTATTTCCTCTTAGAAGTGTAATGGTACTAGAGACAATGGCCAATGTAGGACTTCTTTATTTCCTCTTTCTAGTTGGAGTAGAAATGGACATTGCTGTTATTCGGCGCACGGGCAAACGGGCGTTGGCTATGGCAATTGCCGGTATGATATTGCCCTTTTTGATAGGCGTTTCGTTTGCCTTCATGTTGCATAAAGACGCACAGCTTGTAAAACTCGGAACTTTTATACTTTTCCTTGGAGTAGCACTTTCTGTTACTGCCTTTCCCGTGCTTGCACGAATCCTAGCAGAGCTAAAACTTCTTAACACGGAGATTGGAAGAATTGCCATGTCTTCGGCACTTATTAATGACATGTGTGCATGGATTCTATTAGCCTTTGCCATTGCATTGGCTGAGAATGATGTGAAGTCCTTGGCTTCAATTTGGGTGATTTTGTCAAGTGTAGCCTTTGTTGCTTTTTGTGTATATGTAATTAGGCCTCTAATATCATGGATGATAAGACGAATCCCGGAAGGCGAATCCGCTAGTGAATTCAGTATTTGTCTAATTCTTACCGGGGTTATGATATCTGGTTTTATAACAGATGCTATTGGAACACATTCTGTTTTTGGAGCTTTTGTTTTTGGCTTAGTTATTCCAAATGGACCACTTGGTATGACCCTTATAGAAAGACTCGAAGACTTTGTTTCAGGGCTTCTTCTACCGCTCTTCTTTGCCATTAGCGGCCTCAAGACGAACATTGCTGCAATAACTGGAGTCGGCACTTGGGCCATTCTAGCGCTTGTGATTGTTCTGGCTTGTGTTGGCAAAGTTGCAGGAACTCTGCTCGTTTCTCTCTACTACCAAATGCCATTTAACGAAGGTCTTACACTTGGTTTGCTCATGAACACTAAAGGCCTAGTTGAGATGATTGTCCTTAATGTTGGTAAAGACCAAAAGGTACTTATTTTAGTCTCTGTGATTATTCAAATAAATGATTTTATTACTTTCTTACACTAATCCAATGGATTCTGCAGGTTCTTGATGATAAATCTTTTGCGATAATGGTAACAGTAGCAGTGATTATGACGGCAATTATTGCACCGATTGTGACGAGTATATACAAGCCGGCAAGGAAAGCTGTACGTTATAAAAGAAGAACAATCCAAAGATCAAAACCCGAAGGAGAGTTTCGGGTACTTGCTTGCATTCACACACCGAGAAATGTTCCAACAATCATTAATCTCCTAGAAGCTTCCCATCCAACGAAAAAATCTCCAATTTGTATATATGCACTCCACCTTGTTGAACTCACAGGGCGTGCTTCTGCAATGCTTATTGTCCACAATACACGGAAATCAGGCCGGCCGGCACTTAACCGGACTCAAGCGCAATCGGATCATATCATTAATGCGTTTGAGAATTTCGAGCAGCACTTGGGGTGTGTATCAGTTCAACCCCTCACTGCCATATCCCCTTATTCAACTATGCATGAAGACATTTGCAATGTAGCAGAGGATAAACGTGTTTCCTTCATTATCATTCCTTTTCACAAACAACAAACTGTTGATGGAGGAATGGAATCGACTAATCCAGCTTTCCGGACAATTAACCAGAATGTATTAGCCAATGCACCTTGCTCGGTCGGCATTCTTGTTGATAGAGGCCTTAGTGGATCAACAAGATTGGCTGCAAATCAGATCAACCACCACATAGTTGTAATTTTCTTTGGCGGCCAGGATGATAGAGAAGCATTAGCATATGCTTGGAGGATGTGCGAACATCCGGGAATCAATCTCACTGTCATGCGCTTCGTCCCAGGTGAACATGCATTCGATCATACCCAAAGTGGGCGTGAAATATTGACAGTGGTAACAGATACTGATAGAGACAAACAGCTAGATGAGGACTACATCAACGAGTTCAGAGCAAGAACCGCGAATGATGGTTCCATAGTTTACACCGAGAAGGTGGTGAATCAAGGAGAAGAGACTGTAGCAGCAATAAGATCAATAGATCCCATTCACGACCTTTTCATAGTAGGTAGAGGACAGGGAATGATATCTCCTCTCACAGCTGGGCTTACGGACTGGAGCGAGTGTCCCGAGCTCGGTGCAATTGGAGATTTGTTAGCATCATCGGATTTTGCATCAATGTATTCAGTTCTTGTAGTGCAACAATACGTAGGAATGGATGTGCATGGAGATGCACTTGGCACGCCTGACAGCCCACATCAGCAATACGACCACTTCGAATTATCCAATATGAACAGAAGGCCACCACCGAGAGGGCAAGCTATATTCCAACCACAACCTTAAAGATCGCACCAAAAGCTAAGCCTGTCGTGATGAAATATTCAGGGAGGTGAAACTTAGTTTTTTTTTTTTTTTTTTTCTTCTTTTTTTATTTGTTTTCCCCTTGATTTGAATTGTAATGCTGTACAAAGCGTTCTCATCAACAAAATTTTGTAGTTTACAGTACATTGAAATAATTAAATGAAATAGATAATAACTTGACCAAGTGCAAAATATACTCAATAATACAACTCAAACAAAATAGTCTCCAATTCAATTTCTTCTTCAAATTGCCTACTCACTTAGCCCCTCCAAAATCAACTTCAATGAATGTGTGGTTACAAAAACAATTAAAATTGTTAATCCAACGGAAAGTTTGGATACAAAAAGAATTTGATCAACTTATAAACAATTATAAACTTTACCAAACATGCACGTATCAGACTATCAGTAGATTTTTAAAAGCCTGAATTTCATATGCTAATTGTATCCCTACTCTACCTTATTTAGGTGATTACACAATTACTGCAAAAATTATAAGCTGAAGACACCGAGTAAAAGTGCCTATTTCATGCCCTTATTGACCATTAATCATGTTCATAATAATGTCTAGTGTCCACTATTGTATACAAAACATCGTGATCATATGTGTGCTTAGCAGATGTTTTGACTACATTATATAAGTTGCATGACACTTTATATATAAGTAATGTTATTTAGTACCACCAGTGTTAAATATCAGTGTATGTGATACTAACGTGACATTAAGTGAGAAGTATAATTAAATGAATTATTTAATTTTACCTTTCATGATGAGCCTAGCATTTAGCTCCACTTAGATTGGTGTTGTATGTTGGAGGAAAGAGAAGTTTCCTAACTTGGATTGACTGAGTCTTTTAAGAATGACAACACTAATAGGAAGAAGTAAGTGAACGAAAGGAAACTTGTATTTCTCAACTTCAACACTTACACACTTGACTTGTTACAAAAGGGAGAGATCCTACTCTTTTATATAAGGGTTACATGAAAATTCTAAACCACACATTTTGCTAGAGGCTTTTAGACCACATATTTGGACTAGATATTTTCCTAGAATATTCTAGATGGAGTTTCTAAAACCACATAATCTACTTGACACATTACCATAGTTATGACCACGTCTTTTACTTAGATATTTACATAGATTTCTAGAATATGTTTCTAGAAATGTTAGGCTTTGTTGGACTTTTTAATTGAATTGGGTCTATGAACAAAATCTTTAAACTCATATTACTTAGTCTAAAAATCAAATTTACTTCTCAACATTGTAGCATCAGTGGTGCTAGATATTATTATTCTTTATATGTAGCGATGACAGCCTAGAATCCCACAAATTACAATGAAAAACTTATATTATCCTAATTTCTTATGTTTAGAGTTTGGTAAGAAATCCTGATCAGAAGATAAGGAGAAAAGGGTCATTCATCTTTCTGAATGATTAGGGAAGTCATGCCGGGCAGAGCTAGAAAATTTTGTTTGCATAGAAAATGAAAAAACATCCGTAATAAATTGATAAAAATTTTGTACTGTCACACAAGTTGAAGAAACAAAATTCCTAGCTCAAATGCTCCCAATTATACTGAGCACAGTTTTCACGAACACCTGTTTGATTATGCCCTCTCGGTGGTGGCCTTCAGTTCATATGTGGTTGCCAAAGGTTTGGTTTCATAGGTTCTTTTGGTATATGAATGATATATATATCGAGTGGTTAAAAGGATTCGCTCATAATTTGTGGATAAAAAGTGACTTGAGTGTTTATAAATATGAACCAAACACATGCTTAATTTATTGTTTTCCTATTCACTTGTTGTAGGGAGCAGAAAAATTTTGGTTGCTTTGTTTATATGCCCCTACTTAGATCTGTGACATGCTCACACTATATCATTTGCTATTGCTAGTCTATGTTTGAATTCTCATGAATTATATTTCTTATTGATGATAATATCTTATTTGAGCTCTAACTACATAATTTTCCCGTCCCAATCATACGCTTCTTAGTCCTAGTTAATAACTTCTCCAAAATTTTTGCAGTGAGGCTTGCTCCGGAGGAAATCTCATTAAAGTTGACTGGTTATGAGCACAATGTAGTAACATTTATTGGCATGAAAACTAACATTCCGGTAATATATATACATATATATATATATATATATATATATATATATTATTTATATGTCCTGGAAGCCTACTGGAAAATATTTTCTACATATTTTCAGGACAAAATAATGTGATTATGTATCCTTAATTAATTCTGGCATTCTATTCTGTAATAATACTGGCTGTTAGCCTGTTAGTAACTAAATAAAAGACTAAAAGAGAAGCATATCAGTTAGATTAGAAGTGAAAATGACTGATTAGGAGCTTAAAGAAAGCCTCTAAAAACATTCTTCTGTTGGTAAGAGCATGCCAAAATGAGTTAGAGCTTGCGATCAACATTATTCAGGCAGTACAACCTTGTTTACCTCAGCTGCTGTGTAGCTTGAGCAAATAGGCTCCCCGAGATATGATTATTTGTGACTACTATCTCTCTCCAATCATGCTTGGTGTATACAAAATTTTACACTTTGCCACATGGCAATCCACTATTGGACAGTTTAAAAAAAAGTTTCTTCACCAAATCATTTGTTGACAACAATGGTAATTGACACACGAAAATTTGTTCGACTTATAGTACCGCAAGTATACGGTTCGTTTCAAGTAATAAAGTAGATTTTTAAGTCCAAGTATCGTTCTCACAGAGATTTAATAGTTCGACTGTACTTATTTCGACTTTAACCGAAACTAAAGACGTTGTTTGAGTTTTTGTAATTAAATTGCAATAAAACTAGAATTTACTTATACAAAAATGAATGAATTAACTAATTGAATGCAAATTCTACTACGTGCAATTATATAACTAAATGCAAGTTTGAGATAACAATCAAATAAAAGGCGTACTAGGTTCGCGAATCCCCATGCAACGATCTATTACAACCCTAGTTCTATAATTTGACGAATCAATATTCCTATTTTATTCAAAACTCTTTTTCGATTAAGTTTGAACTTATTTTCATATATGACACCAACTATATCTCTATGACAGGAGTAAATATACAAAAATACATGAAATTTTATGAACACTTAGATATTCACGTAAGGCATAACAGTATATTTTTATCCTTTATCGGACCCTACGATGATTTATACTCTGTCTAATCTGTTTCTCCTCTTTCGAATGGATGAAATAAACAACCACAAATCATACAATCACATGCATAATATTTGTAGACTCAAATCAATGTATATAAATAATTCATCAATCCAAAACGCGTTTTAATGTCAAAAATATAAACTAGAAATTAAAATATCATATTACATGGTTCATCGTTCACCTAACACAATAAAATCTAGTCTAGCAAGATAAAACTAAGAAAAGAAAGAAATTCAATTAAAGAAGACATCACCCTTTCAATTGTAGAGGTAAATTTTGAATCTTGAAGTAATTTTCTCGTTTTTCGTCTTCTTCTTACTTTTTAATATGTCAAATTAGGCATAGCCATCGTTTTTGGTCGTAATTAGGGTTATAAAGGGGTCCAAGACGTGTTTCCATAGATGATTGAATCAAATAAGGAAACCAGATTTTTCACGCCGGAAGTGAACCAAGCTACCGCTTGCTTATCGCTTGGCTTGGTGAATCAAGCGCCTGAATTCCCTACATAGGTGTGGGCGATCAC
Organism: Osmanthus fragrans; assembly: GCA_019395295.1. NCBI lineage: Eukaryota > Viridiplantae > Streptophyta > Magnoliopsida > Lamiales > Oleaceae > Osmanthus > Osmanthus fragrans. Next base: position 447,994 of record JAEDXY010000043.1, on the reverse strand, counting down.
TTGGGATTTCTTCCAATCGACTGCTTGGAAGAAATAACTTCCAAGTTCTTTCATTTTAGTCCCCAACTTTCCTTCCCTCTATTCTTGGCTTCACTTCTTCTTTTTTCCTTCTTCAATCATCCCTCGACTTCACTAATTTGTACTTAGTCCATTCCCATGCTCGATTCGATCTTTGGGATAACTTTTGGAAAGTTTCAATTTGGTCCCTGAACTTTGGTTTTTTTTTTTTTTTTTTTTTTTTGTTTGAGTCTTTTTTTCGCTTGTTTTCGCATACTTTTCGTTTCATCTATCAATATAGCCCTACAAACACAAATTGTACCGAATTTATACGTTCACAATTAGTCATGTTTTGTGGCCTAAATAAGTATGTAAAACACACTTATCAGTAATGTCAAGCATGATGTACAAAAAATGGTGTACAAATGGCATTATCCATTTCTCTCTCTTCTCTCAGTCAACAGCTGGTTGTACCAGAGGCATGCACAGAGGCCCCCCATTCTTTCTTTTAGATGTGCAATTGGAACATTTGGTGTGTGTGGTTTTCTCGCGTCATTCTCTTACTAATTTAATTCTGCCATTCATTATGCCAGCTCTTGTTTTTTGCCACCATCCCAAAATAACTGAACTGTCTAAGTGTTTGCCCTATAACTGCGGCTTAAAAAATTTGTCTCCACTATTGAGGTGCACTTTGGTGATCATTTGTACTGCCAATCTCTTTCTTCTCACAAAAAATTGCATCAGTTTCTTGAAAGGATAATTTTATTATTTTCTTATCTTGTTTTGCTTTGAAATAACCAAATAATGAACAAGTTTTAACAAAAAAAATAATTTAAAAAAATGGGAATTTGAATATAAAAAACATGTAGAAAGTTGCAATTCATAATTGGCAACTGATTGTCTAACCAATGATTGGTAAACTGCTCCTATATATTAACATTGTCAAATGCTCAAAGAATGTGTGACTGACTGGTGATCTGATTGATGATTGAACACATTGGTTGCTCACCCATGTTAAACCTTATCATCAGAGAGAACATAAAGATTGAATGTGTGTATTTGCAAATGCAAAGTGCAATTAGAGTATCTTGTTCAGTACTTCAAAATTTACGTCGGCAGTCGATAAATATGTAAAACATGTATGTCAAGTGTGGTGGTAATATCATGTACTTTATATCTTTATCACATTAACTTAATGAGATATGATTTTGGCATAATATTTCGGATGAAGCAATAGTGAAGCTGATCCCAGATTTCTTTTGGTTGGGAGGTGGCGAAATTTATCTTAGCCCTGGTTTTGTGTAGGATGAGTTTTTGAATAGTAAATATTTTGAGAATTTGTGGTTAAAAATAGAAAAAAATTTGGATCTACGTGAAAAATATTTTATTGTGAGAATGTGGAATTGAAAATGAGTTTGAAAAAAAGAAAATGTTTTGAAAAAATGGTTGTTAAACAGGGGCTTAAACTGGGGTTCAAGACTTCCGAGCTTAATGATTTTGTAAACACGTTCATTATTAACTGTAGCAGTGATTGATTGATTTTCAGTGAATTTGATAGTAGATTAAGGGATTTGAGTATTGACATGAATTTTTACTACCCACTTGGTGATTCATATATCAAACAAGTTATGATCCCACGAGATTCTCCTGTTCAATAGACATGATTTTTTATAGGAAAAATCCCCTTGGACAGGGGTTTCAGTCAGCCCCCCCACCAATCAGGGGTGTCCCGGGTTTGACCCGGGACAAAAACCCCTGTCCGCGTAGCATTCCTATTTTTTATATTACTAATTTATCTACTTCCTTGAATTGAACAGTCTCTCACTCGTGCTTCCAGTATTGTTCCCGGTCTATGCAATTCATGATAACCAGTGTATTTTTTTTTTTTTTGTTTTCCCTGAAACAGTATATGCAAAGTTCCATGATTTCTACGAACTAGTTTCCAACAACTCATTTACTAGTCTTGGTGCTTGTTTGGTAGTAATTTTAAGTATTTATAAGTTGTGATGCGTAGATAATAAGTGAATTGTAAGTTCTTACAAAATATTTCGATGAAAATTTGTTGATTGGTTTTAAGTAAGATTTAAGCTTCGTCAAACATAAGGATGCAGAGGTATGAGCTTATAGAACTGATCCTGTTCAAGTAGGGTCTGTATCCTTGAGTTGATTTCTAATGGGATAGAGTATGAAGTCTTTGTGATTGAGATCGTTGGAAAATAGTTCGTATAAACCACAAAGAACAAAAAAAAATATACTTTACGAATTTTTTGTATAGTCAATGCTCAGTGCAGTTGGGACAATTAACTGAAAGTGCAAGAAACTGAAAACATAAGTGTCTCTGCAATACAAAGAAATGAATAACATCATTTATGTCTACGGCCAAACATCACGTTCATGTATTTCTTTATTCACAACACATTTATTACAGGAAAAAACAAACCATACATTTAATTTGGGACCATTGATCCTCCACCAAATTCATCACATTCATACCAGCTGCAACTTGTTATAAAAATTGAAGAAACACAATAATATAATTGCTGGAATAGATATTTCCATAGGAATTTCTATAATTCTATTAGCACTTTTTTCCATATATTTTTTTTCTTGTACGACTTAATAAAAGCCAAATTCATTATCAATAATTATATCTAATGTCAAGTCACCCTAGCTTGCTCAGATAAGATTCTCCTTTATTACCCTTTAATTTATCAACAAAAATAAAAGATTCGAAGTCTTACACAAATACGGTGGAGAAATTAAGGTTTGACATCATTAATCTAGGGTTCTTTGTTATGAATAGGTGGTTTATGATGTGGTTGTGCGTAGTCCATCACCACTATGTCCTCTACAGTGTCACTTTCCTTTGACATTGCATTTTTCTTGGCTTTCTCCGAGGGAGATTCCAATGTGTACCGTGCTTCTCTCTCGTGTTCCTGCAATACATAATATTCAAGTTCTAATAAGCCTACAAAATACCTCACTTGAGGCATAATAATGAGGAGCATAACGAGATTACATGAGATCTAAAAGTAGTTCCTATCACTCATACCCAATTTTCTTTACTAATTAAGTTTTATGTTAAGTATTTTCAGTAATCAAAGTTTTGGTCTTAGGCCTTCTCCCTAAGCTTGAATTTTATAATATATATATATATATATATATATATATATATATGTTTCGTTCTGTAACTGCTGCACCATGCATGCATACAAGTATAGGCTACAAAGCATGTGTTAGGTCAGAGGTTGAAAAAATGTACCATTTTTTCAGCAGTGTCCTTAAAAATCTTCCCAAAATAGGACATCTTAACTTCATTGCCTGTAATCGAAAAAATGGTATCAATGAAGCAAATGGAATTATTGAATGGAAAAATAACGATAGCAAATCATTAACTAGCTAGGCTACAGTCTGAGAGATAATGATAATAATAATAATAATAAAAATTTAAAAACAATTAATTTGTCCATCGGAAAAAAAAAAAAAAAAAAAAATATAGCACATGTTTGATAACCATACTTTTCAAACTCTTTTTTTTTACATATTCATACAATAAAATATTCTACATGTAAATTCAAAAAATATTCCTACTTTTTAACTACACATTATCTTAAAAATATACTACGCATTATCTTAAAATATTCCTAGCTTGGTTCGAAGTATAAAGGCTGTCGAAAAACTCATATATTAGTTTAGGAAACATATATTAAAATTCCAGTTTCAATATACAACGTGGCTAGCATATTATAATGTAATGAACTCCATACCTTGCTGTATCTAACTTTTTGTTTGGTTTTGCATTCTCTCTTTTACTGCCTATACCCTTTTGCACTTTTAATTATTATTAGAAACTTTGATCTGTCTGCTTATTATAGCTGCTCTAGTTTTTGAAACAATTTCATCCATGTAGGATGGCATATTCAATTTTTATCAAAGACCTAGTCCATACATAATTTTCATAAATTTTCGACGGTCACAAGTTTTAGCCAGTCATGCACATATCATATTTTGAATATTGATTTATAATATAGAATTCACATTTATTTATTCAAATTTTATCTCAATTTCCTTTCACTATTATTGTCCACTTCATGATGGATTACTACCTGCAAACTGAGTATAGAGATCTCCCCATTCTTATTTAACCAATTAGCTCCAGAGAAAAGGAAAAACTTTATATTCACACAAAAACTTTATAGCTCCAGAGAAAAGGAAAAAGAAAATATGAATAAATATTTGAAAAAGTATCTTGTTAGCAACCTTTAATGTCTTCACCTTCCTTAACTATGTAGGCCTTCTGATTATTTAGCTTCATAGCATTTGCACCATAAAAAGTTTTTTCACCGTATTCAGCCCTGAAATTGCCTTGCATCACAAATTGCTCAGCCTCTGGAGTCTTCACATCCTGCAGAGTGAAGTATTATAATTATACTATATATTAAAAAAAAATTAACATTTTTTTTCTATGTATATATGATATATAGATTCACAGGCATTCAGAGCTCCTAGCATCCCTCTGGTGGTGGGTACTTAGCTTTAAATTTTATTTTCATGTTTATATATTCCGATACTACAGTAGGCTTAGTTATATGTTGTGTTGATATTTTTCTCTACTTTTTTAACGAGGGTGCTAAATAGGTGCCGACCTAGTTGGCACGTCCTGGTGCACGTACTAATTCTTATCTACAACAACCTTAAGTAAAAAAAATGTATACGCGACATGTAAAACTAACCTTTCCAGAAAGCTGAATTTGACTGCTATTTTCATGATCAAAAACTGCAAGTGGTCGACCAGTGCATGCATGCAAACAATAAAGATAGAGAAAAAAATAAATAGGAGAAGACATAGTAGTCGAGATTAATTATCTTGTGATTCAGAGAATAAGAGTAAGGTGGGTTTATGAGTAGAGAAAATAAGATATTGATGCATATATGTAGTGAGAAGAGGGGGATGAGGCATTAAATGCAGGTATTGTAAGAGATGACTTTGGTTCAGAGAGAACATGCAGGTGCCTGGTGCTGAACCCTTGAAAACAAAATTGAAGATACTGGAGGCCTCCCATGTCCCCTTTTTTCACTTTTTAATCAAGACTGGACCCCCATCAAACAAAACCATCTCTCTCTCTCTCTCTCTCTCTCTCTCTCTCTCTCTCTCTCATGACTACATACTTTTCTCTACAAGCCCCTTTGCTCAAGGGCTATTTCGTGCACCATTATGTATATATACTAGCCACGTTGGGGGCTTAAAGAAGTCGTCTTGGATTTGAATCACTCGGACACTAAAGAAAACCTCGTTGAGGTCCAACACCAATGAACCGTATGAAATGGTAATGATGCATGGAATAGTCCCTGCGTGAATGAGCTTGTAAGGAAGAATTAGTATCCTTGTACAGATTAAATATATAGAGATTTTTATAGATGATGAGGTTACAACACTAGATTAGCTGGTTTGAAGTTGTTTTTTGTCCAATATCCAATGAAATTGTAAGGAAGAATTAATATCCTCGGACAGATGAAATGTATAGAGATTTTTATAGATATTGATGAGGTAACAACACTAGATTAGCTGGTTTGAAGTTGTTTTTTTGTCCAATATCTAATGAAATTGTGTCAGCTAGCAATCTGTCAAATTGTCGGGTAAAAATTCTTATACAAGTATCATGATTGTGTAAGGAAAAGTATGTAGTCATTATAATGTATATATGGACGTGTGTGTGAGAGAGATTTAACTATTTTCTGAGGTGGGGGGGGGGGGGGGTGGGGGGGGGGGGGGACTATGATGCCCATGTGTTTGAGCACAAGTTCTCCACTCCATGTCTGTGTGCTTGATTTTACCACTGGCATGGCTTTTTTCTACTTGTTATCCTTGACGATCTTCTCTTCACAGTTTCTAGAATTGATAATATGTAATGGAGATCAGGAACCCTTAATTGCTCGATACATGGCATAAGCCTTTAGATCTTCAGTCTAAAGCAACGATTGATTGGAAAGCTCTCTTTTGGTACTGCCTATGAGTCACTACCTCATTCTTCAATAGGCACGGAGTCACAGCCCTGGCTCTTGACAATCAGTGTTTTCTTCATTGTTAGACCGGCGAATTATAGTTTTAATGGGTAACTAATCTTCTTTATACTTTCATATTTACCATAGTTTGTACCTAAACTCGTGATTAGGGGCGGAGGCAGGGGGGGTGGTCCTGCCCCCCCCCCCATTTTTTTTTTTAATAAATTTTTAAATTGGATGAATTGAAGGATAGTAACTTCTATTTTATTACAAATAAACTTGCGAAAAAAGTTAATCTTATTTCTTCCACTTATTTTAGGTTAATTCTCAACTTATTAGTAATATTTATACTGATATACTATCCGCAGAGAAAGTAAATGACTCAATTAGTGAGCTTTTATTTTTTCTCATTTTTGTAGTTTTCTTCAAAAAAAAATTCGGGGGCAGCGAACCCCCGTCGGCCCCCACTCCTTCACCTATATATTTTCGAATCTGGACCCCCCATTTCCAATAAGCTGACTCCACCACTGCTCGTGATTCCGTAACCCATGAAAGTATTGAAATTCTATTTTTAAATCTAGTTTGGATCACTTATCTTTGTTATAGAGAATAAATATTAAACTTAACAACTCATATTCAACAGTAATATTACATATTATCCATATAGATAATAAGTAATATATATATATATATATATATATATATATATATATATTTATCAATCATGTCTTTCAGGATCGTCATCTATGTTCTAATTGGCGCATATGTAAAGATCTAAGAACATGCATCCCGTGAAGTTCGAATTAACGGTTATCCTCTCGTTAACTTTCTTAAACAACGATTACAAATGCACAAAGGTTTTAAGAGACGGAAAACAAATTGCATTATGTGATAAGCTTGGTGAATTCACCCTTGTTCCCCTCTCGATACGCGATAGGTTTTTCTCTTGCATATACGGAATAGGTTGTATTACAACTCAAGAATATATTATATAAACTATAACATATAAAGTGTCCGGAGTTTATTGCGCTAAAGTCCACAACTATAGAGAGTTATTCAATTCGATAGATTAAAACAATATTACGAGGAACGTGAACCCACTGGTCTCATAATAAAGTAAATTAAGTCTACCTCATTATGGCCCATTGGGGAATACCAAAATATGTATATTACTGAACTGTATAGTTATCATAACAAAGCTTAGTTATATGTATCATGTGGATTGATTATAATTGTGTTAGTCCATATAAAAAATTTCAACACATATCTTATACAACTGATATTGATATGTTTCTTCTCATTTTCTTGCCAGCAGATATATATAACCAACAAAAACATATTTTCATGTTATATAATTTATTCTTGCTTTTATCATCCATCTTTTCAATCGTCAAAAATGAGGATCTGATTCGTAACGAGTCAACAAATTTAGGCCAAAATATCAAATGAAAATAGATATTTATTTTAAAAAAATTCATTAGGAAGTACATATCTCATTCCAATCTACTTCCATAATGGTATGTCCAATAACATGTTGGAACTATCTTCACAATGGACGGGGCACGGGGTACAGAAGTAGATGAAGCTGGAGAAAAGCATGTGTTTGTGCTTTTCTTAAGATGATATTTGCCTCCACCATGAGTGATGCAAGCAAAACGCCTCTAGGATACAATGCGATTTTATTGTTTGTGTCGTGCACTAACGAAAACAAGTCCAATCATTAAGGAGAGAAGAATACAATGTAGAGAGGCTCGTATTCTATCTTTCTGGATTATGAATTATAGAATATGAACAATGCCTTTAAAGAGACGAAATGCAAGTACGCAACAAAATAATATTTTAAGGAAGAAGATAAAGGAGAATTTTATATTTTCATATATCTCAAACTAGAAAACACTAATCTTATTAATAGATTGTAAAGCATTTCGTCCCAACCATCCAATGGCATTGGGGAATCACTGACGAGCTTGATGCGGCCTCTGCTAGCCCCATTCGATCCTCCGTCACTATGAACCTAATCCGTATGTTTATTTTTTTGGTTACGTGAATAATCACAAGTATTTCTGAATTTTGTTATGTTCAAATGTGCATGGAAAATGCTTGTATTGGCAGTGTTTCTTTTGTACACTTGACCCAGTTACTAGCTAACTCAATAGGTAGTTATCTTAAATTTATACTTTTTGTAGGATTTTGTATCAGGGTGGATATGGTCCAATTCGATTCAGTTCTAAAGAGAATCAAATCGAACTCGAAATTTTTGGATATTTAGTAAGTGGAACGTCGAAACCAAATTTAATTATGGGATATTTCGGATTCGGTTACATTCGGTTCAGTTCGATTCGATTCTGTTTCATTCAATTCCCGAGTTTCGTACTATAATTAAATTTTTTAATATTTACAAAATTATATTAATTCAACTAATAACATGTTCAACTTTAGCTCTTACAAAATAACATAATCCAATCTTATATGTCTTTTGCGCCTCTCTTTGCTGAGTTTTCATAGATTTAATTGTTAAAATCGCATGAAGATGAAAATAGTGAGCTCACAATAATTAAGAGGGGCGTTGTCGAGTTTCAATTCGATTTTTCATAATTGTAGAAACGACATTACGGTAGAATAATATATTTGGATAAAATTGAAGTCAATTTGATTAAGTTAAGTTTGGACTGAAAATTAGAAATAGGAAAATCATATTTTTGGGTTTAAGTTAAATTAACTAGTTAGCAGATTTATTTAGAAAAAAATAAATAATTTGGCTATTTAAAATAAATAAATTTAAAAAATTACAAAAATTGGGTTCTTCGATTCTTGATCTAGACTAAGAATCTAACTGTTTTCGATTCAAATACTCGTTCGAGTATTTGATTTAAGAAGAACAGCTCGATTCGGTTCAATTCGGATCTAGTCTGATTGGTTGATTCGGTTCGAGAGTTTTGTCCAACCCTAATTTTGTATGAACACTCCTTCCAAATTTATATTTTTCACAACTCTCCAGTTTTCCTCTCTACCTAACTTTTTAGGTATAGTTAGTACGATCTCCTCATCTTGTAATTTTTTTCTATAAGGTGATTATAAAAAGAAAATTCATATATTAACCTTCATAGCAATTAAGAAGAACTTCACATTAAAAGTGAACATGATATTCTCCTAAACATATTAGGATCATATGACTATCGTGCAATTGATCTGAGATTTATCTCTTAATTAAAATAAAATAAGTATGATGAAATGAATATAAAATGTGTACAATGTACGTGTATGAAAAAAAGCAGTGAATTGATACAAAACTTTGAAATAGAACAACATGAAAGTTTAGTAGGATGAAGAAATGGATATCAAAATTATAAAAGAATACCTTTTTTTCCCTCCTCCCTAACTTTCTTTTCAATAATATGACATTAATCAGCTTCACATAAACATTTTTGTCCAAATTCTTTTCTAAAATATATTCATAGCAACGATTTTTTATTTTTATTTTTCCAATAATAAATTAAAGGATAGGGTTGAAACATGGTGGGGCCAAATGGGAATGGGAAATGGGGACCCCCAAAGGAGACAACCTTACATGGCCAGACCGCCATTTGCACCACCAGGACAGGTCACACAAACCCTACTGCTAACTGCCACGTGGCAGTTAATCCATGTGAAAACAAATTGCCACGTAGGACAAGGAAACATATGTGGGGGCCAGCCACTCCCACTCCACAAAATTTCGTCCTTGTGTTTTTTCGTTGCTTCTTTGTTTGTGTTTTGGCTACTACAAGATTTGCACAAGAGACAGACTTGTTTCATAAAATGGCCAAATAAAACCAATTTTAGCTTTTAAATATTGCACTATATATTTGCACTTCGATTTCACTAGTTAGGATAAGTTTCGATAAATCTGATCTACTCATTGAACTTTAGCACAATCCCAAATGAGTTACTAAGCTTTAATTCATCTCAAGTGAATCACTAAACTTTCATATAGTGTGGAAAGTATGAGGTCCCGGCACCTACTTATGTCTTTGTCTTCCTCCCATTCAAAATGTCCGGTTTTAGAGAGGAAAAATAGAGAGAAAATGGAGAGAACTAGGAAAGGTTCTACAAGGTAAGAGGTTTGTTCTTCCTTGGGTATAAACCATAGCTCGGATTCTTTCTTGGGGATTAACTTGAGGATTGTTCAAGTAATTCAAATTCATTTCTTCATATATAATTGAAAATCTTCATTTCACCCAAAAACTTGAGTTTGTTGGAATTTTGTCAAAACTTGTAGTTGGTTCAACATTGATTCAAGGTTGTGATTGGGCATCGTTTCCCAACAATTTGGTATCAGAGCTACATATCAAATCAAGGTGGTCAAACTTCGATTTGAGGAAGGTAGGCTTGAATCAAGTGTGTAGACAAGGTGCTTGATAAAATTCCTGTGAGAACTTGGTTGTCGAATTTCACTAAAACGAGTGGGCAAATGACGTCTACTAGTGGAGTGGTGAAGGTTGGGAGGTATGAGATAGAGAAGTTCAATGGGAAGAATGATTTTTCCTATTGGAGAATGCAAATGAAAAATTTGTTGATTTCTCTAAAGTTGCACAAGGCTTTGGGGGGTAAGGAGAAGAAGCACAAAGATATATCTGATGAGGATTGAAAAGAGCTAAATCTTGAGGCACGAGCGTCTATCATTCTATGCCTTGAAAGAGATGTTGCTTTCTTGGTTAATGGTGAGGTAACGGCGACGGAGGTGTGGACAAAGTTGGAGGCAAATTTCATGACGAAGATTCTAACTAATCGGATCTATTTGAAATCCAAATTGTATACTTGCAAGATGGATGAAGGATCACCAATCCGGGAGTACGTCAACAAGTTCGATAGGTGCATATCGGACTTGAAGGACATTGATGTGAAGGTAGATGATGAGGATCAAGCACTTCTACTGCTTCTTTCTATGCCAAAGTCTTATGAGAACCTTGTTCAAACATTGATGCTTGTGGGTGATAAACTTGTGATGGAGGACACTAGAACGTCACTTCTAGCGGATGATCTTCGAAAGATTGCAACTAGTGGCATGTCTAACATTGGTAACAAGGATCAAGCTCAAGGGTTGTTTGTGAGAGGGAGGAGCAATGAACGGGCAAAGGGCATGCGAGGAAAGTCTAGATGGAGTTCTAGACCTCTTGCGGAAAGGTCGTGTTTTAAATGCGGCGAGCTCGGGCACTTCAAGGCAAATTGTCAAAATAAAAGAGCGGGAAGGAAGAACAACAACAACAACAGAGATGAGGGGGTTCTTGGTAATCAAGAGGTTAGCTATGCCTCGGAAGAAGGGGGGCATCGATGAGTGCTACACCATCACTTGTGATGAAGAAATCTCCGGTAAGTGGATTCTTGATTCTGGTTCCTCTAACCATATGTGTCAGAATAGGAAATGGTTTACTACTTATACTTGCACTGATGGTGGAACCGTGTTGATGGGTAATAACCATGCTTGTAAAACGGTGGGGGTTGGTTCCATTAGAATCAAGATGCATGATGGAGTGGTGAGAATATTGATGGATGTGAAGCATGTTCCTGAATTGTGGAAGAACCTTATTTCTGTTGGTGCTTTAGACTCCGGTGGTTGTAAGATTGTGACGTGGGATGGAGTCAAGAAAGTTGTTCAGGGCTCTTTGGTAGTGATGAAGGGCATTCGCCAAGGCAACCTATATGCTCTTCAGGGTACTATAGTTACAGATGATGTAGCGGTTGGAACAAGTGGAAGTGGTGGAGACTTGGCGAAGTTCATTATCAGAAGGAATGTTACTTTTGAGGAGAACTCCAAGGTAGATTGGTCAAAAGCTACGGTGCCCAGTGGTGTTGAAGCTGTAGGGGGTTCTAAGTCTCAGGTTGTTGAGATAGAATCCAGGGATCGACCAGGTCCAAGTCATGTTCGAGAGGTGTATCATGGAGACACTCGAGAGGAGAGTGATGATGTGCTTGAACATGAGGAGGTTCAGCAGAAGAATGTACAGGCTTTACAACAACAACAGCTTGAGGAAAGTTTGGCGTCCTCTAAGCCAAGGCGAGCATTCAAGCTATTTCAGAAGTTGGGGTTAGACCAGCCTCTGAGGCACTATGGGCAATCAAATATGGTTGAGTATGCCTCTCGTTCGGGGTTGATGAGCCTTTCACCTTCAAGGTAGCTATGCGGAACAGCATGGAGAGAGTTGATGTGCCCAAGTGGGCTTGGGCCCTTCGGGGCGGTGTTGGAGTTAGGTAGAGATGATATGTACATGGGTTGAGCGAGAATTACGATGGCTTGATCCTGGTGGAGGGTACGTAGGCAACCACGGTAAAGTGGTGCAGCCGGTAAGACCTATGGTGGCTTGATCCCGGTGTAGGGGTTACGTAGGCAACCATGATAGAATGGTGCAGCCGGAATGAACTACGGAATGGCTTGATCCCGATGAAGGGTACGTAGGAAACCATTTTTTAATGGTGCAGCCGGTTTGGGTTTTGGAGATGGATTTTATGGAGAGGTATGAACTACAGTATGGCTTGATCCTGGTTCAGGGTACGTAGGCAACCATGGTTGAATGGTGCAGCCAGTTTGGTTCTTCTGGTGATCGTCCAAAATTTGAGGTCTATCAAATGATGGACGAGGTGGAGAATTGTGGGAAGTATGCGGCGCCGCCACCTGAATAGGTGGCGCCACGGCGCCACACAGCCGGCGCCCGGCACCTACTTATGCCCTTGTCTTCCCCTCATTCAAAATGCCCGATTTTAGAGAGGAAAAATAGAGAGAAAAGGGAGAGAGCTAGGAAATGTTCTACAAGGTAAGAAGTTTGTTCTTCCTTGGGTATAAACCATAGCTCGGATTCTTTCTTGGGGATTAACTTGAGGATTGTTCAAGTAATCCAAATTCATTTCTTCATATATAATTGAAAATCTCAATTTCACCCAAAAACTTGAGTTTGTTGGAATTTTGTCAAAACTTGTAGTTGGTTCAACATTGATTCAAGATTATGATTGAGCATCGTTTCCCAACATATAGTATCAAATCTGACGACTATAACACATTCCAGCACTAATCATCTCCCATATTAAAATATTTTTTTTAGTTAGTAGTCATTGTGTAATTGATTCTTCTTGTAATCTCTACTTAACCCTCTTGAAACAAAAATTGTAAAATGAGGTAATGACAATATGTTTAAATTAAAAAATTGTATGATGATTTTTTTTTTACATTTTATGACGTTACATCAATTTTAGAGATGACATGTTGCAAAGTCATGAAGTTGAATACTAAATTTGGACTTCAATGATCTATATGTAATTAAATTGAAGTTTAATGATCCGTTAAAACTAAATTGAATAACTCAATTAAAGTTTAATGAGCTAACTGAAATTTTAATGAAAATTTAGCAACATCGATGAAAATGAGTAACGAATAAATATGGTATTTGTGAGTTCCTAATATCCTTTACAATATATAAAAGAGGAAAGTTGTTTCTTGTTCATTTTGCATCATGGTGATGTCATATAGCTAGGAAATTTTATTTTTTCGACTTTTCCCTCAATTCTTCCTCTGTCTATCTCTCCACACCATCTCTCTCATTTTCAACCTAAACAATTTCACAGGAATTTCTCTTTTGATACCCTAAACAATTTCACAGAAAATCAGGAACTTTTCTTCTTTTTTCTCGACTTTTCCCCTCACTTCTTCTTCTTCTTGTCTCTGTATATCTCTCCACTAACCAATTTCACAGATATCTTCCATTCAAGTAAAAAAGTAAGTTGTACATCCTTGACGTAGAGTCCTTCTTTTTGGCGTAAAGTCCTTCGTTTTTTCTTCTATACCATCGATTTTTTTTTTTTACAGAAACTCAAATGCAAAGTAATCTATGAGGATTATCTGTGTATTTTTGGGTTAATATTTCAATTTATTTTTTAGTTTTTGTTGTTGTAGATATTGGATATTTTATTGTGATAATCCTATGGTTTGTTTGATTATATTGCTTCAAAGTTTAAAAATGGTTATATTTTTGTGGTCTGTTATATATGTCTTTCTTGGAGTTAAAGACATGATATTCACTCGTATATAGACTTTTATTTTTACAATTATCGACTCTTAACTCGAATTTTTTAAGACAAAGATATTAGAAATTTTAATGCGCCATTTTCGAGTTTATGTACACCTGCACATTGTCAATTATATCACTCCTACCTTGCAATTCTGATAGGGGATAAAATGATAGGCAAAACAAACAATTGAAAAAATCACACGCACAGTAAAGTGCTTTAATTTCTTTATAACAGATATTGTCATCTAATCTTCCATTGAATAATAGCTTGAATGTTTCCAATACTAATGGAATTGTTACTGCTACTAATTCAACTAACATTGCGATGACTTTCTTCATCTCCATCTTCAACTTCTGTCTACTGTTTTCTTTATTTCCTATTGTTTATTTATATGTTAAAGACAGTTTTGGAGCCTTATCCAGCTACGACTTCATTCTTTTCGTGATTGCAGACTTAACAAACCAGAATAGCATTTTTTATGACTAAATATACCTTCCAATTTTGAATTAAAGACAAGTTACAAATGAATTATATTAAATTTTAACTTTGCTGCAAAAAATTATAACGGTTATCGTGCAACGCACGATCCACACTAGTATATGGATAAATAGTGCTTTGAATATTTATATAAGTCAAACAATTTATAAACACGAGCCAAACACTAAATGTCTTACTGATCATGCCTTCCAAAAGAAGATGGATGAAATGCCTGGACTCCAAAGAGCTCAGAAACAATTGTGGGGTGATTTATTTGTACTAAAATGATGATATTCGAGCTCATCCAAACATACAACCCCTTCCTTCTTAGTGATGTATGGTATCAGAGTTCATTAAGTTTTAACGAGCAATTCGATCCAATTAAGACTAAAAAATGAGCACACGAATCTCAAGATTGGTATGCTCAAATGAGCCACCATCTTGCGGGGCATGTTAAGGGATATAATATCAAATCGAATAAAGATGAAAATATAGATCAATTTATAAGGTCTTGGACTACTCCTCTTAATAAGGTTAACTTTTTAAGATGGATACCCAAATTTTAACACTTTGAATGTCAAAAATAAAATAAGATTTCTATCTACCGTTCATATCTTGGTTTTTTCCTCAATTGCCATGTGTTCCCAATTTTTTGACCCTTTCTGTCCAAACTCTGGCCGTGTGTCTCTTCTACCTTGCCGCCATCTTCTCTTTTTATTTCCTTCTTCTTCTTCTTCTTCTTCTTCTTCTTCTTCTCTCTCTCTTTTTTTCAGCCGCCAACTTTTTTTCTTTTGTAATAGCTTAAGCCGTCTTAATCAAAAGGCAAGTCCAAATCCACTTCAATTCCATTATTCATTACAATTTTAAGTTGACGCCCATTTCAAATCTCAATGCCCATTAAGGTATTATTTTCTTCAGGATGATGCTACGTGTACATAATGATGTACGCACGAGTTTACATTTCCCTCACATGGATGAGATCTTCAAGGTCTCAATTCTTCTAAAATAATGTAATTCAATCCTTGAGTCCAATTAATTGTTCAACCCATGTCCTTTTCAATTTAATTCAAGTCATTCAATTTCTAAAGTGTAGACTTTGATCCCAAAATTGTAGATTTCATTCAATTTCATCAATTTTTCTTTTTCATTTGCTTCGAAACTGGTGCAACATTGAAACAATAAAAAATTAAACCAAGTTAAGTAAAATTCAATAATTTGACGACATAAAAACTTAGTAATATGGTTTGGATAAGTGCATAAAATGTACTTATCAACAAATCTTTAAATTCTTATACAGTGACAGATGCACGATTGAACTTTATGTATAAAGGCTTTGAAGATCTTTCTAGATGACCCTTTAGTCTTATTATATCTCTATTGCTTTTTATTTGATTCACAATTTTAGAAATTTGAAATCACGAAAGGATTCTTATTCTTCCATTATTAAATTTTTAAAATCCTTCCTTGATGATTGAGGTTCAAGGCGATTGTTTTCTCTAAACCTTCAAATTTCTAATTTAAACTTCCCATTCATCCTTGGTTTTTAACACCAAAAATACAAGGAAAATGGATTTAACACCAACGATACTACTTTGTAATTTTTTAATTTCTTCATTGTCTTCGATGGAACTTCGAAATCTTCATCTTCATTAACACCTCAAAGATCCAGTGAAATGGAGAAAGTTCATATTTGGCTTCTCCAATATTCATAATGTTGAGATATGTACCCAAGAGCATTAGGACTTTCCTGTAATAAGATAAATATTTCTATTGTTATGGGTGTGTTTGATGGAGATTATTGGGAAATAATGTATTTTAAATAGTGATATGATGAGAAATGTGTGGTTGAAAAAGAAAGAAAAGTTATTAATGTGATGAAAAATATTATTTTATTGAAGAATGCGTAAGTGTCATTAATTAATAAGTAAAATATAAAATATGGTGGTTAGCATAGAAATACTATTATATATATTGATTGAAAAAATAATTATTCACTGTCATAGAATAAGAGGTTGAACTTTCTAATATGTTAACGATGTAATAATTGTTACTCTACAATTGAGTCATGTGATTTGTCCTGACCATGACGAGAGATCTTGACAATAATGATATTAATACACTTAGGTCCGTTTGATTCTCATTATTTGTAGAATGAGAATGTAAAATATAACCGTTATGTGCCACACACAAGAGATGAAAAGTCAAAAATAATGGTTGAATGTGATTGATAATGATCATATTTTTCATTTTTATAGATAATTAATGAGAAACAAACGGGGCCTTAATATATTTAGAACTTTATTGGATTGGATCTTTTTGTGTGAGTTTAATTCTTATACATGACCATGCTCGAGAATTAAACTTCACATTGGCTATTTTATGATTCACTTTAGTCCATTACAAACTTTAGGATCTTTGATATACAAATAAATGAGATGTAACTAAAGAGTCACGTATGTCGGTATGTTGAGAACTGAAAATAAGGGAAGTGCTGATAATTATTCCCATTCGAAATATGTCGCACAAAAAGTCGTGAGTGATAAGAAGAAAATGCTCTCTAAAAATGGACAACACGTAAGAGCTAATGGATTTGACATAAAGGCAAGATCGTTATAAACAATTATTGTACATAAGAGCTAATGAATTGGATATAGGGTTTGGAACTTACTATGATTTAATCACTCTTGAAGAGGTTTATTTCAGGGGTTATTAGCACAAAATCTCCATACTTTTGGAGTTCATTGTGCAAAAAGTCTCTACCGTTTTTTCATTTATTTTTATCTAATTCCTCAATAAAAGTTGTAAAATGATGAATATACCCCCACATTTAAATAAAATAAAGCACTAATTGCAATCATAGTCTCAAAAAAGTGCATACAAGTCCTAAATAAAAAAGAAAAAATTAGAAAGAAAAAAATCTATTTCTTTCTTCCCCCTCCAGCTCCAGCTTCACCTCCACCTCCACCACCTAAACCTAGCCCATACTTGATCACATCAGAGTTATTCTTCCTTCTTTTTGAACATCAAATTGGAGCTATTCTTCTTTTTACTGGAAGAATCGTGCAAAGCTGATAAATCGGAGCTAATTTAGACACCAAATTGGCATCTTCTCCTCTTTGTGGAAAGCAAATTCCTAAAACAGTGATAAGACAAGTGTTTCATTTGAAGCAAATTGAATCCAATATTGCCTAGAAGAAGGGACATTGTTGCTCAAATAATACATTTTCCTCATATTTATCGATGTCTACATATAGAGTAGCAATGGAACATCGTAGTTTGGATCATCTCTCAAAGAGTGTCGACTAGCACAGTGTGCGCGGTAAGTAGGGCACTTGTTGTTCCTGCATAGAACTCAACACATATAGTAAATGGCATGAACACTTGGCATTCAATTAAAAAAATGAAGCGCAAACATAAACTGAAAAAATTGGATCGATTGGAGCATTAATAGGAGAAATTGAAGCCTGACTCATTGTCGTATGATGCTGCTGATCGATTGGAGAATTAACATGTGAAGGCATTTCAACCGATTTCACAGAACTATAAAAATGCAGAAGCAATGATAAATATTTGAAGGATATAATTACGAAGAAATTTGCATAGAAACAGATGATTTGAAGAGATTGAAGAGAAAAATTATCACCATTGTAAAGTTATTGCAGCAAAGAAGGATTGGAGAGAGGTGGAAAGTACAATCATCACCATTGTTGCAGAAAGAAATCCAGAAAATTTATAATCCACCATAATGAAGGCAAATGCAATTTATACTACAGAAAATGTCAATCCAATAACAATTATGTTTTGCTTTGTTTAATTTTTCTTGTCGTATCAGATCACTCATTGTTGGTCACCAGTCACCACAGTTTTAACTCGGTGGTGATGGTCGTGGGGGAGGAGGAGGGAATAAGAAAAGAAAAATATTTTTTTAACAATTTATTCAGAACTCGTTTGCATTTTTTAAAGAATAAGTCACACGTACAGGTTTTTCTCACAGAACATACAGATTTTTGAAAAATCTGATCTGGCACCTGACAAGCCTGTTTTCTGATTTACGTATGTTTTACGCTTAAAAATGAACCCCAGCAAATCGGTCCAACACAAAATCGATTTTGACCCATGGAGCTTCCCATTTATCCCCCCTACCCGGTTTGGCCCATTTATTTCCCTCAATTCATTTCCCAATTCTCCCGAAGTCTCCAATTTTCCCCCATTTCCCCCAAAGCTCCATGGAACAATTTATTCTGGTGAACACCGACGGTTGCGTGACTGTCCTTTCTGGCCCGAGTAAACAAAGAGCGTAGATTGCAAGCATTTCTTTCCCATTATGTTGACAATCGATTTCGAGACTTCCCTTTACAGCCCAAGCACCGAACATCGATCTGGAGACTTTTCTTTACAGCCCAGGTTTTAGTCTACAGGGTTCGTTGTCTAATTTCTCATGTAAGATATATTTTTCAACCTTCTGAGTTTGATGTATATGCTGGCTTCGTTCTGTGCATTGTGACTGGGAAAAAAAATTTGTAGGAGGCTCTATGTCTCCCTATTCTTGGGCAAAAAGATAATTTCGTTGAGGTTTTCAAAAATAATTTTCGAGGTTCAAAGTGCACTTGTAAAGAGTTGGCCCTTCTTTTTTTCCGCCTGCAGTTAAACCATTGCTTGTGTGAAGAGCACCGGTAGCCATTTTGATTTCTTGAAAAAAAAAATTGCAATATAATTGATTATATTGGTTGATGTTTATATAGGATTACTTTAGTGCTAGAAATCAAATATGAGAACATTTTAATGTTCAGCCTTGTTTGTATACTTTGGTTTCATTTGCTTTGAGAACTTAGCTTACAAAACCTGTTGTTAGTACTGCATGATTTAGGAATATAATGGTTATATTTGTTCATTGTCTACTTGAATTTGGCATTCGCCCATTATTGTGTTTAATTGTGTTTTCAACATATAGTTTAATTGTGGGTTCAATTGAGTTTAATTTGACAGACGTCCATAACTGTGTTTATATGTGGGTTTAATTGTGTTTTCAATAGCTATTGAGTATAATGAGAGGAAGGAATTTCGGAGTTTGTCACGGCTGTAGAAGTACCACTCACTACTTTGGACAATGTCAGCTCAAACATGGCTGCCATTCGTGCAAGTTTGTATTTCAAAAATATTTTGAGGTCAAACGGGATACTGGAAACAAAGGACGCTTGTTCTTCACGTGTAGTAATGAATGTGGATATTTCGAATGAGTGAAAAATGAAGATTTAAGTGGGGAATCGAGTACGGTTAATGAAGCGATGAAACATGAGCCTGATGAGGAATTTGAAAACTTGTCAAGAATCTTCGACAGTCTTGCTCGAATTACGGAGAAACGAGACGTTGACATATCGTTGTATGTAAAATTTATCAAATGCAAAGGAATTTTAGAACGCGATGGGAAAGGAAAGGAACTGGCTTGATTGTTGTTTGTCAATTTCTATTTGTTAGTTGTTTTTATTGTACCGTAAACAGTCTTATTTCACTGCTTTTATTTTCTTTTGTTTTCCTGTTCTCCATATTGTTTTTTTGGAGATTTTTAATGTAATTTCTTCCTAACTTTGAGAGTAAATGGTAATTTGGGCATGTTTTATCCAAATTAATTGTACTGGAAAACAAATGAATGCTTTGTACCATAAACGTCAAATGTTTGAAGTTCAAAGTAATCCACAATTACTAGCAATAGAGAACTGAATTTGCAAAACTTCATTCCATCAAGTTTATAAATGCACATCAAGTATGCCACTATTTAACCGAACCACATGTAATTTGTACTTCAAAATGACAACAATATTTGAACATCATGTATGGAAAAAAAAAACCATTGAAATTCAACTTGAAATTATAACAATATTCACTACTTCATGTTCATCTACTGAAATCAGGATTGATCCATCATCATTACATTTGCACAAAACTGATCCATTGGGGGCAAAAATACTCTATTCTCATTTGCAGTTTCTTTTGTACCTGCTGTGAGAAAAATAAATACTCGGTTATTATCGTAAAAAAATATTTCATGTTCAAAAGGGCTTAAATATAAATACAGAAAATGTGAAATGATACTATTACTTAAACCTACTTTGTACCATAAACGTCGATTAATGTGTGCAAACATACCTTTTTAGCTAGCATCACAAGCTTCTGCCACCTTCACCGGGCATATGTTGATGGTAGTATGGCAAGTTTGATGTCACATGTTCATCGGAATTGTCACCCTACATGAAATGACGCCCTGTTTAAAACGTTAAAAATATTAAATTAATTCGCCTATTATACTAACCAGTAAGAGTTGTGAATATGTGACAAGGGTTGGCATAGAACATTGTGGTGGTTGAGATGTATGCAAATCAGTTACGTCCTCCTCCGAAGTTCTCGGCCTAGTCATCGACCGCTTTCTCGTCCTTGACCCTGTTTTTGACTGCATGTTCATCTAGTGAAATAAGAAATTCTAACAAAAATATTGCAAACAGTTAAGCATCGAAAGCAGCTAGGGAAAACACTACCTTAACTTTGTTTGAAGTGGATTCCAATTGGCCTTTCCTCTGAAATTTCCTTGGCGCGCCCTTTCTATTAGAGAATTTAGGATCTAATATGCCCGCGCTGCCAGTATTTTGTGAATCGTTACAAGTATTGACCGAACGAATAACATGTGGAAAGGCAGTGCTTCCACCACTCAATTTTGACGTCCGCATGTGTTCTGCTTGCATTTTTATCCATTCCTTTATAGCACGTGACCACTCATCATCATCTGCAGCGAGGTCTGCAACCTCCGAGAAAGCCTCACACATATCATCGTATCTCACCTGCCCCGGAGTACTTCCTAACTCGTCATAATTTACTTTGACTCTCTTGTGTGCTCTTTTGACATCTTTCCTCCATCTCTATAATATGTACCTTTCAGGCATTGACGTGATGTTGTTATGGATCAACACTGTGGTTGCATGCCTGCAAATAATTCACTGAAACTCAAATAAGTGGCAACTACAGGTGCATTCGCAAGTATCCTTCCAAAATGAGACACAAAATGATTTTTTCTTCTGATCATCACGAACCTCGTAGTTCGTCCAAAAATATTCATCCTTCTCAGACATGACATCGCAATAGACATTTCCAGTGAACTCATTCTGTACTTCCTTGAACTTTGAAATGGTGTACACTGACTAAAATTGTTTCTCCAAATCAAAAACTATTGCACATGAGACCATTTGGGAAAATGACTTAAAATCAACCTGCAACTCTTTCTCCACCTTGCTCCTAGGTGCTCTTTCATACTATTCAATGAACTGCTTCAGTGAGGTCTTAGAATGCACATATCCATCGAAAAAAGCGTTCATACTCTCGCTTCTTTGTGTTGTCGACATTCCCGCACAAAATGTGATCTTCAAAAGATAAGGAACCTAACGTCCTCTGCTATCATACAGACCTGACAACCAGTCATTATTATGCAAGTCATACGTATCGAACATCACTCTCCAACCTTGCTTGAATTCTTCAACAAATTGTGTATCGTATACTAAGTCATGTATTGCAAAAAATATGGACCCCTTATCAACATGGTAGCCAAATTTTTCAGGCATCTTCTTCAAAATATGCCATAAACACCACCTATGCCGTGTATTATGGAAAACAATCTCAATTGTATTTTGCATCGCCCTATCTTGCTCAGTAATTATTCAATTAGGAGCTTTACCATTTATGCACTCTAACCATGTCTTGAACAACCACACAAAACTACCTGTGTCTTCGTTCGCTATTAATCTACAACCAAGCAGTATCGATTGTCCGTGATGATTTACGCCTACAAAAGGAGCAAATGGCATATCATACTTGTTCGTGAGATACGTAGTATAAAAAATGACAACGTCACCAAACTCCTTGTAAGATTGTCTAGATTTATTATCCGCCCAAAATACATTCTTTAGTTGTGACTCATCGTCAAAGTCTATACTAAAGTAAAAATCCGAGCACCGTGCTTGCATCTTTGAAAAGTAGCCATTTATTGCGATGACATCTCCCTCACCAAGCTGCAATTGTCTCACTTCTTGTATATAGTTCCGACAATCTTTCTCCACGAACGTCATATTCTCATATCCACCTACTGCCACAACAGCGGAGTTAAAACTCTTGTGCAATTGGATTCCTGCCATATCATTCAGTTCTAGAGTTCGTTTCGCGCTTGCAGTCAATTTTCTGTTGCATCTATACAACCTATACTTAGAAGGACTAGTTCTATGATTATGCTCAAGGTACACTTTGTTAATCCTCCATATGCCAAAACAATCTAAAGATGCAAAAATTCTTGTTTTACAATCTGTCTGACTTGTTGGTTGCGGCTTCAAAGAACTGCTTGTAGCATGAATTCTTCGACCTTCATAACTACACGTGAACGTCACATATCTCATAATTTCATCCTTCCCCTTTTTCGAATTTTGTTTCCTCACTGGAAAGCCTACAGCACACGCATATTTTTTATAGAAGTTTAACATTTCGTTTTCACTATTAAACATCATACCCACCTCAGGCTTAGTCACAATATTTCCTGCCACCTTTTTGTTTTCCAATGTATTCAAATTATCCATTGCATTCTCATTATCACGTTCTACCAAGAAGTCATCTTCCATAATTTCTTTTCCTGTGACAAATGCAAGGTTTAATTGTTAGAATTTGCAAATTATGTCCATGAACCCTAAACTAAGTTTATAACAGTCGTTAACATGCTTGAGCCGAAGAAAAAATAGATCTTCAACAAGAAAAAATTTTATATATCCAATTAATACAAAATTAAAATATAACAACTCAATTAAGAATGTCTAACAGAAAACCAAAAAATTTCCCAATTATTTTTATAATAGTACCTAGCCACCTAAGTGAGTGCCGTTTTCTTTCTAAGGATTTAAAATTGAGACAATCTCATCACACCCACTCCCCACTCTTCACCTAAAACGCCAATAAAGGTCCCAATAACAGTTCTCATAAACCTGTAAAATTCTCTATGCCATCATTCTGCCTCATAATTCTTACATTTTTCCTCATTAAATAGTGTTAGAACTTAAAATGGTGATACATATTTCCATTGCATTCTTCATATTAAGTTCATTACAAGCAAGATACATTTTTTCACCACCATTCATCGTCGACATTGGCTACAAAATTGACTATTAGCACCAGAAATCACTGTGTCGTCTAACCTATTTACAAACAAGATGCGAAATAATTTTATTCTTAATCTAGGTTTCGATTGCCCTATACAATGTATGAGCTAATCCAACCTAAACCAACAAGCAAAATATCTTTGTTCATCAATCTACTGGCTAATCTATTTAAAATCAAGAAGCAGAATACCTTTGTTCATTGAACACGATTTCAAACAGGGTCTTCAACAACGATTTGAACGATATGTTTTGGTGGCCTTTCCTCTTGGGTCTTCAACTTCGATTTCGACCTTAGGTGTCGGTAGGCTCCCTGTTCACACCAATTTAGTTTCGTCTTGACACGGTGCTCATCGGAGTAAATTATTCCGTGGAGCTTTGGGGGAAATGGGAGACTTCAGGGAAACTGGGAAATAAATGGGCCAAATCGGGTAAGGGGAATAAATGGGAAGCTCCATGGGTCAAAATCAATTTTGTGTTGGACCGATTTGCTGGGTTCATTTTTAAGCGTAAAATATACGTAAATCAAAAAACAGGCTTGTTAGGTGCCAAATCAAATTTTTCAAAAATCTGTATGTTTTCTGTGAGAAAAACTTGTACGTGTAGACTTATTCTTTTTAAAAACAATTTGAGATTATGATTGTAATTAGTCTTTTTTTTAATTTTTTTTATTTAAATATGAGTGTATATTCATCATTTTACAATTTTTATTGAGAAATTATATAAAAATAGATGAAATTGTTGATTTTTTGCAATGAAAGTTGAAAATATGAGGGAAAATGCGAAAAAATAAAACACAGAGATATTTTGCACAAAAAACTCGAAACATAGGAACGTTTAGTGCTAATAACTCTTTATTTCAAACCTAAAGAAAAATAAGAGTACGTTTAATTGCTAATATTTTTCATGAAAAATGTAATTTTTCACTCAAATTTCTACGTTTTGTGTTGTTTGATTGATATTTTTTCATGATTTTTTTACTACTTTTGATCACATGAACATATTTTCTTTGAAAATAAGAAAATATTTTCTTTAAGGGGAGTAGCCGAGTAGATTTTTATTTTTCAGGTAATTCACTTTCTCTTTTCCTCTCATATATTCACCTTCTCTCCCATCTACCTTCCAATAAAAAATGGACAATTATAACATTTTTAAGTTGAAAATAAAATCAATCAAATATATTTAATTGACAATTTTCATGTAAATAATTTCTAAACAATTCAATTACCTAAAATTTATTTATTTTTCATGTAAATTTCATGTATACGATTAAACATATCCCAAGCGTCTAGGTGTTGACTACTCAGCCTAAACTCAACTGCATGGAATCATTCCCCAATATCCTATTTTGGACTAAAAAGTTAGATGCATTTTAGATTTAGGTTTCTCAATATACACCGTTTTAAAAACAAAGCAAAGTCATCATTCACATAAATCACACGTCCACTGGTCCACACCACCTTCCAGAAATTGTGTTTGTATTCCTCTTCTTTCGTCACCGTCATTCTCCGATTCTTCGCTTAAAGGTTAGTCTTTTTAAGATTATGTTTTATGTTGTCACGTCAGTGTAGTATGTTTATGATTTCATATTTACTTTTAGAGCTAATTCAAGATTCTGCTTTAATCAAGATATTTTTTTTAATGTAGTTTTTGGGTTTCGATTTTACTAATATCTTGATGGATTTTTCATTAGACAGTAAATTATTTTATAATTCCATTTATGAAATTTATAGAGCTCAGATTTTTTTTTTCCAAATATATGTGTGTGTGTGTTTCTTTTTCCGTGTGTATGTGTTCTATTAATGTGTAGATGGGATTTTCCGAGAAATTTAATGGAAATCACGGATAGTTTTATTTGTAATTAATTTATAATTCCATTGGCGGAATTTTTGGAGCCCAGAGGGATTTTTTTTCTTGTTAATATTAATGATATGATAGTGGTTTTTTTTTTTTTTTTTTTTTTAATTCAAGAATGTAACTTTCTGCTTTGAGCAGGGATACAGTTGGAGACTTGGAATGGCAAAGAGTTCATTCAAGCAAGAACATGATCTTGGTTTGTACTTTCTTTTCATGAATTGGATTTTTTTGTATTAGTTTTTCTTCATTCAGATCTTATGGGGGGGAAATATAAGCTGTTATATTGTATTTATTTCAGAGAAGAGGCGTGCTGAAGCTGCTAGGATTAGGGAGAAGTACCCTGATAGGATTCCCGTGAGAATTCAGCCTTTTGATTTAATTATCTTATTTCATTTCAGGCTATTTATAAAAAGTTGGATTATTCAGTGGACTGGAAAAAGACGGTCATTACTATAAGCTAACAGTTACCCATCGGTAGCATTACAATGTGGAAATTGGACTGATAATAATTTCAACTGTTAATGCAAGTTCTGAATTGTTGCTACATGTTGAAAGGATTTGGTGGGATTTCTCAGTTTCTCCTTTTACTGCAATTTTCACCATTTGTGGGTTGTCATTACTTGCGTTATGCTTTACTATATACTATTTGAATTGTTGCTATGTATTAAGTACATGTAATTTTACGCAAACTCTGATAAATAAAGTTGTTATATTTGTTTTGTTGAATGTAGGTGATTGTTGAGAAGGCAGAAAGAAGTGATATTCCCAATATTGACAAAAAAAAGTAAGTGTTGACTCTACTATTGGAGTTCGGTAAATTAATATTTCTGTGATATTGCATTGTCTACTAAAATTTGTTGGTTCAACATTACTGAATATACACATCAACATGCTTTATGAAAAGGCATAATTTTTTATGACTATAGTAATAACAATTTTTCCAGTGATCTTGGGGTATTGCTGACTTTGTTATACCTCTGATGTTGCTGTGGCACTTGAAAATCTTGCTCGTAATCGGTTGTAAGCTTTGCAACTTTTAGAGGACTTTTTGTCACCTTATCTGTCCTCATTCGGTTGAAATGTCTTGCTGATGTTACCCATCAAAGTTTCTCTCACTGCTCTGTTTTGAGTTCTTTTCTTTTGTGACTACTATATGCAATTTAATGCACAAAATCGAGACAATTTGATCTTTATACAAAGTCCCTGAATCCAACTTTTATGCATCAAGATACTTTTAATTTTAGCTGTCGTAAAAAGATTCTAAATCAGGAGATCCATATACATAAGTGACGTAAAAACATAACATGATTGGAGGGCAGTGAAAATAGATGATTCTGGATTTGAATCCACGCTTTTAAACCCAGAAATTGGACTTCGACTACGGGCTTGCTAAAAGATAAACCCTTGTCGTGTTCTTTCTTCTTTCAATTTTATCACATTGAAGTGCATGACCTCATGGTTATAGCATTAAAACTTCCCTTAAATTTGAACTTATGGTTTAATAGGATAGCAGCTTTGTTCAGACATAAAATTCACATATAAGGAAAATGTTTTACAATTACTTCCAGACGGTATGCCGTGCATATTTATGTAATATCTATGTGGATTGACTGCCCCTACTATGTTATTGCTGGTAAATGGTATTTCTTGGTTTTGATGTTGTAAAAGTAAAACATTCTTTGTGGAGATTCGAAACTCTTTTATTTCTTGGTCCTTGAAACAAAATTTACTCTCCGTAATTGTTGGAGTTTGAACGAATAAAACATCTTTTTGCTTGAGTTGAATTTGCTTTCGTTTTTTCCTTTTTCTTTTCTGATTTGGAATGCTAGTTTTTGTTTCTACTGATTTTTGTTTTTTGATACTTTGCTTGATAGCTGATTCAAACGGGGGGTTTGGACTCCCAACTTTTTCGTATTCAGGATAATAAAAATAGAATTATTTCATTTACCTCTTGAAAAAATTACAGGTATCTCGTTCCAGCTGACTTGACTGTAGGGCAATTTGTTTATGTGATTCGCAAAAGGATCAAATTAAGTGCAGAGAAAGCTATTTTCATATTTGTTGACAATGTTCTGCCACCAACAGGTTAGCTTAATATTTTTTATACAACAATATCATGTATTTTCCTTATTTATTTGGCCCTTAACCAATTATTCTTTGGACCCCAGACAATTCAATTTTATGCTAAAAGTCTGGTGTGGTGCCCTGAATACTGTTTTGAGTGGTAAAACTGGTAAACATGACCTTTGGTTTTGTGCTAATACCCTTTATATAGGGGAGAATATTAGTGCGACCTAATACATGTCCCAGTTTTTCAAAATACCGCTATAATACAAAAAAAAAAAAAATTCAAGGCTGAAAAGTAGTTGAAGGAAAAAGTGTACAGTATATTTTGTCCCCGCACATCCATCACGGGGTTGGCTACCTCAGACATAATTTTTCCTCTGAAGTATGTTACCGACTCCTTGCTTATGTGCTCTTTTCAGGAGCTATTATGTCTGCGATATATGATGAAAAGAAAGACGAAGATGGTTTCCTCTATGTAACCTACAGCGGAGAGAACACATTTGGGAACTTCGTCCTACCATAGCCTTCATATTCTGTTCTTGAGTCTGTTCCGCAATAATTTCTGCCATTATATCATGTTAGTAATAATTGTTTCCGTGCCTATCGTATGAAGATAATACTTGATGAAAGTATATATTCTGTGCATCTGTGTATAGTTTCCGAGTCTTGGAAAGTACTAAAAAATGTTGATATTTCTGATTATCTGATTTTCAATAACTAGTCTGACTAATGTTGATGTTGCGTGAGGTTTTAATTTATTAACAGTTGAAGCTTTTGCATCTAATATGCCAACTTTGTATTATGAATTACATTTCATGTTTCAATTATGACATAATTTACAGTTTAGACGCAATATTGTTGTTGCAAATGTGAACTTGCACATTTTTTTTTTTTTTTTTTACGCGAAATAAACACCTATAGTTCTCTTGCTAATTTTGATACGTTGTTACACAAGTAGGAGGTGAAATATATGGCAGCCTAATACTATGCTTAGAGATATGGAAACGGATGGGGCCGGATTGGTCATTATCATCCCGTCCCATTGGGATCTTAAGGAAGCATGGCGGGCGGGGATTATTTGTCATGTACTTCTTTTGTTGTATTAATTCAATCAATGATGATCGAACTTTACCTTAGGTTACTCACTGCTCATCGATCTTTGGAAAGCTACTAATTGTCCACTGAAATTTGTTATAGGTTACTTATTGCTCACTAAAATTTAAAAAGTTACTCACTGCTCACCTAAATTTGAACAAAGTTACCCTTTGCTCACTAAATTTTACGACAGGTAACACATATGGGTGATTGATGGGTAATTTAAAGATCGATGAGCAGTGAGTAACATTTTAAATTTCAGTGAGCAATGAGTAACTTTTTAAAGATCGGTGAGTATTTAGTAATCTAAGGTAAAGTTCAGTGATCATTGATTGAATTAACTCTTTTTTGTTCGTCATCGAGTTTCATTGAGTATAGTGCTCTATATATGAAGGACTATAAAATATTTTTACTCATGAGTGGGTAAGCTCTAATTTTTTGGCTCATGGTGTGTCATTCCCTATTTCTTCTTGACGGTTCCTTTGATTTGTATTCACAATGAAGGCACGCCCAGAAAAGAAAGCCCTATTTGGACACGAGTCCCTGTAAAATAAGGAGCACGTCACATTTGAAGAAATCGATGATCGAGGGTTATGATGTAATTAAGAATGTAATGTTCAAAAACTTGAGAATTTATATGCTAGCTTGATATTCATGGCTCTATAAAAATGTCATCATCATAGAGGTTAAGTTCTTATAAATTTCTTTGACTATCACACAATTTTATATAAATAGAATAATATTTCACTCCTTTACAGTTTATTGCCGGATTTGAAGAGGGCTCAATAATAAGATGGGTTGGTTAGGCATATACATAACTTTGTTATTGGATCGGAAAAATATATTTGGCGGGTGGAAATGAAACTAAATTTGAAAAATAAAAATTGCAAAAATGCTGTCAAATTGATTCTTCCAAGTTAAGATTTAAGGCAAAATCTAAAAATTCCTTTCACGCATTTGTATTCAAAATTTCAAATCGAATACTATCCAAACACTAATTCAGAAGTATTATTTTGGACCTGTCCAAACATCGTTCGGCATATAGCAAAACCAAATTCAGAGTACCAAAATAAATAACCTTTTTATAAGTTGAAAAAAATCTACAAAATATAAATATAAATATATATTAATTAAAAATCAACTTCTCTTTTAACCCTATGATATAAAGATTTAGTTTTCTTCAAATTCATTTTAAATCACATTTTTTCAATCAAATAATTTTTTTTTTTTTACGTAATTTAACTTTTTTTTTTTCCTATGTTTGAATCACACATTTATTAAAAAAAAAAAAAAAGGATTTTCTGCGTGAGTTATTCTAGGGATGTAAGCGGTCCGATTTTACCGATTTTTAACAGATTTTCAAATCAAACCGTTTAAACCGGTTTGAGAAAAACCAAAACCAAAATCAAACAATTTTGAACGGTTTGAAAAAAAATTCAAACTTAAATCTAACGATTTGGTCAGGTTTTAAACCGTCAATCGTCACATATTTTTTTTTTGTATACTTTTATGTCATTTAAACCTAAACCTAACTGGTTTTAAAAATGAATAGCTGACCGACGGCTTGAAGCCTCGAACTGAAAGAAGAGGCACCAGTTGTTGAGATTACAGAATTCAGATCTTGAAAGTAGTCACAGGAGAAGGAGGAGTCGGGACTGGGTGGACGGAGCGAAGGCGAAGGAGGCGAGGTCGTGTCGCGTATGAGGAAGAGATGCAGGTGGAAGCCCGGAACCGTGGAAACATGAACGGAATGACAAGAAATGAATGGTTAGGTTTTGAGTTTGATAATTGATACTTTGATTTTCAATTGAAATAAGAAATGTATGAACTATGTCGTTATGGGTTGGGGTAGTTGGGCTAGAAAATTACCTATTCCAATTGGGTTGAAAAACATAAAATTGAGATTATTATAATTTTTATATATAATATAAATAGGATTATTGAGTAATGATAATAATTATAATATATATGTAATAGAAAATTAGAAATTGAAAAAAAAAAAAAAAAATACCCACAAATGACCAAACTATTGATTTTACATATTTGAAATTTTGGATAAATTTTCAAAAAAATTCATTTTTTTATTTTTTATTTTTATGTATTTTTTTTCGCCAATCCGATTTAATTTTAAACCGTAATTAAAATTATCAAACCTAAACCAAACCATTTTTGATCGATTTGATTTGGTTCAAAATCATTTTATCGATAGATCCACATGATATCAAATCGCTGATTTCTAAAATATAATTTTAATTCGAATTTTTAATTCGACGATTTTTGCTTATAGTCCATATTCTTTCAAAATATGGGCTTAAACACGCGTATTCTTTCTTGGGGAAGGGGTCCACAGAAAAGATTTAGGGATTTTGCACTAAAACCCCACGCGAAATCCCTCGAAACAGATTGACGAAATCTCAAAACTTGCTTCAAAAACATTCAAATCTGAATTAAAATCAGCAGAAAAATCAGAAAGGATGGGATTGATTAAGAGCTGCTTCTCGTTCATGATGGCCACAGCCTTCGGAGTTTACGTAGCCCAGAATTACAACGTCCCCAATGTCCAGAAGCTGTTCAACACTGGCCTCTCGATCGCCAAGCACATTGAAGAAAATTACCGCAAGCCTAAAAAGCGCGACGTTGATGAATAGCACTACACAAGAAGCCACCTTCCACCTATTAGGTGTTTTTAGTGTTTCGTTTTACAGGGATTTATGTGAAAGAAAATTAATTAAGGTCTTTTTCTTTTTTAAATTTGAGAATGGGAATTCAATAACTTGATGAGCATTTATAGTGAATTTTTATTAATAGTATTATTTATTGGATTAATCGCGTACATTTGAATTTTTGTTTTATGATTGTGCTGAAGTACAGAAGGGAGGCCTAATGAATCCAGTTATCAAATTATTGAGCATGAACAATTCATTGGTAGGTTATGATGTATTTATTAGAATTTAAATTTTTATAACCTTTGTGAAAAAGATAGGGAGGAAGAATCTGTGCTTACTTATACATAATTTGGAAAAGGGGCCATGATCTTATCTAGTATGCAGTTAGTTCAATGGTTTCAGAGTGCTGGAAGAATGGTGCTAACCACTAACCAGAATTGTAATATTTTTAGAATATGTAAGGACAGTAGTGTGAAAACGAAAATTAATTATGTAAAAAAAGGGGATGGTGTTAACTCTGCTGGACATTTCTTGATTTTCTTCAGGACAAATGTGCTGACAAGCTCAATTAAGGATAAGTTGAGCCATTTTTGAAGGCTATTGGAGCCCTTTTCTGCACCTGCTAGTATGATTAGCCCTTTTCCCCTATGTAGTGTCGACTTTACTGGCAAAATACTGCTGGAAACTGTTATAATTGATGCAGCATAGTCGTTGTTAATCTGAATGCCACTTACGACAAACCAATGCATGTCTTGAATTCGTGGAATTCATTCTTGAAAAGATTTGACTACCTACGAGCCTTGTGCACTTGTTGAATTTGACCCTGGAACATTATTTGCCGCCGAGAGCGAAAGTCAGTTGCTGTATATATGGAACTCTCAGTCTCTCACTTTTTGATGCTAACATATATTTATTGTTCTTCTGCCTCTTGAAAGGTAATTTTAACTGGAGTGCTGTGTAAGAACGCATGCTAAGATCAATGTTTCTCGAATTATGTGAAAAAAATGGACACCATGGTTTGTTACACAGTTTAGGCACTCGTCAAGTTGAATTAATAAATTATGCTCTAAACATCAATCTAAGCCAATGAAGGTTTTGCCGTTCATAGTTGCTAGATCATTAGTTGGTGACGACTGATTGGTAATGGATTGTTTAGATTCTAAATTTGATAATCTGTTCACTACCATCAGTTATCTGGAAATCTTTCTCCAGCTTGTGATTTTGATGTCAATTTTGCTTGAGAGGTGATGATGTTCATCTAGTTTCTGAAGGGTTTAATATGCCAAGTGAAATTCATGTGTGATCTTATTGGCTGGCCAATTAGCCAATACATTGGACTAAATCCTTCTCAACAATGTGGTGACTATTGCAGTAGTGTTGATACATGGGTTCAGTATACCCTTCACACGTGCATTTTATTTAGAGGTGGCCTTTCCCAGAACCAATGGATCTAGACCGAATCGAATAAAACCGGTTGATTCGGTTTCGGTTTCTATACTAAATGGATCAATTTTGGGACAATGCATTGAAACCGATCGGTTCTGGTCCAATTCTTGGCACTTCCTTGAAAATCAATAGTGAATTAGATTTTCTCAAATTTCTCTTTTTGCTTGCATCAAGATGCACTAGATCTTTGACCATTAGACTTTAAATTTATCTGACATTAAAATTTCGTTTTCCATATGCTTCTTCTTTCTTTAATGGGTAATCAAAATTCAAGTCTAAATAATTTTATAAATACTTTACAAATTCATAACTTTAATGCAACTCAATAGGAAAAATATATTTTTAGTTCAATATTTCTTAAGATTTTAAATTTTTTGTTGTTTCAATGTGATCGGCCACCAATAATCAAGATTCTTGAGGATTACTAAAGATAATCAGGTTGTTGCTATACAATTTTTCTTAAAAAAATATTTTTCAATCTAGATTTCATCGTTTATGCTTTGTTTAATAATTTATCTTTCTTTGTTTTCACTTTTATGAGTTGATCTTGAGTTTTAGATTGAATTTTTATTTGTTGCCTTATTCAATTGATTTTTTTGTGCTAGATAAAATGAATAAAAAGTGGTTTCATATTCTATTTTTGTATTTTTTTTTCAATAGATAAGTAGTTTCATAGTTTATTTTTATAATTTTAAATATAAATAACCAGACCGGACCGAATTGGAATCGGAATCGATTGGTTCGATTTTGAATCGGTTCTATAGTTGGATATGAAACCAATAGTTACATTTACAAGATTCTCATTGATATTCGATTCGACTCAGTTCCTTTCAGAATCGAATCGAACTAAACCGTACTCGCGCATGATTTTGTAATCCAACCCATCCATTCTAGTCATTTCATTCATTGGTTTTTTTATCCAGGTTTCTCGTAATAAAAAAAAAAAAAAATTAGTTATGCTCAATTTGTTTGAACTAGATGTTATTTTTCGGTCTTAGATTTGTTTCGAAAATTATGTATTAGCTGTTTTATTCTCCTTAAAGTGTCTCGTTTAGATTTCATTTGGCAGAGTTGCACGTTTCATCAATGCTAAAATATTTAATAATAATACGTGTAATTCAAGTAATGAAAAATTGAAATTTGTATTTAATGTTATGATAAAATATAATAAAAGATAAAGTTAAATTAAAGAATCATTTGGAGCGTAATTTTAAATTTTGATTCTCTACGATAAAGAAAAAATGGAAAGGGATGCGGTTGTCATAGAGTTAATAGGTTTGGAGTTAAGCTGCAATTTTCTATTCTTAAATACTCTCACAAATCGCAGAAAGATTTCAATCAAGTAATGGGGACGAGAACAAATTTCTACAAGAACCCTTCTTACGCCTACAATAAACAGTTCAACCTCAACTCTGTCCTTCAAAATCTCAGAGGTAATTTCGATTAATTTTGGATTTTCGCGTTTGCTGTGGGCGATCTGGAAATAGTTTTGCATATATAAATTCGTCTTTCAGCTTACAATCTCGTCACTGGAAATGCTCCTCCGGCGGAAGAAACGGCCCACGCTGTTCATCGGAAGCGCCGCCGGGAGCAGCGGCCGCCAGTAGATCAAGAGAATGACGTAAAGGAGAATGATGGACCTATGTCTCACCAGGAGTATATTCAAAAGCGGAGGTGAAATGAACATGAGTTCTTTTTATTAAAATTGACGTATCCTGAGATTTAGTATTATTTTTTCCCTAAAAATTAATATATTATATTGGATGAACAGGAAGGAAGCTGACTTTTTTCCTCCTTATCAAGAGTTAACAGCAGATATATTGGTAATGGCTGTTTGTATAAATTTGTTTCAACAAATAGATTGATATGCTTAGTTGAATTAATGCCTATTGGTGTTGTATTGTTATAGGAACCTTCAAGTTCAGATACAAATGTACTGGGGTATGGAAGTAAGTTACTTTATCTTCTGTCATTTTTCCCCCGTGAAAATATTAAGTTTTGAAAAGTTTTGGGGGCTAATGTTTGGATAGGGTGCTCTTGAAATAAAAACGAAAGGCGTAGTATGTTTGAATTTGGCGGTCTTTCTGCTTGGACAACTCTTATTTGTAGTTAAACTGTATTATGGACCATATTCATTGAAATGATAAGCATTGTGCATATGTTAAGATATCAATCATGGGATGATGTACTGTTCGAAGTTTACCGGTCCTCTTGAACCTCTAACCTTGACATTGGAAACGCAATCACTACGCCATAAAGCCAAGGAGGACAGGTCTTATGTTTGAAAATTTTATATTTGCTGGTTTACTTATAGTTTGATTAGATGTAGTCCAGCTTCAATTTGAATACTCAAATAGTTGCTGTAACTGCAGCACAGTGCGTTTATGAGCTTTATGACTTCTCATTGGATAGTTTCTCTACATCAAATTATAGGAGGAATCCTGGCAATTGTCACTCTTTCTTTCCTGTCTATTTCTCATCGTGTTCATACACTCTCCACTTTTTTGTGCCCCCCCCCCCCCCCCCTTTTTTTCCCGAGCAAAAATCAGCTTTTATTTTCTCGTTCTTTTTTCACATGCAATTTACTAATTTTTATTTCTATCTAAATTACTGTCATGTAAATGAAAAAGTATAAAAATACTTTTACAGAATGTGAAGAGAACGAAGGCCCTTCTAACAATTCGGAAGTGCAACTTGATGCTAAAGAGGGAGCACAGTACTTTCCAATTTCTGGTATGTTATCTATTATGACTCCTGCTGATTGTTTTGTGCTTTGTATGTTACTCCTTTGTTCTTTACTTAATGAAAATTTACATACCGTGAGCACAATGAGTGCTGGTTGGGTTGTTTTATCTTTATTTTACGTGAAAATTGTTTCTTTCAGAGATAAACATATTTATTGCAGTTGACTGAAGATTCTAGGTAGTGGAGTACGTTTCTATTTTCTAGTGAACATTCTTAAGGGAAGCTATGGTATTTCATGTGTTTATTTGATGCTAATGAATGAACCTCAATAATATAACCTCCCCATAAGCGAGATTCAAGAAAGCTGGGGTGGGGGTGGTATACTAGGTTCAGACCTGATCTTTGTGCTTATTAGTACATGAATGACAATCCTTAAACTTAAATCCATGACCTTGTGGCTTCTATCCAAAACTCATAATGCTGGTGAATGAAAATATTTTCAACCTCTAGTTTGTGTTGATTGAATAAACAAGTTGAACTTTCTTCTTTTTCCTGATTCCATAATTTCAACATCATAAGCCTGTTCGGCTGGCTAAATCTGATGTGCTGAAATATATTTTGCATAAATCTTAAACAACTAGAAATTTGGTGCAAATAATGTTGTAATATTGTTGTCTCTATGATCTTCAGGTAGCGAAGACCAAAAAGATCAAATCAAGACTCGCACTGAGCAGAGGTACCCCCTTCCAGGAGAATCTGTATGTGTTGTGTGTGGGAAGTATGCTGAGTACATATGCAATGAGGTAGGACCTCCGATGTCTTTGTTTACATTCTCGTTTTATGCTTCAATTTTTTTCATTACCTGGATCATGATTTTGTATGTTCTGCATGTAGACAAATGATGATATATGCAGCATG
The DNA here is from genome assembly GCA_019395295.1 of Osmanthus fragrans. Classification (NCBI taxonomy): domain Eukaryota; kingdom Viridiplantae; phylum Streptophyta; class Magnoliopsida; order Lamiales; family Oleaceae; genus Osmanthus; species Osmanthus fragrans. The sequence continues at coordinate 411,570 of JAEDXY010000043.1, read as the reverse complement.
GATTGCAAAGCTGAACTTCTGCAAAATCTTCAACTTCACCAGGTTTTAATTATTTGCATTTGGCCATTGTTATATGTATGGGTATATATTTCTCCTTTATTCTTCTTCTGCAATTCAGAATGCCTTTCTCTATAATATTTTTCCAGGGGCTCCTGAGCGGCCAATCCCCCATTGAATTGTTCTCTGCACGTAGATGTACATTGGAAGTGCCTGAATCTGGAGGGGACACTTGGGATTATGATCGGCATTGCTGGTCTAAGAAGATATCTGGTCTCTGTACTTATAAATGGTACATTTTAGTATTTATTGGCTCTGTAGCGTGTATGCTTTGAAAACAACTTTTTAATCACAAAGAAGCTTTTATTTTATCTAATTTGGGAATTAATAAAAGGGGTTCTGCAATGTAACTTCTGTTATACTAGGGTAAGGTAGATTTTGCCCATATGGTTCCAACATTGATGATTATGGTCATGTTTTATGGCTGTATTTAAAATGTTTTGCTGTTGCAGTTGGAAATGTCAAAAGCCTGGGCATCTTGCTGAAGATTGTCTGGCAATGACATCTCAAGGGGAATCCATTCTCTCCAGTAAAACACACAATCAGGTAGTTTTATCAAATGTCAATGAAGAGTTCACAGTTAATCTTCTGTTGGTCAATAGTAATTTAAATGTATAACTGTTCACTTCCTTTTACAGGTGGCTGTGATTCAAAATAAATCCAATAATGTTTCAAGAGACCTACTTGATTTATTTAAAAGGTTGCTCTATAACTAGTTTATACATATATGTCTTTGCATAGATTGCAGTTCAATACCCTCCAGCTGCTCTTCCAGAATGAATTCATATTTTATTTTAATTTTTTAGAATTTTCTTTTGCTTACTGTATATTTGTAAATTGTAAATCCTGGTGGGAGGGAGATCATGAAACAATCCCTTTGAACACGTGAAGATAAATTGATTGATACATCATACATGTGTGTAATTCATATCAAATGTTAAATAATTAAAATCAGGAATTCGGTTTAAATGTTCACGCTGGTCTCCTTGTCTCTGCAGATGCCACCAAATTGGAAAAAATTTCTTGGCTGCGAAGTGCAACTCGTGCCGTAGGTCAACAACTTTAGCCACATGCCTTGAATGTGATAATGTCTTCTGTGATAGGTAAGCAAAATTATTAGTGTTTTAATTTTCCTTGACAAATTGATATAATGCAATGGGTGACATGCTTTTACACTCTGATATTAATTTTCTCATTCTTTGCCTGGGCTACTGCATATCTACTGTTGTCCTAATTAGTTTCTGGCCTTAGGTTTTCCATAGTATGAGAGTAACTTTAATCTAACTGGCAAGTCTCAGTTGGTTTTAGCCTTTTAGGTGCTTGTGCTGTTTTGCTGCTGTTAGTAAGGTGTGTTTAGGTGGTAGATTCTGGCTCATGTTTGAAAAACTTTAGGGATACTACTTCAGTATTTATTCAATTTGTATAATGAGATAAATTGGTGGAAGTGTTAATACATTGACGAAGACTATAAGGCACTGTATGTTCTTTGCCCTTTCTATAGTAAAAGGGTAAATTAGGGGCTAGATTCCCCAACTTATTTGAATATGTGAATTTGGGTCACCACTTGACAAAATCATCAATAGAGACGTTAAACTCGCATCCGATTTCCAATTGAACTAGAGATAAATGTTAAGTGGTTTGACAATTTTGCCTCTAGATGTGATTCATATGAAAGTCGCGTGTGATGTTAACATCTATGTTGATGGTTTCAGTTACTTGGGAGCCAGATTTGCCAATTTAAATAGGCTGGGGACCCAAAAGGGCCAAAACCTCACTTTTGAAGTTTTATTTCTGATCATCACTTTGTCAGCGCTGGAAATATTTGTTTGGACATCCTTTTGATCTATTTTTCATCATCACTGTGTCAATGCTGGAAATATATGTTTAAACATCCTTTTGTAGCTGCTATAAACTTAATACATGATATTTTTTTACTTTCGTTTGGGTAATTAGTTCTTGTTTGGGAGAAATTAAAATTGGATTATAATGAAGAGGAGTAATGGATCCCGCGAAATGTATGAATAATAAGTGGGTAATGATTGTGAGTGTATTGTCGAAATCAATGTTTAACTTTGACTTTAAATTATCAAGAAATTGTAATGTTTAGTAAACATGCACTTGGAAGGAATATACCAATTGAATATCTGAATATTTTCAGCGCAGGGCATTTGAGTGAACATATCAAGGAGCACCCATCTCATCGACAATATTATTCATATAAACTAAAGCGTCTGGTAATGGTTTTACACATGCATCTGCTTCTTTATATAAGTATATGTTTCTCTTTAATTAGGGAGAATTCGGCGATTGATTTAGTTCTTTCAGAACATCTTAAAGCATTGTTTAATTTAGTTTTAAGTTAGAAATATTATCTTTGGATGGTTTGGGAGTAAAGTGGCTAAATCTTTTCTTCTTCATTTGTTTCATTTTGGGGTTCACTTGAGTAGGAAAGCTACACCTGCAACAATTGAAGATTAAAGTTTTTGGTTGGTTACAAAGTGTAAAGTTCTAAAATGAAATATGTTAAGAATCCGATATACTTCATGCAGGTCAAATGCTGTAAATCAACATGCAAGGTGACGGATATTAAGGATCTCTTAGCTTGTCAATATTGTTTCAATAAAGCATTTGACAAGTTCTATGATGCGTACACTGCAACATGGTAAGGGGAGAAATTCTTTTTACTATTCTTCAGAGAAAATATTCTTATCCTCTTCCCTGCAAGGGAATTGGATTTTCTTATTTCTTGTTCCTTTTCAGGTAGATTTTTCGCTTGATAAATGTTTCATTCATAACATTTAAGTTGCACTTAGTTGGTTTCATTTGAGCTCATTTTTGCTGGCAGGAAAGGATCTGGATTTTCGATAATTTGGAATTCTATTTGTTGCGAGGATCATTTTGAATGGTTAGTATGTGTTACTACATCATGAATGTATGTCATGCTCGTTTTCAGTATCTGAATTGAAACATTTTGCAATGCACGTGCTGCCTCAGGCACAGGATGAATTGTTTGAGTGCAGATGTTGAAGACAGTGCCTATGTTGTGAAGAAACATGCCCAGGATAAGAAATATGTACAGCTGAGTGACTTCATCTTTTGAAGAGGTAGCCATGGAATTGCTTCTTTTTAACTTACAGTTCGGGATTTGATCCTGTAGAGATGATAAATCTTATGCTTGTAAATTCAATGAATGAACGACTATCTTCAACGGATCATGAAATAACAATATCTGAGCAAATAATACCAGTTAGGAATTTTTATGCAAGTGCCTAATTTGTTTAATTTTTAAGGTTATTTTCTTCTCTTACTTTACCTTTTTGTTTTAAATTTTTCTTTCCTCTTAGACAAATGTAAAGTATCTTATATTATAGTTCTATATACAATATATATACTTTTTAAAAGATATTATTAACAATACATTTATGAATCGTTGACAACAATATATGTATTTTAAAATTCCCCAAAAAAAAAGTGGTTTCTTATCTTAAAATATGTGTGATATAGAAAATTCTATAGGATTTGAATGGCTTTATTCAAAAATATATATATATATATTTCACATCCCCACAACCACACCGTTGCCACTCAACATTGTCACCACCCCCAGGCCCCAGCAAACCAGAGGACGATTTATCCCATTGAGTTGCTCGTACGTTTGTGATGATTTTATCCCCATGGTTCGTCGACATACTGTGGGAAGAAATCTCACCTGATTCTTGCAAGATAACACCCTTATAAACGCGATGGTAGTGGGGTTGGCGAGAGGAGAGGAAAAGAAGATGAATAGTTTTTATTTTATTTTATTTTATTTTATTTCTTTTTATTTTTTATTTTTTGGCTAAAGATAAATCTATACCGTTAAATTAATTTAATTTAGAGATTGTGATTTATGTGTTAAACCTATTGGTACGTTGAACACTTTGCCGTGAGTGTTCTTAAAGTATCTGCAAAAAAATTTAAAAATAGCATATGCACTTTAGAGTTTTGGTGTCTGTTGTCTGACTCGACATGAAACATTTTGGACATGAACACATCATCCTAATAGATAGTGTACATGCTTTTTAGATAGCATTGTGAAATTTGTTTTGGCTAGTATGACTAGTAATTATTGCCCAAGTTTCCCACTCCACTTAGGTTAGTATATACTTTTACATGAAAAAGGTTCAAAAGATAATACCTTCCTATCCTATGCAGATTTTAATCGTTGAACTCTATCAACAAGTCTTTTTGTTTCATGTTTCCAGTGTCTCTCTCAATTTTTACTCATGTGGGGATTGTTGGAAAATGTGTGTATTGGTTGTTTTGATAAAATTTTAGATAAGAACCATTTGTTCATTTTGGAAGATCAAATTTGTTTTGTATTCTTCTCCGTGAGAATATTGAAATCATAAATTTATTTGTCAAAAATGATGCTCGGATGAATGAGAAATTGAAGTTCAAAGTTGATGAATTGGAAGAGTTGGAAGGAAAACTAAAAGCAAATACTACTTTATATATGGCTACACTTTTTAAGGGTATAATCATGTATATTATAAAGGTTTTCTTTACGTGTGCGTCACGGAAATGCAAATCATGGGCCACATTGTACATCAAACCTTAAACTAGTGTGCGACCATGACCTATGCACACGAATATCGGTCCAAAAATTGTCCCCTTAGGATTGGAGACGTTTTGCTTTCTCCAACTAACCTTTTAACTTTTGAAATTGTTGAAACTCCGGTGGTTATAGCCATTAGAATATGAAGTTAATGGCATGTTTATGGATGGATTTACTCTCCATTCATTGGTTTGGCCTATAATACAGATCATTTTCCTTAGTTCCACTCATGAATTTATTTCTGCTTCTCTATGCGGTTTTTCACACAGCTTTCGTTTTCTATCTACAATTGTTTATGTCCAAAGTCTTGGTGGTCGGTTCAGATACAAACTCAATTCACCGGTAGAAATTTTGTGCACAATTTCTACAGGTTTATCCATTGTATCCTGGGAGATAGACGCTCATAAAAACTTCGAGCACTTATCATGAGAGAACGAATATGTTTTAAGGATGTTGAAAAAAATAGACGTGCATAAATTCTATTCAAATAATATACATTTTATGTGTATAGAATCGAACAGAATTTCGACTTACCAAAATCGAACACATAAAGTAGAAATGAGAAATGCATGAATATGAATTTGTTTGAGACAAGAGTTCGACTCTATCTCAATAAGATGATAATACCCCGCACGGGTGCCAATGGTTTTTTGACATTCGTAGGGCTGGATATGGTCCGGTTCAGTTCTAAAGAGAATCGAACCGGATCCAAAATTTTCAGGTATTTAATAAGTGGAACCATAGGGTTCAAATTTAATTATGGAACCGTTCGAGTTCTCTTCCATTCAGTAAAGTTCAATTTCATTCGATTTTCGGATTTCGTACTATAATTAATTTTTTAAATATTTATAAAGTTATATTTATTCAACTAATGACATGTTTAATCTTAATTCTTACAAAATAACATAGTAGAATTTTATGTATGTTTTGAATCTCTCTTTGCTAAATTCTTTATAGATTTGATTGTTAAAATCACAGAAAAATAAAGGTAGCGAGCCCACAATAAATAAGAGAGGCACAGTCGAACTTCAGTTCGATTTCTCTAAAACAATAGAAACGACACTATGATGGGATAACATATTTAGATAAAATTTAGGTCAATTTGATTAAGTTGAGTTTGGACTGAAAATTAGAAATAGAAAAATCATATTTTTGGGTTTGAGCTAAATTAATTAGTTAGCAAATTTATTTAGAAAAAATAAAATAATTTGACTAATTTAAAATAAATAAATTTAAAAAATTATGGAAATTTAGTTCTTGATTTAAAATTGAGAACTGAACCGAACACATCGATTCTCGATTCAGATACACGTTTGTGTATTTAACTTAATAAGAACTGTTGGGTTTGGTTCGGTTATATTCGGGTTGAGTCAGGTTCGGTTCAGTTTCCCAAGATACAACGACCGTGTCATGCATTAGGAGCACTCCAAATTATGTAGACTAATGAACCTACTTATGTTTTGAACTCTCTTTATATGAAACTTGACTCCAAATAAATGCAGAATTTTGAAGTGAATATGCATTAGTATGATAATGCAATATGAAGTGAATGAATGAAAGCAAACACATGGGATCTATATATAAATGTTGAAAATGTTTATATCAAAAGACACAACTTATGGAAGAGACACGTCTATTGAAAAATAATAATGTCGAAAGTCACAATCTTTCATCTAGAAAAGCATACATTTTTAGTCAAATGATTTCTAGAATATTCCATAATATTCTACGTAATTTCCCGCAATTTACGTATTTTAAGTGACTTAATTTTTCATTCACAAAATAACAATTTTCACTTAAATAATTAAGAATTGGTCAAAGCCAATTTCATATTCAAATTTTCAACAATCTCTCATATGAATGAAAATTAATGCAAATGACTATACAGACGTTAAAGAGAGATTAAGCGAAAACCTATTGCATTTGGATAACTACTTTATGGGTTTGAACCTTCTGTAGTGAAATACTATAGAATTTACTTGGCTAATCAGTGAACGCGATATCTTGAATTGTCAGAATCAAGATAACAGTACTCACATAATAATCTCCCTAATATTTTCAAGTTCTCACTGTTGTGTTCATTTTGGCCCCGGACAACTCTTTGGTTTCATAAGTGTTTTAGAGAATTCAAGTCTTGAAACATTCTCATAGAAGCGACCACACTTCACACTTATATAAGTGATCTCCTATTAAGAGTATCTGTCATACCTTGGTTTGTCCAAGATATAGGAATTATTAAAAGTATAGCTTAACCTAAAACTTTATGCAAATAGTATTTTTCTTATCATGGGAATAGCTAAGAGTTAACTCTAATTATTCATTGAATCTTTATAACTTAGTTGTCTCATTAAACCAAAATATTAGGATCTCTTGAGTTACTATTACAGAGATTCTTACGTAATAGGCTTTAAGCACATTCAATTCGATATGCAATATACTTGATTTCTTAGTCAATCTCTTAATGGATCTACAAGTTTACACCAATGAGATCAACTGCTTGTGGTATTGTCTTTATGATGTATATGTCTAGACTTATCATTACAAGTGACTCAGTGTCTCATCGATCGATTCACACAAACTGTCATCAACAAAGAAATTCTCTCATGAAGCCACATGCTTCTCACTAGCTTTATCTAAAGCTATATCATCTACTAATATGGTTGAAGGATTTCTAACATATTATTGCACTAGTCAAACATTTTACTGGTGGATTTCGAACAACGGAAATTCAACTTACATTGAACCAATATCAACAACAATATAGGTCAACTTATGAATATTCCAACTTATTGCATATCCAAGGCAAATGCAATAATAAACTTTTGTCCCATTTTAACCATTTTTGGTTTAGGGCATGACAAGTATGTGAATCATCCTCGCACATCTAAAATTAGTATGAGGATTTTCTACATTTTCACATTCATAGAATAAATTTCTATGAATTATAAGGTATAAGGAAATGTAACTTTTAAAATAAGTTACCCTTGCAATTCCTCAGTTAGGAATGCTTGTGCAACTAGTAATGTTGCATCCACAAATCATGAACTTTCAGTATAAGTTCGCAAGCATTAATAATAACCCCTACATATTTAGGTTATTCTTGAACTTTTAGAGTTCATCAACTCTTTAATGTTCAATTCATTCATATCAAATGATTCGCCAAAGTCCAAATACTTTCAAATCTGTGATCCATGGACCAACAATGCTTTTAAAGCATAATTGAAGAATGCTAAGCATCTTGTTACTTAAGAATTGCAACTTTTTTGTATGTACGCAACTTATTAATCTTGTGACATTTCACGACATAGTGCATCATTCCATTTCAAACAATAAAGACATCTCTTCAACTTATTTATCAAATAACTTTGAAATGAATAAACACAAGATAACTTAACTATTTCGAATCCAAGTCTTTCATGGACCAAAATCACATTTTGTCATAGTACGTGAACACGCTCCAATTGTGCAATGTTAATAACGTGATAATATAATATTATCTTCACTTTGCACAAATCATCTCACTTAATTTCATCAAATTAATTGAGGCTATCATCATTAAGCAGGAATTATATCAACCAAAGTTAGTGTAATATTCAACAAGATAAGTGGGCATACATTTCATGAAAAATAACCAACTTAAAATGAATAGATGTACCCTTTGATAATTATGAAGAAGAAACGGCACAATCAGTATATCCCCACAATATGTTCTTCATGTGGAAGAAAGTCCCGGCCGTAAAACTCCATGAACAAAATATAGTTATACTACCACTGTTAAATTAAACAATATTCGAAAATTGTAAGATAAAGTATTAACTTGCACTATGCACTTCCAAAGCCAACTATATCCAAATGAATGGAATATAGGTTCTTGTGCCACCTCAACATGTTCCTCAATTATTTAAACAAATTATATGCACATGCTATCGAGCATACATACAATAATAGTGGGTGGACATGGCAAAACATATAAATTTCCTTACACTAAATGATCTGAAGGCAATGGAACTCACGCCTTTTTCATAAAAAATACATGAATAAAACTGCATGGCACCGAATGAAGTTGAGAATTGCATAATGAAGAATTTTTCAACAGGATATAAATTGGTATTGATTTAAGAAAAAATTCTCCACGTACAGGAAAATTTTGACAGAATTTGGACAGTTTTTTGAAATCCCACTCACATGGGAGTGGGTCCCATGTATAAAATATTGTAAAAAAAAAAAAAAAAAAAAAATTTCCCTCCCATGGATGTGAGTGTTCGGTAGTACAGGAATTTTAAATCCCTATACGTATAGCAGCTCTCTAGATTTAAACATGTCCATTACAGAGACTAGACATTTAGAATTCTATGAACAACTACCATTTTAGTGAAGTGATTTCTCGAAAACTCACATCCTTTCACTTTAGAGAATATGCGGTTAGAAGCGTAAAAATTGCTTTGGAAGAACTAAAGTTTGGCAAATTTAATAGAATACAATTAGCACAAGAAATTATCGTGTTAACATTGTTGAAAAAAATAGACGTGCAAAAAATTATATTCAAATAACATACTTTTATGTGCATAAAATCGGACAAAATTTTGACTTACCAAAATTGAATATGTAAAGAAGAAATGAGAAATACATGAATATGAATTTGATCGAGATAAGAGTTTGACTCTTTCTCCTTAAGACGATAATGTCCCGCATGGATACTAACGATTTTTCGACATTCATCTCCCAAGATACAACGACCACGTTACGCAATATGAGTACTCCAAATTACATAGATCAATGAACCTACTTATGTTATGAACTCTCTTTATATGAAACTTGACTTCAAATAAATGTAGAATTTTGAAATGAATATGCATTAGTATGGTAATGCAATGTGAAGTCAATTAATAAAAGCAAACACATGTGGTCTATATATATGTTGAAAATGTTTGTCTCAAAAGACAATCTATGGAAGAGACACAACTATTGAAATTAATCTCTATATTTGAAGAGACACATCTATTGAAAAATAATAATGTTACAAGTCACAATCTTTCATATAGAAAAACACATATTTTCAGCCAAATAATTTTTAGAATATTCAATATATTCTACGTAATTTCCAACCGTTCACGTGATTGAGTGACTTAAATTTGACTTTATTTTTCTTCACCAAATAACAATTTCCACTTAGGGTCCATTTGATAAAAAATACGGAATTTAGTTGGAAAGAAAACGAATTGCAGGGAATTGAATTGCCTAGAATTTGTTTTAGAGGGAATTGTAATTAATAGCGTTTAATTGGTATAATTTTTCACCTGACAAATTTTTACGTTTGATTTTATTTTTTACGCAAATTATCAATTAAATGGATAATTTTTTTACCATTGACTTTGAAATGTGTTCCAATTGGTTAAAAAAAAAAAAAAAAAATTTGTCTTTCAAAAAGTTGGAAAACATTTTCCCACCAAACATTTGCCCACCAAAGTGGTGGAAAAATATTTTCCAACTTTTGTGCATCAACAACTTGTATCTTGGAAAAGGGTAGAACGTTTTCCCTAGAAAAAAAGATCTATCAAATACGTGAAGTTTGAAAAGTAGAAAAACGTTTTTCATTTTTCCTGAAATTTGAGCGCAATCAAACGGAACCTTAAATTATTAAGAATTGGTCAAAATTGGTTTGCTAGTTATTTCGTGTATGGTCTATTTCAGTGGAAATCAAATTGTATGTTCTTCAATTATTCTGTAACACGGTTCTGAACCGCGTTTCCACTCTCTCTCTCTCTCTTTCTCTCTGGCTGTCGTCTTCGAAGTGATCAATCCTTGTAATTCTCTGGCCGTGTTCCTGTTCCTTTAATTTTCTACTTTAATTTCTTGTTCATTGGAATTTTCTGTTGTGCGATTTGGGTTTGTTTACCTAACAAGTTGGTAATCACCAAGTTTTTATACAATTGCAGAAATAACACAATAGAGAGAAGCATGGCTGATCAGAAGTACGTTCTTTGCAGAGAGTTTGTTGTTACAGTTGTTTCTGCACAAAAACTTCCAAATGACCGCAAAGTTTCCAAACCAAAAGTGTATGCAAAAGTTTCTTTAGGAAGTGACAGAAAGACCGAGCAACGAACTCGAGCAGACAAGCACGGCAAGTTGAATCCAACATGGAATAAAAAAATGGAATACGCCATTGAAGAGTCAGATGTTATGCACTATGGTCTCCAACTAGTCATCAAATTCTACTTCAAACGTAAGCTCGCAAGGGATCTATACATCGGAGAGATTCACAGGTCGATCAAAGACCTTTTTATTGAAGCTTATGAATACAATCGAGGGGGCAGTTTCCACCTTTCTCTCCCAATCAAGAATGGTTTATCAGAAACAGGTGGGGTGATGTTCTTTCAGTACAGGTTTGGAAATAGAATTTGGGTAAAGAAATCAGATTTTTGTAAGAGAGTATTAAAAGCTGGAGCTTATTTTTTGGGTAGGGTGATAAGTTCAGCAGTAGTCGGAGGCTTGGGGTGCTTTTAAAATGTAGATACCATGACTGCCAAATAAAATTTCTTTGCAATTGTTGGCTTCTAAAGCTGGGTAAGTTTCATCTTCACTATTAATGGAATTATACAGTGTTTGACATAATTCGACTGAATATATTCGATAAGAGTCCACCTTTCCGGATATGCTATATATATATTTCTAAGGAATTACAGCATTTAAGCAATTATTTAGTTACTTTGCTTATAAAATTATTGCGTGGCTTTCAACAAAATTAGATCAATCAATTTCAGTTATATTCTTCTCAACTGCCATGGGAAGATGGTTGAAAAGTATGCAAATGAAGTCCAGCATGTTTCGCCGAGCGTTTACGTTTAAGAAATTTACTTACAATTAAAGCGTAAGTTTTAAAATAAATAATTCTTAACTGGTGAAAGTTAAAGTTAAGTAAGTTAATTACTTTTATGGTAAGATAAAGCTATTTTAGAAAAAATAAGTTATCAAGAACGTAAAGTTATTTAAAAGTAACTCCAATTGTTAGTTAGCCTTGTTAAGGAATACAAATTCCACATCAAATAAGAGAAAAATATACAACTACAAGACAACAAGAATAGCATTTCATAATTAACCCCTATTTGTCACCCATCATTTGAAGAATTAAAGAGTTTTTAATAGTATTTTTTGAAAAATATGTGGTTAAAAAATAAAAAAATTTATTGGTTTTTGTGTAAAATATTTTATTGTATGAATGTATGGTAGAAAATGATACTATAGCAAACAATTTAAAATTTTAAAGGGAGCCAAATAGACACTTAATAATCTTGAAAAATAGTCTCAAGATTCAGGTAATAAATGTAATATAATATTATATAAAATATATAAATAATCTATCCTAATTTAGGATAAAATGTAATTTAAAATAGATTCTAAAAAATAAGAAATATTCCATTTGTAAAAGATATTTATCGATCTCCAACCACAATCAAACACTAAATGTTCTCTCAATAGAATCCCAGTTTTCAAATCCTCTCTTCAATCACTACAATTTCTCTCCTAAGTCATCGATCGGCCACAAAACCACTACAATACAGACAACAATAGCTTCTGAAATTCATTATTTTGGAGAAGCTGTATTCAAGAGCAAATACGATCATTTTAGCTCTTATGGTCACGTAACAAATCGATTACAATTGTGTTTGCATTCGAAAAATATATATCAAGGTACAAATAAGCTTCTAAAGTTTATGTAATCATTTTTATGAATTTTATAACTGTTGCTTCTAACCTTGATCATTGAATGTAATTCGTGAATTTTGTATGCATTTTAATCAAGTTTAACATCTATTTTCAATTTTGTGATCAGATAGTATGCATTTATTATTTGTAATTTCATAATTTTTAAATATATTAATAATATATTTTTTTTTTTTTCTTTTTTTTTATTTTTTTACTATTAACATTCACGATCATGTCACATAAGTATTTGCAAGGAGCCAAGTCAATTTCGCCATTCATTTCCGTATACAAAATCGCTTTCAGTGATTAACAAAGTAACAATTATTCGATGACCATTTAAAAACATTCTAATAAATTTAAAAATGACAGAAATAGGAGGGTATAGTGGACATTTGGTAAAGATGAACACGAAGCTTTATGGTGAATTATTGTATCGAACAGAAGTCAAAGTGAAGGCTTGGCTCTTTGCCTCTTTCTTAGCTCTCAATGATCTAATTATGATGCAGACTTGCGATGCGTGAGGGACCAATGCGTGTGTTTTGCACATACATATGCTGAAAATGACAAGAATTTAGCATAATCCATGAATTTAACTTTTAAGTTACCACAGTATAATTTCAAAGTAACCATAAAAATAAGTATTTAACTTATTATTTAAATAAGTAACTTTTAAATGCTATCTGGTATAATCAAGTGGGACATGCCAGACAAGCCATTTGGCCTGTAGTTGGTAATTTACCTGGATATTCTGATGAATGTCTTGCCTCAGGACAGCCATTGTTGGCCCTATCTTATCTGCAACATAGTACAGTTGAAGTATCCAATGTTATATACAGTCTGGAAATCGTACGCAATTAATTTGTTAACCGAACCGTGTAAAGTCCATTGTGTCTCTTTGTATTCACCGCCATGACCTTTGAGTTAATAGAACACTTTTGTTCATGGTGGCTGTAAAACCAAATGGCACTATGTTGATAGGTTTAGAGGAAGTGAAAGTTGGTGGGTTGGATAAAGCAGCAGAGATGCACACTACATTTTTAATTTCATATGTACCCTAAAGCTATAAGGGATATCATTTTTGTAAGCATGTTCTTTTCCATCGACCCATATTTTGTGATTCAACCAACACCGATGATCTCAATTTGGGTCTATGTGCTCATATATGTATGAGCAATTAAAGTGGTACTAAATGGGATTGCATTATCCTTATCCTTAAAATACATACACTTTCACAAGTACTGACTTTCTTAGTCATTTTATATGTTGATTAGAGGTCAAATGAAATTGTTTATTCTAATTAACGATATGATCAAACTTTAAAAGTTTTGATGAACTTTAAGTTTGAGCATAACCTATAATTCTGGGGTAGAATTTTTATTTGCATAAGATTTTCAATTAAAGTTCGAAACTCGAATCCATCCAAGGATTTTGTTCGAGGTGGCATTATTTTCTTCATATTTTCTTCAATCGATATGTGCACAATGTTGAAATTGGACATCTAATGCAAGGATTCAAGATTTACTAGTAAAAATGTTTTACTATTAAGAGTTTAGTTATTCTATGAAAATCATCCAAATAACTAGAGAATTAGAAGATAAGAGTGGAGCTTTAAATAATGCTAGATGGAAGCATGATGACTACACAAATTTTCAAAGAATTTCTTAATTCGTGACAATTTGTGCATGTTATACGATTTAAGTGAGTATGGCACAATATGTCTCAATATATACATAGTAGATATAATATCATTTGACAGTTGCTTTCAAATGAAACAATAATTGTTTAATTGAATAATAACCTATTGAATCTGTTTAGAAATAAGTAGTTTAGAGAACAATAGACTCCGCATCGAGAGAAATGGGTGTAAATACACTAAATGTGTAAACCACTTTTCCACGGCCTTCGGCCTCTTTAAGGCCCTCAGCTGCTGGCACGGCGGCGGTGAGGATCACCACTGAAAAAAGCATGAAAATTATGCACAGCTTTGCCATTTATTTATATTATATGAAGATAATAAACGTGAGGGCCTTATTTATGGAAGATGTAGCTAATTAAGTCAAAAACTGTCTTATGTAAAAATTATTAATTATTGAGCATTAATATTTGATTGTTTGGAATAGCTTAAAAATTGTGAAAAAATTAAAGTCAACAGTTAATTTAAATCCCATATTTTATGGGATTTACAATTTCTATTAACTTTTCAACCATACATTTTATCGATTTTTATTAAAATTTAATAATTTTTTTATAAAAAACTTTGTCAAACATCCTTGTATATATTTCTTCTAAAACAAAAATAATTCACTTATGGTCCCCATCTTATACGTATATGTCCATTTAGGTCTTCATTTATATATGTTTCTTAATAAAGGAATTCTCACACTTCAAATTCCGTAGCAAATTGTTTTTTATTGACTTTTTAAACCCAAAAAACATGGTTAAAATATCATGCATCTCCCACGTGACCTAGGATAATCAACAACAACATTGAAGTTGGATCAACGTTAAAAAGCCACTGGTGCAAAAGAAGAAAGTTAGAGAAAAACCGTGGTGTGGTGGATAAAAATCAATCCAAATAAGATCCATATATGTACATAAATTTATTTAGAATTGATGCTGATTGAAAAATAACTCATGTTGTGTACTTAATCAGGAAGTGGGCGTATGTCAAGGTCGATCAAGGATGCATGTTGATTTACGGCTTGATCGACTTGCATCTTGTGACTCGATGGCTGGTTCTAGTTGCCACCTTGCCAAGTGATCATACGCGCCACTTAAAGCCTATATATAGGTCTAATTACCTTCAAATTATTCATTGAAGACACAATTAGGACTTCACAACACCCAAAACACTTTCTTCATCATAGAATAGCAAAACACCCTACCACCACGAGGAAAACTTTGCTCCAACGTGCTCCATCACCCAAAAATAATTGGACCTTTATATCTACAGCGTCGTCTATGGATAGCAGGCAAGGCAGAAGAGGATGATCATATAATATAATCCCATACCTCTTCCATCGCCCGCAATAATGGAGGTACCATCATCACATGATTTTATGCCTAGATAACAATACAATATCCTACATGCTCATGTTGCCACATTAATGGCCATGCTATAAGAGAGCACGGCTGCATAGCCAGGGACGGATTTATTGTGGCGACAATGAGGTTAGCTGACGCCACATTAAATTTTAACTTTTGCCCAATATTTTTTCAAGATTTTACAAAAAAAAATGCTTACAATTTTCAATTTTTGCCCTCACAAATAAAATTTTGTGAAAATTGCCCCCACGATTATTTTATCCTAACTCCGTTCTAGCACAGCAAGAGCCGATTCCATGGGTGTGAAATGTGCCACCATCTACGATGAAACCTCCGCCATTATAAATAAGAGTGGACTTATGCATTTTCAAATTATTCAATGTATCAAAGCAATTTCCTCTATAGTTTTTGCTACTTTATTCTCTGATATTAGCCACAAAAAAGCCATTACTTAGAACTCAAACTTTTGTGAACAGACATACCTTTTATGAAGAGGCTCTAGTTTGTCATCAATATGGTAGCCAGCTAAGCAAATCAACAAAGTCAGCACTATACGTCACCCTGCACCACCGAAGTACCGAGGTGAAGTGGTCTACATGTATATTCGCGGTTTGATTGAGGAGTCGAAGTGATAAGAGGTGGAACGTCGCCTAGTCTATATTAAATAGGGGATCTTTTGTACAAAGATTTAGCCAAAATAAGATTCACACAATTGATTGATGTAATATTTGTTTAGAGGTCAAGTCACAAAATTCACTCATTAAGGAACATTAAATGTCCACTCATCTAGGGCTGATTGATTGATACCTAGGAGAAGACGCTAGGTCAGCAGATGCGGCCACGTGTCTCTTCATTTAACGGTCCAAAATCCACCTCTTTCCCTATAAATACTCACGTTGTCATTTCAAAGGTAATGTAATTCTATACACTTAAACATACACTTTGCTTAATTAATGTTTTGAAATTCGAGTGTGTTATTTTCTTTCTTCTTCAACGTTCACTAATTTGACCATTGGAGTACTCGCGATCGCCTCCACCATCACTGTAAAGGCAGGGAGTGACTAACAGTTTGCTACCATGAGCAAAAACTACGTTGAAATATGGAAGCACATCATGTCAAGAATTAAGAAAGTTCCACTGAGTTTATACGAATGCTCCATAACAATTCATGGAACAAGATGGCATGTATTATCCACTTAAACATAAATATTTTACGGAAGTACACATCCATATTCAATTAATTTGGAATTCTTATAACTCTGCAATTGGACTCTTCAAAATTTCAGAGAAAATTCCATCTTCATCACCTGCAAGTAGTTAATCGTTTTTAAAACGTCTGAAAACGTAAGATGTAGCATTTAAATCCCACATTTGCATGCAAAAGTTAATGTGTCGCATACCTTCACCAACATTGTCTTCATCACAGCGAGGAACAACAATTTCATATATATTTGGTGGATTCTGGTTTGCTTCTGCCAGAGATGCTTCTTGCTGTTCTTTTCCTATCATTTTTGCCTTGCCGCGATGAGATGAACCTTCTATAGTATAGTGGAACAGTATGAAATTGCCAAACTCCTTTACAGACCGAAAAGTTTTCTTAGCCTTCCCATGGCCATGGATAAAATACTGCAATGTATTGAATTAACTTGAGTAATGTGAATCTATTCAAAGCTTGGAGAACACACAAAAACATGATGCAAATATCAATATTCTGGTTCTTCCATTCTACGTCAAGGATTATAATAGTTTTTTTTTATGTACATTATGTGACAATGTAATTAGCTACCTTGTCAGTTAAGTTGGAGGATTGACGTTTTTTGGCTTTAAATGTCCAACCCACTAATCGTTCTTGCAGTGATAACTCGTTGTGTAGATTGATGCTGGTTTCTTCTGTTATAGGTTCTGCATCAATATCTCCTGTTGAACGGGATTCCACTTTCACGTCTTTTTTTCCATTTTCCTCATGTACTACAGATAACTGGTAGTTGGTGATTTTTTCTGATTCCATCTATTTATACAATAAGAACTATTAGAACAATGAAAATATGTAGAATAAATATGCCAAGCTCATAGATGTAATGAAGATATGTACCTTGTACATTTGCAAAATATAACCTTCTTTGTCCTTAATTGGTGATTTAAAAAGTTGGAAGGTCATCATTTCAACATTTACTACTTTTGATTTAGTCCGTTTCCTCTTTCCTTTTCCTTCTTCGGCATAACTCGCCCTTGCCTGCTCCTGCAGAAATGTAATGTCACAAGAAGTAAAATGATATTTAACAATTAATGTTTCACGACCAAATCAATCTTGTCATTAAAAATTATTTTCAACGACTAAATATTATGTTTGGTCGTAGAAAATGGATGATGAACAATCAAATTTTAAATTAGTTGGAAATATTTTATGACGACCAAAAAATAATTGTTAATTTTATATTTTCTACGACCAAATTAAAATTGGTCGTTGTGAGTGGGCGTCAAATAAAAAATTCCTACCAAAATGTTTGTTCATAATCAACGACAATGTAATTGGTTGTTAAAAATACAAAAAAATATAGTAAACATTCAACGACCATAATGTCCGATCGTTAAATTAAGGAAAATTCGATATTCAATGACTATTTTTTTTGAAGTTATTAACTGTGATTTCATTTTCCTATCTGAAAATTTCGCTTCCCACCTAAATATTCACTTTAGTCTCTTCAAATTTCATTTCACGGTCAAATAATTTTCACTTATCCACGAATTTCATTTCATTCCAAAACCCTAAACTCAAATCCATTGGATGTGCGCCGCCTCCCTCTTTCTCAATCTCTCTTAACTCTTTTTCTCTTTAAGCATATAGAGAGAAAAGGGAACCACAAATTTCAATCTCCATCATCGTCAATACAAGCACGGTCCTAGCCCCTTTTACATCCATAAATCACTCTCAAATCTCAATTAACTATTCTCTCCCACCATCTCAAATTTTTTTACAGATTTCATGTTCAATTTTCGATTTTACTTCCATGGCTCTCCAATAGTTTGTACAAGATTTCATGGCTAATAGAAGTAAGAATTATGAGATTTATCTATTCTCCAATTGAATGTTATTTTTACAATGACGTCGGATCCGGGAAGGAGAGTCCCGCAGTTTATGGGAGGAAAAAGGACAGTGGCTAAAGGTTGGAAGAAGGTAAATTCCGATTTTATCCCATTTAATTTGGATATTCTTATTCCCACCGTTACTTTTTCTCTCTGCATTCCCCCTTTGTTTATTTCCATTACAAACCCTAGAGCCGCGATCAAGAACCAATTTTTTCCTATATTGGAAATTTGTAAGTTTGTTTCGAATTACAAGCGATCGTTTTAGATCAAGAACTTTAACAAAATATTTCATCTCTCTTGCATTATATAATATCTGTGATTGATGCATGCCACTGATGAATGCCTATGTGATTGATGCATTATATAATATCTTAAGTTCATTTACCGCTGAAGAAGGCAATGAACGCGGGTGGACAACTAAAGAAGCAGGCTCGTTATGCAGGTAGTGTTATTTGTTATAATGATATAATATATATTTCATAATTCTAATCTTTATTTGTATTTTACATGTCCGTAGAATGAAATGCTCGATCTTTTGCAAGAATGGAATTCTCGACTAGACTCGAATAACAATCAATGCTTTTGAAAGAATCTGAAATATGTGAGCAAGTTTTGGGCAAGAAATTTAGCTACATTGATCAACAAAAAAAACTCAAAGAAGACAATGTTTAAATCATGATATTTCATATAATTAACATATATTTGTAGTTGATGTTGGGATATTTAAATTTATTCAATACGAGGAAAACTTTAGTTCTTGTTAATATGATTTACAATTGACTTTTTTCACTTTTTATAATTGTTTATGATTGTGGAAAAGATTTGTTGTAGTTTGTTGTGAATGTATGAAAGTTATGAATCCATTAATATTATCATTGATAATTATATTTCTCTTTATTTAATATTTCGATTATTAATATAAACTTTTTTACAACCACTTCATTTGTTGTTGAAAAAAAGGCTACTAAATTTTGGTTGTTTCAATGATATTTTATCAAAAAATAATTAATACAATGATAAATCAAGTAGTTGTTGAAATAAAATTGGTTATCAATTTTAATTTTTTACGATCATTTCCTTCGTTGTTGAAATAAAAGACAACTAAAATTTGGTTGCTTTCATTGTATTTTAACGACAAAAATAGTTAATATAACAACCAAATAAGTGGTTGTTGAAAAAAGAATTGGTTGCTAAAATGCGACATTTAACGACCAAACATACTTCTAGTCGTTAAATACATTTGCCAACACCCCTTTGCCGATCAAGGAACGATCAACTGATTTTGGTTGTTGAATATCATCAACAACCAAAAATATATATTTTACGATCATTTATAAGGTCGTTGAAAGTGATATTTCTTGTAGTGTGTATTAATAATACCCTACACATGTTCCTTGTTGGACTAAACATAAAAAATAACTCCAAATGAATTCTTTACACCTGCACGGGGAAACTCCTAGCTAGTCTAATATTTGTGAACTGAAACCTGCACAAGGTTTAAACAATGACAAGAGCAGCCAGTGATAGAAAGTCTTTGATTGACTGTGAGAGAGATTTGAGAAGAGATTTTATTTTTGGAAAATATCTGGAGCCAATTCAAGAACAATTTCCAAGAAAACTTCCCCAAAAATGTCTACTAGCTAACACCTAAAATCCCTAGAATTTCATAGTAATCTTCAAATATACATAAAAATAGCATAAGCAAGACAGCTATGGTAAACTGAAATTGAACAGAAAACGAATCAGCAGTCCCTCAATATGACGAGATTCATTAGTGATGTGGTTTGATGAAACATATTTCATTTTCTTTCCTACAATCAAGGGTCAAAACTCTACTAGGCCCTTAAGTCTAATGTTAGTGACTTTGGAGGAGATTCAAATAAAAAAATAGGGTTATTGATCAAATTTGAATACAAAATGTTAAAATCAATGGACAATTGGACTTCAAGATGGAAGAGACAGTCTGAACTACTTCCGGGTTCTAACAATATAGCATCTTCAAGAGATAAAGATGAGCATGGAATTTCTATACATTTGATATGTAACAAGGAATCTAATTAGCCAGTGGCATTCATCGAGTTGAAGGTGGCATTGTTGAAGATATGAACAATATAGGAATAGAAGTTGCTTGGTAAAAGCTGCCTCCCCATCTATTTATAGAACAAGAGCTAATATCTTTTTTTTTTGAATACATGAACAGGAATATCGACTAGGGATTAGACTCTTTTGAAATGGTTTATAGTCAAATATTGATGAACTCTAACTCAAGCAACGACCCTAAGAGTAACCATGAACCAAAAAAAAAAAAAAAATTCAGAGGTAGCATGATAATGATGGATATATGATGAAGGAACTTGAGATATTGATCTTATTTTTTTATTGTTTAATTATCTGTTCACTAGTATGGTTAGTTTTTTTCAATTTTTTTTTTTTTTGTAGGAGGTGGAGATATATTAAGACATGTTCCCCTCCTAATCTTGCTTTTCTTTTTAATTAGTTTGTTATGAATAATACTCAACATCATGAGGGGTTTGAAGAAAAACTCAACAAATTTTTATTTTTTTTTTTTGGAACACAGAAACACACAGTTTTATTAAGATAAAATTAAAAGAGGAATAGAAATAATATTAAAACTTTCATTTCAACATTCAGATTTATAACAATTTGATTCTTTGTTTGTATTGCTGATTAATTTCTTTGTAAATGGTGTTGGAGACATGATCTAATCTAGAAGTAATATTCACAATTTTTTATTTCATATTGATTAACAATAAAAAAAAACAACAAATTTATAGGGCTAAGTAAATTTACTTATTACCATGTATAGATGAATTTACAACTCCATTGTTTCTGGTAATTTTCTAACATAATTAGGCGATAAATTTCAAAATTGAATTTCTCAATACCGTTAATTTAATGAACTCTTAAATTTAAATGGTGTTTTAAAGAGGGAAAAAATTCAGATGAAGCTTTCTACAACTCTACTTTGGATGAATTTTAAATCCAAAAAGTTATATTCAATTCTAGATTATTTTTAAATGAATATAATTATTTAAATGGGGGGAAAAAAAATGAAACCAAGCTTAAAAACCCCTGCGATTTATGATTTGAATCTTCAAGTCATTTTTGTTAACCCTAGCTAAATTTCAACATTTCTAAACATTGTAAGCCTTAAGTCCTAACTCCATTTACACAATTCATGGTAAAGCTATCAATTAACATAAATTTCTAAATTTCCAAACAGATAAGCAGAGAACAAATAAAGAAGAAGTAAACATACCTTCATCTCCATCTCCACATCTGCGGGTGTTTGGTCTGGCTGAGCCCAAGAAATCGGCTCGGGACACAGCACGCCATTAACTGCAAAACAATCAAACTGAGGAATGAAGATTCTGTAGGACTCAGATCCTGTGGCTGCAGGTTGAAGATTAATGGGGATTTTGTGTGTGCGTCCGAACATTTTTTCTTGGCTTTACTCTTTAGAGAGAGAAACAACGAAGTGAGAGGATACGCAGTGTGTGAGTGTGCGTGCTGGATTTGTTCGTGATTAGTTATATAGGGAAGAGAGAAGAGAGAAAGGTGCGTAGGTTTTGTGAAGGGATGCCATCTCATGTGTCGGTCACTGTCTATGTGACATCATCATGGTCCCAAATCCTAGGTTATTCATAGTATAAGACCAATTAGGGCAATTCCTGTCATGTTTCCCCCCAACCCACCAACCCAAAAACAATTTCTGTCTAGATTATTTCCACGATGAATTGGGACAAAGTTAATTGTCAAAATCAAAATATCAACCAAAAATATATTGTAAACATTACTGGTGTAGAAATATATGAGCACACTAGATTTTATAAAAATAGAAATTAAGTCAAGATATTAATATGAATCGTAAATAATTGAAGACTTGAAACAACTTGAATTGCTTTATAATCGTGATCACATTATCCATCACCACCAGATGCTGCAGTGATGCACTTTAAAAAATGATAATTCATGCATTAAGATTTATCTCTCTCACTATAGAATTGTTAAAAATCAATGTTCGAAACCAATACAATAATAGAGAATGGCATGTGGATGATACAAACAGTCATGACCTACTCAACGATAGAATATACAATTTTATTGGTTAATGAATGACTCTTGTTTGGAATTATCATTTTTAGTCTTTTGAGTTTAAATCGTACTATTTAAAGAAGAGTAGTGCGCATAGCGGTTAGTTGTTTTATTGAATAATATATTGAGCTTTATAGTTCTTCTAATTTTTCTTGTGAATTGTGTTTCTAGTTTCTAATTTTCTTTTAATTAACTCTTCTTTTTATTTAATTAGTTTATTTACCCATAATAAAATTAGACAAAAGGCAAGCTCTTCTTTTTGGCATCTATTCCCACCTAAGCCCCACCTTTAGGCAGCCAAAATAGGATTGTCTACCTTTTTTGTCGACTTTCCCGTATGCATGGATTTCTCCTCATGCTTCACGCTTTGGTCCAGTTGACAACAAAAAATGATGAGAATCAAACAAGTGATAAGGAGATTAGAAAATTTTGGAGTGATAAGATTGTTAAATTCAAATTAAAGGATAAATGCAAGTTATTAATTTGTTATTTATTATTTATTCATTTGATAGACATTAGTCACAAAATAGTGGAGAGTTGTTATTCTTATTTTATTATAAATAGGAATAAATGTGTGTTAGGTGCTCATGGCCTATGGTCATCATTCAATAATTTTATAATTAGTCTTTTATTTATTTTTCGCTTCATTTTCTTATTTTCTTCTTGGTATCAGATCCATTGCGACCACTTGACACACTACAAGTCATTTCTTCCACTATCACTTTACTATCCGTAAATATTGATAACTTCTTTACATGCATCTCTCATTAATTCTCATTCATCAAATACATCCCACTAAATCCAAACAAAACAACAGAAGCAACAAATTTCACACCAAAATTAACAAATTCATTGCCTTTTGAAAGTCCGATCCCCTCATTCATGGTTGGATCATCTCAACAATTTGAAGAAACCCTCAAACTCGTTAAAGGCTTAAACACAACACATACAGTATGGGAAGCATTTGAAATACTTATATACACATGACATATCTTCACAAGAATGAAGATAAAAAGCATTGTTGACTTCTTCACCAAATCAATGTTCATGACAACTCTCAATTTTTCAAAAGAAACTGCGCATTCAACCCCAGCACAGTTTGCGGGAGGATGTTAGAAATGTCACACGATTGACAACAAAAAATGATGAGGATCAAACAAGTGATAAGGAAATCGAAAAATATTGGAGTGATAAGATTGTTAAATTCAAATTAAAGGATAAATGCAAGTTGTTAATTTGTTATTTGATATTTGTTATCTATTTTTTGGATAGCCATTATTTACAAAATAGTGAAAAGTTGTTATTCTTATTTTATTATAAATAGGAATAAATATGTGTTAGGTGATCATGGCCTATGGTCATCATTCAATAATGTTATAATTAATTTTTTATTTATTCACTTCTTAATTAGTTTTTTTTATTTATTCACTTCCTTTTCGTATTTTCTTCCCAATGGATATACATAAATTAGAATGCATCTAAATTTACACGCAACGCTCAAAAGACCAATGGACTATTATTTTGTGAATATATAATAAGATTTTTTTATTAATAATTACCATGAACTCTTAAAAATAATATGCATATCAAAACTTCATTAAGAATTGCCCTTGTTAGAGCCCCATTTTGAGGGGAAAATGTATTTTTGAATAGTGATTTTTTAAGAACGTGATTAAAAATTAAGGAAAAAATTTCGATTTACGTGTATTATTATTTTATTAGAGAATGTGTGATTGAAAATAAGTTTTAAAAAAATGAATTTACAAAAAAATGGGGCTCAACTTATTTCAAACATCCATGATCTTTGATAAAATTTAACTCACTATCAAAAGTATTATTGTCAATGCTTTATACAGTTATCATGTTACAATTTCAAGTCATAAACAACTAGCATCTCTGTTAGGCCCTATTACCCACAAAGATTTTGTCGGAAGCGGAGAGGCAAGTATGGCACGATATGAAGTATTGATCACACATGTAAAAACAAGATTAAAGCAAGAAAAGAGACTAACAAAGGAATCGAGTAATTTTATTAATTGACAACCAATTGAAAGAAAAATATAATTTCAGCAATACATAAACCGGAAGAAGAGTCAAATATATATAGGGACAATTCAAACCCTAGAAACAGAGTTGTGAATGAAACATAATGTCCAAACATTTTCTTATCTTGATCTCTTTAAATCCAATACAAATTTCAACTCTCAATAGGGCTTCCAAATAAAACTACAACTATAATTTGTCAATAGATTTCAAAAGCATTTTAAATAGAACTCTTCTTAATGTGCATTTTAATTAGAATTCTCAATTATCTACATCAAAGAATTTGGATCACACCCAAATTCTAACAATCTCCACATTGACATGAATTTTGGTGCAACGAACGATTCTCCAAAATTTCTCCACTGAAAAAATAAGTCCAACTACAGCAAAATAGACTGAACTCTTCAACTAGAATTAAAAGAGACCTCTTGAGGTTGATCTGTGACATAGTTGGTGGACGTGCCCATCCCAACTTCCCATTCTTGGGGGGGCTTCCTCCCTAAAGTATTGTTTATACCCAATCATTTGACTTTGGATCTTGTCTTCGCCATTGTGGTAGTTCCCTTGGAAAGATGCATTCTCCTAGGCTGCATAGGAGGTATTGGGTATCTTCCATGAGCTTGCATGTTTCTTAATAGCTCTTGCATGGCGAGGTCCTGTTGAGTTATGTTTATTATGTTTTCGACCATGGATTGGCGGCCACTTCCTTGATAAGTCTAGTAGCTACTCTAGATTTTCCCCGTGATCCACCTCGTGGTCTACCTCGTCTATTTGGCTTGCGGAATCTATGGTGAGATGTTGGGGCAGTGTGCGAGGGTTTTAAAAGTAGGATTAGGATTTCAACATCAAAAAAATGTAAAGGTGACTTTTAAAAGTAGAACCTATCGTTTCGATGCTGAACAAGTTCAAATTTAATAATCTTAAAGCTCTAAAGACTTGTTAGATTTCAAGAGTGGTGTTATTTAATAAGCCATCATCATGAGAGAAACAAATCGAAAGACATATAGGATTATTTGACAAAACTTTTGATAAAAAATTTTAACAGGTTTTTATAAAGTTTGATTAAATGTGTGGTTAAAAAGTTGGTAAAAGTTGTTAATTCCATAAAATATATGATTACAATTAAAATTTTCTCAATCGAAGTATTGAAAATTTTTATCAAACGAGCAGTAACAATTTCAAATTGTGGAAATTATACAAAACCCTACTTTAAATATTGAGAGTTCTAAAATCAGATGGGATGTTTCATTATTCAAAAATCAGATATTTTATTAATTAATTAATAATCAAACCCTAAATTAATTATCTCACTTCCCTCTTCATTCTCGTCTCACCCATCTCTCTCTCTGCAACATCGACACTCCCTCTCACTGCCGCAAGCAACCGCCAATGCAAATCGTCGGCCAAAAGAAGCAGTCATCGCTGCCGCCAAAGACCATAGCTCGCTGCGACATCTCGGGTAGAAGGAATAGGTCCAGTTTAGGTCGGCGATTTCAATTGGCTCAAGCCCCCATCCACACACACACACACTCTCTCTCTCTCTCTCCCCCCTCCCCTCTGCTCCGTCACGAGATTGTAGTGTATGAGGTGACAGTTTAGTGATGGTTGGAGGCCGTGATTATCGTAGTTGTGTTGGTTGGTCGTAGTTATCGCAGTGGTGTATGCGATAACGGTGTGGTTGGTCGCGGTTGTGAGTGTGTGATGTGAGTGCGGTGGTTAGGTGCGGTGTTTGCCGTTGGCGTGAGTGTGTTTGCTGTGGTTGCGGTGATGTGTGATGTGGGTGTGGTTGAGTGCACAGGGGTTGCACGATGATAATGCTTGGATGGGTGTGGTGGTGGTAACGGTGACGGTAGTGGCGGCTACGGTGGTAGTGATATTTGCTGTAGGTGTTAAATTTTGTTTTTTTTTTGGGTAGGGCGTGGAGCGACGGTGATGGTGGCGGTGGCGGTGGCGGTGGTATTGCTGTGGTTCTGTCAATATTTTTAGGTGGTTGTGGTGATAGTAGTTTAAGCGGTAATGAGATGGTGGTACTAACGTTGCTGGTCGTCACAAATTTTTGGAATGACTGTAACCATTAAATTGATTAATCTGTAACCGGGAAATAATATGTGATCATGAAAAAGATGAACCGTAACTAGTGGAGGCAATTGAGTCGAGTAACTCGTGAGTTCGTGAGCTCGACTCGTCTAAAACGAGTTACGAGCCGTTCGGGCTCGTAAAAAACGAGCCCGAACCACGAGCCGAGCTTGAAAAATTTCAGACGAGCCGAACCCGACTCGGCTCGTCAAATAGACGAGCTGCTCGTGGCTCGTCAAATTTTTTTTAAAAAAAAAAAATTTAGAAATTGTGCCTTATATATTATTTATAAAAATAAAAAATAAAAAATAGACGAGCTCGTGGGCCGAGCTCACGAGCCGAGTGGGAGCTCGGCTCGTCCCGACCCACGAGCCACGAGCTCATGGGCCGAGCCAAGCTCGACTTTTTTTTTCACGAGCCGAGCTCGACTCGGCTCGTTGCTCACGAGCTCGTTGGACAACGAGCCGAGCTCGTAGGACGACGAGCCGAGCCGAGCCGACTCGACTCGACCCATTAACATCACTAACCGTAACTAAGAAATAACGTGTGACTTAAAAAAAATTTAATTTATGACCGATATTTTGATAATTTATGAACATAATAAGTTGTGACTTGTAATATTCATGATCTGTGACCGATAAAGAAATTATGACTTATAAATTTTTCAACTGACCAAGAAAAAAATTGTGACCTTTAAAATTTTTGAATTGTGACCGTAAAAAAATTTGTGGCATTTAAAAAATTGATTTGTGACCGAAAAATAATATGTGACTAATTAAATTGTGAATCTGTGACCGATGAATAAATTGTGACCTATAAATTTTTTGAATTGTAACTTTAAAATAATATTTGACATTTAAAAAATCTGATTTTGTGATCGAAAATAATGTAACTAACTAAATTGTGAATTTGTGATCAAATTATATAAATATATGACCTTAATATATTTAATTAATTAAATTATAAATAAAATTTAATAAAAATTTGATTTTTGAAATTTGAAACTCATTTTCTTATTATTAAAATGAAACAAAGATATATTATTACTTATGAAATTTTCCCTTTCAAATTTGATAGCTAAGCCCAACATTAATTTGAAAAGCTGAACTTTTATAAATAGTGGGCTTTGATAGCTAAGCCCACCTTTAATTCGAATGGGTGAAGTTTTGTTGGTATGCAAAAATGCAGCTTTTGGGCATTTGTGGCCACCATCTTGAGCCATAGGGGGGAATTTGTTCAACCACATGGTTCTATAGAGGCCATATGTTTTCTATGGCAATTAAGGTCACAACAAATTAATAACATCAAAATTTACTAGCAAATAGCCAAACAAATTCGTCCGAGTTCCTTTACGAATACAGCTAAATATGAGGAAAAAAAACAACAAGAAGAATGGTCCTTCGCAACATTGAAATGCCATAATGCTTATGTTTTGTAGCAAAAAAGCTGATTGTTTGTGGAATTAGTAATTTAGTATGAACAAAAAAGATGGGTTGTCATGAAAATGATGGGCCTTAATTTACGTGATGACCATTGTATGGTATGGTATGGCTTTGTTTGTTTCGTGTGTTCCGTCCTTTTCTTCCGTTTTGATACAAGAAAGGGAAAATTACCTTATGTCACTTGGGATAAAATAAAAATTAAATTAAATTGTGACTTTCTTTCTTATTTTTAACTTGAGGAGACCCAATTCAATTCAGTTCATTTTTTGAGCAAAATTTTACGTCTTGAATATTTATCAATAGTGATAACCTTTGGAAATCTGGATCTATCCCTAGTGATAACCTTTTTTACATATGATTTTATTTTTATTACTTCACGAGTGGGAAATATATGCTAAAATTCCTATCCACGCTCTTACATGTTAGTAAATAGAACTTATATTTTTGTTTCTTACTGGATTCTGTGTCCAACTCATCAGTGTACATATGTTAAAGGTTTTAGATTATTCATCTTGATAAAATTAACATTCTAAGATGAACTTCAAATCAATGTTCGATAAATTAATAACTCCACTTAAACGATAAAATTTTCTGATCCCGACTCGACCATGTATATTAAAATTAGTAATCTCGTTAAAATTCTTAGAGCGCACCGAATATATAATATAATAATTGGTTAGATACAGAAAACATATTTAAAATTTTTACTTGAATTTTTTCTATTTTTTCAATTCTATTTTTCTGAAAATATACATAAAAAGTCGCTTGATTTTTTTATTTTTTTTTCAAATAGAATTCAACCCATTTCTAATTCTCTACGATTTATATACGATTTTTTTTTTTTTTTTTATAAAACTTATTTTGATAAAAAAAAAAAAAAAAGGGTATCAAACAGATCCTAAAAGAGATTTTGAATGAAGAGTGATTTAATAGTAATTTAAGTAACAATTAAGCTTAATCAAACAAGTTGCAAGCCTTGATAGATTATTTCAACTTTTAAGTGGAACGTGAGGAAGTATCTGGGAGCACACGTGTGGGCAATGGCAAACAGCTGGAAATTAGCAGACACACATATTTCAATGCTGACGTCATTTTCAAACAAAGTGGAGATTAGACAACTCCTGGCGGCGTCTTTTGTCCTTTTCTTGCCACGTTGGATATTATTTGGTGCGGGGGCTTCACTTTCAATTGCTCTATTTTATTTGTCTTGATGAATAGCATTACTATTGGAGTTAGCTTGCTGTTCAGCCAAAGAAAGGATGACTTCTTGTACATTTCAAGCAACAAAGTTTACCATTGTAACTATAGTTTTTTGCTCCTCTTAGGCCAACTGTCCAAGCGCATTGTATAAAGTTTTATGATATAACGGTGAAATTAGAATGTCGAATCTATAGGAATTGATAATTGAATTCTTACTAAGTACTAAAATTGAAATAACATTTATTTATCTAGACAATCGAATTTAATAAAATCAATGTTACTTAACTAAGTCTAATGTGAAAGTGTAACTAAATCAACGACTTAATAACGATTCTTGTGTAACTAAATCAATGATTTAATAACGATTCTCAACAGTTAACGCAATATGAAAAAAGATTAGGATTTTGATTTCATTCAATTATGTCTCTTAATTCTCTATTTATCTCGAATTGGTTTTTCAAGTATGTAGCAAGAACCTTAATATATTTCTACTCGATCTATCGAGTGTTGAGTGAAAATCATTCCTAAATTCTAATTCCAATATTTCTATTCCGAATTAGAAGACTAAGAATTATTAAGTTTTATGATTCTTTGTGGGAATACTTCAAAATAATTATACTTTCTCTCGAAACCTATAATATCCGAAATTTTGTTATTCTATTATCACGTTAAAAATTTCCTCTTTTGAGCGATGAAACTTAAACATCAAATCGATCAATTAATTGAAAGCATCTATAGTAAACAACAAATAAACTTTAAAAGAGAACCTCGGAGAATTAAATTTTGAAAATCAAAACATCGTTTCAAGTTTACATTACATCCAAACCTCTAGACGAGTAACTTAGTTCATTATTGGAGAATAAGAAAATTTAGAATTCATAATCACAAATATCAATAAGAAAACAGATAAAAACTGTTTTTGGAGTTTGAATCAATCTTCTTCTCGCTGTTCCTTTCGCTAAATTGTTTGATCTCTTGATTTCTCCTCATCGAAGTGTGTTTGAAAAGTGCCCTCGAGAGTTGTCTTTATGCTTTCTTGAAGTGTAGGCGAACAATGCCGAGACGCCACATCGCACAAGATTTTTGGTTTTGCTGGGCGGCGCCCAGGCACCCCATCTTTATTAAAATTCTACTTTGCCAGATGAACGCCTAGGCCCCTCGATTGTAATATTTTCTCCATTTTTTCTTCAACTTCGCCACTTTCTTTTCAAAATTTGCAAAATTTCAATTCCTCTTTTCCTTGGTCCATATCAACACCACTCTTTGGTTGTTTCAAACTCATTTTCCACCAATTCATTTATTCTATAACACAAACACAAAGCAAGGCCGTCAAAACGTTTGAAAACTCTTAGAATCAAATGAAATATCAAATTTAAATAGTACTATTATTATGAGTGACACACTCGTCACAATCCAATCGGACTATCTAATTAAGAAGAGTTTTGTTAGGTTTGTGACTCACATATTTTGAAAACACGAAAAAATTAAATTCACTTGATCCAAGATATTGACCTAGACATTCCCCAATGTAATACAACACCAAATTTCGCAACATAGGTGCATTGTATGTGCTTAGACAATAAATTCTACTACTGTACAAATATCTGTGATCAGACCCCAATAAATGATTTTCTGGTCTACAAAATATTCTTACAGCTGTGCCCCCGTTAACTGCAACCCCAAATGTTCATCAAGTACCCTGCAAAAAATTTCACTATTTAAAGATTTGATCAAATAAGACAGGGACCGTAGTGAAATTTTCCCTAGTAATCTATGTTGTTTACATCTTCCTTCTATTAGAACAAGAATTATTCTAAATGGTCAGGGATTTGGTGACCTATTGGTGACCGATCACTCACATGGGGGTGGGGCCCACATGAATATAATAATGTGTGGGCCCCACCCCATGTGAGTGATCGATCACCAATCGGTCACCAAATCCCCTGGCCATGTAGCAAAGCTCATTAGAACAATCATGCTACATGTACACTCTAACTTATCCTTTGATTGACTCGATCCCACTCGAGCACTCACATGGAAGTCGGATCCCATTCCATTAAATTTAATATTTTCACCCCTCATGTGAGGGGACAGGTGGGGTCGAGTAAGGGAGAGGATAAGTAAAGAGTATACAAATAACTTATTCCCTATTAGAATTACGATAATTCGTTCCCATCTCTACAAAAAATTCTCAACACCCCCAAAAACACATACTATGACATTTCCAAAAAGATCGATAAACTGAAAGAAGAGATGTGCTACGTGTACAAAGGAACTTGACAAAAATAATTGACAAAGGGATAGGTGACGACCTCCTATTGAAGGGGACGGTTAGCTCCTTTGTACGAATAGAATAATTGCTGAAGGAATACAGTAGACGGCGACCATTCTTGGACAAATTATTGTTGGGCCAAACTGAAATTTACAGTTTTATATTATTATAGACAAAAATTTACAGTTTTATTATCCCCTAGTATTTATCAACACTTTACAATCGAAAATTATATCAGAAGCAAAAGTTATGCATGACCCGATCTGATTGGAACAAACCCATATCCATGGCCCGTTTGACCGGACCTTAAGTCAAAGTACACCCCATTTTGACTTTTCTCCTATGCGCACATTAGCGCTAGTTCAGACTATCCCACAAAGATGCGCACTGCCTCCGGGCGAACCCGATCCGTTTTTTCTCCAAGTCATAAATCACTTCAAACCCCTGCTGCTGATAATTCCCCAACAGCCCCGCCGGCCCGCCGGAATCCTCCTCATCCGCCACAAGGCCACCGTTCATCAGCATCATACAACCCACGCGCCGCTTCACCTTCCCATCATTCTCTAAAAACTCGTAAAAGTAATTCCTTCTCGGCATCACCACGGTTGAATTCCCTCCCAAATGCAACAACAATTGAGGCACATTTCTGAAATTTTTCTCTTTGACATCACCATAATAACACGGACTGAGTCCAGTCTGGTCCTCGACCTCACTCGCCCGCTTGTAAAACGCACCAATTCGGGTATCAAACTCGCTCACTACTGAGTGATAGAACTTCGCTGGTAACATAGTGAAAGTGGTACCGGAATCCACCACCATTCCTCCGTTACCCTTTCTATCAACTCTTTTCATGCTATTGGGCGCTTGAATTTTCCTCTTCCCCACTGAAATTGCCTCCAATCCAACGCAGTAAAAATAGGGATGCTTTGGATTTTCAATCATTGGGGTGTAGCTATAAACAACTCCATTGTCATCATTCGTGGTTAACTCATTTTTGCTTTTTTCTTCACCCGAGTATCTATGCCCCAGAATGAGTGGACTCGGCCTGCGATGAACATGGGTAGTGTCTAACGAGTGCGATATCAAACAGTACGAAAAATAGTTACCTATATCAGGAGAATCGCGGGCTAGTTGAGCCGGCAAAGATAGAGGTCCCCGTCCAAAGCCGGCGACACCAATAGGCTCACCAAGAGCACTATGCGCAACACCAAACGTAAATTTTTTCAGATTAAAAGGTGTTGACATTGGAATCGATAAAGTATCTTCATAAAGCCTTGCAATGAAGCTTCCATCGCCATACGCGTAGTAAAAAGGTGGACAGGGCGACGATTTGCAGTCCCCTGTTTCGATTTCTTCTAATGAACATTTCGCCATGGCGCAGAGGTCGGAGGAAGGTGCAGAGGAATGGATTACCGAACATGCGCGATGTTTACATGTGACTGGTGTGGCTGAGGTAAGATTGAGAGGGCCGGGATTGGGGACTGAAATAGGATTATACTTTCCTTCGCAGAGTATACAATCGAAAGGGTGAAAAGGAATCCACACAATGTCGCTGCCAGTGTCCATATACAGAGAGATTGTTTGAGAACCGAGTGAAAAAGATAAGGTATAATCACTGCCAGGGGTGAGCGGGAGGGAAACTTGGCGGTGGTTGCGGTGGTGGTGGAAGCGGTTGGCGGAACGGGCGGCGATAGATTTGAGAAGGTGGTGGGTGGTGTTGTATTGGGTTGTGGAAAGTGAGTGGGTTAATGGTAGAATCAAACTCGAATGAGATAATGAAATTTGTAACGCTATGAAGAAAATGAAGAAGAAAACAGAGGAAGCCATTGTGAATAGAACAGAGTATTCTTCGCTATAGAACACAAGAAACAGAGTAGTCTTATATATAGCGTCCGTGTGTAATTCGTGTGGATTTATACATGAAAAACGAATAAAGAAAAAGGGTTTGGTGCGCGAAGAAGTTTCATATTTCTTTAAATAATGATTCGATCGATTAAAGTTGATACAATTTAGAACCCTACTACTCAAACGGGGCTGTCGACAGGCCTTTAAACTGGGGGCTGAGGTTGAGTAGTATTAGTGTACAATTTATAATTCAAATATTGTTTTGACTCGTTTGGAATCAAGAAAGACTAGAAAGTTCATATTGTATTAGAGAGTGCTGCCTATTTGTGGATTCTGCTCCACTTGACTACTCACTGGTTGGGATATGAGGAAGTACTAATGTATGGAGTTTTCTTGGCCGTATGGTGAAATTATTTGGTTAGGTACCCCATCTGATACGTAAGATTATGCTAATGTTTTGGTTTCAATTTTATCCAAAGTCTTCAAAAGGACTCATTATTTGGTCACATGATTGACGTATAATTGAAGAAATTCATTTTCACCAGAACGATAAGGGTCCATTTGGCCGAGCTGTTATTTTTGTTTTCGATTCTTGTGCAAAAGCTTTTTCGAAAAAATTACTTTAGATCAATTTCATCTAAAAGCTCTTTTAACTAGATAAAATATTAACAGAAAATTATTCAAATATATTAAAAAAATAGCTTCTTAATCTTAGAAGCATCTTTTAACTTTTTTAAATTCTATATAAAGGGCGAGAATAAGATGAATTGAATGAAAATATAATATAAATGGACCGCTAAGAAAAAAAAGTTAAATTGCATATAACATTTTGGCATTATGTTTTGGGTTGGTGACATAAGAAGTGGGGACATACGCGTGAAGTAAAGTGGATTCGCAAGAACAATGGATCAAAATATGCAAACTATTCGGACAGGCTATAACCAAAATTTATATATTTATTATATGTAGTTGCTCGATAGGTTGTACATGAAACGATTATTTGCGTTACAGGCATGGGCGGAGCTAGGAGGGTCCTGGGGAGGACCTGGACCACCCAATTTTATGACAAATTTTTTTTTTTTTTTTTTAAGTTTTAAAAGAAAGTTTGTGTATTTTTTTCAAAATTTGAGCCGTTAGAGTTGATATCTAAACCTTTTTCTCTTCCCTCTTTAAACAAAAGTGCTCAATTTTCAAAGAACCATGAAACAGACGAGGGAAAAACTTCATCCGGATGGGAAAAAAAAGGTCCATAGTGCTTAATGAGTGCATGAACTTGATCAAGATTTGGCATTGCATGAAGGGACAAGTCAAAATTCTTCAAACATACAGTGTTCAATTCATCTTTAGAACTCTGATTTCTACTGCAGAAGAATGTCCCAACGGGAACACCTTTACAGAACATTCCTCTTTTGCACGATCTTATATTCCAAATTTGAAATTCGTCATTCGATAAGAAAGAGATTTGATCAAATATCAAATCACCAGCTTCACAACTTGCGAACACATCTTACTTCTTGAAGATCAAGTTCATTAGACTCAACTGTAACTGCAAAACCCATAGGTTTATAGCCTTCTGATGCATTCGAGAGCCAAATATAACCTGCTGGTGGAAAAAAAATCGGGGGCAGCCCTGTCACCCCCACTCCTTCACCTCTACATCTTCAATTCTAGGACCCCTTAACTTCTAGGAGCTGACTCCGCCACTGGTTACAGGAATTGAGGGTGACCTTTTCAAAATAGACCTTGGAAGGTTGACTTTCAAAAGTATTGCTTAACTAGAGAATGGGAAAGACCAAAAGATATCGCAAAAATAGTTCTTGTACTATAGTTACGGTGACAAATGTTTGAGCATAATGATCAATTCAAAAGAAGATTAAATTCAGGGACAAATTTAAAATATACTAAGGCATATTTTCGTTACTTTTTTAGTGATCAATGGTATCTTTAACCCATATGTGAGGTCAAATTATGTATGTCAATTTGGAAAAAAATAAATAAATAGAAGTCAACTATTTCAAAGTCAAACAAGGAAGGTTTAGGGTTGGCTAATTAGTGACAGCATTAGCTGTAGAATTAAGGGCAGGAAGCCCTTTAAGTTTAGGTACGACTTTAAGATATTTTATTGTAAGATTGAAGAAAAGGGTCCTATAGCACATAAATATAAATGAAATGGTGTCCCAATGCTAAAATGTGATACCATACTTTGTTCTACCTAATTGGTCTATTCAATCATTTAATATTTGATGTTGATTACTTTTGATTCAATTCAACTCCATGAATTTGGACAAGGTTGATCTATAAGTAAGAGTGAGCTGTTCAACTATTAACACATCTAGTCGTAACTATTACCGTACGGGGCATGTATTGCAAGCAATTCCGATTGTTACAAGATATTATTACAATTTTTAAAAAAAATAAAAATTGATGAGAATATTGAATCAAAAAAGTAAGCAGATAAGAGTTAAAAGAGTTAAACCAATATTAAAAAATAAAATTTGGAGTGAATCGACCGATGTGAGATGACGTCATCATATAAAGACAATAGACAGCTGGAAACAGTGTTGAATATTGGGAAGAAAAACTTCACTTTCGAAAGGAAGTCTGAAACATATCCAAGGCTAGTTTGTCAAATTAAAAATAAAAAAAATAATTTGACTTTAATTGCTAGTAAATCAAGATACGGTTTGACACTGACAAGTGGCATTTTGTGGGCCCCATTTATTTAGTTTCCTGGTCCACTAGACCTTTATTCTGAATTGTTGGACGATTCATGTGACCCATTCTGCCAACTATGCAGAGCCCAAAACTGCCGTCCATTGAACGTCTTCCATTCCATGGTTCACGAGCAGTGTTCTAAAAAGTGTTCTAAAAAATGCGTCTAAACACTGTCTAAGCACGAGACGTGATCAAAGCGCTTCATCTTAAGTCTAAACGAAAATTAAACGATCAACATTCTCGTTGACCACTTAACTTTTTTATTTTTATTTTTTTTTTATACTTTTCATCTTCATTAAATGTACATTTCTTTTTATTTTTTGTTTTTTGGTTTTTTTTTTTTGTAAATGAAGAAGAAGATATTGAATTATAGTCCGATAAAGAGTTAGATAAGATTTAAGCTACAAGTTATCTATGTTATGTAATTATAATTTTGAAACTTATATTTTTTGTAAGAATTATTAAGTACTTACAATATTTTATAATTTTAGATATTTGATATATATTATATGAATTATTGAATGTTTTTTACAATGATTAAAATTTTAAAATCAAAATTTTTTTTTTACATCTAAGTTTCGTCTAGGCTTGTAATACTTGAAGTTTGACCTCAACGTCTAACCACGTTTTACGCTTTTTAAAACACTGTTCACGAGCTACAAATTTTAGTGTGCGTCATTTGTTATTTCTTATGACGTTTTAATATAATGAGTTAGTTTATGTTTCCAAACACAAAAATTGAATTCAAATATTATTTTTCCATTCTTTAATCTCACCGGCATTTGACTCGTCCCATAATAAAAAAATAGTAGTTCAACTTGCCCGCATGAATTACAGGTGATAAAATGTTATCAAGAGGCGCTAGGCTTTGGAATCGAAAGAAACCGCTCTTTTATTTTTCGTCAACAAATTCACTTTGGATCGAAGAAGAGGTAGATCAAAATATGGAACATGTAACCCAATTCACCACGAAAGAAAATCGGTGAATTTTCCAAAGGGTAATTAGCAGAAATGGTCCCTAACGTTTACACTCATTGATAAAATGATCCCTATCGTTTTAATTTTGACATTTACACCCTTATTTCAAACGTTTGTTGCGGGATTGGTCCTTCCATCCAATTCCGTTAAATTAACCGTTAACAATTTAATGAAATTTGCAGATATTGTCCCTAACATTTACACTAATTTGCTAAAATGGTCTCTATCTTGTTTGAGTCTAATTAAATTTTATTCTATTACATTTTATTTTTCTCTCTTTCCTATTTTCAATCACATAACTTTTCATAAAATAATATTATATGTAAATCGAAAATTTTTCCTTTTTTCAATCATTCATTTAAAAAAATAATAATAATATTCCACATATTTTCATTCACAAAAAATGGGAGCCAAATGGGGAAATTAGTCAACTTCCCATATTTTTTCCTCTTAAAATTTTCGGTGAATATAATTCCTATGGTTTGATGTAATTTACAACTTTATACCCCAATTCAAAACGTTGTCGGCAAATATCTATTGTGTAGCAGTTTATTTTCCCTTTTACTATGATATTTTGTATCTATTGTAGTAGGTTAATATTGAGAACATATACTACATAGCTCATCAATGATTATTTGTGCTAAATGGTTAGACGGTTAGGGATGATATTTGCCGACAACGTTTTGAGTTGAGGTCTAAACTTGTAAATTATATCAAACCATAGGAATTATATTCACAAAAAAATTTAAGAGGATAAAATATGTGGGAAGTTGGCTAATTTAGCCAATGTTTGGTTCCAATTTTTTTGTGAATAAAAATAGGTGGAATAATATTTTTTTTGAAAAATGAATGGTTGAAAAAGAAGAATTTTTTTTCGATTTACGTATAATATTATTTTATGAAAGATTGTGTGGTTGAAAATAGGAGAGAGAAAAATAAAATGTAATGGAATAAAATTTAATTGGATTCAAACAAGATAGAGACCATTTTAGCAAATGAGTGTAAATGTTAGAGTCCATTTATGCAAATTCCATTAAATTGTTAACGGTTAATTTAACGGAATTGGATGGAAGGACCAATCCCGCAACAAATTTTTGAAATAAGGGTGTAAATATCAAAATTAAAACGATAGAAACCATTTTAACAATGAGTATAAACGTTATGGACCATTTTTGCTATTTACCCATTTTCCAACCCAAACTATTTGGACTGAACCTTCTAAGGTTGCTGGCTAGTCCTTGGATTCTGATGGAAGCAGACTAAGTCTATGTTACTCTCTCCTTAAAATAAAACTCTTTAATTCTCGTACTCATTTTCAATCACAATCACGTAATAAAATATTTAGCACGTAAATCTAAATTTTTTCTACATTTTAACTGCACATTCTTTAAAAAATCACTAATCAAAACATCAATTTTTCAAAATATTGCCATCAAATGAGCTAAAGTTATCTTGAATCAAGATTTGGTGAACATGTTAATTTGGTTTCTCTCTCAATTTTCATACGTAAATTGCGGAAGACATACGCCAACCATCTAATTATTGCTCTGTAACTTTTTTTTAAACAGTAAATTTTACAACTAAGGTAATTCAAATTTACTATACAGTGAAATGTAAAAGAACAAGTAAAAGTGAAGTTAAAACACTTTCCCCCAAATTTCCCATTTCACCTCGTACGTAGTTTCCAGAGCACTTGTACTATAATAATTGGAGATTTGGAGTAACAAACATACATTTTTGAACCATGCTACTCAAATAGGAAAAAACGTGGCGCCTCTTATTGGAGGGAGAGTTTTGCTGAGTAATGCTACAATGACCATCTGGATGACCACCTGGATGGCCGAATGTGAGTGTGAGAGGAAATATTATTTTATTCATGAGGGGCCCGCACACTCACATTCGGTATTTCCTCTCACACTCACATTCGGTCATCCAGGTGGTCATCCGGATGGGCACTTTAGATTTATCCGAGTTTTGCTACATCAATAAATTCTGGAACAAAGCCTGTTGATAGTGGGCGCGCGTGGCACCCCCTATTGGAGGGGACGCCTGCCCCATCGACGCGGGATAGGCACCCCCTCCAATAGGGGGGCGCATGTGTCAACAGGCCCTATCGCAGGACCTATTTCTTTATCTTTTTCTTGGAGGGGACGTCCGTCCGCTGTTTTTAACCCTATTTGAGTCCCTTTTTCCTACATTTTTCATGTAAAAGTTCAAAAATAAAAATACCTAACATGCTGGCCAAATAAAATAAAGAAAACAGAGTATGATGGGAACTATTCTTTTCTTGTACCAAGAATTGGGAATTATTTGGTAGGGGCAGCGGAGTGGGTTCATAACATTAATTTGATTCCAATAATGATTGTAATACTAATACTAATACTAAAGAAAAAAGGCTTCTTGTGTCACCATCATATACCCATAGACAGGTTAATTTAATGAATTAGGCTCATCACTTACCAAACTTTGAGGATAACTATCAAAGTTCAATTAATATTGTTTTATGCACGCAATAATCAACCTTACAGATCTTTGTGCCAAAAAGAATTAAAAGAACGAATCAGGGTACATTGTCGTCAAAATTGGTGATGAGCACGACGGGATCAATAACATTATTCTATTTATTTTATTAAATACAATAATATTAATTTACCGCGAGATTAGTGTAATATCTTGTAAAATATGAGTCTTGCTAGAAAATAAAATTTTAATCATATAAATTTTAAGATTCGCATTGATCTTAATTCAAACTCACTTTTAAAAAACTCTATTTGATTGTAATCAAAGCTCTCCAGAGCCATTTCAAGCAATATTTGAGATTATTCATTCACGTCGAAAACCACCTATTTTCTTACAATAGTATAAAAACATATATTTTACATGCACCGTTTAGGCATCATACCATCTTATTTCTTTTTAATGGAAAGGAAACTTTGCGAAGGTGTTAGAACCTAAAACTAGACGAACTTAGTTTGAAAACTTAAAGGATAAAGACAATTGTACACCAGGTGCCACACCTGTCTTACATGAACAGTGTCGACGAATTTTTTATTGTGTGTGGGACCCCCTCCATGTGAGGGAAGTGTAATGCATTATGTATAACATTATGTACGTATAGCACTATTGAAACTTAAATGATCAATTCCAACTTGACCCATTGGTGAAGTATGCTAGACTAGTAATGGTTTTTATACCCTAATCTTAGGCTTTACCAACTTAATTAGAATAAAAAATCTCACCAAAACCTATATCGATTACTTGAAAATAAAATTTTAACAAATTCGATTTAAAAATCCCCACATCTTAACACGGTCTCCGCAAGACTTCTAAAAATATTACTTGGTCGAAATCGAAGTTCTCTTTAGCCTTCATAAATGAAAGATTTAGTGCTTATAAGATGTAAGTTCTAT
This sequence comes from Osmanthus fragrans, assembly GCA_019395295.1. Classification (NCBI taxonomy): domain Eukaryota; kingdom Viridiplantae; phylum Streptophyta; class Magnoliopsida; order Lamiales; family Oleaceae; genus Osmanthus; species Osmanthus fragrans. The sequence goes on along the minus strand of JAEDXY010000043.1, from coordinate 370,983 downwards.
GAAATGCATGAATAATAAGTTTTCGATCCTATAAAGTAATAATTTAAGCTTCGCCAAACATGCTCACATTTCAAAATCAAAGCTGAAGTTCAATTTAAGTATGCCTATTTTGAAATGTCAACAACTGTTCCCATTCATATACTCTAATACTATAGCTTAACGTATTAAAATAACAAACCTTACCAATAATTGCACTAATCTCTCGACTTGAATGAAAAATTGATTTCCTATTTAACTTTCTGCCTCATTGAACATTAAAAAAAAGATGGTGTGATGGTAACACCATCTATTCCTAGACCGCCCTTGCTGTGTACAGCAAGGGGTACGGCCCCCTCACAAAACAAGAAGGGGGGCTCACGCTTTTTTTTTATTGGCACGGCCCCCCTGTTTGTGATGGTGGACTGTACAAGGGGTAAAACCCTCTATTCCTACAGTGGTAAATACTAAAGGGACTCATTTCTACTGTTATTATTTTGTTAATTCCTTATCTATGATTGTTTTGTTAATTCGTCATCTATGCATAAAGATTAAGTGATGTGAGTTGCTCGTCGATTCGATTAGTCCCACAAGCAATTTGACTCATTAAATTGAGAGAAGTATGTAATTTCAATAATATAAAAAGCAAGCTGTATTTTTGTTGAGCAAGCCGACTCGTCCATTTAACACTCCTCACTACACAGAATGGACACACAAAATTGGATTGACTAAATTCAGTTAGAATATTAATTTAATAATCCATTTAATATTATGTAATAAGAATAATGTTAATTATAAATAGTAGTCCATGTGACCGGAAAATTTTTATCTCAATTGATCAATGAATAAAAGTACATCTCAATTTTACTTGAATAATGTTGCTACTATTGTTTGTTGTTCAACATCACTACGACTGATGAACTCGTATAAATTCAAGAGTCATTTCGTCCTCGTCTTTCTTTGAATTTTTAACCAATTTGGAACTATCCACTATTTTATTTTATTTCATTTTTTGTCTCGATCGTTCTTAGGTTCATTCGTCCAACAAACGCACTTTGGAAAGGATGCATGTATGATGTTTGTACCGACCACATAAAGTCAAAAAGGTCAGTACGATATGACTAGGTAATGGGCAAATGATTGCAACATTTGATAAGACATTAATAAAGGTAACATACACAAAAATGGAAGAGAACTATGGGTACTGTTGATAGAAAATAAACATGGGTATTATATATTATACAAGTTTTGCTACACGAACACTCCGATTGATAACTTGGATGATCGTATGTAAGTGTATGAGGGAATATTATTTTATTCGCGCGGGATCCACACATTCACATGTGATCACCCAAGATGTTAATCGGAGTGTTTGTTTAACATTTTTCTTATATTGTACACACATTTAGGAGTAAGACGATATGACATGATAACCTTAGTTGGCTGTGTAAAAACTTCCTATCATCTTACTATTTCGAAGCATTAATTAATTTCAGATGATGTCACATATGATTCAACATTTGACAAAGAGTGGATATGGGGTAAGCAAAGTGTCATATTCACTTACTATGAATTAGTATACATCAGAAAAAAAAAACTTTTCTCAGGAACCAGTTCGTAGGACTTAATAGAGGCACAATCTAACCATTATCATTGAGAATCAGTCTAAGAATCGACTCCAAACACTTTTTGTTTAGGTCTTTACTTCTAAATATTCCTTACGAAATAGATCCACTCCCGTACCGGTGATGCTATGCAACAATTTTAAACGTCTATAGAGATATCCTAGTTTACATACGATAAACAAGCAGAAAACTTTAATGTCATACTCGAATGCAAAACCAAAATACACGCCTATTTAACTGAATTTCTAGTGCAAGGTGCAAACCACTAAAAATATGATAATAATAACCAAAAGGCAAGATTAGTAACATATATTTCTGTCTTATAGCAGCATTATCTAATTCGAAGATGGAAAATCAAGAATGATACAAGCTAAATCAAATGGAACTTTAAGAAGAGGAGGCGATTGACTGCAACTTCAACTTCAACTTCTTTCACCCAATACAGATGAACTACATTATTTAATGTCAGCTGTATGGAGAAGAAGGCTTATCCAATATCTATTCAGTCAATGAACAAGTAGATAGAGAGTTGAATCAAGCTATTTTCAGGTTGGGACCTCATCCTAATTACTAAAGTGTTACATCTGGCTCTTAATTTGGACAACCAGATATGTCCAAGCTCCATCGTCCTCAATTATACTTCTTCCTTTTTGTTATGTTGTGAAATATAATTACTGTTGTTGTGTGCAGTCAGTACACGAATCAAGATTATAGAATATAGGGTTTGTGATTTTTCTCTTGTAAACTTCTTTTTATAGTAGTGAATTACTACAGAAGCGAACGAAAACGTAATCTCGCATTAAGATGAACATCTATAAATCTTATGTGTTCTTTTGTTTATTTATTGCAATTTATTGCTTATAATAGTATATAATTAGAGTTTCTGATTCTCAATACTTTTAACATAGGTCTAAAAAATTTGGAACTGCATCTTATATATCTAGTTTATTTTGAATAAAGTCTTCAATGCCCTAACCGTGTAAGTTTTATGGAAGGTGGCTGATTCAAGGTGACGTGAACGCAAGAGGTAGCGATAATAAGCGTCATCGATAAATAAAGATTAGAATCCAGTACAAGATAGAACTACACACTTTGAGATTAATCATAACTTCATCAAGGAAAGATAGGAAGAAGGGTTCATATGTAAGGGTCCGTTTGATTGTAAAGGTGAAATTTGGATGAAAAGAAAATGAATTGCACAGAATTGAATTGTCTAGAATTTGTTTTACTGAGAATTGTAATTAATTGTGTTTGATTGGTATAATTTTCCACCTGAAAAATGTTTAAAGTTTGGTGTTAATTTGACTTTACTTTTTATGAAAATTGTCCATTAAAAATTTTTTTTTATTTTTATTATTATTATTATTATTTTTTACAATTGGCTTTAGAATTTGTTCCAATTGCCAAAAAAAAAAAAAAATCGAAAAAAAATTGTATAATGAATACCACTCGTTTGGTTTTGAAATTTGTCTATTAAAGAGATTTTTTTTTTTTTTTTTACAATTGAGTTTAAAATTTGTTGCAATTGCTAAAAAAAATATAATAAATCTGGAAGCTTTTCCCCAAAAAGTGGGAAATTGTCATCGTGTGAGCAAAACCAAGAAATCAAATTCCATGAAAAAAAATGTTGTATCAAACAAAAAAAATAAAAAAGTTAAAAAATATTTTCCTAGTTCTAACAAAAAAAAAAAGCAAAGAAAAGAAAAAAAGTAATCAAACAGGGCCTAAATGATTTATACCTACCGAGGAACAAGATATTCTTACAATGGGTTGTGATATTGCTATGGGTTTTGAACTAGTACGAGAAAATATTCTTTTTGCATTCAATGTCATGAAATAAGACAAGTTTTACACTAATTGTCAACTTACTGCAAGCATTGCTTATTGAAGATTGAAATAAAACTTTTACCACATATTTTATTTCCAGAACATGACCAAGGGACCCAAAACCGATCTTTACCTGTCTTTTCCCCTCGCTTATGAAGACACTCGACACAATATTTTTCTCATTGTAGAAAACTAAAATAAAAAGAAAAAAGAATTCTAAACAGAGTAACAAGAAGTTTCAACTTCATAATTTCCTTCCATCCAAATAAAAAAAAAAAACTAAAAAGTGCATAAATTCAAGAAATGGTAAGAAAAGAAAAGAAAAAATCCACATCTTGTGACTTGTACATACGCTTCTCTTTGGTTCATGAATATTGAGTAACATAAGACCAATAAGGTCTCACAAATATCAACTCACACGGTCTTCAAATGACAAACCAGATCATTCTTGTTAATGCCATTTTAGTAACAAGTTCGGAATTCGAAATTTCCTAAATCATTCTTGTTAATCCCATTTGAACTATTGATTTATGTACTTGGAAATAATTAATTGAGTTATGCTACACAACCCAAGTTTGTTACAAAAGGGGGGTGTCCAAGTGATGTGGCGCCCCCCTATTGGCGCCCCCCTATTGTAATGCTATTTGGGCAAAGTAACATTACTCTAATTATTTATCGCCATTAAGTTTATCCAGATAGATATCACAGATTTTGAGTAATCACGCCTACCAACTGAAGATGTAGCACCGACATTTCTAGAGGGACATCCTCCATTCATTTGATGACAAGGAGAATTCTGGAGACACAATAAAGAATTGTGTAGAAGAACAAGAGTGAAGTTAGAGTTGTAGAGTTGTGTGGGCGAATTTCACAGAATTTTAATTGTAGAAGGCAAAATTGAAAACTATAAGGAATTTTTTGAAAATCTTCAGCAAAATTTTGGATTTGAAATTTAGTGTGGGACAGCTGATCTCACTGTCCCCACTATAAATTCGCCATTGAGAAGAAGACACTGACTTTTCTGCCTCTGTGTGTGTAGGCTGTATGTATTGTATGAGTTATGAGAGAAACGGAGAAAGATAAGTGAGTGCTTTGAAGAAAGAGATTGTAACATATATAAGAGTAGTGGTGTCAAAACGGGTGGGCCGGGTCGGGTCGGCCCGCAAACCTTTCAACCCGGACCGGCCCACTCGTGGAAAAAGCCCGCATCATGCGGGCTTCCGGGCCGGGGTCGGCCCGGCCCGCTAAAAAAGTGGAAAAACTCGGCCCGCCCGCTAAGCCCGCTCGGTCCGGGTTGGCGGTCCGGGTTGACGGGTCGGCCCGTTTGGGTCGGCCCATATTTTTTTTTTAAATTTTTTCCCAAAATAGTCATTTAAAATTTTTTTTTTTTTTAATTATAGTAAAACTAAAAATCGATAAAAATTACATAACATTGATTTAATTTCCAATAAATTTACATGAATGACAAAAAATTACAATTTTGTAAACAATATTTTGCCTAACTTGACAAATTTAATAATTTTGAACTATTTATGAATTTATAGTTAAAGTACATCCCAACTAGGTTGGCACATACTTAACTATAATTTTGTGATTTTCGTCTTTACAACTCAAATTCTACTCATCTTGAGTTATATTAAGATTTTTAAAGTCTTGAGCAATATCGTCAACAACTTTATCTTGCATTCTTCTATCGGCAAAAATCCAGTCTTTCACGCATATGAGAGCTTCTAAAACATCTTCTTTAAGTCTTGATCTTCTTTCATCTAGCACCCTGTTACCTGCACTAAAAGCAGACTCCGAAGCCACTGTTGAAACTGGAACTGTTAGTAGATCTCGGGCCATTTTTGATAATATAGGATATGAACGTTCATTTAACTTCCACCATTGTAAAATATTTAAGTCATCAACCTCATCTTGTGGAATTAAACTGTAGTGATCAAAATCATAATATCTTTCTAATTCAGCAGGTGTAGCATTCTCAGTTGAAGTACACGATGCATTGCGTTTCTTCTTGGCTATTAGAGAAAAGAAAGAATTTTTTACCTTTGGAAGTTGTATCAGAACTTACATTAGAAGGAACGTTTTCATTATTACCATATTTCATAAAATAACTATTGTACATTTCATTAATAAAAAATTCTATTTCCCGATTTGAAACACTTATATTGAAAGATAAAGTTTCAGAAAGTTGTTCCATAGCACACTGAACTCCAAACAGTTTAATACGAGGATCCATTACAGCTGCAACTGGAAAAATCATTGGCATATTTTCGTAATATTTTTGAAATTTCTTCTCCATTGTATAAATAATATCACAGAAAAATGGATCGTCTTTATAACTTGAAAATTGATTAGCAATTTCTACAAATTGTAAAAGTACAAGATTACTTGTTGGATAATAAACTCCTGAACTCATTTTAGTTGCCTTATATAATGGTTTCAAAAATTTCATGACTTTAAATGCAACTTCCCAATCAAAATCATCTAATTGAAATTGATGTTGTTTTGAATTAACGAAAGCATTAATAGCATTTGTGTAACCAACACACGATTTTAACATAAGATATGTTGAATTCCACCTATTTGGAATATCATCATCAATAAATTTTCTTCTCCTCAATCCAAGATTTTTACAAATTTTTCCAAATTTCTTGTCGTCTAGAATCTGAACAAGAAATGTAGTTAATACCTTCTCTAATTTTTTGTATTTGTGGGGTTATTAATTTTAAACCATCTTGCACTACTAAATTATATATATGACAAACACATCTCATATGAAATAATTTAAAGTCAAATAAGGGAGTAATGGCCATTTTCAAAAGATCAATACATGAATTATTTGCACTAGCATTATCAAAACTAATGCTAAATAATTTGTTGTATACATTAAATTCATTAAAAACCTGTAATAAATTGTCACACAAATTCATTGCATTATGTGGATATTCTAATAAGCGAAAAGCAATAATTCTTTTGTGAAGTAACCAATTATTATCAATAAAATGTACAGTGACACATGCATAGCCATTGTGATTACGTCCAGACCAACAATCAGATGTAAAACAGAAAACTCCATCAAAGTTATTAAATTTTCAGCCATTGTATGAAATAATTTCAAGATATCTGATCGAGCAGTATTTCTACTTACAGACCGATAAGCAGGTTGAACATATTTTTGCATAAATTCTTCGAAGTATCGATCTTCTGCAAAAGTAAAAGGCATCTCCCTTGTTGCCAAAAATTCAGACATTCCTACTCTCATTCGATCCTGCGAATAAACAAAATTAGAAAAAGTAACCGATCCACCAGTATTAGTAAAAGAAGTAATTTGAGCTTGTTTAGGATCAAAATGCCCTTTTTCATTCATATGTTTGTCTTTGTGTCTTCGTAATGTGCCCGTGCCTTGACCTTTAACCCATACATAACCCTTTCTGCAAATAGTGCATACTGCTTTTTTGTTTGGTTCATCTACTGTAAAGATTTCCCAAATATCAGATGTCTGTTTTTTTCTCCTTGGCTGTTGAGAAGATCCAATATTTGGATCGTTATCATCATCTAAATTTATTGGAGAACTACTATCATGAAAATTGATATTTTTTGAAGAAAAATCACGAGAATCCATAACACTTTAAAAAATATTTTTGCAACAATAATAAGATGAAAAGAAAACACAAAATACTAAATATTAAAAATACTTATTGAAATATTAAGAGAGATTGAGAAAGAGAAAATAGAGTTTCCAATTTTCGCACAAAAATAACAAGATTGAAGATGCAAATGAAGTTGAAAAATTTCCAATTTATAGAAAAAAAAAAAAAAAAAAAAAAAAAATATAAAATTCGCCAACGGTCACTGTACAGTGACCGTTGGCAGCCTGCAGCAGCAGGCTGCAGGCCTAGGCGGCTAGGCCTGCAGCCTGCTGCTGCAGGCCTGCAGCTGCAGGCGCGCCTTCGGCGCGCCTGCAGCAAATTTTTTGAAAAAAAAATTTTTTTTTTTTTTTTTTTTTTTTTTTTTAAAAAAACCGGGCCAGCGGTTAACCGCTGGCCCGGTTTTTACAAAACCGGCCCGGACCGGTTTTTTCACTTTTAAGGCCCATGAACCGGCCCACTCGGTTCGTGGGCCGGTTCGCGGGCCGGTTCACCTCTGAGCGGGCCTGAACGGCCCGCCCGTCTTGACACCACTATATAAGAGAGAGTGAGGGAAATATCATTGAAAGAGGAGGCTGCAGTAATTTGAGGTGTGCTAAAGTTTGCGTTTCATGTACATTTAATGGCCTGTTTGATTGTAAGGGTGAAAAAAAATGAATGACAAAGAATTGAATTGCCTAGAAAACGTTTTACAGGGAATTGTAATTAATGGCGTTTGATAGGTATAATTTTTCAACTGACACATTTTTCGTTTGACTTTTTTTTATGCAAATTGTCAATTAAATGGATAAATTTTTTTACCATTGACTTTAGAATGTATTCCAATTGCTTAAAAAAAAAATTATCAAAAAGCTGGAAAATATTTTCCCACCGCTATGATGAAAAAACGTTTTCTAGCTTTTGTACATCAACCGCTTGTACCTTGGAAAACGTTGGAAAATTAGTGCAATCAAACAGATGAATAGTAAAAAGTAGGAAAATGTTTTCCACCTTTCAAGAAAAACTACGGCCAATCAAACAAGCCATTAAATTTGTCTTGATAAAATATCATTCCTTTGGTGTTAAATTCAACACAAACCATGTTCTAATGTAAGATTACAAATGAAGAGAATTCAGTTTTAGCTTGTTCATCCATATAGGATAGAAGTGCTTCAGTAGAGCATTTTGAATTCACAACACTGATTCAGCAGAGAGGATAAAGGACTTTTACCTCATTCTCTGAAATAAATTTACCTCAAGCGTACCGTTTTGCAATGCTTATAGTCTTGAAAAAAATAATGGTGGGAAGGGACTTCCTGCAGAAAATATTCAGTTTCAGTTTAAAGAATGAAGATAAATCATCATAAACATGATAGTCACAATCTCTATCGAATCTTAAGGGGAAATCATGAAATTACTCACATCCTGAGAGCACCGAATGCTTCTCCAAGAATGATTATTTTTAGCAAATACTGATAGATTATCATTGCAAAACTGGAGAAATTCTTGAAGTAAAGGAGATCGAAATCCACACTGCCATGAGCTTATATATACAGCCCATCTTTGGAAGCTTAATTAATATCCCGAGTTAAACTGTCCATCTACTTAAATGTCTTCGATCTTGACTTGAAAAAGATAACAAAAGAACTTGAAGAAGTTCCTGCAGAATTCCAAACTATCAATAATTCATAAGTACTATTTTCTGATAGTACTGCACTCACCAAATTGTCAATTTTCACGACCATTGGATGTTGTAACATTAGCTAGTTGGGTGAGATTCATAATTTTTCATAAAAATACTCATTTAGTTTGTTCAACCACAATAAAACATTCAATTAATATTAGTAGCTTCAACTAGAAGAACATGAGGGAAAAAAATTATTCCCAGAGTCAATCATTTTTAATAAACAATACTCTTGCAGACGACTATGGAGAATCGTCTCTAGTGGGCAATTCTCCTTTCTTTTTTTTTTTTCCTTTTACTTCTTCATCTTCTCTTTTCTTTCTTTTTAATGTTATATATTGTTCAAAATTATTGGGCCTAATAAAAGGAAAGAATTTGGACCCAAAATAAATTGGATCAAAATTATTTTGCCATGGGCCATTTTGCGATGTGTGCGCATGGATTCATTTTTGGTAACTTGATGCTATTTTCTGTTTACCATGCGTGCACATGGGGACAGGGGCGAATCCAGCTTCTAGGTCTAGCTAGGGCGAGACTTTGACCGTTGACCGTTGACCAAATTCCGAAATCCCTAATTTCGTAAACCTAAATTCCCTAAACCAAATTCCCAAATCCTTAATTCCTAAATCCCTAAACCATAAACCCTAATTCATAATCATAAACAATAAATCCATAATTCATAATGCATCAAGAGGAATTCATAAATCATAAACAATAATCCAAAGAAACAGGCACAGCAACACGCCAACACGTCAACACACTCAGCCTGAGCCACAGGCACAGCAGCACAGTTACACAGGCACAGCCGCACAGCAAGGTAGCAATTAGGTTAGCAACACATTACCAGTTTATCGGCAAACGACAGTCAGCACTGGCAGTCGACAGTCCCAATGGCTCGAAGTCGAAGTCCCACAGGCCACACCCACAGGCTCACAGTCACGGCATCCAACTCCAATCTCCTCTCCAACTCCAATTCAACTTCCAAACTCCAGTCGCAGGTCTCCCATCTCCAGTCCACCATGACACCGTCCACGAACGACTCCACTACCACTGTCGCACGACTCGCCCACATGAGACACACCCAACAAATTTTCAGTTTCCACCACAATCGGCCATCACGAGTTCACTCATAAGTATGAATAAAGCACAATTTTCACAAACTATTATTGGGATTGGGGGGAGAGTGACCCAGAAGCTGAGAATAAGAAGTTAAAACACTGTAAATACACACCTGTGAGTGAGTGAGGCTGTGACTTGCTTCGCGGCTGCTGCTGGGCCGTCCGTCGAGTCGCCGGCCAACAATTTCTCCCTCGGTCGTGAGTTGTCTCCTCCTCTCCAGTCCCTCTCCAATCTCCCCCAATGCGTAAATGGTAACCTAGACTAACACAACACACACAACGACCAATTATGTATATGGGTTATACCGGGCCATTCTATTTGGGCCTCTTTTAAATAAGGCCCAACTTAAGGTAAGGAAAAAAAAAAAAAAAAAAAAAAAAAGGGCCCAAACCTCTGTTTCAGCTGCACTGTAGTGTCGTCTTCTCCAATCTCCAGCTTTCCTGATTCCTCTGGCTCGTTTCTTCCCGGCGAGTCCTAACTTCCTGAAGACTCCGGCGAATCCAGCACGAGCGGCCGCTCTAGCTCGCCAGGTGCTGGATTCGCCCCTGCATGGGGATAAAAAAAGGGGGGGAAATTAGACACAGTACCCCAAAAATAAGAAGGAATGGACTAATACATTTAAATTAAATTAAAGTTTTAATAACCGTACTAATGACGTCGATTAAAAACATGAAACATTTGAAAGTCAGCAAAATCTATTAGAACTCCAACAGATTTGGTTGGACTTTCCAATCAAAGTAGGTTGTCGACGTAATCAAAAAGGCCGGAAATGCCACTTTCGGTGACACCCATCACCTGCCTAACCTCCAGCTTGACCATGCTCTTCATTATGCACCAACAGATGTGAATATAATAGCAAACAATGCAAAAAATCCAATTCTCTAGCTTTTTTTTTTTTTTTTTGCAATAGTGAACTTAGGACCTTCAACCATGATTTTTTACTGTGGCGACGCAACCTACAGTTGCGAACCACCACCTCTAGCACCGCCTTATCATGGCGCATCCAATGAATCCATGGGTCATCACCAATTTCGAATCAAGCCAAGCAATTCACGTAGGAGTTGGGCCCTTCCATAGTCCAATGAGATCTCATCGGATGGAAGATGTCTTTTTTTCTACAATATTATTGTAAATTACAAATTTTTATCCAATCTCAGTATTTTAACTTTTTTACGCCTTTATGGAACTGAGCCTTATTTCGTACTTTGGATGCTCTTTAGCTAGGAGTGCTTTTTTGCCATTTTCTGGCAATTATTGTTGTGAATTTTCTTGCACAAATAATTTCGAACCAATAAGGTCGAATCAAGCCAAGCCATTCACGCACGAGCTCGGCCCTTTCAATTGACAACTCCAAAACATTTCAACCCAACAATTTTAACATCCAACATTCAATTAATGTTATTTTGGTATTTGTCACTTTTTTTTTGAGTTTGTGTCACTTTTAAATAAACACTGTATTTTTTTACTTCCAATTTTATTTTTTATTTTTAATGTTTTGTCACCTTTTAAGTTTGTCAATTTTAATTTTTTCAATTTTTTGTCTTCTTAAAAATGCGATATTTTCCTAACATATCAGCATGTGGATTGTGGACTGTCATGAATATACTGATTATGTTAAGAACCGTCGCTATACTCACATGGATAGTCTAGGACATGCTAATTATATTAAGAACATAATTATTGATTTTGCACAAATGGATAGTGTTATTTTGATGTTTGTCACTTTTTTTGAGTTTATGTTGCTCTTTTTTTTTGAGTTTGTGTTACTCTTTTTTTAGTTTGTGTCACTTTTTATGAATTGTGTTAAAAAAAAGTGATTGTGTCACTTTTTAATTTACATGTATTTTTTGCTTCAAATTTTTTTTTTCATACGATTTTTCAAAACACCCATAATTTTAAGAGTATTTTTGTAAGTTACCCATAAAAATAGCCATTAAGGTTATTTTCTGGTTTGATTTTGGGTGGATTTTCATGAAGATATCCAACTTTTCATAAATAATTGTCATTATTTCTCGAGGTGTGAACTGAAATATTTAAATAAGTGATAGATTTCAATTATAAACACGTAAAAACACCAAATGATCAATCAAAACTATATTATAGTGCCTCTAATCCAATTCATTTACACATTCAAAAAAATTTAGTGTTTTTCAAATTTTTAGAAGAAAACACAAATGCTCAAGTATTCTTTTCCTTAAAGGTTTGTTTAAATCAAACCATTTTATGGTTCGATTTGATTTCAAACCATGGTTTTGATGACATAAAAATATCAACTTTCAAACAATGAAAAAAACAAATGATATTGGTGTGAAATCTTGTTATAGTACTAGAATTGAAACACTCCAACATAAACATTATTTGATGTCTAAAATTAAGTTAATAAATAATATATTTGGGTAAAAAAAAAACAAAATTTTAAATTGGGCAAACGATTCAATTCGATTTCCTCCTTTTTTTATAATTGAAACCAAAACCAAACCACTTTCAAGTGGCATGGGTTGATTTTGAAATGGTTGAAATGTAATCCATTGAACTCAATCAACGGTTTCAAATGGTTTGGATTGATTTTGGGAAATTTTTTGTTGACCCCAAGTACATGTAGTTATCAGTTTTAAAATATCACTAATTTTTTAATCACCCGATAAATCCAAATTGGTCATCAAAATCAATTTACAACATTTAACCAAAAACAATATATGAATATTTTGACTTCAATAGCATAACTAGCTACTTTCGAAACTCGAGAGAGACGAAATATCAGAAATATTGATAATTGTTCAATCCTAAAAAAACAAATTATAAGTAAAGTATATATATACATTCACTAATCAGTTAATCTTTTTGTAAAAAATAGCTTTTCTTAAAATCACAATTATTAAAATCGGATCGGATCGGACCTGCCGGTGGTCTGATTCGAATTCATTAATTGAACAAACAAGCAAATGAACAGGTCAAGAATTGGTTGGTTCAGACGGGGTTAAGAATAACTTGAACCGGTTCAATGTGGTTAACCAATTACAATGTAAATTTTTTTATCCAGTTTGCATAGGGAGTTATTCGAGCCTTGGCATTCAAGTAGGAGTTTTTGGTCCTTAACCATTTCAGAAACTAATGAGTCTTTGCACTACTTTATAAGCCAAATATATATATTTAGATTTAGAGAAATGGTAACCGAAGTAATGTAAGATTTATATTCTATTAGCAATGGCACTGATTCGAACCATGGCTTAAAAGGTTATATTTCACTTCCTTGACCATTTGGAAAACTTGTAAACTTTGATCATATCTTGGGAGTCAAACATAAATATCAAAATAGTTTTCTTTTTAGTTCAAAAATATATTTTAATTAAAATTACGATCTAATAATGACCCACCGAGTCACTGATCGAACCACTGACTCGATGACCCGATGATTTTTACTGGTCGACTATCGGATCGAATTTAATAATTATGCTTAAAATAGTGGTGTTAAAAATATAAATTATAAAAATGCAAATATTTTAGAAAGATAATTCAAAGATTCTTTACTTGAAAATGGTTTCTTGATAGTACAAACCCTTCAACAAAAATATGTCCATTTGCAACAAGAAAATCAAGCTTTCCTTTTATTTGGAATAATAGAATCCAGTTAAGAAACATAAAAGGAAATAAAGATTTCAAACATTTTAAGAAATTCCAGTACCGCCGTCTGTCATGCATATACATCTTTTTGAGAGATTGTATCGCATAACATATTCTTCTAGAACATTTACGTACTTAGGTCTTGTTTTTTCAGGAATATCATCATATATTCTTTTTGAAATATTTTTTTCATTTATGTGTGTATATATGCTTCTTCAAAAGTAGTAACACAATTTAATTTTATTTTCAAAAATTCTTGTAAGTGTAAAGTTATTTTCTTTAAAAACAATACTACAATATTCTTGTGAAATATTGATTTTTATAAAATCGTGAACAATGCAATATTCCTCAAAAATATTAATTTGTGTACAGTCGTGTTATTAATTTTTTTTTTCAGAAGCAAGTATCTTTAGAAACAACAACCCAATATTTTTCTGAAACATTAATATGTACAAAACTATTCTTCTTTAAATGAACGCATATAGATTTATCATTTATACTTTTTTAGAACGCTGATATCATATTCTATAGTAATGTGCCAATATGTCAAATTTCGATAAATTGAGTCCAAAATATTAGTCTGGTTTAGCTTGTATATGGGTCTACTTGTAGAATTTTGGCAAGCATGATGAAGAAAAAGAAAAGAGCAAAAAAGGGGGGCGGGGAAAGAAAGAAAGAAAGAATGAAATTGGGTATATGCTTTTTATGAACTATGATATGGTACCTTTATAGTCGATCTTTTGTATCGTTCAAGTCTATTGAATTTTTGTAGTTTTTAAAGATTTTCCTTGTAGTAACATGATGTACATTATTTTTTACATGAAGTTCATAAACCCTTGACACTTCAATGAAAACGACAAAAAAAAAAAAAAAAAAAAAAAAAAATTAAAATCCATGCCTTTGCTAAAATTGGTTCTTCATTGTGCAAATTTTGTTTAAAATTTAGTGCAGAATAAAATATTTTGTTATTTTATTAATTTATTCTCCAAAATATTTTATAATTGTTAGTTTCCATAAGTCGTGAATCTTGAGACTACTTTTTGGATACATTGTCGGCAAAGGGCGGAAGTCCAGGTGATGAGACTTTAAGAGTGAAATGACTGCTGGAGCACGTGAAAAACAATGTCATGGACTCCTTTTGTTCAATGCACACAACTTTACAGAAAGTCGAAGTTTCATTTTGGTCGTTGAAATTTCATGTATTCACTGGACCAGTATTCAATTATTTCTCATCAAAGAAATTGACTAACATTCGCTCGTGTGTCACGATTTTCATTGTGTCGATCGATGTGATTAGGGGTTAGAATCACCTAAATTGATGTTTAGTGCTACGTAACGTTACTCTAAATTAATTGTCACATAAGACAAGACGATCCTTGAAAGCGTACTGCAACATAATTAAAAAAGACAAATAGATGGACCGGCCTTCGTCTCAGTGCACAATATTTAGCCAAGAACGTGACAGCCTATTCAATAAACATGTCTTTTTCTTGAGAGTTAATTATTTCAATGGTCACTGAACTTTGCAATGTGTCACGTTCCACTAACCGAACTTTGAGTTGCACACAAACACTCACTGAATTTTGAACAATTGCACTCTGTTACTCACCGTCTTAATTCATTCCACACGATTTGCCTACGTGGAGGACGTCTTCGACATATGGCAGTTAAATGACAATTTTTAACACTGAAAGCGTGAGATGAAACCTTAGTCTCTCTACGACGGTCGAAATTTGGAAGGTTGGAAGGTCGATTTCAGTACACGCCGTGAATATTAAACTGTGTTAAAAATGGGTGAGGCGTGTTTGGGAGTTTGGGGATTAATGACATGGCCGATTAAACGTTGAATTGGTGTCATTTAACTGTCAAATGTCGAAGACGTCCTCCACGTAGGCAAACCGTGTGGAATGAATTAAGACGGTGAATAACGGAGTGTAATTATTCAAAGTTCAGTGAGTGTTTATGTGCAACTCAAAGTTCAATTAGTGAAACGTAACACATTGCAAAGTTCAATGATTGATGAAACAATTAACACTTTTTCTTGAGGACCAAAAGAATGGTCATTGTGGGGGTAAGAGTTGGACCTCAAAACGAAACAAAATACAAAAATCAAGAAAATCTGGAAGATTCTTGTATATATTTCAATGCAATTAAAGATTCTACCACTTGGCTCATTTTGTCTTTTAGTCCATGTTTGGCTATTAAAATAATTTATAATCAACTCTGAAACGTGTTTTTAATCTTTCGCTATAGCTTTATCCTCAATCCCTTGCTTCCCCATAAGTAATTTTCTAATTTTTACCGTATATATCCCGTGAAATTTTCGCATTTACATATTTCGTGCGTTTGAAAACAAATT
Source organism: Osmanthus fragrans (assembly GCA_019395295.1). NCBI lineage: Eukaryota > Viridiplantae > Streptophyta > Magnoliopsida > Lamiales > Oleaceae > Osmanthus > Osmanthus fragrans. The sequence continues at coordinate 355,143 of JAEDXY010000043.1, read as the reverse complement.
ATTTAATGTTTTAAATTTGTGTGAGTAGCATTGTACCATATTTTTTTTCAATTAATTTTTGCCTAATATCACATAAATTAATGTTATAGCATTATTGGTATCAGACGAGATGTTATTCTTTAAACACTTGTGTTAGGAAACTACAATACTAAAAGCGAGATTTGACCAACGAGGCATGTCATATCAATTTAACGCCTAGAAAACTGTCATGTGCAATTTTCTAGTAGACACGTAATTAAATTCCATTGGATGCCTTCATATAAAAATTGGATTTAAAATTCTGCGATTTTATTAAACAAATAAGTTTAGTATTTTTAAGTGAAGAATTATACAATTGTCTCGTTCTTTTCATCGTGTTATGCTTAGTAATCATTTGTTTCCTCGAAGCCACACTTGATTTGGTTTGAAATTGTAAGACAAAATAGTTTATTCTAAACTAAAAATGCCCTTATTCTTGCATACAACATTCTTAGTAAAAACATAAGGGTTATGTTCCATGAATGTTGTTGGACCGACCTTTCAATATATACCAAATTTTAGGTTTGCTCCTATAATTAGACCTGTCCAAAATTTACATTTCAACAAAAATTAGAACAGTATAATAAAGACGATCTATTTTTCTCTTCGATTTATGAGGCCTGCTTTATGGCCAGGGGCCTTGACCATCCAGGGATGCCCCTGGATGAGTATGGTTCATGTGATCCTGGCCATTTATATTTATCCTTCTTTTCAGGCACGTCTAGTACGTAAATAATACTAATACTATTTATGATAAACCTTTTAATTTATGATTTTATAGTGTTTGGTATCACTTAACTCTCCTAGCGGCCCCTATTTGTGGGGGATCTGCCATCCAAGGGCACCACACAGACCCCCCTCCCCCCGGCAAATATATGGGCCCAGACCATTTAGATTTATCATTCTTTTCAAGCACGTCTAGTACGTAAATCAAATACTATTTATATTAATATTTTTTATTTATGAATTTATAGTGTTTGGTATCACTTAACTCTGCCTTTAATTATTCTAATGCTGTTTTTTTATTCCCATTTATGCTTTGTTTCTAAGCGAGGGGTTTTGGTTATAAAAATATCTAGAGACGAGTGTGACTTTCGTTACTAATAATTGATGTGTAGGGGGTGGCCTATTTTCACGTGTAAACAACAAAACATCGTTTTCATCGCACGCATCGAGCAAAACGTGCCACAATAATTTATTTTTTATTATCACAATTCATTTTAACCGCACATTTGATTACATCCACAATCTTTATTCACTTCTTATTTTTTAAACACATATATCATGAAATTCACCAACTTTTATCAACCTTATTTGCTAAAATCTACATAAAAAGGCACTAAATATCCTCACACATAATCGCAATATATAAGCACACATAAAACTAGGTGGATTAGTGTTATATAATATCAAATATCAGTTTAGGTGACAGCAGAATCTACTGCCTCATTGTTCCTATTGTAATGGGTGCTACATAACTTTACTCAACCAAGAGCCTTGCTTCAAGTGTGATCGACCCAAACCCAATAGAGTTGAGATTAAAATCAGCCTATTGACTTACAACATACTTTGATCGATCTTCGAGAATATATGGTCCATTTGACAAGTTCTTTGCTTTTATTTTTGTTTATTGCAGAAGAGGGGTTTTTTTTTTTTTTTTTTATATATAGAAAATTAGCTTAATTAATTTCTAAAAGAACTTTTAAAGAAAACTGTATTATGCCAATTTCCTCAAAAACACATTTATAAAATTAATCTAACATGTCCAAAAGTTATATTTGACTCCGCTCAGTTACTTTACGTATAGGGAGTTAAGGATGGTAACCTTTAGCTCATTTTTATCATGCGAATTCATTAACATGTCAAATCCAAATCTACTTTTTCGATTTAAATAAAAATCAGATTTTTAGTAGATTTTGAAAAAAAATATTGATAAAATTTGTGATTAAAAAGTTAAGAATTCCATAAAATGTGTGGTTATAATTAATTGTTAACTTGACTTACATTTTAATTCATTTTTTAAGTTGAACCAAAAATGGATTTTTATGTATTTGTTAGTTTTAGTCAATGTTCTAAAAAGCGTAAAGCATGACTAGGCGTTAAATCGAAACTTCAAGGTTTACGAGATTAAGCGAGCCTAAGTGAGGTTTAGGTGTAAAAAAACGTTTTTTCATTTATAATATTATTTTAAATTTTTAATCGTTTAAAAAATTATTTAATAATTAAAAACATCTAGAAATTATAAAATACAATATTTACTTGATAACTTCTATTATTAGTTAATTATACAATTTTCAAGTTTTGGAAATGCAAAAATTAGAATATTTCTCATAGTTTCAATTTTCAACTAGACAAATCCTACTTAATAGATTTATAGGAATTTCATATATGTTTTTGAAATTTGTATTAAAATAAATCTCAAGATTATAATTACATAATGTATCTAACATCAAAATTTAAATCTTATTTAACTATTTAGATAAAGTTATTTTTAACTTTTGTACAGATAAAATCTTTTAAAGACTTGAAATTAAAGTCAAATGAAAAGTTTTTTTTTTTTTTTAAATAATAATAAGTTAAAGTTAAATAAAAGATTTTTAAAAAAACTAATAAAGTACGTCTACGGAAGACCTAAAAAATGAAGGAAAAAATTCAATCATTTAGGAATTAGAAAAAAAGCGTATAGGCATGAAGCGATGCGTTTTACCCGAATTTCGAGCATAAGCGGTGCCTAAGCGTCGCCTATGCGAGCTTTTTAGAACATTGATTTTAGTGGACAATTGATCGATGTTATTTATTTATAATTTTTAAATTAAAATAAATTATTGAGGGTGTTTTGTGAAGATTAAAATTAAATTTTTTAGTAGATTGTAATAGAAAGTTTTAAAATGTGTGGTTGAAAAGTTGTGGAACCCATGAAAGATGTGGTTAATATTGATTGTTTGATTTTGACTTAAATTAAAATCAGATTTTAGTCCGATCCAAACATATATATATATATATATATATATATATATATATATATATATATTTTATATCTTAATTACTTTTGAATATAATAAGATTTATTGTGAAAATTTTTTACTTTCTAGTATATCTTTAAATTATTTATATAATTTTATTACAACTTGAACCTTAACTTGTAGTTTAAAATTTAAATAGTGTAATAGCAGACAATGATTAAATAATACGATGGATAAAGGCACTTAATCTACGTTACGTAAGTTCTTGCAGATTATTAGAAAGTATAGCCGCCGAGTAATTGGCGTTTTGCTGCCGGCAGCTTTTTCCGGAAGCTCCAAGCCGATAGCAGATTTAACCCTTGTTTAAACCTAATTTTAGGGGGAAAAATACATTTCTGAATAGTGTATTAATGAAATATGTGTGATTAATAAATAAATTTTTTTTTAAAATTTGCATGTAATATTATTTTATTAAAAAATATGTGATTGAAATGATATCAAAACATTGTTTAAGAATGCATTTTTTCCAAATAATAAGGCTCAAACAAGGATTAACTTTTGTCGTTCCTTGATTTTGCCACGTAACTACTGGAAATATATATATATATATATATATATAATGATGCTTGTACATAATGGTGTTATATAATTATTTATATACAGATAAGTTGTCAAAAGAGAGTTAATTTTTTTTTATTTGGTTGTAGAAATTTTGATCCAATAATATCTCACAACATCGTGTGTATATAAATCATTATATAAATGTAATACAATCGTATAAATAAATACGTAAGTAATATTTCAGAAAATTCGGAGATTAATAATTGGAAAAATTCTAAAGGATTAATCGTAGGAATTTTTTGGACATACATTTATTGCAATAAAAATAAATAAATAAGCTCACAGATATGCAAACAAAGTATAAAATATAGGTAGAAAATGGCAAAAGAAGTCAATGGAAAATCAAATCATTCAAAATTGTTATTTCGTCAAATTTTATACTGCTTTATCCTATGTGTAAAGAATGATAAAGATGGTTAGATGACAAATCAATAGTGGATAAACGATATTTGTGTAGAGTTTGATATGTATAATTTGTGTGAATGAATGTATGTATGTATTTAGCGTTTATGTCACATTCAACTTTGACGATAGATCATGTGAGCTTTGTAAATGTTCAAAAAAATGACCTCTTCATGAATTCTTCTACGATAAACAATAGGAACCCACTATATATAATTTTCTTAGTTGCACCTTGCATTGGATTTTAAATTGGATTAAGCTCGATCTTCTCCTTTCAACATTTGGAAGAGTATATGCTATTTGAGAATATTCGTTCGTTACTCATTTTATGTTTAAGATTTTAAAATATTTAGAATTCAAAAATAAATATTTTACTTGTGCACTCTGTCAAATTTTCAAGTAACATGTAAACATGTGTGATGTTGTCAAAATTTTAAGGGAGCTAATTAAAGTGAAATATATGCTATTTTAATGTTGTCTTTCAAAATATAATAAAGAGGTAAAATCCAATTAATAGTTTGATGACCAACAACAAATTGACAAGATATACAAAACTAAAGCTTGAGGCTTGTATTGCAAAAGTAACCTAAAAAGGCTTAAGTTTAAATGTTTACTTTGTAACTTAAAAAAAACCTTTTTTGAAAGAAGTAATTATTTCACTTAAAAGAAAAAACAAAAAATTATGATTGAGATTAAAAGTCAAAATAACTTCTTTTTGGCTCTAAAAGAAGGGGGCGCTTACGGTTCTGCCGGTGCTTCAAACAATTTTGTTTTCAAGTTTCCAGTGAAAATCAAGCAAAATTTCACTAATTCCTTTGGGGATTCTCATACATGATGAATAACCAAATTCCAATTGAAATGAAATCTTTAGAATAAATCGGATTATTATATGATGCTTTTTTTAATCTTTCCATATATAGAAAAGAAATAGAGCAGTGATTTAACTCTAAGGACCTATTTGATATGCATTTCTTTTCCAAATTTTAACTTCCAATTTTTGCATGCTTGATTGACCAAATTTTATTGGTAATTGATTTTCCACCCAACCCCCCCCCCCCCCCCCCCCCCCCCGTCAAGTGACCAATTTTTCAACTTTTTGATGAATTGTTTTTCTCATCATTTTGGTGATTTTTTATTTTTTGGGTATTTTTTTTTATAATTGAAACAAATTTTATCCCCAATTGTAACAAATTATATCTCTTTAATTGACAATTTTGATGAAAAATAAAGCCAAATGTACACTAAAAAATAGAAAATTTCAACATTTTTCAGTTGAAAAATTATATTAATCAAACACAATTAATTGACAATTCCAGTAAAACAAGTTCTAAACAATTTCATTCCCTTTAATTCATTTTCTTTCCAACAAAATTTCATTATTGCAATCAAATGGACCCTGAGAGAATCGTCTAATGATCTCGATGTAACTAAAAAATGCAGGCATTTGTGGGACATCATTATGGGAGAAGTTAATCGTCAAAATGATAATTGATAATACATAACAGATATATTGGTCAGCTCCTCTAGGAATGGGCTCAATATTGTAGCGTTGCCCTTTGTAACGATCAAGGCTGGTAAGCAGGTAGCAGAAATTGAACCCGCATCGATAGCTTGGAAGCCTAGGCGTTAATCGGCGAAATATTTTAGGGAGTTGAAAATAAGCATAGATCCGGAGATTCCTGAATTAACTTTTTAGTTGAGCCCCTAAACCAAAAAAAAAAAAAAAAAAGGTTAAAAAGGCATCAATGCAGCCCTATTTTAAAGGACTTTCTAGTCGTTAACCTTGTATGAAATATCTCTAAAATCTTGACCATGAAAAATATCTTTCGCAAAAATTATGCATACATTGAGTGAAACATTGAATAATAATTGCTAGGGGAATAATGAGATTTAAAGTTGTGAGGATTTATCTATGGAGGAACTAACATAGAAATGCCAAATATTAATTTGGTATTAACATTTGTGAGACATTGATTGTTCAATGAAACAATAAGAAATAATATCAAACTCCAAACAGAAGTATCTGCCTAATGATAATTTATCCAATTTTAACAATGGTATGGAATGGAAGTTGATCTTCTTTGAGAATTTCCTAATTCACTTGTTTAAACTGAAGAATTAATGATTATTTTATTCCCTTCATTTCCACTTTATTTCCTTTTACTCATTTGGCCCATTAAAGAGACAAAAAAGAAGAAACTTTAAATCTTAGCATATAAGCCAAGATTTATCTTACATAATATGAACACCAATATATCAAATTCGACATAAATGACACTTCAATATATAAACTAGACAAATCTTGACATATTACGACAACGTTTCATATCACCTTGTTTCCATCATATTTCTGACGACAATCTTTATTATTTGTCGCGCTTTTTGACATATTACGACAATCTTTTATGTCGCTTTATATTCTTTTAGTACTTATATTTTCACTATAATATTTGCGACAAATTTTAAAAATGTGTTAAATTATATCACATATTGCAACAATTTTTTGTATGTCGCAACATATCTTGTCACTAAATCACAGTTTTTGTTGCAGTGTTTAACCACACATTTTTCAAAAAATTATTATTTCAAAATATATTTTCTCCCAAAATCACATTAAAATGGAGCTCAAACATAGTAATTTCTGTTTGATCCTCATTTCTTAAAAATTAATTTTTTAAAGTCACTTTTAATAATACATTCTATGGGACTGACAATTTTATCAATTTTCAATCACACATTTATAAAAAATTACTAAAAATCTATTTTTTTTTTATATATATAAATCAAATAGGGCTTATTCTCTTTTATAATTTTAATTAAAAATGAAAGTTTATTAATACATTAAACTTACTAAGATATTCCTTAAAAATTATCATCGACGGAAAATTTTATTGCTATTATTAAATTTTTATTTTGTTATCTAGTTTTTTTCCTTCGATTATATTTATTACATTGTTTTGAAACCGATTTCAGTAAATTAAATTTACGAAAACACTTTAATTATGGTAAAACAAGAATATTCAAGATGACATATCAATTGATATCGTGTAGAGCGCTTTTAATTAACATTCATATTTTACTTGCTCAACGAAGAGATCAATGACATCTTTTTGTTTGCCATATAAACCTATTTGATAGAAATTATAATGTAGTCAACAATTAATTTTAAATACGCATTTTATGAAATTCGTAATTTTTCAATCATATATTTTACTAATTTTTATTAAAATCTGTTAAAAATTTAATTTTAATCTCCATATAACAGGGGTATAATGCCTTGTCATTGAAAGCGTGATAAAAATACGTAGTTAGTGACTTAATTAATTAAAATAATTTTTTAACTTCCACAGTCAATTGTCTACTATTGATGTCACGTTTGGGGACTAAAGTGTAATTATAAATATAATACAAAAACTCTTTAGCAGAGTAGAGTTCGTAAAGAAATCCAAAGTGTAATTAGAAGTATCTAGCGCCGGCTTAAAGAGATTAGTAGACGGCTCGATTGAATCGGCGGGCCCTTCGTAGAACCCCACCATTTTTATCACTTTTGTTTTATTCCCAACAGAACACTGCTAAATTCAGCTCAAATAATTCCCACACACCACAACTCAAATTCATCCCCCCTAATACAAATTCTTTCACCCATATCTCAACCTTTTCTCACCACCACTAGCCGCCCCCTGCTACCCCTAATTTTTCTCTCCAAATTTCCATTCCCCATTCTGTCTCTTCCCGAAAACCTAAAATCTTTTGGGGATATTAAGGATTTGGTGACAAGTACTAAGTTTGTTGTTGGGTTTGTGTTTGTATGCCAGTCTCTTGATTCAATTTTAGGTTCAGTCTATGTAATGATCTGTTACGATGAATCTATGGACAAGTAGCAGTACAACAAAAACAGCAGCGACAACAATTACGACTACAGACGATAACGCGTCGATGATGGAGGCCTTTATGTCGTCCTCTTCCGATCTGGTTTCTTTTTGGCCCGCTCCATATGCTCCAAATCTTGCTGACCCATCGAAATCCTCGTCGTCAGCGGCGGCTGCCACGGCACAGTTTTTCAATCAAGAAACGCTGCAGCAGCGTCTGTTGGCGTTGATGGAGGGTGCTCAGGAGAGCTGGACTTACGCAATTTTCTGGCAATCGTCGGTGGCTGACTACGGTGGTTCGTCGCTACTGGGCTGGGGCGATGGGTACTATAAAGGCGAAGAGAATAAAGGGAAGCGGAAGACGGCGGCGTCACCGGCAGAGCAAGAGAACAGAAAGAAAGTGCTGAGAGAGTTGAATTCTTTGATATCTGGCCCACAGACCTCAGCCGATGATGCTGTTGATGAAGAAGTGACTGATACTGAGTGGTTCTTTCTCATCTCTATGGCTCAGTCCTTCGTTGACGGGTCCGGGCTTCCCGGTCAGGCCTCGTACAGCTCGAGCCCAATCTGGATAGCTGGTGCGGATAGGTTGAGTGCTTCTCACTGCGAGCGGGCTCGCCAGGCTCAGATCTTCGGGATCGAGACCATGGTTTGCATACCTTCTTCAAATGGAGTCGTGGAGCTTGGTTCGACCGAGGTGATTTTCCAGAGTTCGGATCTCATGAACAAGGTTAGAGTTCTGTTCAATTTCAACGGCATGGAAATGGGTTCGGTGGCTCCGGCCCCGGGCCCTGGATCGGGATCCCGCTCGGGCTCTTGGGCGGCCTTGGCGGAGAATGACCCGTCAGCTTTATGGTTAACCGACCCCTCGTCCTCCGGTGTGGAAATGAGGGATTCTTTGAATAATAACAATGTTAATATTAATAACAATGGTTTGGGGAGTTCAATCCCTTCGGTTAGTGCTAGTAAGCAAAATTTGTTTGGAAATGAAAATCCTAGTACTAGTACTTTGACAGAGAATCCGCAGCAACAGGCACCGGGGTTTATTACAAGGGAGTTGAATTTTTCCGAACACGGGTTCGATGGGGATAGTGTTAGGAAGGTGACTTGTAAGCCGGAGTCGGGTGAGCTTTTAAATTTCAGGGAGAGTACAAAAAAGAGTGTGTGTAGTGGGAATGGAAGTTTGTTTGGGATTCAAGGGGAGAATTATAATAATAATAATAATAATAATAATAATAATAATAATAACAACAACAATGTTAGCAATAAGAACAAGAATAAGAAATCCCCAACCTCAAGGGGGAGTAACGAGGAGGGCATGCTATCGTTTACTTCGGGTGTGATTTTGTCCCCTTCGGGTGCAGGGAAGACTAGTAATGGTGGTGGTGGGGAATTGGATCATTCAGACCTTGAGACATCTGTGGTTAAAGAGGGGGATAGTAGTAGGGTAGTCGACCCTGAGAAACGACCTAGAAAAAGGGGTAGGAAGCCTGCAAACGGGAGGGAGGAGCCTTTAAATCACGTTGAGGCCGAGAGGCAACGGAGGGAGAAGTTGAACCAGAAGTTTTATGCGCTTAGAGCTGTTGTACCGAATGTGTCCAAGATGGATAAGGCTTCACTACTAGGTGATGCTATATCTTATATTAGCGAGTTGAAATCAAAGCTTCAAAATACGGAGCTGGACAAGGAAGAATTGAAGAGCCAATTGGACTCGGTGAAGAAGGATTTAGCAACTAAAGAGCCTCGAGGTTCAGATCCTCCACCCGAGCAAGATATCAAAATGCCAAGCCATGGTGGTAACAAGATTGCTGACGTTGAAGTAGAAGTTAAGATCATTGGTTGGGACGCGATGATACGGGTTCAATCTAGTAAGAGTAACCACCCGGCAGCAAGGCTGATGATGGCCTTTAAGGAACTAGACCTGGATGTTCACCATGCTAGTGTGTCGGTGGTGAATGATTTGATGATCCAGCAAGCCACAGTGAATATGGGGAGCCGATTTTACACCAAAGAACAGCTTAGGGTTGCATTGACATCAAAAGTTGCTGAAAATCGATAAATTGTGTAATGGTGTCTAGCTATGTACGATATTTGTGTTTTACTATTTTAGATCTTTGAGGACAGAAATTTGAAGGCTGGGCTAATTCAGCTTTCCATTTTTCTTTTGCTTTCTCTAGTTTTGTGGTTAGTTTCCAGCTCCTGTGTACATATTTGTAAAACCCAATAAAAATTTTTGGGCTCGTATTTATGTGATTAGACTTGTTAATCTGTTCTCCCTGTTTGTAAGATTGAATCTTTCTGTATTCTTTGCATGTGATTTTTGGTGGATGGATGGATTAATTAAGAGATGTAAAAGGGTATTGTCACCTCCTCCCTGTCCAAAAGTTATGGTTCAAAGTGCATGTACAATTCACTCTATATCACCAGTAATCAAGTATGGGAATCCACCCCAAGCAATGCCTTTTGACTATCCTATTTCAATCATGTTCCTACATTATTCACCCAACCCACCGCAACCTTGACAGCATCCTGTTACTAACTCCCTGGCCATATAGTGGGACTGATTATTCCCACAGTTGTGGAAAATATTTACTTGTCTTTCTTGATATTGTCCAATATTTAACTGAAATGTTACACATGCTTAAGATAGGTTTAACTTTGCGGCAATAACATAGGCGCTACTAAATTTTTTTTCCTACTCTATTATAACCATACTAAAAAACTAAAGTAGAGAGAGAGAGAGAGAGAGAGAGAGAGAGAGAGAGAGAGAGAGAGAGAGAGAGAGAGAGAGATGGATGTTTGAAATTAGATGATTACATCATATGAAATGTGTATCATGTCCAAAATTTCTGAAATAAGAGATTAGATGACTTGAGATGTCTTAAGAATTGTCCGAATCCGAGTTGCAGTATAGATTGTCATGTCACTACAAAATTAGAGTAACCTAATATCATTATTGGCCTTTAAAATATATATATTTAAAGAATTTGGCCCTTTATTATTTTTTATTAAACAGCATTATTTGTTTACTAATAATGAAATACTCACCATCTAATCTTGGGAAACGGGAATAATAGACTTCACATACACATTATAGTGAAGGAGAAAATAAGGGCATGCTCTCCATGTGGAAAAATTGTTTATCAATCAATCAATTATAATTAATTATTCGTATGACTCACCTTTGATTGTTTGATATACTTTTAAGCAACTTTTTTTATTTAATAAAGTTAATCAAGTGGTTAAAGAGGTCAAATGTATTGCGGCCGTTTGATATTTTGTTAGTATTTTACCTTATATTTTAAATAATTTATTCATACTTAAAAGAGATTATTGATATTTTATACTTGACGTCACACTCATTATTATTTCCTTTATTAGTCAAGTAAAACCATATATATGAGGCCAGCTGGCCCCTTGGCATTACCAAAGGAATTAATCTTCCTGGCCAGAGCCACATACGCCCTGATTTTCCAAGGGAGTATGTGAACCTCCCCGCCGCCCCCGCCCCCGCCCCCGCCCCCTATTGGCAGAGGGTCTGCCTGACTATGTAGCAGAAAGAATCCTTACCAGAGCCTCAATAGACCTTGAAAAACAAGACCAGGGACAGACCCCACAAATAGGTGGTGCTCTTGGACGTCCAGGTCCCTCTAGCATGCTTCATGTTCCATTTGTCCATGACATTAGGAACAAAGTTCCTCGTCCCCAGAGCACATCTTCAAGTGATAAAATAAAAGGGTGGAAAAATTCAACTTTACTTGAGGTTGTCGCGTCAAGAATTCGAATCCTGAAATATGAATTTGGCTCTTAGGTAAGTGCAAACATATAAGTAGCCTTCCACTCTGTATCCTTGGAGGCATAACCTGCGATTTACCTCCCTCACGAGACTCCAGGGCAGGAGTAGTGTGAGATTCTTAAGGTTGAAGTTCAACCTTTAGGAACAAAGCTGTTCGAAGAGAGTCACATCAGACATGTCCGTCTAGCACTACTCTGACATTAGACTAGGCTAATTATTTTAAGTACTTAATTTTCTTCATTAGATTTTGGTGAACTAGTGGTGTTAAGATGGACGGGTCGCATCATGCTCGCTCGTAGGAGAATCAAGCGGGCCGGTTCACGGGTCGAAATTTTTATTCAGCGGTCCGGGTCGGGTTTGGGGGAAATCGGCCGGCGGTTAACGCGGGCCTATATTTAAAAAAAAAAATTTTTTTTTACCAATAATCTTTGGGGAAAAGAAAAAAAGGTTTGCAGTCCGGGCCGGTTGGTTTTTTTTGACGGTCCAGGCCGGATCGGCCCGTAAGCCCCGGATAATGCGAGCTTTTTTCGTTCACGGATCGATCCGGATCGAAAAATTCGAAGTCCGGGCCGGGCCGGCCCGTCCATTTTGCCACCACTATGGTGAACTAACAAGCAATCTGGGAGTCTTAAACAAAAAATTTGAAAGGTTTTTCAAAAATAATAATAAAAATAAAAGGAGCAAATGATCACCTATTATAACATCATCGATATTTGTAGGTAATTGCAGACGAGATTATCGATATATATATATATATATATATATATATATATATATATATATATATATATATATATATATCATCTACTTTCACTACACACCTCCATTGGTAACTATCGACATCGACAATAAGGTTGATAATATCATCGATTATTATTGACGGTGATATAGTTTCTGATAGTCAATAAACATTGTTGGCATCACCGTTGAAAGTTTTTTTTTTTTTTTTTAAACCAACTGAAGAATCGGCAATAACTTAAGTTTTTTTTTTTTTTTCTAACTCTTAGTTCAATATTGAATTTTTTTTCTTCATATTAGTATTTGATTTTTTACTTTTTTATTAGCTTACGTTTAGATGAAATTTCGTTGATATAAATATATTTAAAAATTTTCTTTATTATTATTATAAACTGAAATTCTATTAATAATTTTGAACTTTTTAACTGCTGTTTAATTACTAAGCCTCTTTTGGTGGCCTTTAATTTTTTTTAAAAAATTATGTTTTAAATAGTTTTTTTTTTTAATAGAATGTGTGATTAAAAAGTAGGGAATCATTTTTAAATTTACATGTATAATATTTTATTGTGTGAATGTATGATTGAAAGTGAGTATGAAAAATAAATTAAAACAAAGTAAATTAAATGAAAGGCCACCATGAAATCTCAATTTTTAATTAAAATCTACTTTAGTTGTATAAGTAAGTTTTAAAATAATTGATTAAAATTGAAAATTATAAATTACTTATCTTGATAGTAAAATGGAAATTGCTTTTTAACCAAGTGATTTTTTGTAACACAAAAAACAAGAAAAAAAATATATCCAAATATATTTAAAAATAATAACTTTATACTTTTTTTTTTTTTTTTTTTGCTTTCAAGGCCTATACCAAAGACCTGAATTTTAACCCTACAAATTTTTTGCTTATAGGATTACTGTACACTGATACACATACACATGTGTATGCAATCGTATCTATCTATCTATCTTACTGAGTATTTTTTTATCGGAAGGAATACTTCACAATAGTAAGTGAATGACATTTTACATTCATTAATTTTAAGAAATAGCAAATAACTTTTATCTTTTCAATATATGCTGATCTTTAAAAACAATAGTATATTTTAAAACCTATTGGATATTTTGTTTGATCTTACTTTTTAAGTAAAAGATATTTACTTATTTTCAACTTTTATGATTTTAAAAAGTTATTTATACCTATAATTTAAGTATTTGAGCTTGGCCAAACATGCTCAAGGATGTAATGTTCAAAATGTGTCCGCTGTGATTGTAACAAACAAAACCATTTTTCTACACAATTAAGATCACTCCAATGTTTTATTTATTTATTTAGCCATGTTTGGCTTTCATTTTCTTAAACTCAATTTTTTCAAACTTATTTTCAATTACACATTTTTTCAATAAAATAATTTTGTACGTGAACTCATAATTTTTTCTTATATTTTAATATCACATTCTTAAAAAAAAAAAAAAAAAAAAAAATTATTTTTTACAAAATCTCTACCAAATAAGGACTTAGGCCTGAGTATGGCCTTTCAATTAGTAGTGGTTTTTTTTTATTTTATTTTTATTTTTATTTTTTTTTGGCTTATTAGCATAAAACGTCCCTACATTTTGTTTTTAGCGTGCAAACGTTCTTACGTTTCAATTTTTTGTATTTTCACCTATATTTTCACGTTTCATTATGAAAAACATCGTTTCCATCAATTTTCTCAATAAAAATTTCTGAAATGATAAATATACCCTCTTATTTAAATAAAACAAGAAGAAAAGAGAAGGAAGGAAAAAAAAAAAAAAAAAAAAAAAAACTAATTGTAATCATAGGTCCAAAATTTTCAGAAAATTACAAATGAGTCCCAAACAAATAATCAAAACAAAAAAAAAACAAAAAACAAAAAAACCTCATATTCTTGCCCCCTCCCACCCACTCATTATTTTGGAGACTTCATGGAGCCATTGGCCTCTATCTCACCAACCACCATCCAACTGTCACATAAAGCGTCGGAGCTCGCCCCAAGGACATATCTTCCAGTGACAAAGGGGAGGACGGTTAGGGCTCAGCGCGGTAGTGTGCAGAGTTCAATTCCCGGAAGGGATTTGGTTTTGTTGCAATCGGGAGTTACCATTGGGTTAATAGCCCTGGCCTATCCTTAAACTCTCCACCCTGACTCCTTGAAGGCACATCCTGTGATTTACCTCCTCCACAATGGCCCAGGACAGGGTCGGTGGAAGGCCCTCAAAGTTGGGGTTCAACCTTTTTTATCATAAAGCGTCGGAGCTCACACCACAAACAGTCGCCATGAACCCCAAACACTTTCCCATAAACAAATTGAATAAACAACAAATTTATATGGCCAAAATCAACCAAATACGCAGATGGTCGCGAGCAACACGCTGTCTTTTTCCGTCAATTTCGAAGTCGACAGTGGTTCCCACTGTCGCAGCAGACCACCGATTCCAACTTTGCCACATCACGCCGCACCTGCTACAACAATGGGCTTCAATCAATTTCATCCTAATATGATCCAGAATTTCTGCCTATTTCATGTGCAATGCGCACTCGTCGAACCTGGTTAAACTCTTTCTTCCTCACAAAATGAATTTGGTTGAAATCATTCTTGAATTCCTGCAACAAAGCCTCAAACTCAAACATGTTCAGATTCTTGTTGATTTCTGTGTTAAAAAGCTGCTCCATTTCATCAAAATCTGTGGTGTAGAATTTTGGAGTCAACAAGGTTTCATTTATTTCTTGTTTGCCAGCCTTTTTCTTCTTGGCTAGAGTTGATGCCTGGGACTGGGTGATGACATTGTGATGGTAAAAATTTGGTTCTTGGCGGTCGGGAGTTTCCAATTCTTGGGACAGTGGAGTTAAATTTGGTTATGGGTTTGACTAAGGCCATTTCTGCTGCCATTTTGGGTCAAATTTTGCAGCAGAAAAATGAAACTAAATTGGAGTTTGAGGAGGAAGTGATACGATGTTGCCCTACATAATTTACTATTTTAATTGGTTTTGAGATTTATTTGGACTTTTTGGAAAAATTTGGGAGTATGGTTGCAATTTGTTCTCTATTTTTCTTTTCTTTATTTTTTGTTTTATTTAAATAGGAGGATGTATTTGTTATTTTATAATTTTTTTTATTGAGAAAATGGACGAAAATTGATGAAAATGATGTTTTTCGTAATGAAACGTGGAAATAGATGTGAAGATGCAAAAAAAAAAAAAAAAAAAAAAAAAAAAAAAACTTGAAACGTATGGACGTTTTGCACACTAAAGACCAAACATAGGGACGTTTTGTGCTAATAAATCAGTTTTTTTTCCTACACTTTAATTTTTTGCAAATATATACACGCTATCAAAGGCTTAATTAAAAATTTCTATGTTTCAAAACTGACTGAATATTAAATTGGAAAAGATACAGGCTGAAGGATCAACTAGTCGAACAAGGTTAAATTGGGGTTGAACCGATTATAATAACTAAATACATATACCACAAAATTGATAAAAGCAAGTTCATTTTCTAAATTAATTAATATATTAGATAAAAAAAACACATTAAATTTGAGTACATTTAATTTTCATAATGACCACTTCTAGAATCAATAGAAAAATACACTACAAAGTTTTAAGACATGAATCACTTCAATATTTATATAGGTTTTTTTCGTATTTTATTCGAAATAAAATTAAATGAGAAATATAGAGTTACCTGAAATGATAAAAAATTGTTCAAGATTGTTGTAAATGGAAAGTTTATTAGGGTTTGTAGTGAATGATAATTATACCCCTGCAGTCCTAGAAATTATTACCATTGTATTCCTAATTCTTACCTATAAATATAGAGTTTTGTTCATTAATAAAATACACACAATGTATTGACTTTAATTCTCTCTTCTACTTTTTCTCTATTTTATAGCACGTTATCAGTACAAAAACTTAATTCTTTAAAGTTTAGAAAATGTAGTAATTTTTTTTTTGCATAATCATCTATCATGTGTACCAAAATTAATTTGATAACACGTAATTTTACATATTCATATACTGAAATCGGAATACGTGACTTTAGTTTGTTTCTTGATTCCGTCGTGTTGTTTCTTTATTCCGTTTCCCAAGTTTCAATTGTTTTCAGTCAACAGTGTAATGATTGCAATGGTACAGTACCTATATGCGTGTATCAATTCTTGCCTTATTTTCTTTTGTATTAATTTGTGTGTATAATTATTGCCTTCCACTCATGTGCATGAATTCATGTCTACCACCTAACCTTTCTAACATATGCATGATAATGTCAAATCTGTGCCTTTTGATTTCTGTGTAATATATTTTAGAATTAATCTACTTGTACAGAATTATTTGTTATCACTTGATTGACATCCACTCACTCACATGTAGTGGGACTCGTGTGAATAAACAATGCAAAAAAAAAAAAAGGGCTGGAACCCCCCCAATGTGAAAGTCTATCAAGTACGAACAGCAAGATTGTACATTTTATATGGATTTCCTTACTTTTTGGTCTCTGTAATACAAATACACGTGTACCAAACTACTCATTTATTTTAGATCCAATGGTTCCTGCTAATTGGTTTTTGTTTAATTCATTCAATTTTTACGCCTTAATTTGTTTATGCTAATTCAATATATATATATATATATATATATATATATATATATATATATTAATTACATATACATGTACTCAGGGTAGCTTTTTGTGCCCAAATTTTTGTTTCTACTTTAATTACCTGCGCCTTATTACGGCTGCTTTTGTATACACCCTGTTTGCATTATTTTTAGTATCAAATTTGTTTTTTAGTCAAGCATTCTGATATTAAATAAAATCAGTTTTGTAATATTGAAAATTAAGAGTAAATATGCATACTTTTAACTCAAGCCTTTTTTTTTTATTCTTTAATTTGATTAGATGTTTTCAACGTTCTATCATAAATGGTAATTTTCAATATTTCAAAAGAATATTGATATATTGCTTGTGAAGAAGCAATAATAAAATACAACGTGCTCTCGAAGCAGCACATATTTCGAAGGACATATTATTAGTGTTTATCGTCGAAGGAAAACACGTAACTTATGTTGATATTGACTTTAAAAAAAAAATTAATAATAATATGGGGTTATCTAGTATAGATTTGTCTTCAACAAGCAGAAGTAGCAGCTTAAATCAATGGAAGGTCAATATCATAAATATTGTCATGTTATGTTGTGCCTTGACTTTTTCAATCACATGCTACAAAGTCAAAAATCAACAGTACATTAGTATACACCAATCGGTAGTCACCATGGCTATGCACCGATACCACATACCAGGTTTAATTTCTTTTCTTTCTCCATATCTATGTGGCTAGTAGACTTTACATTCTATTCATATTATTATGTTATCCAAACAAAGCACACATCTATACTTATTAATGTCCATGAACAATATTTTACTATTATTGAAGAATCCAAAATTTATGTATATTAAACTTCATATGATTTCAATATTTTAGGAGAATATTACTCGCTCTAGAATAGCGAATTCTGTGAGATCTAGTTTATTTCATGATTTGAGAAATTTTCTAGATCGATATCGTAAATGAATATAGTGTTGTTGCTCCTGAAGAAATTAATATCTACAAATAATACATTACTCCTGAAGAGCTAATATTTCTTTATTGGTGCTTTTGAAGTAGCACAACATTGTTAATATTTTAAAGAGGATTATTATTTATGAAGTAACACACTACTATCGACAAATATTTTAGTTAGATTTTATTTGCTCTCGAAGAGTATAATTATTAAAATATAACATAAATTAAGTTTTTTTACTCCTAAAGAGTAAATTTTATACAATTTATTATTTCAAACAATAATATGTTATTGCTCCTGAAGAGCATAACCCTTCGATTCCAACATTTCGGAAAAATATGTATCTATTACTCTTGAAAAATAATAATAAAATATAATGTGCTCTCGAAGTAGCGCATATCTCGAAAAATATATCATTTTGAATTCGTATTTATTCTTGAAGGAAAACATATAACTAAATAATGTCATGAGAATATTAATTAGTTTAACTACTTGAATGATATATGACTGTATAATGTTTAATCATATTCTTCAAAATTAAATAAGTGAATTATATCTTATATTGAACCAGAAGTTCAATTTTGGTTTTACTATTTGACATAATCAGTTAGACCATCACTGGATAAATAATGATGCGAAATTAAAAAATTTAAATGGATATTCAATGAAGAACTAGAAGATTCTTCAATCCAATAAATTTTTATATATCATTTATTTTTTTATCGACAATTGATCATTAAACATCACTAGCTAAAATAGGGAATGAATTTCCTATATTTGAAAATTAATTAGGGTGATATATGAGGCTCCGTCACCCACCACGTTGACTATCTAAATATTATTTGTATATAATAGTTTTAATATAAATACTAG
Source organism: Osmanthus fragrans (assembly GCA_019395295.1). Taxonomy (NCBI): domain Eukaryota; kingdom Viridiplantae; phylum Streptophyta; class Magnoliopsida; order Lamiales; family Oleaceae; genus Osmanthus; species Osmanthus fragrans. The sequence continues at coordinate 336,282 of JAEDXY010000043.1, read as the reverse complement.
ATGATTGCATGATGTTCGTAACCTGAAATTTGCGAAATTATTGCTCAAGTTATGAGCATAATTTTCAAATTATATAATTAAGACTGTGTCTTGTTAATGCTAGTGGGCATAAATCTCAATATTTGAATAAGTGTTAGTTGAGATGTCGATAAATGATTTAATGCCATTTTTTTAAATGCCTCCAATTAATATAATTGAAAACAAAGTATTTTTTCCTTTTTGTTTAGAGAATTCTATTACGCATAATGTCAACATCATAGTTCTCCATATTATGCATCTGTTTGATAGCCATTTTTGAGAAGAAAATGCATTTTTGAATAGTTGATTGATGGATAATGTGTGGTTAAAAATTAAGGAAAAGTTTTGAATTTTTGTGTAATATTATTTTATTGAAGAATGTGTGGTTAAAAAGAAGAGAGAGAAAAATACATTTTGAGAAAAATGACTACCAAAAAGGGACTATAATTGGCTTATTATTAGAACTTAATTTTTCATCTAATTATTTTGATAGTGCAGTATATGTAAAATCATTCCACCACAATGCACTGAGATGAAAAATAAAGAATGTTGAGAATAAATGTATAGTTTAAACCCTTATCCCAAATAGGTGATATTTTATAACGCTGAAAAAAAAATAATTGTCAAATTGACTGGACAATTCTCTCAGCATTAGGGGGGAGGAATTAAGAAGTTGAAAATAATGTACAAATGCATCATTATCTAAATTCTCGCAAAAGATCACTCGAACCAGAAGTTCGAAAGATAATTTATTTAGATGCATTTACTGATCAAAAAGATCAAGAATATATAACGCACCAATTTTAAGTGCTCCAATACGATTTGATGTCATAAGAGGACAATTTGATAGCATTATATTTGATATATCTATGGCACGTCTGAAGCGTGATATGTTCAATTTTAATACAAACAAAATCTTCAAACGAAAATGGAGCAATTAGCAAAGATGATTTCATTAAGGAGGCATACACTTTTAATGAGTATTTAGACATAACAAATTATAAAACTCCTGAAGAGTTCAGGTACCTGATATATTGAATTTGAGATATTTCAATAAGTTATGTCGTTACGGAGTAAGAAATAGAATTGAAAAACAAAAAGTCGTCGATAACAATTTTGTACATGATGTGTTGCATCATATATAAATTGTGAGGAATCAAAATAAACGCGTCAAAATATATTGATCAAAGTAATGTTTGGCCAAATAAAATAGACGCAATCCTAAATTAATTTTACTAGAGAAATGTGATGTTTTTGGACGTGTAATCCAATAATCTAAAGATATATACTTATGCGAAAAGAAAATGAGAAAAATGAAGTCCTAATGTGTAATGTACGACTCTCAATATAGTGAATTTCGCAAGATCGTCGTTGATGAAATCACGAATCTATATCATGTTATCTTGACAATATATGAAATTTGAAATACGTGATAGTCAACTCATCTGATATGACTACTAATGTTATCTCTGAAATATTTAATATGCTTAAAACATAACTCAAATGATGTATGTCCGAGAACCATGTTTCAAATTAAATTGTAAAGATCATTATACGGATTGAAACAATTTGGACGCATGTAGTATAATCACCTTAGCGAATATTTGTTGAATGAGGGCTATAAGAATGACGATATTTGCACATGTGTTTTCGTAAAGAAAATAAACATTGGATTTGCAATTGTGGCAGTTTATGTTGATGATTTAAATTTAATTGGAACTCCTGAAAAGCTCAACAAAACTGTTAATTATTTGAAATGAAGGATTTAGGAAAAATCAAATTTTGTCTCGAGTTGCAGATTGAATACTTCCCAGAAGGATTGTTTGTTCATTAATCTACATTTACAGAAAAAAATTTAAAACAGTTTTATATGGATAATGCACATCTATTGGCATTACCTACGGTTGTTCGATCACTTGATGTGAAAAAAGATCTATTTCGTCTACATGAAGATGGAGAAAAGATTATTGGTCCTAAAATACTATATCTTAGTGCGATTGGAGCATTAACTTATCTTGCAAACTGCACTCGACCCGACATAGCTTTTTTCTGCAAATCTCCTTGCAAGATATAGATCTATACCAACTCAAAGACATTGTAATGGTGTTAAACATATTTTTCGTTACCTAAAGGGTACTATTGATTTGAGATTATTTTATTCTCAAACGTCGGAATCTACTTTAGTGAGATATGCAGATGCAGGTTATCTATCTGACACATATAAAGCTAAATCACAAACAAGATACGTGTTTATACATGAATGAACAACTATATCATGGAGATCTGTGAAGCAATCCTTGACAGCAATATCCTGAAATCATTCTGAAATTATTACAATCCACGAAGCAGGGCAAGAATGTGTATGATTGAGGAACATGACCCATCATATCCAAATATCATGCAGGTTAACTTCAACAAAAGATAGTCCAACAATTTTGTATGAAAACAATACAATTTGTATTGCACAACTCAAATGAGGCTATATCAAAGGCGACAAGACGAAGCATATTTCTCCAAAATTCTTTCATGCACACGAGTTTCAGAAGAATGACGACATCGATGTTCAACAAATTCGCTCAAGTGACAATTTGACCGATTTATTCACAAAAGCATTGCCAATATCTACATTCAAGAAATTAGTCCATGGGATTGGAATGTGTCGATTCAAAGATTTTCAGTGATAACATCAAGGGGAGTAGCTGTACTCTTTTTCCTTCCCATAGGTTTTATCTCACTGAATTTTTCTAGCAAGATTTTAATGAGGCAGCATTTATTTTTAATATTCCAAAATAACTGTACTCTTTTTCCTTCATTTGATTTTTTTGTCCTATTAGATTTTTATCAAACAAGGTTTTAACGAGGCAGATATTTTGTAATGTGTCATTCAAAGGGGAGTGTTGTAAAAAGAAAGTTTATTAGGGTTTGTAGTGAATGACAATTATACCTCTACAGCCCTAGAAATTATTACCATTGTATCCCTAATTCTTATCTATAAATATAGGATTTTGTTCATTAATAAAATACACACAAGGTATTGACTTTAATTCTTTCTTCTACTTTTCCTCCCTTTTATAACAAAGATAACATTTTAGTACCATTTTTTCCTATTTTGTACAATTTCATACCTTTCGGTACCATTTCATACAATTTCTTCAATTGTATTTTTTGAACATTCGAATACTAGTATTAGTATATGATTTCTCTTTCAGTACCGATGGTTATTATTGATACCGCTCTAAGTTCATTGATTAGGTCTCTTAAATCATTGTGATCGAATGCCAAAAAAAAAAAATGTTTAACCTTCCCCCGATATGAATTAGTTTTCACATGAAATTATTAAATCCCAATCCTACCGTTTTCTTCCATGGAAGTTGTTATACTTTTGATTAGACTATTGTTTTTTTTAACTCTCCGTCGAATTAATAAATAGTAATTTATCATCTTCACCAATGACTTGTTGGTCCAAAATATTTGTTTAAACTTGCTATTTAACTGACTGGTTTTCATTTGATCCAATTAATTAAGAACCCACCAAAGTTAATGGTCGACCGTCGATATAGGATTCGTAGGATTAGAAGCACAAATAAAGGCTAATATTATGCAGGCAAAGTTGCTCCAACAATCCCCATTTGCCTCTTTTCAACCATCTATTGGGGCACTTTTTGAAACTTCAACCACATGAAATTCTTGTCTTACAAAATACACAATGAGTCTAAATTGCCTGCCACGCCAAAGAACAGACATGAACAAAGAACATTGTTATAGATTCAATTTGGAGAAACCAAATTTCAGCCTGTGTTTGGGGAGGGTAGAGAGAACCTGGTCAGGAAATTTGGAAATCCGCTCCAGTTATGACAAAATAAGAAGTGGGTCCAATCTTGGGTCTCCGAACAATGCCAAGAATGGTGGGGGACCCACGCTTGACACCGTGGTCGCCACGCCGAGGCTGTTGAGGAGCAGTGGGATGAGAAGAGATTGGAGCTTCGAGGATGTGAGAAGAACAGTTCAAGGATAATAAGAGATTAGACGATGCTTTTTAGAGTAATGTCCGTTGATTATATTGTCACTTTCTTCTTATCCTGTGTGTATTATCATTTTGTGCACTTGCATCAAAATGGTATAAAATTTGTTCGTGCATGATTTCGTTTTCTCCGTATACAGAGACGAAGAAATAATGCATGTACATTTAGTCGTCGTCATGTCATTGTGTTGAAGTTTCTAACCGGATGTTCGCGTAGGTATTTGAAAACACACCAACTGTAACTGCCAAATGTTTGTTGTCTATTGATTGTTTGTTTGTTTCTGATTTTCTTTCTAATTTTATGCCATCATTTTGCTTAATTACAAGAGTCCATTAGTCTCCAATTCTCTCATGATCTTAATAATTTTCACCAATTTATGGAATTCGACCTAGAGTATTGGGTCCTATCAAATGTGTGTTGTCCACGCATTTTTTAGGATCCACAGCTTATAAACAATTAAAAACAATCAAACAAGTGCTAATATCAAGTTCAAACTTCACATCGAGGTCTTATATAACCATGGATATACTTTAGTCATCGACCCTAACAATTTGCTCACGAGATCTGATAGTCATGACAGGTCTATAGCTCTATTTTATCACGTTTATGCTATGTAGAATATCCGAGTAAGAGTTTTGAATCCTGCAGAGTGGAGAGATAGAACGAAAATATTTGTATTCCATTTATAATTTTTGAAATTCCGAATTGAGGGATTCGAAACTTCTGATTATAGATGACATTGATTCGATAAATTCTCTATTATAGGAGGTATTCAGAAGACATTAATTTTATCCGAAGTAATCAATTTATTGAAATAGAAAACCTTAATAATCAATCAATACGTTGTTGGTAAACAGTTGTCTGAAAATATATAGTTAAGATGTAATAAAGACATGAAGAACTACAGATGTTAAAATTCACACATCAATAAGAATACACAAAGATGCCACAATTGGACTGATTTTTGATTTCTTTATATTATTGTGTATCTTATCATATTTGTGTTGTCTTATATAAAATACATAACCTTATTATAAGGATACGAATTCGATCCAAACAACGAATCCTGATTGACATTGTCTTCAGGCCTGCCTGCAAAACTCTAGTATATATTAATGATCCTGGCCCTAGTGTCCTTTGTCCCTGGCCGGCCAGAATGGTGAGTCTTTTCCTCAATATTTTCTGTCGTTCTGTCTCTTTTTTTGCACTCTGATCAGAAAACGATTGCTGGAATTTTTATTTTGTTAGGCAACATCCTGCAGAGAGCGAGCTGTATTGGTGGCAGTTTACGTAGAAAGGCCGAGGAGGAGGTTGCCCTCGAGAAATTACCACCACCACCACCAGCAGCAATTCCACCAGGCTAATCTTGCTGGTGGTGGTAGAAGGTATAATAGGAGAGCCGAGCTGCTCGACTATGCTAGAGACCTGCGAACATCTGCACGATCAGGGGCGTCCTCACCAGTACATTCGAGATCGCACATCAGACAACCTCGTGCAGTCCAGATTATTTCGGCTCAAAGAAAGACAAGAAAAACATTTGTTCCAACTTGTTTGGGAAACTGGAAGTTGTTTTTACCGAGCTTTCTCTCATCGATGACAGCCTCAAAAACGTTGAAAATGAAGAATAAAAACAAGGATAAGAACAGCGTATCCACAATTACTAAGATAACAACCGTGGTGAAACGCCTTCAGGTAACTTGCAGATTCCCTTAAAGCGTCCTCTATTATAAGCTACATCATATAATTCAGATTACATTTTTACTTTTCAGATGAAGAAGAAGAAGAGTTTCTTCTCAAAATTGTTTGTATCATTACGGCATCATCGCAAGAATAATAATTCGGACGACACACATCCATAAAATATTCAAGAACTAGTATGAAAGTATGCAGCTTTCTCTTAAATCTAACTTGTACAAGAACAGATTGCCATGAACAAGATTTTGATAACTATTGTTGAGATAATTCATATGCCTGCAATCAAATATACATTAAAAAACTGACATAAAAAACGTTACGTGCTTCTTACATAGACAGCTATAGGAACTCTTAACTACATGATTTTTATTTCCCTCGAACACCACCTCACCGAATGTGTAAGCATTAGTCATCTGAGTTGCGACCAAGAAAAGTGTAATGTGCCTCGAAGCATTGACGCTGATCTTAAAGGATTGAGGTGTCACAGTAATGTTCACTCCAAAAGGCTCTCTCACAAGCACCGTGTACTTCTCATCCAACTCACTGACATTAGTCACCCTTCTACTCACCTTCCTTGATCCCACCAAATCAGAAACTGTCAAACTTGCTGTGTTCAAATCTGAACCCCATTCTGTTTTCTTAGATGGGCAACCGACTCCCACTGCTCGTCTCACGGACATGTCGTCAACCCCCGGAACTGTGCATAAAAATTGTACGTAGTGTTTGAAGTAAACGTCAAATATGAGTCCTGGATCGATTGCTTTAGAAGGATTGATGGAACCTGCTCCAGAGTCGAATGGGGTGGCAGGAGATAACTTGTTTTTCTGTTGGGCTAGAATCCGAGCCCCAGAAGTAGCTGTGAAATTGGCCGTTGTCATCATTGCTGAAGTGATTGCAGCCGGGCTCCAGTCAGGGTGTTTTTGCTTTATCAATGCAGCAATACCAGCTACATGCGGGGTAGCCATGCTAGCTCCAGACAATAATGCATAACTTTGCCCTGGAAGGAGAAGATATTTCGTAGACCAAAATTCAGAAGTCCAATTTATTAGATTATATTGAGTCGAATTATTTTCACCTACCTTTGATGTATTGATCTCCATCACTATTAGGACTCCAGGCAGCCCAGATCAAGGAGCCTGGAGCCATGATAGTAGGTTTGAGGACATCTGCAGTCTCTAAAAGTGCATTGTTAACATCAGGACCTCTTGATGAGTACTATGCCACGAGTGGAGCCTGCCCGGTATATGTTGAATATTGTTGTTCAAAAATCAGTAAAATGTGTTTGGAATGAAAAGTGGAAATGGAGGCTGAAATATTGGTATATGCGACCGCATAGGCCATAGTGACTTGCGGTCGTATAGAGACATGCTAGATTATGTTACATAAGTAAGAGTACCATAAAAAGAATGTTAAAATGTGACTTAATATCATATAATGAAAATGATGCATTCAAATGTAAAATATGCATATAATCTATGATAACTAAGAAGCTTTACCAAAGTGTAAATAGGACTTCTAGTATTTTAGAATTAATTCATATGAATATATGTGAATTAAATGATATGTTAACTAGATGTGAAAATATATATTGCATTACCTTTATAGATGATTGCTCTAGATATACATATATTTACTTGATGAAACATAAACGTGAAATCTTTGATATGTTTAAAACACATAAGAATGAAGTTGAAAATAATTTAAGTAAGAAAAAAAACTCTAAGAAGTGATAGGGGAGATGAATATTTTTATAGTGATTTTAACTTGTTTTGTGAACAATAAGACATAATACATCAATGTTCTACACCTAGGATACCTCAACAAAATGGTTTCGTTGAAAGAAAAAATAGATCTTTAATTGAAATGATAAATGCCATATTAACTTATACTAAGGTGTGGAAGTTAGTAAAATCATTATACGCTTTAAAACAAGCACCTAAGAAATGACTTGAAAAATTTGACTTAACTATTGTTTTGTTTGGTTTCAAGCACAATAATGTTGATGAATGTTTGTACTCCAAATTATGTGATAATTATGTTATATATATTTGTTTATGCGTTTATGACATATTGATTTTGAGTTGAACAAGTGGATACCATTTTGGGTATCAAAGTTACTAAAACTAGTGGGGTTACAATTTGAGTCAATCACATTATATCGAGAATGTAAAAAATAAGTTCAAACATTTGAACATAAAAGAATTTAGTATCCTTCTTGATCTAAGTTTAAAACTTATAAAGAATTATGAAAAAACAGTTGCTCAATTGGAGTATACAGGTGCTATAGTGAGTCTAATGCATGCAGTTCAATGTACAAGATCAGACATAGCATTTTCAATTAATAAACTTATTATGTTTACTAATAATCCAAGCAAAGACCATTGAAAAGGGCATTGGAAGAGTTTTTGCCTATTTAAAGAAAATCAAGAATTTAAGTCTACAATATACTAAATTTTCGGTTATATTATAAGGATTTATAGATGCTAATTGAATATCTAGCACGAATGAAAGTAAATACTTCGAGTTGAGTGTTTACTCTTGAAGGGATGCTGTTTCTTGAAAATCGAAGAAACAGACATGTATAACATACTAAACTGTGGAATTTGAATTTGTAGCATTATCGAAAATCGGGAAAGAAATTGAATGACTTAACGATCTAGTTTATGATATTCCTTTGGGACCGAAGAATACATTTTCAATACCTATCATGTGTGATAATCAAGCTACATTAACAAAAGCATATAACGAGGTATGTAACAGAAAGTCTAAACATGACTACATAAGGAACTTAATCAAGAATAAAATAATTTTCCTAAATTATGTTAAATCAATCTAGAATTTAGTGGATCCTTTAATTAAACCTCTAAATAGAGATTTAGGCCCCGTTTGACCCACATTTTCATTCTCATTCTTCTACTCATTTTCAACCACACATTCTTCAATAAAATAATATTTTTCATCACATCAATAATTTTTCCTTCTTTTTCAACCACACATTTCCCATCATATCACTATTTCAAAATTCATTTTTCCCAAATAATCTCTATCAAACACACTCTTAGTAATTTCTACTTCGAGTAGGATGTGGTTGAAACTCTTGAACTAAAAGATCCACCAACGATGACAACCCTACACTCCATTACTTAACAAGTAATCCACGGATTCAAAGAGTAAAAAATCATTCGATATGTGGATAGTTTCAACATTATAAAAGTCCGCGACAACCCTACCCTAATTAAATAATGCTGGTTGTTACTGAGATGGGGGTTGAGTTTTAAGCTCTTAATTAAAATTTAGTGCTATGTACAAGTATCTCTAAAAAGTAATAAAGATATTGGAAGAGCTTCACTTAGATGAATTTCGAGGTGGTGCTGCCTCAATAGAGAGTTAGAGTTTCTCTTTTAAAAGTTTGTTGAAAGGATGAGCGCAAAACCATATTAGTGCTAAGTGAGATTAATGAACTCGAGAACGCGTGATACTTGTGTGTGTGTGTGTTCTTACCGATATTGTTACATGGAATAACTGGTTCAAAGTTTCAATACTACCTTTAATTTCGATTTTACTTTGTTTGAATTACACTATGGTTAGATTTAAATTGAAAGATATATAATCCTTATGCACGAGTATTGTATATTTTGAATATGAGATTTTATTGAATATTGAACAAGTGGGGGATTGTTGAATATTGTTGATCAAAAATCAATAAAATGTGTGGAATGAAAAGTGGAAATGAAGGCTGACATATTGGTCTATGTGACCACATAGGCCATAGTAGCTTGTGGTCACGTAGAGACCATTTGAACAACCTACCTACATAGGTTTATTTTATGCGGTCGCATAGAGTATCAAAACTAGCGCTTTTGGCTTGTTTTTTATTTGAATTTTGGTGGTCTTTGGAGGATGTCATACAACTTTTCGTGCAATTTTGACACTTTTTCCTGGGTGTTGATTGAAGTCCATATATATATATAATCGATTATCACATCAAACACATTCTCAACACATGAGATCAAATTTTCATTCCAGAAGAATAGAATTCTCATTTCTCTTTTCATATTAAAAAATTCTTGTTTTGTGTTCTTGAGTTTTGAAAGAATTTCACTAAGTGTTAAAGTGTTTGTTCCTTTTCAAGGTTTGATAAATCCTACAAACCATTTGTCAAGAATCCCTTTAAGCATCAATTCAATTCGAGAGGTGACAAATATCTTTTGAGGACAATGATTACATGTTTAAGCCTTCATTTTCTGTTTCTTCATCTTGTTCTTTGTTTCTTCTCCATCCCTTTGTGTGAAAATCATATTTTCAATAGAATAAATGGCTTCCCTGCTGTCTAAAATCCTTGTCGTTGCTTGAAAACCTATAACAATTCCACTTCTGCGCCTTATCGTATTCGACTTGTAATATTCCCACAGAACCTGCATCAAAACAAAATCTTTCTTGACAATTTTAAACAAAAGAATTCATTATAATTAATTTTAGAGGTACCGAAGATGATTCCACATTGTTTAGAATGACTCCTAGGACTTGTAAGGTTCCTGTAGCACCCTTAATCTGCTCAAAAGTCAATATCAGGATCCATGGTTAATATGAAACCAGCTGTCCCAATTTCATTTATAGTGTCTGCAACTGTAGCAATAGTAGCTACCGTAATCCTCATTTGACAAACATCAGCAGCAGTCGCGACCAGGAAAAACACTTCTCCAACAGTTGGAGCTTCAATATACGGCAGAATCGACGTTTTCGGAATTTTTAGAAAGCAATTTCTAAATTGAAGAAACTAGTAAATAAACTTACATGCAAGTCCGGTTCCAATTAAGCTTTGGCCATCTCCGAATCTGATTGAATTATTGTATTTTAGATCAGTTATGGAGGCCGCACCACTAGTAATCCATGGACTAAAAGAAAGAATTGAACTAGAAGAAGGCCCTCCATTTCCAGCAGCTTGAACAACCAGAACACCTGTTTTTGTTGCAAACAGAAGTTCTAATTCTTGGACGTTTAAGAATACAGAAGGGCCACACAACACTCTTACTGGCCCTATAGAAAGACTTAATACATCAACCCCGTCTTCTATTGCCTTTACATAAACAAAAACTTCAGATAAATTAATTCACTTCCTTTTTCGTAAGAAACTATTGATCTAATTGGGTACGATGGAATAAACCTGATCAACTCCACAATGTCCGACATGTGACCCCCAAGAGGATAAATAGCTTTATACTCAGCAATCCTGCAATGCGAAGATAATCCGTCACAATTCAATTCATTAGGATATGCAACTTCCTGATTTTGATCTAACTTGAAGATATGAAAAACGCCGGTATAATGTATGTACAAAGAGTTAAGTACTTATTTCGGAAAGATAAGAAAAGAAATCAGTTTATTACTATACTCCTAGTGCCATGCTGCTTGCAAATCCATAGTTGAAGTTGTCATCTATCACTGGAATACCATTGCTTCCAGCTACTGTTGAAGCTGTATGGCTATTAAATTACACCAACTTCAATGCATTAACACTCCAAAACAATAAATTGTCACTAATCAAAATGATAATTGCCTTCCATGACCATCAACATCAAAGGGAGAAGCAAAGTCGTGAGTGGAATTAAATTCTCCAGCAGCAATTGCAGCTCTTGCAAAATACTATGCTCCAACTGTCTTACCATTGCACGCTGATGGAGGAACTTGCTCACCGGTCAAACATTTACCTTTAAACTTATTTTTGGTAAATAAATTTGTAAGGCTCTTAAAACCTTCATTTGTAAAGCTTGGATGGAAATGATTGATTCCAGTGTCTATGAGGCCGATAACCACTTCTTCGCCTGCAAGCATAGATCCAGCTAATGACGGCCAAACACCAGTAGTAATTCCTAAAAGTTCAGGCATACGTGTGTAAGTTTATGCAATTTTGTATGTTCGTGGATCAATCTAACTTTTTTTCCCGCTTTCCAGCACAGGAAGCACCTGCTGAAAACTACATTGTTAATGTTTTATGTCTGAAATGATATAACAGTAAAAATAGCACAGCATCTTGATAAAAATTTACTTTCTTGTCTATCGCGTAAATTGCAAAGCCATTCAACAAATGAGTGTAGCTATACAGCTTGATGTATGACCCTTTCTGTAGAAGCGATTCTAGGAAAATATCACGCTCTATCATCATTCTTTCCTTGTAGATTGCAATATTTTCATCATTCCTAATCCAAACAATGAATTGATAAGCAATTGAAGCAAAATTTCCTATTGTAAAAGAAAAAAAAATCAGAACTAATTACATATATTATTAAGACCTAAGTGACAACATGACAACGTGGTCATCCTCCATCAAAACCACAAAAACCTTTGCTTCTACTGAGTTGAGCTTCCATATTGAGATGAAAGAAACAAGGAGAATGAATATGAAAGCGGGTTTCATAGACGAATAACCAAGTGAAAATTATACGACGTGATTTGTAAGTTGAAATTAGAGTAGCAGCTGATATAATGCCGGAAGAAGCATGTCTTTTTCATTTTCAAACCACCCCTCTCCATGCATTAGGAGTCAAATGGAATGGATGAACAAAGTTCATATTATTAGTGTTGACCTCAAAAAATGTACCTATGAGCTGTCAACATATCTCAGGGCCTCTCACGTCCAGTTCAGCCTTTCTTTCTGCACACTAGGACAAACCGTCAGTTGGAGTGAAAATATGTATGAGTGTGGGAAGGCTAAATCGTAAACCTCCAAAAATATATAACGGGGTCGGCCTTGGGAAGATAAATAAAACAGTAGAATATAGAGAGAATTGTTAAGTAGTATTGAGAGTCCAATTTAGCATTATCTTTGAATGATACAATGTGTGAACTTTTATACTAAGTGAAGGTGAATGAGGATCGTTTGATGACCGAACACGTGGCCTCACCCTAGCGATCGAGACCTCTTGTCATAGATTTCAATGCATTCAATGCTCTGACTAGCTATGACCTTAACTCTGACATGCGAGACTGTGATTGACTTGTGTGATTGACGTAGTCGCCATTGTAGTGTGTTGTCACATCAACCACTTGCCATAAGATCTTTCTATAAAATCTTCAATAGAACAGTCATACTGCACACTGTTGACGTGATAGGAGTTCGGTACAACGAATAGGTTCGGTCCCAAGAAGTTTGACCACTACGGGTTCGACCATGTTGTAGCATGACTTGTGAGCTTCTGCCACGTATCGTATGCTAAAGACCCTTTTCATAGCGGCCCGTAACAACTAGTCCCCGAAATTTATGTATGATATTTATATAATGCGTGGACTTGAAGTAGAAAAGAAAAGTGGTCGTAACAACTAATGGTAACAAAAAAGCTCGTCGGCTCCGGCCGCTCGGGCACGGCCCGTAAAAAGCCCGAGCCGGGCCCAGCTCGAGGCTTGAGAAAACGAGCCAAAGCTCGGGCCGAGCCACATTTTAAAATTATGGCTGGAGCCCGAGCCTGCCCGCGGGCCACACGCGCTGAAAAAGCCCGTGAGTTATTAAAATATATATATATATATATATATATATATATATATTTTTTTTTTTTTTTTTTAAAAAAAAGCTGCCTCAACAAGCAGCTACCCTAAATGTCTGCTCTCTCAAATCTCAATGATGTCCTGACTCTGATGGGATTATACGAAATTGTATATTGAATTTAATAGTATAAATTGTACAAAAATATAGATAATAAAAATTTTGATTTGACAATTCAAAGATTCAAATTTAAATTTGAAATGGTTATTTTTTTGGTTATAAATAGGAGTTAAATTTTTTTAGTTTTATATCAATTTTCTTCAATCAATTTTAATTTCCAGTATTATAATTTCAACTTCAATCTCCAATTTTTTTGCTTTAATATTCACTTTCAATCTTTCCTAATATTCTAGTTTCTTACTTTCTTAATCTTTGCTCTAATATTCACTTTCCTAATATTCTAGTTTCTTTCTTTGCTCTAATATTCAATTTATTTGCTCAAATATTATAGTCTATAATAACCATTAAATATAGATGAATTTTACTAGTGATCAGATTAATCAGTTTGGGGGTAGTTCGAGTACTCCAACCGGCCACGAATATGCAACTCAAAATGTTCCAATTGATTTGGAATATATCGAAGAGGAAGAAGTACTCGAGATAAAAAAGTTTGAAAAAAGATTCATCGGATTGTTGGCAACACATAACACGTAAAAAAGTTGGTGTTCAAAATGAAGTTGATATTTGGAAAGCATGTTGCAATTACTGTGGCAAAGAACTTAGTTGGAAGCTCGGTTCAAGTACAACACATTTAAATAGACACATAACAAGGAGTTGTAAAGCAAAACCAGTCGATAACAACCCAAAACAGACTGAACTAGTATTTGGCGGTTCTAATAATACTCTTTCCACATTTGTATATTCACAGGAAAGATTTCATGAAGGAATGACTGCATACGTGACTGCTGCAGAGATGCCGCTTACGATGATAGAGTCAAAGCACTTTACCAAACTCGTGCAGCAATATCTTCAACCCAAGTATACTCTTTATTGTAGAAACATTCTTCGTTCAGTTTCTATAAAATTATATAACAAAAGAAAATAAACAATTATTGAACAACTAAAGAGTTTTAATAGTATTATATCATTTACCTCTGATTTATGGACCGGTGATAATAGAAAAGGTTATTGCTGCTACGGCTCATTATATTGATCACTTGTGGATTCTACATAAAAGAATTATTGCATTTAGATGTGTAAAATATCATCATCATGCCACTAATATATACATGGTTTTAAAAGAAATTATACAAGAGTATGGTATACAAGATACGATTCGAAGTTTCACTTTTGATAATGCTAGTGTGAACAAATGTGTTATCGAAAAATTTATTCATGATCTTAAACCTACATTTGGAAGTTTATTTTTTCATCAACGTTGTGTATGTCACATTATCAACTTGATTGTCAAAGATGGATTCGAACATATAAAATCACATTTAGATAAAATTAGACAAGCAATATATTTTATTACTGTGTCACCATCAAGAAACCAAGCATTTAACAGTTTATATGCAAAGTATGGCTTAGCTGAGAAATCATTTGTAACTGATGTAACAGATAGATAGAACTCTACATATCTTATGTTACATTTGTGTAAAAATTATGATACAATTATTTCAATGTATTATAATGGTAGGCAAACATATGGACCCGAATATAATTTGGAAGATTGAGAATGGTCTATTGCATTTTATGTGAAGAATTTTTTAAAACTTTTTTTCGATGCCACAAATGAATGTAGCGCCGTTTATTATCCTATATCTTCACTTGTTTTACATCATTTTTTCTACATTTCACAAACATTTCATAAATATAGGAGTTTACTATTGTTTGTTGATATAGTTCGCTCTATGGAATTAAAATTTCGTAAATATTGGGAAGAATTAACCTCTTTATTTATTTTAGTTTGGGTGATAGACCATCGACTTAATATACATGACACAAAAACTATTATAAATGAGATTTCTAATTTCATGAATTTGCAATTATCACACGTGCATATAGAATCAACATTATATGAAATGTATAACTATTACGCTGAAAAAGAAGGTCAGAGTAACTCTACTTCCCAAAATCCTTCTTCAAGTAACATTTCAAGAAATTCAGATAATTTATGGAGTTTTTTGGACACCAATACTAGTGTTCCTTCATTTAGTTCTACTTCATCAATATCTAGAATGATAAATATTAATGGCATGAATGTAGAAATTTCCTCCGAGTTAGCTAGGTATTTGGGCGTAGACATTCGTAGTATGTTAAATTCAGAAGAATTGCAAGAATTTAGTCTTTTACAATGGTGGAGGTCTAAGAAATGCAATATCCAATTGTATAAAAAATTGCACGTGATCTACTAACACCTCCGGTGTCTACGATGGCATTAGAGGTTGCATTAAGTTTAGGTGGTCAAATTTTATCAGACGAACGATCAAGACTAAAAGAAGATATATTGGAGGCTTTAATATGCTTGAATGATTGAGAATGTGCGGATTTACCTACTCAAGAAATAGATGACAGTATAATGGCCGAAGAATTGCAACAGATCTAAACGTAAGATATTGTAAATTTTTAAATTAATTAATGTAAAAAAATATATGTAATTTTTAAATTTATATTTGTTTCAAGAAAGATTGTACACGAAATATTTTATTCGTGTATAATTTTAACTCCGCCTGCATTGATTGTAGCCGGTCTCAAACCTGAAAAAGGAGGAGGGTTGTAACTTTGCAGAAATTTATTTATTTTTTTTTAAAAAAAGTTATAGGAGAATAACATAAGATGTATACTTTATTCTATTAATGTGCTAAACATAGATAATTAAATATTAATGCAATCAAGTATTGTCTATTGGTCATGGCTTAAGTATTAGTACTTTAATAGGATTATACGAATTTTTTGAAATATCATTGCGGGTCTAACATAATAAGATGACACTTTCAAGTGAGTCGACCAAACAACTTTTCCATACCATAAAAAAAAAGGGCCTGCCCGGCTTGTAAAAACCCGAGCCGAGCCCATTTTTTGAACGCTAACTTTTGTTCGGCTCGGCTTGGGCCCGTAAAAAGCCCGTTTCGTCGAGTTCGACCTTGATTTTGGGCTCGCGAGCTGGCTCAACTCGACTCGTTGACACCCCTAGTAACAACTAGTCCCCGAAATTCAAGTATAATTATTTATATAATGCGTGGACTTGAAGGCCGGGTTGTGATTTCTGTAGACAATGCGTGATTATGAAGGGGGTAGATGGGCGAGGCCATATAGGTGAGCCTCTGTAGATTAGGCGAAGTCCTGTTGGCGAGCCCTTGACAGTAGAATAGGCGAGGCCAAGTAAGCGAGCCTGTATAGATGAGGCGAAGTCCTGTTGGCGAGCCCTTGAGAAGTAGAATAGGCGAGACCAAATAGACGAGCTTGTGTAGATGAGGCGAAGCCCTGTTGGCTAGCCCTTGAGAAGTAGAATAGGCGAGCCTGTGCAGATGAGGCGAAGCCTTGTTGGCGAGCCCTTGAGAAGTAGAATAGGCGAGGCCAAGTAGACGAGCCTGTGTAGATGAGGTGAAGCCCTGTTGGCAAGCCCTTGAGAAGTAAAAGAGGCGAGGCATAGTATTACGATTTGACACAAACGCTGGTTCCCAAGGTACGGAATGATTATGGCAAAGACGGCCTATTTTCTAATGTTACGGGAACATTTAATGCGTGATCATGATTATTGGTGACAGCTGGACTATTGATTCGAGTTCTTTGTGCGTGCAGTGCACGCGTTAATCTTGGCCGTTGATTCGAAATGGTGATGGGCGTCTTTTTGTTTCAACGTTTCTGATGCGAGAACAGTTGTATGGCCTGGATCAAAACTAGGATTAATCCTACAGCTGAGCTGCATTTCCCTTTCATATAAAAAAAGGTTTTCTTCCCCATTTTCTGATTTTTTCACTTTCACGGATTTTTTTTCAATGTGTTTGAAGGTCTTCTCCTCTGCATCCTCGAGCTTTCCACTAGTTTGTTACTTTGTTTTGTATACCCCGGTTCTCCCTTAACTTTTCAAACATAAGTGTTAAATCCAGTTCTTCTTCCTGTTAATTTCTTCATTCTTTAAACGAAATGGTCTCTTCTTCGAAGAAAAACAATGTTGGGGATTCGTTGAGGGAGGAGGAAATAGCCATGTTGCATACTGTTCACATGATAGGAGTTCGGTACATTGAATAGGTTCGACCCCCTCAATTTCGGGTTGTACTAAGAATTGTGGGTTCGGCCATGTTGTAGCATGACACGTGGCCCCGTAACAACTAGTCTCCGAACTCCATGTATGATTATTTATATAATGCGTGGACTTAAAGTAGAAAAGAAAAGTGATCGTAACAATTAGTATAGCCAATATGAGTTTGTTCAAAGTAAACAAATACTATGAACTTCTCTGTAAACCATTTTGTGCTCATAAGCTCTCTTGAGATTGGATGATCCTTTCACAAGAAATAAAATGCTATTTTATTTAGGATAATTATATTCACACCACCATTTTTATTTCTTACACTGCATTTTAATTGCAATTAAAGTTTTTAATCTTTGCTCATTAGAGCACTTACATCCCTAACGATCTTTTATTTCATTCTTATTTTCAAACTTTTCATTAATTATCACATTTTGTATTTGAAAACAGTTTTATGCCCAAAGTACGTTAAAATTGCGTAAAACAATTTATTTTTTCATTATATATATTTTTTAAAAATAAAAGGCGCGAAACAATACTTTTTCTCATTTCAAAATGTGAAAACAAAATATTTTGATACAAATCATTATCAAGGACACGACATACTAATTGATGAAAGGTTAAAGATAAAAATTCGATTGAAAAACGTTAATGGAATAATTGCTACAATAACTATAAATTGAGGAGTTTAACTGTAATGAAAATGTAATTAAATCCCTTTAAAGAGATGGACATTTCCCACAATTTCCTAATTATTTATTTTCATATCATATTAGCCAATGAATTTATTTCTATTGAAAAATGTGATGTGACATACAACATCAGTTAACTAGTTGATTTCTACCCACCTAGACAAAATCACGTATGGGTGGACAATTGCATTTTCTTCCAAAGAAATAGAATATAAAATTTAGGGATAAACTTCATTTGCGGTAGTGGCGTCAAATTGGGTCGGTTTAACATGGCCCGTTCATAATTCAAGTGGGCAGATATAAGGGCCAACAGCTGAATCGATCTTACAATTAGGGCCTGTTTAATTGCAAGGATGAAAAATGAGTGAAAAGAAAATGAATGACAGAGAATTGAATTGCCTAGAAAACGTTTTACAGAGAATTGTAATTAATGGTGTTTGATTGGTATAATTTTCCACCTGACAAATTTTTCGTTTCACTTTGTTTTTTATGCAAATTGTCAATTAAATGGATAAATTTTTTTACCATTGACTTTGGAATGTGTTTCAATTGCTAAAAAAAAAAAAAAAAAAATGTCAAAAAATTGGAAAATATTTTCCCACCACTATGGTAAAAAAAAACGTTTTCTAATTTTTGTGCATCAACCGCTTGTACCTTGAAAAACGTTCGAAAACGTTTTCCCTGAAAAATTAGTGCAATCAAACAAGTAAATAGTAAAAAGTAGGAAAACGTTTTCCACCTTCCACGGAAAATTACGACCAATCAAACAGGCCCTTAAAGTAACCCAATTATATAGGTAGTTTGATTCGAAACGGCCCACACTTTGTCACACCACGAAAGATTTTGCCATAATCCTTATTTTATCATTTTTGTTTACGGACAGTAACACATCGATTACAGTCCATCATTGACTAAGTAATTTGTGTTAGTTGTGGGGACTACTGTTGATTGAATATGACCGAGTAATAAAATTCGACAAATTAAAATATAAGTAACCCAATTAATATTTCCCCAAAGTACCTCCAAAGACCGTGGCTGAAATTTACCCTAAAATTCAGTGACTAATGAAATTAACCGGAAAATTAATAGCCAAAATGTATTTTCCCTAGAGACTCTCTCTCAATATGTGACTATCATTGTTTTTATTCAAGAGTAATTAGCATAAAACGTTCTCATCTTTCAATATTATTGTGCAAAATGTTCTTATCTTCCATTTTTTTAGTATTTTTCACCCCCTATTTTCACATTTAATTGCGAAAAATATTATTTTCATCCAATTTCTCAATTTAAAAAAATGTAAAATAACAAATATACCCTCATATTTAAATAAAATAAAATAAAAAATTAAAGAATAAATTGCAATAATACACCAAACTTTAAAAAAAAACTGCAAATGAGTCCAAATAAATTATTAAAAAGATAATTAGCACAAATGTCCATACATTTCAATATTATTTTGCAAAACGTCCATACCTTTCATTTTTTTATATTCCCCCCCCCCCCCCCAATTTTCACATTTATTGCGGAAATCATTATTTTCATCCATTTTTCAATTAAAAACTGTGAAGTAACGAATATACCCTC
Organism: Osmanthus fragrans; assembly: GCA_019395295.1. Taxonomy (NCBI): domain Eukaryota; kingdom Viridiplantae; phylum Streptophyta; class Magnoliopsida; order Lamiales; family Oleaceae; genus Osmanthus; species Osmanthus fragrans. The sequence goes on along the minus strand of JAEDXY010000043.1, from coordinate 316,539 downwards.
ATATTTAAAATAATAATAATAATAATAATAAAGAAAAACAATAAAGAACAAATTGTAACTTTACCATAAATTTTTTTTAAAAAAGTACAAATAAATAATTAAAAGCATTTTTTTAAAAAAAAAATCACTTTATTTTTAAAATTATTTATTTGAAATTTATTTATACATTTTTAATTATTATTATTTTTTAAAATTTTTTAAGTTAAAACTTAAAAACCGATTTCTTTACTTGGTTTACCCATTCAAAATAGCCGCTAAAAGCCTTGAACAAAAGAAAACTCCCAAAAATTCCTATTTATTTAGTATTTACATTTGAAACTTATTTTTTTGTTGAAAACTTTGAAAAAAATGTATAAAATTCCTATAAATTTGTTTTAGATGTTTGGTATGTGTTATTTTTAATTATTAAATGATTTTTGATTGATTAAAAATTAAAATAATATTAAAATAAGAAAAAATCTTTTTACACTTTTTAATGCCTATGCCTCGTTTAGTCCATAGCTTGATCTCCACGTATTGCACTTTTTAAAACACTGATTATAGCAATATTGATTGCAAAGAAGAAAATTGGGCACATTAAAATTATGATCTTAGGAAATTCGTTTGATATCCAAACACTGCTACGTATGTTCTAAAGGTCTAAGGCAAACTAAACACGATGCCTAATTTAACTCCTCTGTTTTCAAGTTTGATATGAAAAGAACCAAGAGAAAATAAAATGTATAGAAAACATTTCACTAGAAAAGTAGAAAGTTAAATTAGGAGAAAAGGCGGATGATATGTCTTACATTGAGGGTTAGAATTTTTACCGGAAATAATTAGCGCTTGAATATTATATATTTCGATTACTAACCTTTTACATGTAAAACGTTGAGTGTCGAAAACAAGAAATGTAGTAAGAATAAATGCAGAAAATGAGATTTTGGTTCATGGTACGAGTTCCACTCTGTCTTAAGATGATGATGCCTCGTATATTTGTTAATTGTTTTTCGATATTTATCTTCCAGGATGCAATGGCCATCTCCCATAATATGAGCACTCCAAATTAAGTAGACCAAAGAATACCCTGATGTTTAAAACTCTTTTTACATGAAAATCGAACTCAAAATAAAAATAGAAAATATTTTGAAGTGAATATGCAATAATATGATAGAACAATTATGAAATGAAATGTGTGTGAATTTCGCAAATGGAGAGTCCCATTTATAACAAATGGAAAGTTGTGTCAAAAGACGTAACTATTAAAATAAAACATGTCTTTTCTAGATAACTTTTATTTAAAAGACGTAATTTTTTAAATATGAAAAGACATTTTTCGTCAAACATATTTTAGACTATTCCATCACGTGTCATATCCATATTTCACCACGCTAATTCCAATTTTCAACAATTTGTTAAACATCTCACTTTTGGTCTCTACCTGTAATTTTCCAAAATTTGATTCGAGAAAGTAAATAAACTACAATAATCTACTTGGAAAGCAAAACATGTCCAATCTTCCAAACTTCTGTAATCGACTAACAAGTTACAAGTCTCGCTTAATGAATTGGTCAAAACCAACATTTTGAACCAATTTTCCACGTATAATATAGATTGCAATCACTAATCATATTGACAATTAACTGTTAGGACCTATAAAATTAAGAACCTTGCTTCCTGTCCGGCTTGGGGACAAGGTCAAAAACAGAGAGCGCCAGGGGCTATCACCACTCCCCCCTCCTCCAATAGGGGGCGCCATTGTTTTTAACCCTATTCCCAAGCCGCGACATGGAGCTTTATTGTAAAATTAATAATCTCAATGGATGAAAATTCAGCCTGTCCCACTTAGTGCACACTATAGTGGGTACCGTTAAAGAGGATTATAACTCCTCTACACATGTTTAGTTAGATGCTTGGGTGGTTTTTCATATGTTGCCTTCTCAATTTTAGAATGCCTTGATTAGGGATGTCTCAATAGTTGTGGATGAGAAGCTATTTTATAGTTTCTAAGGCAATTCATAAGATCGTTTGATACAATACGAGAATCAATTATAGAAGAAAAAGAAAAAGAAATACCCTCTCGACATCCAGTTTAAATACTATAATTCATATTTTAATTCGTGTATGATATTTTCAAGCCTTGATAAGTAGCTATAATTGCACGATGTGGGAAGTGATTTCATCTGGGCAAGATTGTGCTTGAAGAAGCTCCAATCGCGTGAAAGGTGCCGCAAACTGCAAGATGTAGTCTTCATCTACAGCCACACAATGGGATTCGAATCAATGACTTTAAACACACATAATGTTGAGTAAATGAAAAAAATTGAAGACGATAAAACAAAGCCAATTGTAACTAATCAAATTGAATGTTCTTACTCTCTTTAACTGTCCCATAAAGCCAGCACAACACCTCATCAGCAAATGCTAGGCACACTCCTCCCTGCCAGAATCCCAACACAAAGGTGGCATGATTTATACGAGAAATACACTACAAATTAAATAAGATAAAAGGAGAAGAGAGCAATGAAAATGTGCAGACATCAATTTACCTGCCAATAGTTTTTCATCTTTACTCTGTGTGTTATATCTTTGGTTCTTAGTCTTTCAGTACGGACAAGTCGGCCAGCATCGTCCCTGCATCAACAAAATGTCAACAAATATGAATATCTATGGAGACATGAGGAAGAGGGAAGTGGAAGGTTTTTGTTTATTAGGCTGCAGAAATATGGTCATCCATACAGGATACGGAAAAAAGGAATCAGTTTGAAATTAAAAAGCATATAATAATACCTGAAACCAATGACAATATATGGTACACCAGCAAGGAATGATTGAATCTGCAGCAGCAAAGATAGCAATGATTCCAATACAAGAAAGTCAAGATACACGTCTGACTATCTAAATACCAATCAACAGATAAAACTAAAGAAGTTAACAAGCTATAACTCAAAGCTGTCGTGGGCTTCCCAAGTGAAACGAAGCATTGAGTTCCAAAATAATGGCAGATCACAAGAATATGTTGTAAAATAAGCAAAATTCCAGGAATGTACAAGACAGTAACAGTAAATGTGTGTTTGCATACTCGAAAGCAAGCTTCTAAAGTCACAATAACAAAATTTACTTGATCTTCTATATACATGATATCGAACTTCCATTCAGCCAGTCATTCTCTCGAATAAAGAAACAAATTATAGATGGTGTTTGACCCAAAGAGTGATCTCTTGAATAAAGAAACAAATTATAGATGGTGTTTGACCCAAAGAGTGAAGTAGTGGAACAATCAGAACACCAAATGGACAATAACTAGGAATTTAGGGTGGACTCACATCACCAAAATGTTAAAAAACCAAGTCATTCAAAAACAAGCTAAATTTCCTGCCAGAGCTAGCTGATCAGGGCATCTATTATAATAGTACATACAAGGCAAGACGAAGACTGCGTGTAGACCTAAACTAAACTTTTAGCACATAATGGAAACTGACTTTCCTATATTAAATGCATGATTTGAATTTGTTGGTTAAGCCTTTGACATGAAATAGAATTGATCGCTGCAGCTTCAGCAAGCAAAAATAGGATCTTGTACTTAAGAATTACCCAGATCATTTCAAGTTCCCTGCAACATCACTACTTGGGAATCATAATTTCTCGATGTATAACGTCACTTATCAGGTAAGATAAAAAACCATATTATGCATTATGTCCTTTATCGCTACTATTGCTAAGATATCCTTTATAGTCTTAAAAAAACGTGTTGATACTTTTACTTCCTTTCACCTCGGCAGTTCTCTTGAACAAGTTTTTGTTAACCAAAAATACAAAGCGTTCAAGAACATGAAAACATGCATCATCTTAGAATTTCAGTTACACTAAAGAAAATAATTTCTCCCTCTTTATGCTCTTGGGAATGAAACAAAACAGATTCTCACCATCAAGGATACAATCTACAGTGAACTTCTTACCCAAGATATTTGTATTTCAATTTCTCGTTTGAGTAAGCAAGCAGATGTCCTAGTTAATGAAACCAATGACCTTGATTTGTGTGAAAACATGGCAAGCGATGGATTGCCTGCTATAGAGGATAGATGATTGACAGATGTCCTATTAATGAAGACATTTACTGATAATTTTAAAATGACGAGTATGGAGATTTAGTCATTCATGCACAGATCAAGCAGACTTCTCCATGCAAACCTATATATTACTCACTTGATAAACAATCACATTTACAACATTGAAGGCAAAAGGAGAACCATGTGGAGATATTAATGTGAAAGGAGGAATATCCATACCCAGAACTTGAGTAATTTCTCCCTCTCATATTTTTCCTCAGTATGATAGTCCAACTGCAGAGAGTACAAATGAAACAGAACATGGTCCAAAATTACAAACTACAAAAGAGGAAACAAAAGAAATCAGCAAGCATGCCAACCTCACGACTTGTTTTAAGTTCCACATAGAACCTTCTACCCTCATCGGTTGAATCACAACAGTCCATTTCGGCACCCATCAGGATTCGATGGGCTCCTAATTTGGTTTTAATCACAGAGCAGTATTCAGCATTGGCATCAACATGATGTATCCCTTCTCCATCAGCTCTTCTTGGATCTTCAGTGGCAAGAGCTTCGAAACAATAGCCCCAGTAACATCTATTGAAGGAAGGAGACATCACTTACAGATATAGAAAAGGAGAAAAGAAATTTAAAGCAATGGCCACTGATATAGCTGCATAAGAAAACGATGTGGGTGGACTATTCATCTATTAAAAAGCAACCCTATAATGTAAGTCCATTGTACTCTACTTTGAACTATTTATGACTGCATCTTTTCACATTGGAAACAAATAATTTGGTCAAACGGGTATATATATACTTTTGTATTACTCTAATTACAAGCCTCTTGATACTAGCACTACTGGATCTGTTACTTCCTCACAATAATAATACTCCACATCAGTTAAATTATCAATTGCCTTCTTTAATCCTAATTATTCACCCTTCAGCATAATGACAATAAGACTGTTATCATATGCCAGCTTTCCACTTCAGTCAGCAACTCCAAAGGTGTTACTTTCTACTTTTTATTTACTAAGAGGTGTTGTGTCCTCAATTGAGATTTTAACAGATTTTAAAAGATTATAAATTCTAATGATTTTCGTAAATTGTAAAGATTTCTACAAAATCCCTATGAATCTCATGAAAAAAGGTGAAATTTCAAAAGAGTTTGTTTTGTGAACTTTTAAGCTTGAAATCTCTTTATTAATGAAATCCTTATAATTATATGAGTTATTGAAGCACCCAGATTTTAATGGGATTCCATAGGGGACACCTGGATTTACCAAGTACTTTTAAAATCCACCATATTCCCAGTTGAGGACACCCCCCAAATTGATTTGGAGGAAGAAAAATTTCTGAACTACCATAAATCTTTTCAAAACCTGGAAAGACATTTGCAATCTCCATTTCAACATAAAGGCATATAACAAAATGCTGAGAAGATAAAAAGATAAATGGGCTTCCCATGCATCCTACATAAAACCCCATAAATACATGACTTGCACCCTTAGGGATTGGAGGAAAGAAGAAAGCACCAAACCGTGAAGGAAAATTTTTGAAAAAGAAGAGAAATGCATTCCTTTACCTTCTATGATCCAGTTCACTTTTTGGCCTTTCTGGTAGTTTATGCACATCAAGATAGATGACCCCATTCCGTTTATGCACTCCCATTTCCCAAGGCTCGTGCCTGATATAAGCAGTCGCTAGTATCTACAGATAAGAAAATACAAGCAATTAACTGTTATTATAGGAGTTTGCATGATAATACCTTAAGAAACTGGGATGATCAACACGAAGTATTCAGGTCCATGACAAACAAAGAAATATTATAAGAAACAGATGTATCTTTGTTATAGGAAAATCATTCAATCATCTAGTTTGACCCAAGAGTGTAAACATGGGCATTTTGTTGAAAGGTTTGCAACTAGCACTTGGGATTGAGTCAAGGTTCTGTCTCAAGTCCACATCTTTTCCTCTAAGTCATGAATGAGCTTACACAACATATTCAAGATAGTTCCACTGGTGTATGTTATTTGTCAATGACAGTTTTAACTTTTAATTCATTAGACAGAGTGTTTACTTTGTAAGTTAGCATTTTGGTGTACTTTGTAACGTGAAGATACTGTAAAATCAACAAAAATACATGTAATGCCACTTCGGTAATAATAAGATTTATGCTGGATTTTACGACAGAGGATCGTGTTATCCTTAAAAACAATTGCTTTTGGTATTCAGGATTGATTATTAACAAAGATGATGAATTGAAAAGAATATAATGCACATGATTAGAGCAAGTTGAATAAATGGAGATCGTGTTATCCTTAGAAACAATTGCCTTTTGGTATTCAGGTTTGATAATGAACAAAGGTAGATAAATTGGAAAGAATGTAATGCATATGATTAGAGCAAGTTGAATAAATGAAGACGTGCTACACACCGTGTGACAAAACAATGACTATAGGTTAAAAGGTCAGTTCTATAGAAAAAGTAATAGATGTTAGTTGTGGTTACAATATGAGAAGTTTGGGCACAACAATACCTATGAGTTCCATCATAGAGGTAAGACAATTTTTCTGAAACTCCTAAAACCCATTTCCCAAGAGAGCTTGTAGCGAAGTCCAATTCTAGGTATCTACCGAGTAGTAGGATGTAGCTTTTCTCTTTTAGACAACAAACTTAGTTGATCCTGTCATAGACTTAACCAAATAAGTTATCAGTGAATGAAGATATCCAACTGTCGTAGACTTAAAACCCCAAAATTTCAATTACCAGCTACTATAGGATAAATACTGCTGAGAGAGCAGAGTTGAATATACAGATATTCTAGTGAAAGGTTTCACTCACAACGGCCTAATTCTTGTGTAGTATATGTTTACTCACTCCTCTGGACAAATCTTGGAGAATGTGTGGATGGTAGCATCATCAGCAAAATACATTTTGGTATAGGTTCCACACTCCTAAGCTAGAAGATAGGTTGGATGAGCTCCCTAGTTTTATGTGCTTAAATAGACTTCCATGGTGGTTGTCGTTATATTTGGATTATACATGCAGATAACAGAAAACAGCTTTCAAGACTTAAGTTGACTAGTATTGGTTGATATTTATGTCTTATAGAGTGTCTAAAGCTCCTTGTACTTTCATCAAAGGGACCATTAACTGGAAATCCTTGCCTACTTTGATGATATTCTCATTTATAGTAAGTTGAAGCAAGAACAAATTTTCATATCCTTAGCCAAGAAATTGTATGCCAACCTTTGGAAGTGTTCCTTCACATAGCCTAAATTTGCCGCAAGTGCTTTTCTCAGGTTTCATTACATGTGTTAAAAGGATTAGCTTCTTTTATAGGTGACATTAAGGATTTTAGAGCCATCATTATACCCATATACCCAATATAGGATTCCTAGAAAAAAAATAGAAAAAAATGAGGCTGTAGTTAAAGATACCCTAATTATGGGGTTTGAGATAGATTGTGATGGATCAGGCAAGGTAGAAGGTTATGTATTTAGCCCATTACTGTCAATTTTAGTGAAAAACTCAATAAGACTTAGGGCTTGTTCGGTACAGATTCTCAAAATCAATTCTCATTTTCAACCACACATTCTTCAATAAAATAATATTTTACATCACATTAATAACTTCTCCTTCTTTTTCAACCACACATTTCCCATCATATCACTATTCAAAAATCAATTCTTTCCCTAAAAATCACTCTCAAACACCTTCTTAATGGTGATGCTCCCACGCACCACAGCTACAAATTTTAAGCAGTTGTGCAATTTCTTAATCAATTGTTGTACTATGTGTTACCTCACGAGTTTGTCCTTTATTCGCATCGTCAAGGCCTTACCTAAATCTTCAAGAATACACATTGTTCCAGGAATCTTCATCATGTTATTAAGTACTATTAAGATTCTCTAATCGATTTTCTCTCTATATACATTTCTTCTCCAGATCTTTCTCTTCCTCTCTTCACCTCATATAGCTTACACCTTCCTTGTACATAACGTTAAAATGCAAGGGATTTTTGAAAGATAAACCTCACAATACATTCTGATGGTATTATTTGTTATCAGTTACTTGGTGTTTAGATGAAGAGATTTCTGAAATTGCTAGCAATAAGCTTCACTGATCTTTTTGTTACGAGTAAAATATTTATGGTTGCATAGTTGTGAGCTTTGGTTGATTTTTTAACGGTATCTGAGAGATGCATTGATCTAATGAGTTTATGTTCATAAATATGTTTTGTTACACAGGAAAAGCTAGTTTTCCTCTTCTTTCACTGGTTTAAAAACACTTCCCCCGTAGCATTCTAGGTTTCCTGACAGCCGAAATATTTAAAACGAAAGGCAAAAACTAAAGCAGCACAGGAGTTACCTTGTTAAGGTTGTTACGAAAAGTCTGCAACAAAAATGAAGACATGGTAAAAATTTGAAGTCAGCGGGCTCGAAGCACATTCTTGGTGCATGATAGCTTGATATATAGCACAAGTCTTACCACAAAGTGCATGTTTTGTAGAGGAATACTTTTATTTCTTATGCAAGCGAGAAGGTCTCCAAAACCTTGAGAACCTAAATCTGGTGTGAAAACAAAATAATTGCAGTACAAATCAGCTGATATTATTAAAGTGAACTAGAATCGAAAGCGCAGACCATGAGAAGAATTTTATCCTATTGCATACTGTTTGATAATAGCATACCTTTTTTCTCAATGTAAGTATCAAAACCTTCATTCAAGTCAGCCCCAATATCTTCAGTGATAAAACGCTTAAATAGCCTCTAAAAATGTGGAAGACTAATCCAGATAAGCTGAAAATTAACATTGAATGAGACTCTGAGGGAGAGTAACAAATGCTCACCAAGCTACGATCATCAAAGAAGACATCTCCACCTTCGGCACGACTATAGCAAGCAAGTTCAGATGGCTAGTATGCAAAATCATCAAAGAGAATGTCTCAGAAAACATAGTCAAAATCCATTAATCAATAGATGTGAGAATGAAATTATAACAAGCCTTACTACCCCAATTCTCCACCCCTTATTGCTCAGTTTAAAGCTCCTTCCACTTCTATTTTCTTTCTATCCTCAAGAAAAGAGGAGGTAACCTGGGGAGTTTTTCAATATTTTTGTAAATACTAAAAAATATTATTAAGAGAAGCCAAATCCTATCTTACCATGTTCCTCCCATCAGCATTACTATACCCCTCACTTTCTTGTTTCTTCAGCATTTCTACAACCACTCATATACCCTCCTCTCTCTCTCACACACATGTGTATGTGTGTGTGTTCGTGTGCACTCATACAAACTCTTCAATTTCTGAGTCAGCAAAGTGCAATTTACTAGAGCATGAAACAGTCTCTTGAAAGTATCTAGAGGCAACACTAATGCCCCATTCACCATCCAAATATGTGACTTAACTCCTTGAATTATTGGCGTGAGTACATGCATCACAATGAATACAACTATTTGAGCATGAGATTCACCAAATTAAAAACCACAAAATATTTTAAATGATGCAAGCAACTATTACAAGCTCTACATAACACTAAGGTACTTTGACATTGTGAAGGCTTGCCAGCTAGAGAGTCATTCTTACCTCCTGAAAGGTTGTACATTTCCTTGCTAAAGTTTCTTCACTCTTTGAGAATTTCAATTCAGAAACAAGACGCTCGTCACGAGGACCATTAAAGAACCTGTTACCATAACCATAGTTTTGCCTTTGTGGATAAGGTCCTGGTCGGGGAAGGAGACCAGGTCCTCTATCATTTTGCCAACGGCCACGTCCGAAACCCCCTCTTGTGTGATTGTTTGTGCTTCGTATGGCGGGCAGAACTGCAAATACAAGATAAGAAGAAAGAGGAGATACAGGAAAGAAGATAGAAGTAAGGATATAGTGGTTTTGTATCAATCATTTAAGCATTATAGGCTCATTGAATCAGATTTATTGGGCTATCCTAAGAGTCTACTGTGTTCAGAGGTTAAATGAACTCTCCACAAATTCTTTCCCCTTTCCTTTGAATGTGCAAGAGTACTAGATGATATAGGTTAGTAAAGCAAATTCTCAAAAAGTAACCTGAAGTTTACACTCCAGTACATACATGCATATGGTTTTCAATTAATGTACGGCCTAAACCATAGTCAGTTTATCTTGGTTTCGGCAAATTCCAATAATCTAATTAGTAATTGCATTTTTCAGTCATCGTAATACTACTTAATAGAAATACACCTCTTGACCAATGACAAGTATTGCTGCGTCTTGGATCCAAACTTTAGTTAAGTCTAGCTTGAAGGCACTTCCCAAGTTTATTGAAGTAATCTCATACTTATAATTTACTCGTAAAGAGCGTCAATTCATCAGTAGAACGTGACATACATTACATTTAGTATTCACAAACTTATTGATCATAAAATTTCCCCTTCACTTCTGGTGATACAAGAATGTGCAAATTACAGTATTTCAACTCATTTTATATTTACCATTTCCCTTTCTTTCTCTCCTGCTCTATTAACTCAGACTGTAATCCAACTCGAGCATACAACCTAAAAAACTAGCCAAATGATTTCCTTCACATCAAGCACGTCTCAGAAACTCATAATTGATAAAAATATCGCAGTGAATGTTGCTAATTAATTCAGTAGCCTTCCCTATTAACTTCAGTATGTTGATAATCAACTCTTTATCATAACTGTTAGACACAATACATAGAGCTCAACACCCCCTCAAAGTAGTTTCAAAATCATATAAACCGAGCAATCAATAGAAACAAAGCGCATATGCTTTAAATGACTGCAACTTAGAACAACCAAAAGATAAAGTTACACGATAAAAATTCAAATGAGAATTCTACAAAACTGTAAAAGTGTCTGTGATCTGCTCGAGTCAGTGGAAACCAATAAAGAAAAGAAAGAAAATCATAAGGAAGCCCGTCCTGTAATTTGTTAATTGAAAAATCCAAAACGGTTGAACCAAAAAGTCAGACTAGTAAATAAATTTTCCTTCAATGGGTTGGGTGCCTTTGAATCAGAGTATATCATCCAAAGAGGGCAATCAACACAAAATCCAAGAAAACAATCAACACAAAACCCAAATGAAAGTAACTCCAAAAACCTCCCTTAAAATCAAATTTTCAAAAGTCCAAGAGGAAGAAAAAAAATATTTACCAGGCACGAAGTAGGGACTAGTGGCAGGAGTTTTCACATATTCCTCATTATCAGAGCCAAACAGATCCTTATCATCCTCAACCTCTTCAGTCACCTCCTCGTTCTCATGATAGGAACGGTTATCATTATTATCATAAGAAGACCTTACTTCGCCATGATTATCATCATTGTCATTGTCGCTGCCGCTGGCACTCGCACTTCTGCTCCGACTGTCGGACGAGGAGGATCCGGATGATGCCGATGAAGACCCACCAGACGATGAGGAAGAAGACGAAGAGGGCGATGAAGAGGAGCTCTGTTGTTGCTCTTTTTCTTCTTCATCTTCTCGTTCTTCACCGTTGTTTGAATAGTTATTGTTATTCTCCTCATCCTCGAATTCTTCATCTTCTCCGAATAAATTCAGGGCTTGCTCCGCAAAGTCCATCTTCTTCCCGCTGCAGCAGCTTCTGGCTCTGGGTGGGGTGGGCCGGTGGTGGCGGGGCTCCCTGAAGAATGATTCTCGTGAAGTAATTTCGAAATTTTGAGTATAAGGTTATTTTTGTTCTCCGAGAAACTGAGAAACGAAAAAGAAGATGTTATGTTGGGCCTACAAGTGGATGCTAAATTTACACATTTAGCACTAATATAAGGTTAAAGAGATTGAAGCCCTTTTCTTTCCCTTCTTTTTTGTTTTTTTTTTTTTTTGGCCAAAACCAAAGTATTCCATCAATTCATATAGCCTATAACAAATGAATTATTCCGTCGATACAGAAACGTTATACAGGACTTATACATAATTTCAAAAACGCCTATGTGGAGAAATGCCATAATGGAGCTTACGTGGAACCTACTAAAAAAAATGAGAACTGAAACTGAAATTAAAGTGAAAAATGGCAAAGAATCGAGAAAATCAATTCATTCCTAAATTTCTTCAAAATCATAATCGCCCAAGCGAATCCCTCAACAATCCGACCCCAAAATTCGATTCACCCACGTGACCCCCTTCGACGACAACAATCCGGCCCCAAATCTGATTCACCCATGCGACTCCCTCCGACAACAACCCGGCTAGCTTCCAATAAGAAATTCAGCTACCTCACCAAAGCTTGACTTTATTTATCTTCAAATCGACAAAGAATCAAAGAAGTCTATGTACTTATCTAGATGACAGACAAATGTAATTTCTTTCTTAGTTATAATGCATAGTTGATGCATCCTTTTTTTGCAACTGGTAAAATACATAGAAGGGTTCTAGAAATGAGAAGCTGTTTTGATTAGCTTAACTGCATGTCATATTGCAAACAGTTATATGGTTGTAGTGATGTTTTTTCAATGTCTTAGAGTGTGATTTTTTAGTTCTCTATGAAGTAGATATTTTTTTTTCTTTTTTTTTGTGTTTATCTCACTTGAAGGTTTAGGGTTTAGGGTCCACTTGTCCAAGATTCTTCATCTTGAATGTGGAAGATAGAAACCTATTTGTTTCTTTTATTTCATCCATGTGATCACTCCTAATCAATATGTCATCAACATATAAGCATATAAATATCACATAATTATCACACACTTTTGAATATAAACATTTATCTACGCTATTATGTTTAAAACCAAAAGAGATTATAGTTAAGTCAAATTTCTCATGCCACTTTTTAGGTGCTTGTTTTAAACCGTATAACGATTTTACTAACTTGCACACTTTATGTTCATTTTCGGATAAAGCAAAACCTTCAGGTTGCTCCATATAAACCTCCTCATCGAGATCTCTATTCAAGAATGCCGTCTTGAAATTCATTTGGTAAACATGCAAGTCATGTATCGAAACTAGTGCAAAAAATATCCTAATCGATGTTATTCTAACTACCGATGCATATGTATTAAAATAATATATTCCTTCTATTTGTCGAGATCTTTTGACTACTAATCTAGCCTTAAAGGTGTTTAGAGAACCATCAACATTGTATTTTCTCTTGAATACCCATTTACATCCAATAGGTTTGGATCTGAGTGGTAAATCGACAAGTTCCCAAGTATTATTTAACATTATTGAATCCATTTCATCTTTGATTGCATCTTTCCAAAACATGCTATCACGAGAAGTCATAACTTCTCTATATGTTTTAGGATCGGTTTCAACATGTAGAATAAATGGAATTGTTCTTACGACATTCAATTCATTTCCTTCTACTAAGTAAAAAAAATGAGTTGAGAATCAATTTCATCCGGTCCCAAAGACTTCTCAATTCGAGTTCTTTTACTTTTTCGTGGCTCACTTGACTTATCAACACCTTTAGTAGATATTTCATCGTGTGTTCCACTTGAGTTAGGGATATCTAAAAGATTTTTCCTCAATTCATTATCCGAAGATAACGAATTCTCAAAGAACTCTATATCAGTTGATTCAATAATCACATTGGTTTCCAAGTTTAATAATCTGTATGATTTGCTATTGCTAGCATATCCAATAAAGGCACATTTAATGTCTCTTGGACACAACTTGGTCTTATTAGGATTTGTGTTCTTATAATAAGTAAGGCACCCCCACACTTTGAAGTATCCAATGTTAGGTTTTCTTCCTTTCCAAGATTCATAAGGAGAAACCTTAGTTTATTTAGAAGGAATTCTATTTAATATCCTACATGCACTTCACAAGGCATCACCCACAAATGAAATGGCAACTTAGCATAGGTAAGTATGGCATTTACCACTTCGACTAAAGTTCTATTTTTTTTTCAGCCAAACCATTTTGTTCCGGTGTTCTAGGTGCCGAACATTGGTAAATTATGCCGTGTTGTTCACAAAAAATGTTGAAATCACTAGAAAAGTATTCACCACATCTATCACTTCTTAAAATTTTTATTTTTTTGTTTAGGTGATTTTCAACGTCATTCTTATATATTTTAAACATATCAAGAGCTTCACTTTTATATTTCATTAAGTAAACATATGTATATCTAGTACAATCATCAATAAAGGTAATAAAATACCTACTTCCACCTCTAGTTAGCATGCCATTTAATTCACAAATATCCGTATGAATTAATTCTAAGATACTAGATGTCATTTTTACACTTTGTTAAGACTTTTTAATCTTTTTTGCTTCTACACAAGTTTTGCACTTAAAGACATCATTTTCATCATATAAAATTAAATCACATTTCATCATACGTTTCATAGTACTTTTTCCAATATGTCATAATCTAGCATGCCATAATGAAAATAAATCACCAACATAAGCAAAGTTTGTTTTATTCTCATTCAAATTGTCAACGGTACATAATTTGACCATTCGTTTACTAGAATAGCCTTTTCCAACAAATTTTCCATTTAGGGATAATACAAGTTTACCGGATTCATACACACTTTTGATACCCGATTTTCCTAAGAGATTTCCACTAACCAAATTTCTAGTCATGTCGGGAACATGTAGTACATTGGTTAAGGTAATGGTCTTGCTGGAAGTGAAGATGATATCCACACTTCCCTTTCCAATCACTTTAAATCGAACCTCGTTACCCATTTGAATCTCTTGGTCTCCATCAATTTCATGATATATCTTGAAAGAAGATTTATCATATGATACATGTATTGTAGCACAAGTATCATACCACCATCCGGGAACCTTTCCCTTGATTGCATTGATTTCACTAATGGTGGCTACAATTTTATCTTCTTTGATGGAATTCACTTTGCCCTCGAAGTTGTTTTATTTTCGATGTCTACAATCTTTAGCATAGTGATCAGATTTGCCACACACAAAACAACTTCATTTTGTCTTCTTCTTGAACTTGTTAAAGTTCGTTGAAGGCTTCCTTTTGTTGGATTTTGTTGTCGGTTCAGTTTTCTTCATTGTATTTGCTTTGAAAGTACCTTCATAAGAGTTTTTACTCTTATCACGCACTCTTGACTCTTCTTCAATGCGCAAATATTTTTGCAATTGTTCCAAGGATTGATCCTCGAAACTATGCATGATTTTCTTCCGGTATCCTTTCCAAGTACTGGGGAGTTTTCCAATAATTGCCCCCACTTGCAAAGTCTCCGGGATTTCAATTTTCACCGCCTTCAACTTGTTGACTAGTACTTGCAATCCATGAATTTGGGGAAGTAAGGGGATATTTTCAAGAAACTTAAAATCAAAGTACTTAGAAATTAAGAATTTCTTGGTACCTTCTTCCTCCGCTTTGTACTTACTTTCTAATGCATCCCATATTTCTTTTGGCGACGTTGTGTTAGTATATAGATCATACAAACGATCTGACAATGAGTTGAGAATATGACCGCGGCATATCAATTCATCCTCTTCACGCTTCTTTCTATTACCCTTGATTCATCGGTGTCTTTGTCGGATGGTTCGGGTAGATCTTCCAATTTTGGATCAAGCACATAGAAAATCTTCAATGCCGTAAGGAGGAATTTCAACTTATTTTGTCATCTTATGAAGTTTGTGCCATCAAAGTGATCCAAACGAACCAAGTCTTGATTCATCAACTTTATGGTAGTCATTGTTGTTTCACTCTCCATCGCAGGAATATTGTTTGAGATTGTTGGAAATAATACCTTCGACTAGGAGAATAAACAAACCAAAATAACAATAAAGATTGATCAAATGATTTGACCTTTTTTTAGTTCTCTATAAATCGAGATGTTTAAAGGTTTTCCAACAAATGATTTGAAGGATTGATCAAGCACTGTAGTAGAAATATAAAGCACAAAATATTTCTACCAAAAACTTGAGAAATACAATAAAATATGTAAGAATATGAGTAAAAAATGTTTGATCTTGTTTGTGGAGATTGTGTTGATATCAAAGTGTTTTCTCATTGAACAAGATTCCACTATATATAGGTCTTGTTCATATGAACGAAATGGTGCCAAAAACCAAGTGAAAAGTCTCCAAAATTGAATTACCAACTGCAGAAAATCGTCCAACGGTCACAGATTTCGGTCAACCGAACCTCTATTTCGGTCGACCGATTGGTCAACCGAAACTTCCTGCAGCTTTTTGGTTGAAATCCTGCAGAGTTTCGGTCGATTACAGTTCAGTTCGATCGACCGAAGTTATCAGCTATTTTTCACTTCTTCTTTTGTTGATTTTGAATAGTGGTGGAAATGGATCGAGTCGAGTCGGCTCGGCTCGTCATCCTACGAGCTTGTGGGCAAAAAAGTCGAGCTCGGCTCGGCCCACGAGCTCTGGGCTCTTGGGTCGGGCGAGCCGAGCTCCAACTCGGCTCGTGAGCCCGACCTGCGAGTTTTTTTTTTTTTTTTTATATAAATTTTTTTATATTATATAATACACATTTTCTAATTTTATTTTTTTTTAAAAAAAAGAATTGACGAGCCACAAGCCGAGCCGGCTCGTGGCTCGTCAAATCGAGCCCACGAGCAGCTCATCTACTTGACGAGTTGAGCCGAACTCGGCTCGTCTAACATTTTCAAAGCTCGGCTCATGGCTCGGACTCTTTTTTACGAGCCCGAGTGGCTCGTGACTCGTTTTAGACGAGCCGAACTCACGAGCTCACGAACTACTCTGCTCGATTGCCACTACTAGTTTTGAACAACCAATTTTTCAACACTCCCTGTGGTCCCTCATCATAGCTCCAAATTCAACATGGTTATCCCACACAACTAAATCTATGCCCCTGTTTGATTCTCATTTTCTGAAAATTCATTTTTCTCTCTCTTCTTTTCAACCACACATTCTTCAATAAAATAATATTACACGTAAATCCAAAACTTTTCTTTAATTTTCAACCACACATTTTCCATCAATCAACTATTCAAAATACATTTTCTTCCCCAAAATGGGAATCAAACGGGACTTATATTTAGTTCATATCGTCCACATTCGAGCACTATCAACAAATCAACCTCGCCCCACCTGATCGATATGCATTGTCTCCCACCTTTTTGTCCCTATATGATAAACATGGGAGCTATCTCCACTCCCACTCCCACTTCTCTTTACTTTCCAGTTTCCCCCATACACCGGCAACCACATTTCTCTCCCACCATGACACCAATAGTAAGCCGCTTATTAACTCGAACACCTCCCGCCATACCATAGTAAATATATTCAGGAGAGTATATCATCTATACGACCGATATTAACATACCTGAACAAGCCCCACAGCCTGACTTAAGAGCCTTTGCTCTGTTCGAAATAGAGTACTACTACTATTTTGATCTAGTGTTGCAAAAAAAAGGAATCAAAGAACCTACGCATAGACACTTAAAATATTTAAATAAATATCTATAATACTTCACTAAAAGACATTATATGATGTTTGATATTCGGAACATTTGGTCACCTATGGTTTAAGTGTTATAAGTGGGATTGCTTATCACTAGACTGATGTATTGACATGAGGGGATGGCAATGAGCAAAGATTTTTCTTTCTTTATTGTTTGGTTTCCCGCCACCACTGCCACTGTGTATGAACATAAACGGTGGCGGAGTTTCTTGTGCAAACCAAGTGTGAATTTAGGAGTGAAATAATTCTAATAGTCGGAACTTTGCTGGTATTTGATTTTGAGCAGTTTTTTGAAGGTAAGACCAAGTAGCATCATTGATGTACAATTTTTGAAAAGAACGATTTGAGTGACGAACTTAAGAGAAATATAGCTTTCACTACAATTGACTATTTTAGTTTTCTGTAACATGTAGCTATAAACCTTCATAATTGTACCAAGAACTTGATATTCACGACCTTATATGACCCTTTGAAATTTGTCATGAACATGGGACGAAAATATGGCAATTCTGAAAAGAATACCTACACGTGAGACGTGTGGCACACATGTAAAGATCTAACCTCCGATCCTTCGTTCTTTATCACTGAGGCTATAGAGATGGCATCGGTGTCGCACATTCATTTCTTGCACGTGTATGAAAAACTCATGACTTATCATTGTGTATACTTTTGTGAACCATCTTTTTATATGGCATGACATAACAAGAAATTAGCATTTCACATGCACGTGTAACGGGATGAAACAAAATTCGATGGTTTCTTCAAAGTGTCTTACAAAAATGATTTTCTTGACAATTGTCTTCTGAAAAATGATTGCCAGATAGCATTGTTTGAAGAATATTAGTCCACATACCATGTGGTATATATTTTCAAGAATAATGCCATTTGTCCCATTGGGATCATCCCAAAGTGATGTTTAGTGAAATTATGAGGTCAATTAATATGTGGATATGATACCCCTTTCCTGGATCTTACAATTTAATACCACATTGGGAAAATCCCTAGCACTACACGTTTAAAATAGAAGGAAAGCAGCAAAGAGCAAAGCCAACTATTATTGTTGAGAGCTTGATGGCAGAAAAATATTGAAGGAACCAACTAATCAACGAACATTTCTCTAAACTCTAATTTACAGAAAATTAAAAGAAAAATATGTGACCCAGATTTTCACTTAATAGTTACTCCAATAATGTTTTCTTTTCCCCCCAAAAAACTGTTTCCAGCAACTGCGATGAGAACCAGCTTATTCCATGGAAGGTGAGGATGACCATAAGTTCAAAAGCCAGCCAGCCACGATTCCAATGAGTCCAACAAAAAGTGCACATCCAATTGAGGCACCTCGATCACTTTTTCGACTTCTTTGATTCTTAAGAATTTCCTACAAATGAAAAACAGAAATGGTGGAAATCATTCTAACAGGATGATGCCTAAATTCTAAAAGGGTAATGAAGATGTGATGATCAATAGTAACGAAGTATAGGTAACTACAGTGAAACTTCACGTTGAAGCTGATGTACATCAGACCCTCAATCCCTCAAAAGTACTCTAGTCTAAATGCATCAAACGACGAATTATTAAGTAAGAAAAAAAAATGGAAATTAAAGAATTTTTTTGGGTGGGACAATATTGACAAAGTTTTCAAGTAGTTTCCATCTCTCTGAGAGAGAGAGAGAGAGAGAGAGAGAGAGAGAGAGAGAGAGAGAGAGAGAGAGAGAATGCGCAAAACAAGTCTCATATTAAACTTTAGAACAGGGTCTCTACGAACTGACAGGTGCATCTGTATATAATAGTTTGGATGATATGACTATAAGCATCTCAAGTAACAAGCCCACAAAACAAAGTATCACTACCATTTTTGTGCATTCTATGCTTTGCTCAGCCTCCATTTGGAAAAAAATTATAACGGTTTCATTTATAATAGATAGAAATGAGTGGTGGATAATATTTGTGGGACCATTGGAATGTGTGTCTGAAAGTGAAATTTGACCATTTATAAATTAATCAACCGTGCTACTTGTACATAATGGTGTACTGAAGGGGTGCCATAATAAACACATGGCGACCTCCTATTGGGGGGCGTCTGCCGCTACAGGCGCCCCTCCAATAGGGGTCCGCCATGTGTTTATTATGACACCCCTTCAGTACACCATTATGTACCACAAGATAAATTCTAAATTAATTTCACTCTATATAAATTGATTTATAAAGTTTGCCAAAGGAGGCTTATATGCAAAACAACATAGGATGATAGAAACAAACCAAAGTCGAAGGGGAAAGTGCAGAAATACACTAACCAATTCCTTCTGTAGCTGTTTTGTTTGCTGCACAGCTGCATCTCTTTCATCCTTGAGACGCTGCAAGGCTTGATTCTACAACATAGATGACAGAATTATTTATCACAATGACAGATACACAGATGTTGTAATCTTGGGTGTAAATGAGCCTTCTTCAGATGAAGCTTATGTTGTTAAAGCTGAGCTTGGTATTATAAATGAATTATATGTTTTCAAACTTGGCTTGTTTACTCTGAAAGTGGAGCTTGAAGACTGAACGAAATAACTCAAACATTGTGACTAATCTATAGATATGTAAACAAGCCAAGACAAGAAAATTTATGAACTTCAAAATTTGTTCAAGATCAGCTTATTACAATTTACAACTCTCATGCCAACCTTGAACGAGTTTTAGACAAACAGCCTGAGCACCCTGTCCTGTGGTTGGCATTTACAGCCGTAATTTAAATTTCTGACCAAAAATGGTATTTACTAAACTGGTTATTTCACAAATCAATTGCACAAACACATGACATACTGTCAGCTGTAATGGGGTAAGAAACAAGATTTAGCCTAGGATGGTGAGTTACTTGTCAAGGCAATTTTTAGAAAATAAAATTGAGATACCGTGGCTGTAAATTAAGAATAAAAAGGGATTGTTGGAAGTTGGAGAATAAGGACCCTAAAGAGCCGTGGGATCTAGGGCAGCCAGAGAGGATGATACCACTTTGAATTTTATATAGCCTTCACTATTATAGAAAGCACTACTTAAATAAGGTACAGGTTAAGAAAGTGTGAGCTTAACACATATTGGATGTCTCCTCCATAGTCCCAGAAGATTGTGACACAACCTTGGAGCCTCACCTGTGTTTCTAACATTTAAGCTCAAACATTAGTTTCACTTGAAAAAGCAACAGGTTGGATTTTAGTCCTACTACAGGACTACCACATGTTCACACCACACATGCATTCCTTTCTATATTTGTCCCTCTATTAGCTGAGCCAAACACTAAGCTTCGTTCCTGGCATCTACAGACTACAAAGTCTAGACGGTTGAATTCCGTAATTCTTTCCCTTTGCTCCCCTTTTCCTCTCTCTCCCACCACTCACTTTGAAACTCTCAGCATTATGAAAAAAGCCAGCTACAGAAATTATGTCGTGTGCCCCCATCCACCCAACTCAAAAATTGAAAAGAAGAGAACAGAATACTAAATCAGATTCTTTTATCATCCAACATTACCAGAGAATCAGGTAGGAAAACAGAGTCAATACAATAAAATATTCACTAAAGGAAAATTGAGAACTAACACTCACATCATCAGAGCTTGCCGCTCGTCGGTGCATCTGCAAACCGAAGGAAAAATAAACAGATGAAATATCATGCTTTGAAAACATTACAATAGGAATGTCAAGGGGGGACCAGCACAACTTTAAAAAGTAAATAGTTTGCCTTACTGAATAAAAATAATAGTTAGAAAGATTCGTAGACAGACATCAGATGCAGTAAAGAGAAGACATGAGAAAACTTACTATATTAGTATCAAAAGATGGTTTAGGGTAATCTTCTAAACTTCGAGGAGTTGATTTAGAAGAAATATAGACGACCTTAAGCTTGCGCTCCTCTATTGTTCGCCCACCCTCCTTATTGAACTTGTTTCATTAACATAAATAATTTCCCCAAAGAAAACAACATTGACTTAGATTCTTATAGATATAATCAAGCTCACAGTAGGAGAGGACTATATGCTTACAGTATCTTGCGCAAGCTGATCAACATCAACATTTGGAGGCACTATCGTGCTTTGCAGGAGAAACTTATCCTTACATGGCAAATCTGGAGGGTATTCCCGTTGAGCTTGAAGGGTGACTAAATACAAATCAAGAACATTATCAATAAAGTATGGAGCTGTGAACATCAAAGGCAAAATACTACAACATGCACATGAAATCGCGACATGATGACATGTATCTAGTAACTTAAGCTATGCACTTAATTTGAGTGGTTTATGATCATCAGGTGCAGAAGAATAAATCACATAGACAAATGAAAGTGATATGAGGTAAAATATCCATTTCTTTGCCGCATATTTTCAAAGCACCAAAAAGTAGAGGCTCTTTTGTGAGTTCTAACTTTTGGAGTATGGGACAAGGAAATTATTTCTTATAAACTGCCTAAAAGAGGTTTCTTCTGAACTTGAATTTGGAGGAGAGATGTGTTGCAACTGGGATGCAAAGCATTCGTCTGGTAAACTGGATCAAAACATTTTGAAATAACGTAAACATGATTTATTGCCATTACCATGAATGGGATGACATATGTTGGGACTGCTCAACGAAACCCCACTTTATCATCAAATACATAAAAATTACATTTGATGAGCTGACCATGTATTCTTTGCTTTCAATATTAACACATGCATGTAACTAAATCAATCTCAGTTTCTGAAGTGAATCTGCAACAATGTTTGAAAGTCCAACATAGGTCAAACATGTGATATAAAATAGGCTATTGGTTCAAGAAGATTTTATAAAATGATGATCAAATAATGATAATGCATATAGTCTCTGTTTCCAACTAAATCCAAAGAAACAGAGAACCATATAGAATATACTTACATGATGTTAGTTTACAGTCTTCTAGGGATCTAGAACTAAGCACCTTTTGCATTTGTGCCGTATAAAAGCTGCTACTATTTTTACCCATTTTAAGAATCACATAGCATTTAAAATCTATTAATTGTCGCCATATATTGTAGCACAATGGTATCTTCACCACTAATTGAAATACAACAAGCTGAAGGAAACCACCTCTTATGACAGACGAATCCCATGGATGTATGACACCAGCGTTTGGCCGCACAAAGTACTTCTTTGGAGAAGTAGTTTTCACCTAACAGATTTAGTATTTCAAAATGAAGAAGTAATACATAAAATATTCTAAAATACCATAATGCCGGATTGAAAAAGAATAAGTTATGTCTATTGAGTACTAAATAGAGTACCTTGAAGGCAACATGGTTCTCTGTGTTGTTCGTAATTTTAAGATCACAGTAACTGTGTTTCTCCAGCTCAACTGATGAAAGGAACAAAAAAGTCATACGTCATTACGAGTTTTAGCGACAACGACACGTAGATCTACTATAACATCTTGCTGGCTTTCTTTTTCCTTAACTTTTCCAGGCAAGATAGACAATTCCATTAGGAGACTCTCATGTGAAGGATCATAATGAGGTAGCCAAATTACAGGAAGATACTCGTTGACATGTTTTTTTTAATTGCATTTTGCAGTATAAACATCCACGTGCTTTGTGCAGATTTATGATTATTGACTTCAACGAAAGAACATCTAATGACATTTTTACTATTGTAGTTGTAACAGTTCAACTTTGTTGCAAAAGTCCCTTAAATACAAGAAAAAGCTCATTCCAACTATGTTCGCAGGCAGGGTACGTTAGTCATTCTCTTCATATTTATTCCTGATAAGGAATCTTTTTTGCCGAGTTGAGAATTCTGTAATTTTGGATTGTTGATCTTTCATTAGACAAGTCATCCAAGCCAATTACCAATGTCATTCTTCTCACTTAGACCAAATATGTTGCATGTTCTGAATTTTGTATTCCTTACCCCCCCCCCCCCCCCCTCCCTAAATTAATTAATTAATTAAATAAAAAAATAAATAAAAATTGTCCAGCATTCTGCTGCAAAGCTTTTTCTTAATACACTTCCACTTGGTATTGCTTCTTTTTAAATAACTAATAAATGCATTAACAAGTCCAAATAACCTAATAGAAGTCAGTTTTACTTGTCACAGCTGGATCACAGCCATGACCTAATAAAATGCATTAGCAATTTCATATGACAATGTATCACAGCCAATTCACATACAATGAGTCACTTTTCTAGCACTCTGGCCACCGGTTTTCTAGGCTAATTGCAGGCGGTTCACACACATAAAGAAATAAGCATTGTTAACCTCACTATTCTTCAGTTCAAAAAACAAACGACATATAGAAAACTCGAGTGAGAAGAAGATTACCATGAAACTTTAGTTCCTCTGGATGTACGGAGACCAACCGCTTCGCAGCGACAGCCATTGTAACAACGGCCAGACCAATCACTACCCAAAACAAGAACAGAGAAAAATTACCTCAACTAATAAATCGAATCCATTATCGTAAACTATCACGCACAACAATATTTAAAACTGCAAACCCTAGGTCAAGAATCTAAAGATTAGAACAGAGCAAAAACTAAAAACGAAAAATGAGGATCAGATTGAAAAATTAGAATACTAACAAATTTGATGGTGGAAAACAAATGCCTCCGCGTCAAAAATCGCTGCACTGGTCCGAACAATACAACTATGGAAATCTTACTGTTGTATTATTTTGTTTTGTTTTCACCAAACGCCATAATCATTAAGGGTCCGTTCTCTTTGTCATTTTGGAGCCGTTTTCTATTTTCTGTTTTTCAAAACGATGAAAACGCGTTCTCTTTCCCGTTTTCGAAAACGTGTTTTTCAAAACAAAAAAAAAATTTACACTAAAAACGGCAAAACGAGAAATGTCTATTTTGGCGTTTTCACGTTAACATTTCCAAAACACGCGAAACGCCGAAACGCCTGCCAAATCTCTCTCTCACATCTCACACTCTCTCTCTCTCTCTTCGCGCTCGCTCTCTCTGCGCGAAGCTCTTCCCTCTCACTCGATCCTCTCCTGCCGTCTTCCACCTCCTCTCCAGCCGTCTTCCACCGGCCGATTTGGTATGAATCTGTGTGCCGTTTCCATCGAGCTAAGTTCGGCGAAGGATCCCTCCTGTATTTGTGCTGAAATTCGACCGAATTCGTCGTTGGTGAAGCGAGAGAAAAACACACCCTACGGTATTTGTTATTCACCTTGCCGGTTCTGTGTTTCATATTCTTAGATTTGTGATAGGTATGTGCTCGATTTTGATGAAGAATTACACAGAAATTATATTTCAAGATTAACATCAATAAAATTAGGGCTTTTTTTTTCTACATCTTGATTTTTTGGGCATTTTCTGTCGATAGTTAATTTATGCCTTCAGTTTTGCTATTGAGGAGAAATATTGATTTTCCTGTTACCGTTTCATACAAAGGAATTTTATTGCCCATCAATTTCTGCTGAAATTTCAAGGCAAGATTAATATGTGTTTGGTGCTGTGTTTATGCTATTGAAAACCAATCTTGAAGTACATGGAATGTGTGTAAAATGTAGTGATCTTCTTGATCCACCGAACCCTTTGTTTTCTTCATTGTGCTCCCTTCCATTTAAATTAAAGGTGCCTGTGATCTTCTTGAAGTAGACTGATGCATCATTTATTGCCTACAGGGATTACCACTGGATCTCCAATCAAGGTAGAAGTGCCCAACACGGATCAGAGAGGAAATGTAAGTACATAAGCTTTACCCCTGTTTCATTTGGAGTTTGTAGGGGGAAAATGATAGAAACATCGCTAGCAAAGTGGTTAATAGGTCGTCTGGTTTAGGACTGCATTGATGTGGATCTTTGAGGGTTGATTCTTGTAGTTGCTTGGCAGTTTTGATTCAATGACTTCGCTTAAATAATCACACATGGTATTTGCAGTGGATGTAATTGTTCCATATTTATCTTATTATATTTGAAAGAGCTGATATGATCTTGCACTTATTTTGCGAAACATTTGTGGTAATAATCTGTTCCCAAATGATGTGCGCTGTCATCATGACACCCTCACATTCAAGGACTCTTCATGAGTACCTTTAAAGTCAGAATATATCAGTCATTCTTAATTATCAGTGCATGACTTGTCTTCAATAAAGTTTCTGTTTGTCTTCATATTTCTAAGACTAGTCGTACATTCTTTGCATAGTAGGGGCAATTTCGAAGGTGCAAAGTAATATTCTTTATTCAAACATCTTCTGAACATAATTATCTGATAACAGCATGCATACTGTCTTTTCATTCTGAATTGCATCCATTATGAGTTTTGAGTTTAATTCAATTGAGCCATCACCCTCAGTTGTTGATAAATGTTAGGGCTCCTCTTGAAGTTCTGTTGTTTTCATTTTTGGCAGTTAAGAAATGCTATTGGCTATAGGAAACTGTAAGAGAAACAGTGCTCAAACTTAAAGATGGGGGAGTCCTTTAGTTTAGCTATAAAATTTCTGGAATCATGATTACTGATTAAGTGAGAAATAAGGGTTTCACGATCATGATTGGTTCGTGTCTTTTAAATCCATTTTCTAGTTTTCTGAGAACTCAAAACTGATTATGATTAAGAGGTTTGAGATTGGAGCTCATAAGGGCATTTACTACTAATAAATTACTCATTACAGTGCTTGTAATTTTGAAGTGCTTAAAGACAGCTAGGCATAGGTTATTAGCCCAAATAAAGCACTTAAGTGCTCATATGCATTTACAGAAAGTAGAAGTATTACTTTAACTTCTTTTCCAGAGTTCTAATATGTACATTTAGTTTCTAAACTAAGCTCCAGGTGCTTTTGCATATAAAGAGGACAGATTGCTTGAAAGCTTTATTTTAAGCATTTCCAAATGTAAATATTTTATTTATAATGCTGGAGAAAATGATTTTATATCTTTCTGAGCACTCCCCAATCATCAAATCATGTCGAAAAAATATCCGAAGATAGCCTAAATGTCGTGGGATTTTTGTTGAGTTCTGTTGTCAATTGTTTATTAGAAAGGAATGACTTGGGTTTTTTCTGTTGGAAAACAATTGTTCTAAAATGAAATAGGATAGCCTCTCTTTCTTTTCTTGTTCACTTCCTTGCTATGAGATAGGATGACACAAGTGGAAATCAGTTTACATGCTGCTTTAGTAGGGGAGGCTGCTGAAATGAAATAAAGTGGCAACTGATATTGATTTGTAACGACTTTTAGCCTTCTTGTAGACATTTGTTGTCATCTAAATCTTTTATATATGCAACATTAATCTATTTTTGACCTCAAATATTGTCAAACATATTTCTTGATCATTCGATTTATGTTCAATATAGCTTCAACATGAGTGCAAACAGAGTTAGGAATAACGTCCCAATGTCATGGTCGGATGATAATGAACGTATTTTTATCGACATTCTTTACGAGAGAGTGAAATCAAACGCATTGCAATGTTCTACATTCACGAAAGATGAATGGGGCAGGATCAATGAAACGATGAAAGTGACAACAAAGATGGATTATGGCATAGATAGATTAAAGGGAAAGTGGAACCGCTTACGTAAGATTCATCGTTTGTTCTCTGAACTTTTGGGACATACTGGAGTTACATGGGATCCAAATACCAACAACGTTAATGCTCCAGAGGAAGTTTGGCAACACTATTATACGGTACGTACATGTCATAAATAATATATTTTCAATAATTAGTTCTTCCCCATTTTAAACTTATATTTAAAATGGCAGATCAACAAGTCGGAGTACAAACT
Source organism: Osmanthus fragrans (assembly GCA_019395295.1). Classification (NCBI taxonomy): domain Eukaryota; kingdom Viridiplantae; phylum Streptophyta; class Magnoliopsida; order Lamiales; family Oleaceae; genus Osmanthus; species Osmanthus fragrans. The sequence goes on along the minus strand of JAEDXY010000043.1, from coordinate 289,403 downwards.
GTTAAGGAAGGATGGATGTAAGCACTACCATACACTTGGGGAAATATTTAGCGGGACGACGGCTACTGGAGGATTAGGAGCTGCCTCCACTCAGCTTCCAAACACATCAGAGGAGGAAAGACGGATGGAAGATGATTTTTTGAATAGAGGGGTGCATGTAAGGGTGGAAACTGATGATGAAGTTCATGAGATTTCAAATGCTCGTGGGCGTGAAGAAATTGGTACATCTGGTGGAAGTCGACGAAAGGAACCTAAGATCAGAAAAACAGACAAACTTGAGGCCTGCATGGCACAGTGGTCGGAGAATGTTAGTAGTAGGAATGAAGAAATAGAAATGCGCAAACAGTACTTAAAAGAAAAGCTTGCAAAGATCCAAGGAAGGAAAATCTGCTGCTCATTCGGATCATGAAGTTAACAGTCCGGATCCTTATTCAACTAAGTGTTGCATGGCCATTTTGAACCGTATGGATGGATTGTCCGATGATGATTATACGAAAGCAATAACGGCTTTTCAAAATTTTGATTTCAGGGTGTCATTTGTGGAGATGCCTGAAGCAAGAAGGGGACCTATTTTGATGCGACTTTGAATTAAGTTTGTTTGTGACGTTTCTTTGTGTTATGTTTTAATTGAAGTGATAGTTCGATGTGATTTTTGGATGATGAACTGATGTTGAATGTTATTTTAATGGGTTTCAAACTTTGTAGTTCGTGATGTTATTGGATGATGAACTGATGTTGAATGTTATTTTAATATAAATGTTTGCATGTTAGTTTTTTTTTTTTTTACACAAAATGATGTCAAATTTTTTTTTTTTTTTGACAGAATATGGCAAGTTCTTCAAATGTGGATTTGTATGACGATTCTGATGATGACGATTCGAGTGATGACGATTTTTTATTTTCAGATGATTTTGACACCAATCTTAGTGATGTAATAGTACTTAATTTGTTTATTGCCCATCAAGGAAATTCTATCGACAGAACACCTTGTAGAACATCACAGCTTACTGGACATATGTATGTGCTTGAAATTCTGAATGGACATCCGGACGTGTGCTATCAGAATTTTCGTATGCAGCAACATGTGTTCATGAATTTCTGTGATATTTTGAAACATAAAGGGTTCTTGCAAGATGGAAAAAAAAAAGTTACCGTAGAGGAGGGCGTTGCTATGTTTCTAATGATTGTAGGGCACACTACACGTTATAGTATTATTGGTGATAGGTTTCAGCATTCAAACAACACGATACACAAATGGTTTAAACGAGTTGTTAGGGCTGTTTGTTCATTTGGCACTGAGCTAATATGTCCGCCAAATCAAGACACTATCCATGAGCGTATTTTACACACAAATATCCTTTCTTTAAGGATTGTATAGGTGCAATTGATGGAACACATGTTGCAGCTTGGGCACCTGCATCAAGACAAACATCTTTTCGTGGAAGGAAAACCACTGTAACACAAAATGTGATGCTGACATGTGATTTTGATATGAGATTTACATTTGTGTATTCTGGCTGGGAAGGTACGGCAAATGATTCGCGCGTATTCGTTGACGCAGTTACAAGACCAGCGAACAACTTTCCAATGCCACGAGGAGGTAATTAATTACACTTACAATAATTAATGTGAATATATTTATAATTTCACATCATGTACTTTTTTATGTTGTAGATAAATTTTACCTTGTCGATTCTGGCTATCCAAACATGCCTGGATTTCTTGCCCCGTATCGAGGTCGAAGATATCATCTGCGTGACTATATTGGACAGGGAAGACCACGTGGAAAGGAAGAATTATTCAACTATAGACATTCCTCGTGCCGTAACATTATAGAACGTAGCATTGGAGTTTTAAAGGCGAGATTTCCTATATTGAAGTTAATTACCAATTATCCACTAAGTAGACAAAGACAAATTCCTACTGCATGTTGTGCAATAAACAATTTTATTCGTCAGGAGCACGCTTTAGATAGGTTGTTCGCTGAGTATTCAGAGGAGAATATGATATTTCATGATATACCGGAGTCAAGTCAAGATCAAGAAGCCATACATTTTGATGCTAGTCAAACAGCTCAAATGGGACAAGTCAGAGATCAAATTGCTACACAAATGTGGAATGACTACTCGAGACGTCGTACATGAGTCATGAGAACAATTTTATATTTTGTTTAGTGCTTATTTGTTTTGTCATGACATGTAAACTTATAATTGTATCTATTCAAATGTGTTGCTAATTTTCAAAATGTATATTTAATTTAATACTATATTAACAGAACTTATTATTAAAATAAATTGAATAATCGGATTTGTTGAATAACATATTATACAAGCGTTTTTTTATCGAAATGTATATGTTATTTTATTAAAAGTGGAATTTTTTTTGAAAATTCATTAATATTTCACATTTATATGTTATTTTATACTCCATTAATATGAAACTATTAAAATTAATTGAATAATCAGATTTGTAGAATAAAATAATATTAATAAAAAATTTCGTAAATTTCTATGTTATTTTAGTATATGGACAAAAAATTTCATGCTTCAAAGATAATAGAAAATTCAAAGAAATTTCAGGTTTTTAATATATTTAATAATATATTAACATTAAATAATTAAAGTTAATTAAATAATCAGATTTCTTGAATAAAATATTATCAAATAATATTCTAAAAAAATGCAAAGAGAACGCGTTTTCTGTTTTCTGTTTTGAGAAACTGTTTTTCAAAATGACAAAGAGAACGCATTTTCAGTAATCTCAAAACAGATACTGAAAACACAAAACACAAAACAAATTTCAAAACTCAAAACACAAAACAGAAACACGAAGAGAACGCACCCTAATCCATTTGAAGATGGTGATTATGTATACTGTACTCAGATCGCATCCTAGGTAGGGAGCGTAGAGAGGAGGAGGGCACGTGGCGTAATGAGATGGGAGATGGGAGAGGACGTCCGATTCAAAAGTAAAGTTTGAGGACCAACGTCCCCAACCTATTGCCATGTTGCGTTTTTGTCCTCCAGATAAATGTTGCTAATCTATATTCTTTAAGTTTTGTTATGTACAAATGTTTTATCAATTATCAATTATCAATTAAGAGTGTGTTTGATAGAGATTATTGAAGAAAAATGAATTTTGAAATAGTGATATGATGGGAAATGTGTGGTTGAAAAAGAAGAAAAATTTATTGATGTGATAGAAAATATTATTTTATTGAAAAATGTGTGGTTAAAAATAAGTAGAAAAATGAAAATGAAAATGTGGGTCAAATGGAGCCTAAATACAAATGCTACCGTGAACGTGAACGTGAACGTGAGGATAGGGACAATGGGGACCACCCCAGATGGGTGGTCGCTTCATTTGTCAAAGGAGATTTCCCCCCTCCCCCCCCCCAGAAGGTGATGTTGAGGCTTTAGCTAATCGAGAAGATTTAGGGGATGTTCTGTTCGTGTTTCAGTTTTGTATTTTAAGTTTTGAATTCGTTTTGTGTTGTGTTTTGGGTGTCCATTTTGAGATTGTTGAAAACTCGTTCTTTTTGTTGTTTCGAAAAAATATTTTCCAACTCATAGTTTTTGAATTTTGGCAGATTTGTGAAGAAAACAGTCAAAAAGTAAAAAAGTTATTTTCTGTTTTCTTGACAAAATTTTAAGCCGTTTTCAAAAACTCGTTTTCGAAAATGGGAAAAAGAACGTGTTTTCAATGTTTTGAAAAATCGAAAACAGAAAACAGTAAAGAAAACATACCCTTATAGTTTGCATGCAAACAAGGTTTTGAGGTCGACTGCATGGAAAATGATTATGTGTCTACTATCCAAAGTATCCATTTAGATTTTACTTCGACATCAAATGTGATGTTTTTGTAACACATAGTTAGGTTACTTTAGGATGGTAACAGTGTCTTTTGTTATCATGTTTCTCGTGAAGGAAACAAAGTGATCCACGAGTTAACATCTTTTGCACTAGTACATGTGTCATTTTTTGGACTAACTATATGGCTTTGTCCCTTGCGCCGACGGCTTGCAGCAATATGAATTAATAATATTGTGATGGTTTATAAATTTTTTTGTTCAAAAATATTTAAAATTAATAAATGATAAAGGGTAATAATATATAAATGTGAATACATGAATGACATCAAAGTTGTTGTCGGCGTCGAGACTTATCAGCCAGGTGTGGGCATATTTATGGTAGCTGCAAAACAATGAATCGAAATTTTTGATCAATGGAGGAACAATATTACACTTTTTTGAAGTTCAAATTCGTCTTTATTGAAAAATTGCTATCATTGTGTAGAATTAGCTGGAGCTATTTCCATAACTGAAAAGACTGTTGACACTTAATTTAGCTCCCGTTTGAGCCTCTCTTTTTTCAAAAAAGAGTTTTTGGAATAGTGTTTTTTGGAGAATGTGTGGTTGAAAAAGAAGATAAAGTTTTCGGTATATGTGTAGTATTATTTTATGGAATATTGTGTGGTTGAAAATAGGAGAGAGAGAAAAAAAGGATATGATATGATATGATAGGGGCTCAAACGGGGGCTTAAAATCATTAATCTTTATTTGTGCAGTGAGTGGCATTCATTATAAAGCAGCACAATGAGTGAATGATCAATACTAGTCGAGTCATTAATATCATCAACAAAAGTTGAGCAACCACCACTAAAGTTCAAAGCTGATAAATTATGGATCAGTGGGTAGTATTTATGAATTTCTCGAAATGTATGAATAAAAAACATCTTAAATGTTATAAACATGCCAAACATAGACGTACTAGTTTATGAGTTTATCGAATGCTGTTGATGTGTTTGAAATGGTGTCATAAACTCGGCGTGGATATATGGCCTTATCTTTTAAGCTGCCAAAATTAATTTGCGATAGAGTTTTACTCTTCCTCCTATTTTTTTACCAAACTAAAGGTATTGTACAAAAAAAGAACCAATTAAGTAGGAATAGAGAAGACTTCTCCATGTCAGCTCCCATTCCTCATGCCCATCACCCTTGGTTAATGCTTTCCAAACTCAATGACATCAACTTCTGCGCTGCATCAAAATAAAAAAGAAATGCAAGATAATGGATATTAGAGAATTTATTTATTATTTTTTTCCCTTTGTTATTTGTAAAATTTTAACGAGAGAACTTTCAAGCAATAGCTAGCATACGCTATTTCGATACTAGGACTCCAGTGAAGTGTTTTTCATGTTGGCTATATATAATTTGATACGACAAGGTTCGGCTCTTTGATTTTTAAGACTATAATTCAAATAGGGGCATAGTCTTACTTTTTCGTAAGTTTATAAATTGATTAAAAATACACACAAAGGAATAAAAAGGACGTCATCAGCCGGCTCCAATTCTGCACGCTAGTCACACACCCATTGCTCTTGGTTAATGCTTTCTATACTCGTTGGCGGCAACTCCTGCACTGCATGATGCCAGTCGCACACCCATCGCCCTAGTTGGGGCATTGGCTTCAATTTTCCCTTATATATGATATTCTATCAATCAATCGTTTTAGCATATTACGGGATTCCTTTTATCTCAACCCTCGAAACTTTAATCTTCTCATCTCTGTGCGAGTCTAAAGATTGAAGTTTTCAATTTCTTCAATAGCTGATTGTGTTCTCTGGATCAGTTCTCTAAGATTCAGTTGAGTGGTAGCTACATCGACGAGAGACAAATTTCTCTCCCACTCTTAGTTGAGTTCACGTGCATTTGGTGAAGTGCATAAGGGGTTAGAGTTTATGATAAAGTGGAATCAGCGCAAGGCAAAATAATGATTTCATGATAACTTCGGGTTTGTCCCTTTTTGGCGAATTGCTAGTCTAATTCGATTGGAAAGGGGTTTGTCCGTTTATGCGTTTTTGCTATTTATGATAATTTTTATTTTCGCAATATTTCATTCAATAAAATTCATATTCGTATTCCGTTTGTTGGGGGGGATGATCCTGAATATTAGGAGTTTCAATTTTAGTAGTTATTTCGTATTTTTCTATTTTTAGGAAAATATCATTTTTTTAAAATTATTTATTTTTCGAATTTTGCTAGGATTTTACTATTTAAGGCATTGTAAGCTCTTTGAGACAATAGTTTGTTGAATTGAATAAAATTTCTCGTGATTTTTCTCATCTTTGTGAGATTGTTCATCTTTCCTATAATCTTCCGCTACGTCAGTATTGCTGAAGATTTTGGTGTTTGTTCAAGGTTTTTCTTAGAAACATACAATCTGAAGTCGTTCGAAGGAGTATTTCACTTCTTCTTCAGTCAAGAAATATTTGGTGTTGATGTTTTTATAGGCCCTCTTCAATTTTCCTTTCGAAGAAGAGGATGCTTCAGCCTTTCATTGACCTCGGACATGCGAGATCTATATAATACCTGATTTGGCCGTGGAGCTTAAAGGTCAGATCCAGATAGTCAAGTTGACAAGGGTACCTTTAGTTAGCATTAAAACGATTTTTAATGAGTGCAATGTACGTGCCAGTTGTGTGTGAGCTACATCTTTATATTACATTTTGAAGTCATTATTCTACCTTTAATATAGTACCTTTCATAGAGTTTCTTCCTTATTCTTATAGTTTTGTATTTCATAAAAATTAAATTTATTAAGCACAATAATTCGCCCGAAGTGTTATTTCTCCCCAAGGCTTTGCTAATTCAAATGAAATACATGAAGTTACACTATTCTGTCCCGCTCTTCAATCTGAGTGTTTAATAACCACCATAACAAAAGTAACTTTTTAGGACATTCATTTATGGCTTCCACATAAGGCATTTTCACACAGGTTCAATCACTGATTGCCGCCACTCTACTCCCTCTCCCGCCGTTCAGTCACTGTTTGCCAACAACCGTACATTTTGACTCTTGTCTGCATATCAGTCGCAAGCCCATTCTTGGTTGATGCTTTCTATAGTTGTTGGCACCAACTCTTGCACTCCATCACGCCAGTTGCACGCCCATCGCTCTGGTTTGGGGCCTTGTCTGTAATTTTCCCCTATGACCTGGTATCAGTCAATATGATAATTTTAGCATATTAAGGTATTCTTTTTACCTGAACACTAGAAACCCTAATCTTCTCTGTCTTTGTGCAAGTCTGAAAATTGAAGATTTCAATTTCTTCAAATGTTGATTGTGTTTTCTGGATCAGTTTGTGAAGATTCTGTGGATTCGCTGCTATGTTGACGAGAGAGACTCTTTCCCACTCTTTGTTAAGTTCGCATGCATTTGTGACGTAGCGGAAGATTATAGAAAAAATGAACAGCGACACAAATATGAGAAAAACTCACAAAAATTTTATTCAATTCAAAAACTGTCGTCTCAAAGGGCTTACCATGCTTTAAATAGTAAAAGTTTCAACAAAATTCGGAAAATAAATAATAAAATATAAAAAACGATATTTTTCCATAAATGAAAAAATTCGAACTTGCAACTAAAATTAAAACTCTAAGATTCAGAATCGTCCTCCAACAAACGGAATTCAAATCCGAATTTTATTAAATGAAATATTGAAAAATCAAAAGTTACCATAAATAGTAAAAACGCTTAATCGAGGGCTTAAACGATGGAATTTGCCCAAAATTCGACGCACGTCATAGTGAAGTGGTGAGTTGTAATCATTAGCCCATTTCCAAACAAATTAGATTAGAAATTTGCTAAAAACGAATAACCTCGAAGTTATCATGAAATCATAAAATTGAACCATTTTGTTTGCGTCGGTCTCACTTCAACATAAACTCCAACTCCTTCTACACTTCATCAGTTTGCATCACTAACCAAAATATTTATTATTTCTCGTTTCCTTCCATAATTTTTGTCTTCCATTAATTTGTAACAACTCCATAAATAAATCACTATAAAGTTAAAATGCACCAAGAGAAGGATGAGTATGTTTAATATAAAGATAGAGAAATCCACTGAAAAATAAAATATGAATACTATCTTTCAGTCAGGTTTAAATCCAGAAGCACTGAAAAAATAATTATCTCCATGCATGCACAAGGCATTGGAATTTGAAAGCTTGTCTTTGTTTGTGTGCTTGAGCGTGAATTCATCTCTGAAAGTGTGTGTGTGTGTGGGGGGGGGGGGGGGGGGGGGGGTGGGTTTGAGGGTGAAAAACTTACTTGAGTAAATCTAAATAAGTCCGTTCATCAAAGACAGCATTAAGACATCGGCTGCAAATGCTGAAATTTGGATGTTTGAGCTCCAATACTTGTCTAACGCTGCTGCTGCCACAATCTCTTGAGCCACTTGACCTTCCATTTGTTCAATTTCTGAATTAAATCCCTACAATTAACCTTTGTATAGTAGTATATTTTTCCTCATATTATCAATATTATCCTTTAGCCTTTCATTTTCCTCCACAAAATTTAATACTTCATCAGCCGATTCCATGACATCTTTGATTTCATCGTGTCTAGCATGTAGTAATTTCGCATTCATCTTCATTCTTTCTGCATCTGTCAATGTTTAATAGTAACACACTAACATTCTGATGTCAAGGTCTTTAAGTTGTTTCTTTTGTATTCCTTTCATCATTTAGAAAAAGAGTTTTCATACAAAGACTTCAATGAACAATCTTTCGTAATATTTCAATGATTTTCATTATGGTGTTCAAGGTAAGGACAAGATTCATATAATGTTGAAGTGTTACAAGTCATATTTTGTTTTATCTCTTTCTATCTTGTTCTTACTATTAAATGCTTTTCAATGGATTTGTGAAGAAATGCTGCATGTGATGCATGAAAGGTTGTCTCTACATGCTTCATTTATTAAAAAAAAAAATGTAATATCTATTGCATTTGGTACATCGTGACAGTTGAATCGTTTATAATTGAAATATGTCATACTTATAGGGGAGTAGTTCCTTTTATTGATAACTATGGTCATTTATTGTAACGATTATACTTGACACCCACGTTTAATTGCGTGCTTAAATGATGGTAATCTTAGATTTCACAATAACAAAAAAAGTATAAGTAGTTTGTATTCAGTGTGTGTGAGTGGTGTTGGAATTGTGACATTTTAGTTGTTACAAAATTATTGTTATTTCGTTTTTAATTTTAGTTACATATTTGGTTGAAGGCTAACTATGAAATGATGAAAAGTTAGGCTTATTTTGTATGCTAATATAGTAGAGTATGTTGTTAAGTACTATGTTAAGCATTGTCTAGTGTGTAGAAGTATGATTAGTCGGTAGAATAGTTGATAGAAGTCTACCATGTTTGCTCTATTTATTGGAACCTTGTATAACTCGAAAATTAAGAAGTTAATATATCAAAATGTAGTCTTATAACCTTCTCTTCTCCTCTAATTTTCTACCAGAAAATCAGAGTATATATGTAAGTTTATATCTTGTTTTTGCTATGTAAAATCTATGTTTTTTACCTCCTCCATCGACTATGAATATCACAAATGTTTTAGAGCTAAATGTAGAGCTTTTGTTCAATGAAATTCCAACATAGTCTTCTCTTCTTGCTTGTTTAAAACTCTCTGTAAGATTTCTGGAGTTTTCTGATTCATACCGGTAAGTTTGAGCCAAATACCGTATTTCAGTGACTTTGAGTGAAATAAGGTAAGCGACATTCAAATCCGGTAAGTTACTTAAGTGAAATTAGATAAGTAAAAGGAATATTCGGTAAGTACACCAAAATCCGGTAAGTTTAAATTAAATCCGGTAAACTTAAATCTTTCACTCCTCTTCGATCCAAAAACCCAACAAGTGGATGTTGATGCCAAGGATATTGATTGATGTTGATGCAAAGAATAGATACTTTAATCAAGGTCACATCATTAAAAATATGTACTATATCTTTCCTCTTATTATCAGTATTATTTCTCTATCCTTTCATTTTCATCCATGAACTTCACCAGCTGGTTCCATGGCATCTTTGATTTCATCAAATTGATCATGTAGCCATTTCACATTCATCTTCATTCTTTCCGCATCTCTTACAGTTGAATAATAACACATTTACTGTCATCAAGGTCTCTCAACTGTTTCTTTTGTAGATCTTGCATCACTTGGAGAAAGAGTCTTCATACGATGAGACTTAAATGAACAATCTTTTAGAATATCCAATGATTTTCATTTATTGCGTTCAACATCTGGACAAATTCTTTTTTATGTTGGAGGTTCTTGTCTTAACTGCTTCACCATTGATGACCTAGTCTAACTTTTTAATGAATTTATTAATGCTAGAAAAATGAACATAAAGGAATAAATAGGAATTCGTCAGCTGGCTGTCATTCTGCACGCCAGTCACAAGCCCTTTGATCTTTCTTAATGATTTCTATTCTCGTAGGCGCCCAACTCCTGCTATGCAACAAGCCATTCGCACCCCCATTGCCCTGATTGGGGGCTTGTCTACAATTTCCTCTACGATCTTGTCTCAATCAATATGATAAATTTAGCATATTATGTTATTCCATCTATCTCAACTCTAGAAACCCTAATCTTCTCAAGCCAATTGAAGGAACGTTTGTTCTTTGATTGAGCATTCGGTGTTGACATTTTATAGGCGTGACCTTTCAATTTTCTATTGAAAGAAGAGTAAATTTGAGCCTTTTCATCAGCATCAGATATGCAACATCCATATGATACTTTATCTAGACATGGATCTTGGAAGTGAGATCTAGATATAAGTCAAGTGTCTCGTCTTAGGATATGCGGTGGAGTTTGAAGAATACCTTCTTTGCACAACAAAAAACAAAAAAATCCTAGGATTATTTTTCATTTTTTATTACTAAAACTATCTACAAAAGAAATTAGATAAAATGTCTTCACCCTTGGAAATCGATAGTGAAAGAGCAAAATTTGGGTACATACTAATACCTAATAGGGGTAAAAAGTTGAGATTGAAATAAACACCACTCATGGTTCATAATATATAAAATAAGGAATTTGGAACATTAATAAATCCAAAGGGGTTTTCCTTCGTTAATTTTCAAAATTTCTTAGTATTTTACCTATTCCACACGTTTAACTTAGATTTGAAAATTTTGAATAGTGAATAGGAAATGATCACATTACAAAAGTAATTACTATTATTCTCATTAAAGGCCCGTTTGACCCACTTTTTTTATTTTCATTCTCATTATTCTACTCATTTTCAACCACACATTCTTCAATAAAATAATATTTTTCATCACATCAATAATTTTTTTTTTTTTTTCAACCACACATTTTCCATCATTTCACTATTTCAAAAATCGTTATTCCCCAATAATCTCTATCAAACACACTCTAAACCTTATAAGGTATTTCTGACTCGTAGTTAGTTCAAGAAGATATTATTAATTAGGCAACAAAATTACTGAAACTTGGAAATGAATAATATGAGATAATCTCATTTCCATTGCAATTACAAAAATAATTAGTATTTTTAATTAAAACTATGAGTTATGTTTGACTGGTATTGAGTCATAAAATACTATTAATTTCGAAATAGAACCGCTCATACCCAGTAATGCAAGGGAGGTCGTTGACAATTTGACAACAAATGCAATAAAAATCCAATATAACTGATTGGCTAATATTTATAAATTTCATTAGAACCCTAAAAACCATTTGACTCAACTCTGTCTTTTATTTCCTCACACTGTAATTTGCTTTATCCGTTTCCTTTCTTCTCAAAGTTCCACTTTCTCTTACCAGAATAATTTTTGTCTTGCTCAGAATTTCTAAGAGTTTGAGTCTTTCAGAAAACAATAGCCTAAGCTTGCTTAAGAACTTCTCGATATATAGTTACCCAACTAGTGCTGCCACTATGTTGTGAACATAAGGTTGCGGACCGTGCTCTAACATTCTAGCCCTTTTTCTCTTCTTGTCCGCCGGACATGGAACAAACTTTGAAAATTCCTCAAATTTGCGGCTCATATTCCATAAGTGTCAAGGGTGTTGTAATCAAAGAAATTATATTTTTGATCTTAGAGCTGAGGGGGAAAGCTTCTCCTCTACAATTTCTTTGTACTATGTTTAGGTCACAGCCTGCTCTTCTTCAGGTGTTATTGACTTGCTTGTCATGTCCCAACAATGGTTGGCCCCTCCTTTCAGCATGAATACTGAAAAAATTACTATATGCAATATGCTCATGTTGAAACAGATTAACATGTTGCAACAAACGAAAACTTTTTCTTCAAATTCTGTTATTGGCAGCGACAACCAAAAAGGAAAAAGAAGAAGTTGGCCTTTTTCTCAATCTAAAGCTGGGAGTGATTGACTAACCCACAGGTCCAAGGATAAAAGAAATTAAAATAAAAAATCCTTATATTATAGTTTTGTTAGTAGAAAAATTAAAATGAGAGGGCATGTCACAACTTACAATCGATGACCTTCCAGATCCTATTTTGATACAAGAAGTCCTGTTTAATGTTTCTGGCGCTGGCTATATTAATTCAGATACGACAAAGGTCGACCTTTTTTATTTTTAAGGCTAAAATTTAAATAGAAGCCCAATCTAAAGTTTTAATGAGTTTGCAAGGATTATTTTTGTTGTACAAAATCATGTACAAAAAGTTTTACAAAATTGACAAGTGGCCACCCCCTATTGGAGGGGCGGCCATAAATGATTTTGTAGTACTTGTAGCATCTTCCAGTTTGCAAATGTTGGAAAATATGCATAAAAGAATAAAAAGGACTTCATCAGCCCACTCCAATTCCGCACGACAATAGCACGTCTATCACTCTTGGTTAATGCTTTATATACACATTAGTGCCAACTCTTGCGGTACATCACTATCAAAGAGAAATGCAAGATAACGGCTATATGAAGAAGAAAAACAATCTTTCAGAAATTGAACCTGTTATTGGAGAAAAAAATATCAGGCAGTAATTTTCCCTTATGATTTATATCAAACAATAAGATAATTTTTAACATGTTACGATATTCCTTTTATCTCGACTCTAGAAATCCTAATCTTCTTGTCATTGTGCAAGCCTACAGATTGCAGATTTCAATTTTTTCAACTGTTGATTGCATTTTCTGGATCAGCTCTTGAAGATTCTGTGGATTTGCTGCTACGTTGCAAAAGAGAATGCTATTTCCCACTATTCGGAGTTTGCATGCTTGTGCCGAAGATTTTGGTGTTTATTCGAGGCTTTTCAGAAAAATAAACGATGTGAAGCTGTTCGAAAGGAATTTTAATATGATCGAGAATTTAGTGTTGACATTTTATAGGCGTGGCGATTCAATTTTCTGTTCGAAGAAGAGGACGTTTTAGTCTTTCAGTCGGCATCAGATATGCAAGATCTCTATAATACCTGATCTGGCAGTGGAGCTTAAAGGTCAGATCTAGATAGTCAAGCATCTCGTCTTAGGATTTGCGGTGGAGTTTTGAAGAATTCCTGTCAACGCAGAATATTTGAAACATTTAGAAGGCGATTCTATTTGCAGAGTAGAGTGAGCGTGATAATTGCCAGTTTGAATCTCGAGTTCTTGGGAAAGAAAAAAAACATCTTTGTTACTCCATGAATAAATCTCTAAGACTGTCTCAATCTCTCGAGCCACTTGACCTTCCATTTCTTCAATTTCTGAACAAGTCTCTTTAAATCACCTTTATGTAGTACTATATCTTTCCTCTTATTATCAATATTATCCTTTATCCTTTCCTTTCATCGCATGAAATTTTATACTTCACCAGCTGATTCCATGGGATCTTTTATTACATCAAGTTGATTATGTAGCCATTTCACATTCATATTCTTCATTCTTTCTTCATCTCTTACAGTTGAATAATAACACTCTTAACATACTGATGCCAAGGTCTCTCAACTGTTTCATTTGTAGATCTTGCATCACTCGGAAAAAGAGTTTTCATATGATTAGAATCAAATGAACAATCTTTCATAATATCCCCATGCTTTTCATTTATCACGTTCAACATCTGGAAAAGATTCGTTCTGATGTCGGAGGTTCTTGTCCTAACTGCTTCGCTATTGAGGGCCTAGTCTAACTTCATAATAAATTCATAAATGCTAGAAAAATACGCATAAATAGGAATTCATCAGCTGGATGCCTATCTGGACGCCAGTCGCAAGCCCATTTCTCTTGGTTAATGCTTTCTATAATCGTTGTCGTTGGCGCCAACTCATGCACTGCGTCACGCCAGTCGCACAGCCTTCGCCCCGGTTGAGGGCTTATCTGTAATTTTCCCCTGTGATCTTGTTGTATCAATTAATATGATAATTTTAGCATATTACTGTATTCCTTCTATCTCAACTCTAGAAACCCTAATGTTCTCGTCTTTGTGCAAGTCTGTAGATTAAAGATTTCAATTTCTACAACTGTTGATTGCATTTTCTGGATTTGTTCTTGAAGATTCTGTGGATTTGCTGCTACGAGAGAGAATGCTAATTCCCTCTCTTTGTTGAGTTTGCATGCATTTGCCAAATTAGAATTCGGTGGTTGATCGCTGCTTTCCAGAGAAACATACAATATGAAGCTGTTCGAAGGAATTTTTGTCTAATCGAGTATTTGGTGTTGACATTTGTTAGATGTTATGCGCAATAATAAAGAGATGAAAACGAGGAATCAACACAAATATTTACGTGGTTCGACGATGTGCCAATGTCCACGAAGAGCGAAGCGGAAATATTTTATTCAATATGAATAATAGGGTTACATCATTAGTATTATCGTAATCCTAGCCCAATCCGCTCCGCTACCGGCATTGGTCTATTTGATCCAATAAACTTGTGTTCCATTCTATAGTAACCACATACACAACAACATTTTTAGATGGGTGGTGATTCAATTCTCAGTTCAAAGAAGAGGATGTTTTAGACTTTTCATCGGCATCAGGTATGCAACATGTATATAATACCTGATCTGCGCACGGAGCTTATAGGTCAGATCTAGATGGTTAAGCATCTTATCTTAGGATTTATGTTAACAGCAGAATATTTGAAACATTTAGAAGGTGATATGATTTTCAAAGGAGTACGAGTGCAATAATTGCCAGTTTAAATCTCGAGTTCTTGGAAAAGAAAAAAGATCTTTGTTACTCCATGAATAAATTACTATAAAATAAAATGCACCAAGAGAAAGATGAGTATATTTTACTTCAAAGATACTGCAATATACAGAAAAACCAGATATGAACTCTATCTTCTAGTCAAGTCAATATACAATGTCACTGATTGTAATTATGAGCCCTAGCAAGTATCTCCATGCATGCACAAGTCGTTGGGTTTCGAATGCATTTGTGTTTGTGTTCACTCTTTGTGCATGCATTCATCTATGAAAGTGTGCATGTTAGGGGGGTTAAGGGTGAGAAACCGAGTAAAGCTAAATAAGCCCGTCCATTGTCCCTATATGCTGTAAATTCTAAAATTTGGATGTTTGAGTTCTGTACCGTCTAACTCTATCACTGTCACAATCTCTCAAGTGATTTCACCTTCGATTTCTTCAATTACTAAATTAAGTCTCTTTAATTAGTGCATCTTTCCTCTTATGATAGATTTGATCCTTTATCCTTTCCTTTTCACCCATGAAATTTAATACACCAGCTGATTAATCCATGGCATCTTTGATTTCATCATGTCGATCACGTAGCCATTTCACATTCATTATTATAATTTAATAACAACACTCTGATGCCAAGGTCTCTCAACTGTTTATTTTGTAGATCTTGCATCACCTGGAGAAAGTCTTCATACGATCAGACTCCAAAGATAAATCTTTCAAAATATCCCCAGTGATTTTCATTTATCACGTTCAAGGTCTGGACAAGTTCATTTTGATATTAGAGGTTCTTCTCTTAACTGCTTTGCCATTTTGGTTTCTAGGCATGCAATTTAGAGAATTGGGCACATGTTGAAAGATTTCGGTATCAACCTCTTTCTGACCTGAATTACACATACTAACACATTCATTCAATGACTTCTTTTCTCTTTATTCATCAGTGTTTTTGCAGCTATCACACTCATTCATTTAAATGTATGAAAGTTTATTCATAAAGAATGTATCAAAGTTGGTCCCATTCGAGGTGCAATAATAAATGACCAAAAGAATTTATATGTAGCTTTTTCATTATCATTAAAGTAAAAGTGTTGTTGCATGAATTAAATTTTCTCTTCATGTTATCTGATAAAAAAGGATACAATGGTATCTTTTGGTTAGCATTGAGAAGATTTTAATTAAGCGCAATGCATGTTCGTGTTGTATGCGAACTATAGGTTTAAGTGTTGGCCTGTTAAATCTAATATTACAAAATGTGACACGCAAGTGCCAAGTGTAGAACAATTAAGTAGAAATAACGTTACATTTAATGTAGCAAGGGTTTCACTTGTGGATTCTTTTTTGTTCGTAAATATACGCTGACCTCACACGGGAGGCCCCGCACTAAGTGATTCTCCCCCAAAAAAGTCTACATGTGATCTTCCAAAAACATAAATATGTGATTTAGTAAAGTATAACCCATTTTGGGGTGCAACTAGGGAACAACTATCAACTAGTTTGAAAAGTTTTTCCATTTAGTAAAAATCCATATTATGCAAGTAGAAATTGTTTTTGCTAATTTAAATTGAAGTGTGACATAAAATTGGTCTATTTCGGTATCACAACCATAATTAGTGCATTCAGCCTAGCTAGTTTGCAGTTCTAGCTCCGCCTCCGTATCAAGGTCACAATTGATATTTTCATTATAGCATGTCACTATTATCAATAAGAAAAGAAAACCTTTATGCTTATTATCTAGGAACTTGTTTAGAAATACTATAATGAAAGGAACATAGGAGTTTGTCGCTGGATATTTAACCAAATAGGATCGTCAAGTTCCTATAGAACCTATCACTAAAATCCCCCTAGAGGAAAATAAAGCTAAGCAAAGCAAAGCGAAAAGGGTTTTTCATCAGATAGAAAATGAATCTTCTATAGGTAGGTTGACGTCCTTTCTTTTCGAGGTGACTTCATCTCGAGGATGGCTTTAGTGCAGGATCGATTTGTGTCTTTTCGCACAATGAATCCAAGAAATTTGTCCAAAGATAGCCCAAAGAAAGACTTTAACGGGTTCATCTTCAAGTTGTGCTATCGTAACCTTTTGAAGACCACTCAGACGTTGGTCTCGACTCTTGACTACATTTCATCTTATGCACATGTCCTTGAAGATCTTGATCGTGGCCATCTAGGGCTTTGTCCGTACCATAACTAGAATTGGAAAATGATTCCACCCCCCCCCCCCCCCCCACCCCCCAACCGAACCATCAAAAAAAAAATAAAGGAAAAGCTTAAATATAAAGAAAAGAAAAGAAGAGTGATTAGTGACGAAACAGCATTGGAATAAAGAAATTCTCGATTTCATAAATGGATTAACCGACAGATATTATCACCGGTAGAGATAATTAACAACAAAAGTCAGGGTAGCAATGGAATATTTTAGCATAAGTGACATTTTCATGTGTCAAAATACATCTTTTGCTTGAATCTTCTTAGCTTTCTTCGGTACCTTTAAACTTAAATGTTCGTTGTGTAACCAAATAAATTGCTAGATGACACGAAATAAAAAGAAAAAAAAAAATGAGATTATTGGATGATTGGGGAGTTGTACCTTCGAAATTAGGATCGACTGGCCAAATCATTTTACTGTAGATTTTAGAAGAAAATGAGTATAATCCACTTTATATGAACAATATTTGAATCAATGTAAAATTTGACAACAGTAGAACAAGATTTAATCATGCAAAATTAAGAACACTTCAATGTAACCACGATAAGGAATCAGCATAAGAATACTTATCAGAAACAATAAACATTTTTTTTTGAACATTAGAAAAGCTATGGCATGGAATGATTTATGCCATCAGATCTAACCAATCACAAAAATTGTGGTACATATAGTTTTATCTTTATAATAAAGTAGAATTCCCGGGAAATACAAGTCTAAGATTTCGACAAAGAGTAGTCTATCATTTGAAAGTGGAGAGCCTGGGAAGCTTGTCTCGCAGATAGTACAGTCTTGCTCTCCTGACTTTCCGGTGTTTGATAACTTTAATCTCTTTGATGTTTGGTGAATATCTGTACAACATGAAAGAATTAATGAAGATAACACCTTGCAATTTCGATTTAGAAAACGATGCACAACGCATTAAACAAGAAAAATCGTGAATAGAGAATAGAAACATCATTGGCGCCAACAAACTGTTCTCAGTGACTATCTGCATTTCAAATCCAATGTACAAAATGCTATTTTAAATCTAAAACAAGCCGTAGTAGTTCCAAAATTAAAATCAAATCAGAATAAAAAGATAACTTATGTGCAAACGTAGTAAGCCACGAAAAATAGAATAATAGTATCACAAGCAAACATCAATATAAACTCATGCTCACTTAAAATGATAACAAATTAAGCCCTTGTTTGGTCCCCACTATTTTAAAAATACATTTTTGTTTATCTTATTTTCAACCACACATTTATCAATAAAATAATATTACACGCAAATCCAAAATTTTTCCTTATTTTTTAACCACACATTCTCCATCAAAATACTATTTCAAAATGCATTTTAGACCCAAAAAAAAAAAAAAAAAATGGGGCTCAAACGGACCTAAGAGAAAATATCCTTAAAGCCCTGTGTGAATCTCTGTGTTGAGGCCACCAAGCAAAGTAACTCAACAGATTGAGGAAATTATCAGCTTCGACAAATCCGATTAATAACACAGAAAAATTGCACAAGAAAGCATACAAATTATGCACATAACGCAAGCAGGAAGATTGGCATCGCATTAGGAGCATAACTAGAAAAATGATTGTAATTGCAAGTGTGGGAGTGCGGGCAATGCTCCAAGGTGTAGAACCATGAATGTAAAACTGAATATGAATGATTGAAAATACTATATAATGTGTATTTACCCCGCAATGAAGTGCCCTTTTCTTTTACTTTCTTTGAGCAAGTCATTGTAGAGTGTGTGGGTATATTCAGTCAGAGGGCTATTTCCCCTCTATTCCCACAGTTTTGAATGAACTGAGTGGTGTTAACTGAACAGTGATATAGAAACACAAATTAGGAGATCAATAAATGATGATTTGTTATGCTCAACCTATTGCATCGTGGGTTCTAGGTGATGGTTATTATTTCTAAATACGATAATCGAATTGGAATTACAAAGATTGGGTGGCAATTATGATGAAAAAGAGAGAAACCAAAATGGAATAGCAAAGAGAGAGAGAGAGGGAGCAATGGTAGACTTCTTTGGTCAATCACATTAAGTCTCTGCTTGACCACCATTATTTGAAAACTCTTTTTTCTACGTACTCATTTTCAATCATACATTCACACAATAAAATATTCTGCACGTAAACCTAAAACTTTTCATACTTTTTAACCACACATTCTCGTAAAATCCCTATTTAAAACATTGTTTTTTTCCAAATAATGGTTGTCAAACAAGTTTTAAAAGAGAAATTAATTTATAATAACATCCATTGTATCTTTCCAGTGGTGTAGATGAGTATAACTTGGGCAGATTCAAAGGTTCCCCTGCCCTCACTACGATTTTGCCCTCCCTCAGATGATTATCATTCAAATTAGTGTAGCTGCATGATTAGACAATTGCGTATTCCGTAGAAATCAATACACAGCTCTTGATAGAGCTCCATAAATCACAATCCAAAGGATCAATATCAACACACCCTATATTATCAGTCAAAAGTCTGTATGCTAATATCTTCTTGCAGTGCTTTATTAATTATTCTTAATGCACTTTGCATTTGAGTTGTTGATATTCAGAGTGACCAAAGGCATAATTATAAATTTAATTAAGTTAAAGATGCTTGATGACAGGGTGAAAATAAAAATGATGACATGTTTATACACACAAAAGCAATAAAATGAAAGTTAAATACTTACACAGGGAACACAATCTCAACTCCAACACCTGCAATAATCCGTCGAATCCGTATTGTTGTGTGGATGCCAGCATTTTGCTTCGATATAACTATACCTTTATATACAGATAACCTGCGCCTATTTTCAGGAACTTCCTGAAAGCCAAATGAAAGGACTTCCATTTAAATGGTACCCAAACATAAAACATGATACTTGAGTGTACACATCCAAACTGAAAGTGTAAAATTAAATTTGAGAAAAAAAAAATTATGAGAACAAGTTACCAGTTTGATCTCCACAATATCCCCTGTCCGAAGATCAGGAGTAGGCCTTTCCTTGTCTGATGCTTCAATTGCTTTCTTATTCAATATCTAATCATACACAAAACAGAAAAATGCCTTCAAATTCTTACAAAAACTAACTAATTCAACTAATTCATTTCAAAAACTCAAAAATCAAAATTAAATAGTGAAAAATGGGGTAAAAGAAAATGAGCCCAGTATCAGAATGCTGTAACATTCCAAACAGTACATTCTGTAAGTTTAATGGCAGTGGCACCTCTGCCATAATTTGGAGCCATTGCACCAGCAAATACCATCTTCAGCCCCTTAGAAATCTCTCCCCCAATACCAGTACGAGACCAGTCCCCAACACCCCCCTCCTAACCCTACCCACCCACCACCCAAAATAAGACCTCTTAGCCAGGCCCACTACCATATCAATTGCAAAGCACCATAGTATCACCACAAAAACCAAAAAATACATCCTTAGGCAGATTACGCACGCACATAGCAAAAGGATATAGTACACGAACAAATCAAACTTTAATATGAGGATTCACCGTAAAAACTAGCTTTCCTCACTATTGCCAAGATAATGGCTACTTTTTTTTTTTTTTTTTGGATAGGTAATCACGTAATTTTATTAATCAAAAGATAATACACAAGAAGTGCATTATTAATTTAAAAAAAGATAGAAACAACATGAAATTAGACAGCACTTCTATCGAGTTAGTAGCCGCAACATTAAACCAGGTATACAAAGTCAGATAAAATAATTATCTAAACTGCTCTATCGTCCGTGTTTGATCTTCGAAACAACGATCATTCATTTCTCTCCACACACACCATACAATAATCCTGGAATAAGATCCCAAATAAGCTTGTTATTCTTATCTCGAAATTTTCTCTTCCATGCCTGCACCACGTCCTCTATACACCTTAACAACACCCAATTCATATGTTGAAAAGCCGATATCGTTCCATAGCCAACAAACATCATCACAATGAATGAACAGGTAGTCAATCGTCTCCTCATCCCTTTTACACATAGCACCACTCGGTAACATAACAACCATTTCTTCGAAAATTATCCACCGTTAACACATGTCCCCTCCCAACCGTCCACAGTAAAAATGTCACAATTTGAGGCAGTTTACATTGACATACTCTCTTTTAAGGGAACGAACTCTTCACATTTTCCAATAAGGATCTGAAATACGTGCGAACAAAAAAAAACCATTTTCGTGTCACCCTCCACTTGCTACAATCATCCTCTCCTACCCGAATGTGCACCTCGTGCAAGGAGGTAAAAAAGAACGCATAATAATCCAATTCTCAATCTTGTAAACCCCTCCCGAAAATGATGTTCCCGCTAGGACTCCCATTATGTATAGCTATTACATCTTTTACCATAGCAGAAAGCTTCAAAGTAATACGATGCAAAGAAGGAAACCGCATTTATAACGGTTGATCTCCACACCAACTTCCTAAAATTTGACATTCGTACCATTCCTCACCACTAAAGCCACCACGAAAGTCAATCTTACCCAAAAATCGCTCCATCCCTTTCTGATATTCCTCCACAAACTCACTCCATAGGAATCACGACCCGCACCCGAACACCAACCTCTCTTCATAACATCATACTTCACCCTATGATTTCTCTCCAAAAACTCTCTCTCTCTGTCTCCACGGTCACTTGCCCAACAAGGCCTTATTAAACAATACAAGGTTCCTCAATCCAAGACCCCCCATCCCAATAGGGGAACAAACATCGCTCCAATTAACCAAATGAAATTTCTTCTCTTCCCCCAACTCTGCCTTAAGAAACTCCTCTCTAATCTATTTATCACTGCAATTGAAATAGGAAACAATGACAAAAAAAATAAGTTGGGAGATTAGAAAGAGTGGATTTAATTAGAATAAGACGGTCTCTTTTTGAAAGGTACATACGTTTCCACCTCGCTAACCTCCTCTCCATCTTTTCTACAATCGCATTCCAAATTTGTTTACTTTTAAATCGTGCTCCTAAAGAAAGCCCAATATAAGACGTAAGCAACTATGCAACCCTACAATCCAATATAGCAATCAATTTCTCCACATTAGCGACATCTCCCACTGGAATAGGCTTAGATTTTTTCATATTTATCTTCAATCCAGATACCGCTTCAAAGCACAGAAGCAAGCAACACAAATTCCTAAATTGCTCATCATCTGCATAACAAAAAATCAGCGTATCATCTACAAATAACAAAACCGTAAAGCCTCTTAATAGACCCTCCCTCACAGCTTTCTTAATCATCCTATTAAAGGCCTCCATTACAATAACAAACAACAATTGAGACAATAAATCCCCTTGCCTCAAACCTCTGATACTCTAGATGTAACCTTTAAGGTTGCTGTTAACCAAAACTGAGAACGAAATCATAGAAATACGAAATTGAATCCACTTACACCACTTATTCCCAAAACTAAATCACCTGAGCATATACATAAGAAATCCTCAATTGACGTGATCATACGCCTTCAGGATACCCTGGAATCCCCAGACATATTCTTAAGTCAATGCATTCGTTCACTATAAGAACTGAATGCATAATGGCTACTAGAGAATACAAGCTGCTAATATGGAATATTATGAAGGTGCACAGACAACGACACTCTAAAGTAGCCAATATCCCTGGTTACTAACCTTCTTTAACTCTTAGATAGTTATACTTTAGCACAATCTGGTCTTTAATAGATTAAATTGGTTGGGCCAGAAGTTGAACTACTTATAAGAATTAAAGAAATCACTCAGACTAATTGGAAGATTTCTCCATCCAGTAAGCATTAACTAATCTAATTTTGATAGAGATTACTCACTCCACCCTTTAGAAAAGAACAAAAATCAGAATTAGCCGCTGTTTGTCTACCATTATTTCAAAACATTTTTTTTCAAATTCATTTTCAACCCCGCATTCTCACAATATAATATTTTGCATGTAAACCCAGAACTTTTTTCTACTTTTTAACTGCCCATTCTCAACAAATCGCTATTTCAAAACTCATTTTCCTACTTTAATAGTAGACAAACAGGGGCTTAAGTGCAAGAATATTTTACACCATTTCACTGTTTCTGTTCCATAAATGAATTCAAATTAGGAACCTTGGTTCCATTCCTTTCACTATGCCATACCAGACATGGGATATTCAACCGAAATTCAACCCATATATTCCCAATTGTATTCTGTTCTAATCAAAATCCCTTACTGGATCACTAATATTATTGTTACTGCTTTTCCTAATCTCCTGAAGGTCTCACTCATCACTATTCTCTCAAGACGAGCATTAAATTGCATGCACAAGTATTTATTCATAAATTTTTGATGTAAATTCATCCTCTTCTTTCTCATACTAGTCCCAGAATTCTCGCCACCACATACCCCAAGGTAATGTTGCCGCAATCAATATGTCATTTCTCACTAACTGTAGAAAGATCCTGATTTTACCACGAAAGGAAAATTAATGTCTAATAAAGCCCTAAGCCATTGGACAAAGCCAGTTCGCTCTAGATATAGTTCCATACTCGGATTTTCTGTTATGCAAAAGTTAATGTCACAATACTAGTCATTGAACCATTGATTTGTGCCAATTTTAGCACTCGAATAGTAAATATAATAAATGATACACCAGCCAAATATACACCTTTTGCATATCGGAAAAAAATCAATTGAAGGTTCAAGCGAATACCCCCATAATATCCCCAAGCTTAATTCTTGGCGGTCTGGGTGTCTTCTCCTCGGATTCAATCTCAGCTTCTTCAGACTCAACAGCTTCATCATTCTCAGCGCTTTCTTCCACTTCTACCTCTGCCTCTGCCTCTGCCTCTGCATTTGCTTCAGCCCACACAACTACAGACCTATTTTTCCCCCATTTTGGAGGACCCGAGCTAACACAACTCGGAGAACATCGGGAAAACAAAGCTAAGGATGAGGGGCGCGGAGCCACCACCGCTGAAAAGGCCAGCTTTATCTGTGGCAGTGTGCATTGCGCGGGAATTTTGGAAATACTTAACAAAGCCTGCACAATTCCTAAAAGAAACTGTAAATAATTTTTTTTAAAAATGATAAAAAAAAAAATCAGCATCATCCGTATAAATTGGTACATAGATTACCTGCGGAAGAACAGCGAAGCCCATGATTGTGCGAATTGTGAAAGGTTTGAGAGTGAGGGTGGGTTTTTACGAGTCGAAAGAGGCCTTATCCGTTTGAGGGATAGGATTATCTAGGGCATGTTTGGCTGAGTTAAAAAATATGAAATTTACTTCTTCTTTTTTTTTAGTTTTTAGTTTTTTAGTTTTTTAGTTTTTTTTTTTTTTTAAACTTTTGAAAGTTAATTGTTATTTGATTTGTTGTTTTCAATTTTTAGCATTGTTTTAAAAGTTCTGCTTAAGCGATGTCTAGACGAGTGTGAAATGTCATGTTTTGATTAGGGGTGGGTGTGGGTTGGGTTGGGTCGATTTTTTTTCCAATCCAAATTCAACCCAACTTGGTCGGTTTGATAAAAAAATCAACCCAACCCAATTATTAATTTAAATCCAAACCAACCCAAACCGATTTTGATCGGTTCGGATTGGATTGGATTGGTCGGTTTGAGTTTCAGCCCAATTAAAGTTAGATTCGATTTATTTGTTAAACTTGGATAATTTTTTAGAATTTGAAATTACTTGAAAATCTACGCTTTTTAAACACACATTTAAGGAATTCTTTCTAAAATAATGTATAAATAAGTTTAAAATTTAAGAAGCATTTTCTTTTTTACAATTTTTTGAAATTCAATCACTTAATTATCATGTTTTTAATTTTTATTTTAACGTTAAATGACATTGCATTTTAAATAATGTTCATGTGAATCGTTTTATGTGAAAAAAATTGACATTTATATATTGTAAGTCATTATCTTATCTTTACTATTATATCTATTTAATTTATTTTTTTATCTTAGATATTAATTTTTTAATTCATCGGGTCGGGTCGGGTCGGGTCGGGTCGGGTCGGGTCGGAATTCATAACCCAAGATCCAACCTTAAATTCAATTTTTCAACCCAACACAACCCAATTGAATTTAAAAAACCAACCCAAACCGATCGGTTTGGTTTGGATTGATCGGATTGTTCGAATTTTTGTCCAACTCTAATTTTGACAATGAGTGCCTAGTAGCACTTTATTTTTATTTTTATTTTTTTCAAATCTTTTATTTAACTTTAGTTTCAAATTTTTAAATGACTTTATCTGTACACAAGTTAAAAATAAAATCATTTTAGAAATTTCAAGTAGAACTAATCTATTTGAAAGTTTAAATTATAAAACATAGTTAGTTTTTGCATTTTAAAATTGTATAATCGACATTTTAGATATTTGGTATATATTTATTTTTACTAAAATGATTAAAAATTTAAAATAATTTTAAGGAAAATTTGTAGCAAAGGTCCCAAACCTTTGGATATTTTACAAATTTTATCTTAACCTTCAATTTGTACCATCAGCAGCCCCTCACCTTTGAAATTTTTTCACTTGGAGTCCAAAATGACGAAAATCATAAGTTTCTTCATTAGTTGACCTGAATAATGGAAAAATTGAATATTTTGACCAATTTAAATAAATGTATTTTTGTCTATCACATATTAACAATTAAATTAATTAAATTAAAATCCAAAAATAAAAAATAAACTTGATCTACCCCATCTCACTCCTCTCCAGCTTCGTCTTCAACTTATCTACCCCAATCCACTCCAATTAACTTTGGGCATAAGTACTTTTGATATATATTTAATGCATTTATTTTGGTAAGATCTATTATGATATTAAATAATAGAGTCTGTATATTCAAGTTTCAATAATTTGTTAATCACAAGAAGTTGTGATTATGAGATATAAATTACATGTGATTAAATTCAGTGGTTGTAAGTAATAACGAAATATAGATATCGTTATTACAAATAGATCATCACGTGTGTTATTTTTTACTTGTGAAATAAGTAGTTGATCTCACAAGCTAAAGTATGGTGACACTTAAATGAACACGAGAATGTTTTGTTATAAAACAAAATATTGGAGACCTGCTGGAAGATTCCACATGGATAACTATCTGAATGTCAGTGGTTAATCTCTAACGTTCGATAGTGAAATTGGTCTTTCGACTCGAGGTCATCATAGTACCTTATGTGGGGACAGTCATACTTTGGTGATACTGAAAGTTGCTCTGTCAAGGGCCACCAATACGACATCGTTCGAGTATGTCAAGAATCATAAGAAGGTAACTATGGCAACGAGCCGGGGAAAAAAAGCTCGGGCTCAACTTGGGTTTTTTTGCCAAGATTTTTTGGGCCCGAGCTAGCCCGGCCAAAAAAAGGTGGCTCGGCCCGGGCTTTCGGCCTGGGCCTTCGCGGGCCGAGCCGACTCGGGTATTTTTTTTCTTGTTTTTTTTTGTAAAATATACATTTTTTTACTACCTACACTAGTCTCAATGAACTCTTGACAAAAAAGAGAGCATTCACGTGTTTGTTTGGAAAGATTATTTAAAGTAAAAATGATTAATATTCGTATCTAATTTATGTTATAGAAAATACTGTCCATATAATTTTACAAGATCAAAACAAGATCAAAACTCTCCATTTATTAATTAATTAATAAGCAATAACTGGTAAAACTACCAAGTCTCGCAGCGCATTTTATCGAATTGGATTGTTAATGCATCAAGAAATAATTCGGTGATTAAAACGAACTTTCCAAATAAGTTTAAAAAGAAATAATTCGGTGCTTAGAACGAACTTTCTAATTTTTCAATTTTCTCTACGAGTGTATACAAAGCATGTACACTAAAGAAAATGGCACCTTCAGTATGTTTCAAATAATTGAAATGCAAGGGTGAAAAACACAATTTTCAAATTGTTTCAATTGGTGAACTACTAATGCACTGACAAGGACTAAAGTCGACAAAGCTATTCTAGAAAAGCATGTTGCTAAAAAGCACCTATGCTTTTTGGGCTTTTTTGGGTAGTATGTGTATAAACCATAAAAGGTGCTTTTAAGCATGGCCAAACATGCTCTAATGCTAACAGATCAAGAAAAATACAAAAAATGCCATATCATTTTTCAAATTGTCCTGGGATTAAAGGCTAATATAGGGAGTATAAAACATCTTCGCCATCTAGATTTATGTCCTACAACATGGTTCTAGGATAAAATGTCGAAAGTCTGACCAATTCATAGCCTTCTACAGAATCAGGTTTCAATAGACCAGCCTGCCATTCGATTAGAAAGATAGTAGAACGCATATTTCATAAATATGAATTAAATTTGTTGCACATTTCAGGAAAAGTACATGCCAGTATATCGATAAAAAAAAAAAATCAGGTTTCAATAGACCAGCCTGCCATTCGATTAGAAAGATAGTAGAACGCATATTTCATAAATATTAATTAAATTTGTTGCACATTTCAAGAAAAGTACATACCAGCATACCGATAAAAACAAAATTTACACTGGTCGGCCCGGGCTCGAGCTAAGTCCCAAAATGGGGTTTGGCCCGAGCCTTGCACCGAGTCCGAATCGTCCGAGTTTTCGAGCTTTATTGTCACCCCTATAAGAAGGTTGTGAATGATCAATAGAGAATTCGTCACTCTTATATAGTAAGAGTTTATGATCTACATTTCATCTAATTAAGTTGATAATGAAATCATTGGTCAAGGTGAACATATAAGTCGAAAATGAGTTTTTAACTTATATTGACTTAATAGTGGAATGGAATATATGATCAATAATTGAGATTGACACATATTCATATCTCGTAATTAATCGGATCATATTGACGAAATGATTATAGTTTCACGATTAACGAATGAGTTTGATTTTGTCACACCACGTGACATTTTTCGTCAAATGTATTGTCCTTACACATTTTTAGATGCCAATATGAGACGACAAATGTGAATTAGTGATAAATCAAAATGGTGTTTTGATTTATCGATTTTGATTAGATCAAAATAATAATTCACGTCTTTAGATATCGTGATTGAGAACTTAATGGGTCACACACAAAATGAAAACTAGAAAAATGAGAGTTACCAATTAATTAACTGACAAGCGTTGGATAATGAATTAATTTGATTGCTTATTAATAGACCCGAAATTAATTAATTTATGCATCGAATTTAATTAATTGGATTAATTAAATATTGGACTGATTATTTATGTTTAAGGGATAGACCTAACCCGTTTGAGATTATATAAATAAATTGCTAGGGTTTGTAATATGTAAAGTTTTCATTATTATTCTTACTAGTACAAGAAAAGAAACTATGGTTCTCTCTCAAATGTGGATTCTATTGGAGTCTAGATAATTGGACAGATGTGGGAGACAGATCAGGATTATTAGAGCAAAAGGAATAGAAAAGAAGTTTGCAAATTTCACGAAAAGTATAATTTCTATCACAATTTCTATCTAATCACAAAGCAGATCTTTGTTGGAAATTGAAACTTGTTTAATTTTCCATTATGCATGTCAAGTAAATTCTCTACAAAAATTTCATTTCTTCAACGGGAAAATATGCTTCGCAGAAATTTCATTTTAGTCCTTGAAAAATTGAAAACTTTCAAAATACTCCAGAATCTACCAAAAATGCAATAATGCTTCTACGCCCCAATTATCAACTTATAATCTTATTATCAACCTGTCGAATTAGGATGATACTTCCGAGTCTAAAAAACCAATACATGCAGTTTTACTTAAAATTGTTATTTGGTCCCTAAACTTCTTAAAACTCCTAAACTAGCAAAAATGAAATTTTTTGTTATGAATGACTTCATTTTTGCTAGTAATGAATGACCCCACTTTTCATTAATCGCACTTACAAAATCGTATTCTAAGAATGATGCATAGTCGAGCATAGAAATTTAGGGTGTTACAATTTTAGAGTATGAACCATTAGTACAATCGAAAGAGAATTTAACGAGTCAAAATTTTTACAAAAGCATGTCTCATTTTATATGTTTACAATTTTTGACTGATTTGTGCATAAATTAATTTATACATAATTATACAACTGGAATTAATTCTTTGTCAGCTGCATGCTTCATGCAGTTTGGCATATTCTTAAAGGGGAAATACATTTGTCACTTCCTAGTTGTTTCTTGGAAATTGAGGATAAAATAACCTTTGTTGGCTTTTCAAATTTGACATTTTTGTGTCAAATTTGAAAACCTGCTACGTGCTGACTTTTTTACCCAAATAAAAAACATCTCCAAGAAAATTGCTCCACAAGGTGTCGTTTTCTCTTTGTTACGCCCGTGTGACGCACATTCTCATTTTCATTCATTCATTTATTTATTTTCAATCACACATTTTTTAATAAAATAATATTTTTTTATTATATTAATAACTTTTCCTTCTTTTTCAACCACACATTTCCCATCATATCACTATTTCAAAATTCATTCTTCCACAATAATCTCTATCAAACACACTCTTATTGTATCACCTACTATTTATCGCACATTTTTATCTATTCAAAATTTAAATCGTTTATAAAAACTTTTCAAATAAATTGGTAGAGTTGGAAGAGCTAGTACAAAATTCAATGGGAGATGTAGGAGTTTTCTTTCATTTAATTTAAAGCTACTGTGACGTATTATATGATATTTTTTCGTTATTTTTGCAGCAACGATGAAAAAATCACCAAACATGCATATTCATGAATGTTCATTCAAAGTCCAGAAATTATAAAAAAAAAAAAAAAAAATTAATAAATTTTCACTAAATTTAGGGTATTTTCTCAAACAATCGAGCTTTGGAATTTGAAAGCTATAATTAATTTAGAGTTAGCATACTCATATTACTTTTTTGCTTTTAAGCAAAATCATATATGTTTAGACAGATTCGTCATTTACTCCTATATTTTTATTTCGTATTGTTCATTTACGATATTTCTATCGTTTGCATGATGGTAAATTTCATCAACTTCATTTGAATATAATTGGAATAAGAGATCATTTTTTTATTTAAGGGATGGTTTTTCTTTTCTTAAAGTGAAATTTACAATCTTTTACGGGATTCGGGGATTTAATTCTAGTTGAATTTCGACAACGTCAACAAAGTTTAACAAAAGTATAATTTTTTATAACATATGTCAATGTATGTAGGTCCAATTGAAGCACAAAATTACAGACTTAAGCATGATAAAATAGTAAAACTAGTAGGTACGCGTCTACGTTGAAGAATCAAGGTCGGTGGTTTCGACAAGTCAAACGTCTCGTACGTGGAAATTAATTATACGACAAATTTCTGGTGGGTTCACTTGTCACGCACACGTTCATATGTATGATTTCAATACTTAAATGTTGGCATAACAATTAACATTAATGGTACTCGGCTACTCGCTTCTATTAAAGTCAACAACTAAAGAAATACTGTGTTCCAATGGCAAATGTGATTTTGAGTGAAGAATGTGAGACATATAAATATACCAATTGAGTCAAGAGTTGTTGGACGGTGAACTGTCCCATTTAAATATTCTGCTTAACACAATTTTTACGTACAAAATAAACTATTTTTTTTAATTAAATAGATGGAAATAAGATTTGAATAGGGGTCTTTTGTTTAACATTTGTTTTATAATATGTTAATCTCCTCATTAAAAAATTTAAGCAATTGGGGAGGATCGCATGTATCCGTTTGATACTTGTCTTTAATATGTGCTAAAACGTAAAAGAAAAACAAACAAATGTTAATTAACATTTGAAAAAGTTTACTTTTCGGTTGATTTTTTGGTTAGCTTATACCTTTTAATATCCAATTTTAATTACACTTGTACACACGTATAATTTTGAAAATCTCATGCCAACTTATAAACTAGTTTCATAATGGAAAATAGACTCTTAAGTACCAGACTAATTCGATATAATCAAGTCAACGACGTATGTTTCACGAAAACTAAATTTTTTCTTTCAACATTAACTTTCGATTTGACATCGAGTATCCATTCACCTAACTTTGATATTCCAAAATCTTCAAGCCAGATTTGGGTTCATAGGTCTTCCTATTGTGCAACATATCCACATTGACACTAAAGGTCAACATTTTATATGTTACACATGTTATGGGGAGTCAAGAGTAGATTATGAGAGAGAAACATTTTTTCTTTTCAATTTCTTTTTTGGATAATCAATCCCATTAAGTGGATGCTAAAGCTGATGATTTCATCAACAAATTCAAGCACCAGCTGAAGCTTCAGAGGTTGGATTCCAACAAATAGTCTGCATGGGGAGAGAGAGGGGGGGGGGGGGGGGGTTGGTTGCTCTGCTTAGGGTCTTAAAATTTGGCCCATATTTTTCTAAATATTGTACAATAGGGTATTTTGGTCTATTTTCATTAAAATTGATCATATTTGAAAATGTTTTTGAAATTTGCCGTTTTTCAAAATGCACATTTAAACATGACTACATTTTCAAATTGCCCTAAATAGTATTAGGAGGGAGGTCTAGTTCTACCTCTTTTAAAGATATAAAGTACAATAATAACAGCCAAATTTAGCTCAGAATATCATCAAGTTCAAAATCGCTATTTCAAAACAATTGTTTAGAAACCCACTTGAGCTTATGAGTGTTAAGCGGGGCGAGCTACTCATCGACTCGACTATCGCTCTAGACGAGCTGCAGGCATAAGCTAGCAACAAATCACTCATGCGAGCAGCTCATCAGCTCGTGAGCCAGCCAACTCGCCCAAAGCTCTTGAGCAGCTCACATTTGAACAACAAAATGTAATTTTAGATCGAATAAAATAGCGAATGGTTTGACTTGCCACAGCAAGAGGCAAGCTCATAGGGCGAGGAGTCAACTTGCAGAGAAAGATGAATCGAGCTACTCCATTCGTCACATGCACTGGCAAACCCACCTTTGGACCTGGTGGGTCCTGGACCAACCATTTTTTTTTTTTTTTTTTAATAATGTAGAATTGAAAACCCATTAGATTTGGGGCTACTGAGCCATTACAATTGCAATGATCCATTGGACCCAAATTTGTGACTTAACTTACATAGTCACACACCTACACGGCCACACCTTACACACGGTCCATTTGAGAGAGAGAAAAAGAGAAACTGAGAGAGGACACCGCCGTTTAAGTGAAAATCTGTCTGGTGCCGTCACCCTTCTTCTTTTGCCATTAATTGCAACCTATTCTTGGCCAAGTAAGTTGTTTCCCTTAAAATCTCTTCTATTTTAGAGGTTTTATTTATTTGATTTGTGGACTGTTGGTTGCCTTGTCGTCTTGCCGGCGTTGCCTGTTAGTTTGGATATAAAGTATGTTGGTCTCAAGTTGAAGATTCTATTTCTAGCTCCCCAAATTGTGCGTGGAATGCATTTTGATTAATCTGTTTGATGAGAAACATGGAATAGACATATTCCTTATTGATATACTTCACTAATGTCTCTAGCGTAAATCTTGAATAAATTGTTGGAGCAGTTTTTCCAATTCAAGAAAATAGATGTTTATAAAAATAAAATTTGGTCAAGCTCTAAATGCAGTCAATAAATTAAGAATAATGGGTGGTGCT
Source organism: Osmanthus fragrans (assembly GCA_019395295.1). Classification (NCBI taxonomy): domain Eukaryota; kingdom Viridiplantae; phylum Streptophyta; class Magnoliopsida; order Lamiales; family Oleaceae; genus Osmanthus; species Osmanthus fragrans. The sequence goes on along the minus strand of JAEDXY010000043.1, from coordinate 256,715 downwards.
CAAATAAAGATAAAATAAAAAAGGTCTGATTTCCCTTGTATTTTGGATGTCTTAGACAATTACATGTAACAATTTTAGGTAGACAATGAACTTGCGGCTCCTATCAGATATTGAATAGTTAAATTTTTTGTCAACTTTTTGACATGTTTGAGTGTGCCCCCATTAATACAAAATCTCTGTGTCCGTCACTGGTCACATGTAACACCCTTACTCCAGCTCCTATATTATCATTTTTGCATTTTGTTTAAGGGGAGATAAAACGTGTTTGTCATGTGGTGATATTGGGCACTGATAGTGGATTGCACTGTAAATTTCTCCATTAGATATTCCTACAAGTTGTTGGCGCACTATCGCAAAATTCATCAATAAAATAAAGCAATAACGTATGCATAATTCACGATTAATGTAAGGATTGATTCAGAATTACTACCTTTTGGAACAACATAATTGTAAGGACGAATATATATGTGCACTATCCTTCTTGTTCTCCAATATCGTGGCTTGAGACCAACCTTGCGCACATTATCAGAATAGATAGTTTCACAAATGGAATTATTTAATATATATTAATGGGAGATATTAATTTGTTTGTCACGTCTCATTAAAAAAAGTGCAAAAGCGAAAAGAGATATGATCTTAGTCGATTTGTTAGCCCCACACATGAAGTCCTCCTCAATCTTACGTGGTACACATTTAGTTCGAGTCTTCATTCCCATCATTTTTCCTTAGCACCAAACTGAATTGCTTGCCATTGCCGACAGTTGAATTTGGTGCGATTTCGACTGAGTTCAATTGACCACGAATTGATCCTACGCTTATAATTTTTCTTTGCAAGTGTTCTCTTGGGTCTACGATTAGGTGAGACTTTGTGGCTCGAGAATGTGAGCGAAAAGATTTAACGTTTGAGGACTTTTTTTCGTTGACTTTTAATCTTTGTCTATTTTTCCTCTTGAATTTCGTGAATAAGTTAGAATCGAACCAAATGCATTCAATTAAAATTTAACCCATTTCGGATCTTAAATCTAATCCGTTCTTAGTTTTAACTACATCGTCAAGATTAAAAACTAGTCCGACTTGATTTCATCACCAGAAATGGAATTCTCTTCGATGAAATCAGATCACATCATACCATATACCCATCTGATAGTATGGTTTCATCAATATTTTGAATATGAGACAAGATAGAAATAAGCCTTTGTTTGGCGCCCAATCTCTATCATATTTTTTTCTTTCTCCTACTTTCAACCACACAATTTTTCATATAATAATACTACACATAAATCGAAAATTTTTCATTCTTTTTTAATCACACGTTCTCCAAAAAATACTATTCCAAATACTAAATTTGAAAATTAAAAAAAAAAGGACCAAACAAATGCTAAATTTATTATTTATATATAAAAAAAAAGTTGTTGTTTAGTATTTTATTGTCATATTTAGACCAAAGTGAATACACGGAATCAAGAGTAAAACCAAGCTACTTTGATTTGCTTCCTGTGTTGAATTTTGGGTAGAACAGTCTGAACAGACATATATTATATTTAAATAGTGGAAACGCAACAACGTTTGGATATAAATATTAACAAGTAGGCCCTCGATTTCTCATTTATCCGTTTCTTATGCATAACTTTTTTTGTTCAGATTGCTATATTCTTGAGATGACCGTTTAAAGCATTTGGATGGAAAAGTTTATACAGATTTTGTTCTAAAAATAGCCGCGCAGAGAACTTTGACACAGAAAAGTGTGTTTATAAAATATTAGGTGTGCGTTAAGGTAGCGATTGCGAGTTTCTCGTCAACAAAATATATATATTGATGATACAAAAAATCGTACCTGATAATTTTCGAACTGAATTGCTATGATCAAAGACGAACATGATCTCTAATGACCTGAAACAAAGGTGTCGATGTATGTCATCGTCGTCCCTCCGATACTTAAGCCCCTGTTTGGTACACATTTTCATTTTCATTCTTATTCTTCTACTCATTTTCAACCACACATTTTTCAATAAAATAATATTTTTTATCACATCAATAACTTTTCCTTCGTTTTCAACCACATATTCACCATCACATCAACAAAAAAAATGCATTTTTTCCAAAATAATATGTATCAAACAAGCTCTAAGTTAGAAAGGGAAAATATCCGTAAAACTTTAAAGCTGAAAAATAATAATGTTTTTTGTAACCTGAAAAAGGAGTTTGGATCATCTATTTATACATGTTAGTAGTTGAGTTGTAGAAGGACTCTATCCCTTATGATCCTTATCTTGTAGGAAGTTTGTGTTTCATTTAAACTGTTTTACCTGTGTTTGAGTTGGATCGGTATCCCAACAAGGAGAGGATTGAGATGAACCATAGGGTTGATACGACGGAGAAGACCCGGGCTGAAGCACACCAAGATCAATAACCCCGACCTCGTCATGGTGACTTTCAGTGGTGGTCAACGTCGGAGGTAAAAGGTTGGGGGTCAACTTTTGTACTCATCATATATATATATTTGGTGAGCCAAGTAAGTTTGAATAACACCATTGGAATAGATATATATAAGAAAAAATGGATAATGAGAGGTTCTCCGAAAAAAATTCGAATTAGTAAAAGTTCATTTATCAATGGCAAGATTAGATGGTAATCACATTTATCTCACTAATTGACATCATTAACTTGTTGACGAAGTTGTATTTATTGACAACTTCAATGAAATAGTAAAATACATATCATTAAAATTCAACGATGAGGGACCTAATTTTAATTTTTTATTATGTACCAAAGAATAAATATATGATAAATAATTCTACAAAAATTAAAATAATTTGACTTCGGTGTTGCTACTTGTACATTATAGATTACCGATGGGTGCCATAATAAATAAGTGACAGTCCCCTATTGGAGGGGTGCCTGACGCATAAGGCACCCTCCAATAGGGGGCTGCCACTTGTTTATTATGGCACCCATTCGGTAACCCATTTGGTACAAGTAGAATTATTCATTTGACTTAATGCTAGAAATTGCATCGAATAGGGCTACACTATGGCTTATGCAGTTTTTAAGCTCTTCATGTCACTATTTGCTCATTCTTAAGAGTCTATGTCTATCTCTTTACATGTTCAATCTCCAAGTGGTGAAAAGTGAAGGTGGAAAAAATTTAGTCTCGCTTGCAATTGTCGGGTAAGAGTTCGAATCCTGAAATATGGATGATGCCATTGGTAAGTGGGAGTTAAAAGACAGCCTTCTACCGGACAGCCTTGGAGGCATAACCTTCGATTTACTTCTCCACCAAGACCCAGGGTAGGACAGGTGGGGACGTCAGTAATAGGACGTAATAAAAAAAAAAAAAACTTTATTTAAGATTCGTGTCAACAACTATTTTTATACATTGAATTGACGACTTGTTGCAATATAATAATACCATAAACTCGATCCGTGTTAGAAACTCTTTCTATATTCTTAATCCAATTGCTAAATTTGTTATAACGCCATAAACTCTAGCACTTCTTTGTTGCAAAATGTTTGTAAATCAAAGAGTAAAGCAACATATTCACGTCAAGAAAAGCAAGTGAGAAAAGATATTTTGCAAACAAATTAATGCATTTTTAGCTAACTGCAAAAGATCAAGTTGATATCTTGAAGAACTTGACTAGATTTGCCCTCTTAAATTTAAAGAATTGAAAATTCAAACTTTTACTTCATAAGTTGCCTAAAATGAATGACAAACTGCTTAGCTTTGAGCAAAAAGTAGTATATTACATAAAGCATTCAATGTTTTGTTCAAAATGAAAAACCTAGTGGAAATTGTTGATAGAGAACTTTCTTCATTACATCAAGCTTTTGATTTATTTTCTAATTTTTTGTGTTTGTGAGGTGGGTGGCGAGCGGAGTCAAGACAAATTAACACACGTACAATGGATATTTACAAATGGAACTCCAAAATTATGGTATTAGAATAACACGTTTAAAAGGGCAATTTGATTTTTTTAAAGTTAAAATAGGTAATTTCATAAATAAAATATTATCTAGAGGAAAAATATTGAATATAATTCTTGATATGACTTGTTTTTTAAGATGAAACTCCCAATCTCGATAAAAGTAAAGAAAATATAATTTCAATGTCGTGACTGACGTTAACATGTCTCTAATCTAATCTATCTAATCTTAAAAGTCCAGAAGAATTCAAATGTTTTATCAAACCCTTTATTTGTTGTACAAGAAAGGATGCATTTGACAATTGAATTGAATAAAATTATTGAGAAGAGAGAGTTAAATAGGGACATTTTGGTCAAATACCCAAATTCAGCAGACTTTTCGGACAACAATTCAACCAGTAGGGAGGAGGTCCATTTCCTAGCAGTTTCACACAATTATCCCTATACAAATCCCAAAATGTCCATGCAACCAATGGAAAAAAAAAAACAAAAAGCATGGTTCCCATGTAAATAGCTGAAGAATCAAGGGCATTTAGTTAAGAATTGCTCTATATAAGCTGCCATTAATCCTCAGTCCCATTTGGTCTCAACTCACAGCTGTTTCTTGAACTTTGCCACCCCATCCAGAAAAGGACCGAACTACCAATTAAAACTACTGCAATTAAGTAGTCGTTTCTTTCGAATATCAGTTTCCAGTTTCTGATAAAAAAAATGATGCAGATTGGCTCAACACTTCCGGCGAATAATCTCCACCTTTTTCAGGCGAGACGTGCCAGTTTCAAGTGTTCAGGTTCACCATTGAACCCATTGAATAGGCCTCAAGTTCAAGCACAAAATGCAAATCCTGTAACTTCAACTGAGGAGGCAAAGAAGCATCTGTCCAACCTTGAAAATTTGCTGCAAAAGCAGCCGCCTGATCAAGAACCGGTTCAGAAGGAATCCGGTTCTGTTCCGTCGTTGGAAAACAAAGCAAAAGGGCTGTTAGAAGGATTGAATTTGGCCAGAGTTTGGCCGGAGATGAAAGCCGTCGAGGAAATGTCTCCGCGCCATTTAAATAGACTGCAGAGGCTGTTGTCGAAGTCAGCGGAACATTCTCCGAGGAACAGTCTCGGTGGCCGGTGGCGCGAATATCATGGAAGTCGTGACTGGGCCGGTCTATTGGACCCGCTCGATGAGAATCTCCGGCGAGAGGTCGTACGGTATGGGGAGTTTATTCAGGCGGCTTATCATTGTTTTCATTCTGATCCTGCCACTTCAGCTGAAGAGACGCCATGGCCGCGGCACGTGGTGCTTCCTGATAGGTCCTATAAGGTGACAAAGAGCCTTTATGCCACGTCTTCTATTGGGTTGCCTAAATGGGTGGATGATGTGGCACCAGATCTTGGATGGATGACCCAACGATCAAGCTGGATAGGGTACGTGGCAGTATGCGATGACAGGAGAGAAATTCAAAGGATGGGAAGGAGGGACATCGTGATAGCTTTACGTGGTACGGCTACATGTCTTGAGTGGGGCGAAAACTTTAGGAATCTACTTGTTCCAATGTCAGAAGAAAAAGATGACACCGAAGCCCAATCCAAAGTAGAATGTGGATTTTTGAGTCTATTCAAGACTCGTGGAGCTCACGTGGAAAGCTTAGCCCAATCTGTAGTCGAAGAAGTTCAAAGATTAATCGAGAAGTATAAAGGTGAGACACTAAGCATCACCATCACCGGCCACAGCCTTGGGGCAGCCTTAGCTTTGTTGGTGGGGGATGAATTGAGTACATGCTCAATCAATATGCCACCGGTGTCCGTCTTCTCCTTTGGAGGTCCTCGAGTTGGGAACCGAGGTTTTGCAAACCGTCTAAATGCCAAAAACGTGAAGGTCTTACGAATTGTTAATTCACAAGACATAATCACTCGGATACCAGGCATGTTTGTGAGCGAAGAGCTCGACAAACAATTGAGGGGCTCGGGAGCCTCAGCAATGCTTAACGTGCTAGACAATAGTATGCCATGGGCATATGCACACGTTGGAACTGAATTAAGAGTGGATACCAAAATGTCTCCTTTCTTGAAGCCCAATGCAGATGTAGCATGTTGCCATGACCTCGAAGCATACCTGCACTTAGTGGACGGGTTCATGGCATCTAATTGCCCATTTCGAGCCAATGCCAAGAGAAGCCTGTGGAAGTTGCTGAATGAGCAAAGATCCAATGTGAAAATGCTCTACACCAATAAGGCTAAGTCATTGAGCCTGAATACGGACAAAGATACTATGCATATGTCTAGTTGTTTGCCGAGTCCATCTTCATAATCTACAGTTGGTTTTTAAAACTTGTAATAGATGCAAAGGCTAGTAGTATTTTATAACTCCTAATTCCGTCGTAAACATGTACAGCAAAGCCAAGTTCCTTGAGTTTGATACATTCAAAGGGGTGAAAACAACCCTTTTGCTTTTATCCATTAATAAAACTAAATTAAGATTATCCCTCAAAATCAAATTTGTCTCCTTGATTGTCCTCTAAATTCTGCTACTAAACTAAGGGTGCATTTGATTGTGAGGGTAAAATTTGAGTGAAAAAAAACGAATTGCAGAGAATTGAATTACCTAAAATTTGTTTTAGAGGGAATTGTAATTAATGGTGTTTGATTGGTATTATTTTTCAACTAATCTATTTGACTTTGTTTTTCATGTAAATTGTTATTTTTTGGGATAAATTTTTTTACAATCTGTATTAAAATTTGTTTGGATTGCCAAAAAGTAAAAAGTAAAAAATAAAAAATAATAATAATAATTTTAGAAATTTTTTTGTGTTCGTTTGGTTTTATTTTTCATGCAAATTGTTAATTAAATGGATAATTTTTTTAACCATTGAATTTAGAATATGTTTCCATTGTCAAAAAGTAAAAAAAAAAAAAAAATGGAAAATCACTTTTCACATCAAACCCATGAGAAAATAAAAGGTGAAAAATGTGTTTTAAATGATTGTACCTAGAAAATGATTGGAAATGAATTCCATGAAAAAGTTATGCAATCAAACACTAAACTTAAGCATGAAAAAGGAAAAAAATTTCACTTTCCACCCTATCAAACAGATCATAATTGGCTTCATAATCATCTCGGACAGTACATGACTTATTTCATGTCTGTTAAGAGTCACGGCCTTTTTATTATTTGAAGTTTTCCGCTGCAGATTCATTGATCTACTGTTGTAGTTGATAGTGACAGCCATTTTCTATCAGCTTCCTTTGACATGTGCAAGACATGTTTTTCCTATTTAATCAGCCAGCCATTTTCTATCAGCTTCCTTTGACATGTGCAAGACATGTTTTTCCTATTTAATCAGCAAATTCTCTACTTTGTCGTGGGTTTATGTTGAAATGTCCCATGGGCGTAAGGGAGAAAAGTATTGTAGTATTAAGGAGAGAAATTGCTTACACTTCCAAAAAGTTTCTGCACGCTTTTCAATGAATTGAATTCCAAGAATCTCCTAACGTAAATATTTTTAATAAGAATCTGTAAATCAATTGAGGCAAAAGAATAAAGACCATTGATTTTGATTATGTTCGTCCTCCAATATGGAATGAGAATCGCAATGAATAGGTTCAAAGAATCTTTATTTCGGTTATTCTAACACTAATAAAGAAGTATATCATCTATAACCATGTAAAGAATTTAAGATAAAGAAAGTTTGAGGAGTGTATATTGATTATTGAGTATTTAAGATTGTCTTAAAGAGACTTGGAAACCAATACAAGCACATGAATTAATGTGGTTCACTAAATCTACGGCAAATCTTCCTAAAAACATCTGTAGACATACAACATAATTTGTATGATTTTTTTTTATCAGTATGTGGTTCAACTCCCTACTCAGGTGGTTCAAGATTTAAATCTGGGAATGCTGACATTGCTGATTTACTCTATCCCAGCAGTAGTAGAAACTGTTCAAGAAAAACAAAAGTCGAAATAAATCAAACAGAACGTATATTATTTCGCACAAGTTTAGTCGGGAGAGAGGGAGAACATTCATTGTGTTCTCTGTGTGATTCTGCAAAGTGAGATGACCACATCAATGGCTTTTGCAATCTGACAGAGTCATGGAACATCAAAGTGTTCCGGCCCATTATTTCTTGCTTCATCGATTCCTCCAGACGACCAAAACCATATCTTTCACTCCAGTTTCTTGCTCTCTCCTCGATCGATGGAATTATCAGATTTTCAACATTAAGGTAGCGAAGAGCCTGCAAAAGTACAAATGTCGAATACTAGCCTGCAAAGTGAAATATATGTGTAAATGAATTATTAAACTTACTGATTCTATTCCATCCATAAGTTTTCTGCACATTCCCTTGCATCTGTACACATCACTTGTTGCTATAAAGGGCATTTCAGCAAGCTTTGATCCATGAATCCTACGTCCCGAGAGATTAAATATCAACGATAGGCTTGCAAAGTACAATACATCATGTATGTGCATATGCATACATGAATTTGATACCTAAGGGATGCAACAGAGATAATTTCATCTTCCTTCTCCAAAACAGCAGTGTAGAAGCCTCCAAAATGGATCCGATTAAAATTTGCTCTGCAAAACAAGTGTTTTAGCACTCAAGAAAAAACATGAAAAGAATATTACAACTGAAATTGGATAAGAAATGATCATTCATTTCTCGAAAAATATTAAGATCACTAACCGGCAATTGTAAACAACACTTGGAATCACTTTAATTTTTGTGTGCCTATCCCGGATTGGCTCAAAACACTCTTCCATCAGTCTCCTTGCAACCGCCAGTTTAGAGTGGCACATTGTTCTTCGGTATTCATCATCAATATACACACCAGAGACATCATCAATAAATAAGCCAGATGCATCATCCACTAGATGCAGTAGAGTCCAAGAATAACCTTCGTTCAGCTCATTTTTCTTCCCAACGAAGACTTTTGATAACTTGTCATGTACCTTCCCAAAGATTTAACAAATAACATCTCAATGTATCAACCATGTTATTCAAAAATCCTATAATACTGAATGGAAGTGCTAAAATTTGAATCCCAGAAAGATTGACAGGTCAAGAAAGAAAAAAATACCTCTTTGCAGCTTTCTAGGCAGAATGGTGCGACTGTAGTGCAATTCAGATCAATTTCTCCACGTTCTTTGCTTCTTCTACATTCCCAATGATCTATACAACAGTTATAAGTCATCTTTTCTCATGAGTGATTGTAACATTTTTTAATCAAATTCTCAAAACTAATGGAAAGCTGGAAATTCGAGGATAAGAAAAATTTTACATTACATTTTTTCTCACATTGTGGACATGTGATTAGATAATCATTTTCTTGCACAGGATCTCCACAGAATTTGCACACACAATATGGACAATACCAAGAGCCTTCAGGAACCTCCTGGAATTTACATTCGAGTTCATCAATTTTAGACATTCTTATCACATCTATCAAACTAGCAAGAAAAAAAAAAGCCTTAAATATAACTCGAAAGATCATTTTCTTACCTCCATACCAACGCAGACTTGATGGTAAGTAGAGTAACATTTTTCACAACAAATCAAATTCCCTCCATCGGCACAAATCATACAAGCATCGTCATACAAGTCGATGGCATTACTTTTAGCCTTGATGATGTTAAATTTATGGTATTGAGATTCATCAGGCTTATTCCAGGCTTCAATCATGCAATTAAAGAGAGATTGCTGTTTCTTTGCAAGAATTATGCTTTCATATGGTTTTTTGCAGATCCTTCCGCCATGAATATGAAAGGCTGCAGCTGTGAAGATGTTCTCACAACAGGGACACAATATGCCCCCTCTCTTGATTATTCCCTTATTTTTCATTTGCTTGCTTATATCATCAACAGAAAATACTTCTTCATTTTCTTGAATTATATTTGTGTCTATTAGCCAAGAAAATACGGTTGCCTTCATTTTCCCTTTCTCATTCTTATCCTCTGAACTTCTTTTTCTTCCACCAACACATCTCGGATTCTCATAATCGTTATCATCTATTGAACTTCTGTTACTTGTAGATGCATACCATTGCTTCCTCTGGTGAATTTCTGTATCACATTTCCTCTTCCTTCTAGACGTGAAACCTCTAGTCCTTTTAGCACAAGAATCCTCAACGTCTGTCAACGAAGGTTTGTCTTTTGCAATTTCTGTATCATATTTTAAAGACACTCTTATTTCGTGGTTACACTTCTTGGAAGAGCGTCCATGTTTCCTTTTCAGTTGAGAAAAATTACTCTCTATCTGTATGTTCTCTTTTTCTCGATCACTATGTGAAGTGACTTCATTTCGCTTGGACCGCCTCTGAGAAAATTTCGAACCATAATCAGGGTCAGATACATTTCCTGAACTACTTGAACAGCTGCTCTGATTCATCCATCTTTTCGATTTCCCTGCCATTTCCAATTGGCACAAGCATTGCACAAATGTTGTGGTAATTTGTTCCAGTGAAAGCAATCGAAGGAAGAATTTAAGACGACGGTAAATGACATCAGATGCCAATTTTTAAAGACAATTAACGCAATTGTGTGTATAAAAGTATTTCTATTCTAATTCAGATCTTGCTGATCTTCTACATAATTCTTTCGCTGCTTATAGAAGAATTAGAAAATGGTAAACATAGCAAAAGGGGTACAATATCTTGCTCTTTCATAGGCATTGAATACCGTTATAACTGCAATAGTTGTACTATTTTGGCACGCACACCACCGGTCGCACATGTGGTGCACGATGACTGTAATCTTACCTGTACCACTTTCAATGAAAGATTGAAAATCCTACCATATAAATGATTGAATTTTTCAAATTTTAATTCTTGCTAGTAACTGCGAAAATGTAGTTGATGAGGCCAAAATTGACACTTCTGATAGGTGCACCCAGACTGGAGCCTAGGCTAGTCCCAAGATTTACATGGCCTGACTTCAAAGACAGACCTCGAAACTCCTTGTTCATTTCAGTTCATAAGAATTGCCCTCTATTTGTGTGTTCCATATATTGTTTAGACAGCATCTAAGAGTCAGATGCATTTTTCGAGCTGCCTGAGCTTCAGCATCGTCTATTGTTTGACTTTCCTGATAATGTTCTCTTGGCACAAGCGTCGCATGAATAATGTTTTAATTTATTCTAGTCAAAGAAGTCTTAGATAGAATTCAAGACGAAAGATAATGTTCCATTTGCAAATCTTTATCTCCCTTTTCCTCCCTTGTGGATCGATGGGAGACAACTTAGGCAGATTCAGCCCGTAGTCTTTGATTACTGTCCCATGGATAAATTACCATGATAAAGAAGCAACAAACATATGATGAGTAGGCGATACTAATTACTAAAGAAATTGGTTGTAATAAGGATTTCACCTTTGAACTCAAGGCAAAGAACATAAAATCTCCCAAACAATGTGACACCAAATTTATTGTCACCGTCATATTTGAATAAAAAGACTTCCCCAATTTCCATTCTATCATCCTGGACAAATTTCTTCCAATCATCTTCGAAAAATCAAACTTCACCAATTTTGGTTAGCTTCATGGCTAATTCTTGAGACAAGTGACTTTCGGATAATTAATCTTCAATTGTTTTCCCTAACAATGTGCATATGTTAGCGAACGCCTTCGCGTCCTCTTCCTCTGAAAAACTCACAAATGTATATATCTTTTTCAGTTTTCACCATCTTGCCTTTTCATGCACATTGAGTAACATTATAACTGCAATAGTCATACTATTTAAGCGCGCCTAGAACATCAATGAGAATCATAATTCGAGAGGATAAAACAAATAACATGGAACTAAAGACATCACATACAAAAATATTTAGTTGTTTTACCTCAATAACATCAAAATGTCCCCTATATTTTTCTTTTTTTTTCTTTTATAGGAGTTCATGAAAATCAAATAATTAGGTATATGATAAAATTAAAATCAATCCCATCACCTAGAGTCATAGACACTTGGATGAAATTAATATCAGACAACAACTTATGTAACCTATGAAGGCATAAAGTATAATATGTATAATTTATTTCCATAAATTCCTAACACAACGTATAATCATAAAAAGATATGAAATCTAGATATTAAACATAAAATTCACCTATGCATGATGACATATTATAAGTTTAGAATTTAACTTCAATTGGTGAGACATCAAGATATTACCATACTGAACCAAAAGGGTTTCACAGATAAACCCTACATCAGATTTCTTCTAAAAGTATTTGATATCCCAAACAATGTAGAATCAATACCCAAATACCTACAACATATTGAAAATTCAAGTTCAAATTCATTCAATAGAGGAATCAACCAATCAGACCTTGTTCATAGAACAGATTCTCGACGATACAGTTTTCAGTTTTACTTCAAAAAATAATTAAGATCCTCAAAGGTCATATAAAACTTCCGAAATTTGGTGTGTAAACTCATAAAATATTTCCATAAATCATTTCACATTTTTTTTTTAGCTTATTCATCCACTAAGGCTTTCAAGTAAATTCCTAAAGCGTACATAAACAGTTTTCGGTCTAGCATTGTCCTCCTTCCCCAAAACACTCCTAACTTATTACGCGGAAATCCAATCGACATGATTCCAAATCTGAATGTTAGGAAACTCATCAGGCTATCCAATCCTGGTTTCATCACAAAATTATTTGAAACACAAGTCCAAGGGAAGCCGTTCAAAGTTGATCCTTCGTGCTGGAATTTACAGGATTTATTCAGTTCCTGGTTCTAAGATCTGTTGAAGCTATTGTGACATTTTGTTGTCACTTAACAAATATATTTTAGTTTCATTTAGTTACATATTTTGGTTGATGTCTAACTTATTTTGATATGTAAAAGTTAGACAAGTATGGTGAAGTACAAACTATTGTATTGTCTAAGTATGAGTTAGTGATAGTTGGTAGTATGAGTGATAGAATAGTCAATAGAAATATCTTGTAAATTGTGTGTAAGTTTGGCTATATATAGAGTCATGTATCTCCACTATTATTAGAAGAAAATGTAGACCAAAATTGTTGAATGAAAACATTTCTTCTCCTCTGTTTTGTTCTTCAAAAGACAGCAGAGTTTTTGTATTTTCTCCTCCTTGATCTTCTAAAATCCAACAGAGGTATCGAGTTTTGTTCTTAAAGCTTTCGAGCCAATAATCCCAACAAGATCATTAAACACATCACATCACATAACATAAAATTAATCAATTTCTAAGTCTCCAAATCTCTGAAATATGTCCATAAAAAAATAAAAATAGCAATACATAAAGGCATTGTAGTTTCAGCAATGTTCCAATCGATAAAAACTTATCAAAACATATATTTCTTGTCTCTATATCTTTAGTGTCTGCATGGTCATCATCTCCACCATCATGTCTCCATCCACAATCAATTCTAATCTGTAGGAGAAAGGGAGAAGGGTGAGTTTCGGAAAACTCAATAGGGGCACATTAATTCTCTATGCAATCCAAAATTAAAGTTGAAATTACTGTAAACATTCATACCACACTTCATATTCCGGTGAGCTCAAGGGTACTATTACCCCTATTTTTTCTTGTATTGTTCAACCATGAAGATTAAACAAAAATTCTTTCTTTCTTGTACTACCTAATTGGTTATATTTCTTTCTAGTTCGGATGGCCACAAATTATTGTTTTAGCATGAAATATTAAACAATAATATATAACCATAAGAAGGGATTTAACATGAGTGCACATAGGGGTCGTATGCATTCTTCCCGTACGAGAAGCTCGCCTATACGCATGGGTTGGCTACTTGGCTCGCAGCTCGCTCACGAGGTTAAAAAATTAGAATTTCAATGAAATTTAAAATAATAACATAATGTGGTAGGGTGAGCAGCTCTACTCTCCCCAAAGCGAGCTGGTGGGGTGAGCCGAACCACAAAATTTTGAAGGGAGCTGGCTCGTACTCAACTCATGTGGTTGGTTGAGCTGAGCCCAAAGGTCTACAGATCGAGTCGAGGGCTAATAAAGAACTGCCATGGACGATTTTCCATGCAGAGGAGACTGAAAAAATAATTATTGTTCCTCGTGTGATTCTAGTCCAAAAATGCTCGGGCTCTTGAAATTGGTTTTTCTTTGTGTCCACTATCTTGGAAGAATAGCAAAGAAAGACTGGAGAATTTGAAGCTTGGAATCAAGGAAAGCTTACAGATGAAGAAAATGAGAACAATGTATTGCTAGTTCACATAAAGAGCTTAATCGATATATTGGACTCCAACATTGTCAATAATATTGTCAATTAACATTGTACTAATAACATAACTCTTGATATATTGCTAGTTTTTAGTCTATGAACATTAATATCAATAAATTATTGATCGATTTAATCGATAAAATTAAAAAGGTTTTAATTTATTTTATCCTGATTTAATTTAGATAATATCATTTATTCGGATCCTAATGCTCACATAGAATAGAAGGGTGAGTAATACAAAATAAAGGTCCGTTATTTTTTCCTGCTTTCATATGACTTATTGCTCTCGCCATTAATCGTACAGAACTACCTCAAAAGGAAAAATGGTAGTGTTTGGTTCGATAGTCAGATCGCTGAGTCAGCACAGTCGGAATGCCACGAAGCTTTCCGACTCAACTTGGTCACTCTTCAGGCACCTCAAATTTTCCCAATCCAATGCGTTCCAATTCCAGAGCGTTCGAACTCTCCTCTTGCAATCAGCTACTGAGTCTGTTAAACTGCAGAAACTCACTGATTCTGATTCTGATTCCGGTAAATGTTTCATCTTTAATGTTTGAAATTTTAATTTGTGTTCTGAATTAATTTGTTAATTTCTTGTTTAGTTTTTACCAATTTCTCCAATTTCTATAACCTCTGGTGAAATTCTAATTGATTCTTTGATTCTTACTGGATCGTATCATTTTGCAAACTTTTATGTAGAAATATGGGCCAAATAGTTCGTGAAAGATGAAATTTTTGGAAGTTAATTACCATTCAAACTAGAATAAATAAATGGAAGAAGAAGCATACTTTGCAGCTTCTTTTGCTAATATTGATATTAATACACCGTTGCTGCAATAAGAAATTGCTAAAGAAAGAAAATAGAGTAGCAGAATTGAGAGAATTCCCTTGTTTTATTAATTCACCGGTGTGTATACTTCACAATTCAACCAGTATACATCAGGAAAACAAAAAGAATATTCCCTAGCCAATCGGTTACAGCTAGCTGGGCAAAATAAGAAAAAAAGAAGCTGTACAAAATAAAACCGTATAACAGATTGCCAGATAACCAATTAGACTCTCTGGCATCATCCTGTATCTTCTAGAACTTTGCCTTCCCTTCTATCTTCCAGAAACTTCTGTGCTTGTGCTTCCAAAGGGCTACGGTCCAGCTCATCGTCCAGGTGGACTAGTGATGACTGCTAGGATTGCTGACTTACATTTTCTAATAGCCTCCGCAAGATGGAGAGTAGATATCCTCTACTACCATCTTGAGAAGATGAGAATAGAGGCTTGGAGAACACAATGCCTTAGTCAAAAGATCTTCAATTTGCAGACCGCTACTGACATGTTTTGTAACTATGCTCCTATTCTGAATCTTGTCTCAAATGAGATGGCAATCAAGCTCAATGTGCTTGGTCCTCTCATGAAAGACGGGATTTGAAGCTATGTGGAGTGCAGCCTTGTTATCATAAAACATAGTTGCTACTTGTGGATATTCGATTTGTAAGTCATGAAGAAGATATCTTAGCTAAGTCAATTCGCTACACGGATTTGTCGTTACTGGATATTCTGCCTCTGCAGAAAATCTAGACA
Source organism: Osmanthus fragrans (assembly GCA_019395295.1). Lineage (NCBI taxonomy): Eukaryota > Viridiplantae > Streptophyta > Magnoliopsida > Lamiales > Oleaceae > Osmanthus > Osmanthus fragrans. The sequence continues at coordinate 241,011 of JAEDXY010000043.1, read as the reverse complement.
CAACTCCTTGCTTCTTAGACCTCCAAGACACCAAAGAGGACCCTATAAAAACTCAATATCCACTAACAGACCTCCTTGTATCCTGGCAAGCCCCCCAATCCAAATCACAATAACCTGTCAATTGCAAAGCTGATTGTGAAGAGTAGAGCAAGCCCTGCCCCGACGCCCTTTTGATGTATCTGAAGACTTTATGAGCAACATTAAGATGAGGTAACCTTGGAATATCCATAAATTGACTTAACATTGCATTGAGTATGCCAAATCAGGTCTTGTTATAGTTAAATACAAAAGTCTCCCAATCAACCTTCTATAAATTGATGGTTCAGGGTAAGCTTTCCTTGATCTTTAGAAAGTTTCAGTTTTGGTCAAGTGTAATACGTGCTGGTACAACACTAATTTTACCTGCACTTGTCGAAATATCCAGCGCATACTTCCTTTAGCATATGTGTATGCCTCTCTCTGACCTTGCTACCTTAATCCCAAGGAAAAATTTCAGCTGCCCCAGATCTTTGATTCTGAATTTATCATGAAGAGAAGCTTTGAGAGCATTGATAGAGTCTAAAAAACTACCTGCCATGATAATATCATCAACATATACTAAAATGGCAGTGAAAGAATTTTTTGTGGTCTCTGTAAATAGGCTGTAATCTGCCTTAGATTGTGTGTATCCTTGCTCAATGATAAAGCTAGACAACTTAGAATACCATTGCCTAGACACTTGCTTAAGACTATACAAGCTTATCTTCAATTTACAGACCTCTAATCCATTAGCATTGGGATAACCCAGAGGTAGCTGCATATAAACTTCTTCCTCTAGATCACCATGTAAAAAAGCATTGTTTACGTCAAACTGGCATAGATGCCATCCTTTAATGGTTATCACTGCTAATAAAGTTCTAACATTAACCAATTTTTCCACCGGAGAAAATGTTTCATGATAGTCAAGTCCTTCCTGCTGTGTATAGCCCTTAGCAACTAGCCTGACGTTGTATCTCTTCGTGGTTCAATATTTAAACTTTATCTTATACACCCACTTGCAACCTATAGCTTCCTTACCAGGGCAGAGATCAATGATAAGCCAAGTGTCATTCAATTCAATAGTATCTATTTCAGCTTTCATTGCACTACACCACTCAGGTGATTCTAAAGCTTCCTTAAAATTTCTTGGTTCCGTGTGTGCACTAATGGAAACAACCAATGCTTTGTGAGGAGTGGACAATTTATGATAGGACAGAGTAGCTTCTAAAGGAAAGGGTTTACCTGTTGAAATGTTGACATTTTCCTTGTCCAAGTCCTGTGAATGGGGAAGTGCAGCTGCATGTTGAAAAATGAAATCTTGTAAATTTGCAGGAATTCTTCTATTTCTATTTAATCTTCAAAGAAGAGGCTCATCCAAGGACTGGTTTTAAGAAGATTCAATGTTGTCTTGTGAGGTATGTGAAGGATCAGACATATTGGGATTTGGTTCAGGTAAAGATGCTGAAGTGTGAATTGCATCTATGGAAGAAGTATCTATTTGCCTCAGTTTGATCTAAAGTTCCTACAGAATTGATGGGAGTCGAATTTGAGTTACTGGTTTGTTCAGATTCTGAATTATTTCTTGCCGATTCATGGTAGTTTGAGATAGTGATAATGGGAGTTTGAGAAATGGAGTTCTGAATTGGATTTGAATGTCAACATTATTATCAGTTCTTTGTTTATAAGGAAAATTATTTTTATGAAAAATCACATTTCTTGATATGAAAACTTTTCTTGTTTCTAAGTCCATCAATTTGTACCCCTTGATTCCAAAAGGGTACCCTAAAAATATGCATTTTCTAGCTCTAGTGCGTCCCATTTACTAAAGTGGTGGCAAAGGCAAGATACTCAAAGACTTTGAGGTGACTGTAGATTGGTTTGGACTGAAAGACCATTTCAAAAGGGGTTTTGTGGTCCAAGAGAGGTATAGGGGGTTTTGTTTATGAGGTATATAGCCGTGAAGACACAGTCACTCCAATATCTCAAAGGTATTCCACTCTGAAATATTAATGCTCAGCCACATTTAATATATGCTGGTGTATTCTTTCGACCATGGCATTTTGTTGTGGTGCTTCCGCACATGTTCTTTGGTGAATGATCCCCTTTTGCATATAAAACTGTTTCATATCAAATTCTCCCCCATTTTCTAATCTGATAACTTTAATTTTAGTTTCAAATTGAGTTTCAATCATGGAGCAAAAACCTTGTAAATCAGCACTAGCATCAGATTTCAATTTCAATACATATGGCCAATTACATATACTGAAATCATCTACTATAGTTAAAAAGTATCGAAAACCATCATAACTAGTCTCATTACATAGTTCCCAAAGATCAAAACACTTTTCTGATTTATGTTAACTAAGAGGGAATGGTAGTTTCTGCAGTTTAGCTAGAGGGCAGACCGATATGACCTTTTGGTAGCTTTAGACGTATGGTTTGGTAATTCTATTTTGGAATAGGTAGAGTGTCCTAACCTATGTACCTAACCTATGTACCAAAGATCAAAATCTTCAACACTGTTAGAAACAGTAGAAGCAGACATGGGCATTTTGTGGGTTGAGTGAGCTAACATTTTGACCAAAGCATGTGAGAAACTTCCTATTGCAACAAGTGATACAAGCATTTCTTCATCCATCCCAGTCATTTTCCAAGTTAAAAGGTCATGTATGAAGCATAAATCAGAGAGAAAAATGAGATAATAATTCATGGTTTGTGCTATTTTTCTGGCTGATATAAGATTAAAAGAGAATGAAGGCACACAAAGCAGATTGTCAAGAATTAAAGACTCTGAAAATTTGGCTGTCCCAATATGAGTGACTGGGACAACCTCACCATTAGGGAGAGAAACAGAATAAGAGACCTCAGCATTGATTTTGGAAACAAAATGAGGCAGAACAGATCATGTGATCTGTTGCCCCTATAACTAAGATCCAAGGAACAACAGAAGAATTAGACAGTTTAGTACTATGAACAGTAAGCCATAGAGATATACCAGAATTTTTTGGCATGTCACCATCATTGTAATGTGATGGAATAATGGAGTGAACTTGATTTGCTAAAGGTCTGTAGGTTTGAGAGCTTTGTGGTTTTAGTAGTGCCATAAGCTGCTCTTATTGCTATTGAGTTAAAGACATTTGAGCCTTATCACTTACCTGCTCTTGTCCAGGAGGCACAAGTGCAGTGGTCTGATTAGCAAAGGGTGTTGTGGACTTGTTTCGGCCTTCTGACTTTTGGCCTGGTGGGTAGCCATGTAACTTGAAGCATTTATCTATGGGATGGCCTGGCATTTGACAGTAAGCACAGGTTGGCTTGTTTGAATTAGCTTTGAAACACCTTTCAAGAGAATGGCTGGCTGTCTTGCAGTAGGTACAGTAATACTTGTCCTTCTTTTGTCCAGATGAGCTCTTCCCTCCATGTCTGAAACTTCCTTTCGGCAGGAGTGCCATAGATTCAATCACAGCACCATCAGAGGAAATCTGCCTCCTCTTCTCTTCTTGTTGTATTATCACATATACTTCATTCAGATGTGGGAAATGTTTAATCAACAGAATTTGGGCCTTGAGACCCTTATAAGAATCATTCAATCCCATTACGAATTTCATAACCCAATCTCTTTGTTGGCACAGTATTTAAACCCCCACAAGAACGGTTAGGTATTGACTCATAATTCATCAATTCATCCAAAAGAGTTTTAAGCTTGGAAAAATAGACACTTATGACATCTTGATTTTGGACCAGAGCTGTAATACCTTGCTTGATTTCATATATTCTTGGGGCATTCTGCTGTGCAAAATATTGCTCTGGCTCGATCCATAGCTGGTGGGCTGTTTCTGCATATACAGTACTGCATTTGATATCTATTGACATAATATTTTGAAGCCAGGTGATTGCAATGGCAATGCTCTATCAGAGGATCGCATGGGTCAGCTGGCTGTGTTTTTGGTAAACAGTCGCCCAGGTGCTCACAAATGCTCCCATCGATGAGACCGACTTTTTTTAATCCTAAGTGCTCTCTTGTAGTTGCTTGCATCGAGCTGATGAGTGACCAGTATGGCACCACTGCCATCACTGCTGCCAATTTAGTAGGGACTACTTGGTGATGTAGGATCATGAGATGCAGCTCCCGATTCACCAGAGGAGCTTAGATTCATATTTGGATTTGAATTGTGGAATCGATTTCTGCCATTGAGGCTCTGATATCAAATAAGAAATTGCTAAAGAAAGAAAATAGAGTAGCATAATTGAGAGAATTCCCTTGTTGTATTAATTCACTGGTGTGTATACTTTACAATTCGACCAGTTTATATCAGGGAAACAAAAAGAATATTCCTTAGCCAATTGGTTACAGCTAGCTGGGCAAAACAAGAAGAAAAAAAGCTGTACAAAATAAAACCGTATAACAAAATGCCAGATAACCAATTAGATTCTCTTGCCTCATCATTTATCTTCTAGAACTTCCCTTCTATCTTCCAGAAACTTCTGTGCTTGTGCTTCCAAAGGGCTACGATCCAGCTTATCATCCATGTAGACTAGTGATGCCTTCTTGGATTGCTGACTTACATTTTCTGATAGCTATCTCCATCACCACCACCACTATTGCTACTAAATCTAGGGGTGGGGAGGGACGGGAGAGGGAGGACATTGTGAACTCTACCTCTATTAAATGAACATTCAAAATTATTTTATTATGATGAAGCAGTGTATAAAAGTGTGTCCTGTATTTTTCAGTTAACATATTAAGTAAATAAATTTTGACTGGCCAATGCATTGTTTATCTCAAAACTGAAGAGACTTTCACTTGCAGGAATTTTTGAGGTTAATTTGGATAGGCCAGGAACAAAAAATGCTATTGGGAAGGATATGCTCAGGGGACTGCAGTATGCATTTGAGACTGTAGATAAAGACCGTTCGGCCAAGGTTTTGATGATCTGCAGTTCAGTTCCCAGAGTTTTCTGTGCTGGTGCTGATCTGAAGGTAAAAAAACTTTGCTTTTAAAATGAATCATTTATGCAAAGAGTAGACATCATGAGATAGAATATTATATGACCTTTTAAAAACGAAAAAGCTCTAGAAGACAGAAAGGAGGATTATGAAAATCTTCAAGTTTCTGTGAAATAGTATATTAATTGATATTTAGGTAATTTAAAGGTACTTCAAGATAGTTTTTTTAGTTAGAGTTTACATTGTGGTACATTGAAGCATTCTAATTAATTTTTACTTTTCCTTCTCATTCCTTTTCTTGAGCTTTACAATCCAATAGAGCCAGTGAAGTACATAAGAGTCGAGAACCCCAGCCAGGTTTAGTTAGCTTACTCTTATCAGAATTGAACTAGTACAACAAACACAGGTCATGTTTATTCATTTTTATGTTACATTTTAACATGCTTAGCCTTAAACAATAGATTTAGAGCCATAGTCACCGACCTGTTATCAGGTTTGATGTTTGCTTGTGAAAATATCTTCTGTTAATAAATCGTTTTTTCTGCTCAAAGTGTCACAATTGTTTATACTATTTTATAATAGAAACTATTCATACATCATCTTTGATTGTTAAAGTCTTGTATTATGCCAATCTTATTGTTGTCACGTTTCTGTGCTATCTATCTTTCTCTTATATTACTACAGCTGATTAAGGTTCTTAAATATGTGCCTTCCATGATGTCGGATTTCTAGGAAAGGAAAATGATGAGTCCATCTGAAGTACAAGATTTTGTAAATACTCTGCGTTCCACATTCTCTTATTTGGAGGTCTATTCTCATCTTCTAATCCTTAGTTGACAACCATTCTTGTGAAGCTGAAAAGTTGAATACAGATTATTCATCATTCTTGTTATTAACATTTGAACTTTAGTAAACAGTTCATTGTATTCAGGCACTCAGTATCCCTACTATAGCAGTCATTGAAGGTGCCGCATTGGGTGGTGGGTTAGAAATGACATTGTCTTGTGATCTTCGGATATGTGGTCAGTTAATGTATTATTACTTTAGAATGTAAGTGATGGCCATGTGCTGCATTTTTTGAACTTGACAGTTCCATGATAAATGACACAGGAGAAGATGCAGTTTTGGGATTGCCAGAAACAGGACTTGCTATAATACCTGGGTATCTCTCGTACACTTATTGTGTGTTACATTGACTACATAACCATGTAATGCAACTGCAACGTGAATCATCTTTTTCTATCCACTAAGTGCATGTTTTGTACAGTGCTGGCTAGGACTCCAACTCACAGTATAATGAAAAGATATTAGCTTTTTTCCTTAATATTGTTTTGTATGATCCAGTTACTCCCTAGCAAACATGTCATAAGAATCTTATTTTCCAGTCTATATGATCCATATCACCTCTCTTTTATTTTACATGTCTATTGGTGCACGAATAAGTTATGACTAATGGAGAATTGCATACCTGTTCAATATTTGGCCACGATAGATATAGTTGGAACTATACATCTATAAATTCCTTCGTTGAGTACTTGACTGGATAAAGATTCCTTGCATCAGTTATCTAATTAATGAATAATCTAGCCTTTTTCAGGGCAGGTGGAACACAGCGGCTTCCTAGATTGGTTGGAAAATCAACTGCAAAAGAACTTATATTTACTGGTCGAAAGATTGACGGCAGGGACGCTTTCTCCTTAGGTATATTCAATTGAAACATCAATGTTTTAACTTTTTTATTTTTTTTCAAACGCAATGTCAAAGATGATAAGCCTGCACTCCTCCCACTATGCTCCTGCTCCCCACCCCACTCCACCCCAAAAGAAAATGTACAAATAAAGGAAATTCTAAAAAGATGAATTACGTTGCAGGACTTGTGAATTACTGTGTACCTTCTGGTGAAGCTCATTCAAAAGCTCTTGAAATTGCTCGGAATATAAATCAGAAGGTATGTAATTTCCCTATCACTAAAATTTCCTTGTATAGATGAAAGCATTCAACTCTAATGCTTTTTTAAGTTAACTCTTTTAAATGAATAAAAGTTGGATAAAGGATAGTGTGAATTGGCTATAAGCCTACAAATGATACTACACGTTCAATTTGTTATATACCGCCTGAATAAGTTTTAACTTATTTTATACAATAAATATTAATATGGACAACACTCGACCACGTGATTAGGGTAAAAGGTGAAATTTTTTATTTTGTTTGTTATGCCCACGTAGTCTTGATTTAAAGGTTTGATAAATGTGTCATTTTGACATGAAAAAAAAATTGAGTCTTGAACATGTCATTGAAGAAGATCTTGTGAGATTAGTTGTCTTAACAGTGGCGGATCCAGAATTTTGGTGAGCACGGGCGGTCATTGACCGTTGACCGTCGGCCGTAATAAAATATTACAAATTAAATATAATAATTATTTTGCTAAAATGAACATATATAATTTTGTTATACACATTTAGAATATTCACCCTATGACATAGTGGCTAGGTTTTGTACAATTCAAAGGAAGAACATGGGTTCAAATCCTTGAAGTTGCATTAAAACCACTAAAACGGAATATATATTATTTTGTTACATTTAGTGTCAAAATTGAAGTAGTGACGTGATGGTCAAACTTTCAATAATCTTAAAGAGAGGTTACAGGTTCGAATCCCCTCCTTATTGCATTAGTTTTGGCAAAAATTGTAGAACTTGAAAAATTGCACAAGAATTTGGTTTGGAAGAAATTTGAACCATGGACCTCCAATTTGTATATGAAAGCTCTAACCAATTGAGCTACAAGAGATATTTGAATGTAAAATGAATTACCAGATATATAACCTAAAATTATTATATGATGTGAAAAAAAAAAAATTCTTTCCGGCGGATCCCGCACGCGCGGCCGCGGGTGCTCACCAGGTGTTGGATAACATGAGCAATGAAAATATGATGTTTTGTTACTTGACATGGACAAAATGGAGAACATCTCCAATGTAATTTATATATGGTTGAATTACCGAATTGATGGACAAGTATGCCTACATTGTCACAAGAAATGGTGGGAGGAGTGATGGAGGACATACCAAGCTCTCTGAGTAGATTAGTAACCCAATTAAGCTCAGTCATTGATGATGCTATAGCTTGGAATTCAGCTTTGATAGAAATGTGAACTACCCATCTTTTGTTTCTTCAGCCATTGCATGGTTATTTGGATCATTGAGCTGTGATATTGATTTCAATGTATTGTCTTTATTGTTCAGTATAAGCTGTTACTCGATTCGTGCATATGTAATTGTTGATTACTTGGAATAGTCATCTTGCTATTGTGAACTGTAAATCATATGCTTCTTAATTGTTGGGTCCATTAATCAAGAAGTTCATTCTGGATAACATAAAACATTAGACATCGGAGGAAGACAAGATAAATTGCACTTTGACTCTTTGGGAAAACATAATCGTTTTAAGGCCGACATCTTGCATTTAAACCAGCAGAATTCATATTGCAGGGACCATTGGCAATTAGGATGGCAAAACGAGCTATTGACAAGGGATTTGAGGCAGATACGACATCGGCTTTGGCTTTGGAGGAGGATTGCTATGATCAGCTGTTGAGCACAAAAGATCGCCTAGAAGGCCTTGCCGCATTTGCTGAGAGACGACAGCCCAAGTATATTGGCGAGTAAAAATTTATTTTTAGCTGAACAATAAAAATTGATCTTTAAAATGTCAAAACTCCAATGATACTGAATAATAGATGCAAGTTTTTTCATTTCGAACTTCTTCAGATAGCAATGTGTGTTTTCGATTTTGCTGAATTTTGTGGAAAAATTTAAATGCCTCTGTAATTTGCAGAAATATTAAATGTACTAACGGCATGTTTGGCTAAGTTTAAAAAATTCATTAAAAGTAACTTTTTTTAATGCTTAATGAGTACCAAAACAACGTCAGCACTTTGTTGATGTCTATACTGGTGTGGTGTCTAACATCTGATAGTGTTTAAACATGTTCTGTTTCAAAGGTTTATCTTCTCTCACTGAATGTTTATTCTCAAAGGACAAGCTATTCACCCATCTCTGATTTCTGAAGTAGACAACATTATAGTCTTTTAAAATAAAACATCCAGTCCCAGGGCACATCTCCAAGTGGTAAAAGGGGAAGGTGGAGAAATCCACAATAATAAAACCAACACATAACAAATTAAAAACTAGAATCTTGAATATAAAACATAAAGGATCCCCAAATAGGTTACATGTTTGCCCTAACAATAGATTTAGTTATTCATATTATACAAGGAGATATAGATAATAATTATAGAATACATCGGGTTTGAAGTAAAGATTTAGAAGACGAAAGTAGATCTTGCACCAAAATCTCTTCTTGCTCTTGTCAATCCTTCAAAGATGAGTCCCTTTGTATTTCTCTCCTTGAGTTTCTTGGTTAGATCTTCCAAATCTTCTCTTTGATTGCCTCCAATCGATTGTAGATTTCCTTTGGTGTTCTTGTGCCTCTCCAAATTGTCCAACCCTAACAATGGTCTCTAAGAAGTCTATTTATACTCCCCCTCTCATTCAGGCTCAATAGGGTTATTCTTTTTCCTTTTTTAATACGTAAAAATCCGTCAACATTGGTAACAGAAGTGGCGTCGCGGTGCCAGTATCACGGCACCGCAGCGCCGTGTCTTCTGTTGGTGGCGCTCCTGAACTTTGACCGTTTTGCCTTTTTTTCATCTTTTCTCCTTATTTGAGTCTTCACTCCATTTTATCGTCTCTTTGTTGCTTCAATGCTATCTACAAATTTCTACAAAACAACACGAATTTGGTCACGTACAATGACTTGGACACAACCAGTCACAATTGAGAGGCTTTGCCTTTTTATCGCCAAATTCGCAATGTCTCAGATCGACACCAAAATAAGAGACAGAGAGAGAGAGAGGGTGGCGTTATAGCGTCAAAGATCAACGCAGCAGTGCTCATCGTGCAGTGGCGTCATCGCCTTCGAGGTACTAGATAGGGCGATGAAGAGAGCGAAGGCAGAGAGTGAAGATGTATGAGAGAGAGAGAGAGAGAGAGAGAGAGAGAGGCATGAAATTTTATATCACATCCTTATGATCAAATCTTGTGATTGTTTGTGACCAAATTCATCTTTATTGTAACTGGTTGTGTTCAAGTCATTGTACGTGACCAAATTAACTGTGATTTGGTCACATATAGTCACAAATTAGATTGACTTGGTCACAAACAGTCACCTTGGATACAAATTTTGTTACAATTAATCACAGATAACATAGATATTGTCATAAATAATAACTTATACAGTACCCAAAACATTGCTGCCACATCACCACCACCACACAAGTGACTAAATTCATCTTAATTGTGATCAAATTCATCTTAATTGTGACCATCGTGATCAAATTCATCTTAATTGTGATTGTCTGTGACCAAATTCGTTTTAATTGTGACTGGTTGTGATCAAGTCGTTGTACGTGACAAAATTAACTGTGAATTGGTCACATACAATCACAAATTAGACTGACTTGGTCAAAAACAGTCACTTTATATACAAATTTGTTCACAGTTAGTCACAGATAACATAGATATGGTCATAAACAATAAAAACTTATGCAGTACCCAAAACATTGCTACCACCTCACCACCACCACACAAATGAACTCCAATGCATTATCTCCAATTGTCATCAAGGAAAAAATCATAAATTTTCTCACCGCTATTTTTCCTTGTTGCGAAGGGACATTAGATTTTTCTGAGGGATAGCAAGTAGTTTTCATCGATAATTCTAGGGGTTGGTATGAATAATCGAGTACCGTTGGTGTTATAAACTATAAAGTAAAGGTGAAGGGACGAAATAATCGAGTTCATATTTATTGTCCCGACTTGGCTATGAGTTTATATTTTAGCAAGTTGAGCTTCTTCATCAATTATGATTCACAAAACTTTTTTTTCCATATTACGATTGAGTTGTGATAGGACAAAAATCAGAAGGCAAAATAACAATAAAAGAGCATAACTTTCCAATTTCTTGAAAGTAAATTGAAACGTTTATGTTTTGCCTTTTGGTTTGAGGAATAAAAAAAATAACAATTTTTTGACTTTTGGGCATTCTATAGTTTGACCCCAAAAGTTTTAAGATTTTGACAATTTCCCATCTTAAAGAGCAAAAAAAAAAAAAAGGTCACCGGAGTTGTTGTCGGAGCCATTGTCGGAATAGTCGTCGTCGCCGAAGAAGTCATCGGAGCCGATAGAGAGGTGGAGGGAAGGTGGTGTGGTGGGTGTGATAGGATGGGATGAGATGGGTGAGATGATATAAAATGAAAATCAATAATGTATATTATATTATAATTTAATATTTAATAAATTTATTTATCATCTGATTTTTGAAATAATTTGAGAAAAATGTTAGTTTTGAAAAGTAATTCTTATATGTAGGTATTATGTGGTGTTTTCATTACGTATCATTTCTTATTACCTTTTTTAAGACCACATTTGGTGGAGTTTATTATAACTTTTTCTTGGGCTTGTCTAAACCCAACCCGATTCACTCGGCCCACTAATGGAGAAGAAATACCATTTCTCTTTTTAAAATTCTTGTAACGTAGAGAATACGTGGAAAAGCATAACTTCGACACAATTCTGACTAATCCAAAGCATATTCTTTTTCAGAGGATGTCAGTTGTCAATTGTCAATTGTCAATTGCAACACAAAACAAACAAATGCCATTTGTATTAAAAGCTTAACTATATATGCTTCATAAAAAAGTTTACTTTTATGATCAACCATGACAAGAATTCAAAAAATAATTTCTAATACGACAAATTTCACCTACGATAATTAATTAATTTAACTTCAATTTCACTAACCATCCCCAAATTGATAAATATTATTTATTTGACCACACCACACCACGTCTTTTAAAAAAAAAAAAAAAAAACCACACACGCACACACATCTTTTAACCTTTAAATCTACATAGTTACTTGATCACCAACTAATCAATTTTATTAAGTTGGATGAGAATAGATGAAAAAATATGACAGAATGATAAAATTTAAAAACAAATTGAAATTTAATTGTCCTTATTTTCAGCGAGTTCCGAATAATATATTAGACGGCAAAACTCTCTCATAGATATATGTTTTCTCAGGAATCAGACTTGCATGAAGAAAAACATATCTCAAGTCATATTTTTGTGGAACTTTTGTTGTCCCTTTCGGTTCCTTAACCTAGCTAGTCATTTGCTTGTTTGAGCTGTTCACATTTAAAGAGGGCGCAAGCTAAACAAGCAAGCAAGTCATCCAAGTTAATACAATCGGAATAATTGATAAATTCTGGTCTAAAAATCGAATTGGAGATCACTTGAACATCTGCGACTGCTCATGCAATGTCTCGTAATTTCATGGTAGACAGAATTTATTGGTGGGACCAATTTTTTTTTATTTTTTTCTTCGAAGTTATAATAATTAGCCCTTTTCTTGTCTGATATAGATTTAAACTAGAATTTTGAAAAAATATATTGTTGAAAAATTATAGATCCTATTAAATATATAATTAAAATTAATTGTTAATTTTGAATTTGAATTAAAATTAAAATTAAAATTAAAATTTAATTTATACCAAACGTTGGCTAAACATACCTGCAAAAGAGCATATTAATATTATATTATTATGTTTATACCAACTCCAAAAATGAGGTAATGAGGAATGTGGGGCTGTGATGGAGAGAAGAAAGGAATACCCTTCCCTCCAAATATGCAACCAAAAAGCTAGCGTATTCACTCCAAAAGAGGAATCCCAACAACATTCACGCGACCTAAATTTATCTCATTCCACAACTACCCTTATTCAAAATTAGATAACAACAATATATTTCGTTCAATGATTTCTAGTTTATAGCACCATATCAAGATTCGACCATCTTTGATTCTCATTGAGAGAAAGAATACATTTTGAATAGTTAATTGATGTAGAATGTGTGATTATAAATTAAGAAAAAGTTATGAATTTACGTATAATATTATTTTATTGAAAAATGTGTGGTTAAAAAGAAGAGAGAAAAATGAAAATCAAATAGGGGCTAAATAAAATTTGAGAACGAATTGCTAAATATTTAGGCCTCATTTGATTCTCATTATTTGTATAATGAGAATGAAAAATATAATCGTTATAGGCCTCACACAAGATATGAAAAGTAAAAAATGGTGGATAAATGTGATTGATAACGATCATATTTTTTATTTTTATGAATGATTAATGGGAAACAAATGAGGCATTATTATTTTGTATAAAATCAAAAGAGTTTAGGCTTATTTGCCTTTTGAGATCAACCAACCACAACATAATAAATTACCTACTAATCATCAAAAACTTGAATTTGACAAAAAAAAAATTGTAAAATTGCAAATAAGATATTCTAAGCACAAGATGCTTCAATGAAAATGCGACAGCGACCACACTGAGCCCTCATTTTCTAAAATTTATTTTTCTCAAACTCATTTCTAACCAGACATTTTAAGGGAGCCACAATTTTTTCAACTTTTCAATCATATATTTTATCGATTTTCATTAAAAAAATTACTAAAAATTTAATTTTTATCTAAATAAAAATAGAATGAAATTAAAGAATGGTAAGGGTAGGAGTGTCAAATGATTTGGAAAGGTCAAAAAGAGAAAAGCATGGCTTGCAAATGGATCACTACTCCCCAAAACTTTTTTCTCATTCACCTTCTACTTTTTTTCTGCACTCATATAATCCTTAGCCCTTAAGACTTCTCTTCTCCATCTTCCCAACTTCTTTTACATTTAGAATTGAAATTCAGATCCACAAACCGAAGTTTCTCTGTGTTCTTTTCAATGGCTGATACATTTTCTCACACTTCCAATCCCCAAAGTCAAGACACATCTAACGATTCAAATCCAAGTAAGTTTTCTTATAACTATCTGCACAAAGCTGCTCTTGTTACAATTTTTCTTCTTCTTCTTCCATTTTTCCCTTCCCAACCGCCTGAATTCATTAACCAAACCCTGCATGCTAGAAGTTGGGAGCTTCTGCAGCTTATTTTTGTGGGTATAGCCGTCTCTTATGGTCTTTTTAGCAAGAAAAATGAAGGAACTGATAAAGATCATGTCTCAAAGTTCGATAATGCACAAACATATGTATCTAAGTTGCTTCAGGTTTCATCAGTTTTTGATGATGAAACCGAAAACCAAACTGTAGTTGATGAAAACAAGGTTCAAACCTGGAATTCTCAGTACTATAGGGGGGAACCACTCAAGGTAGTGGCTGAAGAAAGCCCTATCAGCGTCAAAGAACAAACAGCTACTAGTTCAGGAGTTGGCCAAAAGCCTTTGCTTTTGCCTGTTAGAAGCCTCAAACAGCGTGTGCCAGAGACTATTGAGGCTGATGATTCCAATGGAAAAACCGGTTCACTGATTAGTAGATCGAGATCTAATTCAGGGTCAAAAAGATTTACCAGCAGCAGTTCAAAAAATTCTAGGAATGACGAACTTGGAGAGATAAATCCTGTAAATTTAGAGGAAAAATTGGAGGACAATGTTGTCCTCCGGTCGCCGATTCCATGGCGATCAAGATCAGGAAGGATGCAAATGAAGGAAAATGGGGATAACCCTCCTTCATATTCAATGGAGGATCCTGAATTCAGTAGCCTGGAGTCGCCTTCTTTAAGGTCGTCAAGGCCTAATTCTACTTGTTCAACTCCAAAAACTTTATCTCCTTCGCCATCTATATCCTCTTCCAAAAAGCTTCCTTCTTTATCGTCAACAGAATCTCAAGCCAAAAGTTGTGAAGATTTGATGAGGAAGAATTCCGACAAGTTTTCGCCGCCACCACCACCACCTCCTCCACCTCCAACACATCTTCGGAAATCTGTATTGATAAAATCGAATTCTAGTGTTTTGAATGATGCAGTTTGTTCTGAGAAACAAATGAGGCGGAGCATTAGGAGTGTGCCAACGCAAGAATTGAGCGAGATAGAATTAGAAGAACCACCAAGAAGAGCCAATTTCGGGTCAGATTTCAAGGCTGCTAGATTTGGAAGTGATGATGCTCCATTCGTTGGGAAGTCTATTCGAACAATTAGACGTGGTGAATTTCAAACAGAGGAAAATCCCCAACAATATGAAAATGTTTTTCCTAATAATGCATCATCAAAGAAGGAACCCATTAATGTGAAAACTAGTGATGATGATGATTACTCCTCAGAGACTGAGTTTGAAGATGATTACTTTGAAGGAAGCAGTGCAGGCAATAATGGAGAAGACAGTGGTAATGATGCAGGGCCCGATGTGGACAAGAAGGCCGATGAGTTCATTGCAAAATTCAGGGAACAGATCAGACTTCAAAGAATCGAGTCTATTCGAAGATCCACTAAACAGCGTGCAGCTGCAAACACTTCGAGGTAACTCAATTCAGCTGTGGTTTCATCACTGCCATCTTAGAGATTTTTTCTTTACTTTTTTTTTTTAAAATTAATTTTTCCTTTTCTCTTCACAAATTCATGGGCCTTGGTATAGAGGATTTGATGAGATATGTATTCTCATTGTAACTCTAATTATCAGACCCGTATACATACTACTTTATGGATTAATCTCCTGCTTTCAAAGTGATCCTTCAGCAGCCGTGTCATGTATTTAAATTTTAAAGTCGCAACCAGTGATCGATCACTAAATTATGCACTTAGTTATGCTATCTTACATATTTTGAAGCAAAATTATCAAGTAATTACAACCCTTAAAAATATTTGTCATTTTAAAGATACATAACATTAAATTTGTCGTGCTTAGCTGTTGGAAATGTATCAGCAACATCCACAAGAAAACATGCTTCATCAATTTACGCCCAACTGCAATATCACAAATATAAGTGAATCCAACTTCCATCATAAGTATTACTCGAGACTCAATTGACCCTTCGACAGGGTCAATTCTTTCATCTTCTAGGCAACTCAAAAGTGCAATGGGTATATGTTTGACATGTGTGAAACTACTTTTTATTTATATGTTCCGTGGAAAACATAAGTATTACTCATTTATTTACCACTTATTTTAATCTATTTATAGACTACTGTTTATAACACTTGCCAAATCAATTTGGGGACTTTTCTAACACCAAGAGGAAGTATAGTGAAGGAAAAAAAAAAAGGTTACTTTTCAAGTTTGAAATGCACGTGTTTATTTGAATAGAGTATTTGCAGCTGTTCAAATTTTGCATGACCGTAACCGTGACCGTTCTCTACTCAGACTAACAGTTGCCTCATGTTAGTTGTGTAGTACTTTAACTGAAAATGAACACTCAGCAATAAAAAGCTATTAATCAGTTTATCACTAAACAAGACGCTTTTTGACTTGAGGGCCCGTTTGACATGATTTTTCCTTTTATTTTTGCTTTCTCTAAAAGAGATTTTGAAAGAAATTAGTTGAATTTTTGTTTAGAAACTAATTTTTAACTACAAGAAATATTTTCATAAAATTAACTTGGATCCAAAAGTAACTATTGGATCTCAAAAACTCTTTCGACTGTTCAAAAGCTTTGCCAAATGGGTGGTCCAAGTCATTTCGGGGCAAGTAGATCATTTATGATGAAGCACCAGGCATAAAAGTAATATTGTCAACTAAGGAAATTGGCCCATTTTTGGATTCGTCCGGTCATTAATAACTTGATTCTTTTTAGATGGCATAAACGGAAGGCGCTTACTCCGAAGAAGTAGCCACGCAAGATTATGGGAGGGCTACCTTGCTATGCACCTAAACTAAGTCGTCCTTAATATTAGGATTGTAGAAAATCACGAACTTTGAGTTATGGATTCACTTGAAATAGAATCTATATAGGCGAAAATAAAGAATCTCTATGTACTCAATGAAAAAATAATATGACATTTGTCAACATCAGGAAATGTTTATAACAGGCCATAGGAATGAACTATTGATGTCCTTCAGGTTAGAAACAATAACTGCCAAACAATTTGCTCACTACATATCTGGATTATCTCAATTTTATTCATCGGATCAGATCAATTGATGAACCTACTAGAGGAATACACAACATAAATGAGTTAAGAAAATAATAGCCTGACAATCATGTTATCCAAATGCACCGGCAAAGTTCCTGAATTCAAATTTCAAACAAAAGGAGTTGAAGTAATCTTCTGACCTTTAAATTCTCTTATAGAAGCATAGTTGAAGTTGGTCAATAAGATGATAGATAACATTCCCAGTGGGAAAAATGATATGCACTCAGAGATACAAGATGCTTCATTCAGCATTTCCTGGAACTGGAACATATTTAAAACAGTTAGGATAAAGTGTCGGAATAATATGTTAAATTTAATTTTCTACGAATTATAGTCATAGTAGCAAAGTACAGAACAGAGTTCAGTTGGGGCAAGTGTAGGCCAATACATTAACTTGAAAATTTAATTACTATAAGAGACAAAAAAAAAAAAAAAAAAACTGAGGTACGATAAATAATGCATAGAAAATTAATCCATGTCCCTTTGAATGATATCTCAGTAAATGCAGATTTCATGCGAAGGCACACGACGCATTATTAACCCATGTCTTGCATCAACAGTTTTAGACCATATCATCACAGAACTCTGGTGTATCCTTTTCCCAATGCTGACACATCTACCTGCAGTCAATATATAAGGTTGTGTCATACTATCATTTTCACAACCAGTCCCGAATCACACTAATAGACTCGACGTGACGTTCATCGATGGTGTATGCAAGCTAAGCGTCAAATCCACCACCAAGACAACTTTGACTGTGACAAATTTTTAAAAGAATTTTGACCAAATTTCCTCGTAAATAGAGACTAAAATCACCTGAACAATAATCAAATTTCTGAAATTTGTACATATAATTTAAAATAGAGTACACCAGCCCCCCAAAACACACAAACTAGTCAAAATAAAATGCGCTGAAAATAAATTACACTTCTATACAAGTCAGAAGACTTCAAATACACAATATACACAAAAAATACAGCGAGCCCATGATATGGATACATTTTTGGACAAAAGATGCACGTATACCAAAAATATGAACTATATAAACTGACAAGATGAGTCATAAACTAATGGCAATGTGTGGCTCAACTCGGTAGATCAAAAGGCTGCAACACTGCTCAACTCAACTACTATTTGATAAGAAAAATAGTGACAAAATATACGAGCTTGTAACTCCGTGAGTGGATATTTCACAAATAAGTATTTTTTTTTTTTTCCATTTATGCCAACTTTCTGAAAAACTCCTATGCTATTACAACTTTAAGAAAATCTGAAATCTTATGAATATGACGGTTGATCTTTTCCTCTGCACTCCCCCAGCCCCCTTGTCCTTCTCCCTCTGTTTTTTTTTTTTTAATAAGTACCAAAAGACTTAGAACTAATTTCTGCATAAGATTAGTTCTTCTACATTCTCAGAACCAGCGAATTACATCCTTATGTCATCCAACTGAGAAAAAAAGATATTGACAAACAAAATAGAGACATTACCACAATTATACCTAAAATCAAGCATCATCACCCTTACCGGCCATCCCAGCAAAAGGATCGTGAGGAGGACCAGTATCCTGCCCAATACTGCGCTGCACCAGATGCGGCAAATCAGCCATGACCTTCTGCTCACGCCTGGACATCTCCTCATAGTTAAACATTGCCAGAGCTCGTTTGTCCCCAGCACTGTAAACTTGGTTTTATATTCTGATACGGAGGCATTCATTCTCTGATGCCTACTACCACTCATCACATACCCAAGAGTCTCAAACTTCTGAATCTCCTCAGTCGAAAGGCCCACTACACCGGGCCTAAGTGCACCACCATAGCTAATGTGCCCTTCTGCTGTTGGCAAAGGCATTAGCCCAACATCTGGTTCATTTCCAGTCAGTTTCTTCCTAGACTCAATCATTTCCTTAAACAACTCTCCTTTATTTTCATCCCGCACTTTAGCCTCGTCTACCTTCTGCTTAGCATTCTTTCCATCAATTTCAGAATCAGAACTACTTTCATTGGCATTGGAACTCTTGTTGTCAGATTCTTTTACTTCTCGCTTTTTGAGACTTCAAAGATGAGGCAAGCTTCCCCTTCTTTGACTTACATGATCACTAGCATCGGAATCCTCAGTTTCACTCTCGTCAGTCTCACTTTCACATGCATAGCTAGTAGCTACTCCTTCTACTATTGCTCTTCCTCCTTCTCCCAGACCTCTTACTTTTCCTCTGCTCTTTTTCTTTGATTTTCTCCTCCACCTTCTCCTATTTTATTCTTCCGAGACGTCATCCTCACTGGACTCCTCTTACCCACTCTCGATCTCAGATACAGATTTTGATCTCCTTCTCCTGCACCTAGAACTCAACTTTCTACTCTTCCTCTTCTTCCTTGACAGTGAGTCATCTGATCTAGATTCAAAATGCTCAGGCTTCAACTAAGATTCACTCTCTGATGAATCGCTACTCAAATCTTTTCGAACTAGACTTCAATTTATTATCCTCTGTTCTCTTTTTCTTCTTCAGCTTTCCTTGTAATTTTATCCTCAGGTTCCAAATCCAAGGATTGGTTTGATTCCCTAGGAGGGCTAGGAGAAGAATTCTAAATTCAGTTCCTGAGTAATTTTCTCAATTTCTGGCGTTGAAGCCTCCTGTACTCTTCAAATCCAAAGCTTTTCAACTCTTCATCTGACTCAGACTCCCCATGACGTACATTTTTATAATCGCGATCGAGAAACGGTTTCTTTCAGTCATCATACCTATTCCTACTTCTTCTGTCGGACTCTGGGGTTTCATTGGGCCTTGAGCTATGTCTAGGGTACGAAGAAAAATCAGGAGAAGAGCGACAGTACCTGTTGTAGCCGTTGTTAGGTGGGCTACGACTGTAGCTTGGACTCTGGCTATGGATAATGCTAAAAAAGTCTAGTGAGAAGAGGCAGGTGAACAATAAAAGGAATGGAATGTTGGAAAAGAGATGAACTCAAAATGACAAATTGGTGAACTCTACTTGGCAGAACGCCAAACACAATGAGTTGCTTGTGTTGAAACGTGGAAGGGACCGGAAAGTATTTCCCTTTCCTGAACTTGGTTTTCCTCTCAGAAACCAAGTTATATTGTGCGGGGACTGAAAATTTTAATGTTGTTATGGAAGAAGTTGTGGAATGTTAGTATATTGTCATATTCAATGAGGCATATTGATGTTAGTGACACAGACAGAGCAAGGTCAAGATTTGTACCTCTCTATTAGAAGCTAGTGACAAACTGGCTTTATTACATCCAAATTTAAATGCAGAAACTTATGCAAGTTTTAATACCTGTAAGAACATTAATTTGTGCAAATTATTCAAATAGGTAACTATCAAGGACTTCTAATCTCTCAAGTGTCATAGACGAAACCTTTCGATATCAAGACTCTCAGAACAAACGGAAGATACCAGAGAACCCCATACAGAAATTTGTGGTATCTTAGCTTGGCTAATCATCTCCTCCAACCACATAACGGCTTTATACGGCCTTCCAATTAGGCAAAGTCCCTGTATAAGTTTAGTGTATGTTTCACCTCCAGGCCAGTAAGAGTGAATTAGCATCTGCTCCAACATTTGACTAGCTTCTAAGTATTTACCATCGCAACATAGTCCATCAACAAGAATCTCGTATGTTTCCTGGTGAGGAAGACAGGCAACCTGCCTAGACATCTTCTCCAAATACCCTAAAGCCAAATCGGATTTTCCTTTGTTACAAAGACCTCTTATTAAAGTATTATAAAACCTAACAGTTGGAAAACAGCTATTCTCCACCATCTCCCTATCAATCACGTCCAACACTTCATCAATCGTTCCTGATGTAAATAATGATGTGACCTTGGCTTCGTAAATTAGTGAAGATGGTCTTAAACCTTTGTCGTACATTTCTTTGAGCACTTCATCACCCTTATCAATATTTCCTTCAGAGTAAAGATCAACTGCCAATGACCTGTAAGCATCCCAACTTGGAACTGTGCCTTTGATCAAAGCCTTGGTGATAAATGCCTTTGCATTATGGATACTTGCTTCACATTCATGATTTCTTTGGCTTAGATCAAGATGTTTTTGGCATCGCTTTGGAGCCTTGAGCCCTTTTTTCAAGACTTTACCAAGTATTGCCACAGCCTCATGGACCTCTCCATTGTCACACAAAGCATCCAACAGAGTTCTATATATTGCAACATCAGCACCACTGCCCTTCTGAGAAATCCTCCACAACATAGAGTATAACAAATGAGTGGCCTCAGTGAGTCTTCCATCTTCACACAAACCCCTCATCAAAGTCAAATATGTTTCCCTAACCGGATAGCAACATTGATTTTCCATTTCTAGGAAAATGCACAATGCGAGATCAGAACGATGTATACGACAAAGACTATATATGAGCAAATTCAGGGCATGAGTCAGAGACTTGACTTCCCATCGGCAGGAATTCTCTAAAAAAAGGTGATAAGTGGTTTCTAGTTTGTTCTCTTTCACTAGTATCTTCAAAAGAGTAATGAAAGATTCTGTCCAGTCCACACAATTGAATTGTGGAAGACTTCTGAATAGAGCAATTGCTTCATCTAACAAACCTGCTCTTGCATAAGTTTTAATTGCACCGGAAAATACTGAATCTCGGCACTCACAGGAGTCCTCTTTCATTCTATCAATTACCTCTTTCATCTCAGCCACTCGTCCTGACCTCCCTAGGACGTCAATCATGGCAGCATATACTGGACCGTTATGGCGGTAGTTTGGGTATCTGTTTTTTGCGTCACCGAAGATCCCCAAAGCCTTTAGTGGGTTTTTCTGGTTTCGTATCAGCTGTGAGAGATGAGTAGGTGTTAGATGCCTTGGCCATCTGATACTCATGGGTTCAACACCTTCAATCTGTTTTATGAATAAAGTAGATGAAGAAAAAAAGATCTTTAGTAATAGTAATAACAAACACAATATATCCTAAAACCCAAACAACTCGTGAGCAAAAACCAAGATGACACGGAGAAGAGTAGTATCGCATTACTGGTATTGGAATTTTCTCAAATAAGCAAATTATCTTATGCTGGATTTTTATCGTTCACACTTCACAGTTATCACCAAACACCTTATAAGCCTATTCTTGTTCTTAATTTCGAAACCCTAACTGATTCTTGACATTAGATGCTAAAGTACAGAAGAATGTTTTCAGAGCATATAATTAAATTCAAAACTTGTCAAGAACCTTACTGACTGTAGATTTTTGTTCAGTGTTTAGAAGGTCTTCTGCAACTACTTCAAACAAATTTCTCGATGAAGCAGGGCTCCTCAAATCTAGGGCTGGTGGAATATTTGTTACCCTAAAATTACATCAAAACAAAATAAAACTTGCAATCTCAAAGAAACAAAATTCAAAAACTAATTTTACATTTAAACCAATAAAAACAGAATTAAAAAAAAAAAATGGTCGAGGAAAAAAACAGCAGTACCTGCGAACAAAGCTTCTGGTGTCTTTGTCGAGAACACGCGACGTGGACCAATTTCAGAATGGAAACTCAACAATTTCCGAGCTTCATCCCCTCTATTGACATTCCTAACCCCTTTGCATAATTCCTTACAGAAAATCGGTGGGTATTGCCAAATTCAGTGTCCCAAAACTTCCATTACCCAATTTTTCACCTTGTGCTTTTGGGTTGATGTGCATTTGCTGTGGCGCTTTTGGATTGGCGGTGGCTGGCAGCGAGTGGATTGGAATGAGCTTAGTTGGGAAAAATGAAATTTTTTTCGTTCTCTCTATTTTTTGTACTTTTCAAGGAGGACTTATTTGTACTTCTAAAAAATTTGAAACTCCCCCCACAATTTTCTCTTCATTCTTTTTGGTTTGTTATTTTATTTTCTTTTTGTTTATTTAAAGAGAAGGGCAAATATGTTATTTTATGCGACCTTATCGATGAAATGAATGGATTTTGTCATGCCATTAAAAAAGGTTGGGTATATCTCCGCCGTTTTGAAAAGGTCGGAGGCCAAACATGCAATTTTCTAAAAAATTTCCATTAACAAAATTTTTATGATTAGCACATATTCATAAGTCACCAGAGAGCAAAGGGAAAAACAAAATTAAAAAAATTAGAAATATGAGAACTTGCAAGTGGAATAGTGGTCGATGACACTTTACCCGATAGAGAGGGAGCCAAGAAGGCAAGGTTTGTAAGGTTGCAATAAAGAAAGAGCATGAAAAAGATTTTATAGACGTTGACTAAAAAATACAATCTCGTGAAAAATGCCCCAAATAGCATAGGAAATGTCGAAGGAGAGAACTGCAGACAACCCGTGACCGCACAATGTCGACGGTCAATTGGATATGAAAGGGTGAGAATTGAGAAAGAAAAACGAGGACCTGAGACTTTGAAAAAAAACAAATAAAGCAAATTGTATTTAAAGTACAAGTATTATTGTTCTAAATTTTCGTGCAAACTAAACTTGTGCACAATAATGATCATTATAAAGAAACGCAACTGATGCTAACACAAAGTCAGAGATATTGGTTGGTCTACTATAATTTGTAAAACCCGGTCGAGGTTTTGTAATTTTGCCAAGATTTCAACGGTCGTCCAGTTAGCATTTGACCTTTTAACATGCAAAGAAAACAAAGGGCAGCAACTTCTTGTGACAGTTACATGTCTGAAAGCAACATCTTTAGGATCTTGTGAATAGAAACACACAGTGAAATCTTCTTTGAATTCAAAATTCAAAATTAATGTAGAAGAATTATTGTATTGCTGGAAGTTAAAAAAGGAACACTTCCACTAATTCAAATCACATTATTTTTAACTTTTCAGTTGAAATCGAATCAACACCAGACAGTGTTGCAAACTAAGCAGCAAATTGTTATGATGGTATTTTAATTATAGAATATATTTCCCCGTAAGATGTTAAATCATTTGACTTAAAAGTTTAAGTTGTTAGCTAAGATAACATTTGTATCATTAAGACAACCCACCAAGTGTAGACGGGATTCATTTTCTCATCGAAGCCTAGTTTTTAAATTGGTGGCGACCTACTCTTATTAGATTTAAAAGTTTAAGTTGTTAAAAAGAGATACATGTGTTTCATTTAAATGCCTCTTTTGAGCTAATTTTTACCTTATTTTTAGAGGTTTTCGGACCGTTAATTCTGGACCCTTTGCCAATCAATGTAGAATTAATGTGTAAATTTTCAAGAAAAGAACTTTGACTTGTGAAGGTGTGATGGCAGAAGAATTTTCAATCTTCCCAAACTGCCCTCCAAATGATAAAGGAAATGGGAAGGTGTAGGGTTAATGATAGAGAGGGTATTTTGGTAAATAGTAGAAGACAAAATGGGGTAGTAAAGTCCACCTCATTTTCAACGGCTTTTGTACCCATAGTAAATGCTTTAACATTTGAATAAATTACAGGTTACTGTTCTAAAATGCAAATTCTCATTTTAATGGCCACCAAATAGGGGACCTGCTCTAACTTCATTCAAAGAAAGCAATATGTTACATTTAAAAGGGAATTCAAAGATGCAGCAAATTCCAGTCTTTAATTTCTAAAGAAGGTTCAAACAGCACAATAGTTTCAAAATACCAAAGTCAGAAAACATTAAGATTGGCATTGTTCAGGTGATCTCTAGTCGAGGCACGGAAATTCTACTGCAGATCTTTACTATGGTAATAATCGGTTGAAAGCTTAAGAATGCAGATTAATGATAATACCAGCACGCCTGAACAAGAAACTTCAAAATTAAGCTAATATATACACGAAAATGCTCAATGAAACTTGAGAGAATCTCAAGTTTTCTATTCAGCAGCAGGAACAAGTAGCAAGCTCTAAACACATTCCATAGCATACATCAAGAAGTTGTTTCTCTCATCACCACAATCCAGCAAATAAGCTAAAGAAAAATTACCAACACATCATGCATCATTGAATGAATGTACCCGTACTAAAGAACGATGAATTAAAATTAGAACCATATAACGTGGATCAAGACGTCAAGGAGAATACAATTAATATGTTGTATCAAAAGCAATGAACTTCTCCTTTAAGACAAATGTTTATTTTTATATAGAACGGAATCCTTAAGAGAGGAGTTGCGAAAGTTATACGTATTTGAAAATTACAACATAATAGATATTAAAACGTGTGTCTGAACTTTCCTTTGGACAGTGATCATATAGCATGATCCCATGCCTTCAGCGTAAACAGAGTCAGCATATCACGGGCCCGACCATCTTCTCCAGTTATTTTCCCTTGCAAGATGGCAAAGGTTTTCCACACAAGCACAAGTTGTGAGCATATGCAGCCGCACTGAAGATGTTATATGGTCTTCCTTGTGGTATCTCTCCACACAATCTATTTGCCCTGAAGCTTGCATGTTTCAATGCTTCAATTCCCAGCAAGCTGTCTGGAATTTTTCCTGTAAGCCCATTGATTGACAAGTCTAGCCATTGCAACTTCACTAATAATCCTAAACTTGTTGGGATTGTGCCTGCTATATGATTTCTCGAAATGTCGAATCTTTCAAGCTTAGCCAGGTCTGAAATTGAACTAGGAATTTGACCTGCAATTCTGTTACTTCCTATGTTGAGCACCTTTAAGTTCAACCCACCACTGAATTCAGGAATGCTTCCAGAAATTTGATTGCTTGAGACATCAATAACCTCCAAAAATTTGTTCGTCTTGTTGCTTAATATACTTGAAAGAGAACCAAATAGTAGGTTGGAATGGAGATCAAGAAAGGAAAGTTGATCGGGCAATCTGATTGAGGAGAGATCAATCTTCAATAAGTTACTAGAAATTTTGGCACTCTGCAAGCTTGACATCTTTGTGAGAAAAGTTGCAATTCCATCAGTGAAATAGTTGTCGGACAGGTCTAAGGTGGTCAAGGAGTCGGGCTTCGTAAAGTTTGGGAGGGTTCCTCTAAGCTTGCAGCCTGCTAGATGGACATCAGAAAGTTGTCTACTTCTGATCCATTCAGGAACTGTCCCTAAATTAAGACTGTTGTAGGACAGATCTATGGATAACAGAGAAGGGAGTCCCTTAGAAAATGCTAAATTAGGTAATGGATCCATAAGCACATTTCTAGACACATTAAGCTGCCATAAGTTCTGTAAGTTTGCAATAGCTTCTGGAATCTGACCGGTGAGTTGATTGGCGTTCAATCTTAGGACAGAAAGAGACTTTAAATTGCCAATTTGGGTTGGAATTCTTCCAGTGAGCAGATTTTGATCAATTGACAGCTCCGAAAGCTGGACTAGGTTGCACAAAGAATTGGGTATCTGCCCTGACAACCGGTTGTTGGTGAGCACAAGATTTTGCAAGGAATGAAGCTGCCCTAAAAATTCCGGGATGAACCCAGAGAATGAATTGAAGCTTAGATCAAGAAACTGTAAGCTCATGAAGGTTTTTGAGGTTTGGTGGGATAGGACCTATGAGGGAGTTTTTAGCTAAACTCAACTGAAGGAGGTTTTTCAAGTTCCCTAATGCAGGAGGAATTTGTCCTGTCAAATGGTTGCCATTGAATGAGAAAGTCTGTAGCAAGGACAGATGACCCAAACTTGAAGGGATTTCCCCTTGCAGGGCATTGTCATCTAGGACAAGTTGAGTGAGGCGACTGAGATTCGAGAAACTTGGCGGGATTGTTCCTCCAATCCTTTTCATCCCACTTATCACCATTGTCTCCAAGAAATGTAAATTACCAAGAGAAGGGGACAAAATGCCTTTCATATGAACGCTCGTATTATCAGCAGATGGGCTTTGCAGTATCAACTTGTTAACTCGGCCGGTGGCCGGATCACATTCAACACCTTCCCAGCCACCCGCGCAACAATCTTTGCCTGTCCATGTAGACAGAAAATCGGTGGTGTCCTTTAATATTCTGGCCTTAAAACCTACAAGAGCCAATCTATCAACCTCTGAACAAGCAGGCGATGATGCCTGTGAATTTTCAAGATAGAAGAACACAATTATCAGTAAAAGCTTTATACCACACATCGACATCTGCATTTTGGAATCCAATTGGAGAGATTTTCGAGGAAAAGAAAAAACTCAAATCAAAGTGTGAGTCTGACAGAGAATACTGAAAGAAAACTAGTGTAAAGTATACTAGTTTTCTTTACACAAAATATAAATAAAATACAGTAAAAGGAATCATGTAATGTGAGAATTCGCGTAGACAACAAGGCATAATGATGAAAAAGATAGTGTAAAACTCGTAAAACCCCTGTCCACCTTTTTATAGGAGGCCAGTGAAAATCTTGTCGTTGAAACAACAATTTTATTTTTTGTAATTTTGTAGTTCACATGAAAATTAACGTTCATCACGAGAATTCCAAATGGCATTTGAACGTTGGAGCGCACTATATTCAAATTCACAATGTACCTTTTTGAAATCTAACGTTTTGCGATGGTCCACAGGTTCCTACTCCATTGAAAAATGCAGCATAAGGAAAACAGCTGCTATTTATAATTTATGGCAGAATTGACTGGAACAAGGAAAAGTCCGAATTGGCGATAATAGTTGTATTTTTTATCCATTTAAATTAATCACTAAAATTAAGCTCATGTTTGGGACCATTTTTAAAATCAAATTTGTAAAAAGTAATTTTATGACAAAATGTGTCGTTAAAATATAGAGAAAATTTTATATTTAAATGCTGTTGTAAATGATAAGTTTATTTGTGAATGACAATTGTACCTCTTCAGCTCTAGAAATTATTATCGTTGTATCTCTGATTTTTCCTTATAAAATAGGACTTTAGTTCTTAATAAAATACAAAAATCTATTGCCTTTTATTCTTTTTTTTTTTTCTCTTTTCATAACACGTTATCAGCACGATAACTTAATCTTTCAAAGTTTAGCGAAGGTAATAATTTTTTATAAGCTTAAATATTTTTCAAGTATATTAAAATTAATTTGGTGACATGTAAATTTTTCTACATACATATGCATCAAAACAATGTTGCTTCTTCTGCTTTATTGCTTGTACACAAATTTATAATGATTATTTTCATTATATGCGTAATGATTACTTGTCCTATTGATATTTCTATCAATACTTAGTTACAAATCAACCATATAGTTGATCACAAACGCCTAAATAGTTGGTCACAAACATTATCCCCTACCATCACCAACAACACCACCATCAACACAACATCATCGCCATCAACCACTAACACCATCATTGCCATTGTCGACCACCACCGCCGCCAACATCACCGCCTCGCCACCACGACCAACATCACAACCACCACCACCCAACTACAAACACCACCACAATTTGCAAACCACTATCAACTACCCCCCCCCCAAACTCCAGATTTTCACTACCAGCACTAGCACAACCTTATCGTCAACACGCAAAACAACACACAAAAGATCTGACAAAAGAAACACCACGTCATTGTCAATACAGCGACAACCGTAGAGCGTAGATCAGCCTGCACAATGCCGTCATAGCTACGGTGACTGGAGCGCGGAGTAGCTCCGAACATATCGGAGGGAAGAAACATCACATCCATGTCATCGTTGTCCCTAAAATCACATCTACGTCGCTGTCGCTACAACGACGACTATAGTGTGCAGAGAAGTGCGCACAATGCCATCGCAGCGATGGTGACTGGAGCAAGGAATTGCGCGCAGCGCCTCCACTCACGAATCTCGTTGAGGAGAGGGAGAGTGAGAAGAAGAATGAGAGAGGAGATTCATTTCAGTTTCGTTCGGAGAGAGAGAGAGTGAGTGGATTAAAATGATTTAAAGTTTAAAATTGAGGGGTGAATGTTTTGGTGGGTGTTGAATTTGTAATATAATTACTAATATTAAAATATTAAATCGCCACCTGATTTTTTTATTAAATATACTTTATATCTAATTTTTGAAATGCGGTCATTAAATAACTGTTATAGTGTAATTTTCACATCATATGTATAATTATAAGACAAAACTGTATAATCAAACCCATGGGTTTTAATTTGGTCTGATTCTGATTCTTCCAAGTTCCAAATTTCTCTTACTGATGCGAAGAGGTTAATTTTAAGAGTAATGATACCTAACAAACCACAACGAGTTATTCTAATGTGATGAACTGCGAAAAATCTAAGCTATAATATTTAACATGTATCTAAAAATTCTCAACAATCTCTCAAATGGTTTTTGATTATGCAAATCATTTGCATTTCTCGAGTTTAACAAACTGCAACAATCAACACCAGCCACTATAAATATGAAAATAATAATTTTGGTTACGCCAGGTATATAGTTCCAGAACTTTTAATACCGTGAACTGAATCAAACTTGAACAGAATCAGCTCGGTCTGGTTTTGGTACCATGCATAATAAAGTATAAAAACACCACCACCCTGACAACAAAATACTTCTTGGAGCATTAAACCATCTTCAATTTTAAAAGCAAAATTTCACGATAAATTTTTTATGTACCATTATATGTTCATTTTTTCTTTTACTTGCTTGTAAAGAAACGTGTATATTTACACCTCTACACTGCAAAAGCTTTCTTGAACAAACTAAATGCAGCAGCAATAACCAACAACCGGACTACCACTTTCTTGGAAGCTAGCATTCTGAGGTTCACCCTAAGACTGTGCTCTTTCATAAAGTTCACTCCAGTCTCGCGTAACCAGCTTATCCAAGAAAGGAGCCAGCACAAAACCACTTTGATGGTCACATTTTCTACACCACCTGACATTTGCACGTAAGACCAATCAGGACCTTCTTGGGTGCAGTTCACCCGATTTAACCCAAGACATTCATTCAGCCATGCTGAGAGATTCACTAGCAATTTCGCTAGCCATGCAATCTCATCATTGGAGATAGGTCGATTCATCCAATCACCCTTGTACTTTATTTCACTCCCAGTACGGGTTTCAAAACAACTTCTAGGCTCAAATCTTACATCATGTGATTGCTGCTGCATAGTTTTTGACTCACATGGTGTTCCAAATGAAGAAGAGTACGTAATAGGACCACCAAACAAGACACCCACTTGTGCTTTCAAGGAGTCTAGACACCGGAGATTCTGAGCTACATTACTGCTAGAGATTGCTTGCAGCTCAGATTCTGCTCGCAATAAAAACAGCTGCAGAAAGAGCAATTAGCCGAAATTACTCTATTTATCCCGACACAGGCACAAATTGCAACCAAACAACGCTCAAAATCAAACCTGAAGCAATTGTTGTCCACCATCTTCTCCGTCACTGAACAGCCGTAAATCTTTGTTCCAGTTCTCATGCAAGAAGGATCCATCTGCATCAGTCTCACATAGGCCATCCTCCCAGTCCTGAAGCATTTGGATAAGATTATTAAGACTACTAAGATACACAATATCTACAAGACCCATCAATATGCATAAATTAAGATTTTCCGGGAAAGACGGATAATAAAATACTAATGGTCCGTTTGATAGGCAAAGGTGGAAAGAAATTGCAATTCCATGTTAGTTGGAAAATAAAAACCCACCAAATCTATAGGAATTCGTTTTCCTTGAAAACAAAGAAAATGCAGCTTAAAGTGGTTCTACCTTGAAATTCGAATTCTATTTTCACCTTCGTAGCAAACGACCAAAGTGAAATTCGTTTTCCTCGGATGTGACATTTTTCATGGAATTCATGTCTATCAAGGGTCCGTTTGATTGCAAGATGGAATTTGGGTGGAAAAACGAGTTACAGGAAATTGAATTGTCTAGAACTTGTTTTTTCGAGAATTGTCAATTAATTATATTTGATTGGAATAATTTTTCACCTGAAAAAAATTGAAATTTTGAATCTTTTGGTATTTGATTAATTTTGTTTTTCATGAAAATTATCCATTAAAAGGATAAAATTTGTTAGAATTGGAGATTGAATTTGTTCCAATTGCCAAAAAAAAACGAATACCATTCGTTTGGCTTTATTTTTCATGAAAATTGGCAATTAAAGGGATAAATTTTTAGACAATTAGGGTTAGAATTTGTTCCCCAAAAAAAAACTAAAATTGTTTTTTCCACCAAAGTGGTGGGAATTAAAATTCAAGGAAAAGCAAGAAAATGAATTCCTTAGAAAAAAATAGCTATCAAACAAGTATGTGTGTACCAAACGGACCTTAAGAAGAGATAAACCTAAGAAGCACAGACATGAAGAAAGTTACTAGAATCAAACACAGAAAATATTTAATATCAAACGCTGGTGTTTGGTATATTACCCTTCGGGTACAATCACATGACGGAAGGTTTCCTGAAAGTTTACAAGTCTCGCGACTCTTAACGGAAACAAATGGTAAGCTCACTGTAGGCTTGTTCCTAATAAACAATTTCAAGAAAACGAGATGCATGTGAAACTATGATTGGACTGCAAATATCAGCTGATTGAAGTGACTGTCCATATCACTAACATCAAACATTGATATGCCAAGTGTGTTGGATTTCAAAGTTCACAATGGAATTAATACAAGCATCGCATGGGCATGTATGGCCAACATAGGCCAATTTCAGTATGATAAGGGTTCTGAAAACCCGAAATTCCTTCATATAATAGACAAATGTTCTTCGAAGACTTTCATATATTCATAGAAAAGTCTAAAACAAAAGTAAATTGATAGATTTATTTCCAGATATAGAGACAAACAGGAAGGAAGGAATAGTGAAAGGCATGGGATTGAAAATGAGAAGCAAATACCTGTAATTGTTGGCGGATTGTCGGAACAAATCTGTTTAAGGTATTAAGATGAGCCCTAGATGATTCAGCTTGTTTCGAATGAAAAACAGTGTCAACATTCTTTATGAGATCCTTCAGCTCCTTCGATGAAGATAATATGTTTATAACCTGCATGAATAAATCTGGGAACTGAAGTGTCTGGAGAAAGACTAAAAACAAAATAATTTAGAAACCTAGCACAAAGAAATCATCCACCATCAAAATTCTCCTGGCGTACGTTCCAGACTCAAGTCATTAACTAATAAAATTCTTCACTGAAAATTGGGCTGACATGACATATACCCGTGATCAGAGGTATTTAATTGCGAAGGAAGACATTTTGATTCATATTTTAGGCTGGCTAGAACCTCAATCTAAGATTTGGATACAAGTGAAATACTCAAATATTTGTTCCACAAATACTTCAATCGGGAGAGACAATTTCAAAAACTGGCAATTAAAAAAAAAAAGGTGAATATTTGATCACATAGCCAACATAGAAGACCGTGATATTAGTGCCCTTATGGAACTTTTTGATTTATGCAAATGAAGGCCCAGAGGTAATCACATAGAAGAGAAAATAAAGAACAGTTAGAGAATGATTGACCAAGATTCACAACTACTCCAATTACCTGGCCACCTTTGATGTGCTATGTCAAATTCCAACAGCTATTTTCACTTTTATTCTTACTGTTCTAACATGCATTGTGAATCTATGCTGTGGAGGCAAACTGTTTTGAAAACAAACAACCAACTTCAACAAATTCCATCTTGAAGTCACTGCCGTCCCATGTAGAATGTTACAAATGATAAGAAAAAGGAGTCCAACCATGTCACTCTAAAGTTTCTTAGCTTTTTAGTTTCTAGCATTTTGGCAATACTATAATGCCTGAAAACTAAAATGGCACCTAAAGCAAACTTTGCCTTGATTTCACTTTATCATGAAACAAAAAATAATAATAATAATAAATAAATAGTAGTATTAGGTAACCAATTAATATTACCCAAACAATACTAGTTCCCCCCACACAACAAAAAAAAAAGAGCTTAAAAAATTATAATGAAAAAATGCCTGAACAAAGGGAGTCAATGGAAAAGACAGACATTTCTATCGACACATGCCAAATGAAGACACTTTACACAGATGTCTTTATGTCTTCTCTTTCTTTGGTCCAAAAACATGCAGAACAATGGTTTAATTAAGGCGCTTAGAAGCTAATAAAGACTTAACATGACAAGTGTTTAATTTATAACTTTTACAACAACAAAATTAAAGCATGTAACCATTGAATATGCCTCACAAACTTGATCATTAACACCATGGGATAACGCATGATATAGAAAGAGTAAGCTATTAAAGTTTGATTATCAAACTTGTCCATGCTTCTCTAGCAGAATATCAAAAGAGAACCTATAAGTGCAAATGAAAGCTAAATCATGAAGCTTGAACAAATGCACAAGAAGATCAGGATGGAATAGACCTTTGCAACCATCTGAACTATTACTTCTGCATCTGTATGTAGGAACTTGTGCGCAAATCCAATAAAATGCATTACCAAAGAGCTGTAAAAGAGGTAATTTAACAGTACAAAACCCTGCCAAGACGACGAATATCCCCGTGGTGACGATTTAAAGACCTCTGCTGAACTGATTGTTACCATTCCCATGAGCTTATCTAGATCAGAGAACTCTTCAAAAGTAATCATCCAAGGTTCCATGTAATTGACCCAGAGAGTAAATACCTGAGATGCATTCCTAATGGAAGTTTCCACTGGAAAAAACAGAAATGCTCTCAAAATATATCTGTACAATGGCCTCTGAATCCACAAGTTCCAAGACCCAACAGAGTGCACACTCAAAGCAGCATCCCTTGACTTAACGACATTAACTGAACCTGGAACTCCCAAGCTAGGACTCCCAACATTTTCAATTTGATTGAACTCATCTTTCATTGGTAGAGAAATCAGATTCAGGTACTTCACACAAACATTTACCACCTCACCCAGTCCTGAAGTAGGTGGACTCTCACCCAAAACAGATCTAAAAGAGAACATTAGACCAAATGCCTTGCACAAACCCACAGGAAAAGGCGAAAAATCATTGTCAAGCAACCAAAAATAGATCAACGTATTAACCAGAAATTCTGCTCTCTCAATAAGAGAAATATCATAATCTGGGGAATAATGAAGTAGGGAACTATGATAAGGTAGATGCACATTCAAATCATACGCAGGCACAAATGAACGAAGATATGAATAGAGTAGCCTTAAATAGAAACTAATCTCAGTTTTCTTCTCTTCTCCACGTTTATTACTTGATAGACCAGGAATTGAATATCTCCACTTCTCCAACCTAAACTTTTTCGTCTGCTGGATCTTCACTATCTCTGAACCCTCACTATTCCCTCTAGAAACAGGGCAATAAGCAAACCAAAACATGTAATATTCGAAAACATTCAATTGAACCTGATTTGAAGATCCCTTAATCAGAACTTCCATAACCTTATTCTTGAATAAGGGACACAACTCAGTCAACACCTGACAATCAGGTTTGATTTGAAGCATGCACCGAACCCATTCTGGTAATCTTTCAGCCGGAAATATATACTTGACAAGAGACAGCCTGTCAACTGCTGAAATTGAAGACAACAACACTCCATTTGGTGAAAGTAGGCTGAAAATTTTGCCTGTGAACCGGGGAAACATAGTTGATGAAGAATATTAAAGCAGGGGTAATAAATTGATGAAGAAATCACACCAGAGACATCAAATTAATCAAATAACTTAACAGTAGCTAATTATAATGTTTTACAAAATTCAAAATGGTCATACCAAAAGAATCTTAGAATGGGGAGAGAGGGGGGGGGGGGGGGGGGGGGACTAAATGACCAAAGGGAAACAACACTATTAGTTGGACGAGTAACTGCGTTTTTAACCATCTTAACATTCGAGGAATAAATATTATAAATTCCTTTACAAAAATATACAGATATAGATAAATCAAATCCAAACCCCGGGGGAATTAATCAAAGATAGTTGGAGAACAACGGAATTCTAGCACTCTAGGAAGATAAAATATGAGAATAATTATTCGAAATATTAACTGACTTAACTAGGTCAGAAAACCTTACCATCGAGCTCAGAATCATCGGCTGACGCCGCGATATCAATCCATCCGCTGAGAGACGTACGCTTTGGTGCTGAAGAAGAAGCGGATTCATCAAAGCCAAAGATTCTACAAATTAGGGTTGGGAAAGTGATGGAAAAGAACCACCTCTGCTGGTCCGGGGTGTGCTTACGGAGGAAGGACTCCACTGCGGAACAGGCGGCTGATATCTGCACTGCTGTCGCAGCCGCAGCGATCGTCTCCGCCAGCTCCGTCGACTTGGTCTGCATATACGAGTGAGGATTCATTACGTACAATTAGAATTGAGTGTGTATCTTTAAGCGTTTAGGGCAAAGGAAAGGGTTTAGGGGAGATTTTGAAAAGAGAGAATTGGCAAATGGCGCCTTTAAGTAAGAGGAAAATGGAGGAGGGTCTCGAAGGTAAGGGGTTTACGTGGAGGCCGGGGGCGTCCACAGCGTGATCGTGACAATGGGGACCACACGTTTATAAATTGAAGACTACTCAGTTAATCATCCAATATTTATTTGAATAATGTTATTCGAAGTCGTTCGTGACGATAATTATCATACGTAGTATAAACATGATAGTATCGTATTTAGAATTATTCTTTAAATGCACTTTTTTTGCCATTTTCTTTAACATTGTACTCACAATACATGAGTCCATCATTATTTTAATTGTGGACTCCATCCTTTAATTGTGAGTAGAGTGTCAAATTTAGTGTCAAAAAAAATGTATTTGTAACAAAACTCTCATATCTATGCCAAGTAAAACAACTTTTGTAATGAGCGACTATGAATAGCACTACTCTATCTATTTTTATCTTGAATTTTTTTTTAAGGATATATAGTATAATATGAAAAAATGTAAAAATAAATGTGTAATTAAAAATGAGTAGAGAAGAATAATTCCACACAAGTAGTAATTTAGCCTCTGTTCGGTATTCATTGTTTTAAAATTCTTTTCGCTATAAAATAATTTTTAATTACACATTCACATAATAAAATATTCTTTATATAAATTCAAATTTTTTTCTACTTTTTAATCACACACTCCTAACAATACTGTTCAAAACTCTTTTTCCTTTGAAATAATGGGCACTAAACAAGGGCTTAGAGTTGTTTGATGTAGAGTTTTTTAGTATATATATTTTAGAGTTAATTCAATCAATGATCACTAAACTTTACTTTAGATTACTCACTGCTCACCGATTTTTTGAAAGTTACTCATTGCTCACTAAAATTTGCTATAGATTACTCATTGCTGCTGCTCACTGCTCATCAATCTTTAGAAAATGTTACCCATTGATCACTCATATGTGTTATATATAGTAAAGTTCAGTGAGCAAGATGTAACTTTGTTCAAATTTAGGTGAGCAATGAATAACCCTTTAAATTTTAGTGAGCAATAAATAATCTATAACAAATTTCAGTGGGCAATTAATAACTTTCCAAAGATTCGTAAGTAGTGAGTAATCTAAGATAAAGTTCAGTGATCATTGATTAAATTAATTCATATATTTTATGAAAAATAATTTTTTTTCTTTAGGACGTGTTTTAAAAAGTAGGGAAAAGCTATAATCTACTTGTAAAATTATGTTAACAGAAAAATATGCAATTGGAAGTAAATTAGGGGGGAAAAAATAATTCGACATGAATTTTTAAGTTGACTTGAATTGTCTCTGACATGGTCTAAATTTTCAAATAGTCTCCCTTTAAGGTTGAGCTGGTTATGTGCCCAACTTGCCCGCCTTTGTCACTTAGGCCCAATCTAAACTTGACCCAACTCAATTCATGCCAGGAAAGGTCGGGCTGGCAGTTTTAGCTTAGGCCCAAATCATAATGAACTTTTGGTTAATTAGACCCAATACCCTCCAAACTAACAAATTGGTAAAATATGTAGGACCTTGCTGTGTGTACATAATAATGTACACACAGACTTACACTCTCCTCACATGGAGGATAGTCCCACACACAATAAAATATTCCCGAATGCTATTCACGTGAGAGAAGTGTGTGTACACCTGGTGTACAAACAGTTTTATCCAAATATGTAACCCCTTAATTAATACGCTCAACCCCTCTCCCCCACCCCAATCCCAACCCCAACCCCAACCCCCAAAACCTTAGGAAGCCCCAAATCATAACCCCCAACACCAGCACCAATATCCTCGAGCTATGCTACCTCTTATTGGAATATAGAAAATAATATGGAGTATTTTTCATTATAATATTTCCTTTTAGTGTAGGATTATTTTCCATAGTAGATTATTGTATAATCTTTCCTTTTATGTTTATTTCCTTTCACAGTTATTTGTAACCCTATAAATAGGGTCTTCTACATTGTAATATTTACAAGACCATAATAATACAATTTATATTTCTTAACATGATATCAGAGCAGGTTTAACTTGGTCTTGGGTAAAACTTGCAAAAAAAAAAAATTGAATAAAAAAAAACGAAAATTGTTTTTTTTATTCATCTTCTGATCCTCCACAACGGCCACAAAACACTTCTTTACTTTTCTATGGTATTGGCACAAAGATCAAAGAAGACATTAACTAGGTGGCGCTAGTGATGGCAATGGGCCGAGCCGAGCCGGCTCGGCTCGTTACCCTACGAGCTCGGCTCGTGCTCGAGCTCGTTGTCCAATGAGCTCGTGGGCAACGAGCCGAGCCGAGCTCGGCTCGTGAAAAAAAAGTCGAGTTCTGCTCGGCCCACGAGCTCGTAGCTCGTGGGTCTTGACGAGCCGAGCTCCAGCTCGGCCCACGAGCTCGTCAAATTTTTATTTTTTTTTTTAAATAATATATAAGGCACATTTTTTAAATTTTTTTTTTTTTTTAAAAAAAATTTGACGAGCCACGAGCCGAGCCGGCTCGTGGCTCGTCAAATCGAGCCCACGAGCTGCTCGTCGAGCAGCTCGTCTACTTGACGAGCCGAGCCCGGCTCGGCTCGTCAGAAATTTTCAAAGTTCGGCTCGTGGCTCGGGCTCGTTTTTTACGAGCCCGAGCGGCTCGTAGCTCGTTTTAGACGAGCCGAGCTCACGAACCCACGAGCTACTCGGCTCGATTGCCATCACTAGGTGGCGCAATTTAGATTCAGATGCTGATTCAACGATTACTACAAATAACGAAGATTGTTGTGAAGAAACCAAATCATCCGATTCAGTAAGCAAACTTATTTCAAAATCATATGAGGTATAAAAAAATAAAAAAATAAATTTGTTTTTTCTTTTTTTTTTGGAATTTAATTCTATTTTATTTGAAGAGTCGGTACCTTTAATTTTACCAGCTCTCTCCCTGCCTCTTAAACTACCTAGAGGTTTTTTTAAAATTTTGGAGGGTCAGTACCTTAAATTTTACCGGCTCTCCCCTACCTCTTAAACTACCTAGAGGTTTTTTTAAAATTTTGGAGGGTCGGTACCTTAAATTTTACCGGCACTCCCCCTGCCTCTTAAATTAACTAGGGTTTTTTTAAAAATTTTGAAGGGACGGTACCTTAAATTTTACCGGCACTCCCCATGCCTCTTAAATTAATTAGAGGTTTTTAAAACTTTGGAGGGTCGGTACCTTGAACTTTATCGGCTCTTCCCCTACCCCTTGAAAAATTCGAGATTTTCTTAAACAAAAAAAAAAAAAAAAAAAAGATTGTTAGCGTCATTCGTTTTCTGGGTTTTTTTGAAAATGATGACTTGACAGCACAGCTATCTCGTAATGGCAAATTGGGCATTTGTAATCTCCATGCTCCAACTTGAGGGGGCGTATTGGAATATAGAAAATAATATGGAGTATTTTTCATTATAGTATTTCCTTTTAGTGTAGGATTATTTTTCATAGTAGATTATTGTATAATCTTTTCTTTTATGTTTATTTCCTTTCACAGTTATTTGTAACCCTATAAATAGGGTCTTCTACATTGTAATATTTACAAGACCATAATAATACAATTTATATTTCTTAACACCTCTCCTCCTATCAACTGGTCCACTCCAACAGAGTTGCCTACCTCAGGATTTTGTTCTCATTTTCTAGTTTTAAGTGTGACAAAATTTATGTATATATTTGGACGAGTTCATTTTCATCCCATTGCTTTACGATCGATAACAATTTAAAGTTGAACAGTGCTAGAAGAAACAATTTCTTGCCCTTTAATGATGCAAATTTTAGATTTTTAATCTTCGTTTTGAAGATGAGTATGTAAGATTTGTTTGATATCTGATCTAAAATTCCCATTTGAGGAATTTTTTTCGTTTTGGCCAAAAATGCAAAGTGGCTGAATTAAAGAGTGTTGAAATGGAGTAAATCCAAGTTCATTTTTCCTAACTTACCTTAGTTTCTTGAAACTATTTTTGAATTTGCATATATCATGCAATTGTAATTAGTGTCTGTTTGATAGGCAAATGTGGAAAGACAAACATTTTTCATGTAAGTTGAAAAATAAAAACTCATCTAAACCATAGGAAAATATTTTCCATGAATTTTGTTGAAAATAAGCTTAAAGTTGTTGTGCCTTGGAATTCGATTTCCATTTTTACATTGCAATCAAATGGCCAAAGTGGAATTTTTTTTCCTCGGATGTGACATTTTTCATGGAAAATGTGACAATCAAACAGGGCCTAGTGTATTGCACGATGTAAGCCATTTCATTTTTTCAGTTACAAATAGTTGAAATGGAAGATTTCAAAGTCAGTTTTTTGGGTGTTCTTTATATAATTATATAGTATTATTTGTATATAAATCATTCAATAGTATAATAGGGAATGCTATTTTTTCATTGGGTATATGTGATATTTTCCTGAATGAATTATGATCAAATAAAAAATATAAGGATCTTAACTCTACAGATTTCGTGATTTTTCTTAGCAGGCCCGTCGAGTTATAGGAATGTCCGAATAGAGTCATAGGTTGTTCAGGAGCCTAATTTAAGCCCCTATTTGGTTTAAATAAAATTTAAATTTTTAGTAGTTGTTCATAACAATTGGTGAAATGTATAGTTGAAAGTTGATAAAAGTTGTGAATTCCATAAAATTTGTGATTGAAAATAAGTTTGGGAAAAAATGAGTTTTAAAAAAAAGAAGGCCAAACAAGGCTAATTAATTTTTAAAAGAAATTAAATGTCAAAATATTATTTATGGATGTAAATGTATGTATAAAAATGTTAAATATGAGCGTTACTTTTAATTATTCTCATTATGAACTAATTAATGCCATTCATTTATTTTTCTTGTTTATTTTACAAAATTGTTTCTCAAATCCTAGTTCAAAGAAAATATTAGAAAAGTTACGAAAAGCAATTATTTTGCAAACACGAGAGATCCTATTTTAAGTCCTAGGAAATTTTTCATGAAGAACTTGATTCCATATATTTTCAACGTTCTTGTAAAGTCTAGTAATTAACAAAAAGTTAAGATAATATATATTTAAATGTTTTATAGTGTAATTTCATATTTTATTCTTAATATATATGTGTGTGTCTGTGCGCGACTCTAAATTTGAGATAAAGATTGATCAAAGAGTTCTTAATTTAAGATTGAGATGAACGTGATTATGATGTGATAGTACATGGAATAATGATCTACATTGAGAATGAAATGATCATGTTCTTAAGGTCATCGAGAGCTAATGACTAATTTGTTGTAAGTATGTTCACGTTATGTTATTTAATTATGATGTGAACACGTATTTGTATCTTACTAACTATTTTTTATACTCGTTCAAATAAATTAATATTTTATTGACGTTTGATCTATAGACGGTAAGGTTGATCAAAACTCTTAGTAGTGATGATCATATGTTTTAAAATCAACAAAAACAATTTGGCAACTTAAAAAGAAACAAAGATTCTAATTTTCCATATTGCAACATGATGTTATTAGTTTATGCATCTATTTGAAAAATAAGTAGATGAGTTTTCTTGTACGTAAAAAGATAAAGTATGTATTCGAGTGTTTTCTTAAAAGTAGCTTATAAGTTACTATTCAGTCAAACTCGAATATTAATTTCAATTACACAATTATAAATATAATTTCATGAAATTCTTTATTATTCCTCCTAAAAGGGTAAGCCCTTGTTTGGTTAAGTTAAAACTGTGGATTAAAATTTAAGTCAAAATCAATTAATTTTGATTATATATTTCATTAATTTTTATCCAAATTTACTAAAAAAATAATTTTATCTAAACCAAACGAGGTTAAATACTCCAACTAATGTAACATAAGTTGACTAGGTCTCATGTAATTGACTTGGGGAACTTGTTGTGAACTTATTCGAATACCAAAAAAGTAAAAGGTCAAAATTTCAGAGGCCATAAAATATTGAATTATGCTAGACTTACAAAAAAAATTTTCACATAATATTTACAAATTAGACACAAATGGTGGAGCCCAATTTTCTTTTCTTTTTTTCCAATATTTAATTCATGTAGGATTCACATCCATTGTGAATATCTGTACACATTCTGTACATTTTTAATCTGGAGTTTTCGTAAAATATTCATCCTTTCATTTTGGTTGCTTCCACCCCGTCTGTCTGTAACAATATGGGAGACAAGACAATATAGATTTGGTGTGTGGGACCCACCTCAGTAATTGACGGTCCAGATGGTTTTACACACCGCCAACTCTGACTTTATGCCATTTCACTCCTCGCCAGAGCGAGTGATTTACACGCGCAACCCGTTGTCAGATTAGAGCACATGTTTGTTTCAAATTAAAATTTATTTTTAATTTAAATCAAAATTAAACAATCAATATCGACCACATATTTCTTGAGATCCCGTCTATTACAGCTTTTAAACCCCAAAAAAAATCAAAATTTTTAACGTTCTGCAGCAATTGGACCCCACACGTGAGAGTTAAACGTCAAAAATTGCGGCTGCCAACGGTAAAATAATTCATTTTTTGGCCCCAAAAATTGGCACCAGACAGGCCCTGAGTCTCACAACTTTTTAACCACACATTTCAAAAACTTCTATCACAATCTACTAAAAATATGATTTTAATCACCACAAAAAACCCTCAACTTTTTCAAATCCAAAAATTATATGTTATTAGTTAAGCAATGGTGCCCCTGTAAAATCAATTTTTTTTTTTTTTTTTTTTTTGCCATAAATGAAATTGAAAGAAAGACAAAAAAAAAATCAAATAATTGGGCTCTTGCCCGCACCTAAGACACGCACCCTCTTGGAAGAGCTCCCTAGCGATCGAAAAATATTTCATTTTTTGAAAGATCTATCTCGTATTTGGTACTATATGGTTGGTTCCATTCTACAAGAATTTTGAATCATGCTATTGAAACTCATCATCTTCATAAAAAATGATCTGCTTGCCTTGAAATGACTTGAACCAAACAAATATTTGTTAACAATATGGATATCATTTGAAAATGAGTAGTTCGAATAGATCGAACTTTCAATCGATCCCGATACTTACATCATGTGGATGAAGATATGGTTTCTCAAGATCCCATTGGATTCATCCATAA
This sequence comes from Osmanthus fragrans, assembly GCA_019395295.1. Taxonomy (NCBI): domain Eukaryota; kingdom Viridiplantae; phylum Streptophyta; class Magnoliopsida; order Lamiales; family Oleaceae; genus Osmanthus; species Osmanthus fragrans. The sequence goes on along the minus strand of JAEDXY010000043.1, from coordinate 198,747 downwards.
ATAAATATTAAATGAATCAAGAAAAAAATAAAGAGATTGGAGTCAATAAAGACTAAGAATATTAACTTAGGAACAAATTGGATTATAAGCTCCACTATAGAATTCAGACCTAACCATTAAGTATGAAGCGATGGGAATGATTAAAAAAGCAGCATTAAAATTGATTTTTATTGACCAGACAGAATTCTCTCCTAGAGTCTATAACTGCCTTAAAAAGTCCAACATATATACATAATTAGAACTTTTGAATAAGAGTCTTTCGGAGCTTACACCTACTTATTAAACGACCTAAAAAGGGATTTCAATAGTGCCCTTAGAATCAAAGCCTTTTGAAGTGCTAGTCGTCGCAGCTGTGTTGCTAGTCGTCGCAATTGTGGGTAGGATTTTCGTTCTTTTCTCTCTAAAATGATTCTCGTGAGTGAGTTTATAAAATAATTTAAATTTCAATGAATAAACTCGATGGTTCAGTTACAAGTAATAAACAATAATGAGAAAATGAAAACTATTCAATTTCATATTTTGAATTTTCATTCATAGGGCTCGCCAACCAACCTATTGACCAAGCAAAAAACCTCATTCTTTTGGATCCAATAATGATGGAATGGTTTTTGAATAAAGGTTTTTCCATTTTTTATTTGAGGTGAAATTGTTCGAATTGCATAATCGTCAATTATTGACATCGATAAACGAACAAAAAGAATTTAATTATAATTAGGTAAGCGTCATTTATTGAGACTGTAGACCAACCCCATGGGGGTGGTAAATGGAGATCTTCAATTGAGGTTATCCTACACTTGGAAGCAGAAGTAGAAAAAAGAATAAATACAGTGATAACTTGATTATTTGTCGTCATACTAAATAGGCAGAAAAATAGAATTTCTTTTTGGGATGCCTCTTTTGATGAATAAATGAAAATATTACCTTGTGACATTTTTATGTTATTTTTCGTTATCGTTTCATCCAAGAAGGTTTTATATAAACCCATTATCTAATCATTCTCTTGCATTTGTGATCTGATCCAAATTCTAATTTCACAGATTCGGAAGGAGAGAATGTCATCCCAATCGATCCAATTAGGATGTCGTGCACCTGATGTGACCCTTTTCATGAGTAGCATAAAGCTCAAAATTAGGGGTGTAGATCGTTTGGATTCGTGGCGAAACACTTCTCAATAGTTAAGAGGTTCTTGTGTTCTAATCTGAGAAATAGAAGGTTAGTTGACTCAGAAGTTAGTATTGATTCAAGTAAAGATACTCCCCTAGAGTTGGAGCCTATAATTAGATTTTTTGAAAGGTAAATATGTCGTCATCGTGAGAAAAGCCAAAGTAAAAGTAGTATTTATATTATTCACGGGTGCAGCTAACTCTCCATGATGACACTAGTTTTCTTCGAAGCTTCTTTTTCATATCTCTCATCAAAATGTGCATTCGATGATATCTGTCTACAAGACCCTCTTTATCGATCGCCATCTATTTCAAAGATCCATACTAAAAAAAAAAATCATCTATAAAAATTCAATATCCTATTTCCTACTTCTTGAGTGCAAAGATTCAACTTACAAGGAATCATCCGAAATATTTATTAAAACTATTTTGAATGGAAAAAGGTTCATATCTAGACATCTATATATGTCTAGTAAATCATATCGAACACATAGTTACCATATTTGGATTGAACCAGCTCATCTGCCTTATAAATTGTTAAATTGGCATGGGAGTAAAGTTGATTTCAATGTTGGACCTCGTCTTTGGTTTTGACAGTTCTTGATCGGATTTTGACAAAAAAGTTCAACACGACTAGTTTGACGATTTTGTTGTTAAATCAATCGATTTAGTCCAATTCTAATAGTATAAAGCCATGTGTACACAATGCTTTACACCCCCTTTATATGGAGGGGCCACACATAATAAAATATTTATGGGCCCCTTCAATGCGAGGTGGGTGTAATGCATTGTGTACACCATAAGGTGTACACATAGCATAACACATTCAAATAACTATTAATGATCAAACCTATTCTGACCCATATATGTATAGTGGAGAGAACGATACAAAATTTAATTAAAAATTTTAAAATTAGTTAGGATGGAAAGGAATTCTTTAGGCATTCCCAATACAAGAAGAGGACAATTTTTCACCAAAAATGAAGAACAAGTATTGTAAATCAACAACTATCAAGAACAAAAGAATGAAAGATGAGGTAGTACTGTAATAGAATCAAGAGCAGTACTCGATAATTTTTGGAAGCTTAGGAGAGACAATAATGGCCGAAAATGTATTAGTGAATTGTATTTAGAATTTATTAATTGTTTTATTACCAACAAATATATACACTTTTTTTAAAAAAATTCATTTTCAACGACAAACATGCAGTTGAAGATTTTGTCCAAACGTTGACAGATTTTTCTCTTCTGAAATGAAAAAAATATTTAGTTTGAAAAAAATTAGTAAAAAATAATGGTGGTCGAACCTGAGCTTAATTTTTAACACAAATAGACCAATATTTTTTAAGTTTTTGAAAAATGCTGTCAAAGCTAAGCATGATGGTCATTTAAAGTGCGACCAACTCTATAAGCAAACTTAGAAAGACGATCCAAAAGTCAAATATCAGAGCATGTTTATAGGCACACTTTGATGTATATCAAAATTTTACTTTGAAGTGAATGTTTTCGAATTTACGCGTCTTTCATGACAAAAGTCGTCAATATGAATTTTAAATTTACATGCAACTTTCACGTCCCTAAAGTTATGAGGCACAAAAGTTAAATTACTTAAGGGCCCATTTGACAGGACTGGTGCTTTTATTTTTGCTTGTAGAAGATTGTTTGGAAATTAACTTCTAAAAAAAAAAACATTATCTTTCGGAAAAGCTATTAAAGAAAGTCACATTACATCATCTTCATCTAAAAACTCTTTTAATTAATAGAAGTACTTTTATCAAATTTAATCATACAATCCAAAAGTAATTTTAATTAACTTATCCAAAAATCATGTCAAAAGTGTAAAATAATCCGGTGGTAAAATAGAATTACACCACACAACCCTTATAAATAAAATTTCCAAAATTTACAGGACAAAAATTTCCAAACATACAAGCCATCTTCTGCATTGTTATGATTACCGTTTTAAATTGATTTTTTGAATTTGCTAATATTATGGGTGTGTAATTAAAGGCTTAATATATGATTTTATTTGAATTTTCGGTTACAAAGATGTTGATGGGAGAAATTTTTGGGGCAGTTATTTATGGGTTTATTTTGTCTATTTTGTAGTATTTTAGATGTATTTTTATTTTTAATTAAGGTAACTATGATTTTTTTTTCCATATTACACGTTACTAAAGTGCTAACATCGTACTTTTTTTTTAATGACAGGTGCATCCGTAATCACTACCCTTCGAGTGCACACTGAGCAAATCCTTGGGCTGATACTATCATACTATTTTGATAGAGAATGTATCGTTAAAAAATAAAAAAAATTATGTATAATATTACTTTATTAAAAAATATATGATTGAAAATAAGAGATCTAAAAATGTATTTTAAAAATAAAGAGGATCAAACAAGGGTTTAGTATTTTTTGTTTAATTTTGGAATGTAGCTTGCACGCCCCAAAAAAAGCGTCTTAACTCAGGATTGAAAGGTTTTGACTTTTATGACACAGCAGAACTGGGTCTATCCTCCAATAAAAATCCGCCACGTGAAGGAAACAGCCATCTGATCAACCGCGTTTGATCGGTTTCTTTACGACGTAGTTAAAGCTCGCATTTACCATCGAAAATTCATACAATTATAACTCTACACAGAAACAAGAAGAGAGAGATAATTTTGTTTGGTGGAGGTGTAATGAAAGATAAAGAAACAAAGAGCTGAAGAAGAGGAAGAACAGCACACCGACGCTGTATAGTGTATTTAATATACTCGTTTTCATCTTTCTAACTTTCTTGTTGCATTTTTCAACTCATTTATTAATTTTGTTGGGATTTTAATTTCTTCAATGGTGGTTTTGGAACTCTGCAATAAAAGCTTGAATGTTTTTGTGTTCATATATAAAGTCACCTCACTTTTGACTGATCTTTCTGAATATCAGAAAACCCCTTGTATCTTCTTCTTTATTTTACTATGATCAGTTGTTTTGATGGTATTTTGTCCCTTTTTATTTGTTGTTTTGATTATTTTTCGTGATGAATGCTGTTATATTTTCTTTCAGTTTCAAGTTAATGTGATGTTTGGATTTGGTTATGACAGAAAAGGGTTAAAAGTGAAGAGAAGATAAGCAAACCCTAATCTCAACAGTTCCATCATTTAGCAAAACTTCAAAGGGGAAAAATGTATGGAGATTGCCAAGTACTTTCATCAATGGGAGGGAATACTATTCCCTCTGATACCCTCTATTCTTCGTCGATCCAGAACCCCAATTTCAATTTCATGGCAAACATCAATCCTTTCAACATTTTTTCTCCCATTGTGGCCGTAAGTTACAAGGATCTCTCTCATCTACATATTTGATTTCATTTACATGAAAATTAGCATTTTGAGACTATTACTTCTATGCAGAAAGAAGAAAATGTTTTAGCAAAAAGCAAAGAAGAGATGGAAAGTGGTTCCGGGAGTGAACACATGGAAGGCGTGTCTGGAAATGAGCAAGAAACCGAGGTACAGCCGCAGCCGAAGAAGCAACGTTACCACCGTCACACCGCTCGCCAGATCCAGGAAATGGAATCGTATGGATTATATTACCTTTTTCCTCTTTATGTGTCTCTATGTTGTTTTGTGTGTCCGAAATCCCGTTTGCAAAATAAGCTCTTCAATACCGTTGAACGGCCGGGGTGAAATGCCACGCGAAACCAGGGCTATAGCTAGTGTTTGTGTGTGTGTGATAGAGATTAAAGAAGCTTCAATTTGCAATGTTTTATCTATTTATTATATATATATATATATACACACAAAAATTAATTGTTAATTATAAATTGTGCAGGCTGTTTAAGGAATGTCCACACCCGGATGATAAACAGCGCATGAAACTAAGCCAAGATCTTGGCCTCAAGCCACGCCAGGTCAAGTTCTGGTTCCAAAACCGCCGAACCCAAATGAAGGTAAAGCACGTTAGCGTCATCTCTCTCCCTCTCTCTCTCTCTCTCTCTCTCTCTCTCTCTCTCACCCACGGTTGTGTGTGTGTGAGAGAGAGAAACCCTAAAATCTTAAATGGTTGAAACCAGCTAGTTCTATTCCCAATGAGGACTGTGTTTATTATATTATAATTACACAAGGTCAAAATGAAAGCCCTAGAACTGTATAGTAAAACGCGTACGCTAGAAGCATCTCATTAATTTTGGGTTGCTTTCAAAGACTGAAATCCATTAATGTACGCTGTGGGCCGGGGTGCACAGTCAACCCTACCACTACTGCTGCATGGGCATCCTAACGGGAACACGACTTTAATGCATGCCGTTTAGGGTTACAGATATACATACAATGAGACTAAGAAACTCTTTAATATCTGTAAATCGCTAAACTGGATTAACGTAATTATTTTGTGTTAATTAATGTAGGCACAACAAGACAGGCAAGATAATGTACTACTAAGGACAGAAAATGAGAACCTTAAGAATGAGAATTATCGGTTACAAGCAGCATTAAGGAATATTGTGTGTCCAAACTGTGGAGGTCCAGCCATGCTGGGGGAGATGGGGTTTGATGAACAGCAGCTTCGAATCGAAAATGCCCGTCTCAAAGAAGAGGTACGTAGCCTTTCAAGATCTGTCTGTAGAGTTTTTCTTGTATGGAAAGTGAAAGAAAATAGATTGCTTTTCAAGTTAAGCATGCCACTGTCGTTTGCATGTTGAAATTCTTGTTATATTTTACATTTTCTAATTACCAAACAATTTTTAAGAAAATACTAACTTTGTTTTCTTGATGATCGAAATGTTTCAATCAGTTCGAGCGCGTATGCTGTCTTTTTCAACAATACAATGGAAGGCCAATCCAGGGAATTGGACCAAATTCTCTCCTTGCCCCTTCCTTGGACTTGGATATGAGTGTTTATCCAAGAAAATTAGAGGAGCATTGCTCTGATATGATCCCTCTACCTTTTATGCCTGAAAATCCCCAGTTCCCGGCAGGGAATGCCCTGATCTTGGAAGAGGAAAAGGCTTTAGCTGTTGAATTGGCAGTGTCATCTATGGATGAACTCGTGAAAATGTGCAAGACAGGTGAGCCACTATGGATCCAAGCAACGGACACTGGGAAGGAAGTACTGAATGTAGAAGAGTATGCAAGAATGTTTTCATGGTCTATGAATCTCAAACATCATGAATTCAGGGTCGAGGCTACTCGGGGCACTGCCGTCGTTATTATGAATAGTGTTACCCTGGTTGATGCATTCTTGGATGCTGTAAGTCTTTAGTTTCTCTTTATTTGTTGAATTGTGCTGCACTCACAAGGCCCTTTGACAGGGCCCTGTGATAGGGCCCTAATTTTTATTTTTATTTTAAATTTCGAATCAAGGATCAAGGTGGTGCCGCCTCGACCCTTGTCAAAGGTCCCTGTACTTGAAGCATGATTCTTATTTGTTGAACTTACATCATCACCAACGGACCCTAAAGTGTGTTGGGAATTTACTTAGAGTCTGTTTGGATTAGATTAAAATCTTAATCACATCTTTCATGAATTTCACAACTTTTCAACCACACGTTTCATAAAATTCTATCACAATCTATTAAAAAATCTAATTTTAATCCTCACCAAGCACCATCTTAATCATGCACAACGAAAAATAAAATAATTTTAATTCTCACCACGAATTTGCTTTATATGTAGATAGAAACTGTGAAAAGAATAATAAATTAATTTCTAGTTTCTACACACTCCTTTGCTATCTTGGAGCGCGAACAATTACGATCTGAAACTCACAACTATTCAATTGTTTAGCCTCCAATAAAAACCTACACATGAAACAAGAATGAGAGAATTATAGTTTTTCCTTTCTTGTGCTAGCAAGATAATATTGTATTGTATTTTGTTTCTCAAAGCCTACTAGCTTATTAATAGAAGTTTAAGTGAACTTAGCCCCGCCTTTTAAACTTAATTCGGTCTAATATTTAATTAATCTAATTAATTAAATTTTGTACATGAATTAATTAATCCAGATTGACATCTACCAAATTAATTATAGATCTCGCCATAAATAAAATGCATTAATTATATTAAAAGTGTTTACGTTCAAGATTGATTAAATCTATGGTATAACACTTACAAAGTGAACTAAGGAAAACCCTCATATTTGTTACATCCACCTCGTGGGGGGGGGGGGTTGTTACTATGGGAAATATTATTATTCAAGAACCCAATTGGATTATTTATGAATGACATTAATGCTTTTCAATGTATTTGATATGTCTAATGACTCTGTTTATTTTCAGAATAAATGGATGGAACTATTTCCTTCCATAATTTCAAGAGCAAAAACACTTCAAGTTGTACATTCTGGTGTTTCTGGACATTCCACTGGTTCACTTCATTTGGTGAGTATTTTCTCCATCAAATCTTGTTCATTTTTGAATTATTTTTTACGATCTCTATATATTTGATCATTTTATCTTATCGTTTGACATTCACAGATGTATGCAGAACTACAAGTTCTTTCTCCTTTAGTGCCCACAAGAGAGGCTCATTTCCTACGTTACTGCCAACACAATGCAGAAGAAGGAACCTGGGCAATTGTCGATTTTCCTCTTGACAATTTCCAAACCAGTTATCCGCCTTCTTTTCCTTATTACAGACGACGTCCCTCAGGATGCATTATACAAGACATGCCCAACGGTTACTCTAGGGTAAAGCCAATTACTTTTGCACTTTTTCTTCAGAAAATGGTATATGGGGTCATGTGAAATTTGTAAGAAGAACATACTGACTACTTACGTTGTTATTCGACTTAATCCAGGTAACATGGGTAGAACACGCAGAGGTCGAGGATAGTCCAATTCATCCAATTTTCAACCATTTTGTGAGTAATGGTATGGCATTTGGAGCGCAGCGTTGGCTAGCAGTTTTGCAGCGGCAGTGCCAGAGGTTTGCTAGCCTCATGGCAAGAAATATATCAGATCTTGGAGGTGAAACTACTCGTTTTTCCTATATTTGCATTGACAAATCCTACGTTTGGCAAGTGTTTATAAACATGTTTATAAACCGAACTTCTTATTCTCATATTTCATGGGACCCACAAATATTATTCACCTATCCACCATTTGTTTCATCTGTTTATAAATACTTGCCAAACATCGTAATAGACCTTGTGAAATAATGAGTACACTTCATTTATAAACAGTGTACAAATAATCATGTATGTTGGCAATATTCATGGATCTGTGAATACATAATCCTAAAAATTAAATTGACACATTAATTTATTACCTGCTTTTACAAATGATCATGTTAGCATATTATCACATGTTTTTATGTACATATGAATAATTTTTTTATTGTGATTTTGTTCATGTTTCAACACTCAATATTCATTGCTTTCTGCTATATTGACAGTTATTCCATCCCCTGAAGCAAGGAAAAATCTGATGAACTTGGCCCAAAGGATGATAAGGACATTCTGTCTTAACATAAGCACATGTTGTGGGCAATCTTGGACAGCCCTTTCTGATTCTGCTGAGGACACTGTTAGGATAACCACAAGGAAAGTTACAGAACCTGGCCAACCCAACGGCTTAATTCTCGGTGCTGTATCCACTATTTGGTTACCATTTCCGCACAACCAAGTGTTCGATTTCTTGAGGGATGAACAACGTCGAGCTCAGGTATTTTACATGCATAAACCAACAACTTCTTTGGAATATTTACAACCGTGTTAAAGATTTAACTATCAATTTGGTCTGTATTACACAGTTGGATGTTCTTTCCAATGGGAATTCTTTACATGAGGTTGCACATATTGCAAATGGTTCTCATCCTGGAAACTGTGTTTCTCTTCTTCGGATCAATGTAAGTGGCTATAATTTCGAGTTAATCTCAGGGTCGAGTTTAAAAATATTCTTCTCAATATCTTTATATAACACTGGCAGGTTGCTAGCAACTCGTCTCAGAATGTAGAACTGATGCTTCAAGAGAGCTGCACAGATGATTCTGGCAGTATTGTAGTGTACACCACCATTGATGTTGATTCAATTCAGCTAGCAATGAACGGTGAAGATCCGTCCTGTATTCCCCTTCTCCCCTTGGGATTCATCATATCTCCCATGGGACACGCCATTAATGACTCCAGCATCACCAGCGAAGCCACAGAAAACGGGAACCTGCAGCCAGATTCCGGTTGCCTACTCACCGTTGGACTTCAAGTCCTGGCAAGCACAATCCCAACTGCAAAACTCAATCTATCCAGTGTCACTGCCATTAATCATCATATATGCAACACAGTTCAGCAAATCAATTCTGCACTTAGTTCTGGCAGTGGAAATGGCAACTGCCCGAATAACAACGGCAACTTTTTCTCGACCTCTGTGGAGCCAGAGAGAACGCAGAACCGGTATCTCCAACAAAGCAAAATCGTGTCACCATGTCCTAGTTCTGCAGGGTTAGTCTTCTAGTAAATTAATGAATAGACGATGCTTTAATGAAGTAGTGTTTTGTTTAGTTGGAATTGTGGATTTAGGGAGTCAAGAGCGCACCAATTGTGTTCATGGCTACCTGGTAAGGCTAAGACTTCTGCAGTTACTTACCAGATAGCAATGGTGGTGGTTCGGGTATTGACTTCTTTTGCTTGTTATTGCTCCTCTATGATTCCTTTTGAATGAAATGGACTTTTGGCATTTTACTCGTGCGATAAAACTTTGGCAATATTACTAATCAAACTTCAAATTTTAACAATATATTCCATGGAATTTACAATTTTTATCAACTTTTCAATTACATATTTCATCAACTTTTAGCAAAATGTGCTAAATTTTTTACAAGAACTTCGTCGAATGACAATTGAATATAATTTAACCATACAAAATAAAAAAAATCTAGGTAAAATTCATTTGTTTTTTAAAAATCCTTTAGGACTCAGCAAAAAAAAAAAATTAATAATTGATTAAATAATTAAATTTTATAAAAATTATTAAGGAACTTTTTGCTTGACAACTTCTATTTTTTGAATTTAGTTTTTATATTTTAAAATATGCAACTAAAGTTATTTGCATTACTCTAACCAAACTCAACCACACCTCTTAACTTTTTTGCAATGCATAATACCTCAATTGTTAAGTTTTTTTTTTGGTAGAAAGTAATTATGTAAATGTACGGCTGCTTGAAATACTTCTTCGGGAGAAATAGTTGAATATGTACTTATTTAGTAATGCTTTTGCCTGATCGTGTTTGAGTTATGTTTATAAACAATATTGAGGCCCTTTCAGCCACATTCTTATTTTTCATTATCATTTTTCTACTCATTTTTAACAATATTTTTTTCAATAAAATAATATTTTCCATCACATCAATAATATTTTCTTCTTTTTTCTCAACACATTTCCCATCGTATTACTATTTAAAATACATTATTTTTTCATAATCTCAATCAAACACACTCTGAATAAAGTCAAGCATACAGGTTAAGTTGCCAGCTGATTTACAGGGTAATTTCAAGTAACTGTCGTGTAGTCAATAAAAAAAAAGGAAAATACTATTTGTACATTTTTTGGTGTACCAAATGTATTACACCCCTCTCACATGGAGGATGGCCCACGAATATTTTATTGTGTGTGGACCCCCTCCATGTAAAAGAGGTGTAATATATTGTGTAATGCATTATGTACGTGTAGCACTTTCAAAAAGAGAGAGAGAAAGAAGAGGCTTATGGAGGGAAACAAAATGGGAAACCACGTAATAGACCAATTGAACCCCAAAATAGTAAAACCCATGCTTCACTTTTCCCCAACTCCAAGCTTTTAATCCGGCAACTCCTCTGAATTCTGTCGCCCGCTCTACTACCGTCCAACCAGCCATCTTCTCCACCTCCAACTACTTTCCACGTGAGCCAAACTACCGGCAACCACCCTCATTGCACCCATTTCATTGAATTGAGAAATCCAACAATTCCTCCAGCGAATGGGATCCTCCAAGATATCTTCTCCACCTATAACTATTTCCCAAGTGAGGTAAACTTCCGGCAACGGTTCAAAAGGCAGAAAACCCTCCAAGTTGTGACTTAGTTCGCAATCCATTAATCTCCATCTCCATGTTTTTTACAGGCCCATTGCATAGGAAGGTATTCTCGATATTCTCGTTTAGTATTGACAATGTGATTAATTTTTTGTGATTTTTTTTTTTATCAATTTGTGATTAGTTGGCAGAAATGTAATGGGTCAATTTGTATATGGAAGTGTGATCGATTTAAGTTTCGCTTAACGTTACCAATTATTTTATCCCAAAAAATAAATTATGGAAGACGTCAGGGACGAATCCAGAGCTCGAGTCCAGTTAGGGCGGATCGCAAAACATTGAACGCTTATTGTCAACGTCTGTGATAGCGATGTTGTTTAATAATATTTAATTAAATAATATTCAAAAATCGTACGGACAAGAACTAGAAGAACTAAATACATCACTAGAACTAGAATTAAGTACCAACTTTCATTTCGGATGAAAAAATTGTTCTGTAAAATATTTGAATTTATTTTTCAATCAAACATACAATATATATTTAAAAAATGTCAATATTCAGTTTACAATTAAAGTTAATTAAACAAGCATTATTATATTAACAAATTTGAAATTATTTATGTGCTTATATCAATTTTATGTGCTCTTGTATGATTTCTCTTTTTCGCGATCATTTTTTTGTGAAAGAAAAGTGAAACATTCTATTAATTAAATAAATTTTGTTAAAAGACTCCTTATGACACTAAGGCAAATTTTTTTACAAATTCATTCGCCATTAATTGATCAAATTTTCAAATAAATTGATTACAGAAAAAAATAAGAAGAGGGACAAATAACCGATTAAAATATTTTTATTTGCATTAAAATCGATAAAATGAACATATATTATTTTATTTAATTGAGTGCCACAAATCAATGCTTGTCATAATAGTAAAGTTATCAATATCCTTTAACTAATGTCACAAGTTTAAATCCACTTTGCATTTATTTTTGATTAAATTGTTTACAAAAAATATATAACATATTGTCATTGGAAGGTTTCGAACCCAAAACCTCCAATTTAATAGATGAAGCACCAACCAACTAAGCTACTAAGGATAAATATTAAAAAAAATGAATTATTGAATATATAATATAAATCTGTTATCTTTTCTCAATAAAAAAAAATTCTTCCAAGCGGATCCAGCTAGAGCGGCCTCCGGTATCTAAATCCACCCCTGGAAGACATGCATAATAATTTTTTGGATGATTTCGAAAATGAGAATGTTGTTTAATTTTGGGACTGAGTCGATGAAAAACTTCTTCATTTTGACAGGCTGCTGCTGCTGATGCCGAGCATTATGGTAATGGAGGACTTGTTCAGAGCCCATGCCATGCATTTAGGTAGGAATGTCTGGATTTTGGGAGTGAATAAAATTGTTATAATTTATTATCTTGATGTGATCTAGTAACTATGTGATAATTTATTATCTAGAAGTCCATCTTCACTTCGCATGATTGGCCTTTTCCTTTTTGTTTCTATATGAATTCTTCAAGTTCTAATTAGTAATAAAGTGAAATGTTTGCAAATTTCCTATGTAATTAGCCCTTAAACTTATTGGCGCTTATGGACTTCAAACACTTCTAGTCTCTCTGCGCGCATGCTGCAATTATTGTATGTCCAGGGAATACATCTTCTAAGCAGGGGGGTCCGACTGGTCTGCCTGTGGCTTCTGATCGAGAAGATTGTGGCGATGAATTCGGTTTAATCGTAACTCTGGCTTCGGAGATGCACAAATTTGGGAAAGGTAACCTGATGAGGATGGGTTGTGAGATGCCGCCAGAGGTGGAGATGAGTTCGCCAGTGTTTGGTCGACGTTATGAAGTGAAGGGAGGATATGGTTTTGGAGAGGAACTACACAATTTCAATTTGGGAGTTTTTGAGAGAGGAATGAAGCTGCTGACTAATATTTTCTTTTCTTCTTCTTTTTTTCCCATTTTCCATGTTGGCCCTACAAGACCTGTAAGAGGTCACCTTGTACGCCAAGGACGATTGAACAATATTAGCCATCTTCTTATACAGGCATGGCTAATCTCCTAATCTTGATAGACTAAAAATTATATAATTGTCCTAAAAGAGATCCAATAAATTCTCCCAATTAAATAATAATAATATCCTACTAATAAGAGGAATACTACTTCAATTGTCTTCAATCAAAAATAATAATGTTGAATATTTAATTAATAATAATTTTAATTATATTAAAATTATGTAAAGTAAAATTAATTTGACACTATTTCAACATTACAAAATATCGTCCGCATCCCATATGTAAAAGAGGAAATTGCATTAGATGTCATTTTTTGGCTTTACATTTACAAAAATGTCAATTTTTTTAAGTCTTTGCAAGATTGTCATTTTTGAACATTTTTGCTCCTCTTAGATAATTTAAATACCTTATATGTTCTTTAATAAATGCGATTTGACTAGATGAAATATTGTACAAAATTGTGTAAATATTAGGAAGAAATATACGAATTTCGAAATTGAAAAAAAATGGTGAAACAAAAACACAAAAACAAGAAAAAGAAACCGATTCATCTACCATTGAAACACTCAGTAAAACCTAAACTCACTCCACTCTCTCATTCGAATCGCCCACCGCCCAGCCGTCGACAACCACAGGGAAAATGTCCATCACCAATGAAAACCACAAAAAAATACAAACTCACTCCACATTCAAACACTCATTGACGAACAAACATTGGCTCAAAGTTTCTGAAATAAATTCTTGTAGTTACCCAAAATTCTAGGGTTTTCCGTAATGCTCTCCTAATCGTCGTCATTTACTGGTAATTGTGAAGCAAACAAGTATAGAGGGTCCTCCTCGATTGAAAATTTTCATCAAGCGTAAGTTTTTGTTTGCAAACATATACATTTGCTTCTAATTTTTTGATATGGCTTCGTTACTCTTGGTGATGCTCTGTGTTTTTCTTTGTTTCTAGTGTGAAAATATATAATCTTGGAATGTTGAAGAGAACAAAAATCCTTCTTATTGAGTATGTTAAATTTTCGAGTTTATTAGCCGTGTTTATTTCAAATGTTTGTTTACATAATGGTCTTTACAACCTTGTTGAGCCTACATGGTATTCATAATTGTATTTTGGCATTCATAAGCTTGTGATAATAAATGTTTGAGTAAGGAGACTTTTCAAATTTTTAGCGTCACTAAGCAATAAAATTTAAAAAATGTTTATCAATTTTTCTGGTGATTGACAATATATCTATTATTATCGTAAAGTCGATTTTCTGACCTAGAATGGAGTAATGTGGAAATTATGCTAAGGTTTTTTAAATCATTGTTATTAGCAATATTAAACCAGACCATTAAAATCCAAAACAAGGGGTCATGAATTAGAGCATTATTGTTCTTAGGCTGCACACATTGGTTCGACGTTTGTAAAATCGTGTCTACATAGTACTATGAATGTGTTCGACTAAGCACATGATCGGTAACGAACGAGCATGTCTCAACATGGAGTTCAGAGACTCTGCGTCGTTGTTTGTCATAATGTTATATCGCTGGGCAACGAATAGTGCTCGTGACCAAAATAAAAAATCCGTTCTCTCCAAGTACGTGTACGATCTTTTACTTACCCTACGAAACTGTCTCATAAGTCGTTCAAACTCTTCAAGCCGATAAGTTGTTGTAGGGGTGTCAAAACGGGTGGGCCGGTCGGCCCGGCCCGCTAACCTTTCGGCCCGGCCCGTTAACAAAAGCCGCATCATCCGGGCTTACGGGGCCGGTCGGACCGCAAGCCTTTTTTTTTTGATTTTTTAAAAAATTATCACTTAAAAAATAAAACGGTAAATTTTTTTTAAAAAAAATATAGGCCCGCGTTAATCGCGGGCCGGTTCCCCCAAGCCCGGCCCGGCTCGATGAATAAAAAATTCGGCCCATGAACCGGCCCGCTCGGTTCGCGGGTCGGGCCACCTACGCCGGCCCGCCCATCTTGACACCACTAAGTTGTTGCAGCTTGTTTTAATATGAATACTGAACTTGCGTTGTTGTACCACTGTATTAAGATCTTCTCCATATGCCACATACAACAATCGTGGTGAGACAACGAAAATAAGCAAGCAATAGCCTTTTCAATACAGTTTTTCCTGTCCGAAACAAATACAAGTTCATCTGAATCCCCTATAAGATCTTTTATGTTCGACAGAAACCACATCCAAGATTTATTTGTTTCTACATCCACAATTCTCCATGCTAAGGGGTAAATCTATTTGTTGGAATCTTGGGCAGTTGTCAGTAGAAGTGTGTCTTTGTATGGACCTTTCAAATGACTACCATCAACACAAATAATGGGTCTTATGTACTGCATGTAACCACGAATGCTTGCACTGAAAGTTACGAAGAGGTAATGAAACATATTGTGGGAATCCAATTCGATGTGGGTTACTATTCCGGGGTTGCAATCTCTTAGGACGTGACAGTATGAAGATAGTTTTTGAAAACTTTTCCCTGGTGTACAATGTAGCATATGTAAAACAATTTCCTTCCTCCTATATGCTTTGTTGTAACTGATTTTCACATCAAACTCAAATTTCATGTCACGTGCAATAGCGGTAGAGTCATACGATCGGTATGAATTATCCAATTTTCCCAAAATGTGCTCGAAAATTACAAAACTAGTGGCATATCGATGTGCGTTGCTACAAAAATCTATTAAACATGTGTGCACGTTGTTGAATTTATGAATCATGAAGACTCCAGATTGCTTCAGAGTCGAAGCACGTAGCATCAACTTGCAATTCTTATCCGCACATACAACGGTTAACATTTTCACGCTTGACCTACTCACTTGAAATTGGAACTTGTCTTGTAAAGCAAGTACACGAATTTTCGAGTATAAATCTTTTTTGTTGAAGAATACTTGCCTTTCAGAAATGTCGAATGTATTCAAATCTATATTCCATTAGTATCTGTCCGAAGTCATTCCATATGAGGGAATGTGTTCATCAACCCCAACAATATGAGCGACATCTGTACTACGTAATGGTAGTGGTGTCAAGATGGGCGGGCCGCGTCCGGCCCTCTCGGAGGTGGCTCGGCCCGTGAACCGGCCCGATCCATGGGCCGAATTTTTTATTCATCGGGCGGGGCCGGGCTTGGGGGAAACCGGCCCGCGGTTAATGCGGGCCTATATTTTTTTAAAAAAAAAAAAAATTTTACCGTTTTATTTTTTAAGTGATAATTTTTGAAAAAAAAAAAAAAAAAAAAAAAAGGCTTGCGGTCCGGGCCGGGCCGCTTTGTTTTTTTGGAGGACCGGGCCAATCCGGCCCGTTAGCCCGGATGATGCGGGCTTTTTTGTTAACAGGCCGGTCCGGGCCGAAAGGTTCGCGGGCGGGCCGATCCGGTCCACCCGTTTTGACACCCCTACGTAATGGGTTGTTCAAGTGCTCATCTAAAGATATAGCCCTAATATCAACATTCGGAGTTTCTAACGCATTATTGTTTGAGACACTATGATGATGATTGAGCTCATTGTGTTGTACGTTTGGGTGAACATCCGCTACGACAAACTCACAATCCGACAAATTTGTCTCCCTCCTTACGTTAATACTTGGGAGCTCGATTTCCAAAACAGTAACGCAAATAACAATTTTATTGTGAATTAATATGTACCAATTTAAGTCTTCCTCTTCGCGTATTTCAGTCAGAGGTATATTCAAGTTTGGGACTTTGAACTTCAATTCGAGTGCGGGGATCAAGAATATCAAGTTTGTCCTTCAATCACAACACAAGTTTGGTTAGGGTAATACTTGTCGGCACTAAAATGGAAGTGATTTTGTCCCCTCTCCACTTCCATTCGTCATCCACGTGAACAAATTATCCTCTATGCGATATGATAAATCTCAATTGATTACTCACACCTGAAATATTGGGATTGCAACGGTAAGAATTTCGCTCAATAAATACTTTCATATTTAATCATATGAAAGCGAAACTTTCGAATATTTAAATACATGAAGACTGCGGAAGGCGAAATCAAGGATTTCAACAATTTTCAAGTGTCGGATTTGATAGTTAAATTGTCCATCCCGACAATTTCAAAATGTTGAGTTTGACATTGCACATGTCTAATCCGACGGTTTCAAAATGTCGTATTCGACATTGGAACTGTTAGAACTCGTCGTAAAGCCTAAGAACATGAGGGTATGTTTGGTAACTTGAACGAATTTGTTGATAATATTAATGGTCATGATTAATTCTCAACTACAATTTCTTCCCAAAAATTAATAACTCAATTTGCTTTATTAAATATGGATAGTTTCACATTTGTCTAAATGATATTAGTATATTTTCCCTTTAAAAAGTATTTCAAAAATCAAAAACATCATTACCAATAGTAGTTTCAAAAATTTCAAAAATAAAATAAAAAATGATCATGTTGTTTCACATTTGCCTAAATGATATTAGTTTCCCTTTAAAAAGTATTTCAAAAACCAAAAACATCACTACCAATAGTAGTTTCAAAAATTTCAAAAAAAAAAAAAAAAATGATCATGTTGTATTTAACTTTAAAAAATAGTAAGCTATTAAATAAAAATGTAAACAATTTATAAGAAGTAATATATCAAAATGAATGGAAAGTCCAATAGTAATGTTTTTTTTTTTTTTTTTTTTTTTCATAGAATGAAGAAGACGTAGATGAAATTAGGATTTGTTAATGGGGTTAAAAGATATTAGTGAAGTTAACATTTCAACTTCTTTTATCTTTTTTTTTTTTTTATATTAACAAAATTCATATTAAACAATATAATATACATATATCTAATGTTTATAATGTAAAAATCAAATTATCACATCAAAGCATTAATAGTATTGAAATGTTATATTAATGAGCATAAATGTTCCTAGAAATGTGAGACTAAGGATAATTTGGACAATTCACAATAAAAAAATGACATTTTTAAATAAATTAAGTGTCAATAAAAGTGCATTTTCAAAAACAATCACATTTACATAAAATTGCAACATACTGGCTCGGTCGGGAATTGACCAATAGTAAAAAATTTGACCCGAACCGGCATCATACGATACGACGCCGTTTTAATTAGCAGTTATAAACTAATCTCCTCTTCGACAACTCTCGCACTTTAAACATCTACAAATATTAATAAACCACGTCGCGGCTCTAGTTTTGCTGATCTGCCGCCATGGCTATGAACGCTGGCTTAGGTTTCTCCAAGATCCTGATCCTAGTCGGAGCAGGTAAATTTATATTTTATGTTTTGTGTCTGTATGTGTAGTTTTTACGTGTTATTTTTGAATTTTGAGCTAGATCGACTAAATACATTTTTCTTTATATGAATTAGGGTACACTGGAACCGTACTGCTAAAGAATGGTAAATTGTCTGATGTATTGGGTGAACTACAGGTGCTTGTATTTCGTTTCCTGTTATTTACTGTCCTGTAGATTTTTGTTTTGTTTTCTAGATTTTCTAAATTTAGCTTGTAATTTTAGCTATATATACTTCAATTATTGGCACCCGGATGCTTACTTTTGGTGTTGATTGTATCTGTCTTTGTATATATGTGAATTTTGTATTGGCAGTTGAAAACCTACATTCGTATCCATGAAAAAGCCTGAAATTTTGGTTCTTTGAAGAGTAAGCGAAAAACAATTAAGAAAATACTGTAAAAGAGCGTACTGACGATTTTGGAGCATGGTGTAGTGCATGAGCATTTTATTTCTCTTAAATCGACGTAAACTTTTTAATGTGGCATCGATATTTTAACAGTATATAATACTCTTTTGGATATGAATTGAGAATTTTTTTTCTCAGACAAGGGGTTATTAAATTTATATCTAATTTTTGTATACATTCTAATTAGCAGCATTTGGTAAAAGGAATGGAAAAATCAGGGGAATCAGATGGGGGTGACTCTGAGCATTCTGATGCCATCGCTGCACAGGTATGTTAACACTCTCTGTTAAACAAATTTGTACCGACAGCAGACTTTCCCTAAAAGCATTTTTAGCTTAGAAGCTACTCTGTGCATCATTACTGCCCACTGGGGGTTGAGCCCCAACATGGATTTGTTTTGTGTCCCCGAAGATTTGACTTAAGTTCCTCTTAGAGGGAGGTCTTGGCTTCAAATCACTAGGGACCGAAATAAATACGTATTGGGCCCAACCCCAACCCCAAGTGTACAGTATATAGGTGTAGGTATGCACGTAATAGCCCCTGAGTGGAAGGGATTTTAGGGGAAAGTCCGTGGTCATTACAAGCTTAATTTTGCAAGGTGATGTTTGGTTTTCTGTTTCATCAACGTGTTTTCTTGTTCAATTCTTATTGATAGTAATTTATCTAGATTTGTAATGCTTTTGTGTCAGATGACATTGCTAAGTAGAAGTGATAAGGAGCTTGTTAAGTATCATTTTTATGATTCATTAGAATGATAATTAACAAAAGTTAGTTTAAAACCTTGATGGAAGAAAACCATTGGGATACAAAAGTTAATTAGATAATGAACCAAGAAAGGGAATGCATACTACTATTTGTTGATCATTACGGTAGAGCTGAAAATATGAAATTCTCCCCCTTTTGTTGCTCATATTCTTTTGCTTTTGACAATTTCTTGGATTTACATAGACCAAGTTAAAGTCTTAGGCCCGTTTGATTCCCATTTTTTTTCTTTCTTCTTTTCAACAATACATTCTTCATTAAAATAATATTTCACGTAAATCAAAATATTTTCCTTATTTTTTAACCACATATTTTCCATCAATCTACTATTCTAAAATATATTTTTTCATAAAAATGGGGCTCAAACACCCTCTTAGTTACAAAAGCTTTCCGTGATTATGATTGATATTTCAACTCTGTTAAACAATCTTGATTATTAGATACTTACATGAGATATCAGCTCATGTACTCATGAAAAGGCTTGGATGACCATTAATCACCCCAAAAGTTAACCCAAGACAAGAAAAATATGGAAAATATAAAAGAATTGTATTGAAATCTTTTAAAAATATATCATTTAGATAATGTGAGAGCATTCCATTTGTGGTTTGGCCACAACCAGAAAGAACGAAAAAGCAAACAAAAAAGTTGTACTTAAGCATTTTGATTCTTTTTCAGTGTAAATTGAGTTATATAAATGCATTAATGTTTTTCCTTCTTGAAATTTGCAATAGTGCTTTCTTCTTGAACAGTCAAATCTGGTTAACGTACAAATTCTGCAACCATCAAATGTGGGCCAGCAATGAGTTGAATAAACGGAGGCTTTTTTTTTTTTTTTGACAGTTGTTGAACGATGATTGGTGATCTTCATTTATAGTACATATTTGTTTGGTTAGTACTTCTATTTATGTGCCTGACTTAAGAAATATGTAAGATTGACTTTCATCTGACAAAATGCCTTACCTTATTGGTCTTGTCACTCTTGTGTAGACATGGAGATTTTCTTATGGAAAAACTAAGGGTTTGTTTGAGCCCCATTTTTTGGGAGAATAGAATTTGTAATAGTTATTTTTTGGAGAATTTTTGGTTAAAAAAGAAAGGGAAAATTTTGAGTTTACATGTAAGGGTGTGTTTGATAGCGAAAATTTTCCCGGGAACTAGGAATCGTTTTCCAACTTCCTGCTTTTGCGCTGTTTGATGGCCTTTATTTTCCATGGAATCGGTTTTCAGCCTTTTCCAAGGTACAACCACTTGAAGCGTGATTCCGTGGAAATCAATTCCTTGCTATTTGGTGGGAATTGGTTTCCAACTTTTTTTTTTTTTTTTAAGCAATAGAAACAAATTCTAAGATAAAGTGTAAAAAAAATTATCCATTTAATTGACAAATTTCATGCAAAATAGAGCCAAACGTAAAAATAAAAAATTATTTTTTTATTTTTTCTTTTTTTTTGACAATCTAAACATATTTTGTCCCTAATGGTAAAAAAATTTATCATTTTAATTGACAATTTGCATGAAAAATAAAGTCAAACGTATTATGATAGAAAGGTGGAAAATTATACCAATCAAACACCTTTAATTCAATTCTCGGTAAAACAATTCCAGGCAATTCAATTCCCTGGAATCCAATTCCTTTTCCACCCATTTTCCACCCTGCAATCAAACGGACCCTAAAATTATTTTATTGGGAAAATGTGTGGTTGAAAATAAGTTTGGGAAAAAATGAGTTTTAAAAAATGGGGCTCAAACATGGTCTGAATCTTGTTGATACATATGAAATGCTTTTGCCTTTAGATAATGAATTGCAACATGACCTATTTGTTCCATTTTGAATTTATAAGAACCTGCAGTATTTACTTGACTTCATGGTTTATTCTTTTACAGGTTCGTAGGTTAGCAATGGAAGTGCGTCATTTGGCTTCGTCTAAACAGATTACTGTTCTAAATGGGAACTCTGGCTCAAGTTAGTATCTTCACTCATATCAGATTGTTGATGGTTTAAAGCTACTAACTTACACACACTGTTTCTCTTATTCTCAGGTAACTTAACGCCTCTTCTAATGCCAGCTGCTGCTTTGGGAGCCTTGGGTTATGGATACATGTGGTGGAAGGTAGGACAGCATAATTTTTATGTTATGTGAATGCCCGGAATCATTATTATACTGCTGTTATGCATTCTTTGCGTATCTGATTTACTTTTTCTTTCTCCTCCATCTTCAAATGTTAGGGACTTTCTTTCTCAGACCTTATGTATGTAACAAAACATAACATGGCAAATGCTGTTGCAAACTTGACAAAACATTTGGAGCATGTGTCAGAGGCCCTTGCCGTAAGTATCTGTTTAACTATGCAAACCTTGTGCTAGATTAAATTATGCAAATTTTGATTCCATTTCTGTATGTGGATTGCTAATGATGAATTTCCTGCAAGTTTTTCGCTTTTTTTCTTTTTCTTCAATTTTACTATTTCTCAAGAAATATTGCTATATAAGAGAACTTCCTCCTTCCTTCTGAATCTGTTATGTAGTTTTCTCTTGTTGGATTTTGCTAGCTTCCCGTTGTTCTATAAGGTTATGATCAGTACAATCTTTGTTTGTTATTGGATAAGCAATAAATCTACTGGAAATTTTAAAGCTTATCATATTATGGCGCTTCTACTTTCCAATGTACATGGGATTTCTATTTAGCATGATTTTCCATTTTCTGGTCTTTTTGGTCAGGCAACAAAACGGCATTTGACACAGAGAATTGAGAACTTGGATGGGAAACTGGATGAGCAAGTAGAGATTTCGAAATTAATTAGGAGCGAGGTAATTTAATATGGAATATTTGTTATTTTTCTCTTAAGATGATTTTCTATGATGTACAGTAGAATAGACCATACTGTTTGGTGTCCTGTATAGGTTGGCTTTAAGTTAGCCTCTTTAGCTAGATGAATACGAGGAATCAGATCGTGATCTCTGCTTGTGGAGACTATAACAAAATCTGATATGCATTGAACATTCCTCGGAATAATTATGACCTACAATTTGAATATGTGAATCAGGTTAATGATGCACGTGGTGATATCTCTCAAATTGGCTTCGATTTGGATGAATTGCAGAGGATGGTATCTGGTTTGGTGAGTTTTATGAAATTGTTTGTTTCTTTTAAGGATTAAATTTGTGCATGGTTTAATTATCCAAGATTTGCCATAATGTGGAGGTGTAAGTTTGCATTGAATGTTCGTCCTGTCGCTTCAAAGCAACTGTGGAACTGATTGCATGAAAGGAAATTCGATTGAGGGTGCAAGTTTATATTATATTGTTTTAAGTTAGAAATCAATCTCTCTCTCTCTCTCTCTCAAGTTAGAAATCGATCTCTCCCCCCCCCCCCCCCCCCCCCCCTCTCTCTGGTTCGGTATGGGAGGCTATGTTCTTGAGTACAATACTTTCTTTGTTCAAAAAGGAACCTGATTTTGTCCCCACCGACATAGATAAATAGAACATGAAGAAAATGAGACTTTATTTTATAAGCTTTAAATAAATCTCCAGCGCATTTGGCATATTGAGCAACACATTTTGTTTCAATACTCAAGAAAATTGGACTTCACTAACTCCCAAATCTTTCGTGTCTCTTAAGTTTGAAAGGCTCGCATGTTGCAATTTTATGCGAACTTTTTGTGATGAAGTGAAGTAGTTAAACTTTTAGTCTTTCTGCTTTGGCTGTTGACGAGTCATTTTTTTGTAATGTGGCAGTCACGTTTGTATTTACATCTGGTTTATTGCTTACTCGTTTTTGCATATAAACTCTACTTATTTAATATGTGGAATTGCAGGATGGCAAGCTACTCTCACTGGAAGGCAAACAGGTAAAACATATTCCATTGTCTTGAATGAACTAATTTTATACTTCACATAAACTACTACCTCCATTCCGTAAAGATAGTCCTGTATTCCTTTTTCGTCTGTCTAAAAATTATAGTCATGTTTTAAGAGTGTGTTGTTAATATATTAATTTTCTAATATGCCCTTATTTACTGTGCTTTGTTATCATAAATATAAATCATTCCATTATTTAATTGTAGTTGGAACAATAAATTAAAAACCCAAAAAAGTTCCATCTTCCTTGACGTTTATATATTCGTATTTGAAGAATAAAAAAGGCCCACGTTTTGATAAAATTTGAATGTTCACGTTTTGGCAATTTTTTATTGCTTTCTTGTTAGATGACTTTGTAATGTTAATTACTTTGATTATTGCATTAAACAATGACTAGTACCAAGAATAGTTTAGCCCCTATTTGACGGAAATTTTTTTTGGGAAAAAGGAGTTTTTGAATAGTAAATTTTGAGAGAATGTGTGATTAAAATGTAAGAAAAAGTTTTGGGCTTACGTGAATAATGCTTTATTGTGAAAATATGGTTGAAAATGAGTATGAGAAAAAAGAATGCTCGTCAAACAAGGGCTTAATTACCTTGAACATTGTATTGCATAATTTAATTATCTTGAACATTGATTGCATTAATGTTGGGGTATATTAGGAAAAATGATACTAAAATTTATTGTTTCAACTATATTAACTAAATTTTCTTAATTCGTGTGAAAAAAGAAACATGACTATTTTATGGGATGGAGGTAGTATAATTTTCTTCTATTCTTCCAATTTCTGGTGCTGAGGAGGAGAATTGCTTGTCTTTTTTTTTTTTTTTTTTTTTTTTTACTGTCCTGATAACAAATTACTATTTAATTGAAATATTTATTTCTGATGTATCATTGAGTTGTTAGTTAATCTTTGTTTTCTCATTGATGATTTATTGCTATAGGAGCTTGCAAATGCTGGGGTTATGTATTTATGTAGCATTGTCAGTGGAAGGAAGCCAAAAATGCCCGAAATGCTCCAGGTTTGAAATGCTACTGAACTCTTGTTTCTTCAGTTTGCCCATGCCAGCAACTTATGTTAGATAATTTGCAAGATGCTCAGTTTAAATTCTGCCGTATTCTTAGTTTGGCTCGAGATCTTAAACAATAGCCTTTTGTGGAGGGTGGGAGGTTGGATAGTCTAGAACAAGAATTCCATTGGTATCGTACAGAATACTGTAGTGGGTTACTTGATTCTGTCCCTTAAAGTAAGATTATTAGTATTACCAATAGATTGTAAGTCAAAGAAGAAATCCTCAATTAAAGATCTTTTTAATGTGCCTAGCTATTTATAGTCTCTTGGTTGTCAAAACTTCAATAAAAGAATGTTCAAGTTTTATCTAGTATCTTAGTTACTATCAAGCAAGAGTAATGCTAACCACTTCTCTAGATGCTGCTTATGTCTCATGCTTTTACTTTTAAAATTCATTTTTATTACATCTTGTCTCTTTTTTCATTTGAAACATTTCCTTCATATGTGGATTGACTAGGTTTTTTTAAAATTTAATTGGGGTTAGTTGGGGCTGTCAGAGCCCTTGGGCATCTCCCGTAATGTGTTCTACTTTGTGGGAAGCATGACTGAGTTCTATTTTATGTTTTTTTCTTGGCTAATATTGCTCTCACCCCCTCATACTGTTTGATTATTATATTTTGTATGGTTAAAAAAAATACTGTGTTCTTGAGATTGGGGATATTAATCAATTTCATATTCGATTATTGAAGGCTTTGTTGCTCATCATTTTCTAACTTTTTCTTTATTCTATGTTTTTGTGCAGGATCAATTTAAAATTGGTGGAAACTCAGTACCAAGTCTGATGGTACCTCTTCTGACTCGGTTACCCTACTACATCAATTTTTAAGAAAAAAATTATATATAGTAGTTCGAATATTTCTTTTTAAATACGAAACACGTCAATACTGCTATGCCTAATCATATGGAAACAACTGGTGGATTGAAAGTTCATGATCTTGTTTAGTGTAGTTGATATAAATGTGCTTAAAAACTCTGCTGCTAAAAGCTAGGTGATTCCGATTGCTATGCAAAAAGGAAAAAAAGACAAAAGTTTAAAATTCTATGTTATGAGATCTTGTAAATTGAAGTTTATTTACTGAAAAATGCTTGAATTCGAGGAAAGAGGCAATTTGTTGAATCAAATGATTACCAATTACAATAAAACGTAAAATTGTAATGACTAAATAATATGGAGACAAAATTTTCCAAATTTCTAGGTAACTGGTTTTGTTATGCAACCATCACCTCCCATTTTGACGTGGAAAAAAGAAAAAAAGGATTGAAGAACTACAAAAGTAATCATCTATGTTATAAGAGCTGCTAGTTTGAAGTTTATTTCATCAGCATTTTCCTTGAATTTGAGGAATGTGGAAAATTCTTGATTTAAATAACTGTGAATCGCAATGCAAAGTATATTTGTAAAGTGCTTCCGAAATGCTAGTTAATTGGTTTTGTTACTCAACTCCAAAATATTTACGTGTCAAAAGTTGAATGAAGAAGACAACAAAATGTGATAGTCTTATTATTAGATCTTGTTGTTTGAAGTTTATTCACATCATCTTCCTTGAATTCGAAGAAAGAGGCAAGTTGCAGAACTGAATGACCGCCAATTACAATAGAATGTAAATTTACAAGGATCAATTTTAATTTAGTGACATTGCATTTCAAAATTTGATTGTGTACTGCAATAATATTCATTATTTAGGGTGTGTTCGGTATCAATTTTAATCCAGTTAAAATTGAAAATATGGCCGTTATTGGGTCCCACTCGTCTAATAAAAGTCAACAATAACGGCTAGTTTTTCAATTTTAATCCGATTTTAATCTCTACCGAACACACCCTTAATGAAGTATCAATCATTATATACTGGAATCAAATTCTTAATCGTTTTGTTTAATTTCCTTCTATCCAAATTACTTATGTACTGAATAATCGCTTCTTTTTTATAGGGTCTTAAGGAGATTGCGGACTCCTTAGCTTCAGGAAATAATCTATTAACAGATGGAAATGTACAAGATGGCACTGATAAGTTGAAGGACCCGCCAAGAAACTTAATGAGGTACAGTTAGAACACTTCTGTTTGAAATGGTTGGCACTGGATCGTCCTTGATTTTGCGCTCTCCCGCTTCTGGGTTTGCATTCCTTTTCTTTCATTTTGTTGTGAAGTAGATTTGGTTGCATATACACAGATTTCTTTGCACTTTCTTCTTCTTGCATTTAACAGAAACTCGTTGAAATGTAGGACGGCTTCAAACAAGTGCTGAGTGCTACCTTTTACACGTACACGTGAAGGAATATTGCTTTAAATAACTTGAATCTCTGCTCGATCATCATAGTTTTACAGAGGAAAATCATGATTTATTCCAATTTCATACTTCAACCATGTGCTTTCTAGATTTCTTTTCGACTTCTGTTTGTGTTCATGTCCAAATCAAATGCTGCTATGTTGTCAAACCTGCAGTGTGTATGTAAAATCAACTGAATCTTCATCGGTATGTCACATAATAAATCAGGTTTGGGCTTTATTTTGATCATGCAACAAAGAAAGCTGTCTCTCTATATGAAACGGAGTATTTGAATCATATGCTTACGGTGTTTGTGACATTGAAGGTTGTTCTTGCATATACTAGGAGGAATATAATGTAGTTAATAATCATGCACACAAACATTCATAGCCTTCAAATAAAATGAAACTTACATTACTCTGAGCTTCACTTGTAGTCGTTAAGGGGTCAGCGAACAGAACTGATCTGGTTAGATTATTACATGAAAATGACAAAATGTGCGAAACAGAAAGGGCAACTTAAATAGTAGTGACATACCTCTTGGGCTAAAAATCTTTTCTAAATTAGAAGACTATAATCTTTCCCTTTTTTAAAAAAAAATTAATTCAATTCTTTAAATCCTTGAGCCTCACCAAATGGACTACTCAAATTTAGGAAGGGAAAAATTTATAACTACAAACGTTTAAAAATATAATTTTATAATTAACAAACTTGTGAAAGAATTTTGGACACATTTGTAATCTTTGATAAAATATTGTACTTAAAATTTACATTAGACGGACAAATCACATAAGTTATAGTCATATATCCCACAATTTATGGGTTATAATCACGTAACAAATCAATAACACGATTAATTAGTCATAGTCACTATTCTTCTCATTCCATCCAACGTTGACTCGCTTTTATAGGTAGAGTTACATTTTATCGCCGATTTCTCTTTTGCACCACTATTGACAACCACCATGTCTTCCCCCAACTCACATTTTTAATTCACATAAAAATGTGAATTGGGAACTCGGTTGCCAAGCCGTCGAGAGAGATTGTAGGAAGGATTGTGGTGGGTAATATATATATATATATATATATATATATATATATTTCAAACTTGACCTTTTTTTTCCAACCGTTTCCATCTGTAGTCCGAGATAATGCCATAAGGGAAAATGATTTATTCTGATATTATTCAGACAAGTGAATGATTCTGAGTTCTTGTAGAGTGCAACAATGCATTACAAATTCCTCAAGCTTCACGGAGAAAAAAGAACTGATGCCTTTTGACAATCAAATCCAGTGACTATTAAAATCTTTTATCATTTTCTGAAACTTATCAAGCGCATATCTAACAAGTACATCAGTAAAAATACCTTATTCTGTATACACCAAAGTGGATCGGTTAGCACCAATCTACTCGCTTATGAAAAAAGAAGAAAAAACTACTGAGACGGAATCTAAACCTGTGCGTTCTTTGGACTATGATGAGGAATGTAAAAGTTATGATCCTTTGATATTATTTCAATCACAATGACGAAGTGTTGTTCAATATTTTACGGCATTAAGTCCAAAAAGGCTGTCCTCTTCCATTATACGGAGACGAAGCATCATTCTCCGAGGGATCCAATCTTGGCAACTTTGCCATATTTGATGGACAAGCATAATTTGTAATATGATTATTTCCATTGTAAAACACAAAATTATCTTCTTCTCCACCAGTATGTAGTTTGATCTTCGTCTTGTCTTTCTCTGTTTCTTCATTAGAAGCAGAAGAAGTCTTCTTCACTAGGTCTTTAAACATGGAAGATCTAAGGAGGAGACCTAATGCAGTTGGAGAAGATGTCTTGTTACAAGGGCTTAGGGGCATTTTTCTTTCAATAATCTCGTGTTTTTGGGATATTACCGGATTGTTTATGGCAAAAGAATTCGGAATTGAGAATTTTGTTTCCTTGTTTGCATTATTTATATGGTTATAGTTGGATTGTTGAGCCTTATTTTCTGATATCAAACCCTGAAATCCTACTGAATTTGCATCAGGTCTTAACCATCTGATGTAAGTGCTCAAATCGAAGTTAGTAACTGCATTAATCCCTCTGTATTCTATTGCTGCAATATCATATGCGTGTGCAGCTTCTTCTTGAGTACCTGCAAAATAAGTAAATTGTGAACCAGATTAATTAACTTTTCATTTTAAGACAACAACATAAAGTTCACAAATTTTGTGTACTCACCATAGGTACCAAGGTAGAGATATTTGTTGCCAAATACACGGCCTATTCTTGCCTCCCACCTCCCATTGTGATGATGCCTAAAGTTGAATGAATTGAAACCATAATCACTACAAATTAATTCTTTATCAGAAAAATGAAAAGGGAAATCGTGAAGGATGAAACACGCGAGTTATATATCTACCTTGCAACGCCTCTATACTTGGATACACCTCTTGCGAAACCACTGCTTCTTCTGTATTGGAGTTCAACAAGTTAGACATATTTTGGTCTCATCAGTGCTTATAATACTATTGCATTGATATTATAGTTTGCGAGCTATATGTTTACCTTCGTAAAGAGGCCAAGTATTCCTCGCGAGTGACATTTTGCATTATCTCTCTCTCTTTGTCGTAATCAGATATCTGGCAAAAAATAATGTCTGTGTTTAGTACGATGCCAAGTTGAGGAATTTAAGCGAGATTTACGTGTGATATGTGTGAATCATACCGGGAAATTTGTGAAGGTTGACGTTCCCCAATACTTGATAGCAGCCAAATCATATGCTCTTGCTGCGGCTTCTTCTTCATCATAAGCTCCTAAAAAGTTAATTAGTGAACAAAATTGTGAGTTACATGTAATCCTTTGGTAGAAAAAAAATGAGGAATCTGTAAGATGCTTACCAAGATAGACTACTCCAACCAAGTAATAGCCAGCACAGGATCATAAGAAAATGTCAAAACAGTAATGCATTAGGAATATTTATAATAATTAATCATGCAATATTAGAAGTGATTGGACCGGGATATGAAAAAATTATCTACCTTGCTTTCCTTTCTTTTTCTGAGTAACATTCCATGTCCCTTTATCCCACAGATGAGCTTCATAACGTCCCGTCCAACGATGCCTGAGGGGGGGAAAAGTAGTAGCCTAAGCTTTAGAATAAGCAACAACAAACTAAGCCTCGTTCCCATCAAATTTGAGGTCGGCCAAGCAAGATATTTTGCATAATGTGAACAAGAAAATCACTGAGGTTCAGATTGAACTTTATATTAAACCTGCTAACTCCTCGAAATCTTGAACTTCTTTTCGTCGTCGTAGTTGCAGCAGTAGCAGGAGTAGAAGCAGTTTGATCAACCCTAAATGACTGTGACTGCTGATTGTTGTAGCTAAATGCTACCACCGGAGGAGATCTACGTCGCCTCTTTACACACTTCGTCTCTTGAACATCAGCTGAGATGCTGCACTTTTCAGGGCTCGTCTCAGATTTCGCACAAATTTCCATTTTATTCGTCGAGTTTTTTCAAGCAACACAACGATCAATTTACCCTTTCCTTCATGCTCAATGAAATGTACACAGGTATTTATAATCCTTTATCCCTTGCTTAAATTGTTCTTGTTAACAAGACAA
Source organism: Osmanthus fragrans (assembly GCA_019395295.1). Lineage (NCBI taxonomy): Eukaryota > Viridiplantae > Streptophyta > Magnoliopsida > Lamiales > Oleaceae > Osmanthus > Osmanthus fragrans. The sequence goes on along the minus strand of JAEDXY010000043.1, from coordinate 168,331 downwards.
ATTCTTTTGAGAAAAGACAGGTTTTCGATGATTTTTGGGATATTGGATTGCCCAAATTCTACAGATTCCTTTAGATGATATTCATGTTGATAGAACTTGTCGACGTTTCCCAGGTTGTCTCCATAACGTTGTATTTATTTACTTCTAGGCGTCCTGTCACATAATTAATTAACCATATTATGGCTGTTTCTTCTGCATTTTTTTTTTACCAAGAATCATCTTTGACTTCTTCATAATTAATTACCTCGATTAGATTTTATATTTTCCTCCCATCCATACTTATCTATCAAATTCTTTATGCATGTTTTTCACGGTCGATACTATGCCCATATACTGTGAATCTTTATACATATTTAGTTGAACTCGGTGACAAAAAAGAATTTATGTGGCCCTCGCTTTAGTGAAAACTAGGCTTTGTCATTGCTCTCAATACGTATCTAACACATTTTTAGAGTGATTCAAACCATGGGCAGACCTAGAGGGTTCCACAGGGTCAAGTGACCCCACTTTAAAAAAATAAAAATAAAAATTTGTTTAGCTTTTTTTTTTTTTGTGACCCACTAACCCAAGTCGTCTGGGTGCGCCTCCTTTTCAAACCCACGCATATAACATTCTACTGGAACGTAGGGCATGCTCATTGCTCCCTTTTAAAGGTAAAATCTCACGTCTTTTAAATATAAAAACAATAAGACTACTCGTTCACCTATATGTTAAGATGAAATCCCATGACTCAATATTACCCCAACATAATTAAATAGGGCCGCCAATCTCATGCAGACAAGTCTCCGATTCACATTCAGACATTGAAAATAAGCTCACTGTTGGGATCTTTTGGGTTATTACAAAGTAGACAAATGATTATTCACAGTAAAACAAAGTAAAGTTTGTCTTCTTTAGGATTATAAGCTATAACAGGTTTTCGGCTGATTTGTCTCGTAGGCATTATGCTACAAATTGTTGAATAATTTTTATTTTTTTCCTGGGATTCTTCGTCCACCTGAACGGGGTTAATTAGGTTGAATTTGGCGTCTTCTGCAATTTTGTCCTCATGCTGTGTTTTTGTTAGCACGATGAAGGAACTAAGTGAGTTCTATTCAAATTCTTCCGACGGTTTAAACAAGGGAATAAGACACTATACTATACCCTTCAAAATCATAGTATAGCCCAAAATATAATTCTAGTTTTTTGTTTTTTTTTTAATTGTTTAAATGTACAAACAAAATAAAATAAGGTATACACATAACAAATATCCCTAACACCGATTTTGCCATTGCATGTACTCACATGATAATAGGTGTTCACCTCTCGAGATAGAACGCATTTTTAAAACTAGTATGGTAAAACACAAACACTTACCTTGATTGGTGAACTAAGATTGAATGGAATGATCATGGAAATGAATATTTTGGAACACGTTTTCAAAGGATTGACTGTCTACAATCCTTTGGCGTACGTATATACACATTGAATCGATTGTATCCAATCATGTCCAATTCAACAAAATATTTCATCCATGCCCTGTCATTGCTCAAATTCACCTAGAGGGTGAAAAGGTGGAGTGGCTAGAGAGTTTGGTAAGGATGAACTATTGTTATTTTTTTCATTAATCCCTTATTTGGTTCAGATAAAAATCATGTTTTTGGTATATTTTAATAAAAACTGATGAAATATATGGTTGAAAAATTATATGACTCAAAAAATATGTGGCTAAAATTAATGTTCAAAATACCTCAAAATATTGTCAATTTTAATAAAGCTACGAAATTCGTCTGCATTTCCTTATTTCTTGCATAGATGCATGAAATCTACCATGCAAAAGGTTAGCAAATTTTGGAATAACTGAATAAGGATACTTGTGATCCTAAAAGGTAGAAAAAAGAAATCCTCCGGTGCAATCTTTGAAGATCTTGTACTTATTACGTACACCAATACAACATCGCTACGGAATATTGAACACAACTCGACATGACAAACTCTATAATCCATCTCTCTCCGAAAGGCTAAAACTCTTACCGGAGAAATAGTATATATTTCTTAGTTCTGCTTAGTGATCATAAGGTTCGTCCACGGAGGGTGAGTCGTGTTAAGATTCTATAACAGACATCTTAACAAGTCGAGCCTAAGATCAGGGCTCGAAAATCAAAACAGGTATCCGTACATGGATGAGGATTGGGATCTTTGGGCAGTGATTAGAAGTTCCAGCAGTAGGCCGCTTACTGATTCTGATAAAAATTTCTGCACAGATGATAGATACCTTTATAAATCCTAGTGGTTCTACTAGTTATTTTCTCTCTCCAGAATGATAATCTCTTCATTTTTTCCGAGTCGAGCAGTGTTTTTGATGGATTTACGAGGTTTATTATCGCTTCATCACTTATACTTCGCAGTCCTGGAAACCCCCCCCCCCCCCCCCCCCCCCGATGTACGGAATTGAAGCCCATAATCAGAGAAGAAAAGGAAATTGCTATTCCATCTGATAATCAAAAGAAACAGAAGAAACTAAAAAAAAGTGGTTGATGTTTCAGGTAATTATCTAGTAGAGGATTATGATCCATGGGATGGGCAAAAATCTAGCCAAAAGAGTCTCAAGAGCTTGTCACAATCAAAATCTTATTAATCATCCTGCCAAGAAACATGTTCAGAAAACCTTAGACGACAAAAACAAGTTTAAGGTAACATATATCGATGAACACGATCACCCTCCACCTACGACAAAGCATTCTCGCAAGAGAAATTCGACGCAGGGGCGGACCCACCTTTGGACTTGGTGGGTCCTGGGACCAACTAATTATTATTTTTTTTAAGTTTTAATTTTTTTTTTCCATTTAAAATTGATATAATTTTGGGTATCCTTATCAACATATACAAACAGAACGAAGCCCATTGGTCTCAAGTCCGGAGAATATACAATTTAAGTGAAATGATCAAACAAAAGTTATTTTGAGTAAAGATGACATAAAAAATTGAAATGGGTATTCAATACCACCATCAAAATCAATTATAAGCAGACGTTTTAGTTGATGTTCGTGTAAATTACACTTCAGGTTGAACATGAATTCAATGGGTACAAATGTTCACTATGTCAAATTTTCAGAATTATTATCTACGAATCATTGACAACATAAGAATAATATAGAAAGACAATCGTGTAATTACCACAAAGTGCTGTGAGCATACTGAGCATTCGTATGATTTGCCCTTCTCTAGCCAGAACCAAACAACATTATATTCGTCCTCTGTCAAATATCGGAGCAGAGAAATGAGAAATGAGCATCTACCAAATCATTGTCAGCGTTGTTTGTTCAATTATTCTGTTGGTTTGGATATCTTGTCGTCTTGTCGGCGTTGCTTGTTGATTTGGATATCGAATAGTTAAATTTTTTGTCAGCTTTTTGACATGTTTGAGTGTGACCCACTAATATAAAATCTCTGCGTCCGCCACTAATTCGACGTGTACCAATATGAGGAATTATCGTTCGACTCTGCTGATGATCAAAAAGAGCTTGTGATGGAAGAAGATGGTAATCTTTTCTTTTGGAGAAGAAGAAAATCCATCTCTCATGATTGATCTTAATCCTTATTGGCCTATTTATTGTCATGTTTTTTTCATGATCCTAGCCTCCTAGGCCAAAGTGCATATGCTACACAAATATTAAAAAATGTTGAACCTCAACCTTGAGGGTCCCACACCACTCCTGCCCTAGAGTATCGTGAGGAAGGTAAATTGCAGGTTATGCCTCCAAGAGTATAGGGTGGAAGGCTGTTTGTACACTTGCACTTACCCAAAAGTCAAATCCATATTTCAGGATTCAAACACTTGACGCGACAGCCTCAAGCAAAGCTAAATTTCTTCACCCTCCCATTTTACCACTTAGAGATGTACCCTGGGGGGACATATGCTACACAAATATTGTTTGGTCGACTGTTTGGATTTCATTCTATTTTGTTAAAATTTTACTTTTTAAAGTCAAACATTAATTTTAACTACACAATTCGTAAGATACACAAAAACCATCCACTTTTCCTCCACTTAGTTTTTTAAATGAAAATTTTTAATTTCATCATCAAATTAGTTAATAAGGACAAGTTTGCATAAATGCCTAATCGTTGAATCAGTCGTACACTAGTAAGTTAATTAAGCTCATGTTTGACGAGTTATTTTAAAATTGAATTAAACTACTTGTACATCTTGCTTTACACTCTGAATATGTGACAGTTTTTTAATGGTTGGATTAAAATTGCTCTTGTCAAAGATGATGTGAGATATTAGAACCATGCTATGGGTACAGGAAATACATACATAATTGGTACAGGAATTCAAATTGGATGGACAAAATTAAAATACAAATAGGCACAGATAAAATACAGATGGGTATGATGCTTCCAATTTGAATTCATGTATAAATTTCATGTACTTAGGGAATAATTCGATATATTGTCAAGTATAAAAAATGTAAACCAAGTGGTAAAGTAGAATATACATTTAGCATCACTCTTTAAAATTATAAGCTAGTCAATCTTTATAGAATTATTATTAGTTTTATCGACGCCTAACTTAACTGAAGTACACGTACGAAGAGCAGAGTTTAGCCCAATGGGCCCAGTTGTTAAAAAAAAAAACGCTTTAGTCGAATGGGCCCAGATGTACTTTGATGCTTCTATGACAATTTATTTCAACAGATTTCATTATAGCTGGAATTTATGCTTGCATTAAACTCAAAGGAAAACTGAAAACAAAAAGTAAAAGATACATTCAAGGTATGTCCGGTATGCTATATTTACATATCGCTTACTCGAATTATAGAAGACAAATTACAAATAATTTTATTGAACAAAACATAATTTTAAAAAGAATTAAGTGCAAATTTTATACTTCATTTTCTACATTATTGTCGACCGATGTTTTCCGCGAATGGAAATTTTCAAGACGTACCCATAAAATGGTTTGGTGGGAGTGGGATTGTGTGTCTCTTTAACCATAAATGGGAAAAATGAAAAATGTAATTACTTTGAGAAATTTATTGAAAATATTACTACATTCATTTAATCATGATTTGGACTTGTTCAAGCCCAAAATATGTGGTTAATTGATTGAAAGTCGTAGTCTTTGTTTTTGCCTTGAGAAACATGAACATCGCTCTCTTAATACCAAGTCAATGCTTAAGAGTCAGCATTTTTACCCATTTTGTCACCATATATTAATGTTAATCCAATCATTCATTCGATGTCAATAAATACCACAAGGAGGGGTGTGGGGTGGGTGGGGTGGGGTTTGTGGAGGGGTAGATGGGGTCAAAGATAACTTAGTATAATACATTTTCCAATATATATGTATATATACAACTATACATACATGGAATTCAGGACATTTTAATTTATGGGTCCCACTTAAAAGTGATTATTCCATACTTAGGAACTTGTAAAGAACTATATTATTGAGCCTGACTAATTTTCTAGATTAGGATTGAAAATAGATTAAAATTTTAATATGGGTTGTTGGTCCTAATGTCAATATTATAGGGATTCATTCCGTGCCAAAAGTTTAGGTTTTAGTATAATTTGTTAGGACATTTGCAACAATCCATAATAATGTTGTCTAAAGTTTCTTGTAACAGTATCTTTATGTTCGCTTTTTATCAAGTGTTCATTCTTTCACTTTTTTTTTTAAAATTAATATTATGTGAATTAAAAACTTCAATGATTCTTTTATTCAATCTCTTATTTGAATTTGCATTCTCTTATTTTCATGATTAGCACCACGTATACGTGTAAATTTATTTCCTTTTACTAATTCTGTAAGACAAGTTGTTATTGTTAAAACTTGGGGTTTAATCTTCAAAAGGCAACCTTGTTAAAATGAGTAGTCCAAAGTCTTATACATTGATCTATATTTTTATCTTTATTCGATGTAAAATTTTATCCTTTAACATGCCCCTACAAGATGATGGCTCATTTGAGCAAACCAATCTTAAAATTTCTATGCTCATTTTTTTAGTCTTAATCGGATCAAATAGCTCATTGAAATTTAATGGACTTTGATATCATGTTAAAATTTGAGGTCTCATCTTAAAAGGTCAACATTGTTAAGAGAAGTAGTCAAAAACCTTATAAATTGGTCTATGTCTTCATGTTTATTCGATGTGAGATTTTATCCTTAACAGTTATTATGTCGTACATATGTTAAAATGAATAGTATTAAGTATTAATTAATATCAATTAAAAAAATTTAAATCTCATTCTTTATTGTAGTGTATAATTTGTACGACTAAGCATGTATCACCTTTTAATTTTGACAAAATATTTTTTTTTTGACCATCTTAAGGTGTAAAAGTGTTTATGGGTCAAAAATATTTTTTTTTTGACCAACTTTTCAGAAGCTGCCAAGAATTATTTCAATTTTCACTCTTATAGAAGTTTGAAAATTAAAATATTAAAATTTTTAAAGAATATTCAAATATTTTATAATTATTAATTTCCACTTACACATTGGTTTATCTACTTCAAATCGGCAAAGATTTATCAATTTGCTGTCCACTAATCGTGAGGCAGCTATGAGTTATTGGTAGAAAAAAGACAAACACGCTTTTGCGTCATTGATTCCCTTAATCCATGCTTTTAGAATACGATTAATTAAATTAAATAAAAATCCAACAATCAGTGTGACAAGTTGTACAAACTAATTACTTATTGTCCATTAACCACATAATGTGTTAATTTAAACGGAAAAAAATAATTATAAATTTACGAATCATAAAGTCATTAAAGTTGTCGTTTTCAATTTTTACTTATTTAGCACTAAATGACAAGCTACCAATAATAGCATTTTTCAAAGCACTTTGATTGGTTTGTGTTTGACATGATAGATTGAACATAGTAATTGCATTACGAAAAACTCATAAACTTATAAGATTGATGTAATTTATAAATCTTACATGGTCGAACGAACTTATCAATTAGATTCTAATAGATGGAATCACTGATTCCAAATAATCCAGACTAAATTTACAAAAATAATTAACAAACGAGTTAAAAGATTCATTCATTTCGAATTTTCAGTTCCGAACGGATCAATCTGTTCTTGATTATAGTATCTTGAACAATTTTCAAACTGAAACAAAATTAGATCACATCAGTCGATTTTGTCATGTTTTCCACCCCTACCTCTTACCAATCATGGTCGATATGCTTTGTTGACTAGTAATGCATTAAACTCTCAGTTGAACTTATAAATGTATTAAATATTAACGTGTTGATGATAATTTAACTACAAACGAAATTTTAAAAAGTAAACATCATGTTATCTCATTTCTTGTGCGTATCAATTAGAAATATTTTGAGAAATGAAAATATGGGTCGAAGAATACATCATGTCGACAACAATGACTCGATAGGATTAAGAGAGAGAAAAATATTGTGACCTCAATTATGATACTAGGTATAAATTCATGAATTTCCTATAAAAGTTGAAACATTTGGCTAATAATGTGTGATATGATGTACAAAATGTGAATGGACAAAGAATAAGTAAAAATTTGACTTAAAAATGGTGGGACCGGGCTGGGAGCCATTGACTACTGCTATGGATGGATTCTACTTGGATAAATAAAGAAATTGAAATACGAGTCTTGGACAAAGTAATTCACTCGTTTGTTGTTGAATATTCTTCGTACGTGTAATAACAGTTAGAATTCACGTGCTTAAATTTCACGATTTTCTTGACTCTTTCAAACGTATGCTTTTATTGAAGAAGGTCTTTGATTGGAATTTTACTAACAAATCTCAGTCAATATTTGAAATTTGAAACCTTCCAAGAACCGATAAAAAAGGCGGTGGAATAGTGAGCTTGACTTTAAGGTATGATAATGATGGTACAATTTATTGCAATTTTGGTAAACATATTTTTCGTCCATAAATTTTATAATTTACAACTCACTAATCACTTATTATACATACGTTTTATATGACACACAACTTATAATCGTTTAAAAGCACTCTCAAACATGCTCAATGATCACTTTTGTATTTATAAAAGTTCATAAATGATAAGAGACGATAATGGAAAGGCATAGATTTAACCTCTCAATCGACAATTTTTTTTTTAATCGAAATTAAGGTGAGGAATGTTATCACACTAGCTTAATTTTTTAGATTTCTAGTGAACATCGCCTTGACCTACAAGCGGGGCCATATCTGCATAGAAGTAGATGGGGCAGTCGCCTCAAGCCCAAAATACGAGGGGGTCTTTTTTTACCCAAATAAATTTTTTTTATTTTTAAAAATATTAAGTAAATATTGTAATCTGTAAAAAGAAAATCTTGTTTTCTCTCATTGGGGAGCCTAATTTATGGAGTTCGCTTCAAACCCCGAAAATCACAGAATCGACTTTGCCTACAAGTTTTCTAAATTAACATCAATGTTTGATAGATTCAAAATTCTTGATGGGCGTCCTTATTTTTCATGTGTCACTTGTTTTTAGCAAGGCACTTTAGGAGAACTTCTATAGTTGAATCTAGATTTTGAGGGCGTTTGGTTGAGCTTCAATGTTGGAAAGGAGATTTAAAAGCGGCTTCTATGTAGCTTTTTGTCAATATTTTCAACAAAAGTTGAAATATAAAACTTACGAATATTATTTTTCGACTTTATTTATATCGTGAATCGACAATAATAATTTATCTTAGATTATCAATCAATTGAATTTTAATAATAAAAAAATTCACAATAATTTGTCTCATCTCTTAGCAGCAACAACAATTCTCTAAAAGCCAAAGAAATATTTTTTTATTGTATCAAGTAAAATTGCATTATCATTATTATTATTATTGGGCGAAAAAAGGCCCTAGTATTTATTTATGTATATGTATTTACGTGGCCCTCTTGGCAGAAGTTGATGAAAAGGTATTCATTAATTACTTTAAAAAGTCAGAATTGACAACTTGAAAGCACGAGATTACGTCTCCTGCTTCCTTTGTGTGCGCGGCTCTGATTCGTAGGACAGCTGCCGTATCCGCAATTGGATTTTGCACACATTTTCCCACCTGTAATCTGTGGATCGTCTGGACAGTTTTCGCTTTCCAAATAAATAATGGACGGCCAACGTTGATAAACATTACGCTAATTTGCCCAAATTAGATTATAAAAAAAGGGTGTCGAAGTGATGTGACCCTCTCATTGAAAAATATGAATAGTAGCATAGTCTCGTTGATAAATATGATTTCGTAAATGATTTTTAAATATCAATAACAAGAAAAATGATGAATTTCAAGAATTAGGGAATAATAATGAATAGTAGTTATAAGCTTCTGTTTGGCTCCCTTCTCCCAAATTTTAATATTTGGAATAGTATTTTTTTGAGAATGTGTGATTGAAAAAAAAAAAAGAAAATTTTTCGATTTACTTGTAGTATTATTTTATGGAAGATTGTGTGATTTAAAATAAGGGTGAGAAGAAAAAATTGAAAGAGAATGGGGGCAAAACGGGGGTAAATGTGAGTTAGAATTAATATTTAATTTTAAGTGAATTTACAATTCATTTATAAATTATTTGCCAAATGGAGGCAAGTTCAAACTAGAAATAAGTTATTTATTTATTGGTCAATGAAGTATATGAGATTGAAAACTATTTATGTTTGACATCTCAGTTTGTAGGTATGATTGTATGTATTCTTGTGCATCACCCTAATATTGTTATTCTCGGATAGTAAATTTGTAAAAGCTCACCACGTATATGATTAAATGTTACGATGTTCTTGATAACCCGATGTTTGTTTACCTAATAACTACACAAAAGTTATGGTTGCAATCCAAACCGTCAACTTTGTTATGGTTTGAAGTTGTTGTGACTTGTGAAAAAATAAATTTATTACTAACATGTGTACTGTATTGGTTGGAGAAAAAATCCGTACTTATATTTGCCCCCGTTGAACCAAAATCCCAATTCCACCCTTGTATATAGGTGTTGAAAAATCGCACAAGCTAGCTTAACTTCTGAAATTTATTTATTTTTGAATAATACTAATTGTGGTTGGGTGGGACAAGACACCTACTACCCCATCTCCGACCGTCCAACTTGGCGGGATACGGAATTCCCTCCCATTACGGGTTGGGGCTCTGTAAGGTTCTGGCTGCTGAATTTTTCAGCATTCCTAAGTAGAGCTCATATACCCGACTCGACATTAATGTACACGCGTCCAACAAATTCTACTATCAACAAAATAAATAATTTATTTCGAGTCTTAGACTATATATGTATTGAGTCTTGTTTCCTCTTATAAAAATCAACATTGTTAAGATGTAATTAGCACATTGCTTGTATGAGTTTGAGAATAAGATAAAAGAATAAATTTGTTTAATATTCAAAATGGTTGACAATAACATGGCTAAGATTAATTGTAGATGAATTAGTTTAACTGTTGAAATGGAGGCGTTGAGTTTGTGTAGAAGAATTATACCTACCATGTGACAATCAATTAGAATCTGAATTGTTTATCAAATGCTATTGATTGGTGGAGGTGTCCTTCAATTTATAAAACTAATTTATTACTTAATATTCGAATATTTAATAATTAATTTATTGGTAATATGGATAGAGAGGTGCAGTAGGTGAGAGTGTCATGATAAGGCTGCATGATTGAATTGTTAAATGAGATATTAAATTAATTGGAGGCAATGTGGCTCAGCTCATTGATTAAAGATTCCTTCAAGAACCAGCCACTCAGAACGTGACGTGAATGAACGTGGGATAAGGTGCATGGGCTGGAGTGGGGTACTTGGGTTGAGAAAATAGCTTGACCCAATTTGTCAAGTTGACTCCAATTTTGAATCTACCATTGAATGAGCCATTTATTTATTTTATTTTGAAAAAATAAATAAATTATTGTTATTGTTACACAATCAATTATTTGTAATAGGATTGTTTTTATTTGTAATAGGATTTAAAACAAGAATGTACGCCGATTAGGAATGGCAAAATGTTCCATCCCATCGTGACAGGGTATGACATGAATGTGGAAGATGGTCTTTGTCTGATCTTATTTTTTATTTGATTATTATATATATAAGTTTAAATTGTATTTAGAAAATAATACAAAAAAGAAAATAAAATAGGTAAATTGAAAAAGAATGCTAGAAATGCGAATATATTGCCCTGATCTTTTGGAAATTTTCAACGGAATGACAAACGACGAGAGTGCCTAGCCATGCCCCCATTCCAAACCTATTTTACAAACAAAAAAAATTAGGGTAATTATATTCACATCAGAATTTTTATTTCTTACACCACATAATTAATTGCACTTAAGGTTTATAATTTATACTCGTTATAGTACTTAATCCTTTAACGATTTTTTATATCATTCTTATCTTTGAACTTTCATTAGTAACACATTTTGTATTTAATAATAGTTTTTATGTCTAAAAATTCGTTGAAATAACATAAGACAACTTATTTTTTCATCATATTTTTTAAAAATAAATAAATAAAAGTAAATTTTTTTTCCTCATTTCAAAACGTGAAAATAAAATATTTTGATATAAATATCATCGAGAACTATACGTACTAATTAATGAATGATTGAATATAAGAATTCAACGGACAAAAAATTGAGAAAATAAGGATGGAAAATTCACAGTCAAAAGTGTGTACCATTTCATCACTCAGTTGAAACAAAACTCTTTGGGTCAATGCTCCACAAGAAATATTCAGAACGAGGTTTGGCGTTATATATGGAAGCTAAAGGTTCCAAGTGCTAGTAAAATGTTTTTATGGCATGCAGCCCATGAATCCTTACCAACAAATCTGAACTTGAACAGAAGGAAAATCAGGGAGTGTTCTTTATGTCCGATATGTAAGCGAGAAGAGGAGTCTGTAGTTCATATCTTGTGGACGTGTGCTTCGGCTCAAGATGTCTGGGGTTCAAGTTCGCAGAAGCTCCAAAAGATGTCATTTATGCCATTGAACTACAAAGAACTGGTGTGCTACCTACACAATAGACTGACGGAGGAAGAAATGAAAATTTTTACCATCATAGTTTATTAAATCCGAAAGAGGAGGAACTCCTTTATTTTTGAGAATAAATTTGATTATCCAACAATAGTTGCAAACACGGCCCGACAAAATGCTTTGGACTACAGATGAATAAATTCTCTGTCGAACAGAAACAGATCCAGAAGAGACCAAGTTGCCCAACTGTGGGTTGCACCCCCCTGAATAAATACAAAGTGAACTGGGACGCGGCAGTAGACTCGATTAATTATCGTCTTGGAATTGGTGTTGTTGTGAGAGATTGGATTGGAAATGGCAAAGCATCACCGATGTCCCAAAAGAACATTTTACCGGATGCTTTTTTGGCTAAATTCATTGGAGCCATGGAAGCTGTTAATCTATGCAAAAACCTTGACCTGAGATCAATTACTTTAGAAGGGGATGTGTTCAATGTTGTGAAGGGACTGGATGGTGAACTAGAGTTTTGAAACTACTCCGATCTATTGATTCAGGACATGAAAAACTTGCTTGGGTCTATCCATTCTTGGTTCGTTACTTATGTTCCTAGGATGGCCAACGTGGTCACTCATACTTTAGCAAATGAAACATTTAACCTCTCTGAGGAGAAAATTGTGTTGGAAGAAATTCCTCCTTGTATCCAAAACTTGCTATTTTGATGCTTAATGAAATGCATTTAAAAAAAATAAATGCAGTGCATCAAATATAAATTGTGTCGACAACAAAAACCACCCATAAGTTTATGTTCATAAAAGCGGTATAGAGAGCATGGCACACGACAAAATAACACACTTTGTTATATAACTTAAGATTTAGTTATTTCGAATTCGAATACATTAATAAAATGAAAATAGTGCCAAAAAAAATTTATTTTGTTGTCCTTCAAATTTTTTGATATTGGGATCTATTTAAATCAACGTCAACTATTAATTCTAACAATCATGCTACAATTACGGAATTTTTTTACAGAAACACATGAAGGGAATTGATTGGAAGATGAAAAAAAAAATAAAAAAAATCCAATCATTTGTTACCACGTCGGCATCGATAAGAATTCTGTCAATAATTCCCTATAGTCATGATTCTAATAACGTATTTGATGTGATTTACGATTTTTCAGCCACGTTTCTGGTCGACTTTTATCAAAATCTAAAAAAAAAAAAAAAAAAAAAAAAAAAAAAAAAACTGATTTTAATCCCATCAAACATGGGCTTAATATTGTATTCTTATCGACTATATTCATTACTTGTTTGGAATGCCAAAACGTTTTCATGATTTATGTGTTGAGAAAATCAATTTGGCTCAAATATACTTTTTATTTTATTTTTATTTTTTTTTGGGCAAAACCTACAACTATTACTCATTGACAACAAATTTCATATGACTTACAATTTATAATCACTTAAAATTTAAATAGTTCTTCCCAAACATGCATAACATCAAAAAGTTGTTCTAAACGGATAGTACTTCGAACTAGAAAAAACACTCCTATCTTAATAATCAAACACTAGCAATAACTCAATACGTGAAATGGAAAACATTTTCGTCATTTTCATTGAATATCGAAATGTTGCAATTCCATTATGCAATTCAAGATAAATGTTACAGATCCAAATCGTCTATATCCCTTGAAAATAACTATATTTTTAAGCAATTAAATCTACAATATATTAAAAGTGTGGATTGAGCAGAAACTTTTGATTATCAAATTTACCCTTACATATTTAGCTATATGTTCAATATACCATTATTTATCATTATATCTTTAATTTTTCATTTTACCCTTACATTTTTATGTTTATAGTCAATAATACCCTTAAAATTAAATTTATTTAAACTAAATTCAGTTAATATTAATATTAAAATTATTTATTTTTTAAAATTGAGTCAATTTATTTCCACTAAACACTATTATTACTAATTATCAAATATGATTAATAAAAATTTATATAAAATCAAAATAAAAATTATAATAATACTACATATATAATTAACATGAAATAACATAGACTTATAAGTCAATTAATATTAATATATAAAATTTATAAACATAACAAAATTATATATACAATTAAAAATGTAGATAGTATTTTACTTACAAATTTATTATAAAAGAAACAGTTATAATTTAGAGGATAAATAATTTTCAAATTGATCATCATATCTACAGTGTAGATAGTGTATTCATCGATAGAATTTTTCAATTACTTGAAATTTGGAAATTGATGAAGATCTCATGAAGTACGAGAATAGGGATTAGCTGCTAAAATGGAGTCATCGGGAAGATGAGATTTTGTAGTGGTTATGAGCTCTAAATGTACAGATCAATGGGACATGTCGTACGAACGAGATGTTAAATTCTTTACTAAACTCAATGTCTTCTCTTTCAATAATATTAATTATATCAATTATTTTTTTAAAAAAAAATCAGTACTTAAACAATATTACTCATATCATTCTTTCGATATATAAGATGTACAACACATGTGCATATTGATATATAATCCAAAAAAGCACCAATAAATTTATTGATTCAACGATTTGACTTATCTATTTAAATGTAAATCAGTACATTATTTTTTTCAAAGATTTCCATTTTTAATCATCATTATTCATTACAAAGGCGAAACTACTGGTATAATTACATTTACTGACAAAAATATCCATGCTATAATTGCATCATACGTTTTAACAAATCTTAAACATAATAATCAAGCCAAAAGTAGAAGGATCAAGGGTTAAGAATAAAGGCGCAAAATGCACTGGATTCCGCCTTGTTAGAGTAGGTGCGGGGCCACGAAAGAGACTTGTACACTTCCATATACTGACATCTTAAAAGGGTGAAAGGTAGCTCCAAGTTATAGATCGTGCAAAAAATAAGAGTGAAATGATCTCAACTGAACTGACAATCGTAGTATAAGAGTTCGATTCCCGTCTCTTATAAAGTATGAAATTGAACTCTTTGTGGATATCAGTATGACAGATCTTATACCCTAATTTGTTGAGACACATCTCGCAATTTACATTTTTTACAATGTTCTAGGAATGAGATGATAGAAGATCTCAAGGTTGGAGTTCAACCTTTTTTTGAAAGGGGGAAAGGCATTAACGTGAATATACAGTGCTCGTCAAGGCATTTTCGTCCATTCGAGAAGGTTCTTGAAAATAAGTACAAGATAGACGTTTGCTCACTCGCCTTTTGGTTAAGTGGTTGTGTTTCACCGTTTGCGTGGTGCGAATGGTTTTCGAAATTAAAAATTTTGATGAAAAAGACGGAAAGTCGCTCAGCTCGAAGTAGTAGCTGAGCCGCTACATAGACAGCTTTGAGTCATTGACCAACTCCAACTGTAATTCTCAGCCAAGCCGCCACTCAATAAACCTTCGTTTTAGCCGGCGGTTGAAAACTCATGATTAGCCCAACCAACAAGAAAGTTAAAAAGAACAAAAGTACCTGCCCACTGTAACCAATACCCGTCCAACAATTTTCTCTTAGACCCCACATTTCTACTTCTTACGATCAAACCAAAATAAACATTGCTATATGTATATTAAAATTTACATAATGATTTACACAATATTATGCGATACTATATTATTTATCATTTTAAAATACAATTAATTTTTCATTCAATATTTTTCCTCCACTTCATATCATGTAATCCATTATAATATTTATTATGTATAGATATATTAACAATTTTCTTTCTTTCTTTTGCATTTAGCATTTTGTGATTTGCGAGTTGTACTTGTTAAAGCATCTACAACTTGTGATGTAAATTTGAGTGTAAATTGATATTTTCAAAATTATTTTTCCATTTTCATCTACATTTCGATGGATCTAATTTCAAATTTTGTTCAAATAGAAAGATCTGAATCCATTTTTTGCCTCTTATGAATGTAAATTTACATTTTTATTGTCGAAAATGTAATTTGCATTTCCTTATCATTTCTACATTGGAGATGTTTTTGGCCATTTTGAAGTTCTAAACTACAATTTAGATTTATTTTACACAATGATTAGAGACACTTTTAATGACTCGTCTTGGTCATGTTTGTCGATGCCGGAGAAAGTGGTTCGCTCGATTATCAACTATAGTTGAACTTATTCAAAGGAAATGTTTTGTCTTTATTTCAATATAACAAGTGTCTAGTTTTGTCTTTATTTCTCCTTTCATCACAACGTAGATTCATCCAGTCGATAAAGATTTCTAACATTCCAATGTGATGACACTCTTGATGGAACTCTAATTTTATTTCATATACTTCTATTTAGACAAATAGAAATACTATGTACATAATAGAAACACAGTTAATTTATATTGAGATATGATTGAAATTATTTTATAAAACGTATTTCCCTCTCAATAAGAATAACTGTACATATTATTAGATTGTATCAGCTCAAAAAGGGTAAAAAGTCTTCATCTAAAAAGGAAAATAAATTACACTAAGGGTCCGTTTGATTGGCCGAGATTTTCTAGGGAAAGTGGAATTCGTTTTCCATTTCCAGCTTTTTCCTTGTTTGATTGGCATTTTTTTCTAGGGAAAACGTTTTCCACCCTTTTCCAAGGTACAAGTTGTTGATGCACAAAAGTTGGAAAATATTTTCCCACCACTTTGGTGGGAAAATGTTTTCCAGCTTTTTGACCAACAATTTTTTTTTTTTTTTTTTACCAATTGGAACACATTCTAAAGTCAATGGTAAAAAAATTTATCCATTTAATTGACAATTTGCATAAAAAACAAAGCTAAACGTAAAAATTTGTCACAAAAAAATTATACCAATCAAACACCATTAATTACAATTCCCTCTAAAACAAATTCTAGGCAATTCAATTCCCTGCAATTCGTTTTCTTTCCAACCAAATTCCATGTTTTTTATCAAACGGACCCTAAGGCTCCGTTTGATTGCGCTCAAATTCCAGGGAAAATGGAAAACGTTTTCCTACTTTTCCAATTAATGGTGTTTGATTGACCTTTTTTTCTAGGGAAAACGTTTTCCACCCTTTTCCAAGGTACAAGTTATTGATGCACAAAAGCTGGAAAACATTTTCCCACCACTTTGGTGGGAAAATGTTTTCCAGCTTTTTCACCGACAATTTTTTTTTTTTTTTTTTTTTTTTTTTTTTTTTTTTTTTTTTTTTTTTTTACAAATTGGAACATATTTCAAAGTCAATGGTAAAAAAATTTATTCATTTAATTGACAATTTGCGTAAAAAACAAAGCCAAACGTGAAAATTTGTCAGGTGGAAAATTATACCAATCAAACACCATTAATTACAATTCCCTCTAAAACAAATTCTAGGCAATTCAATTCCCTGCAATTCGTTTTCTTTCCAACCAAATTCCATGTTTTTTATCAAACGGACCCTAAGGTCCGTTTGATTGCGCTTAAATTTCAGGAAAAATAAAAAACGTTTTCCTACTTTTCAAACTTCACGTGTTTTATTGGCTTTTTTTTCTAGGGTAAACGTTTTCCACCATTTTCCAAGATACAAGTTGTTGATGCACAAAAGTTGAAAAACATTTTCCCACCAAAGTGTTTTCCAGCTTTTTGACCGACATTTTTTTTTACCAATTGTAACACATTCCAAAGTCAACGGTGAAAAAATTTATCCATTTAATTGACAATTTGGATAAAAACAAAGCCAAATGTAAAAATTTGTCAGGTGAAAAATTATACCAATCAAACACCAATAATTACAATTCTCTCTAAATCAAATTCTAGACAATTCAATTCCCTACAATTCGTTTTCTTTTTAACCAAATTTCATGTTTTTTAGCAAACGGACACTGGTCCGTTTAATTGCGCTTAAATTCCAGGGAAAATGGAAAACGTTTTCCTACTTTTTACTATTCATGTGTTTGATTGACATTTTTTTTAGAGAAAACATTTTTCACCATTTTCTAAGGTACAAGTTGTTAATGCACAAAAATTGGAAAATATTTTCCCATCAATTTTGGTGGGAAAATATTTTCCAGTTTTTGACCGATTTTTTTTTTACCAATTCGAACACATTCCAAAATCAATGGTAAAGAAATTTATCCATTTAATTGATAATTTGCATAAAAAATAAAGCCAAACGTAAAAATTTGTCTGACGAAAAATTATACCAATCAAACACCATTAATTACAATTCTCTCTAAAACAAAATCTAGGCAATTCAATTCTCTGCAATTCGTTTTTTTTCAACCAAATTTTTATGTTCGACTTTATTTTTTACGCAAATTGTCAATTAAATGGATAAATTTTTTTTACCATTGACTTTGAAATGTGTTTCAATTAGTAAAAAAAAAAAAAATTCGATCAAAAAATTGGAAAACATTTTTCCAAAGTGGTGGAAAATTGTTTTCCAATTTTTGTGCATCAATAACTTGTACCTTGAAAAAGGGTGAAAATCATTTTTCCTAGAAAACAAGTCCAATCAAACACGTGAATTTTAAAAAATAGGATTTTTTTTTTCATTTTTCCTGAAAAACAAGTTTAGAGTGTGTTTGATAGGCATTATTTGGGAAAAATGAATTTTGAAATAGTGATATGATGGGAAATGTGTGGTTGAAAAAGAAGGAAAAGTTATTGATGTGATAGAAAATATTATTTTATTGAAGAATATGTGGTTGAAAATGAATAGAAAAATGAGAATGAGAATTAAAATGGAAATCAAACATGACCTTAATCAAACGGGCCCTCAAATTAAAAAAAAAAATGCCAATTAGGAAAGTTGACCCCAATCTATACACAAACAAAACCCAATAGTTTAATGACAGAAAGCCAGCTACTTCCCTTCTGGCACCCTATGCAAATCACGCCACGTGTCCGGAAAACTCTCTATGCCACCTTACCGCGTCTTGTTATTATGAAAAGTCAAAACTACCCCAACTGACTAACGGAAATTCGCGGCTGAATCAGGACGGTTTTGTTATTTCATACGTGTCAAATTGTATAAACTTTAATGCGTACATCTAATCAAATCATATGGTGGGCTCGTTTATTGACCGTCCGTAGTAAAGAATCAACGCAGGTGCACACACCTGTCTTATGCTCATTAGACCACGTGATTATTCCCGTTATTCTTTTGCAACCCCGTCGTTCTGATTTTTCCATTTACACCCTATAAAACCTGTTATTCTCTTGCAACTAAACAGAAATTCTATGTAAATTAGGATTCTTCGAAGGGTAATAGTGGGATTCACATTGATCCAGACTGTGGCTTTTAAAGGCCGGCAGGCGTTTAGTTGAACCAACCTAACAACCGCACTTTCCTTCCAAGTTCACACTTCATTCCTTGCTTTTACCATTAAAAATAAATTATCAGTTATTAGTTATTTCCTAATTCACACTACTTTTTAAAATTCCGTCTAATTACGGATATTTTAACTTAGTCGAGTGATTTCACACTTTTTTTTTTTCTCTTTCGTCCGTCCATTGCCAATCATTCTATTTCTGTCCTCGAAAGAATTGTCAAACTTTATGGTAAATATTTATTTCTTAAATTAAATTATTTCAAAAATTCAGTCACATCGTTCAAATCTTTGGACGATGGCGTGAGAAACTTTACTATTAACGAAGTCTAAATCTACTTTGTCGAATGGTTCCACTTGCCCTTTTCTCCTTCCGTTAATTTCTTTAGGGTAATATTTATCTTGTAATTTGATCTACTTTCCAATTTTCCTTATTTTTTTGTTGAAAAATAATAATTACTAATATTAGGGTGCTGAAGGTGTGAGAATATATAAAAACTATAAACTATACCTCCTTTTCCCTTTTTTCGGTTTACCCAAGCCTGACCTGTTTGGAATTTCGTTCACTGTTCCTCTCTCTAAGAAAATTCTCTCTCTCTCTCTCTCTATACGTACAAAACTCCTTCCTACATCCCGCCGGAAAAGTGCCGGGAAACTGCTAGTCCGCCGGAGAACAGTATTTCAGAAGAACCGAAAGGTTTCTCGAAGGAACAGTGCCCTTTGCTTTATTAGTTTTATGATTCGGCAGGTGGAATCGTCCGATCTCAGAGTTTGACTTGGTCCGACGAGTTTCAGTGAGAATGTGGAAGGCCTAAGGGAATTTTCGTGGTTGTTGGAGCCCCGGATCGTGGTCTGGGGCGTTTTTATTGTTTTTAAGGCTTTTTATTGTGCGTTTTTTGCGGGAAAGAAGTTAGAGAAGACGGAGGCTACCACCGAAGAGTTTCGGTATGAGATGGTACGTTTATACTGCAGTAATCATTATACGTTTATTTCATAATGCTGTAAATATGGTTTTTTGCCTAATGTTTTTTTATTTTCGGTGGATAAATTGTTGATTTTTATTGTTTCGATCTTGAGCGTTCTTTGATGTTGGTTGAAATTGATGGTTTTTGTTTTGTCAAAACAGTTTCTGTTGGCATTTTTATTCGTATATATGGGAAACATTAATTTTATGTATATGTTTATCATCTACGTAGATATATACATGTCATTATTGCTACTGTAGATTGGAAAACTGGATTTGAAAAATTTTATTTTGGTGCCTGGATTTTTTATTTTTATTTTTTCTCTTGGAAAGGCCTTTTTTTAGCTACTTTTTGTATAAACTTTATTCGTAATTTTTAAACAACTCTGTATTAGTTCCTATTTTATTTTATTTATTTATTTTGAATAGGATCTTATACTGGAAAAATTTGTTTCTTGACATTTTAAAGAACTGGATTTTCTACTTTCTGCACCAACTTTTGGATATTTTCTTCTAGCTTTGGGTTAATTTAGGAAATCTTTTAGCATTTCTGATGATTTAGTTATGCATTATATGTGCCTTTTTTTGTCTGATATCATGATTTCCAGGATCTCAGTTATATTTTGTTTTATCTCCCATGGCAGATGGGCTATTCAGAAGTTTTTTGGATTGTTTCATGCTTTGAGTTTTACAATTTTATTTTGGTGAAGTTGAGATTTTCTGTTAATTGATGTGGGATAAGTTGGGCTTTCAAATACAACCCAGTCAATTTTATTACTAGCCTTCTGTAGATTCTCATCTCCAAACTGAAACTACATTATTGTGTATCCTAATGAAAGGGGAATGAAATGGTTATGCACTGTACTTCGTCCTACAATGTTTTTTCTGTCACATGGATGACATATTCTTGTGTGAAGATAATCGTTTCAATCATATTGTAGAGATTAGTGTTTTAATGTCTGCTGTATAGCAAGTGGTTTAAGAATCTGAGTCCCATGCCTGGAATTGATATTTCCTGTATTTAGAAATCGACATCTCGACAGAGAAGTCTAATCTTTTCTATTTTTAATTTTTTGATGTTTCTATATCTTTTTGAGTCACAAAGTTACCCAAATTTATTTTATGCAAGGATTTTATTTGCTGCCAATCTAGATATAGATACATGTATATTTGTATTATTCTGTTTATCATTTCTTTAGCTTTGACATGACGTAGAAAGTATTGAGTTGACTCATTGGCATATATTATTTGGTCTTCACCTTCACATTCCACACATTCTATGGTTTCTGGCAGGTGGAAGGAA
This sequence comes from Osmanthus fragrans, assembly GCA_019395295.1. Lineage (NCBI taxonomy): Eukaryota > Viridiplantae > Streptophyta > Magnoliopsida > Lamiales > Oleaceae > Osmanthus > Osmanthus fragrans. The sequence continues at coordinate 146,825 of JAEDXY010000043.1, read as the reverse complement.
GGGCTTGTTCATCGAGGGAAGCTAAATTGGAATTTTTGAAGCGTAAAAGGCTACAGCGGATGAAAGCAGATTCTATAGATGATGCCACCCATGTCAGAAACATGGTAAGTAGAAGCTGGGGAGATTCTTTAAGAACTTCCGCACCATGTGGTGTGAGGTTACATGCAAATGTAGATATTTATTCAAGATCTGTGGCTGCTTCAAATGATAACGATGTTTTTTCAAAACACAAAGTTGCAAAGTTTGAGACTTCAGATCTTGACTGGACTGACAAAATTCCCGAGTGTCCAATATACTACCCAACTAAAGAGGAGTTTGAAGATCCCTTAGTTTATCTGCAAAAGATAGCACCAGAAGCATCGAAACATGGTAAATGTCCCCTTCTAATTTTGTATTGGTTAAATAGAATACTATTGATGGAATATTTTACTTTATGCACAGATAGTTTGGTGGCAATCGTATCATACTTACATTTTTTAATTGCCTTATGGCATTGTTTTTTCCTGTTACAAATTTAACCAGGGTATATTTGTATAATGTAGTCCCTTGTTTGACCTTTCTACTATTTTGGTATAGTAGCATTACGCATCAATGCTATGTCCATTTCATCCTCCTTGTCACTTTGCTTGTTATTTGTTACCTCTGACCTTTCACTTTGGGAGTTGGCGGTTATCTTAGACTGAAGGCACTGTAATTGAACTTCTGCTTTTGATATTTAGGCATTTGCAAGATTGTTTCCCCTGTACTTGCTTCTGTTCCTGCTGGCGTGGTTCTTATGAGGGAAAAAATTGGTTTCAAATTTACAACTCGAGTACAACCTCTCCGTTTGGCCGAATGGGATGCTGATGACAAGGTCACCTTTTTCATGAGTGGGAGGTTAGTGTTTTCTTTTCTTGCTTGATATATGATGCGATGAAGTTTTCAATTCTGGCTTGTTGAGGGGTTTTTTTTAATTTTTATTTTTTTAAATATAGAAATTATTCATTGCGGGATTTTGAGAAAATGGCGAACAAGGAATTTGCTCGTAGATATCATAGTGCCGGAGCCCTTCCTTCAACTTTCTTGGAGAAAGAATTTTGGCAAGAAATAGCTTGTGGAAAGACAGAAAGTGTTGAATATGCATGTGATGTTGATGGAAGCGCGTTTTCATCTTCTCCCAACGATCCACTTGGAAAAAGCAAATGGAATCTGAAGGTGTTCATCTCAAAACCAATTTTTTTTCTCTTTGTTGGTTTCAGTGGAACTTCTTGGTCAAATTTTTAGACAAGGGGATTTAAATACTTCTTAGCAAACACAACGAGTACGACTCTCTTTTCAGTGGATGTCCATTCTTGCTTGTTTTCATAATTTTATCGCTCACAGGACAATCCATGCAGTTTACTCATTTTCTATTCCAAGTTATGTTTTGTCTGATATTATTAATTTTGGAAGTGAATCCAGCGCCTAATTTCTCTTCTCTGTTCTTCTTCTATGAATGATTTGGGATGTATTCTAAGATTTAGGTCTTGAGAGTTCCTTATCAAGTGCATTTGGCTGCGATTCCTCAAGTTTTTCCCATCAGTAATCTGTCTCTTTTTTTTTTTTGCTTTTCTCAGTTTCTTATCTTATTTCCCATTTAAATCTTCACTCCTGCCTTCAGGGGTTAAATTTGTGTGTAGTTAGTTTAATGTACATTTCTCTAGTTGTATATGATACCTGGTTTATATAAGCTGCCCCAAACCAAAAACGAAAAGAAAAGAGGAAAACAAATTATGTCTAACACATAATTTTTTATTGGTTTCAGAAATTATCTCGGCTACCTAAATCTATTTTGCGTCTTCTAGAAACAGCAATCCCGGTAATGAGCTGGTTCTTAGATCCTTTATTTTCCAATTTCATTTTTTGCTTGTGCTGAACAAATATTTGTTTTGCCACAGGGAGTTACTGAACCTATGCTTTACATAGGAATGCTTTTTAGCATGTTTGCTTGGCATGTGGAAGATCATTACTTGTATAGGTATGTGCCATTATGTTCTTGACTATACACGTTAGTCTTTCAGTGTAGTATTGGTTATTGATGTACTTGCTATTTACATCTATGTGCAGCATCAATTATCATCACTGCGGGGCAGCAAAAACTTGGTATGGGATTCCTGGCCATGCAGCTTTGGATTTTGAAAAAGTTGTAAAGGAACATGTGTATACTCACGATATCTTATCAGCAAATGAAGAGGATGGTGCTTTTGACATGCTTTTGGGGAAAACAACATTATTTCCTCCTAACATTTTGTTGGATCATAATGTTCCAGTTTTCAAAGCTGTACAGAAGCCTGGGGAATTTGTAATAACTTTCCCTAGAGCATATCATGCTGGATTTAGTCATGGTATGAGAAAAAATTTCATATGTTCTGTAATTTTTTTTTTCGTAATAATTAAGTTTTTCTGTTTTCAACATGTTTACCTTTTGTCCTCAATCTCATATAAACTTTTTGCTCTCTTATATCTCATAGGTTTTAATTGTGGGGAAGCGGTCAACTTTGCAACTGGTGATTGGTTTCCCTTGGGATCAATTGCTAGTCGCCGCTATGCTTTACTTAACAGGATGCCTCTCCTTCCTTTAGAGGAGCTTCTTTGCAAAGAAGCAATGCAACTATATACAAATCTGGAACTTGAAGACCCAGACTATTCATCCTCAGATTTGATTTCCAAGAATAGTATTAAAGTTTCTTTTGTAAATTTGATTCGTTTTCAGCATTGTGCCCGTTGGAATATAATGAAAGGGAAAGCATGTACAGATGTTTCTTTTATTTCCCATGGAACAATTCTTTGCAGCATGTGCAAACGGGATTGTTACGTTGCATATGTGAAATGCAATTGCTACTCGCATCCGGTGTGCCTTCTCCATGGTAATTCCATTCCTAATGCTACTATCTGGATTTTTTTTTTCATTGTCATATTTTCCTTGTATATTTAACATCTTCCTGATCTTGGTCTCCCAATATTTATACCAGATATAAAGTGTCTAGATTTACCCTGTGGAGGCCATCCAACTCTCTGTCTGAGGGAAAATATCTTAGATTTGGAAGCAGCAGCTAGGCAGTTTGAGAAGGAGGAGGATATACGATATGAAGTTCAACAACAAGATAGAAATGGTGAGGACTCTGTTCAGCTGGCAAAAATGTTCTCGAGAGCTGAAAATGATGGTTATCTCCCTTACTGCGAGATTAATTTGGAGTTAAACGAGGCAATTTCACAATCTGACAATCAAATACAGCAGCAAACATATAGTTCTCTATGTCGGTCTACCTTGTGCACTGGCACAGAGAATATGAAGACTGCTTCAGATGCTTCCGTTTTGGGTTCTTTATCTTCATCAAACCTGGGTGTCGTTGAAGAGTCAAGTCAAAGTTTTTATGTAACTGGCAGTGTATGTTCATTTCCATGATGCTGTCAACATTGTTACGACTTTATGTAGAAATACTTCTGCTTCTGACCGGAGAAAAATGATTATTAGTATGTTATCCTAGTCAATTCATGATTTCTATGTTATCCTGCAGGTTCAAGGGAATATAAACTCAATGTCTCCTAGAGATTGTGTTACACGTGTTCCTGAAGTTTCACAATCCTCTACCAGTGAATATGTCAGTTCCCAGAAGAAGGCTGTTCAGAAGACAGATTTTGGAACTAGTATCAATGAAGAAAGCGATGAGTCTGATTTTGAAATATTCAGGGTCAAGAGGCGTTCTTCCACCAAAGTGGAACAGAGAAATGCACTGAACCCTGTCTCTGTTAATTCTGAACATCAGGTACAGCATACTGAATATATGTAACATTGTTGCTTGTAAAGGTTACTTGGCAATTTCTCTTAACAGAATTATGACCTCAAAAATGGGAAAAAAAGAGTTCTGTTTACTTGTTTGTTCATGTACTACTTGTAAAAGCCGCCCCCTCTCCCAAAATGAAATCAAATAAAAAGGAAAGAAACGTTCTATGAAAAGCATGTTTTTATATTTCCATTATTGAGAGCTAATGTGCCCAAAATAAAAGAACGCTAGCTAAAATACTTTATAAACAATATCTTTTAGATCCATTTTGTTTTAGCTTGAACTGTAAATAGAAACTCTCGAAGTTTGGCATCCATACTGATCGTGAAAGGAAAATTTGATGTGTTTGCTCTTTCTTTTTAAAATTCCATCTGAAAGTTCTTTATTTTGTTGAATTTTTATTTTGTGATCTAATTTGGAGCCCTGAACAACACCTATGGTTTCACGTATTGCCTTTATTTTGAAAAACACTTGTTGAAATTCTTTACGGCATAATCTTTTAGATTCCATCATCCCTGTTTAGCCTGAATTATAAATATAAGATCTTGAAGCTTGTATCCATACTGGTTGTGCTCGAAATAAGAAAGCACTAGCTGAAATTCTTTACCTGGTTGATCTTTTAGATTCCAATTTTTTTGGTTGATGTTTAAATATAAACGCTTGAAGTTATAATATACTGATTCAGAAAGGAAATATTGATGCGTTTTTATTTTTATTTTTTCTTTTTAAAATCCCACCTGAATGTTTGATTTTTATTTTCTGATATAAAATTTGGAGCTCCGAATCAACATTTATGGTGGTTATTTTCCTGAATTTTGCTGTTGTACTTATTTATAGCTGATCTTTTTTGTCACATGTAGTATAAAATTTCTCTCCTTTCAGCTATTACTTCTGAGCTAACTGTTTAATCCATTTGTATTTTAGCAATGCTAACCCGTTTGTTCTATTGTCTCAGGGTTTGAAGAGGCTAAAGAAACATCAACTGGGAAGGTGTGGGCCGGTAACATCATCTAAGTGTTCAACGGCTGAAGATCTGAGCTGTAACTTGAGTCGTAGCTCAACTCAATTTAAAGAAGCCACACAAGGTGCTTCGAGGGATAAGTTAGCCAGAGGAAGTGGCATTCCCATCTCCATTAAGTTTAAGAAAACGGCAAATGAGGAAGCAACAAGCAAACATGAAGAAGTGCACAGAAATGATCGATTCCAGCACGAGTTGAGAAAGACCTTTGGGGAACCTTCCTCAATAGAGCTTGCAGCGAAGCGCCTCAAAATCAGAGGTCCATCATTTTTAGATGACAGGTTAAATTGAAATAAGGTGAAAGGCGGCCTGCCTCTAGAGCATCTTCTTCAACCTGACATTGCTGGCATCTTCTTCAACCTGACATTGCTGACATCTTACTCATTAATGGGGGAATCTAACAACAGGGAAAAGCTAGAAATTTCTTTCTCGGGAGGCAGCAAATGACGAAACTAACCAACATTTTAGATTAAAGAAGGTATTCTTTGTGCAGGGCTCGAAATGTGGGCAATTTTGCACGGTGATAAATCTCATTGGTTCTCTCAGGCTGGGTTGTTTTTGCCTCATTGGCAGGAGAACATTTCTTCTTACTGGAGTAGAGCAGATAGTAGGCTTTTTAGGTTAGTTTTGTTGATTGACATTAGTTGTTGTTAACAGTTGATTAATTTTTGAGGCCCATTGGCTTTTCATTAATGTCAAAGTCTGCTGCTGCTTCTCGTGGGTAGGGTTCATATTCTTTTTGTGCATTTGCACCTTGATAATACTTCACAAGAATAATATTTTTCTTCTTTTACTCGTTTAAAATTATATTTTTACCACATGTATTTTGCCTTGCTCGATGAATGAAGACTTAACCGGATAATTAGAAGAAAAATAAGTTAAAATATTGTTATTAAGAATATGGCTAGTTTTTCTCAATCTCGAGTCTCAAAGATGATCACGTCTATTTGGATTTACGAAGCTTACTAAAAGTGAATATTGAACGTTCACTTTGTTACACTTACAGATAGGGCATTCACAATTCACATATTCATGGTGTTCATGTTCATTGAGGCTCGTAGTATTATTTCACTTGTGCCCTGGCTGTTGGTCTCGAGTTTCGATTGGCCACTATATCACTCGTTATGTAATTAGTAGATGAGCCAGTCATGAGTGATTTATTTGAAATCTAGATTATAAGAGAGAAAAGAAGATTTCATGACACATAAAATTTCGATGGAAGTTTAGTGACATAACTCTCAATTTAGAGTCTGTTTGATTGACAAAAGTGAAAAGACAAACTAATTCCATGTAAGTTGGAAAATAAAAATTCACCTAAACCATAAGAAATTATTTTCCATGAAATTAGTTGAAAACAAGCTTAAAGTGATTGTATCTTAGAATTCGAATTCCATTTCCACTTTCGTATCAAACAATCAAAGTAAAATTTGAATTCCTCGGATGTAACATTTTCCATGAAATTCAATGCTATCAAATGGGCGTTTGATTGCAAGCGTGAAATTTGGGTGGAAAGAAAACGAATTGCAGGGAATTGAATGACTTATAATTTATTTTAGAGAGAATTATAATTAATGATGTTTGATTGGTATAATTTTTCACCTAATCCGTTTGACTTTGTTTTTCATGCAAATTATTACTTTTTGGGATAAATTTTTTACAATCTGTATTAAAATTTGTTTGGATTGCTAAAAAGTAAAAAAAAAAAAAAAAAAAAAAAATTTAAATTTTTAAATATATATATATATATTTTTCATGCAAATTGTTAATTAAATGAATAAAAAATTTTACTATTGGATTTAGAATATTTTTCCATTGCCAAAAAGTTAAAAAAAAAAAAGGAAAATCACTTTTCCACCAAAATTATGAGAAAATAAAGATGAAAAATGGTGTTTCATTAGGTTGTATCTAGAATTTGGGTGGAAATGATTTACATGGAATTGTTTGGCAATCAAACATCATAAATTGGATGGAATTGCACAAAATTTTCATTTCCACCCACTTTCCACCCTATCAAACACGCCCTTAGTTCATTTCAAGTCCAGGAAGAAACATGTTAGGGAACAATTCACAAATGCACTAAAAACCTGCACTAATTTTAAAAAGTGTAATACTATATGTATATCATTGTGTACAAAATGGTGTAGATATAAATGACGTGGAAGAGAGAGAGAGAGAGAGAGAGAGAGAGAGAGAGAAGGAAATAAAAGAAATTCAGTTATTTTTTTTCTCTTTCACGTCATCTATCTATACATCATTATGTAAATAATGATATACAAATAACATTACTCAATTAAAAATACACTTCTAAACTTTTTTTAAATTCTCGAACACTAGTTTTACAGTGTGTTAGATTGTGTTGTACACTTTTCGCCACCTATTTCCACCATTGCCATCTATTTCTACTGTAAACACAATGGTCGTCATTATAATCATTTATAACATTTAATATTCGCTTCGAAAATTATACAGCAATGGTTGTGGTAGAGTTCTAGATAAACTGGTTGAATGTAGATCAGGCAATATGTTGAGAACACATTTAAAACTTAAATAGAGTAATTGGTGAAATTTTCCCAAGAAGTTAATTTCTTATTAAATTGAGCATTCTTGTCCAATCTTGACAAGCCAATTGGATTGGGCCTTGCATATGCAATGGTTGGAGTCTCGATCGGCCATTTTACACTTTTAGTAATAGGCACATTTTTTTTAAACATTGATATGGGGCCCAACTAAAATTATGGGCCTAAATTACATCGAATTTTCACAATTGGGCATGATTTTTTTAGGAACTATCATCCCACATTTGATTTTGAATACTTAGGGGTGGCAAACGATCGGCTTGTAAAAATGAGCTCGTGGGCTGTACGAGCCCGAGTGCGAGCGTAGTGGATCGGTCTGATCCGGCTCGCCTCTCGAAAAAACGAGCCGCTTGTGTAAAAAGTGACCAAAATGGTCACTTTTTTTGAAAGAGTGATCGTTCTGACGATAACTTTTTTCCCTCCTTCCTCTATATATTTGTTTCTATTTCCATTTTATTTACCACATCAATACTCACTCCTTCCACAATCAACTATCAACATTGTAAATTTACATTCATTTTTACAATTTCATCATCTTTAATTACATACAATTTTTGTTGTGCTTTCTTTAATTTCTTCACAATTCACAAATGGGTCCACAATAATTTGTTGAAAGCTTGTTCGGTATCGGTGACGAATCACCTGTGATGCCGTAAAGTCAATTTCAAAATCCATTTTTCGGTCTAAATAAAGTACACATTCCTGAAGATATTTCGGATATGGTTGCACTTGAAAGCAATAATCCAAATTATCCAATTGATTTGGATGACGTTGATGTTCACGAAGTGGAACGGGAGGAAGAACCTGAATTGGATATTCCCGATGCTAGAAGGAAGCGAAAAAACAGGCAAAATGTTGGGAACACTTTAAATTGATTTCAACGGGTCGTGTGATCGATGGAACTCCAGAGTCGAAAGCAGTATGTAAATACTGCCAACAACGATTGATATGGCAAAAGGGCATTGATACCACCCACCTTAATCGTCACAACAAAGCGTGTGCGGCTAAAGATGGACTTCTTCCAGCCGGTCAAACACAATTGCAATTTGGTATTCTAGGCCTTGGTTCACGACTTCGTCACTCACGACGTGAATGTATTCGGAGGAGAATACTCGAACGAGAATGGTGAAATTTGTTGGCGATGATGAGTTGCCTCTAGCAATCGTGGACAACCAACATTTCGTCACTTACGTAAAAGAATATCTTCAATCGATGTACATTGGGGTAAGTCGAAACACTCTTTGTTCAAATACAATAGAATATTTTCTTCAAACAAAACAACAATTAGGAATGCATTAATATATATCACGATCTCCTCTAGTAGAAAACAAGCATTTCAGGAATTTTGTGTCGAATTTGGGGTGATCGTTGCTAAAATATTTGTTAGTGACGTAGGACATAGATGAAATTTCACTTACTTATTATTAAAGTCATTCGAAAGTTTTGAACATTTAATAACTGAGTTTTATAACAATAAACATATTAGAAACGATGACAACACTATTTTGAATGAATCTGATTGGCTTTTTAGTTTTAAAAGTTAATAAAAATTTGACTCTACAAATATTTTATCTGAAATTTATTATCTCACTAGTTGTATGGTGCTTGAACGTTTTTATATAATTGCAAGGACATTTCATAAATATAAAAATAACACTGATTTTAGTGCAATTATATATATTCTATGAAAGTAAAATTTAGAAAATATTGGGAAGACTTGTCTAAGTTATTTCCCTTGGCATGCATATATATATATATATATATATATATATATATATATCAGGAACTAAATATGTAATTGATCAGATTTCAAGAGCTTTAACATTTAGTACACCTATCACGTATAAAAATTTAGAACAAACTTTATCTGAAATGTATGAATTATATGTAGAACAAATGGGTACAAATATTAATCGAGTACCCTCTACACCTAATTCTTCCGCTGATATTGAAGAAGATGATACTGAAATAGTAACTTTATTTGAAGTTATTAACACATATAGATATAATGCAAATGCAATAGGTTCATCTAATAATACTTTATCTTCTGCATGTAATCAAACATCGGACTCAAGTTCAAATTCAAATGTATTACCTACTGAATTAATTGATTACTTTATTCATAATATGCCTATCATCAAAACAATTAAAAAAAGTTCAAAAGAAGTTATTGAATTCTGGCAAAGGTACGAACGACGATGACCAGGTATTTCTGCAATTATAAAAGATCTATTGATACCTCCGGTTAGCATTGTAGTTTCGGAATCTGCTTTTAGTGCATGTAAAAGAGTTTTGTCCGAGGTGAGGAGCCGACTAAAAGAAGATGTTTTGGAAGCATTAATGTGCGTGAAGGATTAATAGGACGCTCATTTTCGACTACAAGATAAATATGTCGAAATTGCACGTCGTTAGATAAGTGATATTTAATTTAACCATATTAATCAACATTTGTTATTTTATAATATTGTTTTTCATTATCTTTAAAAAAATATACACGTTATAAGTTGTTCGTGTACAATTTTTAACTTCGCCTACTTGAAATTTAAGTAGTCGATCCTAAACCTGGATAAAGGAGGAGAGATTATATTTTATATATTCAAAAAAAAAAAGAGCTCGTGAGCTGGAGCTCGACTCGGTCCATTATCATCCCCAGAATACTAATCAATATTTTAAATTCAAAAAAAAAAAAAAAATACAGCTAAACTGTACAGATAGTTTAAAATTTCCGAACCCTAAAAAACCTACACAAAATTACTTGATAACCACACCACAATCACTCTATAACCACTCCCACCATCATGTCCTTCACCAAAACTATCTTCCTCCAACACAACCATCATCTTACCATTGCCTTCTCTGTCACATCAACTCCATCCAAACCCCGATGATACCACGAACTCAAATAGCCTCTTCAATCTTTTGCCACCAAATATGAATTTTAAGATTTGAACTATCTCCTCCTTTTTAGCGAAATTTTCACATTTAACTATTTTATTTTATTTTAAGATATTAGCACAAAACATCATTATTTTTCAATGTTACTGTGTAAAATGACCTATCATTTTTGACATTTTCACCCATATTTACATATTTCATTGTGAAAAATGTCATTTTCATTCAAATTTTCAATAAAAAATATAAAATGACAAATATGCCATGCTATTTAAATATAAAAAAGAAAAATTACAATTATACTCCCAAACTTTTAAAAAAAGTGCAAATGAGTTCAAATAAATTATCAAAATGGTAATTAACACAAAACGTCCATACCTTTCAATATTATTGTGCAAAATGTCATTACTTTTATTTTTTTGACATTTTCTCCCTTATTTTCACATTTCATTGCGTAAATTATCATTTTCTTCTATTTTTTTAATTAAAAGCTATAAAATGACGAATATACCCTATTATTTAAATAAAACAAAAATAAAGAACAAATTGCAAATAAACTTTCAATTTTTCAAAAAAGTACAAATAAATTTCGAATAAATAATTTAAAATAAAAAATATTTTCTTTTTAATTGTTTATTTGAAATTTATTTGTATTTCTTAAAAAATTTTGGTAGTGTAGTTGTAATGTATTGTTTATTTTTTTCTTTATTTTTATTTTATTTAAATATGAGGGTAAATTCATCATTTTATAGCTTTTAATTGAGAAAATGGATGAAAATGATGATTTTCGTAATGTAATGTGAAAATAATGGTAAAAATATCAAAAAAATGAAAGGTATAGACGTTTTATATTAATTACCCTTTCAATAATTTATTTGAACTCATCTGCAGTTTTATAAAAAGTTTGGGAGTATAATTGTAATTTTTTTTCTTTAATCTTTCTTTTTTATTTCAGAAATTTGATGAAAATGACATTTTTTCGCTATTAAATGTGAAAATAAGGGTGAAAATGCAAAAAATGAAAGGTAAGAATGTTTTGCATAATAACATTGTAAGGTAATGACATTTTGTACTAATTACCCTTTATTTTATGAAGATTAGTTTAATGTCGGTGGTGGAGATGTAAGAAAAACCTGCGAAATTGAAAATGGAACCCAAACTACTTTTTTGAACCCTCGATTTTGTATCTCGTGAACCCTCAGTGAAATGGTTTTGGTGTATTTGGTAGACAAAATTTTTCATGGAAAATATTTTCCACTTTTGCCTCACACATGCACCATTTTCACATTTTTGATGAATTCCGTTTCCCACCATTTTGGTGGTTTTTTGTTTTTCAGCCTTTTTTTTTTGTAATCCATACAAATTCTATCTCCAATTGTAAAAAATATCTATCCATTTAATTGACAATTTTGAAAAAAAAAATAAAGTCAAACGAACACAATTTTTTTTTCCTTTTTTGGCAATTCAAACAAATTCTATCTCCAATTGTAACAAATTCTATTTCTTTAATGGACAATTTTCATAAAAATAAAGCCAAACGAATACCAAAAGATCAAAAATTCCAAAAATTTTCGGGTGAAAATTATACCAATCAAACATAATTAATTGACAATTTCCGGTAAAATAATTTCTAGGCGATTCAATTTCCTGTAATTCGTTTTCTTTCCATCCAAATTCTATCTTGCAATCAAACGAATCCTTAGTGTGGTCGAACTTGAAAGATGTTAACAATATGAGACTTTCAATTGGACAAACGAGGTTCACCCAATTCTTGTATCGATTATTGATCCACAGTTTGTTCTCCTTGTAAGGCAAATATTAGAGAACAAATTTTAGAAATTTATAGTCACCAAAATGGCCAGGTGGTGCTGGCATAAATGGGACGGAGTGATTGGGAAAATGATGATGATTGTATCAAGCAGCTGAAGAGAAGTAGTGCCTTGAGATACATGTACTTTTCTATGGATAACTTGTGGGGATTCTAAACAAAATTTTCAGAGCATGCAAGAGGGTCTCAATATTATTAAATTTATCTTGGCTTCAAAGTTTGAAATTAACTCTTGGATTCTTTCATCTGGGGTCATGTGGATGGGCGGTGGCTGCGACGATGATTGAATTTCCTGAATTTTTTATTTTAGGAAAGGGGATGGGGATGAGGCCTTTGGAGAAGATGAACAATACATTTTTTTGTTAATTATTTTATTATAGAAATTGTAAATATATCATTTTACCCCACATTTAATTTGTCAAATTGAGTCAAACATTTTATTTCAGGTTGACTAACGGAATATTAAATGAATTTTGTTCAATAGACTCCAACTGCTGTTAAAGTGAAAGGCTTGGGACTATAGCCGCCAAAATAAAAGTTTAATGCATAGTCTGCAAAAAATTAAAAGGTTTGAGACCACTGTGCAATTATCTCGTTTTGTTGGTATCTGAACTTATAGTTTGATATAGTTTATTTATTTATTTATTTTATTTTGTCGTCAATAAAATATGAAAATATTTTTATAATCAATGAAATAGTGAAATAAAGTGAAAAGAAAAAAATGTACAGCCAAACGGCGGTTTAAAATTGGACCAAACTGTTATATTTATGTTTGAGAAAATCTAAAATTATTTTAAATAGTTCAGTTTTGATTTCAATTTTTTTTTTTTTTTGAATTGCTTCAAATGGTTTGATTAGAAAATCTTTCAAAAGTGGTGAAACCGAACCTTTTACACCCCTAGTGATGATGGTGGTCGGTGAGATAAAGGTGTAGAAATGTCGAAAAGTTGAAAAAAGGGTAAATTGTGGTACTGATGGTAATGACGAGTGATTGCAATGGTGTTGATGGCAGTTTTTTATCGTAGTAACTAGTGAGATGGGATGACGTTGCCATTTGTGTTGGTGGTAGTCGAGATGATGGTAATGGTGGTTGTTGATGGGTGTGCAAATATGTTAGGCTTGAAGGTGGTGGTGGTGCAGATCAACGTTCATGGCAGTGAGTTGTGAAAACTAGCAATGACAACAATGATGATGGTGTTGGTGTCAATGGTGACAATGACAATGGTGGTGGTAAAAATATTATATGAAATATATGCAACGCAATGTGTTGCACGTTGATAAGTGTATTTTATACACTTATTTGGACTTAAAAATATAGACATTTAACAGTACTTTTAAGAAAATATAGTTTAATTTTATTTATTAGGTAAAACTCGATGATTGGAAATGGAATCGAAAGAAAAAAACGAAAAAGGCAAAAATAAAATAAAATGGCGAAGTATAAAATTTGAGGACCAAATTACAAATATCCAATAATAGATTTGGGCTACAAGAGATACTTTTAAGACTGCTGGGAGTCAACTAGATTTAAGTAGAAGGAAAAAAATGAATGGAATATGATCAGAATATTACCATAAATCGATTTCCAATTACACAAGACATCTTCAAGATTTTTAATCAAAGATTGAGACCAATTTTTGGCATAGTTACGTCCGAAATGGGAAAATTCTATTTCTAGTAAAATTGTATCTATTTGAGTTACCTTTCCATCTCACTTTGAATCGTCTCAATCGGATATCGAGAGAGAAAGTTATGACCAAAATACTAAATATTGTGCAGAAACAAAAACATGCGGGCACGAATGTAACTTTCCTTATTCTATTGGAATTCTTTTGGAAACCAATTTTGATGCGATTTTCAACCAATTTTCTACTCCTACAAATACCTAACATCAAAATACATGAAAGAGATTTATCCTAAATCTCTCATATATATATTATACTTTAATACTCATCAATTATTATTATCAAAGGAGACAAAATTCAAAGTTTTTGTGAGAGAATTGAAGGGACTTGCAATGTTCAATCAAGTGAAGATTCAAACTTGGTTTTTGAATAAGAAGAGAATACGCAAGTGGAGATTTATCAAGAAACCATCGAAGAAATTCAAGATTTCAAGATTCATCTCCATCTTCATCTTCTCAATTTATCAAAAATTCGGGTTATATCTTTCCACTTAAATATAATTTCTTGTAATTTCGATATGCTAGACTAGTTTTACACATTGCTAGATGAGATGAGCCCTTGTTATGATAATTTTAGTTTTTAATTAATTATTTTGACTTTAATTTGATTTGATTTAATTTATGAATGTTTATTATAGTTTTTATCGTTCTTTTCAATTGCTTGATAGACAATTGAATTCTTAGTGATTTTTATTGTTATCGAGAGAGACAATAAGATTTATGAACGATATAATAAATATTGTAAGGTTCGATAGAGGACATAGATATATCTCTATGCTTTATGTGGTTTCAATAGGTGTTCTAACACTTGTTAATGGATTTATCATTTTTGCATCTTTCATCGAGAGATAAAAAGTCACATGAGAGTAATAGATTTGATCGATATGCAGATAGACTTTCAATTAAATTAGGAACATTGTCCAATATGAATGATTTCAAATTGTCACTTTAATTGTTACATTAAAAATGAAATAACAAAGACGATTCGACATCTTAACAATGCATTTCACATATTTAAAAAAAACATTTATTTGTTTTCACTAGTTTAATCGATAATCTAGGAATTAGTATAGAAAATCATAAAACTACTTTGTTAATTGATTAAAGTTGCAATTAATCTTAATTCGGTCAAACACATAATTTTCGTGGGTTCGACACTCTATTCACTACTTTATTACTTATTCACAGTCTCATTTACTTGCGAAAAATCAAACGATCAAGTTTTTAGCGTCGTTGACAGGGACAATTGTTTTTGATAAGTTTTAGTTAATTTTAGCTTTAATCTGAATTTTACTTCTTTTTTTTTTTTTTCCAATTTTGTTTATTATCCTAACTATATAAAAGAGTGAGATTTTTTTGCCACGTGTCAACAATTTGTATTGTCAACCAATACAACGTCGTTTTTTGTGTGGAAGCGTAATGTGGAAGCGTGAAAGAAATGTGTAAGAGAAGAAAATTGGCCCTGTTTGAGCCTCTCTTTTTTCCCTTTTTCCCATCCATTTCCTTTTTCCAACAGTGAACGTATTAATGAGAGGTGAAAAGTTACTGAATTTTCTGACACAATTTCTAAAAATTCTAGCCGTTACTGGCAGATTTAAAACTTTCCAACTGCATATCATATTTGCCCTCATACTAATTTGTAAATTTACTTATTTATCCTTCAATCTTTTTCATAAATTTGAATTGGTATATAAGGGCAAAATTGGCACAAACATATCATAAAAATAACAAACAATTTTCGTCATTTTTTACTTCCACAGATTATGCTGCAGACGTGGGCCCTTATACTAAAAACGGAAAAATTTGGTGAAGATAGGGGCTCAAACAAGGGCTAAAAGTAAAGTGAAAATAAAATAAAATTAAAAGTTACTCTGAGAGTATGAGAGTAACACTCTCCATATCACGAAGATAACTCTCCGTGATATGGAGAGTTCTAAATTTTTTTTTTCTTTTCTTAACATTTTTTTAATTATTATTATATTTTTATATTTCTTAAGTTTTGAAGATAATTGCGCGTCCAGTCCTTAAACTTTCATGTTGTACGTTTTACTCCTCAAAATTTGACTTTTCTATCAATTTCATCCTTAAAAATTACAACCCTGAGTCCTTAAACGTTTGTCACTTGTACACTTCGGTCCCTAAAATCATTTTTTGTGCAAGTTTGGTCATTTTTTAGTATTTCGACCATAACTTTGGATACGAGAATCGCGCTCATGACCCCAATTCGAGAACCTCTATTTGGTACGGAAAACTAAATTAAGATGATTTTAAATTTTAAATCTTCACGCTAATAAAAATATCTAATATATAATAAATAGACAATTCGACAAAATAAATATCAAATATTTCCTAAATATTCAATTATAAAAACATCGAAAACTAAATTAATAAGATTTTAAAAAATTAAAATCTTCACGCTAATATATATATATATATATATATATATATATATATATTTCTTAAGTAAAGTGAAAAATTAATAAATTTAAAACTCTAAAGAGAGTGTGACACTCTTATATTTGAGAGTGACACTCAAACGTTTCACGTCGTAATTTTTTTTTTTGTGTCTGTGTGTCAGAATTACTCTCAATTCGGCAAAAAAAAAAATCAAATATTTTCTAAATATTCAATTATAACAACACCGAAAACTAAATTAAGATGATTTTAAAAAATTTAAAATCTTCTGGCTAATAAAAATATCTAATATACAATAAATATACAATTCGGCAAAAAAAATATCTATATATATATATATATATATATATATATCCTATCCTAATCCTAAAAATATCTAATATATAATAAATATACAATTCGACAAAAAAAATATCAAATATTTCCTAAATATTCAATTATAACAACACCGAAAACTAAATTAAGATGATTTTAAAAAATTTAAAATCTTGACGCTAATAAAAATATATAATATATAATAAATATACAATTCGACAAAAAAAATATCAAATATTTCATAAATATTCAAATATAAAAAATACCGAAAACTAAATTAAAAAGATTTTTAAAAAATTGTGGAATGAACGAAATCTTATCGTAAAAAGAAGAAAATGACTTAAATTGACGATTTGGAATGAAAAATATCGGATTTTGGCCTTGAAAACAGCTCGTACCCAGCAGAGCTCGGTGGCTACGATGTGCGCGCTAAGTAGAGGTTTCCGATTTGGGATCATGAGCGCGATTTTGAAAATCGTAGCCAAAGTTATAGCCGAAATACTAAGAAAGGACCAAAATTGCACAACAAGATGACTTTGGGGACTGAAGTGCAGAAGTGCCAAAAGTTTAACGACCTATGATTGCAAATTTTAAGGAGGAAATTGATAGAAAAATTCAATTATGAGGACTAAAAAGTACAAGATGAAAGTCGAAGAACTTGACGAGCAATTACCCTGAGAACTTAGGTGCAATAAATGAAAACAAAAATAATAAAAAAAGTAATAAAATAAAAGCTCTATGCACAGAGCTTTTTACTCCTTGCACACGGAGCAAAAACACTTTTCATTTATTGCAGCTAAGTTCTCGGGGTAATTGCTCATCAAGCCCTTCAACTTTCATCTTGTACTTTTTAGTCCTCATAATTTGACTTTTTATCAATTTCATCCTTAAAAATTGCAATCTCAGGTCCTTAAACTATTTGCACTTCGGTCCCCAAAGTCATCTTTTTGTGCAGTTTTGGTCATTTCTTAGCATTTCAGCCATAACTTTGGCTACGATTTTCAGAATCGCGCTCATGACCCTAATTCGAAAACCTCTATTCAGCGCGCACATCATGGCTACCAAGCTTCGCTAGGTGCAAGCCATTTCCAAGGCCAAAATCTGATGTTTTCCATTCCAACTCGTCAATTTAAGTCATTTTCTTCGGATTACGGCAACTGGAAGGTGACATATCAAGCTTTACTTTATTTTTCATCATTACTCTTATTTGTGGTGTGAAAAGCTATATATCTTAATTTTTCCTAGCACATTATATTTTAAACAAAATGATTTGTTATTCTCAGATCTTATTTCCCTTGCCTTTTTGCACTCCCTTTTTCAGGTTATAGTTTAAGAATTATAGTTATTACCTAATTAATATTTTGTTCTCTCAGGTCTCTATGTACGTTAAAATCAGTGATTTTACTTTTAAGGCAGTGCGCCTTCATTTTCTTTTGTTAGTAGTAAGTGCATTGTCTAAATTTTCAAATATATAGCAAATATTGTTGGTCTTAGATTGTATTCAACTGGAAGATTTAATATTACGTTGTTACAAACGTAAGTTTTACATTATCGCTCAATGTCATTTACTCTTCCTATTACCTTGCTTTCTTCGCTAATAAAAACACAATAACTATAGAACTCGTGTATCGCAAAGGCATAAACTAGTATTTGAAAAACTTTGAGTTTTTGTTTTTAATATGTTTGTGTGTTTTAGTGTGTTGGTTTTTAGTATTACTTTAGCATACATGAGTAAATTAAAAAAAATAAAAAAATTTGAAGAATTTCAAAAATATTTTTTTATTAAGTTGTGTGCTTGTGTGGGTTAGATCGTCTGACCGGCAATGATGATTTAATTTGAGTTTTGGTGTTGATTTATGAAGTGTGGATATGTTACATGCTTAAATTGATTGATGCTTAACCTTGCAGAACTTGATATTAATTGCGCACGTGAATTAAGTTAGACACTGTAAATAAATGGGTTGATTAATAAGCTTGGTATGTTGATTTAGTCGAACATAGATGCGATACCTAAACCATACTAAAATTCTTTATCCTTAAAACCAAATCTAGTATAATTTAGAGGTGATTTTACTGCTGTAGGAAGATACGGACGTGGATGTAGATTCCTCGTATGAAAAAAATTGAGTGGAGTGTCTTAGATTTACGGGACAAAATTGGGCGAAAGTCTTAAGTTGGAGTCTGTTTGTTTGAATAGGTGTTTGATAAGGGTTGTTGCACTAATCAATGCATAATTTTTTTGAAATTTGAAACTTCTCTTTGAAACCTTTATGACCCGACTAATTAAGTTTGTAAGAGTATTTAAAAATCTGGTAGCCTAAAGTCATCTGACTTGAGTGTCGTCGGCCTAAAACTCTATACAAGAGTTATTAAGAAAGCAATTAGAGAGGAAGTTGCACTTGAAATAAAAATTAATTCTCTTCAAAGTCTTTTTGACTAAGGTTATTAAGCCTGTAAGGGTGTTTAAAACTGGTGCCCTAAAATCATCTGATTTGGGAGTTATCAGCCTAAAACTTGTTACATGGATCATCTAAAAAGCAAAAAAAGAGAGAATGCAAAAAAGAAAATACTACTTTTGAAAATTAGAAAAAACAAATGCATGAAAAAAAGAAGAAGCAAAAACATTAAATGTGTTGGTTAAGTCTCAAACACTTGTTTGAGAGAATTTGACTTTTGATGAAAGATAATTAACCTAGTTGAGTCTTGAAAGTCGAAGCAATCAAATAAATGGAGGATTCTAGTTTACTGATGTGTTGATTTGCAATTAGTGAGATCCATCTAAACTATGGAAGGTAAGGAGTTAGTATGGAGATTCTACCTTAGATCACACACTAGGAAAATAGTGAAAAAGAATAAATTTGGGGGTGTGTGAATCTTATAAGTGATGAAATGACATATTTGACTGCTAAGGATCGAGAATTGGAACAACTTGTGAATTTATTAATGTCTACTTAATTCTTCACTCTCTCTCTCTCTCTCTCTCTCTCTCTCACACACACACACACACACACACACGTTGGTTTTGCATTAGAGAAGTTGATATTGATTTTAATATTGTAACCTTGAAGCTATTCGTAGATTCAATATTATAAAATTAAATCCTGAGGTAAAAAGCCATATTATCTAACTAAAACATTTTGCATATTTGTGCATTTGTTAAGTTAGGTTATGATTTTATTTGAGTACAAGCAAATGTTGAAGTTGTAGTTGAAAGACAATTTGCTACGCATGTAACACATTGGAACAAAAAACAATATTTTGGTAAAGGTAAAGGGTTGGACAATAATTTGAGAAATAGTTTAGGCTTTTAGGTTGGGCTAGTGTTAGAAAGTGATATTGACTGATCCTGAATGATATTTTGAACTGCTTGACTAGATGGGCCTTTCGTGCTAGCTGTGCTTCTTAATTCCACACAGAACACCAGGAAGCCTATCTAGTATCTCCTCGCCGGATCTGATTTAGAATGGGGACTGGTTGTCGAAAGCAATCTGGCTTATTTTTGGAAGCGACATACTCTTACCTATAATGACATGTTTTGAAAATTGAGCTTCGTAATGGTATATAAATAATTAAAGAAAATAGAAATGTGAGATATTCATCCATGGTTGAATAAGATCCTACTTAATTAGCTACATGAAGTCTTGAACCATAAATGTTCGAGTAAGGCCATACCCCCAATAACAAAGTTTATTTTATAAGAAGTTATGCACTTTCCTCCTACCTCCTTTTTTAGGGTTCCGTGCCTTGTGGATTGAACGAATAAAGCAAAATTAACGGTTTCCCTTGAGAGTAATTGAAGTGCACAATTGAGTCCCTAACATCAATTGACACGGAGTGAACCTACAGAGAGTGACCTAGTAATATCATGTACTTCTTGATCTTCCTACATCTTGGTATGTCTTAATCAATGCGTATAATCCAATAGCAGGTCTAACAGACTCGAAATCAATAATGGAGACATGAATACATGTCATTCCCCAGGGTGAGTCCTACCGAAATCTGACTATAGAGAGTAGCGTTTTGTAATAGTTAGGTGCATGATGCTATTTTTAGTTCTTTTTTGGTGTCCTCTTCGGTCGAACTTATCACACATGTTCCAAGTTTTGTTAGCTATTCTAGATCATGCAGCAAAGGGGGTAGAAGTAGATTGTAAGTTGCGGAGTGTGTGAACAATGTTTATAATTCTTAGAAACTATACGTGGTCATTTATGCCATTAAATGTAGGAACATCAATTGTGAGAGCAAATAAATTTTCTAAAGTGTAGACAATGAAAATCAACAAACAGAGTTAAGTTCAAAATATTACAAAATAGTTTAGTCCATTGATAATTGTTGAGATAGTCAAGTGCGAGAGTGCAACTTATGTAATAGAATACGTGTAAAAGTAACAAAAAAGAAAAGAAAAATTAAATAATTTTGGATATTTTAATATCTTAGATGTGACGATATGAATCACGCGACTAGCGAATTCTCCTACACGTGGTCTGACAAAATTGCTAACAACTAAGAATATGTCATATATTAAGTGGTTTGTAGACTATTGCATCAGTCCGAGGATTTACTCAGTGCGCAATCAAAGGGTAGCAGCTGCGGATTTCTCGTAAAAATAAAAAAAATGTCCTATTTTACAGAAAAATGCATTGATGTTATCATATACATGTATAATAGCAATATCTTATCCAAAGCCTCATATGCGTTGCCTTGTCAGCTTGTGCGAGGGGAGATTGCCCTAGGGGCGTGGGGGGTTCTCGGGAACCGTGCAAGCAGTTCATTTCAAGTGGTATCACTTCAAAAATTCTACGTGTCTATTCATGTATCTAATCTAAGAGGAACAAGAATTGCTTTTGGTTGAAACTGTAATAGCTTCAACTTGCCTAAATCAATTTCACTAGTATTGAGCTATTAAAGTGCTTTAAAATATTCTATATCGCACTTTTTACAACTCAAGCAACCAAGTCTCCATGCATGAGCACAAAATTTCAACTTGATTGGACTGCATGTCCCTCAAGAATTGTGGGACCCCTTGTAGTAGTGTCATTTCTATATTTTTTCTCGTAGAGAACGTCAAGAGGATAAATTCAACACAAATCTCATATTCAATAGACAAAATTGTATAAAAGATGAAAGTGTAACAAAAATATTCAATTGTATAGTACTATATATTACTTTATATAGTCTTCTTTATCAAACAAACGAAGAGGTTAGAGAGAATCAAATAATTAATTTTAATGTGTTAATGGGTTCTTGTCAAAATCTGCATGGTTTGATCAATCACTTCTTATCACAGATTTGTAGGGCAGTTCCACGAACTTCTCTTGCTTAAAGTCTTTGAAAAGATTCAATATGTTTCAACTTTTTATTTGTCTTTAGGGTATAACAGTATCCTATACTTAAAGCAAAGACTTTGGATTATAAAAAAGTGGGTAATATTTGCTACTTTTTAAGTAATGATATGTGGGTATGATTGGGAAGAACCAAACATTTCTGGTATGGTCATAGTTTCTTGTGCATATAGGGAATAATACACACACTTTATGCATTGTTCCACTTTAGAAATGTTCAAGGTAATGAGATTAGGGAATAATATCTTCATGTTCTTTGATAAGAATATATTAATTATTTCATTTTTAATTTTCTCTTTGAATGTTTTGACTTAAAAATTATTATATTGAAAGTTTATTTGTTGATTGATAGTTAAATAAGAATATATTTATTTATTAATAAACGAATATTTATTAATTTTAAAAAAAAATTACGCTATTGCAAATGATCTAATGAGCGCCGGTGGATAAAGATTTTGTGAGTTACAACATTTGAATTAAATTTGTTATCCACCAATCAGTTAATATAACACATCATTGATACTTAGTATAAAATGACTTGAATGCATATTTTGTGAAAGAGTTGAATGGAGAAGATAAAGTTGTCAAATAATATTTTAAAAAAGTATAATGAAATTTTAGGTATGTAATCATTTATGATTTTTAATATTAGTTAGGCCCTAAAGAATTATAAATAAAATTATTTTCTTATGTATTTAGTGAAGTAATTAATTAAGTACACTGTCATGAGTTGAGATTGAAAAATTTATTTATTAAATGAGATTATTAATTTATGGAATTTTCATTTATCAATGTTTACTATATCATAAAAAATTGTTAAGCAGGGACTTCCTGATGCAAAATGAAAACCTTTTACTCGAGAGAAAACTGCGATCTTTTCCCATTAATCTTACTCACTATCTTACCCTGTAGCTGCCTCCACCATGCGTATAATGTCAAATATAAGTGTGTGTTTGATTGACTTTATTTTTTTATGAAAAATGTCATTTTTTTTACCAAAATTCCTACTTTTGTGGTGTTTGATTAACAAATTTTTTTTCCAACTTTTGGTCATGTGACCATATTTTCCTCAAAATCAAGGAAAATATTTTTTTTTTAGGAAGATATGATTTTTATTTTCCAGGCAATTCATTATCTCTTTCTTTCTCATATGTCATCTATCTCTATCATCTTTCCATGAATAAAAAATGGACAAGTATAATATTTTCTAAGTTGAAAATTAAATCAATCGAACACATTTAATTAATAATTTTCATACAAATAAGTTCTGAGCAATTCAGTTGCATAGAATTTATTTTATTTTCATGCAAATTCCTTGTTTGCAATCAATCGTATCCTAATTTTTATTCTAATAAGCAGACACCATAACACTCTTGCTTTACAATTCAGTTGCCTAGAATTTATTTTATTTTCATGCAAATTCCTCGCTTGCAATCAAATGCACCCTAATTTTTATTCTAATAAACAGACACCATAACACTCTTGCCTTACAATTCAGTTGCCTAGAATTTATTTTATTTCCATGCAAATTCCTTGCTCGCAATCAAATGCACACTAATTTTTATTCTAATAAACAGACACCATAACACTCTTGCTTTACAATTCCTTCACGTCTCTCTGATTCACAATATAAAACAAACTATTCAATTTTCATCTTAAATAAGCTTACCTACATTGTTGTCTTCACTTCGTTTTTCTTACTGTACTTCAAGATATCTCGTAAATTAAGGACTCTTATAAAATAATTTGTAACAGTGAAGCAATTCAGTATTGGAAAGACTCACTACCACATGCAAATAAACATAGCGATCAAAAATAAAAGAAAATAACAAAAGGATTAAAAATACAAATTTAGAGGGTGTATGAGCCACATTATTTGAAGAAAAATGCATTTTTACTGTTGATGTGATGAGCAATATGTAGTTGAAAAATAAGGAAAATTTATTGATGTGATAGAAAATATTATTTTTTTTGAAAAATGTGTGATTGAAAATAAGTAGAAGAATGATAATGAAAAAATTAATGCGGCTCAAACAGAGCCTAAATGTAGTTTTGCAAAAAACTCATAAATACTTTTCATGGATTTCTCATGGCCCTCCCAATAAATCATTTTGATGCTATACGAGAATAAACAATCACCATTTTTTTTTTATGCTGGTCTTATATTAAAGCAAATCACAGAAGAGCAAAGTCATTTATACAGAAAGAGGCTTTACAGAAGTCATACAGAAGAGACACATGAGGTCAGCCCCACGTGAGACCCATGGATATTAAAACATTGCCAAAAAAAAATAAAAAATGCTAAGGTCCCTCATGTGTGTACCCTGTAGGACTTCTGTAAGGGTCTTTCTGTACAAGCAGCACGGCTAATCGCAAAATGCATGCTTCTTAATTTTTGTCTCATTTTCTTCTCTTTTCCTTTCTCTTTGTTCACCAATTCTTCTTAGCAGTAGCGTGTTTTGTACATTTTGATAATATTATTTTGTTTGTACCACAAGAATATTCTTTATTGTTTTTCTTCCACACCCTATCATTTTTATTTAAAAATGAAAATCTAAAGAGAAATCGTTCAAGTCAATATCCAACAACCCAGCAAATTAAAGTGTTGTCCTTCCACTATTAGTAATTGATATCATGTCTAAGTGAGATGCTTGTCCAAAATATGAATAAAATTCAAAACCTCGATAATTTATTTATTTTTTATATTGAAATGATAAATGAAAGAATTTTGCTACGGGCCAGGCTCAATGTCAAGCCAATTGACAGGGGCGCCCCTTTTCAATAGGGGACCTGACATTGAACCTGACCAAGTGACTTTGCTGTAAATGAAAATATAAAAGGCTTACATGCGGGACTAAAGGTTGAACCCTAGCTAGGTATCAAAACACAAGATAGGCATATGTCCGGTGGGGGTAGTGGTGATGATTTAGGTTTAAATAAATCAACTTTAATTTCGTGTGATCGAGACACACTCCTAATTATCTATCTGTATTGTAGCTATTCTTTTAGCGATTTAATATAAAATTAGAGAACTTTAAAAAAAATCACAATTCCAACTCTCTTCTCTAAACTAACACGAGAACTACTGAAATCATAATGATTAAAAAGGGACATTATACACGGAATGAAGTTTCAACATGCCAATATGGTTGGATAGTATGTACTATAGATGAATTATGGGGTCCAAGTTTTATTTCATTGGCATTTTGTGGCAAGAAGGTTGGTTTGTAAAGGAACATATTGACCCATACAGCTATATCTATGTACAGGAACAAAATCATCAAGATCGAGACATCTTTGTGTCGGTATAATTGATTATTCTTCTGCATTATTAGATTGATTTATGTTTGATTAGACGATTTAATTTGAATTACTTTACATATTAGTCACACATTCACATTTAGTTTACCTATAATTAGGGAACATTCGCGTGTTCTGAACTTCTTAATCAATAGCGACAATTATTGTGTGCACAAAGATTCATGTATACAATAAATTAATTGATTTTTTTTTTTTTGTTTTGTTAAAACACCAAGAAAATGTAAGCAAGGTTTTTAGGCTTCAACCTAAGCCTAATGGAGGAGTTTGGTAGTGCCTCGACTTGTTTATTAGAAAAAAAAAAAATGGAATACAAGAGGGAGACACAAAGCCTTACTTGAATGTTTACATCTCAAAGAAGAATATTAGAGATAAGCTCGTTAATGCTAATAGATAGTTGAGATTACGAAACTATAATTTTATTTTTTTCCCATTATGCTGATTTGTTGAAATATTTTGGTATATCTTTCACTTGTACAAGTTTATTATGTCGGGATTTGATCTTCATGTGATTCTTGAGTGATGAGTTTCTTCGATTCTTCGTTGGAAGAAATGAATCTTTAGATTTTGTTCTGATTTCTTCACGGAGTCCGCTCAGGTATTTTTACTGAGTAATTTTAATCTAATCACTATATTACGACGTTTAAATTACTAGTGTGATTTGTTTACACAAAAAATTGTTGTATCAAATGTAAGCATAAGAAATAAATTAGTTAGAGTAAAATAGTCATTTTAGCAAAAGTTTAATTATCGAATGCCCAATAAGATAAGATATAAAGTTTGTAAGTTTGAGAATATAATTGTAGGAAAAATTAGCTTTTGTGATTTAAGTACAAGAGTTCAGTCTTTGACATGTAGTCGAGTGACCCAAGACTATTAATTGGACTATAGAGTCAGGGTCCGCTCAACTATGTCTATTTATTGGAGTTTGAATTATGTGTTCGATTATAACCATTTGGTGGCTCCTAAAAGTAAAATGAGGACTTAATTGTTCAAGTAATTAAAGTTCAAGGCTTGCACAATCGATAGATCAAACTCAGTGTTACTGAGTCAAGATTCGTTTGACTAAGGGCTATTTTGGCCAATTCATAAGTCAAATTTCAAGTTGATTAAAACATGAAATTGGAGATCATTATTAGATATCTAGAAGTTTCAATAGAACTAGAACTGGAACAAGAAAACCCTAGGTCTAGAACATTGGAAGTAAAGAGTAACACAAACAAGATTCGTATCTCCACCCAATGAAATTACAATAATTTTTTTTTTTACTAATCTAGAAGAGTAGAGCTAAAGTGTAATACAAACAAAAATTATATCTATGTATTCTTGTCATCATGAGGTATGAGAAATGTTTTGTTTGCCCGTGGTTATCCTCATAATCACCAACATTGTCGGCAGTGACTCGTTGGTCAATTAGGGCGATTGTTGGCCGTTGATCATTGAATGTCAACGACCATAATAATAAGATCATTTATTAATATTTAATTAAATAAAATTTATAAATGTTTCTAACTAGGTTTTAGTATATTATTGGCTTAGCAGCTGTTCAAGTGACCTTATGGATTGCTGTATAAACAAATGCGAAGTTAATGAACCCTCAAAATATTTCGACCGTAAAAATGATAAAAATAAACGTTAATGTGCTGGTATTCTCATAGAAGTTATCAACTTACAAATGGATTAATATTTTTTGAAAATAATTCACTTAACTAGGAATGATGCTATTGCAAAAAGCAGAATTACTCTGTTTTCCTTGTTCTAAATCCATCTTTCATTATGTGTATTTTCATCCCAAAACCTAAAATCATACTAGGAGGAAAGTGCCACTAGTAAAACCGTAAGAGGCGAAAGTGAAAATTGGTGTGGCGGAGGGCAGAATATTCATTTGTTTTAACTTGTTCTAAATTTGTAATGATGAAACGAATATAACAAAAACAAAAAATAATAAGAAGAAAAAAGAAGAAAGGCTCAGGCGAAAGTCGACATGGGCGACTCGATGGCAATCGGCAACAAGCAGGTCACAACTCCACCTCATTCGGCATCGAATCGGGTTGCTTGTGCAGTCTAGAGAGAATAGGGTTTGAAGTCTTCTGTGTATACCTGCAGATTTGCAATGCATATGAGCTATATGGGCTATGGATAATATTAATGGGCCTATTTATTTTTTTTAAAAAGCCCAAAGCAAAAAGAATTTTTGGCCCAAATCCAACACTTATCTTCCTCACTCTCCCTTCATTCTTAAATTCCGATGGAGCTAGCACGAGCTGTCCCGTTAGCTCGTCGGAGCTTACCAGTAATGTAATCATCTGGTAAGTCTAAGCCCTTGTTTGTCATTCACTTTTTCAAAACTAATTTTTTTTAAAATTCGTTTTCAACCACATATCCACACAATACAATATTTTGCATGTAAATTAAAAAAAAATTTCCTACTTTTCAATCACTCATTCTTCAAAAAAAAAAAAAATACTATTCTAAAACTCATTTCCTCAAAAAAAAAAAAATAATAATAATAAAATAAACTTTTTAATGTTTGTTAAACAAAAAGCTAATTCTTATCAATGTCACTATGTATCCAAATGTATTACCTGCATAGTGAAGCTGTGAAGGTCCCAAATGTAGGAATAAAGTTATTATCTCCTCAGTAGAGACTCAGACACAATTGAAAAGGAAATGACATTAACCTTTTGGATTTACTATACAATTTTCTAGTCATATGTTGTCCTTAATACATGTTTTGTTTTCCCTTGAGTTACAACAATAGTTTAATCTCTAAAACATGTCCAAAGTATTTATATACATAAATTACGAAAATTCAAGTGATTTAGGTTTTCTATTGAGGTAAATAACATATATAAGATTTTCGGGATGTTACAAGAATTCATCCACTCAACAATTAAAATTTCAATTTTTTTTTTTCTGGGATATTGGGTTGGGTTGGGACGAGAGGGTAAACACTAGAGGTGTTGGGTTGTGTGCTCATATAGTATATTTTGCTATGATATATTAATAATTTATAATATATAAATTATGATTTTATTTATTTATTGCATTTACTTATTATTGAGTATGCAAATTAAAGTGCATATGATCACTTGTGATAATATAAACTGGGTACTTGCATTGAAAAGTATGGTGTGACACAACTTATATTTTGATCATAAATTATTTGTTCATAACCAATGTACAATGGTTGACACTTTGTACTGAAAGATTGTAGTGTTGACCAATTGACTATTGAAGTTTGTAACTTGTCCTTATCACAGAAATAGTTAAAGGTGATACTAGTACACTTGGAGTGTCTTGAATGGACCTCGAGTCGAGTTTAATTCTATTGAATTATCGTGCGAAAAATTAAATTCCACTTGACAGCTGTGTATTTCATCTAAATCCTTTGACAGAGTTATGTATATCTTTTTGCGATTCTAATGATTATTTGACTTATCAATGTGTGAGATCAATTTGATTGGTCAAATATCTCGATGAGTTGGGAACTTGAGATTTGAGAAGTAGAGAACATGAATTTGTGTTAGAAATTGTCAACTTGAAAAATGAGTAGAGTGACTACTTTAAGTATTTTCTATTGAACAGTTAAAATCTCAACTCAATGTTTAGCAACAACTAAACTTCGATATATGTGATTGGTTCATAGGATCGTTGAAGAAAATTGTACTTAAGTTAATGAGAATAATAAGAAGGGCAAAATGATCATTTATGATAGTACCTAATAATTGAATCTTAGACGAGGATAATATATATATATATATATATAGATTGAATAGTATAAGATCTTAGACGACGATAAATTATTGTCAGAGAAAAATATTACAAATTTATTGGCTTCTGTGATTTTATATATTCCAAGAGTTCAGTCTTTTGTCTTTAGTAAAACAAGCAATGACTAATAATTAGATTGAATAGTATATGATCGACTAGATAGGATCTAATTATTAGAGTTTGGATAATTTATATTCGATTAGATCCCTGTGATAGCTCTATAAAGTATTGAAACTTAATTACGGTAATTATAATAGTTTTGGACTTAATTGTAATTTCAATAAAGTTTTCTACTTAGTTGTAATTGCTATGAAAGTTGTAACTTAATTTATAATTGTAATTGAAGTTTTAGGACTACGCATGTAATTAAACATAAACTAATTGGATGTGGACTTTTCATTGAAACTCCTATTTAGATTTTAATTAAGACTCCTATTTGAATGTAGAATTATTATTGTCCAAGGATTAAACTATTAAATCTCTATAAATAGAGATTAAATGAAAACTAAACATCCTACAGAAAACAACAATCATAATACAAAATTTCATAGTGTTCAAATTTGGAAAGAGAAAAAGAGAGAAAATAATTATTGTCTTATCTTTTCAATTGTCCAATCCAATTTCTTGATTTAATTAAAAGAAGATGTACACCGATCAGTGTAGTCTTGACTTTGAAGAATACCATAGAACACTTGAAGATTCGAAGCATCAAGTTTTCACAATTAGAAGCTGGAAGACCGTGATCCAAAATATTGGAAGTTTGTGATTTAGAATTAATTTAAGAATTGACCATCGAATTTAGGTAAAATTTTGAATAATTTATTCTTGATATAACATGTATGTGAACATTTAGACGGTCTTGTTTATTGAATTAAAGAATATTTTTTAATTTCTGAGTAATTTTGCTTTCGCATTCCAACAAGAGGATGGGCTAGGGTCGGGAGCTGAAAAACTAATAGCACTTGTGATTCGTAGCACAAAGTCGTTTTAACCTTGGATAAAATAAAAAAAATTTAAGATTCAGTCATGGTTTTTAGGCGGATAATAATTTTAAGTTCCACAGTAAAAGTGTTCTCTCTTGTATTAGTTAAAACTTCAAAAGTTGGAGGTAAAATCCCTCCTAAATGTTGTCTACTTCTCTTTTCTCTTTCACTAGTGATTCATCCAAGCTCATATAGATATATAGATGGTTTTGGATCTGTAGTTTGATGTTGACATAATGACGCTTCAGTACTATTGAACCCAACTTTTGAATCTTATTTTGAATTGTCTATGGAAGGTCGAGTTCGACTTCCCTTGATAAGGTGTAACTTTTGTTTTTATTAATAAATTTTCCATCCTCATTTGGCTTTATTAAAAAGAGAAAACAAACTCCTATGCATATATGTTGATTAAAATTAAAACACTGTCAGCACGATTTTAATAGAGTATTAATTAAAATGAATAGGGTTTTACATGTGAGATTCCTCCTTGGCCTCTCACTTTCTTGTCATTGCCTAGGGAAGCTAGACAAAATTAAACAATTTTATAGCATATTTCAATTCTTGGACGGACTCATTCAGATTCTTCCAACTCATGTTTCTTCCTTTATTAATAAATTCCTGCAGCAAAAATACTATTAATTTGAATTCCAAATCCTGATTACCGAGGAATAGTTGACATTAACCTACTGTAAAATATAAATAATTCTGCCCTTATTAATTATATGATTAGAAGTCCACTTCCCACTGCAGACATTATAAATAACATGCCTTTAGTCTTCCATTTTATTCCGTGTTAGCCGCTGAGACAAGCTTTCTTAATATATATATATGAAAAATAACCCGTATAAACCGGGTCCTAAAGATTAAATTAAGAAAACTCTGTCAATTTGTTCGAAGGCTGCTGGGAATCGTAGGAGATTTTAATTTAAACAATGTAGTTCTTGTCTTTTGGACACTTACATTGCTTTCTACAAGAGGTTGAAACTTTCATTTTATTTTTCTTTTATGATTCAATTTAGTAGTATCTAGTCATATATATGATGACTAATTACAAAAAGATTGTCCATTAAAACCTAAAGTTTATATTTTAATTAAAAAAAATCTAGAAGTCTGTTTGGTTCGGATTAAAATCTATTTTTAATTTAAATCAAAGTTAAACAATTAATATTAACTAGATCTTTTCAAGATTAGTTCTCATTTGTTTTGTATATCACTTCAGGGTGTCAATTAATTTAAGACAACTGTTAAAATCAATTATCGTTGTTGTTAAAAATTGAGGTGAGTAAAAACAAGGAATCAAGAGTTAAAAATTGTATACAGAAATTAATCGAAAACTTTATTGTATTGTGAAGGAAAGATTAAAAAACTTTATATAAATAAAAGACATTAATAAAACACTTGTATTTTGATTGATAAGAGGAACATCCCTTGTGTTAGAGTATACATACGTGATTTAGTCCACACGTTTTGTATTTTTCACTATTAAATCATTTAACAAAGAAAGTGTGCATAAAGGTGCCAACCGGATTGATTAAACGGAAAATTCCATATTTAAGAGTTTGACTATAATCCATATCAAATTTAAAAAAAAAAAAATAAGTTTTGAAATTTCAAAAATCAGATATTATTAAATTTTATTTATAAACAAATTAACCAAAAATATATTTTATTAATTAAATATATTAAAGTCACAACTCTATATAATTAGATTACAAATTATTGAATTAATTGGTCACAAATCAAAATTTTTTTATCACAAATTATTTGACGGTTACAAATAAATTTTTTTATAGATCACAATTTATTTCTTGATCATAAATAAAAATATTTATAAATCACAATTTATTTATCAATCACAAATAATAAATTTTATAGGTACAAATAAATTTTTTACATGTCACAATTTATTTATCGATTACAAATCACCAATTTTATAAGTCACAACTTAATTTTCGATCACAAGTTATTTTTCAATCACAATTTAATAAATAGGAGTTATGGTCACATTTTTTAAGTCAAATATTATGTATAGGTCATAAACATGGTTTCATCAATAGTAGATTTGACAAGCATCCTCAATGCCTCTTTGATTCGTTTTGCTCTCGATCGCGTCACTGCCTCTTCTTCGATAATCAATGGGTCTCAGTTTGAGCTTGCATTTGTGACTCCCACATCTTGGATCATATCAATATGTAAAATAATTTAGTTTTTATACTAATACTAATAATAATGTTATTATTATTATTTATAATAATATATTATCATCTGATTTTTGTATAAAAAAATTATAAATTTGATTTTTAAAATTGAATCTTAAAAATTCTGGTTGGGTGTAATTTTCAATTGATTAAGCCACCTCAACAAGGCCCACGGTCACAAAATATGACATTATGTTGGACTACTAGACATTGTTATCTTTTAACTTCTTCATTTTATTTTATTTTTAATTGTAAAAAGAGATTAAAAAAAAAAAAAAAAAAAGCAACATGTACATTACGCGAGCTTGAAGTCCAAACTTGAGCTACTTCTCTAGACAACTTAACCTAACCTAGGCTAGGTCAAACAAGAATCATCTCAAGCATAATCTTTTATTTATTCCTATTTAATGGTAATCAATTCAATGTAGAAATAAGCATTAAATGAATAACAAATTTAACTAGATATTTTTAAGAGGAAATTGCAAGAAATGTCCATTTATAAAAATGTCTATTTTGAAATAATTTAGACCAAAATACTCTTATTAACAATTTATAATTTCACACTAATCCCAAAAATGAACATTTTTGCAAAATATTATTGATGAATAAAATGGACACGGGAATGTCGAGAACGACATTTCAAAAGTAGAGAATTGTCATGTTCGAAATGAAATGTCATTCTAGACAAAGAAAGTGTCGAGAATGATATATAAAATGTCGAGAATATAAAATGTTATTGATGAATAAAATGGACACGAAAATGTCGAGAACGACATTTCAAATGTAGAGAATTGTCATGTTCGGAATGAAATGTCATTTTAGACAAAGGAAGTGTCGAGAACGACATATAAAATATCGAGAATATTATTTTAATGTAATTTATCATGAAAGTTATTAAGGACAGAATAAATAATTTATTACT
Source organism: Osmanthus fragrans (assembly GCA_019395295.1). Classification (NCBI taxonomy): domain Eukaryota; kingdom Viridiplantae; phylum Streptophyta; class Magnoliopsida; order Lamiales; family Oleaceae; genus Osmanthus; species Osmanthus fragrans. The sequence continues at coordinate 113,757 of JAEDXY010000043.1, read as the reverse complement.
AAATTTAAAAGTGTGGACATTTTTCAATTGACTCCCATAAAATTAGACATTTTTGAAAATATCCTTATTTTTAAACTAACAAGTTGAAAATTAACCCACACGGTAGGCTTCACGATCACGACTGAAAAAGGATGTTGGTGTATGTGTCCATTGATTAAATGCGTTGGGGTCTATCTTAGAGTAAAGAAAGATGTGGGACATTATCGACTCTAAATTTGAGGCAACAAAAAAGAGAGAAAAAGTTTTAAATAAAAGGCAACATTTACCAATGCTGCTCATAAACGTACTGTTAAAGGCCTCCAAAGTTTTCACTTTCTTTTCTCAATAATATAGTTTAAAGGTAAAACTATATTGAATTTTGGACCAAAAGAAAATATCTTTTTTTATTTAAATAAACCAATAATATTTTTAGAATTTGATTGATAAATTGTTATATGTTTTGTAACTTAACACATTTAATTCCGAAAAAACTGGTGTATTTAGAATTAACAAGTAACGCCTAAAAATGTAAATGCATAAGTTGATATTAAAGGTAAAACTATATTGAATTTTTTTCTAAAAGATTCAGAAAAATATGTAATGCTTCAAATGAACCTCATTGTAAAAAACACGAGAAATAAAATAGAGCATTTTTACTTTTAAATAAATTTTTAGTTTTAAATAGGTTTGGATATATAATTAGTTACTTTCTCTTAGTTAGGTTCAAGTAAAATTGTTACTTATTAGAAAGTAAACCTATGCTTTTTTCAGCTTTAATCTATAAAAATATGAAAAATGCTGGGTATACAATGTCTGATTTTACAGACCCTGTAAAGATCACTCACATGGGGTCAGCCCCATGTAATAAAAAAAATGGCCAAAAAAATACTAACACCACCCATTGTGAGATGTCTGTAAGACATCTGTAGATTTTTTTCTGTACATCTAGCACCTCCGATAAAAATATACATGAATATTAAAATTTACTTATTTAGCCCATGTTTGGTACAGATTAAAATTAATTTTTTTATTAGATTTTGATGAAAGTTGATGAAATGTGCGGTTAAAAAGTTTTGGGCCCAAAAAATATGTAGTTAAAATTAATCGTTAACTTTGACTTAAGATTTAAATTTGATTTTCATCAATACCAAACAAGGGCTTACTTGCATGTGTAATCTTTTAACACTATATCCATGAATCTCCATGATTTAGACACATATATGTTTCCCACCATTTTGCATCGTATCACTACTTTAAATACAGTAATAAACATTATAATGGACAATATTTTAACTTTTTATTTAATATTGTCCAGTACTCGATGTCATTACAATGCAAACTACAAACCATATCGTAGCCGAATTGTCTGGAATTGAAGCAAATGCAGCATTTATATTTCCATCTTCTCCTCGTAGGACTCCTACAATGCAGTAAATATATAGTAATTATCTTATCATCTGGGAAGTGAGAAGAAACCTCTTTATGAGAATAATTACATCCATATGCATTATTGCTTTTATTACTTTATTCAAGAGCATCGACTTTATATTTCAGGGATACACTTTATGCTGTACGAAGGAATTTAATGGAGAACTTACCATTCTCTGGAGGGATTTATTTATTTAATCTCTCCCTTCTCAACCACTGAAATTATAAAAATAAATAAAGAACCAAAAACTATGTCAGAAGTAGTCGACAAGAAGTTATCAACAATAATTCATCTCTTTCCTGAAAAACTAAATATGCGTATGATGAAAAACGTAAATTATTTGATTTATATTGAGGTATTATTATAACATTATTTTTAAGTTTAATGAATTCTTGGTTATTCACGCATTGAATGACTTAATAAACTATAGTCGTATTTAAGTTTATTAATATATATTACAAATATTATCTTACGTTAAATGCGTGCATGTAATGATATATCAAGTTTTATAGTATTATCACATATTCGAGTAACAATGTATACAAGATTGTTACACTTAACAACACGATCTAAACTAGATTCATACTAATTTTTAAATCAATCGTTATGAGATGTCATATGAAAGAATGCACTTCAATTGAGAAACCAATAATGCACATGAGGTTTAAGAGTAAGATTTAATTCAAGGATACGTCAACATGATTTATCAATGTATAAACCACAATAGGGTCAAAATTACAGGATACTACGTCCTTGTTTGAGCCCCATTCTTGCAAAAAAAAAAAAAATTTCAAATAGTGTATTGATGAGAAATGTGTGGTTAAAAAATAAAGAAAAGTTTAAGATTTGCGTGTAATATTATTTTATTGAATAATGTGTGATTGAAGTGTGATAAAATTACTGTTGAAAAATGTATTTTGATGAAAAAATGGGGCTCAAACAACATTTTGCCTCATCTTTCATTTTTTTTTGTTTTGTTTGTTCTTTTTCTGTATAACAATCTTTAATGAAATGTTCAATTTTACCACAATCATAACATTTCTTACATCTTGCCATATACTTTAATATAAACTTACCATTTCCCTTCTTTTTACTACCACCATTACTACTCGACTCAACATCGTTTTAACTATCATGATTTCCACCTTGGTTATATTGTACCTCTCACCATATGTACTTCTCTACCTCTTCTTTTCAATCTTTCACCTTTTAACTCAATATCCTCATTTCTTAAGGAATCAATGACAATTTCAATTATCAAAGTGTTTCTATTATACTTAATTGAATTATTAACATAGTTATCGAAAGATCAATTTTAAAACTGAAAACTCTTTCAAGTAAGAAAAATTTATTTGAAGTAGATTTGGAAAAATAAAATCCTTAACAAAGTGGCTGGGTGAAATAAAATTTACCAATTTTTTTCATAACAATATCAAAAGGTGTAAAATAATAGAAGTGTAGGCTAAATCATTATATTCGTTCTTTAGATCATCGATCACGATTGTAGCAAAAGTGCCATCTATAAATTTAGAAATCTTTTGTTGTACCAAAAATTTCTCACTTGCTGTTACCAAATTGAAAAATCACACTTTTCATTAAAAACCACCATATCAAAAATGTGGCTTGTCTTTTTTAGGACTCAGTTCAACAAAATAAAAAGGGCAAATACATAGAATTAGATCAACCAGCCAAAAAATTATAATTTTTGACCTCATTATTAGATCAAACTTCTAAGATTGTGACACAAAACACAATCTAAGTATTGCACAATATCAAGAAAGCCAAAAATTCTCCAAGAAATTATTATTTCTTATCTCGAGTCACAAAAATATACTATGTCATATAACCCTAGGATTCTATGAGAACCGAGTTATAAGGTCAAGGGCGCAAATATAACATGTCAGGTTCGGGAAAGAATTTTACTCCTTTGATTCCAACAAAAAGAGCAACCATAGAGGAAATACTAATTCGAAATAATCAGCATACACTATGAGTCCCGCACAAACTTATTCATGAGTACTTATTATCACAAAAGATATCGCGAGAACAGCAATCAGAGAATTTTTTTTCTTTTTTTTGGATACAAATATATAATGCTTCATATACTCTTGAACTATATATAATTAGGTTTCATGCAACTCCAAAAAAATTTATGGAATAAAATGTCACTGGGATATACATACATATATGAAATTCAACTTAATTTATCAATGGTTAATTACAATTCAATTAAGATATTGCGTGGAATTCATAATTCTTATTTGCAATTGATTTTCATTTAATAGGTTTCAAAAAGCGCAACTTATTTATTTTGAAAAGGTAATAACAAAATCATACGGAGCAATTGTGCCAATGCCACTTGTGACATAATGGGATATAGAACCGGTCAGTTCAGTTCCGGTTCCTCTACTAAATTCATTGAGAACCAATCGATTTCGGTCCGATTCTCGGTTCTACCTTGAGAACCAGTAGTGAATTCGGTTATCTAGAATTTCTCTTTTTGCTTCCATCAAGATCCACTAGATCTTTAAACAATAGACTCCAAAATTATGTCATGTTAAAATTTTCTTTTCTATACACTTAATTCATTTAATGGGTAATCAAAATTCAAATCTAAATAATTTTATAAATACTTTAGAAATTTATAGTTTTAATGCAACCCAATAAAAAAAATATGTTTTTGGTTAAATATTTCATTATAATTCAAATTTCTTGTTGTTTTCAAAGTGATCAACCATCAAGAATCAAGATCTTTAAGAATTACCAAAGATAATCTTATTATTGTTATATGAATTTTCTTAAGAATTGATTTTCTATCGAAGTTTTACTGCTTATACTTGTTTAATGGTGGATCCTTTTTATGGCTTTTGTGAGTTGATCTTGAGTTTTTGAGTGAATTTTTATTTGTAGCCTTGTTAAATTGATTTTTATATTGTTAGATTATAAGAATGACAAGTGATTTTATACTATATTTTTGTCTATTTTCAATTTGACAAGTAGTTTTATACTTTATTTTTATAATTTTTTCAATGTAAAAAATCGGATCAAAACGAATTGGAACCGATTGGTTCAATTTTGACTCGGTTCTATAGATGGATATAGAACCAATGGTTCCATTACTAATATTCTCATTTGTATTTGGTTCAGTTCAATTCTCTTTAGAATCGGATTGAATCAGTTCTTTGTGCCATTAATAAGTCCATCATTGTAAAAAAGGAACAAAAAGAAAAGAGAAAAACTTTGTATTAGAAAAGCATGCCTATAAATGTAAGGTATACCATGAGTTATAGATGTTCACCTTTGTGGAGTACGAAAAGGAAACACAGTATTGGCTCATGGGACCATGTCTAGTACTTATTGAAAAAATAAAATATTTATAGATTATCCTTTATATAATTTTGAATTGAGTATTTTAATATTTTCACAAAGACATCCAAGAAAAATTAAAGAAAATAAATTCTTAACAATAATATAGGGAAATTTGTATTTTAGTCCTATAAATTTTTCTCCTCTATTATTTTACCCTTCTATTACATTTTACATGTAGTTTACAAGACGTCTTCAACTTCCCCAAAATGTTCCAAAACGTCATCCTCCAATTCTGTTGACGAAGCTCATATCTTCTTAATAAATCGAATATTTTCTAGGGTCCTAGGTTTCAAAAGTCATACGAGTGCATTCCTTAATTTTTCTCGACTGTCAAGTGTTTTGCAAATAGGATTATATATATGTTTTGTCCTTCCATGGATGTCACTTTTGTTGAATACAATATTTTTACCTCTAGCCCTTATCTTCAGTAGGAATAGACATCGTCATTGGAAGATAAGGATTTGAGGAATATAAGGAGGATTTTTCTTTCTTGATCTTTCAAAGTTCTTCATCCCATATCACACTTCATATTTTTTGAATTCTCACCAAAAGATAACTTTGTAAACTGTTAGAATCAAATCAATGATACAATTGATTTGATATTTTACCAATTTCAATCTATATTCCATAGTCTTCCATAATAGAAGATTGTGTAAATATTCTTGTATATCTCCTTTATTATAACATTCATACTAGTAGTTGTAATTGACATATAAATAGAACCCTACTTATTTTAATATACATACTGTTCAGAAACTTCCCAAATCCGAACTCAAAATCAGCAACAGTTAACTCAATAAACGCCAGAAACCACATCTATTTTCGCACACATAGGGCTCAGAATAATCCTTGTACCCGTCTGTACAAGAACCACAACCCAAAGAACCAGACCCTAAAAGATCGAACAAAGTAGCGGCTTCAATAGACCCAAAAATCTGACCCAGATTCGAACACAAAGTCGAATAACAGAAGATGAAAGGATTACACAGATCGAAGGTCCAAAACCAGTAGTTTCGAACCCTACCACATTTCACAGAGAAAAGATGAAGAAGAAAGTCACGAAGACAACACCCAGAAGAAACTCTCGAATGAGGCGTAGAGATAGAAAATGAAACCCATACCAAATGAATGTGAAAGGAGCCTTTATATCTACTAACCAACCACCGTCGATCTCGATCTAGATCAAGGGACTAGAGTCACTTACTAAAAGAATCTAATGGGTCATGAATTTGGGCGGGGTCTTGTGTTGTTGGGCAAGGGAGAATAAATCCAGCAGTTGGGCCAAAGCCCGTTTTCATCATTGCCTAGTTACTTGATTGGCATCACAGATCCATCACATACAACAAACATATACAATTTCTCTCATTCATTTCTTGTCCTCCTTGTTCAGATGGTATTAGAGCTTAGACTGTATACTCGATAGAGAAATTAACAAAGGTATATAATTGCTAGCACTCATGGGTTCCTTGGTTCTTGTTGTGAGTGACTCAAAAGTCATCATTGCACCAATTCTTGTACAACCAATTTGAAACCCTTCTCAATAAGGTTGACCATAATACCATCAAGGACACCCTAAGTAAATATGGTACCATGGATTTGAAGAAACATAAGGAGAATTTTTGTTTTGTTCTCCCGAAACCGGTTCACTTGACATCCGAGTCATCTCCAAATATTTCCTTTTTTTACAAGCAATGAACTAAAGTCTAAAATTGCTAATCTATAAACGGATCTTCCCAATAATGTTGGTCCCATTAGTGCCCAGCCGCTTCAAGTTTACTCAAGGAGACGGACTAAAAGTGTGATTTTCCTTTAAGAAAATTGGTCGCAAACTAATTATAGTCCTAAATTGGACTAAAAGTTGTAATGATTGGGTAATATTATAATAGATAATAGGGTTAGGAAAATTGGTCAAAGAATTGAGTCGCGTTTATATTTGATAAGAAATTAATTATTATTATTTTTTTAAATTTAGGATTTGGAAAGATGAGGTATAAACCCATTAGTGTCTGTTCAATAAAGTGTATTTTTTTTTTTTTTTTTTTTTTTGAGAAAGGTAAGTATGAGTTATTGAGGGACAAATGTAAAGATTAAAAGGTTGCACTAAAATTTTCTTTTCTTGCCCTTATAAAGAATTCATATATAGATAAAAAGAAAGTGTAAAAAAGAATCAAATCTCAAATTATTCACTTTTTCTTTTCCATCTTTTATTTCTCCCTTTCTCACTCCATGCCACCCTACCTCAACCCAAAAGTATATGGACGAAGCCTCCAGGGAAACATTCAAGTTGGCAAAGAATGGGAGAGAAAAAAACTACGCAATTGGCACGTCCCGAATTTGAATTCTAAGGAGGAGAATTTGGGGTAGTTCAGTGGAAACGCACTCAGACTCTGTCCAACTTGGACATATCCCTCGATTTACCCTCACAACAAAACTTAAGAGCGAACAGGTGTGGGCGCGAGTAATGACGCCACGCGTAATAAAAAAAAGAAAAGTATATGGACGAGTGAAACTTGGGTTTTTAGGTTACAAAAGTTTAATTTTAGACATTAAATTATTTCAGCGTGATAATCTAGTAGTGGTTAAACATATAGATACCTCAATTAAATCACTATTTACGTATTTGTTTCATTAAATTTTATTGAGTTGTGTAGTATCGTAGTTTACGTGCTTAACATCTTTAGTGAAACTACATGAAAGAAATTTTTTGTTCCTTTATAAGATCAAAAAACCCGTCTAAGTGAGTGAGTTTTATAGTTTTACAGTGTTTTAAAAAGTGTAAATTGTGGCTAGATGTTGAAACCAAGTTTCAAGCATTACAAGCCTAGGCGTAAAAAAATATTTTTTGATTTTAAAATTTTAATCATTGTAAAAAACATTCAATAATTCATATAATATATACAAAATATCTAAAATTATAAAATATTGTATGTACTTAATAATTCCTACAAAAAAGATAAGTTTCAAAATCATAATTACATAACATAGATAACTTATAACTTAAATCTTATTTAACTCTTTATCGGACTCTAATTCAATATCTTCTTCTTCATCTACAAAAAAAAATTAAAAAAATGTACATTTAATCAAGATGAAAATTATAATAATAATAATAATAATAATAATAATAATAATAAAACGGTCAATATTCTTATTGACCGCTTAATTTCCACTTAGACTCAAGGTAAAGCACTTTAATCACGCTTCGCGTCTAAACGACACTTTTTAGAACACTGCAATTTTACTGACTAAGGTTGGACAATGAAACATTGGACCCTTTAGTACTTGGCACCTACATGGCACTATTCAAAAAATTATAATTAATAAGTAGGTCTTAAGTTATGTATTAGTCAGGTAATAAATGAAAATACAACCTCTATTATTGGTTTGCTACTGAACATATATATTTAAGATAAACTTTTGAAATACAACACTTGAAAAGCCCTACCCCCTCTACACCCAACTCAACCCCCACCTTCCTCTTCTCCTCAAGTGTCACTTTCTTGCATATACTTCACACAAACGAAAAACCATTCACTTCATAGCTTGTCATTTCTTCTCTCTCTCTCTCTCTCTTTCAATCTCAAATCTGCAACTACTCCTCACAATTTGATCATCAAATCCCATCTGAAGAAAACCCCAGAAAATCTGTCTCTCTTTTCTTGTCTCTCTCCAGGAAATTTAGCATCCACTCTCTGCTTTCGCCCTCCAGCAAGGCCTTTTCTAATCCTTCTGCAACCCTAAAAGAGTGGTGGTTAAAGAAGAAAGGGAGATAGAAACTTTTTCGTGCCGGACCTGAGATTATATGATATGGAGTTATTTCCAGCACAACCAGACCTCTCTCTACAAATCAGCCTCCCAAATAGCAATCCCTCATCAGGTTGGAGAAGAAGAGAGGATGAAATGGATTTGGGGTTCTGGAAGATTCTAGATTCTAGATACTCAACCTCTTCATTGGCAAAGCCAGAAAACAGTTTTGAGCTTTCGTTATCAAATCAAAGGGTCTCGGAACCTGATTGTAACCATATTCACCTTCTTCAAAACAATACAAACAATTTAATCCACCAGTTTCCACAGCAACACCAGCAGCACCTCCGTCCTCAGCCCTTCCACCACCAACAAAACCATCAAGGGTTAAGCCCGGAGCTCGGTTTCCTGAGGCCCATAAGAGGAATTCCGGTTTACCAAAATCCTCCGGCCTTCACATTTGCTCATCAGCCAAATTTAGACGCATCTGTACCATCTTCTACTCCTAATAGTACTGCTTCAAGCGGAACTTTTCAGCCTCAAAGCCTAATGAGATCACGATTTTATCCGAGGTTCCCGGCAAAACGGAGCATGAGGGCTCCTCGAATGCGGTGGACTACTACCCTTCATTCCCGTTTTGTTCATGCTGTTGAGCTCTTGGGTGGCCATGAAAGTAGGTCTCATTCTTTAATTAACTTTCTTTCTGAAATTTATTATTATCCCTTTAGCTTATACACACAAACCTACAAATTAGTACTGTATATTGCTCTCTCTCCATCTTCATCTTCTTCGATCTTAAACGTTTTCTGTAATAGAGACAGAATTTGTAAGTAATCATTGTGTTTGTTCTTGGAAATTAGGAGCTACACCAAAGTCAGTTCTTGAGCTCATGGACGTTAAAGATCTCACTTTGGCGCATGTTAAGTCCCATTTACAGGTAAATTCCATTCTTCTTCTTTTCCAAATCAAAATGAAATCTTTATAGAGCTTGTTCCCCAATTGCTTAATTACTAACAATTGTGTCCCCAAGGCTCAGAGAGTGCCAAAAATGGGGAAGTGTCAAAACACATAAATTTCAAATTCCAATTTCATTTTTCTTTTCCTGCAGAGAGGCTCTCAACTCGTCAGCACTTTTTTTTCCTACTAGATCTGATGGGTCTGCAAGCTAATTTGCAGCTTTTTGCTTGGAAGAATGAACCATCCTTGTAAAAGAAAAAGATGAATATGATAGAAGAAAGGGGGGGAGGGGGGGGGGGGAGAGGGTCATTCATTCAACAATAATATATCAAACATATAAGACAAAACACAAAGAATTCAAAACACAGAGTCCATTTTCTTTTTATTTTTTTGTTTGAAATAATTGCACATTTTTTCAAAAGAAAGTACAGAACACTATCATGGCTCAATGATATAATCTGCATATCTTTGGGTTTAGAAACCATTGTTTATTAACCATGGTTAACCTTCAAGAAACGGCACGTATATATATACACACATGGGTACACGTATCGTACGAAAAGTTTATCATTTACTCAATGTACGTACATTTACTGCATTAGGCTAAAAACCTACATTAATAATTTATAATTCTTTACTTCTCTCATAAATAAGTACTTCGAAAAATCAATTAGTATACCATTTATGATATTGATGGCATGGCTTGGCTTTATTTGCTTTATTTTGCAGATGTACAGAACGGTGAAATCAACTGATAGAGTAGCAGCTGCTTCGGGTTAATATCTAAAATTGCTATTAATTAAGTTCATTTTTCTTCTTACCTTCAACTCACTATATTACGAACCTTAATTTTTTTCACATGTTTAGGACAATTGGATGTGTTTGAAAACGGGTCATCGGGGGATAATTCGGATGATTTACTGTTTGAGTTTCAGAACTCAAGGAAGCCTGAATTTTCACTTCAGCAAAATAGGAATCAAGAAAAAGACTGTCAAAATCTGTGGAGCAACTCCTCAAGGTAAAACCATATTATTACAGGCTTACAGTTTTTGTGTACGCGTTTTCAGTACAAATTATCCTTTATTTTATAGAACCGATAAATAACTAATTAAAACTCTCCAATCAACACACGCACAAAAGAGAAAAAGAACAAAAAATATAAAGAACAAATAGAGTGCAAACCAAAAAGAAAGAGAATAAGAGAAAGGGGAAAAGTAATGAAAAGATAAGTTCCTGCTCAAGACAGAATTAAATTAAAAAAATTATATAACATGTAAAGGAATTTTATTCACTAATATCTTTAAAGGCATAAGATTTTACATGAGTCGATTCAACAGTTTTTAAATGGCATTTGTGATACCAAGTAAGTTCATTGTTATTTGTTCACTATGGTACATTGGAGATTAGGGTAGTATTAACTGGATCTAAGTACAGGTTTAAATGGCATATCACAGTTATTTTGTCCTCTTTGTATTTCAAGAACAAGCCAATTATTCATTTGATTTTGACTTAAGTAAATTACACAAGTATCCCTAAATTTGTGTGTTTGAGAATTGTTGAAGAGCATATATGAGGTCAACATAGTCTTTTAATTAATAGACTACATGATAGAGTAGCAGCATTCTTTTGAAAAAATATAGTAATGTGCCATTTGTAAAAGTCAAAATATACCTCTAAGTTTTGCTATAATGGCTGCTAGCTCCGTTTCAGTTCTGTACCAAACCTACCGACAAAACTCCTTAAGCAGAAACTTCTGAAAATATTACTGTATGACACGTTTGGTGGTTGGGTGGGTGGGAGAAATTAAGAAAAGAAGTAATAATTTTTTTCTACCCTTTCTCATTTTAAAATTTTCCTTTGATACCTATGAATTCTTATAAATGCAAGACCTACAGGACTTTGAATTCAAAGATCAATAATTTAACTAAATAAATTAGTAAGAAATAGGTGTCAGAAATAATTTACTCCCTCTCAACCATATAGTAAAGAACAATTAAAGATCACAAAAGGAAGAGGAATATTGTGTATTATTTACTGTTTTGTACTGTCAGTCCATCATGGTGTAATAATAATATCTGCATAGTAGTTGAACAGAAAGTGAGAAGCATAGAGAAAAAAAATGAAAAATGCTAAACAAACACTTTAGATGACCACTTGTTTGACACTCTTCTCACATGAGTATATGGGTCTCGGGTGATTTAAATAATATTTTCTCCCAATGTGTGTGTAGTATGTCAACCAAGTGGTCAACCAAAGTGTTTGTATAGCATGACTCGAAAAAAATTCAGTACTGTCCAATTCAGTCTAAACGCATCGAGGATTTGATATTATGCTCCTATTTGTCCCCAGTTTTTTAAAATTGATTTTTCCCAACTTCATTTTCAATTACACATTTCATTAATATTTATCAAAATCTATTAAAAATATGATTTTTAGCCAAATCGAATAGGAGCAATGGAATCCCAATTGAAATGCATGAATCAACCTAAAAATAGGCATATCTGTGTCCTTTGGATTTCGTGGGTTCAGATAATGCTATTTAAATGGGACCCTAAAATGGAGAAATTCAAAGCTCAACACTGTAATGCATGGCCCATGTGTATGTAGAAATCTTGATGCCAAAGCTTCGGCAATTGAAACTTTCTTGAAGTATGTTTTGTTTTTATAGGTTAATGTAGTACTAGTATCACATGGGCGGGTGGGTTCAACTTTAGGCAGAGAATAAAAAGTGAAAGAAAGAAACTATAAATAAGACAGTAAAAAAAGATGATTTTCTTTCAGATTCTGCTTTTTATTCTGCATGCATGCATGGCTTCCACTGATAGAGAAAAAAAAATATATTCTCTTAATTTTAGCAGAGAAGCTTGGTTGCATGGAAAAACAAGAGACTGTGGAGGGAACAAATTGCCATCCTCTCTTGAGGTGAAGTTACTAAAAAGCCCATCCTCACTTTTGAAATTCACTTTTGAAAATTCTGTGTTTCATATGTGCATGGGGAATATTATATATTTATGTCCATCAACTGTGTAAAGTAAAATGTGAGGCTTTTCAAAAGCTGGACAAGTCATTTGCAATATCCATGGGTCGACTAATACCTGTGAAAAAGAAAACTTAAAGCTAGGACAAATCTTCCTGGAGAATGTTGCTTTCTCTTTTAGCTAGCTTTTCCTAAAGAATATGTATTATTTGTGATTAATCTCGACTAAATTATATTTGTATTCGTTCTTAATGTTGTCGAGTCGTGCATACTCAAAGTCTTCCTTATCAAAATATTATAATGCGATTACTATTATATAACTATTTTTACCTAGCAAATGTGGAAAAGTAAACATTTTCCATGTAAGTTGGAAAATAAAAACATACCTAAATCATAGGAAAATATTTTTCATGAAATTTGTAGAAAACAAGTTTAAAGTGGTTGTATCTTGGAAAATATTTTCTTTTTCCACGTTGCAATCAAACGACCAAAGTAGAAAATATTTTTCTCGGATGTGACATTTTCCATGGAAAATGTAGCAATCAAACAAGGATAGATTATGTTTTTCCATAGTCAAAAAAGTAGATTTCCTAGAATAAGTGTTGAATGTTAGATATGAACAATCCACTGAAACAAACCTACAGATCTTTACAAAGAGTTAATAGAATTGCATGATAGTTATTCCCTTATTATTCCTTTGGTCATTCGTCCTTGTAAATATTCTCACATTTCACACACTTGGTGTGTGTACAAAACCCCCCTACCTGTCTCACCCCACCCCCACCCACCCACACACACATATACATATATACACATACATACAGAAACGTATATTCATGTGTGTGTATAATGATGGTGAACAGCAGAAGGACATGGAACCAAAGTGCTTAAGCTATGACAGAGTATCTGAAATGAGCTCATCAAGCCTATCAGAGACAAGCACCAAAGAGCCCAATTTGGAATTCACTCTGGGGAGGGCACAGTGAAATATACTCATTTTGAAATCATTATAATCCCTGACGGGAGCTGGTGAAGAGAATCAGGTACCCACTGAAGAAAATAAGAGGGAAAAAGGAAAAAAAGTGAGGAAAAGGAAAAGGAAAAGGAAAGAGAGAGTTAAAGAAAGACAAGGAGACAAGAAAGACAGAAAGCAACAAAAGGAGAAAGGGTCCTTACTGTCAAAGCTAAGCTATGAAAATTCAATCAATCAACATATTATATTCCTACGTAAATATGGAATATCTAATTGATTTTTAATATGTGCACTTAGAATGAGAGAGAGGGATGAAAAAGTTTGAGAGAATTAGAGGTTTTTAACCACCATTAAGATGTATCCTTGGTAATTGTATGATGCACTTTATATGTCTCTCAAAATATATTATAGTATATATATGATGTGGGCCAGCAGCTATTTCTCTCCGAAGGTCTATTTAGAGTTTGTTTGAGCTTTTATTTTTTTTTGAAAAAATATGTAGTTAAAAAATTAAAAAAATAAATAAATTTATATGTAAAATTATTTTATTAAAAAAATATATAATTAAACATAATTCGATAAAAAAAATAAATAATAAGAAGCTTTTAAATAATGGATTCCAACATGGGCTTAGTGAGGGTCTACAACTTATCCCATCAACTAAGCTATGACACTAGGTCTTAATTTACGGCTGACGGCCAAGCTACGAAAAGAAAGCACATTCCATGTCTACTCCAATAAGAAGTTGAAATTGTTTGCCCTTGTTCCTGGGAATCTATGCGTGTGTTTAATAGGGATTATTGGGAAAAAAAATGAATTTTAAAATAGTGATATGATGAGAAATGTGTGGTTAAAAAAGAAGGAAAAATTATTGATGTAATAAAAAATATTATTTTATTAAAAAATGTGTGATTTAAAATTAGTAGAAGAATGAGAATGAAAATGTCGGTCAAACGAGGCCTATTGTACACATTTTCTTAAAATTCACTTTCTTCTATATTCATTCCTAGGCAGGGTCACATGCTTTATACTTTCTTAATGTTAAGGGATATAATCCCACATCAATTAAAAATATAAATATAGGTCAATTTATAAGATATTGGATTACTCTTCTTAATAAGGTTGACCTTTTAAGATAGAATCTTAAGTTTTTACATGATATCAGAGCCCTTAACCTCCAACGAGCGATTCAATCTAATTAAGACTCAAAAAATGAGCATATGAATTTCATGATTAGTCTGCTTAAACGAGCCAATATCTTGCGGGAGCATGTTAAGGGATAAAAATCTCACATTGAATAAAGATGAAAAACATAGACCAACTTATAAGACTTTGGGCTACTCCTCTTAATAAGGTTGATCTTTTAAGATGAAACCCCAAGTTTTTTACATTATTAAGATTTGGGGGACCATATTAAAAGGTCAACCTTATTAAGAGGGGTAGTTCAAGACTTTATAAATTGGCATATGTTTACATTTTTATTCGATATGGGATTATATCCCTTAACATTATAATTTTCGTGACGGCTAAGATATGATTTAGTTTAGATAAAAATCGAATTTTTAGTAGATTTTGATAAATAAAAAAATGATGGAATATAAAGTCAAAAAGTCGAAGGTCCCATGACATGTGTGATTAAAATTAATTGTAACTTTAACTTAAATTTTGGTCTAACTTGTTAGTTGTTCCATACTCATATAACATGAAGGTTATTTCACTTAAAAATTTCATATTTTATTTGACGGTTCCTTAAGAGGTGGACTCCTTTAGATAAAGACGTGCTTCAACATATAGTGAAATTTGAATTGGTTTTCTCAATGTCGAGATAGATAGCATATTCGATTGTGTTGATCTTTGAATTTGATTGGGATCCATGCGTCAACAAATTTTAACCTCTCTTTCTTCCATGTTTACATTGCCTACACACTTGATTAAACATGTTAAGAGGCCCAAACTATGACTTTCAGTATAAAAGATGAAGGTCACAATCGTGTGTTGACCAGTGGCGGACCTGTGTAATATTTTCAAAGTAGTCCCCAAAATTTTTTAGTCCATAATTTAAATTTTTAACCCATAATTTTTACATAATTCTATCTTGCCCCTACTGAATTATGTTCCTGGGTCCGCCCCTGGTGTTGACGCTCAAGTCAACATAGGAAAAAATATTTGGGTGTAGGAAAAACATGAGAAAATGAGAATGCAAGAGACAAGTTTATATTTTAGAGTGAAATACTAATTTTCAGTTATCCTTGTAATGACGCCAACTGTGAGAGCCGATTATAGGACTCTCTTCTGCAAGTCCTGTGGGCATTCTTAGAACGACCATCCACGTAGGGTCCTTCAGAGATGGTTTTTTTCTTTCTCTGATGGGGTGTAGCCTATGTATCTCTATGGATTCGTTTGCTGCCCTGATTTTGCCTATGTGGACACATGGTATAGAAAGAATTAGACTTTATGGAAAAGTGAGATCAACACAAGCAGAAATATGCAACTTCCCGATTTTTGAGATATTTTAGGGTTGTCCCCCTTTTTGACGAAATTTTAGTCAAATTTGATTGGAAACGGTCCAATTTCAGATAAAATCTTTCATTTAGGCTTTCGTTTAAGTGTTTTTCATTTTTTTTGGTAATTTTTATTTTGGTCATATCTCTATCAAGTTGAGTTGGATTTGAATTCCGTTTATTGGAGCATAATCATTAATATTAGGACTCTCAATTTTAATCATTATCTCAATTTTTTTCATTTTTGGAAAAATTCTTCTTTTTAAAAAAAATTATTTTTTCCAAATTTTCCTAGGATTTTCGCTATATAAAGCATTGCAAGCCCTCTGTGGCCGCATTAATTGACAAAAATTAAAAAAAAAATCGTGAGTTTTTCTTCTTTTTGATATTTGTTCATCTTTTCTATAACATTATGCTACGTCACGATACCTCGTACTGATCTTCTCTAGGCCAATGTTGTTGCCTCTAAGACTGCTAGCCTCCAGCTCTTGCTGGGAAGCATTCCCTCTTCCTAAGTTGTGGGGTTCTATCGGCCTGTTTCGACTTAGTTCGTTTGGTTCATCAGGCCCTCAATATCAAGTCAATCATTGGTGTGATACCTTTAACTCTGATGAATTTCGAAGAACTAGGGACTGCCTTGATGCAAAAACAACTAGAAGATCGTAAACCAGTTGAAAAATTAGAGAAACAAGAAGAGTTTACATAAACGCATATAACTTTTAGCTCGAGTGTCAAATTTTTTGCGAGCGAGTACAATTTGAAAGTCTTTTTCGATTCCGTCGATTGATGATGTTGGTCTTTCGTCAAACTTTCGTGGGTCAAATTCCATCGTTTAGGGGTCCTTTTTAGCATTTTCATCATTTTATAGTTTTTTAATTTTATTCAGATTTGTCTACTGAATTAGAATTCGATTTGATTAGGCTTCATTTTGACTCTTTAGATTTGTATTAGGGGATCATTTTTTATTAATAATAATTCAATTTTCTCGTTATTTGATGGATTCCAATATTTCTTACATACATTCCAGCGAAATTCGAACAACCCTCATTCGTGTCTTATGAATGAGAACCTTTTATTATTATTCACGTTTCTGTCATGCGTCATTCCTCATCACAGGTGGGAGACGTTGGCCTTGTATTGTTGTTGTGTGATTGGTTGAATGAGTTTTGTGTTAGTGTCTTTGAATATCTAAGCATTCTCGTAAAGTATTTGCGATTGTCTTGACACTGAAAAGTTTGTTAATTTTTTAATGGATAGATACAACCTATTGAGCCCCTTCTAAATTGTTTTTACACTGGAGTTAATCTTAAAAAATACAAATGTTCTTTTCTAATATAGTTTAAACTTGTAAATGAGAGTGTTAACACAATTCAAATATGTTTGTTCTAGATTCGGCTACCATTGTTCAATGATCTAGAGGTTGGCAAGATGGGTCAAGTGATGTATATGGGGGGTTCACCGTTCACTAGTGCTAATTAAGCATACATGGACTCTACGAGATTATTGTTTATAGCAGAAAATTTGTAGATATTCTTATGCTTCTTTAAAACTTGCCTTTTACTTTTTGTTATCTCCCACTTCCTGACTACTAAAGTTTTAAAAATTAGATCCTTTACTGGTCCACTATATTCAGGGACGGAGCCATATACAGTCGAGTGTAGGCCGATGCCTGCATTCAACTTAGGGCCGCCCCAATTAAAGAATTACTATGTCTGTCGATGGAGAGGGCAATACCAGCACTCAACTTTGTGTAACTGTGAATGAAGATGCAGCATCACCTTTTGTGATGTTCTGGAGACTTCATATTTACTCTCATTTCTTGAAGCAAGATTTGAATAATATGTAAAATTTGCTTTCCACGGCCCATTCTACGGATTTCTGGGACAAAAATGTCCACTGCCATTCTATAGATTTTTGGGAGAAATAGTGTGAGAGAAAAATGGATTATTGGACAAAATTAGTGGAAGTGAAGTATTATCCACTTTGTGAAATATTAAATTATTGAGGTGGAAAGTGTGGTTCGTCATAAAATTAGTTGTACAAGTCTCTTTGTTATACAGATAAATTTTTTATACTTCAAATTTAATCGTACATTTTGCCCGCACTATAATTTTTTTTCTAGCTCCGCCCCTAATTGTATTGGTACCTTTTCCTTTCAATTTTCTTTGTTAGGATTTAAGTGTTATGATTTAGGGGTCAATCTTATTAAGATGAGTGACCCAATGCCTTATAAATTGATCTATGTTTACATCTTTAATCAATGTGGGATTATATCCTTTAACATGTCCCGCAAGATGGTGGCTCGTTTGAACAGATCAATCTTGAAATTCATATGCTCATATTTTTTAGTCTTACAATGATTGAATCGTTCGTTGCAGTTTAATGGGCTCTGATACCATGTTAAGATTTGGGAGTCCATCTTAAAAGGTCAACCTTATTAAGAAGAGTAGCTCAATGCCTTATAAATTGGTCTATGTTTACATCTTTAATCGATGTGGGATTATATCCCTTAACATATAAAAGTCGTTTCCATCATTTTTAAAATCACCGTAGTCATTTATACCATTTTATCCACCACATTAATTGCTAGGGAGATTTTGTCTTAATTTTTCCATATCCCACCCATCAGTGTTGAGAAAGTCTCTCTCTTTACAAGAACTCCGACCATGTTGTATCATTTTTTTTCTTTTCTATTGTAGCCATTTGTTCTGTAAGACAATGTTTTCTGATGAAAGAAGAGGCTCGGAGTTGTATTCAGCCAATGTTAGCATTCGTCGGCCCACATCATCTCAAAAAAATTATTTTTCACTTCTAATAATCTCTCCTATTCTCTTATATTTCTACTTTATTCCTACTGGTTTTGTTAATTTTCTTCGGTTCTTAATTATTTGTCTACAAGGTTAACAAAAGCACGATGCATGATTGAAGGCTTACTATTGTCCAATTTGCTCGAAATTATCACGCTATACAACTCTATAGAGGCGTGACACTCTAAAAATAATGTGGTCCAACACGGTCTGCCCATCTCTAAAAAGTTACAACTTATCTTAAATAAAATCCAGTTCAACATTGAAATAGCCAAAAAGTCACCAATCCTCTTCCATATAGTTCGATTATTCACAAGCTTTCAACAAATGTCGGACACCGTCTCAAATAAGTAATTTAAGTTGACCATACATGTTTACCGAGGAACAAACTTTGCCTAAGATCCAACAGGACAAAGAATTATTAGAGAAAAAAAAACCGAACAAACAAAACCCTAAATTCTCTTCAAGAACACATAATATAGCTAGATTCTTGCGAGTATATTCTCATCCATATGTGTGTGTTTTGAGAGAGAGAGAGAGCAAAAGGGATCTGCAGTATAAGATAAAAAATTCTTTGGAGAAACAAAACACACGAGTGACAGCAAGCGATGTGTCATAATTTATTTATTTTTTTGTAGTGAAGAACATGCATGAATTTAGAAAGAGAAAGAAATAGGGACCAGAAACCATTCAATGATTTTGCAATCCATTGCATTATGATTGACGCCTCGCAGACCTGACTCACTGCCCCCACTGCTCTCCTCTGACTCTCTCTGCATTCTTTAAAAATTCATTCATCCATCCATCCCTATCTCGCTATAATAAAAGGGTTAAAATCCAAACGGTCCATCAACTTTCAACCGTGTTTCTAACCCGTCCCTGAATTTGTTATTTGTAGGTTGATTATAGTGGCTCGACACATTAGCGTCCACTAATCCGTTGGTTGACATAGGGGTGGCAATTAAGTTCGAAAGCTCGGACGGCTCGAGTTCAGCTCGGAAAAAGCGCGAGTCAGGCTCGGGCTCGCGCCGGCTCGTGAAAAAATGTAAATTTTACAAAAAAAAAAGGGAAAGAAACCAAAAAAACCTGAACGTGCTCGACTCGGCCCGCTAAGGCCAGGGCCGATCCTCATTTTTTGGCCGGGTAAACCTCGGGGCCAAAAAAGCCCGAGCCTAGCCGGAGCTTTTTTTCCTCTGCTCGAGCCCGGATCGGTCCGACTCGTTGCCATAGCTAGGTTGACATGAGGTTTTCTTCTCTCTGTCTTCGGTTTAACTTTATTTCCCTTCACAGTGATGACTCGATAGACAAAGTAGATAAGAGAACTGTTATGTTGAAAATTGTTTTCTCCGCTTCCAAGTAAACAATTTTTAAAAGTGGATATTTTTGCCATCTAATTAAAATCAAACTAAATGAGGTAATAGTTAATATTTCTAAATGACCGCCTTAAAAAAAATCTGAAGTGTTGGCCTTATTCATTTGATAAGGTGACCGACACACGTCATCTAAATCTTCGACATCCAATTAATGAACCAATATTCGATGGGAGACACATGGGAGCTAATCATCTAGCAAAATATGTTAGGTAGCACGTCGATTAGTGGAACCTTAAGGCTAAATAGAAAGATAGAAGGGATAAAAATCTTAAAGGTCATTGTATTTTAATATGTTCTCCAATAGATACTGAACTTTAAATTTTTTTCTGAAAAGTCATTGTAGTTTCAACGTTTCTTCTCATCCATCACTTTCTCTTTCCATACGAAACATTGTTGATTTCAATAACGTGGTAAATAGGACCGGTAAATTTTCAAATGATCTGATGAATGAAAAATTAAATTAAAAGTATAGTGACATATGATAAACAACTTTGTCAGTACAATGACTATTAAAAAAATAAAATAAAATTTCAATTGAATGTCGAAAAAATAACTTTGAAAGTTCAATTACTATTCAAAAAAAAATCTAAAATTCAGTGAAAGTTGAGAATAACTTTGAAATTATAATAACCATTTGAGGATTTATACCCAAAGATTAGTGGCCGATTAGAATAAATTGAAAGTTCAAAAATGGATTAGAAACACGTTTAAAAGTTCGGGGACTGTTTGGGTTAAAATATAGGGGGTTTTGTTACTTCATATCTAAGGCCTGTGGCTGAGGGGAGCGGGGAGAGTGGGGGGGCAGAGAGAGGGTGGGGCTAAGTGAATAGTAATATTCATGGGAATGCGGGCGTAGGGGGCAGAATGAGACCTTACTTTTGTATTTCAGCTTCTGCCCTGTCATTGTCTGCCCGGCATTCAAGGCGGGCTCTACGTCTCATTTCATTTTCACATAAAATTCTTTTATTTCCAAAACAACCAACAAGACAAGTCAAGATTTGCCAATGGAGTTTGTTATTTGGTAATCAAGACTGGTTAAGACAATGGAAAGAACGGTTTAATTTAATAAAGACTATTGTAGATTAATTTTGCCTCGAAATATCTATTGAGACCCAATAGTTACTCAATTCGTAGATTTATCTCGTCAAACTCTTCATAAATATATCTTAAGATAATATCTCATCATTTTTATGATCATTAATGGTATATGTGAACATAATTGAATAATGTTATTTGCAATCGCTTATTATCATTGTCGTCCTAAGTGATATACAACGACTACAACAGTGATCAACTGCAAATAACATTACTCAACAGGATTGGATTTCGTAACCACCAAATCTCTTTACCCACAAGAAGCCACCACAAAGAAAATCAATCTGAAGCAAAAAACTAACCAACAATTTTCATATCTAAGTATCAATGGTGATGGTGGAAGGATGTGATGTGAGGGTAGGCAATATTGGTTCTTTATATGGTGTATTTGGATGGTGGATAGTTCATGAATGGTGATAGCAACAACAATGGACGGTGGTTGTAAATGGTGTCGGGGTGAGGGGTGGCGGTGGCGAGTGTAGAAGGTGGAAGTGACGATGACGGTGGTTGTTCTAGCAAAATTCTTTGCCATGGTGGCGGTGAGGGTAAAAACGATGCTTGCGAGATCTAAATTAGATTTTCTTTTATTTTGATAGTATTTGAATTGAAATGAAGTTTGCTCATTATTTAAAAAAAAAAATTCCCAAACCGAGGCGCAGCTTGTAGAGTTCATCTCAATCAATTATTAATTACGTTTCCTTGAAGAGTATACAGTAGGAATGACAACGGGTGAAATGTGCAAAGGGATTATAGTATCCTCATTTTTTACCGTTTAAATACGATTTTAAGTTTGAACACGTGAAAATAAAAATAAAAATAAAAATGGGATTCAATCGAACATTTTGTCATTCCTAATATAAAAATGCTGTGCCATTTTGGCTGGATTGTAGGGGCAATGTAATATTAAAAAATGACACAGTGTCATTTTTTTAAAGTTAAGTGTTGTTTTTTATTAAAAAATGACATACAATGTCACTTTATTAAAATCTGGTGTTTCTCACTAAAAAAAAAGTGATAGAAATCAAGAAAGTAACTGAAAAAATGACAAACACGAAAAAAAGTAACAAAAATTTAAAAAAAAAAAAAAACTACACGGATTAAAAAAGTGACAAAAACTCAAAAAGTAACAAAATTCAAAAACAATGACAAATTCAAAAAAGTGACAAAAATTTTAAAAAGTGACAGAATTTCAAAAAATTTAAAAAAATGACAAAAAATAAAAATAAAAATGAAAGTGACAAACGCTCGATGTCACTTTTTTATTGAAAAATGACATACAATGTCGCTTTTATTTTTTAAAAAAATTGATGTTTGTCACTCAAAAATGATAGAAATTAACATCTAAAAGAAATTCTTATAAACATTACCTAGTTAAAAATGTATTGCTCAATTAGAATTTGAGCACTATGTAGAAAAATCATATTTCACAATAGCTAGATTCAAATGCCTTGACAACATTGCAATATAGGGTTTACAAAATCATAAAGGAGGGCAGTTGTGGATTTCTTGACGGGTGTAGCTGGAGATTGGTTGCCTTAATGAGTGTAATTGGAGACTTGCCTTTGCTTTCATTTCGAAGAAGAGCTGGTTTAGGCATTATAGCAAACAGGTAAACTGTGAGCATATCATGGGGTCTTTTTGACAACCTTACAACCTGATTTTGATCCCACATCCGATAATCCACGTAGTTTTCAACATCTACTAGCTCGCATTTTCCTATATACAATATTCCGACAAATAGCTAGGGCTTTTACTAGTCAGATTCGTTGCTCTAATGTGCCTCCACGGGAATCCGAAATAGGTTCTGTTAGTGTTACATTATTATAATTGACTAATCTGTGAACAAAATGATCAACTCAAACATTTTAGAAGTTTAGGGACTTAATTGTAAAGTTTCATAGTTGGTTATATAGTGTAGGGTTTGGGATCCAAGTTTGGAACACGAAGGAAATTCGTCGCATTTTCGCTAGATGTTCGCGGGAGTCATGCTCGAGCGGATGAAGCAGAACATCTAGTGTTCGACCTTCGCCCACCAGTCACTCGTGCGACAGGGCCCTCGCTCAAACGACAGTGCTCCTCTCTCGAGCAACAGTTTTACGATTTGACCTAATTCATGATTTCGCGAGATTTTTATTGGCCAAAGTTACCATATTCGTCCAACATATAAAATGGAGCACTGCGCATTCGGGAAGAGAGATTAAATATTATACATTCAAGAGAAAACACTTATTCTCTCAAGAATTAAACCTTGATCAAGTTCAATCACTTTAATAAATGCGTCATTTGGATTGAAAACATCAAAACTTTCAATTAAATACACTGGTGTCATTCTTTACTTGGATCTTTCAGGAAGATTGTGTCGTCAACTTAGCTGGCTGCGAAGATAAAAAAAAAAAAACTCAAGAACGAAGAATTATTGGTGGATCTACAGGAGATAAACTGCGAGAAGCTATAGGATTGGTGTTCGTGTGCACATTCCAGGAAAGTTACTTCAAATTTCAGATGGGAGATCAGAAAGCTTGTGTCGTCAATTTTACTGATGATCTGTAAGTTTATAATACAGTTCATAGTGGATTTTTGACTGGCAAAGCGCTCGGAGTTTTTCCCACATTGTGTTTCTCCGTGAACAATTCTT
Source organism: Osmanthus fragrans (assembly GCA_019395295.1). Lineage (NCBI taxonomy): Eukaryota > Viridiplantae > Streptophyta > Magnoliopsida > Lamiales > Oleaceae > Osmanthus > Osmanthus fragrans. The sequence goes on along the minus strand of JAEDXY010000043.1, from coordinate 89,918 downwards.
GTGTTGTTTACTACTTTAGTTATTGATTTCGTTATTGTGATAGTTCAACCTAGGATAAATTGAATTGATTGATTAATTATCTAGACATAATTAACTTGTGACTTGTTGCATATTAATTAATTTTTAATTCCGTGTTTACACCTAATCACTCTCTCTCTAGGTGTAGTTGGGTCGAATTTTCGATTTTTCAAGTTCGTTGGACACCAAATAGGGTTGATACCACCGGCAACTGTCTCGACAAACTTCATTAGAGACTCGTCAATTATTGCGGGATCATGAAAAGGCTCAAACTTTATTTTTAAGTTTTATAAAAAATTTCCATATTCGAATTTGTGCTCTCCATTGTTCTCCTCACAGTAAAGTCATGTAGAAATTGCCTTTGCTTAAACGAGAATTCGCTCGTGAGCAAAATTCCATTCATTGAATACAAATTTGAAGCCTTCATATAACAGTATGATATTTTTGCTTTATTTCAGGCTTCTACTCACGACATGAGAAGATACGGTTTTGGGGGGTTTTAGGCGTAATTATTACGGTCATTAGAGGTTTTAATTTGTTTAAGTGTATTAATCTAATTTGTTCACTTTTTAGAGTAGGGAGCCTAATTTCCTCCATAATGGTGAGGCATTTCTACTGGCCCATGGGCTACAAAGGAATCCATATGACTGGGCCATATCGTTTTGCAAAAAGTGGGCTATTTTACCCTAGTCCATGAAGCCCAAATCAACATTAGAAACCCATATTATTTTTCACCATATTGTTGGAACCAAGTGAAAATTTATATAAATTTCCATGTGAAACTACGCTTAAACCCAATCGTAGAAATCTTTAGTCTGCTGAATTCCATAGGACAATTAAAATACATTACATATTTCTTAAGCTTATTTACTCGTATTAAGTCTTGTGTAAATACATCATATATATCGTCATTTATGTGACATGCAATCTAATGATGCATAGAAAGTACAAATTTTGTTGACTCATTTTGCCCACAAAGTTTTTGAATTTAGACGAAACTCTTTAAAGTGTTTATCGTATTCTTTACTAGATCATATCGACGAATTGAGATTTCCTTTTCACTTTTCTGTCCCTAATTAATTATTAACGCGTCATTTTAATTTTGAACATAAGGTCAAAAAATTAAAATTGATGACATGTTAATTTAAAATTATGTGTTAATAATTAATTGGGTGGATAGTAAATTAGAACATGAGTTTTTCTAACATCGTAAATTTTGCTTATATGGCAAATTTATTTAGCGAGATGTTATAAGTAGGAAAATGTCTTTTGTATGTACAATCTCCTCACATGAGAAAGGCTCCAACATGAATAAAAAATTCATAGACCCCTTCTTGTGTGAGAGGATTGTAAAGTGCATGTAGCATCCTTCTTATAAGTATGTGTAAAGCATAGTCTACAGTCCCTTCATATGAGAAGGACCCCATCATGAATAAAAAATTCATAGACTCCCTCTTGTGTGAGAGAATTGTACAGTGCATGTAGCATCCTTCTTATAAGTATGTCGTTGCATACACTTTCTCTACGTGTCCTACACAATTGAACAATACAATTACGCCGTTACATATTTTCAGTGCTCATGGAAATAAGAGGAGATATAGAAAGAGGCCTTGATAAAAACAAGGAGCTTATCCTCATCCCACCAAAAACACACACAGCACAAAATGGCCACTTCGACGACGACTACGACTACACTGAGCTTCCTCTCTCCAAATCCAACCAAGACTCACCTTTTCATTCCCAAGAATTCTCTCTCCTTTTCCACTCCTGAATTTACCCCTTTTTCCTCTATTCCTCGCTTGGCTTTTGGAAATTTCAAGAAAATCAATCGCATACTTTGTAGCAGCATTCCCTTTGTCTCCACAGACACAACCCATTATGAGGCAAGATTATTGTCTTCGTTTATTTTCTGGGTTTTCTCGGAAATGATAAGGATGTTATACTGTTTGTTAATTTTATTTGGTTTTTTGTTGAATGCATAATTTAAATATATAAGTTTGTTCTCTGGAAAGTTTTTAGTTTACCATTTATCTGCGTCTGATTGAAAGATGATTCTGTACATTAGGGAGGTGTAAAAGATATTATTTTATTAGATTATAAGTTCTCCCCTCTCTAATAGCTTAGTTTAGTTTTCCAACGAGTGGTGTAACAGTTATAGTCGGAAATGTGCATCTAAAGCACAGAGGACTTGGTAATATTATTGAGCTACTATGGTATTGTGTTTGTGTATTAGAAGTTATGCCGATGGCAGAGAAAAACTAAAGAAGAAACTTCAGCACTCTGCCTTCAGGGTTTCAGGTCTTAAGAGTTCTTGTCAATGAACTAATAGTCGATATTGACATTTTAGAAATATGTATGTAATGCTATAATTGCTTAAATCAATAGCCAAAGATGGCTTCCTATGTACAATGCACTTCATGGCTTCTTGAGTATTATTGTGCATGAATCGTTCAAGTTAAGTTGCATGCTGTTTACTTAAATTTATTATGCCATATTGTTTCTGGAGACAAGGTTCATTCTCTGTAGTTTAACATAAATATTGCAAATTACTTTCTAGTTCGACTAACATGAAATCTTATTCAAGTTTAAACAATAAGAGGATGCTGAAACTCTCAGATTATTTTCGCAAATTAGTGGCAAAGCTAGGATTTTCTTCGTCTAGAGATCTATCTAGATAGACACTATAAGATAGTTCTGGCCTCTGGGTAATAAGAATTTCAGAACAGATATATTAAAATTCGAAATTCCTTAGTAAAGCTCTGGAAATTTAATAAATATATAAAATGGTTTAAATAAATAGAACTTGGATATAATTTCTTTCTCATCAGAGTTTACAATTTTCATTCCATCAGGCTAAACAACGGGAAGTCTGAATTGAAATCGTTTTTATCTTTCCAATCTTATCTTGTATTTGTTGCACCATTTATAAGTTTTAAAATTTCTAAAATGACATTAAACACCAAGTTGGATTATGGATTTCATGTGATATAAGAATATGAATGTGTTGCAGTTTTCTGATGGTTCCTCTGAGGTGGAGTTGAGGTTGGAACTCGGGAAAGAAGGCGTAAGTCCTAAGGAGATCTTTATAGATGCAAATGAGAACTCTTTGGTAATTAAGGTGCAGAACAGTGGATATCTTAGGACACTCCTGGATACAAATAAACTTTACGAGATGATAAAGCCTTCTGAGACAATATGGTATCTGCTATTGATGATATGAATGTCATATAATCAAAATAACGTATTAAATAGCTAAACTAAAATTATTTGTCTTCCATAGGTATATAGACGATGATCAATTGGTGATTAATTTGAAGAAACAAAACCCAGAACTAAAATGGCCTGACATCATGGAATCTTGGGAGTCCTTAGCAGTGGGAGTTGCACAACTCTTGAAAGGAACAGCAATCTATTTAGTTGGGGAATCAACTGAAATAAACCACAAGATTGCTCGAGAATTAGCCGTTGGTCTTGGGTATGGCCCCTGTTCTTTCCTTTAGCTAAAAGAAATGGTAGAGCAGATCTATATATCATATGATTTGTTACTCTACATGCCAACACAATCTTTCTTTTTTCATTTTCTCTTTATACAAGTTCATAACTTTGCCTTGACTGTCTATGTTTATTATGCATATTTTCATATGATTTCATCATGTGTTTTAAGTACACAATTGCCATCATGATAGCAATTCCTGCATCATGTGGTCACAAATTTGAGTAACCATTTATCAATTAAGTGATAGGGAAAGACATTTGAAGTGTCAATTTAGCTCAGTTTCTGTTTTGATTGCATGTTGTTAGACTTCCTGCCCTCTGCCCTAAATTTTAAATGAAACTTGGTCATACATATCAAATGCTTTTATTATGGTTTTTCTGGCATCCTCTTCTTATGTTCTTTTATGCTTTTGAGTTTTTTGTCTTTCTTTTGGTTTAATTAGCCCATGTTTCTATCTGTTGTTTGGCAACTTCATTGGTTGTTAGGTATACACCACTCAACACAAAGGAGATTCTGGAATCATACAGCAAGGAGACTATTGATTTGTGTGAGTACCATATTACTAATGGTCATAAGCTGCTGTTGCCTCATCTAGGGAAAGAGTTTATTATGCGAATTCATGAGTCAGATACACAGCCTCTTTCTCTGTGTGTAGCATTCTTTAATCCAATACCCCGTAATGACTTGTAAATTATTTTTGTCAACTAACACGATCGCTGGTCAAAGAGTGTTACTCTCATCATTTAATCAATGATGTCAGAGTTTTGCAATGTAGTTCATGGTTGGTCTTGTCCAATTACTTTGAATCTTATCCTATTCAAGAGATAAGTATAATATTTAGACAAGGTTTCTTTATCTCAAAATAATTATATGACTTAAATCAGTTTTCAATGTCATTTGTTAAAGTTATTCACGAGTGTTTTCTTTATTCTTCTGATGTCACCTTGTTCGTAGGTTTCTTTTATTTACCGCAGCCTATTTCTCCATTTTCCTGACCCAGCACTTCACAGCCAATTAAAGGGTGTCAAGTGCTCTTTTGAGCCTCAAAATAGGCTATCAATATTCGCGCACCAAATTATTCATAATAGGGTCACTTATTATCCAAAGCATAAGCGTGTAACATTTGTTGCAGATGCAAGGGCATGATTTTCAATATTTTTCTATTCCTTCTCTAGTTAGTCACATAGTGAGCAGGTCAGTATATACTGGGAACATGCACAAGAGGCTTCTTTGCTAGAATGCTGCAAAGAGGAGGATTCTTTCTAGAAGAGCCTCAAAGATTGATGTGGTAGTGTTCAGTCATTTTTTGAACTGTCTCCATTTCTATGCAGTGTGACATGACCTAGCATTGATGTCCTGGTTATTGTTTTAAAAATGGGAAGATATGAAAGCGAGCATTTGCAAAGTATGGAAGAAGAGATGCACCTAGTTTAGTTGTTGAGAGGCCTTATAGCTAGATAGACATCCGAATGCAGAAAATAAAGATTAATGATCATGGAGAGGACTGCTAATGCATGGAAAGGGTGATTTCGAAATTTAGAGGCAGAAGCCCATTTAGGTTCAAATGCAGCAGATTTTAGTAATATGGTTCCATTTAGGGAGAAGTCCATAAAAAGGCCCATTATGACAATTATCTTCTGTAATCAATAGGTTTTTTTCTGCCCTGAACACCTCAACCCCCGTTCCCCCCCCCTCCCCCCAAAACAAAAAAAAAAAGGTGGGGGGGGGGGGGGGGGGGGGGAGAGAGAGAGAGAGAGAGAGAGAAAAAAAAAAAATGGCACCCCCAAAAGAAACAAAAGTACAGATCCCAAATAAAAACATGAAAGGTAAAACACTGACAATTACAAGAAGTCAACAATAGATGTACTCAATATCCTAACGACTGCTTATACAATTTGCTTCATCTTACATTGAGTCAACAAATTGTCACTTACATTAAACATCGTGCTATGGTTAGTAAGTGTAAGCTATTGCAGGGGTGGCCTCACAGGGCAGTGATGCCGTAGTAGAAGCAGAAAGTGCTATATTAGAAAGCCTCAGTAGGTAACAACTCCTGCATGCATTTACCGATTGCGTTTACTTGCTACTTATTTTACATTCAAGTTTACTGGTTAGCATGGTGCACAGCTAAATATATCTTACAACTGACTGAGTTTCAGCCATGCCCGAGCTGTTGTTTCGACATTAGGTGGGAAACATGGTGCTGCTGGGAGGCCTAATAAATGGCAGCATCTTTTTGCAGGATTCACTATCTGGTTATCTCGGTCAGAAGCTACAGGTGATGTATTGTATTCTATCTGCAGTTTTTTAACCGGAAACTAATCTTCCTTAGATTCTGGAGAGGCAGTAATATAGTTATTCCTTTTGCATGGTAATGCAAATCAAAACTAGGGTTCATTCCTAGGTGCTTTTTAATATAGTTATTCCATTTGTTGGGCATTCATTGCTTGTGAATCAACGAATTCTTGATTCCCAAACTCTTGCGTATTCATAGAATCAATGAGTTTTTAGAATGTCCATCATCACTGTGATTTCAGATGAAGAGTCAGCAAAAGAGGAAGCCCGGAGACATTTCCAAAATGGTCTTCAAGGTTATTCTAATGCAGAGGTCGTAGTCAAGCTCGGGGGTTGGGATGCTAATTACTCCAAAGCAGTTGCTCAAGCTTCGCTAAGTGCTCTCAAACACTTGATTTTGTCTGATAAGAATCTTCCAGGTGCACTATTGGCCGATATTATTGTCCCTAACTCTTGGTTGTATGTTACTTAGGCAATACTTTTACTTTCTGAAGTAAAAAAAAAAAAAAGATTGTTGAGAAGAAATAACTTTAGCTAGAAATTACAAGAAACATGGAATGAAACCAAAACTAGGAATTTGTTTGAATTATGTTGCCAGATGTCATGCTTGCTTGAGCTATAAAATGATTTAATTATGTTCCTTCTGACCTCTTAATACTAAATGATCACAAAACGGTCAAAAGACATACTTCTTGGGATTGTACCATTCAAAACTTTCATTGTTATGTCCTAACCTGGTTGGAAACAAAGGAATCAACCCGTAAATTAGCATTTCCTAAAAACACTCAAATTCCTGGTCAGTTGAAAAATATTTATGATAAGTACTTTTTCCTAATTTTTTGACGACAAGTCTTGTTGGATAGTTATAGCAATATTTGGAAAATAATGCAATTACATTATTTTTTGGTGAGAAAATGGTCCGGAAATGTGGCTACTTGATGTGAACACATTTAAGTGCGTGTTTAGGTTACATTATGATTTTTAGCTTAATTTTCTTCCTTAATATTGTCAAGTGCTTTTCAATCTTCCGTACCAAACATATACCATATGGTTTAGAATTGGATCCCATTTTACAGTTCTAACCTTATCAAGAGTCAAAAGTGTGTGGGGCTGGCATATTAGTAGATAGTTTGTGAGTTTTCACGAACTGAATATTTTATTTTGTTGTGAAGGTAAGAAAAGTCTGTATATAAGACTGGGATGCCGAGGGGACTGGCCAGATATCAAACCTCCTGGCTCGGATCCATCGACAGGATCTGATGCATCGTCTCCCCTATCATAGTATCAATCTCTCCGAGTACGCAATTCGGGAACGCGGCATCATTTTTGTCTCTTCCAGATTGTTTTGTCAACGGTATTGTTTCCCTCAGGTTCATAAAATTGTTATTCTATATCATATATTGCTATGTACATTCCATGTCGATCGATTATTTGTTACTTATCAGTAAGGCAAATTCTTGAGGGTTACTACTTTCAACTGCCTTATTCTTGGTTAAAATATATATAAGTTACTTCCCATTTTAAGGGCTTAAGCTTTTGGATGAAATTGTTCAATATTATATCCATATTTATGAAATTATCTTGGAAGTGCACTGATGCAAAAAGGAGAGAAGAAAGAGCTCGACCGATGCAACTATAGCCAAGCCTTAACATTAACATCACACATTATAACTTTTATGTAAATTAATTCAATAGCCATCTTTGAATAGGAGTTTGGAGAGCCTGAGATGGAGATTAGATAACATGATTTAGATTATTTATATAATTTATATAAATTAATTCAATAGCCATCTTTGGAGTTTGGAGAGCCTTGTTTTAATGCTACAAAAGAAGCCAAAATTTAAGGATTGGCCATTCAATTTGGATTTGGTGGGGAGTGCACGGGTTGAGAGGTGTCAGCCCTTCTACAATCGCTGATGGGGTTCTAATGGAGGGAAGTGTGGGCAGCGGTGAGGGCCACCAGGGGAGGGAATGTTAAAGCTTAATAGAGACAGAGCCACCCATGGGGGAAGGGACTTCTTTGGTGCAACGGTGGTGGAGAGGTAGACGTTGATGGTTCTCGCCTTCTCATTGGATAGTACTGAGGCTCCTGCATTGCAAGAAGGCCTTTTCTTTGCAATCACCGGGTCTTCAGGTACCAATTCCCTTCGGATATAGCAAGAAAACAAAATTGAAAACTTGACTCCCAATATTTATGTTTCATAAAAAAAATAATGGCTTTGAGTTGGTACTTGGCTCTCAATACCAAGCGAAACAGGCAACCACGAAAATATTGAAGAATAAAGCACTTGATTTTCAGCCACCCCAGGTGGAGATAGAATGGAGAGAAATGACCAAGTTAGTAACTCTGAAAATAGATTATAGAAAGATGTCACAAAGAAAGTTTCGTTTATTAGCATCCATCGGCAAACTAGTCAGCAATTTACATCTGACTGAACAAAAGTAAGAAAAACACTTGAAAGAGCTAAACTATTCAACCCTCACTGCAACTTCAAGTTTTACACATTCTGCAACAATCATCAAAACAGTTGATATACACAGAACGCTCTGCCGTTTTATTGTCATTCAAAGGCTGCCTAAATTTCCTGCCTTAGAAGCTGCCATTTCTATGTTTGATTTTGAGGGTATCTGCAAGGGTTACAGCACAGCAATATCATTACAAGAGAAAACCGCACACCTCCAACCACAATATATCAAAAATAATTTTCAGATAAAAATCCAGAATGATGCCACCTTATAAACATTGGTGTGACAATTTTGGTTCATAAGATTAGTAAATAAAAATCATAAAAGAATATAGGTGAAAGAAATGGCTAGAAAAGAAACGAGATTCATTCATATGGTGGGGCTGTTGCAGGGACAACACTAATGTCAGTATCATGTCTCACTACATGAAACAGTCCATCTATGATAATTTGTACTAAATGAACTTGGGTGCTTAGCTGCTTGTTGGCTGTTTGTTGGAAGAAAAAATGGTCAAGGATTACAAAGATAATCATATGATGTTCATCGAATACAAAACACTTAAAAGAGTCAAAGTTTGCACAAACAGAAACAGGAATACACAAGATGAATGTTGACACGCATATAAAAGCTCAGGCTGAAAGTGCACAATCACAAAATATGTCCAACCAGTACAAATGTATGCATAGATGCCAAATTTATATTGAGCGCCAAAAACATTGTTATTGGGGATCACTTGCATTTAAATCTAAATGCCCCAATCCACAAGAAAAATGCACTCATCAATGTGGAATAAGATCTCATACGGCAATTAGCACAGAAATGAATCGAAACCCCAAAGCATCTCATTCTGAGAGCATGACCACGAACAGCAACATATAATCATCAAATGAGTACCTTACGCTGATAAGAAAAATATTCCCAAAAAATTCATAAACAAAATCTACAAGTCAACATACCTTGCCCTGAAGGCTAGTTATTGCAGACCGCAACAAGGCATCTCCAACGATCAACCTCAACTTCTTAACAAAATCATCCCGATTTATCTTCTTATTCTACCACGTTTCAAGATGATGAGAAAAAAAAAAACAGAATGAAGGAGACGCTCCAGCCATAAAGACAGGAAAAAGGAAGTTACGGCATCAAGAAATATACCTTGAATAACTCGTAGTTGGCATTGACAAGATCCATATTTTTAGAAGGAACTTCAGGTGAGATGGTAGCAAACAACATTGAGAATGGCATCCAAGGGCTCTTGGGAACCCTTGATGAACTCAAATTTGGAACCATAGCATCCTTCAAAAATCTTTCAGCCGAGACACACGATGACAGTCACTTCCCTAAAAATTAACAGAAGTTAAATACACGAAAGACAACAATTGCAAATGAAACATAGAACTTCAAAATCTCCAAGTTACAGAACATCAAAAAACCGTCAAACTAAAAAAGATGACAGCTATAGAGAGGCATGCATGGAAAAACAATTATCACGCGATCATTCCATATTCACACATCAAAGATCATGAATGTACGTAGTAATGATACCGAAAGAGTTGCAACAAGGCATGCATATGAACTCCTACATAGGCGCAATTATGAGGTAGACAATGTTCAACATGGCAACAATGAGATAATCCACTCTAGACATGTTTCAATCCGACACAATATCCAGCACATCTGACATAGGTGGTTGATATTCAGAAAAATTACACCACACGTTGATTATTTTCTTTAAGACAAAAAATATAACATACTTGGTTGTGAATATGTAATTATACAAGCCAAAGACAAAAAATTTAACATTTTCATGTCAGACGGTCCTAAAATCATGGAGTCATTTTCAAAACCACAAAGGTTAAGCTCCAAAATTTTATAACTTGAAATTCTAGTTTGACATTCAGCAAGCAACAAGGAAGAGAAGTGCTCTCAAATTCTTCTTCTTATTCTCTACAGTGTAAAGATACAGTATAAGAGAAGATACTAAAATCAGATAAGCTGGTTTTCCTTAATGCTCCATACCAATTGAGACAGTCTACAGTCCACCAATGCACATTGTTTGCACAAATGACAAACCAACAAATGTAACTTGTGGGACAGAAAAGTAGAAATTAGAGGCAACACAACGGAAAACTCTTTCCAACCTTTCACTACTACGCAACATAAAGAAAATTCGGATTCAGTAAAGGGCAAACACAAAACTCTGATTGTTGCCTCAGCACTTTAGCCAAATATATACAAACATGATGCAATTAACACCCATAACTCCTTGGATTTGCTGGAACCTACCAAGGCCAACTGGCCAACTAAATCACCCACCAAGCTTGCATTTTTCGCCCACTAGACGCCCGAACATAACTGCCTGGCAATAGTTATTACCTCATGTGCCATCAGCATGACTAAACCTCCTAACTGATTTAGTTCATGACAACTAACTTCCGTTAGTGCATGCATGTAGCTTTCTGTCTACTGACATCAAAAAAAATTTGCCATGCAATACTGCCATCAAGTAAATCAGAATTGCATGCCTCTGTTATCCATCGAATATGCGCACCATGTGCACCTTCATTCATTGCCAACGCGTTGCCTAGCTTCCATCCTTCAGAAAGTGCACATCACCCGCCCATCTTGCACATATCCTTCCATGCAATTGACATGGGGTGAAGAGTTGCCCGTGCCAAGGGTCTGACAAACCTTCCACATCAACCTACCCCAATCCGACATCCTCATTGGACAGTTTCCCACAAACTCTGCATTTTTCAAATCAATGCCATCAGAACACTCCCAATCCTTGAACTGGCGCGCACACACTACTGCATTCAATATCAAATGCCGCCACCACCTCATTCACACAATCAAGAGGGAAAAGAACACACATGACAATCACTTTTCATTTGCAGCAATGAGCTGCACTGCATTCAACCGGGTCAAGAAATCCCCAACAGCTTCTTCCATCTCTTTCAATTCAAGCATCAAGCTTTGACCTTTTCTCACCTTAGGGCACTCCCTTGCACGATCAGGCCTAGTGCAAATGAAGTCGCCATAGTAATTCTTCACTTTGTCTTAAAGAATATAAGTCCCCGTTTTTCTCATCGATTTGGTTCCTCATAATCGGATCATCATCACCTAAATGTAATTCCACCAAAGCATTGGCAAAAGATATTGCACAAGGCAAATCTTTAACAACCTGAGTTCTCAACTCGGCTTATCTCCATATTTGCAGCTCAGACATAAAGAGTTTATCCTCCTCGAACATGTTTTCTATGTCAAACATCAACGAAGAAATTTCCTTCAATCCTTTCCCTTGCAATCCTCGTTGTATTGCAAGGCAAAAAATTCTTCTTCAAACACATTCTTTAGAATTTCAAAAATTACAACTCATGGTATCTACACAGTTTAGTCTTCCAAGAATCAGACCGCTCGGCACATGCATGCTCCCAACGTCAACCCGATCTTTGAGAACGTGTGCAGCCTTGAAATACTGCACCATGTCCCAAAAGAAGTTCCCCAACTCTAGCATTTTGGGCTCCATCAAGGGAACTTTGGCTCCAGTACCTTAAGTTTCCCTATTCATCCCATACAGTTTAAACAAATTTTGCGTCATAGCCATCACATCTCATCATGGACGCAAATTTTATGTTCGTCTCAACATTTTATGTTTCAAATTCCTGCTTAAATGCTACATGCAACTTTCACGTTTCACATGCCTGCGCTGTCAAACTGATAGCATCATCAGTCACTGGTCACAATGAAATTCTCTAATATACCAAACTGATCCTCTAAATTTTAGCTTGCCATCTCTTGGTTTCAGCCAAACACCCAAAACTAGGCTCTAATCCCAATTGACATAGTTTCAACCTTAAAATGAAATCAGGTTGCAATGACACCCAGGTTTCACGTCTCAGTCAGCCCATAAATGCACAATGTTTGAACAAACAACTACTAATTGAACTTAGCATGATAGAAAAGTAGAAACTAGACACAATGTATATGGAAATTTTTTCCAACTTTTTATTACTCCACAAAATAAAGGAAATTCATATTTAATGAAGAGCCAAACACAACTCTTACTGGTGCCTAAACACTGGGCCAAATGTATACAAAAATGATGTAGATAACACCCATAACTACTTGGGTTTGCTGGCACCTGCCAACGAAGGCTAGCAAGCCAAATAAATCGCCTTGACATGATAGTGCTCAGACCAATTGAACTAGAAGCCAAGAAAATTAAGTTTACTACAAAAACTGTGAAAACCGTCACCAAGCTTGCATTTTCGCCCGCTAAAAGCCTGAAAATAACTGCCTACCAATAGTTATTTCCTTGTGTCATCAACATGCCTAAACTGCCTTACTCATTTAGGGCTTGTTCGGTACGGCTTAAAATCCAATTAAAATTGAAAATATGGCCGTTATTGGGTCCCACTCGTCTAATAAAAGTCAACAATAACGGCTAGTTTTTTCAATTTTAATCCGATTTTAATCTCTACCGAACACACCCTTAGTTCATGTCAGTCGATTTCCATTAGTGCCTGCCTACCTACAGCTTTTCATCCCCCAAATAATTCAACCATGCGATTCTGCCATTAAGTAAATCTATATTGCATGCCTGCATTACCCACTGAATGCATATACTACATTCACATTCGTCCATTGTCAACACATTGTCTTGCTTCCATCCCTGATATGTGTGCATCACCCATGCATCTTGCATACATCCGCCCATGGCATTAAGATGGGACAAAGCATTGCCCGTGCCATAGCCATTTTACTGAAAGGGGTCTGACACCTTGCATGTATCATTCAAAAGTCTTAGAAACAATGGTACTAAAGAAGCACCACAGTTGCGGAAAATGAGGTCATCTAAAAGGCTTACCATCTTTAATCCCACTTCGTGACTCCCATTTAAGAATTGTAGATGTCAAATCTCATCAACACTCAAAAAATGTCAAAAATATCTCCAATCGAGGTGATTCTCAGAAGGTTGACCTACAAAACAACTCATGGGGTCACCTAACGAAGGCACTCACCTTTCAAATTAATCCATGGCAAATAATGTATGCGTCATAAAAATTGACTAAAAATACCTAAACCGTGAAATGTTTATATGTTTGTAGAGTCATGGTGATGTAGCATAAAGTAAACTAAATAAGAAAGAAAATCACCACTAGCAGAAGAAGAAGAACAGAAACAGCAGAAGAAGAGGAGGGAGGAGAAGATAGGGAAAGAAAGAGGAAGAAGTTGGAGAAGAAAATACCGGAGAGAAGAAAACGTAGAAGGGCGGTAAAGCTTGTTAATTTCCCATTATATTCTGTCCCTTTTTCTTCCTCCAATACAAGCCACTTATACAAAATATAACCCTAGAAGTTATGGGCTTGGTCAGGCCCATCAATACAACCAAACTTAGTAAAACCCAACTAATAAAAGATGTCCTCATCAACTCTCCCGAGATGGGAGGAAAACTCGACTCCGTCGAGTAGACAAATCACAAAAGGCGGTTGATTTGATATCAAAATGCTCCAAGTCATGCCACAAAGGACGATCCTTCTTACGAACCAAATATTGAAACTCAAGAAATGACAACAATGCAAGCCACAAATTATCTCCAAGAATATAATGTAACCAATATAATTTGGTTGAAAGAAAATCCCGTTGACCCTAATAAAGCTCCAATAAATGTGGATCAAATTGCAGGAGTTTCTCTCTGGGACTCCATGTATAGTCAGCATCAAGTTGATCTACTCAACGAGCAAAGAAGCATTGAATCTATCCATCATTGGTCAACACAATGTTCATCTAAAATAATATCAATTTTATTTTTGTGTGCCGTGGCAGGTGGTATTTGAATGACATAAAAAGTTCAATGTAGGAGCTTCCAGGTGGAGATAAAAAAAATGATCATTAAAAGGGTTAAAATAGCATTTGTAAGCAACAAAGTCCTTAATAATTAAAATATGGTAGTGGTCATAATGTGATGAAATAACATTGACATATGCATTTGGACCAACATGCTTTAAAATTTAAAAGGACCAGCACTATACGCTTGCAATATAACATAATCCCTAATATTAAATTCAAAATGTCGTTTATGCAAATCAGCTCGAAGTTTTTATGATGCATTACTTGTTTCAAGTTGTTTATTGATCTCAATATACAAATCATGAAGATATAGTACGACGACCTCAACTAACATAGACACATTAGCATGTGGGGACATGGAAATAGGGTCTAAAGGCTTCCTAGCTCATAACCATGAATAACTTCCAAGGGACTCATAGACCGATTCATAGAATTTTATATGCAATTTGAACAGTTGGGAGGGTCAAATCCCAATTCTCAAGATTTTCCTTGCAAATAGCATGATTAAGCAAATCATCAGCACATTTAGGTTGGACAAGGGTACGACATACAACACTTAACTGAGAGGTATTAGGAACAAGGGGTACAATACCTAGAGTTGGAGGAAAAGTCTGGATACTACCTAATGAGGTGTCCTCACTATCATCCAAGTCATCAAATTCTTCAAGTTTAAGTTCATAGACTTGATCCTCTAACCACTCATCTATTACATCATTTCATTCCTCAATGGCTAAGACTTGGCCAGAACATTTGGAAGAAATGTGATCAAAGTCTTTACAGTTGAAGCACAGCAAGTGAGAATAATTCATTGGAATTTCAAGACCTTTACCCTTATTTTTTCAGATGAGAGGAATATTGGACAGGGGAGATCCTAGTGGGGACTTAACAGGAGGAAGTGGCGCCAATGAAACGGAAAGACGATTGTCAATACACCTTCTATATTGAGAAGAATGCCTTGGAATATCACGACCTTTGCACCAATTTTCCCAAATGGAAGGAACATTAGACAGGGAATGCTTTATTATAGACTTATAATAAAATGACACTAATAAAATGGGTGAACAATGGTGATCACGCTTTTCATATGGAGTACTAATAAATAACTCATAATCTCAAACTAAAGAGTAAGCGTAATCAAAAGTAATGATACCTCGAAGGAAAAGCTCAGGCTTAAGATCCTCTCATAGACATTGTCTAAACTCACTCAAAGTCAAGGCCTCATCCTCAATGGCATGACATTTCATTCGAAATTTCTCAAATTGAGCAATGTACTCCGTCATTAGCCAATTCCCTTGTGTAAGGGTATTCCATTGGGTTAAAGTTTCGGGATTTAAGCAACCATCGAGAGTAGGAGTATCTAATTTAATGTCTCTAAATAAACTCTCCTTATGACAAGAGAATGAGTACAATGACGGTCATAGGCTCATTCTCGCTCACGAACCTAATCCCTATCCTTACGGGGTCGAAAATATTTTTGATCACCTTGTTGACGACGATATTGTCTATTATGGGACACTCCTGATACCACTTTGATGTAGCATAAAGTAAACTAAATAAGAAAGAAAATCACAACCTGCAGAAGAACAAAAACAGCAAAAGAAGAGGAGAAGAACCGAGAAGAAGAGGAAAGAGAAGACGGGGAAAGAAAGAGGAAGAAGTTGAAGAAGAAAATACCAGAGAAGAAAACGTGGAGGGAGAGTAAAGCCTATTGATTTCCCATTATACTCTGTCCCTTTTCTTCTTCTAATACAAGCCACTTATACAAAATATAACCTTAAAAGTTATGGGCTTGGTCAGGCCCATCAATAAAGCCCAACTTAGTAAAGCCCAGCTAATAAAAGATGTTCTCATCACATGGCCTACTACTAAAATGTGTGTACATATATTAAGCTTGAAAACATCTTCCTGGTTTAGCTCATCAACTATCGCATCTTACAACGTGACCTAAGAAGCACCAACTCGGACACGTCGACACACGATTTTTCGAAAAAGTTCTGACACGATGCGTCTTCTACACGTTGATTAAAATATTAATTTTAATTTTTTTAATTTAATAATCTAAATTAATATATTTTTTTTAATACTTATTGCATATGTATATAAATAATTAATCTACATGGAAGGTGAAATAGTAAAAGAATTAATTAACATAAATTTTTGCATTTTGCTTTGTTAAAGAATAAAGTGTAAAAAAAAAATAATATACACTAAAAAAAAAATGGTACAATGCATTTAATGTGTTTGGTCCACTAGTTTTTTGAAAAGAACAAAAGTAGCTTATTCAAAGTTCAAAGCGTGTCTTTTGGTCTCCTCTTTCCTCTCCCCTCCCCTCCCCTCCCCTCTTCTTTTCTTTTTTCTTCCCCACTGGCCACAGTACCGGAAGACTGCACTTCTTCTTCCAGCCCTTTTTCTTCCAGCGGTAGCCTCCGATTTGCCTACTTTTTTCAACCACCGAGTTTATTTCTTCTTCATCTCCGTCGCAAAGGACTTCCGACACACCGAAAGCAACTCCGACACGCGTCGGCGACTTGTCGGAGGCGTACCGGTGTCCGATACATGTCGGACACCGATACGTTGTCTCCCAGAGCGTGTCCGTGCTTCCTAGAATGTGACCAATCCAATATGTAATGACATACGATATCATTGAAATTTAGCTGAATCTACCTAATAAGACGAGGAAATTTTTTTATCAACACAAGCTCCCTAATTCTGAGGTGGGGTGTGTTAGGTCCGAACTTTGGAAACAAAACAAGGATTTACATGAGTTGGCAAATCTTTTCACCATTGAAATGGTGAATAACTTGTGTGTCATCATGAAACAACCTTCTGGGCCTTTTCAAGAAGCATGGGAACTGGCATGTGTCTCATGGACCAGATGAGAATGTCAAGCAACTAGATGAATCACAGTCTAGTGATCAAACAAGCTCCCCAAACATAATCAAATCCCATGTAGTGGCTTGTCGACAATCTAAAAGCATCAATTTCATTTGGCCTTCTTCCTTGCCCAAGTTTACAATCAATTTCCCGACACGTTGTCTTGAACTGAACCTAAGAGCACACCCGCAGCCTTTCCTGCAAAAAACTTAACAGATGCCCTGTCCTCTTCAGGCCTAGCCCAACAACCTGAATGTCATCAACTGGGCACAGAAACTGAGTTACCCGGCAACTCATTCGCATGTTTCTCAAAATGATCTACCAGTCCCATAGTAAAAGGGGTCTAACTTGATACTAGGATCAATCTCAGTTTTCACCATACCATAATGCTAAAAGGAATTGCACTATCCAACTTGATGCCAAGACAGATCTGATTTTCACCTAATCACGACAACTCTGCTAAAAGGATCCATGCATGTATCTTGACATTAGATCAATCTCAATTTTCACCATATCACAAGGCTAAAAGGATCTGATTATCCAAATTCACATTCACGCTAATAAAAGAGGAAGGGTTAGATTATTTTTTGCTTGAAATAAAGCCAAGTTACTCTAGTTGTGTTGTCCAAGAACGAAATTCAACATTGTCCTTTGGCAAGTACGATAGAATTGTGATTCCAACAATAAGAGCTGCTCAATAATATATGCAGTTTAGAAGATGTTGGTTTCCCATAGTAAACACCAAACTGTTGACGTATTTTTTTATTTTTTTTTGGTTGCTCTCAACGTTGGTAAAATCCTCCAACAATAAATCTGAACCTTGCTTCTAATCACCTTCAATCTATTCCAAGTTCAGCAACCAGTGCATGTCCCTCCTATGCTCATGTCAAGAATGGAATGACAAGAAGATAGGTAAGATTGCTGGTGTAAAATGTTAAATGATCAAACCACTTTGATAATCTAGACTGGTTTAGGCCGTTGCAACCTGCTTCAAGACCTCAGCAAATCCATGATGCATTGTCCCATTTCACATAATAAAAGCTTGATCGCATCATCTGGCCCATTATTCATTTCATCATTAAGAAAGTCTCCTCAATTTTATATTCCAAAAATTCTTTGACCTTTCAGTCAGGCAATTCCAGCTCAAGAATATATATCCTTCTCTTCTCTCTACTGCTTCAAAACTGACGTCAGCATGAGTTGCAACAACAATAATTCACCAATTCCCATATTAACATAGACCAGTCCAAAAATCCTATCTATTCTAAGAATCAGATCATCTATTTTGGAAATAAACATATGTATGCTTAATGTCTATTTGAAAATGCTCAACCAATTCATAAACAATTATTTTTTAACAAACTGCAATTTAAATACTAATTTTAAATCCTTCTATAAAAGAAAATCAGCAACATCTTCCCTTCTTGTAACAGAGATAAGGGATCTGGGAAGGAAGAACAGAGCCTCATAGCACAGTATCTTCAGACCAGGGCTAGCCATTATTCTACAAGAAGATAAATATCGAAAAACAAAAGAATTCCCAAAACAGCAGACTTTGGTCATGTAAAAGTTTCTCCCAAACTAAGAACCTAGGGTACACAGGAATGTGGTGTCCCTAAAGTAACATACATCACTTGAGGATGATGTGATGAAGTTTCGTATATATGCACTAACTATAGAGTACTTACCAATTCTGTCGAAGGGGAACACAAATGTAGCTGGGCTTGAGGTCTTTCATAACAAGTACTGACCCCTGAAACATCAACCCTGCTCTCGGTTTTAGCCCTAGGTCCTGTAAGAGCAACAAAGAAATTTTTGCGCAAGTGCTAAAAGAGAGATTAAAGGAGAAAATTAATCAGAAAGGCCGAACTCAAAAAAGTTTTAAACTTAAATGGCATTTCCTAAGCTCGTTGTGAAGGTTAATAAGATGAAAAACGAACGGCCTGACTCGAGGTCAAGATTACTGGTTTCTGGTGCTATACTTCTTCTATTTTTGGGCAAGTACACATCACTTGCAAACTGAGGGGGGTTAAGATTTCTAGAACAAAGAAACTATTCAACAGTAGCAACTTTTCACCACCTTATATTTTTTTCATTATCTATGGTCATTAGCTTCTTTTACAAAATTAGAAAAAATAAAATATCAACTCTTGGACCCTCATTATGCATAAGAACACTACGACAAACACCTCTAGTGAAAACATAAGGTCTGCAGATACAATATCAATCCCAACAGATGATTTTGTATAGACATAAAAAAGAGAAACCAGTGTGCGAGACTAAACTATCACCTTCAACATCAGAAGCCATCTTGAAACTAACAATGTATTCTGGGTAGATGTGAGAATTCATATTTGTGTTCCATACTATATACCACTTTGGATTTTGAAGATTGTCAACTCCACTATCAAAGTCCTCACTGCTGGGATGGAACTGTTTTCTTCCAGAACGAACAAGCTCCATGTTTCCCATTATTACACGACAGAATACCACATGTCTTGTGTCATTTTCGTCAACATCAAAGTAACTTGCACTGCAAGTAACAGTATTGTGCCAAATAACAGAAAAAATTAAACAAACAAGACTTAAATCAGGAACTTTCAGATAGAGATATTTTATTCATGCTACAACAAGTAATTAATAATGAACAGTCATCTATATTTGAGTGGAGAAACGAAAGTAGTTTATCGTCAGTAAGATGACCAACTGAAAGACAATAGCCAACCATTTAATCTAATAACTCCTGGTAAAAAAAAAAAAAAAATTATGCAGATAACCAGCTAGTAAATGATGTAGCAATAGATTCATTATAACTATATTATCACAACAAATTTAACCTACCTCGTATTTCCATAAAAAAGATACTGTTATCTCAAATAATTCAGTGGAGAAAAGAAAGTAAACTACATCTCACCTGATCTCTGCACAATCAGCGGGGATAAGATTAATCCCAACCCCATACATGGGTGTAATTTTAGACAGCTCACAATGGCCAACTCCATACTTCATTACACCCGAGACTGTTCCTTTAGAACAAGGAAGCCATGCATACTGGACATTTGCATCCCCACGATACTTTTTAGTAATTTCGACCTGTTTCTGGAAAAGCTCTAACCGAGCTTCCATTGTAGTACTTGAACCACGATGCACTTCAACCACTTCTGCACGAGCAGATGAGCCAATACCTATAAAAAAATATCTTCTTTACAGTATCAGCATCCAGAATCCCCTGTATGTGATCAACCATCATGAACATTTTTTCCTTCCATCTCTTTATTTTCTTCAGATTTCTCATCAACTTCCGCAGCTAAGACTCTGGTACGACTATTATTAACTTCATCACAATCTTTTTCAGCAGGATTCTCTTGAACTTGTATTTGCTTAACATTTGACTCCCCAACAGATTCCTTCAACTCAAAAGCATCTGATCCATTTATTTCAATCTCAAGATGTAACATGATATTTTCAGGTCCCTGGTGCTCAGAAATTAGATGGCTGTGACCTTCATCAAATTCATAGTGGGACCCTTGAGCTTTTTCATAATCAGCAAAGATTTCAGGGAAAAAACAGTTTCCACTCTCATCAATCCATGCAATAGGTTGATGCAGACCAGTATTCAAGTCCAACTGCATCATATGGAGGAAGTCCAGTAAAACAACATTACCATTAATATCCACCTCCACAGCAGTCTTCTTCGCGATAAGGTCTTTCTGAACCGATTTAACAATATCCTGGGGGAAATCATTCCATTCACCATGGTGATAATACATCAACCGGTGTGGAAGCCCACTTTTCTTGAAGTTCGAATAATATTTAACCAAAGATTTCCCAGAGAATATGGAACAAAAACCTTGATTGCTTTTAGATTCATTCAATTTCCTCCGTTTGCCAAGCTTGTGGATGAAAGAACTGGCAGTAGATTGTAGAGGCAACACCACGTCAGTATCTCCCTTAAAACAGGTCCCGCTGGTCGCTCGCTTTCTCTTCAAGTCAACAACAGCATGTTGACGACTATCCAATACCCTTGCAAACTTTGCTTCCATTTCTACCCACTGGATCAATCCCAATCCCCTGACTCACACTCAAAACTTCAAAGGTAACAAATTCAAAGATCTCGATCTTTGTTTTGTCTTACAGAAACAAAGTCATTGGTAAAAGTTGACAAATCCTAGCAAATAACAAGCAATTTCATCATTTACATAAAATAACTATTTAAAACGATAACGGTAGTTTTTCACTAATGAACAAAAAATATGTCCAAAAATACCAGGCAGTCACAGTAAAAACAATTAACTAAACCATGAAACCAGAATATATGGCGAAGAACTAAGGTGCTAATATGCAACAATACGTAACAGAATTCATCCTTTAGAACTCAAATCCTTGCAATAATGGAGTTGCAGCGCATCTACAGAGATATTTGTTTTATGTGTTCTTACATAAATACGGGTCCTGAAGAATACGGGAGATTAAAAAAAGAGACAAAAAAAGGTAACTCAATAAGCTGGCACTTTAGCATTTTCATTATAGAATGAAAATTTATTAAGCCCCTGTTTGAACCACATTCTCAAGAAACTCATTTTTCCTCAAACTCATTTTCAAACACACATTCTCCTAATAAAATAATTTTGCACGTACACCAAAACTTTCTTACTTTTTAACCACACATTCTCAAAAAAATCACTATTATAAAACTCATTTTTATAAAAAAAAGTGGGACTCAAACAGAGCCTAAATAGAAACTATTGGTGATTGGAAGTTGGTTAAGGAAATGTTGACATTACAAGAATATAGGATAACCAATTGTATTAATTCATTATTTACCTTAATGATTCTCAATTTCTCATTCCTTCATATAAAGTAAAATCTCAATACCTAAATAATGTGGGCACTTTATCTAAGAAGCAGAAAGAGATAATTGTTTCTATGCATATTCTCAGAAGCAGGAATGCATACATATGCTATTGAGTTCAGAAGGGTGTGAACTGTATTATTCGTAATTTATTTGAAAGGGTTACAAGGAAGACATGAAGCACGTGAACCTGCATTAACTGAAACATTTATGCATGCAATCTCCTAGGTAGAGCAGGACAATAGGCATAATAGGTTGTTTGGATCAACAAACCAAAAGGTTGAAGTAGAAATGGTTAAGCATGAAAGTTTTTTGGAAAGGAAAAAAGTGGCCTCCTAATGACTTCTATATAGTATGGTCATTAGTCCATATCTCGTGACTTAAGACTCCACATGTTATATTTTCACTAATAAAATTAAGTGAAGTTTTAGCAGTGGCTATAACCACAAGACAAATTAAAAACCAGACCAAAGCCCCATTGAAACATCCATCCAGACAGACATTTGTCTCCTATATAAATTACTATAGTAGCCAGACAAGCTAAAAGCCAAAACAAAATTTCTCTTGAAAGGAAGTGATCAGAAATACTGTTTAAGTAAATATTCATTACTAGAAAACAAGGCAATCCACATCGATGAGTCACATTCCATTTACAACTAGTGTATCTACAAGTTAAATACCAAGCATTGTTAAATGAGAAAATGGTATACATAGTACAAACTACACTTGCTATTAATGATTATTATGAAGTCGTATATTACAATATCCTCGTTCAATCCCTCACTTTCCGCACTTGACTTTTCTCCTAACATGTGCATGCCAGAAGTTGGTCTTACTCGATCTTGATTATCTCAAAACATATAGAAAAGGCAATTTTTTTTTGTTGCTCAAAGAGTACTTTAAAATACTACAGAAAGAAACCATCTTTTCAATCTGCAAAATATTACTAATCGGACTGCAAATTTGGTGTCTTCCAAGAGCAAAAAGTCAAGATTGGGAAATTCGATTGTCCACAAATTTCTCCAAAATGAGTGAAATATCAAACTTATACAGCAAGCAGGAAGACAGCCGTAAAACAAATTAGTGACAAAGCTACAAAAACTGAGAAACCAGAGGACCGCTGAAAGGATAAAAAAATATTATCAGCATGTAAGCATAGTAACCCTAATGTCCTCATAAAGCTTATTAAAAAAAATGCTTGTAAAATGCCCAAGTATAAATTTATAAAAAAAAAATCTTGTGCAGCACGTATTTGCCTTAATGAAGCAATCCCTACTTCCTAACTTCGGAATTTTCAATCAAATGGCGTTAACGGAAAAAAGTTCAGCAATTATACCGACTATCATAGTGAATCACCAACTCTAGAAGTTTCTATGCTCATCTTAATTAATAAATACTATATTAGTGCTCACCTTTTTCATGTGTTACACGCAGGAAAGCTCGGGCCTATATCATTTGTTTACGATTTTCTACGTGAAGTTGCATGCAACAAATGTAGATATTCTGTAAACTAACTAAATACATCTAATTGTTCATTTCCAAACAAAACAACTATGAAAAATGAAAGTTCGTTATGTGAAAGCAAAATTCATGGGGAAACAAAATTTCCATCACGACAAAAAAATGTATAGAATCAACTATGGTTTCGTCTGATAAAAGTATAGCATAATAATTTTGACATTTTTTGCTGTGAACGACAATATCAATATCAATATATCCTATTCCAAAAATCAACTCTCAATAATTATTGCCTACTTCAAAGTCGTACGGTAAATGAAAAATAAACGATGTCCTCTAACATGCAAACGCCTAAATTTCTAAGTACCAGTTATACGAGGACGTCGATCAACAGCAAAAAATTAACATAAAATAAAAAAAATTAACTGAAATTATTGCTCCCCACGGCCATCATTTCAACAATCAAATAAAAAAAAAGAACCCAATTTTCAAATGCAAACACACAGATCAATAAACCTCCAAATAAACATTTAATAATGAAACACATCAATGATATACACATATATACATAAACATAGAAAACGGAATGAATTACCTGAAGTAAAAAATACAGAATTATTGATGTACAGAGAGAGAGTAATCGACGGATTTTTTTATTGTTTATTTTTTTAATATTTTTACATCCTCTTCTTCGAGTTTTCAAACCCTAGGTCGGCTAAAAAATATTAGAATTATAAATAATAAAAGAGAAATTAATACCGCCTTTGTTTTCTAGTTTCTTATTGGTTGACAAAATCGTGGTTTTACAAATTTAACCCTATTAGTCACGTTTGGAAATAAGTGGGAGTTAGCTTTAATTATTTTTATTTTCAAACTTAAAAATTTTTTTTTTTTTTCACTTATAAATTTACTTATTTGGTAACTTTTTAAAATTTTGATCAATAATTTTATAAGCTACTTATTTACTTATAATTGAAATTTCAAGATTAGCCAAACATGCTTAGCTAAATGTGAAAATAGTTCACTAAGTTTCAAACATATTTGAGGGCACGTTTGATTCTTATTCTTTGTAGAATGAGAATAAAAAATATAATCGTTATGAGTTTCACAAAAAGATGTGAAGTCAAAAATAGTGACTGAATGTGATGGATAACGATCATATTTTTTATTTTTACGGATGAATAATGGGAAACAAAAGGGCCTAAGTAATTTACTTTTTGATTATTTTAAAATAAAGTAAATAAGTAATTTTTACTAGGGTGAACGCAAGTTTGAGTCTATAATCAAACGAAACAGAATTTTGAAATTCAGGTTTATTTCAAATAATGATTTGCCTAATGACATAAAAGTAATATATTTTAACCAACTAAATACAAATACTGGTCCAAAATCACTATACAACTATTAAAATAAACTTTTCAAATATAAGAATTACCACATATTAACTATACAAACTTAAAGTTGTAATAATAATACAAAATTTAAATGAAAAACTTCAACTGTATCAAAAGGGCTCAATTTTCAAATGATTTTTAAGTATTGAAATGTAAATTAACCCCTTTTTAAGCGACTTAGTTGGTTCAAAATCGAAATGTTGATAGGTCTATGCGGACTCAAACTACCTATTCGATTCGATTTTACTATTTGACAATTTTTTTTTGTTCAGCCCTAATTTTACCGTACTTTTAAAATAAGTAATTTAGTTATTTTAACTTTAAGTCAATAAAAAATATACTTAATTTTTGACAATGATGCTACAAGTACACTTTTGTTGACATGGAGTTTGACACTAATCACATGTGAAGTGGTGGAGCTCACAATTAAAATAATCATGAACTCCACACATGTGAGAGGAGTGTCAACAATCATGTCAAAATAGAGTGTACTTGAGGCTTAATTCAATTTTTGAACTTATGTATAACTTACAAGTAACCTTTTTAAGCCTAGCAAAATATGTACTATTCTTTTAGTTGGTTCAAATTTTGATTTCAATCTAAGTTAAAGTCAAATAATTAATATTAAACACGTCTTTCATGGATCCCGCAACTTTTCAATCACACACTTCAAAAACTTCTACTACAATCTACTAAAAAAATCTAATTTTAATTCCCGTCAAACACCCTCTAAATAAATTTCTTATCCAACTAATTTACCTTCAACCTTTGCATTATATTTCACAGTTGATAGTGCCAATCTTTTTAATGAAAACTAATTTACCTTCACCATAATACTACAATACAATGCATGATAATTTGTACTATTGCATAATCCGATACACCAAAAATAAAACCTTGAGTTGCAGTGCCCAAAAAAAAAAAAAAAAAAAAGGTGCCGGCAATTAAGCTAGTAGGGTGATTATATAGCTCCTATTTTACTCCCATTTTTTAAAAAATTCAATTTTATTCAAACTCATTTTAATGACACATTTTGTATAATTCAAAATTTTTATAACTTTTCAATTACTCGTGTCATTAATTTTCATTAAAAAACTATTAATAATCTGACTTTAATCAAATCAAATCGAGACGTAAATTTTAGAGACGCCCAAACCCAAGTACACACGTGTACGAGCCTATCTCCTAGGCATGAAGCATTGCAACCTACTTATAATGGGAGAGTCTATTTTATAAAGAGTGATGTCATTTAACATCACTGTTCAGTAATGTTAAAACATCAATTAGTTAACACTAATGTAACTTTAAATAAAAAATATTATTAAATAAATCATTTAATTCTACTTTTTATTGAGCTTATAACTCAGCATCGCCCAAATTGATGGTATAATAACATCACCGATGCTAAATAATATTATTCTTTCATAAAAGTACACCATTTCTTTTAATGGAAAAATTTCCATTTTTGTCCCCCAATCTATTGATATGGTAACAATCTGATCCTCAACCTACAAAATAGAGTATAAATTAGGTTTTCTCAATCTTTCAAAATAAGTGCACCGATTAAAATACGTGCCCCTTTAGTCTTCCCCGTGCACAAGATGCATTTCTAGCTCAAACATCTATAATCTCATTAGAAACACCCATCAACAACTTGGTCAATATAATTAAAAGCCTAGCTACCGTTGAAATTATCTCATAAAAACTATTAGAGTCTATTCAATTGACAAAAGTGAAAATGCAAACCAATTCCACATAAGTTGAAAAATAAAAATTCATCTAAACCATAGAAAATCATTTTCATTGAAATTGATTGAAAACAAGTTTAAAATAGTTGTATATACTATATTGAAATTCGAACTTCATTTCCACTTTCGTATCAAATAGTCAAACTAGAATTCAAATTCTGAGGATGTGACATTTTCCATGAAATTCGAACCAATCAAACGAACCCTTAAGAATAAATTTAACAAAAATATTAGCTACAAAAAGTAAATAATAAAACAATTATAGAGAATGTCTAACATTCACCAATTGATGACCTCGGCATCTCGAGTTGCTTCAGCATGTGCAGTGGCGCTACATGCAATGCCGATGATAATAGCAGAAGGCAGGCAATCGTCATCCCTAGAGAGTATCTTTCTTACATGTTTGGTACATTGAATTGGCCGACACTTAAAAGCATTAAGCAAGAAAAACGAGTTAAAAAATGTATTTGTTGTATTAACCATTAATGTCCAACTACTGATAGCTTGACCTTTTGTATGGTGAATTTCCTTCTGCACTCCGAATTTACAATCTAAGAGCATGTTTGATTCGAATTAAAATCTGATTTTAATCTAAATCAAAAACAAACAATCAAAATAATAATATCTTTCATGGGTCTGACAACTTTTCAACCATACATTTCAAAAACTTTCATCATAATCTACAAAAAAATTTAATTCTGATCTCCACCTAACACCATCTAAATCTTTTCTCAGCACATGATATGAAAGAATAAAATCATCAATCTTCTAAAACACCAGAATAAGGGAATTAACTCATGAAAAATCCAGTATTTTTCTGTTGATTCACAACAGAGGAATTGTTTCTAACATTCAGAAAATGCAACAAATAAAGCTTAAACTTACATTTGACTGCTGGAGAAAGCGAAAAAGAAACAAGCAACAGACAAGTTCTACGTTCCTAGGACGACTAGATAGGTACGAACTCACATTCTGAAGCCACGTAACTTACAATCAACGAGTAGCTCAAAATCCTTGCTCCTGCTTTGGATCTTCCAAAGAAAATGTCAGGTCAGTCGGTGTCTGCAAAAATAAACATCAAAATACAGAGTTGAGTTCCAAATTTCCATGATCATGACAATTTTATTATCCATAATAACATCCAGAATTTGTTCACTAATGTACAAGCAAAAAAAGGTCAGTCCAAAAGATAAGAATGAAGATCAAAATTAAAATGTAGAACGATCTGACAAGTGAATTGCTGGCGTAGTTTTGATCCCAAAATATAACACCACCTTCTCAATACATTAGCGTAATAAAGGTTTAAGACTTGCATAATGTAAACTTAACCCAAAAATATGTGAATAGGTACTTATAGTGAACATTAGGTATCAAAAAAGTTCCTCGTCGCTCCAAAAACCTTCCAGTATTATTGGTGGAATCATCTAACAATGCACTGGTGTCCAAGATTGCTTTCCTTTCATTTGAAAATTAGGTTTTAAAAAAGTTCCTCGCCGCTCCATAAATCTTCAAGCATTATTGGTGGGATCATCTAACGATGTCCAAGACTGCATCCCTATCATTTCCAAATTGGAAAGTAGTTTGATATTTTTTCTTTTTCCATTTTTTTGTAGGTGGGGAGAAAGAACCTTTAACTAAAAATAATTTCAAGAGTCGGGATATGTCTGGCCTTACCTTGGATTGGAGACCAATTATAGTTGACTTCAACAGCTGATCCCCCACTATCAATCTCAACTTTCTAATAAACTCATCTCGCGTGATTTTCTTGATCTATTGTATAATGCCAAAGAAGAGGGATCAAAAAATAATCATAATACAAAGAAGAAAGAAATGAAACAGAAGCCTTGGTCATAGATTCCTTGACATACCCTGAACAAGGCATATTGAGAATGCACCAATTTCATCTCCTCAGGAGAAACTTTATTCGAAATAGCTTCAAATAACTTAGAAAAAGGCATCCAAGGTGATTTAGGAGCCTTGGAGGTAGTCAAACCAATGCTAGGGGCCTCTTGCGGAAATTTGTTCACGAATTCATTCGTCTCACAATTTCTCCCCTGATAAAATTGAAATTATTAACAAAACACGTAGTTAAAGTAAATATTGAGCAAATTTATCATTTTTATTCATAAGTAATAATTTTCCAATTGAAGGCCAATTTTTATAAGAGATACAAGATTTCCATATTAGACTAAAACGGAAAAAAGGTGGGGTAGAGTTTGGCAAATCAACAAAAGCATAAAAGAATGACTTGCAAGAAAGAACACGCCGAGAAATTCAACATCCACAACCTTTTCTCAATATGAGAAAGTCTCATATAAACATCCTCGAGAATAGTCAATAAAGAGAACAAATCTAAAGTGTAACTATCCCACAAGTTACGACTGAACTTATACTATCAATTCATTGTCCCATTTTAAGGAAGTGCACAAATAAAATTTACAGAGACAATGTTTAACAACAAAAATTTATACAATCTATGAAATGAAGCAAGGAAACAAAAACAGATTTAGCTTTCCTCCCAGGAAAAAAAATCCTATTTCGGATTTTGTGGCACCCACATCACATTTGTGAAGACAATCCATGAACGTGAAGAAACTTGCAACAAATTTTTGTTATGGAACATTGGAAACAGTAATCCCACAGTCCCATCAGACCTATATCGGCACCACAATAGAAGTAAAACTCATGCAGCGGATTTCTATTATGAAGAAAACTTACTTTCTCCACATATTTCCATGGCCATAATTTTGCAAATTAGGATGCTCCAAAAGAATAGTGACTTTATTGTATGCCTTTTTTCCCAAGTGATACCCGTTGCTATTTTTCTTAAAATAATAGGTCCCATGTTTCATCAAAGGACATAAGTTTTCGATCACGGAACACATCGAAAATATAGACAACCTTTTTGCGTCAGTGATGCATGTCTTCGTATGCTTGAATTGGACCACTTGACTTAATGTTATTATGATTGAGACCTTCCCATTGAAGGTAGCTGTTCACTACACAACACTGGTGAAGTAGCCAAAAGTCATTTGGAAAATTAGAGAGCATTACCCATTCATCTGGAGATGAATCTAGCTGTAACTGTCCCTGTGGTCCCTGACTCGTGATTCCAGACATATCCGAAGGTCCTGCAGAAATATGGATAAAGTTCATCCTTGAGCACGTATATTCTTTGACATAAAGTTAGCAAGCAGATAAATAAACCGATTTACATAAACAGATAAGGTTTGTGCTCATGTAATGTTCAAAAAAATTCATCATTTCTCATAATATAAGCACAGTAATAATGCAACTATCCATGCCCAAAAGGGGAAGATCATATCAGCTAAACTTTCGTATGGGTGCTAGGTGTAGGGTCAGAAAAATAGAAACTTTGTGCTTCGGAAACATGCATAGGGTAAAAATATTTATATTTTTTAACCCTTTTTATGGTCAACAGTTGTCCAATGTAATACATTTCTCAAAATGCACATTCAAGTACTTATGAAATAGTTAATTCAAACTCCTTAGTGAATGTAAGACCCTGGACAAGTGTCCGAACTATTGTCCAGGTACCGAACGTTTGATGTAGTACTTTATGGTAGCAATGCAGGTGTAAGGTACACATCCCTCCCTACTAAAGAAGTTAAAAGATAATGATTTAGTGTCTGAAGTGCACCAGGGAAACACATGTAGGGACATAGATGTCGGTTTTCCTTTTATTCCCAGAGGAGACAGCAAGCAGTGGAGGGGTGGGCAATTCAGTAATTTATAATTGAGCTCACACTTCAATTCGTGAATTATACAAAATAAATTTCAGTTGTAACAACATCCGGACATAGGTCCAATAAAATTGAAATTCAATGAAGTACTATAATTTCACTTCTATGCTGTTCTTTAGAACAATTTTGGCTCCCTCTCTGGTGGGGGTTTAAGTAATCACCAAAAACTAAGTCACAGGCATTCTTTTAACAGTGACAATAAAGTAAAGGCCCACATAAAACCCAACTTTTACACTACATGGATGAGAAAGATTTCTTTTTTAAAATATATAATAAGTCAAAAATATTTTCAAGACATGCATGTTCACTTTTCATACTGGTCGTATGACATTTGAAATAGTTCCAGATCCATGATTCTGAAGTTCTAGAAAGGAAGTCAATGGTTTGAAGAAAAACAAAATGGCCAGTGACTGAACAAAACCTATCATCTATCTTATTATAGGGATAAAAATTGACTAATAAATTTGACAAGCGTTGTAAATCAACAGTATATTTATGTAACTGGAGGACAAATAACAATTGTTTCTCCTGTATCCACATAAATAAGACCAAGAGCAGCAACATGCCAAAAATGTCACATTAAATGACAAACCTTATACAGAGAATGTAAGTCAAAATACTTACTTAATACGTAAATGCACTTGGAGATTGATTTGAAGAAAGCAACATAATGGCACACGAGAAATACCTTCGGCACCAAGAGATACCCTGAAGCTAATAACATATTCTGGATAGATGTGTGTGTTCAAATTCATATTCCAAAAAATATAATGACTTGGATTCTTCAAATCATCAACGCCATTGTCATATATTTCGTCACTAGGATGCCATTGTTGAGATCCAGGACGCAAGAGTTCCGTATTTCCTAATATGACGCGACAAAGCACCATATGTTGCACTCCATTTTCGTCAACATCACAATAACTTGCACTGATACAAGCAAAAGATGAATACTTCCAAGAAAGAACACCAATAGCAAATATAAACAAAGGAGAATGGTGTAGTCCCTCTACTATCATGATAGTTCAATGCATACGAACAAACACCTAATTAATTATTAACAGCAACCAAAAATATTATTATCTAAACTATTAAGTTTGTATGTACCATATATATGTGTATACAGCGTTGCCTGAAGATTATGGAAAATACAAGAATTTTATTCAAACCTGGCATAGGCACTATTTACAGCAGTAAGGTGAGCTCCATGACCATATTTGGTCGTAAATTCAGGTCCCCCATGCCCAAAACCGTACATCATAATTCTAGGAACTGTATGTTTGGAAGAAGCAAGCCAAGCATACTGAACATTTGGGTTCCCGCGATACATTTGTGTGATTTCAACCTGCTTCTTGAATAGTTCCAAACGGTTTTGTAACATGTTACTAAAGCATTTGCTAATTTCAACAATTTCCACTTTTCCAAGTGGACTCATGCCCATGAGAAACATGCTTCTTACAGCATCTGAATCCACAGTTTTAAAGGCAGGTTTGAATTTAGAAGAAATTTCTTCTCCAGTCAGTTTGTTTTCGTCAAAACCCTGTCCTCTTTTTGCATCAGATATTTGTTTATCTTTGTAGTCACCAGAAACTTCAGAATCATTTTGGAGATGTTTTTGGTTAATTTTCACCTTCTTTGCACTGACATTTGATTCTTCCACACATTCCTCCATATTACAATTATTCAGTCCATTAACTCCTATCTCAAGATGCAAATTTATTTGAAAAGCTCCATTTTCGTTGTCACCAACAAATTCTTCATCTCTTTTAGTCTCAGTTAAACAGTTATCACGCATTTCAAAATTGGCAGAATGTATCTCTGGAAGGAAACATCTATTGGCTTCATCGATCCATGCAATAGGCTTTTGTAAACCTGTTTCCAAATCTACTTTAACCATATGTAGAACATCTAGTATTATACGAGAATCGCTAAGCTGTACCTCTATTGCAGCCTTCTTTGCCAGAAAATCTTCTTTTACAGCATCAATAACATCCTGAGGAAAACTATTCCATTCGCCATTCTGATAAAAGAGTAGGCATTTTGGTGGTCCACTTTTCATAAAGTTTGAGTAATTTTTTAGTAGAGATTTCCGCAAGTGTGAGTCACACTTTGTTTGGCATTCATCAGCCCTTTTCCTCTTGCCAAGCTTGTTAACAATTGAGTCGGATTGCATGCTAGATCCAATCCTATGTGCCCAATTTTTCTTCGAGTCAACAACAATCTTAGGACCATTACCTAATACTAGATTAACTGACTTTGATTCCATCTATCTACAAGAATAATTATATTTACAAACTCGGTTTCAAAAGGATAACTAATGGAGTAAAGTATAAACGCTGAAGAATATATCGCGGGGAAACACTTCCATGAAGAGAAAACTGCAAATCCTGTCGAGGCAAAAAGTCAAATAACAAAATTAGTTTCTGGCAGGCATCTAGAAAGCATCATTTCCGTATGTATATCAAATTTTCCTTCAGTGCGAATCTTCCGACCTTTTGTCAGCCATGCATATCTTGACAACTAATGACACTAGATAGAGAAGAACGAACGGAAGAGAAAATATCAGACAAACGATTCCAACTAAGGTTATCCGCCAAATAGAAAAGAGGGAAAGTTGATGCTCACAATTACTAAGCAGAAAAACCCTAATTAGATCATTGGCCTCAGAAAGTTAATGAAATGATAAGGAAGTAAACACAGATAGCTATATAGAAGATAGATCTAGTAGGTTTAAGTGATGATGTTAATTGTCAAGTATAACCAGTATGACAATGTACAAGGAAATGCTGAACTTTCAGTTTAAAGGATTTAGCAACCACGTGTGTCAAATAACTTGCAGTGTTACTTACCATATTCTCCAATGAGTGGCCATATCTGTACAAGCTCCTTTGCGCCATAACAGTGATGTAAACTCGACTAATTATTTCCCTTTCTCGGAGACTAACCGCTAACAGCACTGGTACATTTCAATCCTCTAAAAGGTAAAATATTGTCAGTATGTTAACTTTGGATAAATCAATTAATTAAATACATAATCAAAGAGATAAACATGCAGCAATGACACTAGTATAAATAGACATAAAAAATGATCCGACTGCTCTGAATAAACAGTCCAAAAATCCGACAACATGAAGAAACAAAATCCTGATCCCTTTTTACTTACATAGTAGGAATTTTCCACTCTGGAGTGGAGAATAGCGCAAATTCAAAATATTCAACTTCAGCAGAGTTGACTCTTGTCTCAAAACGAGAAAAGGAACCAGACTATCAAATAAAGTTCATCTCCTTATTCTTCTTCTAAGAGGAACATAATACTCTAATCTCACTCACACACACATAGTAGCCCACTAGTTTATAAGATTTGAGAAATCGGGCCAAATTTTTAGGAAGTGTATACGATTGAAACTTTTATGGACCTTTTTAAGTGGGTGACTTGTGTGGATTTTATGGACTTTTAAGTGACTTCTTTGGATTTGTTAAGAATTAATAGAAGTCTTCCATGGACAGACTTTGATTAAAGATTTTTAGAGACTTTCATCTTGCGAATTCATTATATAGCTACAAAATTACAATCTTTCTTACAACCCAAGTAACATTTTTGAGAACCATAATGCCCACAAAAAATACATCTTGACTTAGACTTCTAAAAAGTTTCAATTGAATATCTCGTGACTTTTGAAGGCTTTTTAAAAGTCTATGGAAGCCCGATTGAATACACCTAAACTTTTAAAAAGTTCTTAAAAGTCTCGATTGAATACACCTAAACTTTTGAAATACTCAAAAGTCTTTAAAAATCTCAAATAAATACACCCCCTTTAGAGTGTAAAACATTTTATAAATATAAAGCTCACAAATCCAGGCTTTTACTAGAGAAAAATTACAGACAGCTGCTCATTTCAACCATAAAGAAACAAACTCTGATGTACAAAAAGAAAAAAACTCACAATAATTAACAACCTCATATATTCAAAGCGAGACCTCAGTCAAAAAATCATCCCCAACAAGCACCTAAAGAAAGTCAAACCATCCTAGATCTACAAATAAATAAAAAATATTCAATTTCTGAAAATCATAAGCAAGTCTTCCAAGCACATAATTTCCCACTTCTAGAATCATTATTGGTCCTAATACCCATAAAAAATAAAAAAAAATAAAAAAATCTCTAGTGTTTAAGTTATTTGATTTTTAAGTCAAATTTCAGCGTTTAAATTCATATTTAACTTAAAGAAGAGAACTTTACATCAAAAATACATGGGAGACGAATATAAACCCGGATCTATACAATAACTCAGAAATCAAACGCCACTAGAAAATTAAAAATTAAAAATTACTTAACACAATTTTTAAAAAAAAAAAAATTACCTTATAAACATAAATCCCTTGGTTGATCTAGATTCTGTCGCCTGAAAATTTTTTCTTGGGATATGAACGACTTGTGAATAATTGAGAAAACGACGACGTTAAAGAGCGGCGTAGACTGAGGGCGATGGTGACGAGGTCATGAATTACATGATGAATTTATTTAAATAATTTATTAGATTATACTCTTTTTTCTCGGTCTGACTTGATTTGGTATAAATCTTTTTGCTTGGAGGAAAAGAAAGAATAAAGAAAAGTTTAGAGAGAGCAAGTGAGAGGAAGGTTGGCATAGACCGACAACCTCATAGCAGTCGTCTGAGATTATGGTCAGATGCGGTGTTTGGTTGGATGGATTAGGAGGGTAGAAATGACTTTTTATTCACGACGATCATTGTGTTTTGAGAGATAAAGCTATGTTTGATTGTCAAAGATGTAAATGAATTGAAAATCCATGTGAGTTGGAAAAGATTTTTTCAGGACCCTATATGAATAAATTTTTCAAGAAATTTGTCAAAAACATGTTTAAAGTGGTTGTGCATTGAAATTTGAACTTCATTTTCACTTCAGTATCAAACAGCAAAGATAGAAAACGAATTCCTCGAACGTGACATTTTTCATAAAAATGTTGTTATCAAACGGATCCTAAGTGTTCCGATTTTATCTATGTGTATTGGTTAAACATTTATAACCTTTCGTAGTCATTTCGAGCAATTTAGTGCAACCGACCATAATTCAATTTATTGGATGCTCAAAGGGGATGTAGGCGTTGGAAGTAATCACCGAACCTTTGGGACATAGGTCAAAAGAAATTGCTTGTGTTGAATCTTTTAATTTATGTTTTATTTTCTGTAAGATAATTTATTGGTTCTCAACACTAATATTGTATGAAACTAGTCTTATAGTACAATCGTTGACAATTGTGTCGACAACATTTATGTTGTTAAAATCTAGATCATTGATTAAAAAATAGTTTTTAAAAGAAATGAGTGCAATATTATCAAGTGTGTAAAAAATATTGTACAAGTAGCTTGATTAATAATAATTTGCAAAGTAGTTGTCATTTGATCAATCGACTCATACGGACTTCTTAATGACAAAAAAAAGTAAATTTTTTCGTGTTGCATAAAGACTGCATTTCTTCTTTTTAATCTGTTACACTCGCCACTGAGATTCCATGTGGCTGACCTACTAAAGCCCATTGCGATGAAGCCAGGTGAATCATTGGAGTCTGTAAAGCTGAAGCCATAGATACTAAAGCAGTCTCATGCCTACGACAAAGCTTCGAAGTCTCCCTATCGAAGTGGTGAACTTCAACAAAGTCAAAACCAATGCTCGAGCGATGACTCGCGCGTGAAGATCTTGAATTTATGTATGATCTTTTTGAAATGATTGATGTAACATTTATAATTAGTGGAATATCAAGTCTTGCCAGTTTAGATTATAAGGTGGTTGCTCTCTATAAAAGCATTGCATGCACCATATGCTATCAAGTTCAAATGAATGTCTAGGTTTAGATGCTTGTCAAGGAGATAAGGCCACGTATAGCTTCATCCAATGGACACCACTTCATATGTAATACTATAAATACTTCATTCTTGTATCATTTGAAAACTAATGCAATTCAATGCACTCAAAGCTACTTTTGGTGTTCTATCTTGCTGAATATACATATGCTTTGTTAGAGTTTATATTATTTTTACTTTCTTTGAGCTTTTTGTGATTGA
Source organism: Osmanthus fragrans (assembly GCA_019395295.1). Taxonomy (NCBI): domain Eukaryota; kingdom Viridiplantae; phylum Streptophyta; class Magnoliopsida; order Lamiales; family Oleaceae; genus Osmanthus; species Osmanthus fragrans. The sequence goes on along the minus strand of JAEDXY010000043.1, from coordinate 53,620 downwards.
TTATCATTATACAATCATTTCCAAAATATATTGTCGGAACTTGAACATATTTGTCTCGTGTTATAAAGCTTTTTTCACGTCCAATTGTCGAGAGGATTGCTTTAGTACACACATTTGATGGCGTCAAAATGATTGATCCCTCCGAAAGCTTTTTCCTCTTACTATTACCATTTAAAATCATTTAAAATACAAAAATAATAAGCTTTTTCATTGCATGTCATAGGTCCATAAGAGAGATGGATGAAGACTTAACATGGTCGAGTTGAATTAGTCTATCTATTTCAACATCTTTTTTTTTTTTTGATGACCCAGGAACCCGCAGCTACTACTGGCAGAGCCCCGACCACTCATAGAGCGGAGGCCCGACCACCAGTGCGCACTGGATAAACCTGGGGGCTAGCACAATACTCGCAAACCATACCAGCCAGGTAAATCACCTCAAATGAGGTAGCGGATGCCTCAGGGGGGGATTGAACCCTTGTTGAGAGCTACTTGGTTTCCCAAACGTACCCTTTTGACCAACTCGACCACACCCCTTTGGCTATTTCAACATCTTTGCATGTATCATAGGATGAAAAGTGAGAATGAGATAATATGTCCAAATCCTGAAGAAATATGTCAGATAATATGTCCAAATCTTGAAGAAATATGAAACCAATCAAACGACGAAAAATCTTAAGGAAATTTCTGGGTGAGGCATTGTTGGGGGAGAGAGAAAAAAAAAATTATTAGGGTTCATTAATTGTATTATTTTTAATATATCTTTTTATAAATTATAATTAGTTTGTTCACCTTTTGATTCGAGTTGGGATCTGTTTCGATCAAAGTCAATTGAACAAACGTACAATAGCTGGTTAAGCCTAAGAGTAAGGGGAAGATAGCATGATGAAATTGTCAAATGACAGAATTTCTCATGTTATCGGATTACTTTGAGACTCTCAATAATATAAATGAGAGGTGCATAGGAAAAGGAATAAGAGAAGATTGATAGAGAGACGTGGGGACATTATTTCTTGTAAGAGGATTATTGATAGAAAGATCATGTTGTCAAAGAATAGGGTCCCATGCTTGAGACTAAAATGTGAAAGTGTGACAAAGGAAGGTGGTTGTGATGTAAAATAGTTGCTAGAGTGGAGCCCACTTGGAAATAATTGAGTAATCCACATCTTTTAAGTTGATTATATCCTTGATTTTTATGCAGATGCCTTGTCACCTTTATCATTTAGAGGATGTTTGAGTGTGATTTTTGGGATAAAAATTAATTTTTGAATAATAATATGATGAGAAATATGTGATTAAAAAAAGATGAAAAATTATTGATGTTATGGAAAATATTATTTTATTGAAAAATGTGTGGTTGAAAATGAAAATTGATTGAAAATTGATTCTCAAAATCAATATCAAACAGGCTCTTAGTCCCGTTTGATACCCATTTTTCTCCATAAAAATGAAAAATATAACTGTTATCAACCATATATAATTATCATTTTTTACTTTCTATCTTTTGTGTGGGATTCATAATAACTATATTTTTTTATTCTCATTCTACAAAGAATGAGAATTAAACGGAGCCTTAATATTGACTATTAAGGGAATAAAAAGAGAAAATTTCATCCCTTAACTCATTACCAGTTAAAGAAATTTAGCCCATATCTCATTCATATTTTAAAAATTTTGTTTATTTTTAATTCCACATTCCCAAATAAAATAATTTTAAACATAAATTCAAAATTTTATACTTTTTAATCATACATTATAAATATATATATATATATATATATATATATATATATTTTTTTTTTTTAACAACAAGGCTCAGCAGTATTGGTTTCTAGACCATCTCATTATGATAGAGAAATTTCTATTCTTAAATGTTTCATTTTCAATCAATCAAGAATGGGATATTGAGATAAGATTTTAACTTTTTCTTCTTACTTTTATTCAATACCGCTAATACCATTGTTAAAGCGAAAGTGCAACCCACAATGTTGAACTTGACACTCTTTCAAGAATACCAAACCTATGCAATGCTATTGGAATATATTAGTTGAAATAACTACTAAAGTAGAAATACCATAAACACATAAACAGAGAACATAAAATGATTATTCCTAAGAAGTTACAATTTTAAATATTGGTGGTAATGATATAGTGTGTGTGTGTGTATTATATATATATATATACACGCACACTATATATTACCGTAATCATTTACATCTCTATTGATAGCCCAATAAAATTGAGATATTTATTCTTCAAAAACTCTACCCATCGTCAATGTCCATCGGTGCATGAAAAGAAGATTTTAACATATCTTGTGATTCATGTATCTGTTTTAGTGACCTTATCACATTCAGTACATATAGATGTGATGCCTCCATGAAATGAGCTATCAGTTCGTGTCTATTAAAATATGAAATGTGTCTATCGTCATATGGAACTTTATGTGTGATCGAGTAGATTATTCTCTTGTTGTATAGTGTATACATGATATTCACATAATAACATTGGATTAGTGAGAACTTTGAATGTAATGACTTTTATTAAATGTAGCTGCTGCTATTATGCCTATGTTTAAGCTTCTTTTTTTTTTTTTCAAAACCACTTACAACCACGCATTCTTTCATAAAATATTTTTACTCATAAATTCAAGACTTTTCTCGATCTTTTAACCACATATTATCCAATAAATTACTATTTCAAAATATATATATTTTTCCAAAAAAATTGAGGATCAAACATGGGTTATATGTGACGAGTAATGCTATTTAGTACCTAGACACAAGTGTTAGTGGCAACATTGTAACATTAAATTATAAGTTCAATTAAACACAAATAATTATGACCCATTTAATAGAATATATGATGTGTTGACACCTAATTTAGTGTTCAATATCAATGGCGTTAGATAACATTATTCATTCATATGTGACCCATTACGTGCTATTTATAGTTGATAGTAAACGTAGCATTGTAATGCGACCACACATGTGACTAGCAATATATGTGTGTGACTTGAAGCCATATCCTTCAAAGCTAGTGAGAAAAAAGAAGAAAATAAAGAGTCGGTACCCTCGTATGTGTTTAATTATAATGATGATCCCTCAAATAGTTTTCAAATGATACAGATTGATCAAGATACGAACGTCAAGAATAAATATGACTATTTTCTAGGTATACAAATAAGACAAATAATCAACATAATCATATAATATTCTACAACAATAACATAATTTCTTGATATTTTATAATCTTTTGATGGCTTTCGTTGTATAGTAAATATAGAAATTGGACTCTATTAAAAAAAGGGAGAAATTTTTACATTTCACGAGGCCTAGGGTACAAAGAGGGATGTGGAAATTACATGCAACCCGGAGTTTAGAAATCCCAAATCAAAAAGCATATTTAAAGTTTGTTTGTACAAAAATCAAATTTTAATTCAATTTTTTAATATTAATAATAATATTATGAAATTAATTAATCTACCTTACACAATTTCAATCACAAACTCTAATTATATCTTTCCTTTCTCTAATAATCTTACCTCTCTATTCTCTCCTCTCGCACTCTCTTTATCCTCTTGTCGACGATAAGTGGCTGTGGTGTACGATACGACGTACAATGGTGCTATAAGCACGATGACTGTGCTATATGCGAGTAGCGGTGTCGCTAATTTGAGTGGCAATGAGCACGATGGGCACTCCGTGTGGTTTTCTTTTTTTCCATCCGTCTCTCTCCTTTCTCTTCCTATCTGTTGCAACTCGTTGCAATGCCTGTCTGCTGCGAAGGCACGACAACGTCGCATTTGGATGGTAGTGGTTGTAATGTTAGCACCGTGGCAAGATGGTGGTCCCGTTGGCTGTCTGGTGAGTTGGTGGTGGTCGTGGCGTGGCGTCGTAGTTGTTGCGAAGTCGTGACCTGGTTGTCCGATAACATTATTTTTGGATTTGATTTTTGTGTGGTCTTTGGGTGGTGATATTGGTGGTTGTTGTAATGTTGGTTACAATGGTGAGGTGGTGGTGATGATGTTGGTGGTGGTTGTCGTTGTTGCGGTTGTGCAGTGAGCGTGTGTGGTGTGGGATGGGATGAGTTGGGTGGGGATAAGGGTGAGGGTGTTTGTGACTAATAAATAATGTCACCTAAAAAAGTGATTGTGACTCACAATTTATTAAGTTCTGATCAAGAAATAACTCGTGACCAATTAATTTGATAATTTGTGACCGTTAAATAAGTTGTGACTTATAAAATTTGAAATTTGTGATCGCTGAATAAATTGTGACCTATAATTTTTTTGATTTGTGATTGATGAATAAATTGTGACCTATAAATTTTTTTGATTTGTGACTTAGAATTTTTTTTTTTTTTGATCGAAAAATAACTTGTAATCAATTAATTTTATAATTTGTGATCAAATTATATAGAACTGTAACGTTAATATATTTAATTAATAAAATATATTTTTAGTTAATTATTTCATAATTAAATTTTAATTAATATCTGATTCTTAAAGTTTTTAACCTTATTTTTTAAATTTTGAAATGGGCCATATTTATTTTTTAGATATGAAAAATCCCCACAAGGGATCCCTAGTAGCAAAAGGTCATGGATGGGTTTTCAAAATTTTTGAAAGCTTACCTTTAACTAGTTTTAACTTCAAAGCTTACCTTCACAGCCTCTTCACAGGTGTTTGGATTCTAATTATGATGGGTAAAACTCCTTGGCGACATGTTAGAATCCAAACTTAGACACATAGAAGCATGATATCGATATTACTTACATCCAAAAGAAAGTTGTCAATCACGAGTTGGATTGCAATGTTTGAGAAAAACCGTGTCTGACTTTTAAAATGGTTGTCTTTCAAGGTAATTGTGTGCGGATAAGGTAGTAAGGCCTCAAAGTGGAAGAGTTGGTTGGTAACGTGTAATTCTTTTCTATACGAATTAATTATGAAAGAATTGAGTTATTCTACGTAATAAGTTAACATTTTGAGTGAATTGGATTGTTTCTTTTTTGTCCTTTTGTGCATAATTGAATTCAACTTCCTCGGCATAATTGAATTCAACTTCCTCGGCCGGACTAGTTAGTAAGGCCTCAAAGTGGAAGAATTGGTTGGTAACGTGTAATTCTTTTTTATACGAATTAGTTATGAAATAACTGAGTTATTCTACGTAATAAGTTAACATTTCAAGTGGATTGGATCGTTTCTTTTTTGTCCTTTTGTGCATAATTGAATTCAACTTCCTCGGTCGGACTAGTGACATTAACCTGAGTTAATGTAGCAGCCTTTGTTGGTGGAGATAGAAATGGTAATTGTGTGAATGAATCTTGATGTTGAAATGCCATAAGAGTTGATATAGGAAAATGCATCATTTTTAAAGTTTGTATCAAATTTAACATTCGTAATTCGATACAGTCGACACATAAAAATGTCATATTCTTTTCTCACGCTCTTACAATTTTACTTTTATATTTACGTGTAAAACTTATGAATCATAATATAAATTTTCGTTTCTTAAATAGTAAAATTCGCACCTCTAAAATTATCTCATATTGTTGTAGAGGTGAGAAAAAAAATCATAAAAGTGAAGGAATAAGAATATTTTTATGTTGGAGGTGAAATATGTCAAAATAAGCGAGTGGATCTATAGCAAGTTTTGAAATTAACTCGAAAGAATCAGAGCTAGAATTTCAAAATAAGCTGCCTGATTGAGACCCTTTAACCAAAACACATTTAGCCCGTGATTAATCCCATTCTCTAAAAACTTTTTTTTCAAAAAAATTATTTTCAATCATAAGTTATTTCAATAAAATAATTTTTCGGATAAAGTTAAAAAAATTCTCTATTTTGAGCAACAAAAGTGACAAAACTCAATTTAAAAAAAATAAAATAAAAAAAAATTCCCCCTTTTTTGCAAATGAAAGGGCTCAAATACCATTTTAAGAAGGGGTTTTCAGAGTTTTAGGAATTGCATCCATAGAGCTTCTAAAGTGCAGAGGGATAGAAGGAGAGAAGGAAGCACATATAAACAAGAAAATGGGGAAAGGAGACCTATGGGACGATTCTGCTCTCATCAACGCCTTCGATCACGCGATTTCCAAATACAAGGTTCTCTCTCTCTCTACACTCGTATACACACACAAATAAATTCGTGTACACGTACTGTACCTTTATATGCTAACATGTTGTTTTTTGCAGATGATGCACAGGTCAGCCGAGGGAGGAAAACCCATTACTAGCAATGAGGAAGATTTTGAAGTTGTTAGCAAGAGCAGTGAAGTTAGCTCCTCTGTTGGGTAATGTTTTAGTTCTTCAAAATTTTGGATTAAGTTTAAAATTTATATGAAAGCTTTATTTCCGCAATTGATTATAATATATTGTAATTCGAACTAATTTGTGGGAGGAATGATTAATTCTGTTGTATGTAGAGGGAGAAAAAGTAATGTGGATTGTGTTGGGAAGTGCATATTTGATGTTCTTCATAATTCGAAGTTATTTTATGAATTGTATAATCAACTAATTGTTGATAGTTTTAAATTGGAATGTAGATTTAATAAACTCTTTCAAATTTGAACATAATTTGGTTGTGATGCGATTTTGAAGCTCTAACTCCATGCAAAGAAGGGGGTGCGTTTGATAATAGGATCGGGGACAGACACGGTCGAAGTTAATGTGATTTTTATTGTTTTGAGATTATTTCCTATAAAGCCCAAAATTCTAAAGGAATTTTTTCGGTGAAAATATTCAGGTTTTCCAACAAACTTTTCTATGCTCCTTGGCCTCCATTCGACAATGACAGCAATAAAGGGTAGTGTATTCTCTGGGTCCACTCATGGTGCTTGAGTCATTGAGAATTTTATTGAAATGTCTGAACGTATTTGCTTTATATTGAAAATTACGAATTACCTGGAGGGTTTCCTAGGATCAAATTTTTTACTTTAAACCACCCTCTGTGGCTGGATTTATATACTGCCCATGGCATTATCTAAGATAGGTGCAATCTGCTTGTAATCATTTTTTTTCCTTAGCTTGTCGACTGAACATACTTATTTCTACCCTTCATGTTGAGCAGTTGATCTAGAATTCTAGTTTGTTCACCGTACGCTGTGGGATGGACTATGCCTAGAGCTCGCCTCAGTGCATGTCTCTTGGCTTGTCTTCAATGGGTTTCTAAGGACTTAGGATGGGCCTTGATTATTTATTGATTCAGGTGGGATAATAATTTTTATCCATGCTCGAAACAAACACGTGAGAATTTTTCTTTTCTTTTGGGAAGATGCGGTGCTTAAAATTGAATTTGAAGCCACGATGCAACGTGAAAAGAGAGTCAGGAAGTATAGAGTATGAGCCAAGATTCAACTAGAAAAAAGAATTTTTGTGCACTATCAATCACCTTGATATTTTCCACATAAGGCTTGAAAGTAATGTACTTTCTCCATGTCTAAAGAGGCGAAGAGAGAGACTTTTTTTTTAAATATCTTATGTAGTTTAGAGAGTATGAAATAGAATAATATTTGAAGACATTGGAGATATAACTTCAAGGTTAGATGGGATTTTGTCTGAAGCCTGTGGTTTTTAGGACCCTAACCAGATGTATGTCTTGTTTTGATCTATAGAAATTCTTCCAGACTTTATACCAGCTTATCACCCCCGTACAGCAACACTCACCTCAGTATTTTCTAAATATATTTTGAATTCCATAATAATGGCCTGTCAATATAGTTTCTTTCACAGCTCTATGTTACTTTTCTTTACATGTGAAATCCAGCAAAAACTGGCACTAGCTTGAGCAGTTTAATACCTAGGGCGTGTTTGATCCACATTCTTTTTGAAGAATGTATTTTGGAATAGTAGATTGATGGAGAATGTGTGGTTAAAAAGGAAGGAAAAGTTTTTGAATTGCGTGTATTATTATTTTGATGAAGAATATGTGGATGAAAAGGAGAGAGAAAAAAATATATTTTGGAAAGAATGAGAATCAAACACCCCCTTAGTAAGTATTCTTTCACATAAATTTGTTAGATGCTAATTTTTCAGCTATATGATGTATGAGCTTTAAAATCATTATCTACATTCTAATCTTTTGATTTCTTTTGCATCGATGAAGAAGTCTGGAGACAGATAATGGGAAGAACACCTCATTAAATGCCACTGCAGAAATTGGAGAGACTGTCAGCCTTTCACCAACTGAGGAACATCCTTCCGCGGAGTCAGGTTTTCCTGAAAAACATATAGTTTCATCCACAGTGCAAAACGGTAACCTTACACCTGCCAAAGAAAATTCTGCGGTGGAGTCAGGTTCTCCAAAGAAAATTAAAGATTCGTCCAATGCACAAAATGTTCAAGATGAGGTCACATGGTACTCACAAAGTCCAGAAGAATACAACCAGTTACTGAACAAATATTACGAGCTCGAGAGTCAGAGGCAGAATATTGTTCAGAAACTTAACCAATTCAGCAATTGGAGCTATGAGCATCCTGTTTCTAGTACATTTACTCCTGAATATGATCAAGCTTCTTTTTCCCAATCTTCTTTACAAACAGTTACCTGTTGCTGTCCATATGGCTGTCAAAGTTCGGTGGCCTGCTGCTCTTCATTACCAGTTCATTGTTCAGATGGTGCTTGTGTTGATAAAAGTTGTGATACTTCTAGAGGTGGTCGTAATGGGCATTCAACATCTCAGGAAGATCACGGTTTTGTTAAAATGGCAATGGTTGCTGCAGAAAGAGCCCTTTCTTCTCTTAGAAATGAAACTTCCCAGAATGCTGATGCATCTGTAAATGGAGGTAAGACAACTTTCCTGCTCTCCTTATGTCAACCAATTGTTCTCATTATTTGGCTTTGACATAGTCACATAGGGGACGTTCAAAATCTTGGAATAGGAGTGAAGCGACAGAAATTTCTTTTACATACCTAGTTTGTTCTGAGAGGTGCCCAATTACCAAATGTAGTATGCTAAGTTTTGAGAATGTTGCTAAATACAAAACTGGGGGAAAAGCAAAAACAAGGTTCCTCATTCTGAATCCATAATTACTCTTGATAGGTCCCATTAAGAATCATTTTTAATAAAATATATTTTAAGAAGCAGCTACTAGGATCCTTTATAACTGTGGAGGCTCTGATATGGCTCTAGTATAGAAAACTTTTGATTTATGTTAACTTATCAGACATGATACTATTAATGTCTTTTGGTCTCTCTCTCTCCCTCTCTCTCTCTCTCTCTCTCTCTCTCTCTCTCTCTCTCACACACACACACACACACACACATTTCCATACCTACATCCTCCTGCTTACTTTTTGATATCTAACGTTCTGACAGTTTTGAGGGGGATGGGGTGCGTGGGATGGACATTGGAAAATCAGTGTAATCTTCATAGATTCACCTAAGCCCCATCTACCAAACTAGCAAAACTGAAACCTTATCACAGTGTCTTGAAGCAGATAATGCTAATTTATAAAGAAAAAGATGGACGACATCAATTTTAAGTGAAGGGTAATGTAAGAAGGAGGGTTGATCTTGAGCCATTTTTAAGGATAGTGGGAAGATTAGACTGTATAAATAGAAATTTACTCACTACACAAAGTGGCTCGTTCTTTAATGTATTACCTGAATAGGTCCACCCCAAACAAGCTCTTTTCTTGTTTATGGATTTTCTGTGTGGTCTGGATGACTTACTTTAAAGTAGCAAGAATATATTCTTATTTTTGTAGTAGGTAAAATTTCAAAGGTGACTCCAAAAGATATCAGCTTTGTTATTTTAGCAAGTGCTTTTAGTACCTATATTGAACTTTCTCATTTCCCATTCTATGCAACACATAAACTTTCATCGATTTTTACATTGATTTATTAAATGAAATAATGGGTTATATTGACTAAGCACTCAGGATTTGAATGTCTGAACCGAAGTAACATCTCCCTAGACCACAAATCTCCACGTCCCCTTACTGCAGTTCAGAAACGTGGGTATACTTATAGAAATAAAAGAGAAACCAAATGTGCGAGGGAAGGGTATGTTTTAGTGTAGCCTTGTCAATACTTACACCGTACCAGACTTGGGAAAACATGCATGCTTACAGAAGGATTAGAAGACCCAATTTGCAAGAGGAGGCTCGGTGTAAGTTCAGCCTTGCAGTATGACAATATAATTGAGGTTCTTCAAGTGGTTGATTTTTAGGATTGATAAAAGGATAAGTTCAGCATACATCACTGTTTTTGTTATGGAGACAGACCTACTATTATAATATAGCCAGCAAATTTTATTCACTAAATTCCATATTTTGGATAGAGACGCTGACGCACCATGACATGCGATGCACTAGTACTGGATTTTGAACTTAACATTGAAAAATGAATATTTTACAAGCTTAGTGATATATGCTCATCTTTTTTTTTACTGAAAGTTGAACATTCCTGGTGGAAAATATATATTTTATTAGTACAGAAACTTAATGTGTAGTTTCACAAAAAACAAGGAAAGAAAGAAACACCTGTGTTTTCATTCCTTTACCAACACCTTTACTGCACAAATGTGGTGCAAAAGGTCTATTAGGAATGCTGCAATATGAAGTCTCAGTATATATCTTAATTTTTTCCGATGACTGCAGGGAAGGACAAAGAGTTGCGGTCAGAAGTTAGCCATTTAACAGAAAGTACCGAGTCTGGAACAGATCTTGCTGTGGTTTTGAATGCTTGGTATTCTGCGGGTTTTTTCACTGGAAAGTAAGTGATACCAATTCTTTTGCTTGTTTCTGTCCTGATAGGAAACTAGAAATTTATCTAGAAAAAACTTAGGATCATTACAAGCTAGTCAAGAGGATAAGAAAAAATATAGCTAGAAAAAACATGAACACACACACAAATATTTTATGCTTTACTTGTTAATAATAGATACTTCATGTCCTTACTAGACAAACATTTAGATAAGCTGTAGGGGTATAACTTGTAAGATCCTTGTTCTACTAGGATTCCACCTATTATTCATTTAATTAATTCAAATCAAACCTGGAGTCTCTCACAACATTGTGCTTGAGATTGCTTTGGCTGCATTTTCTATTGGTGATGCCCCAGGCTCTACAGGTAATGCTGAGAATTGTAAAGCTTAAATAATTGAGAAGCACGAGTATCAAATTTTAAGAACGTGAAAAGCATACAATGATGTAGGAAACCCACCACCACCAACACAAATTCGTCGTCTAGACCCGCTTCTATCCATTCTTTCTACGACAGACTACAAAAAGCTGCCATCATCTGTAGTTATTTTGCTACTGTAGCATAATTCGACGGAAAAAAAAAAAGGGAAAAAAACCCTCTATTTACACGCAAACCTAGAAGCTCTTATGAAAGAAATTTTTATCAGAAACTATGGTACTGCACCACAAGTGAAAAGGCAAAAAAATCATCATGCCTGGGTTGGGGGTTTGGCATTGACCCCTACCTCGTCTATTGGTTGTTAAAAAAGGAGGGGGACTGATGGAGATCCTATTAAGATATATTATATGAAGCTTTCCCAAGTTTATCGTCTTATTTTAGGACGAGTAATTAGGTTTATTTTATAGATTTTCTAGGATTTTATTAGTTATTTCCTACTTAAATTAGATTAGTTTAAAACCCTATATAAATGGGGACTTAAGCATTGTAAGACTTGATTATTTAATAAACTGATATTTCTCCATCTAATAATTCTTTCTGCCCCCTCTGTCTCTCTAATTCTTCTCCTCTTTCCGTCTCCCTCTTCTTCTCTTTCTCCCTCTCTTCCCTTCTCTCCCCATATTCTGCAGGTCTTGTTCTTTGTTCCTTGCATCTTGCGTCAGGGACATACCAACCTTACCTCCAAAATTACAGGGAGAGCAGGAGATAGATAATTATTTAAAGCTATAAATGTGTGAGTACTTCACCATAGATAAATTTTTTTGAAGTTTTCAGTTCTGGCATCTTTTAGGTTTTGCGGTGAGGGATGAACACTAGAACTTTCGAGGGAGTGGCTATGGTCTTTTAGTGTGTGTCGCTTAGGATTTTGTTTTGGGCTTTTCATTGGACTTCAATTGATAAAATGTTTCAGTGTGTCACATTAACCTGTTAGTGAACTTGTGTAATGTAGTGTAGATTTCATACTTATTATACTTTTCAGTAAAAGTTGGGAAGGGGAATCCAAATCTTGTAGACCTAAGAAGCAAGTCAGTACCGATGAATGCCAAATCTCTAAATAGAGATATTTCTCAAGTGAATGCATGGTCTTCATGCAGTTTGATTCATCTTGGCAATGAAATGTTAAACTTTTCAATCATTTCATTTAATAGAATATGTATGCTGAATTTTGTTTGTGATTTAGGTATCTTTCGGAACAATCCTTGGGGAAAAAAAGACACAACTAAGGGGCCTTCAATGTTAAGTAGCGGAGCATTTTGGTGCGATTTCTGAGAACGAAGAAATTCTTTCATGCGGTACATGTACAATGAAGAGCACTTCTTTTGGCAAATTATGGTTGTGATTGAAGGAAAACTCAAGAAACAAATTTAGAATTGCAGTTCTTAATGAGACGTGATGATATAAAGACTTTTAATCTCTTTGAAATGTTCTTGTTCTCTTCAAGAAACAATCATATTTTTGATGGCTTGTGATGAAAAGCAATGACACACTTGAAGCAATAACGACGGTTCTATTCAGATATCCTGGATGATCCATGTTCAAGTATAATTTAACATAAAGTAGGTGCATGATATTTAATGGGCATCTAGTAACCACTATTTTTCTTCGTTTTCTCCTTCAGAGCATGTGTGATTGCATGCATTATTAATCTTGTCATATTCAACAGTCGTTTCTCATTATTCGATATACTTAGATGCTTATATGCAATAAACGAAGAATCCATGGATATTTCTAATTAGCATTATAAAAATCGTAAATCGTGATTAAATTTCAAGCTCTTACGAATTTAGGCAAAATTTAAGCATTAAAAATGTAAATCGTAATTAGATGACAAGACTAAGCTTCGCACCAAAGTTTCTAGGCGAGCTGTTTCCAAAACAAGCTTCGAGTCCAAGTGGTTGAGGAGTTTCGAGTGCAGATTTAATGCATTGATTCACTTGGATCAATTGAACCAATTAATGATTTATTCAATATACCTTTTTGAGGTGCCATTTGATAGAAGGAAAAAGCTCAAAATGATTTCTTCGAGGCTCGTATTATGTGAAATAAACTTTTACAAATAAAATCTGTCGAGCATGGAAAAACTAATGTCAATTAGATTGTACTCCTTTCTTTATTGCGCCTTTTGTGCATGGTGACATTTCTTAATGGAATTTTCTCTTCGGTTGTCCAAAAAAAAGCGCATACGCCAAATTTGCAGAAAAAAAATGTTTATAATTGCAATTTTCTGCTTTGTCAAGAATTTGTGTCGAGGGCAACTACATAGAACAAAATAGGGATCTCAAGCTAGCACGTAAAAAGTACTTCACGCCTTAAGTGCTGCTGCCGCTTCCCTGATTTGCTCAATTGTGAAAATGCCAAAGTAGTCGTCGTCTATGACAGCATTTACCACAGCAAAGGCAACATCGTCAACACTAACTGGTGGGGCTAAAAGTAAATCGGAGGCAGGCAAAGAGTTCAAAGGTTTAGTAAAATTTTCTGTAGCAAGCAGAAACTTCTCAAGCGGTTCCCCTATCAAATCCAGAGGGATCTCAAATCCATCGACTTTCCTCTTCCCATATATAAATCCTGGTCTGAAAACAACACCTGTTGAAGTTGAAACATGAAAGCCGTGAATGTCAGAAAGATACACCAACTAAAGGACTCTCTTCCGCTATATTTGATCTTTTGAGTGCATTGCAAACAGATTTTGCAGCTTAACAATTTCTTTAATCATGCGAGATTATGTTCTTTGTAGAGTCACTTCCCAGTCTTTCCATGCTCATTTGACCCAGAAATTCTCTATTTGCATTCTATTTATTTGCATTTCCACATTTTTTAAATATAGAATGCTATACTTAGATTTATCTCTAGTATGAATTCTACACATATATATTGTATGCTATACTAGCATGATTTTGCGATAAATGATTTGATCATGAGATTTGTGACAAGGAGCATGGGATGATGATTTTCTCGTATGAGAATGATGGGTACGAAAGCTCCAGGATTTTCACGATATTAAACATGAGCATGCATAGTGTTTACTTGTACAGCCTTTACCTCATTTAGTTCTAGAACTACAGGTTTGTTTTGCATGTTGGACCACAGCTTCTGAGGAACCTGGAAAGCAGTGTACATGGATGATGAATAGTGGACATTCCTACTTAGGTTATGGTTTGTGAGAGGGAGAGAGAGAACCTCAGCTAGTTTTTCATTTCAATTTTTGTACTTAATGACACAAACAGAGACAAAAATTGCGACACCTTACTCCAATCCTCTAATTGTTGTAGGTAATATTTTTATTATTTTAAACACTTGTAGCATAGCACTATTGATCCAAAGCTACGAATTTATTTATCTCAGTTGCATATCTGAAATGAATGGGCTTACCATCAGACAAATCATAAAACAGTTATGATGTGATAGTCCATTTTGGGGAGGTACATTAGAGGATTTAGATTCTATGGACATTTTCAATCCAGATTTCATCATATGCAAATTTAATTGAACTGAGGATGAGAGTTTATGATGTGACTTTGGATGGATATACTCAAGTAAAATATCACCATTGATTGGAGAAAGAACATGGTGACATTCCAACCAGTCAACAAAGAGCCATTCACATTTGTGGAATCGTCCAAGGCTCGAGATTTCAATGTTAGAAGGCAACTGAACATAGGATGCATTGGGTATTTGGTCAATGTCATAGACATCTAGACTAAATATAAATTGTCAACCATAATGCTATGGTGGTACATCTTTTTCTAGAGGTACTTCCTGAGGATGTACGAGGATTCCCACCAGATAGGGACCTTGCATATTCTAAAAGGAAAAAATCAAATTTTGGTGGGGAAGAGTGGTATTCTTGAGATGTGTACCAAGATTAGCAAGGATCTTAGCAAAGTTAAAACAGAGAATAACTGAACAAGGCTGATAAATCCACCATTACTCTGTAGAGAAGAATGCAGTGGAAGCAAAGAGAAAGGAAACTAGTGCAGAATCTTGTCAAAGATTAAGTCTTTTAAATGCTTTGGATGGTAAGGTCTCTTTTGACGAACAAATGACTCTCAACACTTGTACACAATTTCAGGGACAAGTTCGAGGATTGATCATGATTTTGTAATGCTTGCAATATTTATATATATACCTTGAATTCGATGAAAATAATGGAAGGGTTAGGTCTTATTTTGATGAGGTTGTGTATGAAATCAAGATTTTAATTGGAATACCTCATAATTTGGATTGTAAAATAGATATATGATCACACAATTTGTGTGCTTATTTCTCTTCCTCACTTTAAGATACTTTGTTCCCCACTTTCTCTTGATATACGAACCCCACAAAATCAACTGAAATTATAATAAACCACTTCCTGTACCCACTGATAGTTTACCTTCCAGCATGTTGTCAACGGATTTATGTAGAATTGACAGTAAACTCTAGAAAAATAATAAGGTACCTGACATTGGATATTTGGAGAGAACCTCAGATTCTGCTTTCCTCTTTCCGGTGAAGTAACCCGATGTAAGTAGAAAAGATGGTAGGTTATAATCATGAACTGATATCAATATAAATTTTGGAATGCCTGCAGAGAAATGAAAAAGAAATACATGATACAAGTCATGTCAAATGATGTAATCACAGGTTTCTATCCAGTAAACTGTAAATAATGCATAAGTAAAATAGAAATAAATTTTTTAAACAGGCAATGCAAATGGAAATCCATTCCAAATAGGCACTCCTAAGTTTATAATGGATAATTTCTCACCAAATCCTTTAGCAGCATTTACTGCCACAACATTAGCCTCGCCATTAATCCTTTGCATTTGTTCCTCACTGCCAAAACCTCCAAGTGTTGAAACAACTGCAGTAGCCCCGTTAAGCACTTCCTCCCAGTTTGCATAGAAAACATCTCCTGCAAGGTCCAAGGATTAATCAAACAATATTTGTGCAAGGTAAACATCGACAATGAGTTATAACAGAAAACTGAATCAATTCATCATAATTTTTAAGTTGGTTATTTCTTTGTCTTGAAATTCTATGCTCCAGAAATCCAAAGCTAAAAAGTGTTGCATGTCAATTAAAGTGATACTTTCAAGTGTCCATGATTGTCTCCGTTACCAACTTTAATTCTGATTTTGCAATAGCTTGGTATAATTACAAATTCCAATTATGTAGAAAATCATACTGTAATAGTACCAGTAGTGAATTTAACACATCTAGCATAGAAAAGTGTTTTTTAATTGTAATTCACCTGAGATCAGAAGTGAAACAGGTTTGTTATTTTCCCCCCTTGAGGCTATCTTCGCATATTGTGGTTGATGATTCATTTGATAAAATATTAAGATTCATTTTTCTTAAGACTAAAGGGCCTATATCTGGGCTGTGAGCATCTCTTTTGATATTAACTAATATTGAATTAGAGGATTAGACAATTATGACTGCTTCTTCTCTCTGTTTCCTCCCTATTCTCTATTCTTTGTTTACAGTGCTTGTTTTTCTCCCAATTTAAAACATAGGAAGCCTGGAGAAACAGTTGACTTTTTCCTTGAAGCATACAGTATTTGACTCATGGCGTCCTTGCTGTATTACCATTTCGACCAACGTCCAGTCAATCATAAATTATTTCCACCAAGCTCAGTTCTTAATTCCAACTCATATGCTTGTATTTTAAAGCCTCCCAAAATTGGCATAACGTTAGGCCGGAACGTTTTAGTATGAGCTCATGCAAGGCCATCTCAACATGTATCTTGCTGACCAGAAACCATTTCTCATCTGTTCGAGACAAAGCATTTAAAAAGAATTCTTCCAGGTAATATCAACAGGGAAGAATAATCTGATCGCTGAGGATATTGATTCCTCTCTTTCTGTAGGCAGAACTTGACTCTTCCCAGGAATCTGGTGGAAATATGAAAAAGATGGAATTGGTCACTACAATTTTTTAGTTTTTGGTGATTTTATTATATAATATTTAATTTACTTTTTTGGGTTTAGGAATTCTGGACACCTTGCTTCTAGTAATGTGAAGCCCATGGCTTGGCTAAAAAGAACCCTGTCTATCCTAAATCCACCAGCACTCTGATGCATACGTGGGGAATGTCAATTGAGTCATGTGGTGATCTTCTAAAGAAAGAATGACAATCTAATTAAAAAGGTGGAACATTATTGGAAAAGAAGACAAGCTATGTACTAATCCACTGGTATAAACATACATCCTCAGTGTCACATCAAATAAATCAATAAATTCCATATTTCAATCATACAATATATATTCTGCGTTTGTTTCTCTTAGGACACTTATAAAGTTAACTAAAAATTATTTTTGATAGAATCCCGAGTTTTCAGTAAATCATAAAGCTGCTAAATAATCAAGAGTATTTGGCATCAGATATACCGACTTATTCAGCTACTATCAGTCATACATGTATGTATAATCGTTGGTTTTGAACAAAGAGTTAGATATGGAAAGAAACGGATGCTTAATGACAATTTATTAGTGTATTTTAAGTAGTGAGAGTTACAGTAAACAGAAAAAGGAGAGAGAACATTCTGCTTCCATAGTCCATAAATAACTCAAATGGTCTGTTGGCTAGATGGTATCAACGTACTCGACAATATTAAAAAGGAGAGAAAAAAAGCTGAAATATCGTCTACCGTCGAATCCTATCCGTACCGAACATGCCAAAATAGTTTCTTTAAAGCTATATCAGTGTAAATCTACTTAAGGTAGAAATAGAGAAATGAACCTGCCTGTCACCCACGTGACCTGATCTACCCATGAACCTGTGTATGAAGGACGCCCTGACCTATAAACATTCATTAGAACTTAGAATCAACAACTTCATACAGTGAGAGAGAAAGCAGGAATTAGAAGTATGCGGTAACAAATCAATTACCGGAACTTCTTTAAAAAATAATAGCCTGATAACTAACTTAGGACTTTACTGCAATAAGAAATTTTAATCAAATGGTCAGGTTCTTCAAGAGACGCTTGCACCTGCTAAGACTGATGACCTCGATACCCTTTGATACGGCAGCCTTGCATATTGCAGAACCGACAAACCCGCTGCCTCCTAATACTACAATCTGGCAATGGTTAAGTGTAAGTGACATATACTTTCCAAAGCAACCAGAGTTGCATCTTAAATATAAAATAACACAAAATGGAAATATATCTAGGAACCATACTCGCTCAGTCTTAACATCAGCGACCACATCAATTGTCCCGACATTGACATCCTTCTTTATGCCAGCTTCTGCATAACTGCATTTAACACCAGCCACGCACGAGCTACAAGATGGAAAACGACATGAACTCACAACAAAAACATTGTCAACAATCAAATGCTAGATGTTGAAGGGAAGTGAAGACACCTTAAGCATTACAATGCAACTAGTATGTCAACATAAGACGAAACCCCTATAATAATCAAGCAATCAACTACATAAATAGTCTAGCTCCCCTCCCTTGTTATCGAGAGCATGAATTTCCCCAAACCAATATCCATAATTTATAAGTGGGACAGATAAATGTGTAACCTTATTTCAAAACTGGGAAAAATCATAGAGGTTTCAGAAATGGATAGTATCCTTTATACATCAGAAAGCTAAATTTTCCTATGTTAAGTCCCTTATCTTCCTCATTTCCAACTTTCAAATCAAAGAAAGAAAGCAAGCGTATAAACAAACATTTCTTTGGCACACCCCTCTCTGTTCAATCATTTACCCTGAAGAAATTATCAAGTTAAAACATGAAATCAAACACGGAGAATAGAGAAAATGAATAGCTAACCGAGAGTGAAACAGTTGAGGAAAATTCGAAGCACGAAATGGAGAAAACAACACTCTGCTGCTTTGTGACGGAACAGTGGACAGAGCGGCCACACAAGAGAGTGACGCCATCTCCCTCTTTCTCCCCTGCTACTGATCTTACTGTGTCAAATCGGAAATCTGAAGATGACCCAGTTGTGTGGGCGTGCAATGGGAAAGGGATGGGAGCAAACAATTACCAGATTTCTGGTAGAAATCCCATAGGCGTGTTGGTACGTAATCAAGATTTTTTTTTCTTTTTTTCTTTTAGTGGTTCAATTTCCCGTTCTCTTTCGGATGCTGTACTAATGTTTGATGAATTATGTTATGTGTACATAATATTTTACACAACATATTATACTTTTTTCACATGGAAGAGGGTCACACACAATAAAATATTTGTGGTCGTTCTTTATGTGAGGGAGTGTAATGCATTATGTATACCATAAGATATACGCATAGCATAATTCTTGTTTCATTAAGTCCCGTTTTAATTTTTTTTTTTTTTTGAGAAAATATATTTTTAAACAATAATTTGATATCATTTTAATTATATATTTTTCAATAAAATAATATTACACATAAATTCAAATTTTTTCCTTATTTTTTAGCCACACATTATCCATCAATACACTATTCAAAAATGCATTTCCTACATATATTAAAAGAGTAAAGAAAATATTTATTGTAGAAACTCTTCGTTAAAAATGACATCACTTTTAACGTGTGGTTTTTTTGTGGTTTTTTGCTATATATTACTTTTAAAAAAAAAAGTTGTTATTTAATTTTTTTTGCTCTATACACTTAAAAAAAATAACTAAATATTTTTGTAAAAAAAAAAAAAAAGAATGTGAGTGTTATAAAAATAAAAAATAAAATAAAATTATGCGAGGCAGTGCCTCGCACTGTGCGAGACATGCACTTGCGCAAATGCATGTCTCGCACAGTGCGAGACATGCAATACCTTCTTTTTTTTTCTCAAAAATTTATATTTTCACTTTTATTTGAGCTTTAATTCGGAATATCAAACGAAGTCGAAATATTACATTCTTAATATCATTTTGAAGAATTCACGGCCTAATATTTCACTACGTTGATGGTGTGTGAAACGGCCAATCGTAGCGAAAGTTACGTTACGTCAAAGTACGCTGTTCCAAACTAATATTTCGAAAATTTCGATAACAAATTAACTTTACAAATTCTTCGACTATTCTACGCTAGCCGAATCCATAAATCTTCTATATCCTCTCGAAACTCATTTCGAGAACTATATCGCAGATATATCGAATGATGTAAATGAATATCCAAAATAGTTAAACGGACGTCAAACGCGTGTTTTAAAAAAGACGTATAACTCGTTTTTTGAATATATTACTTATATTTTTGTCTTCATTGTCAGCCTCATTAAGGAACATCAAACGAAGTCGAAATATTACATTCTTAATATTATTTTGAAGTACTCACGGTCTATTATTTCACGACTTTGATGGTGTGCGAAACAGTCAATCGTAGCAAATGTTACGGCGCGTCAAAGTAGAATAATATTTCGAGAATTTCGATAACAAACTAACTTTAAAAATTCCTAAATGATTGTACGCTGGTCGAATCGATAAATCTTCTATATCATTTAGACTTCATTTGATATTAAGAATATAATATTTCGATTTCGTTTGAATTTTTAAAGTTAGATTGTTATTAAAATTCTCGAAATATTAGTTTGAAACGACCTACTTTGAAGCGCCGTAACATTTGCTACGATTGGCCGTTTCGCACACCATCAATGTCGTGAAATAATAGACATGAGTACTTGAAAATGATATTAAGAATGTAATATTTTGACTTCGTTTGATATTCCGTAATGAGCCATAAATATTCAGAATTTTTTTCCTTTTTGTCCTGTTTAGTCAGTTTAATTTGAATATAGTTATAAAATAAAGTGAAGTTGGGTATAATATTTCAAAACCGTTGGCTTCATATTCATTGAAATCTTCATTTTTTTTATATATATTTTGTATATTATACAACATAATTTCTCTATTGATTATACAGTTGTAATATGTAGTTGTTTTTTTTATTGTATACATAAAATACAATATATGTAGCTATTCACATTGACAAGTTATTATCTTTTCACTCATTCTATAAATAACACATTATTTTTCCTACTGCTTTAACAGAAATGAATCCAAAAATATATTTATATGTTGAAAATAAAAATTTTCTATCTTATCTCACACCTCAAAATAAAACATAATTTCACGCATTTAACATACTAACACTTTCTACAAAATAATCTAACATGTACATCGTACGGGCAACAACTAGTTTTATGAAAAGAATGGAGCTTCAACGAGGGCTAAGGGTGCATTCTCTTTACTGTTTTCGAGCCGTTTTCTGTTTTCGATTTTTCAAAACATTAAAAACGCATTCTCTTTCCCATTTTTGAAAACGAGTTTTTGAAAACGACTGAAAATTTTGTGAAGAAAATAGAAAACAATTTTTTTATGTTTTGACTGTTTTCTTCACAAATCTGCCAAAACTCAAAAAATACGAGTTGTGAAATATTTTTTCAAAACAACAAAAAAAAACGAGTTTTCAACAATCTCAAAATGGACATCCAAAATATAAAACGAATTCAAAACTCAAAACACAAAACTGAAATACGAAGAGAACGCCCCCTAAACTTTTTGACCTTACAAGTACAATGGTTATGAGGTAGATAAATTATAAATTAATAAATTATATGATTAAAAATAAAATTTGATCAACTTATAATTTTTTATTTTTATTTTTACCAAATATGCACTAATGATAAATCATTTTTCTAGGTGTATAGTGTACTTGCCCCATTCCCCCACCGTTTTTAAATTATTTTTTGTATAATTCGAAAATTCGAAATCGATAAACAAACCTACTTAGATCGATAGAACATTTTATTAGTTTTCGAAGTTGTAATTTTAAAAGGGAAAAACTATTTGTATATTAAATTTTTTTACCATGTTCTAATTCAACTTGATCATTTAACTTTTTCAATCACAATAGTCAAACAAAAAAAAGTGAAAAAACAAACAATGATTAAAGCAAACTATAACAAAGAAGTAAATTGACAAAATTAAAGAACAAATTAAAAACCCATAGAACGGTCAATCACTCAAAGCGAGCACATTTGGTTTACAAACTTTGTGTTGAATTACGTTAAGTTTAATTTAAAATTTATTATTATTGTCTTTTCAGATAAAAATTACTGATTAAATTTTTATATTCAAACTTGTCTAATAAATTTTTCAATAGACAATAAAACTGATATGTTCGTTCTTTTTGGTGACATAGTGATTCTTATACGAAAACAGGATTTTACCATAGTGGACAAGAACTCTAATGATAATGCATTTTCACCTATAAGTAGATTGATTGATCTTACATGAGATTAGAATCAATCACCACTTCTCATTGAGAGAGACACTCTTCTCCTTGGGCGAGACACCCCTTTTGGGAGAGGCTCTCTCCCTTTGGGAGCCCTACTACGAGAGAAGCGTTAATGTAAAATTAATCCTAATCATGTAGAGTTCTATTTCGGATCATCAAAAGTAAATATTTGGAAGTCAATAGGCGGTCTAGCATTTCAATGTATTCTTTCATATTCACATCTTTCATAGAAATATATGAATGTCACATAAGAGGAAATGTTCAATTCTACTTGAAAAAAATTATTAAATAAATTAGGAACAATGACAAATACAAACAACTAAATTTTGTCATGATAGTAAATTGTATTAAAACGGAAATTCGAAATCTTATTACGTGTTTAAATCAATCTTACAGAAGCATTCTTCACTTCTCACTAGTTAGTAAATTAGATAATTAGTCATAGAAATTCGTAATCAGAACTAGACTATTGGAATAAAGTTAATATTAATTAATACTAAATTAAATACATTATCCATGGAATGATATCTTATTCTTCATTTAATTACTTATCTACCCTATGAGGCGTCTAAGAGTAAGATGCATATAAATTATCACGTGGGAGATCGATTGACCACTCTACAATCGAGCCTATCGAACAACTCCCAAACCTAATCAACCAAGTACTAGACCATGCTCTACTCGTTGTCTGTAAAGCTCGACATGCTACTTTAAGCATGACGACAAGATATTTGTACATACCATTGTTGTGATTTTTAGGATGAATGTGCTTGTCTTCCAAAACATTCCGGATGAAAGATATATGGATACCAACCATCCTCCAATAAATACTACCCAAAGATATTACTTAGGGCTATTTTTTATGTAACATTTACTTACGCGCATTTCCATTATCTACACGTATCATCTTCTTTCTTTGAGGCTTACTCTCACGAAGGTAAAAAGACGGAGAAAGTTGTAGCCTCATTTTTACAAGTAGCTCGACTTTAGAAGTGGATTTCAGCCACCATGCTTCTCTACCAAATACGAGGAGTTATGTCAAATTAGTTTCATTGACGCCATACATACGTGGAAACTCGTGATATAAAATTATGGTGAGATCATGACCTAGGAATGGAAGTTTAAGGCTTTGCAATCTCTGATGGGCGCAATAATGGCCTTGCTTCAGAATTAGATCTAAAGATAACAAGGGGCACCACTACAACCTTATAGGTTGCTCCGCCAGTTGCACAACCTACCATAGTGCATCAGGTGCATACCACCCTCCTATATGGATCCTAGAAATTTAAAAACTCTTATCTATGCCATATCCAATAGCTGATATAGAGAAAAGACTCGTCAAAATGATAACCCAAAAGATGGGGATAAATAAATTGTTAAAAAATGTAATAGATATATAGATGCAAAAAAATAAAAAATAAAAAAATGTTCCAAGTGATTAAGAGAACATAGAATGCCAAAATCATATAAATGAAAGTCTCATGATGAGCAAAGATCAAGAAATTATAGAAGAAACAAAAGATCAACCACTATGACGGAAGTCAAACGATAAGATGGAAAATTGATGATTCATTCATGTTAAGAGCTTCATGTATGGTGGGTGGTGCATCAATGCAAGGGATGAGGCGTGCACAGTGGAGGCTCTGGTGCATAGGCAAGGATGAGACATTGCATGGCAGAGACGCTAATGCATAGACGAGGATAAGGCCTTGCACGATGAAAGTGCTCATGCATATTAGAGGATGAGGCTTTCCATAGTGAAAGCGTTGATGCATAGGCAATGATAAGGCCTTGCATGGTAGAGATGTTGATGCATAGGCAAGGATGAAGCCTTGCATGATGAAGGCGTTGATACATATGCAATGGAGAGGTCTTACATAGTTGAGACGTTGATGCATAAACAAGGATGAGGCATTGCCTCTCTTATGAGGACCAAGCTGGTGACATCTTTAGATACGGCCATGTATAATAATAGGGGCTTATCATTTTCATCAAGCTCATAGAACATGCATGGCCCATCCTCATAGCTTGGTAGCAAGTGGTTGGAAGTTCAAAATTTGCTCCTTTGTGGCCTCAACTAAACTGTTCTCTTACCTATTTCTAGGCCGAGGGTCATTTTGGGGTCTATTCCCTCACATTTGCTCATGGGGCCTTGATATGCAGATGGTTGTTGCGCTTATTTCTATGTTCCTCGGGGCATATCCTATCGAAGACATTGGTGAACCTTTGAGATCTTCGTTCTCATTCGTAGACTGGAGGAAAATTGCCTTTTCCATTGAATGGGTCATTCAAACGTCGGCCAGATTCACAGTTTGTAGATACATCCACCCTACATCCATTTCAATAGGACTAGCACCATTCATTTGCCAATGGGATTGAGCCTTTTCACTTTGTACTTCATTTTCTTCTTGCTTGTGAAAATGGCCTGGTTGAGGTACATTTTGGAGCATTTGATAACCCTCTTGTCCTTGCATTTGTAGGAGGAATTGTTGCATCACGAAGTTCTGCTCCATAATATTCCTCATGTTGGTGGCCATTTTCACTATTTCTCTCGTGAGGCAAGCTGTAACCCTGCCGCCATGAGACGATGAGGTCGATGGTTGGTGACATGGGTCCGAATGGCTTCTTCTTCTAAGACCTTCCTAGTTTTCCTTGAATTTCTTTCTTCTTCACTTGCACTCATGGTGGGTGGACACATCTTTTATTTAAAGAAGGATCTTCTAGAATATATTTTGATCAACTTTAGCTTGTCCTTTCTCAAGGAGAAGCTCCAAACACCCAAAGAAGAAAATAACATTGCTGCTGAGTAGGAATAAAATAATTTCTCACAACCTGTCATGTGGTCCGTGTCCCTCGAGTCAACAACCTACCGTTTAATATTGCTGCTGCTCATTAATGTGGTTATATAGTTACCTCGTTCGGCCACTAAACTGGAGGATGGAGTTGCATTGGTGAGGAGCTTGTACAGCTGCTCAAGCTGGGTTGCGGTAAGAAAGATATTTCTGGACTGGGTGGTGGCCGGTGGTGGTTTTGTAGAACTCTGGAAGCCAGAAGGGTGTCACGTCTGGGTTTCCTTGCGGTGGGCCTGATTCAGCTTCCAATCATTTCGGGTTCCCTGCTTTCAGTGTGAAGGTCATCCATTTAGAACCCAACACCTGTCAATAGAGTCGTTTGATCTCTTGTAGTGTTTACACCAATAGTTGCCCTTTCTGATCCCGCGAGATGGCTATTGTCCACGAGCAGCAAGCGTCGAGTTCTCCAATGAAGATAGCTTGGAGTCTCCAGGCTTGACACACTTTCAGCTTGCTTCCCTGCGTACTTTGACGAAGATCTCATCAATAACTGGAGTTGGCTTGGTGCCCAGTAATCTGCCTCGAACTTCATCTAATTCCGGTACTAACCCAGCCAAGAAATCATAGATTCTCTCATTCTCCGCCTGTTTCTTATACTTCTCGGCATCTTTAGGCGTGTCCCAATCGATCTGAACAAACATGTCAATCTCTCGCCATAGCCGTTGCAGAGTGTTGTAATACTAGGTGACATCGAGTTCTCCTTGGCGCAAATTTCGAGCCTTGTTTCGGAGTTCAAATAGTTGGGTAGAATTTCCCAGGTCCAAGGAGGCAACGGTGAGTGCATCCCAGAGTTCCTTTGCGGTAGAGTAATATAGGTAGGACTCTCTAATTTCTTCTTCCATTGAATTAACAATCCAAGCCATTTCCATGGAATTTTGTGCGTCCCAAGTTGCATAAGTTGTATCACTTTCATCTGGCTTGGTTGTAGTTCTAGTTACATAACCGAGACGACCACGCCCCCGAATAACCATGAGAGTAGTCCGAGACCATTGGAGGAAGTTCTTACTATTCAATCGAGTAGTAGTAAGTTGGAGAGAAGTATTTTTAGAGACGGCAGCTATAGGTAATTTTTCCATTCCACCTACTCAAGTAACCTTCGGCTCTGATACCATGAAATCGGGAAGGAGGATTGGGAGAAGAGACCACCGTAAAGAGAGAAATCAATTATCTTATATTACAACAATGTACAATTCTTTTATATAGTAAAACACCTACCAAACATAAATAGATGTCAAATCTACAACTAAGGAAATAATGTATATATTAACTATACTATCGCTAGTACATAAGGAAACAAATAAACCATAATATGTGCCTCAATATTCTGCAATCTTCAACAGACAATGTTAATTTGTTGACCTCAATTCTCGTATGAATGACGTGACCAAAAGATCTCAATTCCACTTATATCCATGTAATTTTCTTCCTGCACACTTGGACAAACTGTTAGAGCATGAGATCTTCTACAATGGTGAGGGATGTGACCACGAGCACTACAAAGATCAAGTCAGTCTATTTATGAATATGTATTTGGGTATGGAACGCACCAAAGACGTAAATCATAGAAAGTGGTTCGATTCGAGTGTACACATAACAATGTGGAGAGAGCAATGTTATAGTTGAGAGTATAAAATTGCATTACCTTGAAATGCTAATAAGTGTGAGTTTTTATAGTAGAAAATAAAAAATAATATTCATTTGATGAAGAGACGCGTAGTCTCATCTTAATGACCGAGATGCATGTCATGGGCATCATTCGTCGATCCTAGGCTTATACGAATGTAATGTTTCTAACCATTAGCCACTATATAGCTTAGACCTGACATGTAAGTAGTAGACTTGACAGTTGACTTGTTAGAGCGACTGCTGCAAAGAGGTCTCATCAATCAATCATGGAAGATCTTGTATAAAAGATCTTTTAGGAAAAGTGCCCCATACGCTTAGAGGTCATTCTCCTCGCCTCGTCCACAGAGGTTCGGTCTTTGCATGGGGGTTTGACAGATACATCACTTGTACAATTGTACTACTAGAGAGCCTCACTTCGTCCATGGGGGTTCGACCTCTACATGGGGCTTTGGTTAGGCTAAGTAAGAGCGGTGTGGAGTACAAACCATATTTTGTTTGCTGTGGTCAGTATTTGGAATCTCATTGGATGAGATGTAACACGTATTATCATGCAAGCATCAAGAAAAATTGACCTTAATAAGTACATTTTTCAAAAGTTTTCTCGCAATTTTTATTTTTATTTTTAATTAGAAAATTGATAATTGGTAAAGTCTTGAAGCTTAGGCCTCAGTTGGATCTACTCATGGAATGTGCATTTAATCTTGAATAAGAACCGGGTTCTTATTTCGATTTGTGGGGAATTTGGGGTGCAATCGTCGAATTGAAAATAGAACATTTTTGTTGCTTGGTTCCACTCTTCAACAAATCAAGAATGCAAAAACGAGGGAAGTTACTATATGTTCTTGATATTTATTTATTTTGATTTTATTGTATAATTCTAAAGATTTCTTGGCACGATTGTATATTTTTTAATATAAAGTTTTCTTTATCGTAGCATGGGGGCCCGTGATATGTTTCTTAGGAATTTCCATGTTATATCACATTTTCAGTGTCAGAAATTACTACTACTACAAATTTTTTAGTTCTGTGGTTGGTTAATTAGTAGTTGTCAGATAGTTATCCCTGGATGGCTAGGCATTGTAGCTGTGCCAGGATCCAAGCAAAGACTGGGAAAGCAAACCTTAATTTTCATCGAAGTGTTCCTATCTCCGGCTTGAAACCAATCTCTTTTGCAAATATGAGCCGAGCCTTACTCGAAGTGCAATTGCTTCAGTGTCAACTAAAGCACGAATTCCATCAAAGCTGGGATCGAATGAGGTGGCTCTCCATGTACTACTCGATTTCATTCACCTCGAAGCACTCAAATGATACTTCAAACTGAACATAGAGTGTGTTTGATAGAGATTATTGGGGAAAAATGAATTTTGAAATAGTGATATGATGGGAAATGGTGGTTGAAAAAGAAGGAAAAGTTATTTGATGTAATGAAAAATATTATTTTATTGAAAAATGTGTGATTGAAAATGAAAATGAGAATGTGGGTCAAACGGGGCCATATAAAAATGTAGTGTTAATTCCATCGAGCCATATCTAACATACCCACTTCCCACTCTCAAGTCTCACTTTATGCCTAGTATGATTCAAAATATAAGGAGAGCTTCATAAGAAACTTGCCAAAGAAATATACGAACCGCAAAAAGTTGTCCAAATCTAAATTGCAGGAATTTTCTTCTTGCAATCTATCTTGGCTCAATTGTCGATATCTTCTATCTACGTTAGGCTCGTAATGCCATATCAATTTGTCCAGGTGAAGCCCCTACCAAGAGGAATAGATAGCACACCAAATTGTCCACTTGAGCAAACACTCTCTCCACCTTTTCAGAATCCCAAGCTCACAGTTATTAAACTCCCTATTTGGATCTGCTATCTCCTACTCCATGATTCAAATTATTTGTCCCTGATGGTCACTAAAGCTATTAATAGCGTTTAAGATTTGTTAATATAGATAAAATAACAATGATGAGGTGGTGGGCTGATTTGTCCTGATTTAATTGGGAATGCAGCCAATGAGAATGGAGTTGGAGATAGCCGACCAGAAGTCTAGCCCCTGTTTGATATTGATTTAAATCAGATTTTAATTTAAGTCAAAATCAAATAATCAAAAATTTTTCAACCACATATTTCAATTTTTTTTTTTATCAAAATATAGTGCTTGTTTGGTGCAGATTCTTCTTGTCAAAAAAAAGGATTTTTTTATCTGCTATCCATTAAAAGTGGCCGTCTTTTTTGACCAGTTGTGAGTGAAGTGGGACTCGCCTGCCAAAAGTAACAGTCAAAAAATCACTAAAAATGGGTTTGAAAAGCTGCACCAAACAGGATCATACAAAAAACATAATTTTAATCCCCACCAAATAGAAGCCTAATTTACCTAAAACGACTAGAGTACTTAGACCATTCGAAATATTTACAAAAAGGAAGGTAAAGAATTTGACAACAGAACAATATATTTATCAAATAATTCAAAAGTAGTGCACACTATAAAGGTGCAAATGAAATAATTTCTTCTGCACTTAAAAAAAAAAAAAAATGTTACAACTCTTCAGTGATAAACTAACATCACGCATTTTATTTAAAAGTTATACACTGGAAAATATGGTTCAAACTCCAACATTTTAGGAAGGTTTTATAAATAATTCAAATATAAATAGTCAATAATATTTATAAATCCCTTAAAATGTGTATAAAAAAGTGTATCGTGAGAACATAAACAGTAAATTTCAATTTTTGAGAAAAAAATAGGGAACAATACACAAAACCTACATTTAAGAATTACTTTTCAAAATTATCAAACTTGTCTAATTATTTCAAAAATCAGATGGTAAATAAATTTATTAAATATTAAATTATAATGTTATATATATTAATTATTTACCCCACCCCACTTCTAACCCACCACAGTCACTATCACAGCAAAATTCAAATCCAAACCCATTTGTTTCTCTCTCCACTCCATCCACCTCCGGCGATTGCTTCGACGACACCAACCAACCTCCGATGACTACTCCGACTTCGACCACTACTCCAGCGACGCCAATAGAAAAATCTCCAAAAAATGTGATGGTTGTAGTGGTGCATAATAGATCAAATTTATAAATGTGTTATCCGTGACCATACCTGTATTATATGTGACAAATTCACTGACTTTGTTTCAACGACCAATTTTGTCTTTGGTGTGACTAATTGTGACCAAATGTGTATTCAGTGTGACCATTTGTGATTAGGTCAATCTCAAGTCACAATCGATCACAATCAATACAAAATTGGTCACAAATAGTCACAACAAGCACATATTCGATCACATAGGATCACCATAAACAAATCTGCACACACCACATACAAGTATCGCAATCCACCACCACCATCACCATCACCTCCAATGCACTACCACTAACACAGAATCCACCATGGGGTTACTATCACCACCAAACCACCAAAAACCCAGACCCCGCACATTATCGTTAAACATATGCCCACCGCTAAAGCCACTGTCAAACAATCATTTGCCAAAAAAAAAAAAAAAAAAAGCCACCACCGATCGGCACGCTGCCACTACAGTAACCGGCACCACCACTAACACATAAGAACTGCTGCAGGTCCATCGTCGCTGCTCCACCACACAACCCACAACCAACACCTGCAATACCACCAAATCCACCGCATCCAACCACATATATATCTCATAGGAGCGATCTAAAAAGGCGTCCCCAGCCTCACCACCACCACCACACCATCATCGAACCGTACAACCGTCGCCACTGCTCGAACCATCTGCCACAACAAATTGTTGGTGAAACGCCAAATCGGAGAAGATCGCCGTTGCAGATCGCAAACAGAGGAGGAGAGGAGAGAAAGGACAGACGTGAGACGTACAAATCGCCATTGCTGTACTTCGTTGGTCTTCGTCGGCGCGATGAAAGCGGACAAAGAGGAAGATGTGAGAGAGGAGATGAGAGGAAGAGAGGTGAGGTGAGGTGAGAGAAGGCAGAGAGAAATCACGTATAGAGAGAAAATGGAAAGAAGGAATTGAGATGGGGTGGTTTTCTGTAATTAGAGCTAGAGAGAAAAAGAAAAAATTAGGGTGCGGGAGTGGGATTCAATTTGGGTTGGGTTGGGTTGGGATGGGGTGGGGTTCTGTAATTATTAAATTAATCTTTCACCCATATATTTTTGAAATCTAATCTTGATAAGAAGGGTTTAACGTAATTTTCTCAAAAAAATATAAATATGGGCACTAATTCTTGGTTGCTTATAGTTGGGCCGTTTAATCACAGCCCAACATTATAAACCCACTAGCAAACTGAAGAATATTTCAGAGGATAAGGAGAAGACTGCAACCTACGACTTCCAGCAAAAATTGCTGATACTTTCAGTGGCAGATCGGGCGACCAATCCACGATCGCAACCGGTAAATCACTTTTCTTTTATTTTTCTAATTAATTATTTTTCTATCTTTACTTATCGAAATGATATAATATTGATGCGGACATATTTTCTTTTTGATTTCTAATTCTCGTATTTTAAGGTGTAGATTTCCTTAATGTTGTAAAATTTCAGATACGTATGGAAGATCAGCTCGTAAATGAGTTAAATTTGTGGAGAAAATATTCCGATTTCTGAATTTCTGAAATGTGAAAGTAGTGCATTTCACACCATTAATCATAGAAATTTAATGTAGGATTGATTTCTAGTACCTGATGTCTAATGTTGTTCAGGAGCTGTTGAAACTACCTGTTTGTTGTAAAATTTATGGCATGTAGGGAAGATCAGTTTGAACACGTGTGAAATTCGTGGAGAAAATAATTAATTTTCCGATTTCCGAGTTTCTGAAATGTAAAGTGGAAGTAGTGCATTTCACATCATTAATCATAAAAATCTATTGTATGATTGTGGATCACTTGATAATGATATCAAGTGGTTCTTCAGGAGTTATAGATAAAATAGATAGATGAATTCTGCTCCTTTATGTATTTGCTTCATTCATTCCTTCAAAGAATGAATGTGGATATAATTGGGTTATTTGACATAGCAAAGAAATCCTTCTTGATCTGGGTTCATAAGCTGATTTACTCTGTTCTTTTTGTACATAATACAGACGCACTTGTTAATTCGTGCTTAAAAAGTGGAATTTAATGCAAGAACATTTTTAATTGTTTCAAGTGGAAAATTCAAGCCCAAATGTGAAGAATACATTTTGGTCTGTAGCCTGATGA
Source organism: Osmanthus fragrans (assembly GCA_019395295.1). Classification (NCBI taxonomy): domain Eukaryota; kingdom Viridiplantae; phylum Streptophyta; class Magnoliopsida; order Lamiales; family Oleaceae; genus Osmanthus; species Osmanthus fragrans. Next base: position 21,570 of record JAEDXY010000043.1, on the reverse strand, counting down.
TGCTTATTTGATGGGGCATTATCCAGCTAATCAGTTGATTCTTAAATCTAAAAATTTTCTCCAGTTCACCGTACTATCACCAGCACGCTGACAAAGAAGTGAAAAAAATGGGGAGATCAACGTCATCAAAGGATACCCAAGCACTTTTTCATTCTCTTCGCTCTGCATATGCTGCAACCCCCACTAATCTCAAGGTCTCTCTCTTTCTCACCTGAATTTTTTTTAAAAATATTTTCACATACATGTAGAGAAACCCAGCTGATCACTTTCTTTTTTGCAGATCATCGACTTATATATTTTGTTCGCAGTTCTCACTGCTGTAATTCAGGTATAGTAACTGATCTAATCATGCCCTCATATGCACGTTAACTTCTTATGTGGATCTCTGGTGTTCATGTAAATTGATTTGAACAAAAAATTTAATGGTTTTGTCACTTTCATGTTAAAAGTTGAGTAATTTCTTGTGCAACTGAAAAAAAAAATATTTGCGTTGAATGACATTCTGAATATCGCTGGAGGTTGACGGTCATGCTCTTCTTCCTACCTAATTGCTTGCGGTGCATGGATGCACCTTTATTTTTTAGTAATAATATTTATCACCATTGGTGTTAAGGATTCGTCTAGGTGGCAATTACATGATATTGAATGATAGATTCATTTAAATGCGAAGTCACATGACTCATTTAATTGAACCTATAAAATGTAGCCATTTAGATCGGTGCTATATAGCATTATCCTTTATTTTTTGATTTTTTTATGAGTGCGTATAACAATCTTATTAAGCCCTTGTTTGATTCCCTTTAAAATTTTAATACATTTTCTCTCTTCTTTCTAACCACACATTCTTCAATAAAATAATATTACATGTAAATCAAAAACTTTTCCTTATTTTTTTAATTACACATTCTCCCAAAAACTACTATTCCAAAATACATTTTATCCAAATTTCTCTTTATAATGGTTGCCAAACAGAGGCTAAAAGTAGTGCCTGATATTTTTTCTAGCCAATTGCAAAAAAATAAAAAATCATGTTGTGTTTTGGTGTAGAAATGCTCCTCTCGCGTTTCAGATTAAAAAAAAAAAGTCTAAAATTTACAAACTATTAGTGGCCACAAAATTGTGATATCAACAACCTCACTGAAGCCTGCAAAATTATAAAAAGGATATACTTCTGGCAAAATATATGATTCCCATTACTTCATTGTGCTTAATTTTGAACTTATATTGAAAATTATAGATTAATACCTCCTGTACTCAAGTTATATAGACCATAATGGTTAGACCAGTTGAGTTGTGTAGAAGTTGTCTTTTGGAGTGTAGTCGTCCGTCATCATTTAGACATGGAATGAGACGGTCTTTTGATATATCTCTCAGTGAAATATTTGGAAGCTAAATGAGCAATGCTTTTTATCCTATTTGAAAATCATTGTTTTCAAGAGTGCATGAAATTTACATCTTGAGGTCTGCACATGTGAAGCCTTCATTTGAAGCCTCAAGCTTATGACTATAGAGCACCTTCAACTTTCTGAAGCACGTGCCAAGCAATAAGGGGCTTGAGTTGTGTTCTACTTAGTCATACGTCTCAAAGTTTTGGGTTACTTCATTGCCTAGAACTTTTAGCACACGATGACAACATTAGACATGTATTACAACGTACTAGATGGATTAATACACAATATTATAACTTATTTTTGTCTTATTTAATACAATCCGGTGTGATCTAATATTTCATATTAAACATGCACTTATTGATTTTTGTGTTGTTCTAAACACAGTTTGGCCCTAAGAATTATTTAGAACACTTTTGACACGTGACTTTCCTCTAATCTTTCTTTTATATTTATCTTGTTGAATTTTTTTGTTTTTGTGTTCTTTGCCCCTATTTAGTGGTGATTAAAATCAGATTTTAGTAGATTTTGATAAAGCTGATAAAATATGTGATTGAAAAGTTGTGATTGAAAAATTGTGGATCCCATAAAATATGAAGTTAAAATTGGTTGTTGACTTTTATTTAGATTAAAATCTAGATTTTAATTTCTATCAACCAGAGGCTTTATTTTGAAGTCAAAGTAAGAAAAATATAAAGTTGTTAGTTGCTTCATTCGTTACTATGAATTTAATTTATTACCTTTTTCTACTATGTTTTTACCCATTTTTTTTTTGTTTCTAGTTGCAAACAGAACTACAAATTTGTAATGATTTATGGTTTATGAGTATAATTTTGGATCTCTTGTATAAACAAATTTGTTATTGGTATCTAAAGTTGTTAGTTGCTTCATCCGTTAATCAGAATTTAATTTATTATCTACTACATTTTTTCCATTTTTTGTTTCTAGTTGCAAACAGAATTTTAATTTTATTGAAATGATTTGTTGCAGGTTACAAATTTGTAGATAATATATGGTATATGAGTATAATTTTGGATCTCTAGTTTAAACAATTTTATTATTGGTAAACATATTGAAGATTACACTTAAAATTGTCTTGAAGCTTACACCTCGCTTCGCAGGGACAAAATGTCTCAATACCCTATTTATCCTTTGTACGCACTCTTTTAAGTTCAGTAGGGATTGTGGTTAAGTTGATATCTTTGCATTCCTTTTTACGCTTTACTTTGTGGCTTGTTCTATTTTTCTAATTAGAAACTGAACATCAAAAATCATTGCTCACTTCACCTCAACAAAAGTAATGACAGGTACAGTTGAAGTTGAGAAAGTGATGTTTAATTGTCCATATGAGCTGAATTAGGAATCTTCTTTTTGAATATCTCTTTTTGTGGATATCTCTGATTCTATTTGCCCATTTAGTCTGCATGGCTATATCTTAATAGAGGAATTGTTACTTCTAAGGAAGTTATTTGTAAGAGTTGGTCATTGGCAATTGGCATAACACATAGTTTAACATTTCTCAGTTATGAGCATTATTTCATCTAAGATATTATCATCTTCAGAGTTTCCAACAGTGCAGACCCTCAGAAGCATGACCTTTAATCCTTGAATACATGTTTGGGCTATAGTACTTATGACCTTCTCGAGGACAACTCAAACACATTCATTATAGAGATCAATCACACTAAGAGACGTTGTTTTCATGTGACTGTAACTAGCCAAAAACTGATATTTCAAAAAGCCATCAAGATGAAATCAAGAATATTAAAATTTTTATAGCAATTTGTATATACCTTCCTGAACCTCCCCCCTCCCAATTCACACACACGCACGCACGCACTTCCTATCTCCAATGAAAAGGCAAAGAATGGATAAGATGAGCAAGCTTGATATTTGGCGGTTGGCGTGTTTCCTTCAAACAAAGCTGCCCTCTCTATTTCTCTCTGGGTGTGCGTGTGAAATCAGTTTTATTTTCCTTTCTTAGATCTTTAGTTTCTCTTTTAGAGAAAATTGGCACTTCTCTACCTTTATAACATTACTTTTGCTTCCCATTTTGTTGATGACCAGGTAGTTTACATTGCAATTGTTGGATCATTCCCCTTCAACTCCTTCCTCTCTGGGGTACTTTCATGTGTAGGGACTGCTGTCCTTGCTGGTAAGTTGATGTCCCTATTGATTTATATTTCTAGATCTACAAAACTGATAGTTTTGCAACTGATTGATGGCATTCTTTGGTGACAGTTTGTCTACGTATCCAAGTGAACAAAGAAAACAAGGAATTCAAGGTAACCTTTGTAAACAATTTCATTCTGCATTTTATATAATGTTTTTTTATCATTTTAAGAAAAGCGAAAACATGTTTAGACTGGTTGCTTTAGCAGTTGTGTTTCTCATCATGTATTCTGTACTTATTTAGCCCCTATTTGATGACCATTAAAACAAAACTCTTTTTTCTGTAACTCATTTTCAACCACATATTCTTATAATAAAATATTTTGCTGGTAAAGTCAAAACTTTTTCTTACTTTTTAACCATAATTCCTCCAAAAAAAAATCACTATTCCAGAATTCATTTTCCCAAAAACAAAAACTCATTTTAATGGTTGTTAAACTGGGGCATAGTCCTAATACTCCATTGGTGGAGTGTAAAATGGGCAGCATGTCGCTGTTTGTCCATGTAGCTTGACATGATAAAATTAGAGTACCCTAGGGAGTATATTTGGCTAAGCTCATTTTCTTCCTATTGGTCAAAATTAGAATTATAAGAGTTTCGTTCAAAATATGGAACTTTTCTTTCAAAAGAAGGAACATACCCATAACACGTTAAAGGTAACATTTAAAATTTTTAAGCTTTAGCCAAACATATACACAACACTGGCTTTACCAAAGTGAGGGAAGATTGAAGCGTGCAATTTCACAGCATTGAACTTTTGCTTCCTATATTGAGCCGAAAAGTTTTATGATTCTTTTCCTCACCACCTTTTGCTTCGAATTTGCAGGATTTACCTCCAGAACGAGCTTTCGCAGATTTTGTTCTTTGCAATTTGGTGCTTCATTTGGTAATCATGAACTTCCTCGGCTAAGTTGGTCCCTTTGCAAACGAATAATCAGTTTCAAGTTTTGATAATTAGGCGAGACACAGATTGACATTTACAAGAAGACTTGAAATCATCTGTTTATGAACCAATCATCAACCGTGTTAACTGTTTTGTCTTTGTTGTTAAATGACATGCTTAAAATCTTGGACTAATCTCTCTCACCTTTTTTTTTTTTTTTTTTTTTGTATTCTTGAGAATGATCAAACTAGCCTTGTTAGTTGTGTGCACCACAACGCAAATCCGTTACGTGGTCGAGGCCCCTACCATGACTTGATCGAAAAATGTGAATTGGATAAAATATGTGCAAAATTCCTTTCAAATGACCTGAATTTCACCTAAATTGCTACTTTTACAGTAGATTATGGTTAGGCTAACATCCGAATTTATTCGATAATTAGGGTTTTAGTGCAACTAATTATAATTGATAGAGGAGTTGACAGCATTTAGGACCTGTTTGATATAGCTTTTGAAAAATCAAAAAGAGCTTTATAGATCCATAAATCACTTTTGGATCCGTTTGGTTAATTTTATGAAAAATATTTTTTTTTTCTTTTTCAGTTAGAATTACTTTTAGAGGAAGTTGATCAAATTTGACTTCTTTTAAAAGCACTTTTGAAATAAGAAGTTTTTTTAAAAATTAATTTTTAAAAAAAAATTAAGGTCAATTAATCCAAAAGCTCTTCTATATAAAAACAAAAGTAAAAGACTAATCATGTCAAACAAATCATTAGGGTCCGTTTGATTGCAATGATGGAATTTGGGTGGAAATAAAACAAATTGTAGGGAATTGAATTGCCTAAAATTTATTTTAGATGGAAATGTAATTAATAGTGTTTGATTGGTATAATTTTTTACTTAATTCGTTTGACTTTATTTTTCATGCAAATTATTTTTTTTTTTGTTACAATCTATATTAAAATTTGTTTGGATTGCCAAAATGTTAAAAAAAAAAAAAAAAATTCATAAAATTTTAGTGTTGTTTGGTTTTGTTTTTCATGCAAATTATCAATTAAATGGATAAATTTGTTTACCATTGAATTTAGAATTTGTTCCAATTACTCAAAAAAAAAAAAAAAAAAAAATGAAAGTGGGAAAGGCAATTCCCTAAAAACAAGGAATAGAGGTGCGTGAGGTGATGAGGTGGAATTGGAATTTCATCCCAAATTTGGTCAATCAAACAACAATAATGACATGAAGTTGAAATTCTTTTTGCTTTTCCAATGGAATTCCAACACATTCAAATAGGCCCTTAGTTCAACTTAAAACTTTATGGATTCCATGATGGTTTTAGTAAATGAATGAATCCTTGTGAAACATTTGATCACTTCAGTGACCACAGAGTAAGGAAAATACTTTAAACACTAATTTGAATATTTGCACAATCTTTGGTTGCAGTCGATGAAATTAACTCCTTTTATTTATGTAAAACAATGGACCATTTGGAAATGATATTACATTTGAATATAGATATGAATTACTGAAAGAGATGTCGGGACATTCATGTCAATTTATAGAAGTATTATGGCCGAGTAATAAAAACAAAGTTCAGAAATGACATTTCCTGCCCGGTTCTTGTAATGGAGTTTTGATGGGCGCCACGGCCCCTATTGGAGGGGGCGTCGATCTTGTTTCTTTGACATTTTCCTTTTGTAATATTTTGCAATACCAATTTATATTTTACATTTAGCTATTAAGAGGGTATTTGGTGGGAATTAAAATTAAATTTTTTATTAGATTGTGATAGAAATTTTTGAAATGTGTAGTTGAAAAGTTGTTGGACCCATAAAAGATGTGGTTAATATTGATTGTTTGACTTTGACTTATATTAAAATTTGATTTTAATCCGTATCAAACCGGGCAAATTTATGAATAAAACTAATAAAAAATTCAAATATTTATGGTAATTATATTAACACAACCATTTTTTGTGAAATGTGCCTCATTTTAATTGAAATGAAAATTTCCAATATTTGTTCATTTTGTAGTTATGTCTATTTTCATCTAAAAATGTGTTAGAAGGCAAAAAAAACACATATTTTTCCCTTTTATTTTTAAATAATTAAAATAAACAATAAAATATAAAAGTACGATAAAATATGTGTATTAAATTTTTATGCACGTTAACAAAATATTTTAACAGAAATCATCGTGAGAGACAAAATGCACTAATTAACTAGAGATTAAGAACGAGAAGGCAATAAAATAAAAATAAAAATAAAAAAATCGAAAATGCAAGTGCAAGTGCAAAAATTAACCAAAATTTGATAACTTTTATTGTTATTAAAATGTGATCCAAGACTCCGACTAACCGGAAATACCGTAAATAATAACCCAAATTTATATTTGATGTTTGCACTATATGATTGGGTGTATCTAGTGGTGGCAAATAAGTTCGTGGGCTCTGGCCGCAAAGGTTCGGTCCGCAAAAAGTCCGAGCCGGACTTGGTTCATTGGAACCGAGCTTAGCTCGGGCCGAGCCTCTTTAGAGGGGCGAACCGGCCCGTGAGTTCGAAAATATTTTTAAAAATGAAATATAGAGAGGAAAACAGCCTGTGGCTCGGTTCGGGCCCGCAAAAAGCCAGATTTGTCGAGCCCAAACCTTAATTTTAGGCTCGCAAGCCGGTCCAACCCGACTCATTGACACCCCTAGGTGTATCATTTTTTTTTAGGTAATCAAATTCAGTTTCAATTTGATCAAATGGGTTGATAATAAGATTTTAATAACAATTTGTTTCACCACGAATGCTATAGTACTCACCTAGGTAATTTTACATAGTAGGTCATCTTAAACGAAATTTATGTTCCTACTTTTAGGATGACCTGATTAATTGATGACACTTAATTAACATTAGACGTGCGTTTAATATCAATAGTACTAAATAATATTATTCTAAGAACTTGATTCAAGCTGCATAAATTTTTTGAGATCCAAATTACTCGACAGCATTTATGATGGAGACGTTATTTGGTTGAAATATTATTTTATTTGTACAGTTTTTCTCTTGCCTATTTCCATAATTTTCAACTGTGGCCGACCCACAATTTTCAGTCTCGACAGTAGAGCTTATTTTTTTGAGCATAATATTAACTGGAAATTTTGAATGATTGAGTTTTCATTTTATTTTAAATTACAATGGTCGTGCACACGTTCATGACTCCTATTACCAATACTCAAATCTTGTCGTTAGAGTACGAAACCAAATAGAATAACAGTATGTTTGAGCTACGATATTTTGAAATAATGTATTTTGGAATAATAGATTAATGGAGAATGAGTAGTTAAAAATAAAAATAAAAAATTTGAATTTGCGTGTAACATTATTTTATTGTAGAATAAAGGATTGAAATGATGTCAAATCACTATTTAAAAATATATTTTTAAAAAAGAATGCGGCTCAAATTGAGACTAAATAGAAACTAATGGCATGTTCGAAAAGTCACATTCTACTTGACACCAAAAGGAAAAAAGAAAAAAAAAATATAGGTGAGTCCATGATTAAAATAATCATGGGTCCTATACTTGTGAGGGGAGTGTCAACCTCAATGTCATTGAAAAATGTACACAAAATATTTTTCTTAAAATAATTATAGATCTCACATATTTAAAAAAAGTGTCAAACTTCATGTCAATAAAAAATTGTACACAAAATATTTTTCAGATATATATTGATTACAAAAGGTGACAATATCATGATGATGGTGAAGACAAAAAACTGTCCTTGTAATCTACTCTAAAGAAAAAGCCTCTTTAAAAAATTGGTGTACTAAATAAATAAATGTTGGCAGTGTCCCCTTTTTTGAGGTTTGTTTTTTGTGTGAAGTGAAGATCACATCTACTTTCTCAATGAATCTTTCAAATTATTTTATTCTACCAAACACTTCTTTTGTCACTTTTTATAATGTTTTGCGTTTGTTTTGGGCATATAATTAATAGTACAAATACTATATTGTTTGCATGCACGAGGTTGTAGAATCATCTCACATCCTAATGTAGTTTTAGCTTATATTCAATTCATTCGAGCTCGTTTTTTCGTACATGTTTGATCGATAGAATTGAACAATATTGAAAGTGATTAAGAATGAAGAAAGTTTGAAAAATTACAATCTATTAAAATTAGAAAAATTACCTTAGTTCATTTTGTAACATGAATTGCGGGAAGCATTCTAAGAAAATATATAATTTAGAATGATGATTTTTTTTATCACATTCACGATGAACTTATTTATTGAATATAATGGGTTGGACAATATACATGGTGCCACTATAATTAATGGGCCATGTGCGATTGCATCTCTAGCTCGACCTCAAGATCATTCTTGAATTTCTTGCACGACATTATAATGTAATACAAATTCATACACATATGCCAAATGTACGACATGGAGATTGTCGTAGGTTGTGTGGTGTCACTCTTTGTTTTGATGGGCTTTTTCTTAATGAGATTTGTCCTAAAAGGTGATTGCATCATCATGAAAACTCCAAATAGGGATTCCACATAGCTTTTTGTGTTAGCGTACATTTTGTGACATCTATGCTAAACGAGAATCGCGAAATAAAGTGAAATAACACGGAAGTGTAGTTTGAGTTAAGAAATTAATGTGCAAATGGCTTATTTAGGTAGTTATTAATCCATTTCTTAACAAGAATTGAAATTCTTACCATTCAGATTAATTTTAGTAGGGAAGTTAAGTGTCCATGTTTAGGGTTTGGCTGTTTGCAGCCAGCAACCAACCATAAATATGAAACACATTTTTTTGTGGGATGAATTTGAATTTGTTTTTTATTCCATTTTGTGTACATGCATACATTCACACACACAGCAAATGTTCAGTTCAAATTCAAAGAATCCAATGAGAATCATAAACTCAATAGGGAAAAATCCAAATAAATTCAAAACACCTGCCAAATGATGCATTGCTGCCTCATCCTCTGATATTTCTGCCTTTTGCTACCCAAATTTCAAATATTTTAATTTGTCAGATGAAAGTTTGCTGTTAAGCCCCTGTTTGATTCTCATTTTTCTCAAAATTTATTTTCATCTCTTTTCATTTCAATCATATATTTTTCAATAAAATAATATTACACGCAAATTTAAAAAAATTTCTTAATTTTTAATCACACATTCTCCATCAATTAACTATTCAAATGAATTTATTGAATTTCAAATTAGACGAAACTAGATAAAAACCTGAACCCACTAAAACAATCGTAAAGGCAAAAAGAAGGACGAGGAGAAAAAGAAAAGACAAAACTCTAGAAAAAATATATATATATATATATATATATATATATATATCAAAAGAAGAAGGAAAAGAGAAAAGAATTGAAGCGTATAATGTCAAGAATAAACGATTGAAGATAAAAGTATTAAATATAATCATAAGTCGAGGAAGGCTGGGCTGTATAATCTATTTATTATACGATCGTGTTATATAGTGTAAATTGCAGTAACAATCCTTGAAAAATTAGCAAATTCAGTCCTTACGGAAAGTTCCCTTTCAAGAATCTGTTAATTTCTTGTAAAAGGACAAGCTTTCCCTCTTCCCTTTTAACTCAAATAAACAAAGAAAATAAATCAGCCAAAATAAATAAATAAATAAATATCAAAACAAAACAAAACAAAACAAAACAAAATGAATAAATAAAAAATAAGTAAAGACAAGCAAAAGAAAAGTAATAAAAAAAGTCCGGATAATTAGTACAAAACGTTCTTATCTTTCAATGTTATTGTGCAAAACGTCCATACCTTTCATTTGTTGACGTTTTCGCTCTAATTTTCACATTTCATGGTGGAAAATGTCATTTTTTCAATTAAAAAAAAATGTAAAATGATAAATATATCCTCCTATTTAAATAAAAAAAGAAAAATTATAAAATAAATTGCAATTATATTCTCAATTTTTTTAAAAAAAATTACAAATGAATTCAAATAAATTATTAAAAGGGTAATTAACATAAAATGTCCCTACATTTTTCATATTAAATGTCTATACATTTCATTTTTTGACATTTTTACTCTTATTTTCACATTGTATTACGAAAATCATCATTTTCACCCATTATTTCAATTAAAAGCTGTAAAATGATAAATATACACTCTAATTAAGGCCATGTTTGACGCACATTAGTTCCTCATTGTTGACCTATGGTTGATTTTATCCTTAATGTTTTGATCATAACAAATAAGATTAATATTATTTCTAACAATTGATTTTGAGTGATGATAGTTCAATGTTAAAATCAATCAAGCATTATAAATCGGACTCGAAATAAAGATCAAAGTGAAGCTAAGCATTCAAGTCAAATCATTCGAGACGAGAGTTTGAAAGATTAACGCCAAGAAAAATCAAGATCAAGAGCATGAGCATGAGAGACGAACCAAAGAAATATCAAGACGAGAAGTTCAAGAGCCAAGAGCCAAACATGAAAGAAACTTCAAAGCAATATCAAAGACTATGCATTCTAGTTCATATGTAAAGGTATAACACTTTGATCTTCAGTAATGAATGACATTAGCTCAAAAATCAATTTGCGCACGAAAAATTATTTTCATTATCATGTGCATAAAATGTTTTAATTAGAAGTAATATTGATTTTCAAAATGAAAACATCATTTATAAGTTTACATTTTTCAAAAAAAAAAAAAAAATCAACGGTTGACTGGCCGGGTGGCGGTCGACCGAAAATTTCAACGGTCCAAATTTTGACTGTTATGAATTCTGATTTTTCCTTTACAAACGGTCATTTTGGTCGACCGAAAATGGGGCGGTCGACCGAACTAGTTAACCGGCTTGACAGAATTTTTGGATGGTTTCAACTATAAATATCACTTTACTTTGCATTCATTCATTCTAACAACTTAAAGAGATATTTCTTGTGAAATATGTGAGTGAAAAATCTTGTTTGAGCCTACATCTTTATATTCATTTCATTTATTTCCTCATAACAAAAACTTTGATTATTAAATCAAATTTCTTGATTCATTTCTTTAATGAAAGTTTTTTTTCATATCTCTTTGTGCTTAACTTTTTTTTTATCAATCTTCAAAGAGAGATGTATCCTTGAAGAAGGTATTTGCACTTATATTGTATAAATCTTTCTACTTTTCATATTGAAAACTTTGATTTTAAATCAAATTTCTTGAATTAACTTATCTTATAAAAGCTTTTCACATCTTCTTGTTCTTAACTTATTTATATCAATTTGAAAAGAGAGATATTACTTGAGAAGATCTTTTTGAACTTACATAGTATATATTTCATCTTAATCTTCTCATTGTGAAATTTTGATTGATTGAATCAAACTAGTAAAATCATCATATTTATCAAAGTTTTTCATTTCTCTCTTAGTGCTTAATTTATTACAATCATTCATTAAAAGAGAGAGATATATATTGAGAAGATTTTTTGAACTATATTTGATTTATATCTTCATCATCTTCTCATTGAAATATTTTGATATCTAATTTTTAATTATCATATTCATCAAAAAATTTCATCTAACACTTGAGCTATCATTTATTACTATTCATCGAAGTGTTAGCCTCTTTTAGTACTTAACTTGATTGTATTATTTATCGAGAGAGGAATTCCATTGTAAAATCATTTTGATAAAGTGTGGGTCATATTGAGATCCTGTAAAACTCAATAGTGTGGGTCGTGTTGAGGTCCCGTAAAACTCAACATTGTATAAGGATCGGTGCTCCTTATTTGTAAGTCACCGGAAGCATTGTAAAGGGTTGGATTGCACCATAAGTTAATCAATATAGTGAAAAGGCCTTACTCGTGCTAGAGAGCTTGGTAACGGGGGACGTAGATCATTGCATTGGATCGAACCTCCATAATTATATCGTTTGCATCCTCTCTTCCTTTTACTTATCGCTTTTATATTTGAGCTTATTATTTAAATTAATCTATTTAGTTTTTACTTGCTTGAATTTAGATTAATTTACCGCCTTTACATTGTGTTCATTACTTGTTCTTAATTGGTTTTGTATTTGTGCGTATTTGTTTCATTGTTTCATTGGATATTACATTAAAATGTGAGTTAACTTTCGAAAAAGTTTTAATAACCAATTCACTCCCCATCTTGGTTAGCTATTCTTTGGCTATCACTCATTTTAATAAAAAATGCTATCATTGCAACTGTAAATGCTACATTGACATAGCCGCAATATTTGAAAACACAAAAGTCAGCCGTCTTTCGGCATTTGAAATGTCATAATTGTCCTTCGTTTAAATTTGGCATAGAACAAATGAGAGGCAACATGGTATTTTCACAAATATTTTTCAGTTGATTCAATGAACACAGTAAAAAAATGGCCGCCAAAGTGGGTCAGGTTCACTGTATAACAGTAGAATTTTTCATTCTCATTTTTGAAAAAATGAGTATCAAATAGGGGCTAAATAAAAATAAATAAAGAATAAATTGCAACTATACTACCAAATTTTTCAAAAAAGGTACAAATAGATTCCAAAATAAATAATTTAAAAAAGAAAGTGAATTTTATTTTTTAATTATTTATTTTGAAATTTATTTCATTTTTTGAAAATTTTTGGAATATAGTTGCAATTTGTTCTTTATTTGTTCTTTTATTTAAATGATAGTATATATTCATCATTTTACATCTTTTAATTGAGAAAATTGATGAAAATGATGAATTTCGCAATGAAAATGAAAATAATGGTGAAAATGCAAAAAAATAAAAATGAAATGTTGCACAGTAATATTGAAAGATAGGAACGTTTTGTATTAATTACCATTTTAATAATTTTTTTGGACTCATTTCAGTTTTTTAAAAAGTATGAAAATATAATTGCAGTTTGTACTTTAATTTTTATTTTTGTTTTATTTGAATATGATGATATATTTGTCATTTTATATTTTTATTGAGAAAAATACATTTTTCACAATGAAATGTGAAAATAGAAGTGAAAATGTAAAAAAAAAAAAAATGAAAAGTATGGACGTTTTGCATAATGTTTTTGAAAAGTAACGACGTTTTGTGCTAATTACCCAAAAAAGTCTCTACCCACCCACATTTTCTCCTATCGTAAAACATTGGGGGTTTATGTTTGTAATATTCATTTGCCTATAATCGCACACCTTTCCCCCGCTTTCGCGGTCGGCGAAGGTTGGAAAGTTCCGTAATTTTCTATGATAGGGAAAGTGGAGTGGGTTGTGATTTATTTATTTATTTTTATTTATTTTTTGGTTGCTTCGTGTCTTTTTGTTTATTTAAGGTAAAAGATAGATTGTTATTTTACACTAATTTAACATATTTTTGGACGAAAATCATCTGTATGGATAGAGTCTAAGTTTTCATAGGTTTAGAGCACAAGCAGAGCAAAAAAAAGGTTAAAAGTAAGTTTGCTATTTCATTTAAAGGTTGAGGACTAATCTTACAATTTACCCTAATATATATAAGCCGGCCCCCTCCCAACCCACCCCCAACAGAGGGAGAAGTTCCATCTACTACGTGGCAGGTTAAAAGGATATGAAATTTACGCAAGAAAACAAAATGGGCCCTGATATAAATTGGGCCCACAAGAAAACAGTGATTACAAATGGGCCCAAAACTTCACTAAAATTTGAGAAGTCAAAGCCGAAATAATTACTATCTAAATCAATCAAAAAGGACTATCTACTGTGACATGAGGAGACTGACAGTGGACAACATGGGCCCACCCTGAGGATATAGCCGAAGCCCACTTGTTTGGATTTGTCAGTTCGAAACTCTTTTGTGGGGGGTGGGGTGGGGTGGGGTGGGGTGGGGGGGTATGGAAACACTTGTAACTTCCCGTTTGAAGATTAAAATTAAAATATGTAATTAAAATGAATTGTTGATTTTAACTTAAACTAAAATCTAAATTTGAGTAGGTACCATACATGAGATAAATATTTAGGATTGTGCTACCTGTACGAAAAATTTGGTCAAGGAGACATAATAATATTTTTAATTGACTCGTTTCGAGCCATGTCGAGCTAAACCAAACAAGAATTTGACTTGAGGCTTTTTTGACACGCTACGTTGCTATAAGAGAATTTATCGAAAAATTGTAATTTTGTTTTAGTATTGGAACATTTATATCTTCTTAAATTGGATTATAGAGGTGTTTAAAAAATTTAGATTTACATTTAAAATATTTTATCGTGAGAATGTATAGTTGAAAATGAGTTTTAGAAAAAAGAGTTTTGAAATTATGGTAAACCAACATGGGATTAGTTCTTGCATAAAGACATATAAATTTCATTCAAATAATCAAATAATGAGATTTTTAGTGGTGCTTTGACATGGACTTCATTAGTTATTGATGACTCAAGAGTCTAGTAAGCGAGCACATTTCAAAATACTCGAGCCACATTCTATATTCAAAAGATCGTAGAGTTTAAAGCACGTGTTTCCATATATGTCTTAAAAGCGTTAGTAAATTTTCAAATTATTTGACATCGAATAAATAGTTAAATTAAATTAGGTTCTAAGATGTTGTAAATGTGTTATTTATTAGGCAACATGTTAACATGTGCTTGTGTGATTATCTATTATAATTCAATGATTTTACATATATAGTTATTACGATCCTGTTTAATATCAATTTTTCCTTTATAAAAATGAAAAATATTAGCGTTATCAATCACATTCAGCCATCATTTTTTACTTTTTATCTCTTGTGTGAGATATATAAAAACTAAATTTTTCATTCTTATTCTACAAAGAATGAGAATCAAACGGTACATATTTTAGAAATAAAATTGGGGAAAGCATTTTGCGTGTTGAGAAACGTCGAATAATTACCTTTTTATGTAATTCCACCTCACTATCACATGTTTACATAAGTTAAGGAATTAGGATGACCTTCGGATCAAATGTCTCAGGGTCTCATACCTATCATTTACCCTTGATTTACTGTAATTGCTCTTCTTCAGTCCAATAAAAATTTTATTATTCTCAAAATATGAAAAATCGATACTCTTTATCACTATTCAATTGACATGTATAATATTCATCAATATTTGAATCTCAATTATTCAAAACAAATATCAATTAAATAATGATTATCATGCGAGGCGGGATCCCCGTTGAATTTTTTTTTTTTAATACATGAGGGGGGGCTGCGCTACAGTGAGGGGCCTATCAACCCCACCGTCAAGCCACCCCCTGTACACTAAGAATTATTTTTTTGGATAAAATTATGTGTACATCTCATGGAGGGGGACCCACATATAATAAAATATTATTGAACTTCCTTTCATATGAGGAAGATGTAAATTATTGTGTACACCATTATGCATACATAATATAATCCTAGAATTTTTCCTTCATTTCCATTTCGTGTCTGCCGCCAACAAACTCGAATTCTACCTACTAGTTTTACTTCTCTCCATTTTCCTTGTACTACCAACTAACTAGTTGACGGTGAGTACAATTTCACTCGTATATTGTTTGCCTTCCCTCTAGTTATGTTCGTTTTCTTTTTCAAAAAATTCCACGTTGCTTACTATTTAATGCAAATTGACGTGGACAATTGCAATTAATGCTTTTATTTTCTTTCACTTGGAGGTAGACATGTGTAAGTACGCAATGTTCCACAATTTCTAAAAGTTAAACAACCTATTATTTTTATAAAAATACATTTTTTTGAAAAACGTATTGATAAAAAATATGTAATTAAAAAATTAAATTTACGTGTAATGTTATTATATTGGAGAATGTGTGATTAAAATGATGTCAAAATACTGTTGAAAAACGTATTTTTTTTTAAAAGAATGAAGTTATAAGAGGGGCTTATTTCTTATCCAATTTAAATACTTGTTAAACTTAATTTTTTTCCCCCTTAAGTTCATGGTTGTGAGCTGAGAAACAAGGTGGACGAGTTGCTACACTTGAGAGACTGTGGAATGTCCGGTGGTCGATAAGTAATCTCTTGACAATAGGGTACAAATGATATTGTTTAGACTTTAGATGGTAGCTAGAAGTATAAATGTTCAAGTTATGTGAATGATCATTAGCGATAGTCGATGACAATCGAGGGCGGTCATTAGCAATGGCTGATAGAGAAGGAACGGGAATTAAAAAAAATGGGGTAGCAATAATGGAGCCATATGTTAGAAATCAAAAGTTGAAGACTTAGATACTCTATCTTATAAAGATTCGAGCCTCGACTCTAATTTTCCCGTAAGTGTTTGAACAAGAGTCCAAAAGGAGTAGTAAATGCAGTAACTTGCAAGTGAGCAAAGACCTTTCACTCTGACCAGCAAGAAGTGTTCTCTCTCTCTCTCTCTCTCTCTCTCCCTCTCCCTCTCCCTCTCCCTCTCTCTCTCTCTCTCACACACACACACACACACACACACACACACACACCAGTATGATCCCATCTTACACACATTCAGCCAAACAACAGATAGAGATACACACCAGTATGATCCCATCTTACACACATTCAGCCAAACAACAACAGTGCTCACCCCTTGAAAAACTCCAACTCTTAACCTCTCTCTCTCTCGTGAAAAACTCCAACTCTTAACCTCTCTCTCTCTCACTCACTCACTCACACACACATACACACACACACACACTTCACTCTTGCATCTCCCAAAACTTCTACCACTTCCCAACACCCCCCCCCCCCCCCCTTCATTCAGCCTCACTCAACAAACCCACGTTAGTCAATGCTCAACCACCGAAACAGACACACATGCATTCATGAGTAGAGTTTCAACACACCAATCTTGTACTAAGGTTGTAGTTCTACTGCATATAATCGTAGTCATACAAGAACGACATAGTTTTTTACCAAAATGGGCTGTCTGATTTCTCAGCTCGCCGCCAAATTTGCCTTCTTTCCGCCGGCGCCGGCGACGTACCAGGTCAAGAAAAGGGATGATGGAAAACTGGTGGCTGTCTCAACCCAATCTTCTATGCCAATAGCAGTTGATGACGCTTCATTTGACGTGCTTTCGATTAATACTAAGAGAGGAAACAAGATTATTGCATTTTATTTGAGGAATCCATATGCGAGGCTCACAATTTTGTACTCACATGGAAACGCCGCGGATCTGGGACAGCTTTATGATCTCTTTGTTCAGCTCAAAGCTAATCTTAGAGTCAACCTCATTGGGTCCGTTCCTCTTTTTTTTTTTTTTTTTTTTCTTTTTTCTCCTCTCATCTTCAAACAGAATAAAAAACAAATCTTTATGATATATCAACTCAGTTAATTTTTTTTTAAAAAAAAATCCTACTTTTCTGTTATTTGTTATTTACAAAAATACAAATCTTTACTTGGTTTTTTGTTTAATTTCTTGTTAGGAATATATGCATTTATTCAAAGCCGTACAGATGTTGAAAATGATGGGTTCTTTTTTTTTCCCCCTTCTCATAATTTTTGTTTATGATTTGACAATTTTTTATTTTGTTATGGCTACAGTAGATTCACATTTATTTCGTTGTATATTTGTTTCTTTCATTTCAAGCATACACAATCACAAACACATCTTTCTGGTCGGTGAAGGTTGTCCTTTTAGTGGCATTTTCTTAGGAGAAGGGGTGGGGAGATATGGGTTACCAATTTTCATATGCTGGCATTTTGCAGTATGTATTAGTGATTTTTCTCGCTGGTAGTTTGTTCAATGGATAATGAATTTTTACCTTTTAATATAAAACAAGTACTTGCCTTATAATTTTCTTATTGTTACACGTCCTTTTTCCAACTTATCACGTTTCTTTATTTTACCCAAAAGTCATTGATTTTTAATCGCGAATCGCCCAAAAATGAACTGCAAAAGTTAAAAAGATTTTTACTGGTGAGTCAGTGACATTAATCAAGGTGCTTTTTTCTGGAGTTTGTGCTTTAACTTGTGCTTTCACGTTTGCTCTTGATTTGATCCGTCTTTCCATATGCATTTTATTGTCTAGTCAGATACAGTGGTTCTGGAACTTGTATCAGAGAGAGCTTTCTGTGGTCCATTTGCATCTTTTTCAGAATTTTTGTCTCAAATAATAATTGGGATGGATTAATTGATTTTCGTTGTGAGATTGATATTATTTCATACATGTAATCCAGCTTGTACGCTACTGAGAATTTGATTTGCTGACTTGTTCTTTTAGTGCGTGAAAATACTGAAGAGTGTAATCTTACGGGCTCGTGCACTTGTTTTCTTCGTGAACCTCTGGGATAATAAAGCATATGAATTCCTCCAGGCATTATTTCTGCTGTATACTTCTTTACTTAATTATTAGATTTATACTTATTTCATCTTTGATTAAAAATGCAGGTATGATTATTCTGGCTATGGAGCCTCTACTGGCAAGGTAAACTTCAATTTGGTCAGCATTCTTTCGATAATTTTTTGCTGTTTCTCTTTCTTATTCAAAGTGCATTGGAAAAGCCTGTATATGCTTGTTTTATATCATTATAGTAAATTTGTGGGATCGAGTGCAAAGCACAAGTCTAACATTCGAAAAATGCTTTAGTGTGTGAGAATTTGGTCAGTGCTTCCAATGGGTTGTCAAACTTAGTTGGGGGAATATAATGTGATGACAAGAAATTTTTTATCGTCGGATGGATGAATTTAGTTGATTGAGGAAATGAATTCCTGTTTTTGTTCTTCAACTGAATTTTGATATTCTATTCCTTAACAATAAGCAGTTATATTATTTATCTTGTCTGGTTTATCCTGGGCTTACAGTAGTGATGAAAGTTCTTGGCACAAATTCTTATGCTTATGTTTTGGACTATTTTTTTTTTTTTACATGATTCAGCCCAGTGAATTTGATACATATGCGGACGTAGAGGCAGTGTATGAATGTCTTCAGACTGAATATGGAATTAGCCAAGAAGATTTAATTCTATATGGGCAGTCTGTTGGAAGTGGCCCAACATTGCACTTAGCAGCTCAATTGCCAAGGTTGAGAGGTGTAGTTCTGCACAGTGCCATTCTTTCTGGCATTCGCGTACTCTGTCAAGTGAAGTACACATTATGTTGTGATATTTACAAGGTCAGTATGCATCTTCATTCCCATTTAAAATAGGAAAGGAACAGTCTTGGCTGGTTGTTCTTGTATTGTGGAACCTCAATATGCGTCATATAGAATTCGGAATTTCCGGCTTAAGAATGTTCTAGAAATTAACATAAAATGGGGGAAAATTAGACTGCCATACTGTAGCTTCATCTCTGGGCATGTTCTGTATCTGTGTTGGAAACATAGACTCTTTGCTAAAACAATGCCTTGATGGGAAATACTTGTTTATCAGTTTATAAGATATATAGCTCTCATTTCACCCATTTGATTTTTGAAATGTTCAGTCATTTTTAGTTCTTATTAAATCACCTTGATGAGAAAAAAAAATATAATTGCTATTGGTTCAAAAGAAAGATTGTGCATGAGCAACTAGTAGAAGATCACAGTGACTAATTGTTATTTTTGTGCATAAAGGGTGTCCGATCAAGTGCATGCCCTTAAAAGGGATTATTCGAATTGTATTTAGCACCTTAGTCTGGCCTTTATGGTATGCAACTTTTCTATTTTCAAACAGACTAGTAAAATCAATCTTGTTCGTTTAGCTTAGTTTACCTGTCTTGGAAGATGAGAACTAGGAGTCCTTGGATCATATTGTTCTCCAAAGTAACGTGATGCAATATGTTCAGAAATATCATTGACAAGCTCACTGACCGAGAAATCAAAGAACCGATTAGTTTACTGACCTTTAAACAAACGATGACCAAACAAGGGAGATCAAATCTAGTTATCTTTTGCTCTAAACTAGAAATAAATAATGCTATATAAATAATGAAATTGTAGAATTTTATGACAACAATTTCTCACAGCACATCATTACTCCAGATGATATATGATTCCTAAGTAGATGTTGAGTGCTTAGTAACAAACTGCATAGTTACTGATGTAGGCTAGCAAAGAACATTGACATAGCTAGAAACTGAAGCTATTGTAATTGTGTAAATCTATTTTCAATGAAGAATTTGGCAATGTGCACGTGGAATGTTCTTAAAATTTAGAAAATAGTTTTTATTTTTTAAATTTGTTATTTTTTTAATTAGCATTTGAAAACACAAGATGTATGCATTATGTTTCTGTACTATCATGCTAAAATCATTTTCAGACACTTTGAGATTGAAATTAATTAAAATTGGCCTTTAAATTTAATTTACTATGCTAGATTACATTACCATCACTTAAAGCTAATAATTATCCAGCGTCAATGTGCAGAATGTAAACAAAATTCGGAAGGTGAAATCTCCGGTGCTTGTAATACATGTAAGTTCTCTTGGCAGCTCTAGACATTTGAATAAATTTCTTCCTACAATTCTTTTGTAGTTCCTCTTTGTATAAGAAACTTGGTATACGTATTCCAGGACACTTGGAATTTAAAATAATCTATGAATCTCTTGTATTCATCGTTGTGTTAGAACCTTAAGATACGTTATGTATGTGTGCATTTTGACTCTCTATGAAGAACTGAAAGCATGCTAGTTTTTTTTCCTTTGAAATAAATGAATATCATCTCATTTGTACTGAGATTTTCTTGTTGGTTATTAATCTATCACTAGTACATCGTCATCTTACTGTATCTATTTGTTTGAGAAGATTTTAGTAGTCTTCTAAATGCATGTTTAGATGATTTTTAAGAAATGATCTGGTAGGACATGAAAGTTATTCAACCATGGTTTGCCAACAATTTCAAGGAACTTTTTTTCTTCTATATTTATTTAATTGGCATTGTAATGACTGCTTAAATCTATCCTTTGTTTTCATTTAGTAGACAGCTCAATAACTGCAGCGAAATTTTCCTTTTCCTTTCCAATTCGCATAATATTACATTATGCTGTTAGTTAGACAGCACCTTGTGTAACTGATGTCTAAAAGATTGTCCAGGTTTTAGTGAAATATATAGCTATTTATTTAAAGCCTGAATTCACTTGGCATGCCTATTGTTAGAGTTCTATTTTAATGTCTGATACAGTTTATAACTCTCTTGTACTATAAATAGCACCACATAGTAAACAAATGTAGTGCTCAGATCTGTAGGGACCAGCAAATTCATGAATTAAGAGAGTGTCATAAATGA